>CM049188.1:8341-2408341 GCA_026770425.1 Boechera divaricarpa
GAACAATCCCACCTATTAAAGGTTCTTGAAAGACATGGTGACCAATAAGAAAAAGATGGAAAAAGGCATGGTTATGGTTAGCTATGAGTGCAGGGCAATCATCAAGAGGTCTTTACCAGTGAAGCTCGCAGACCCTGGTAGCTTCACGTTGCCTTGTGCCTTAGGATCCTTGCGTTTCCCTAAGAGTCTTTGCGATCCTGGCTCAAGCGTGAACTCTATGCCGCTAACCATTGCAAAGAAGATTGGAATTACCAAATTCCAGAAGTGCCGCATCTCATTGGTGCTGGTAGATCGTTTCCGGTACGTGTGCCAGTCGGTGTAGTTGAAGACTTACCATTGAGAGTAGGATACTATGATGTTCCAACTGACTTTGTAGTGTTGGAAATGGACGAGGAACCGGTTGATCCATTGATCCTAGGTAGACCTTTCCTTGCTACTGCTGGAGCACTCATAGACTGCAGAAAGGAAAGAATAGGTCTCCAGCTGGGGGACACAATTGTGAACTTTGACATTAAGAGGATAATGGAGAAACCAGACATTGGAGGTCAATGTTTCTATGTTAAAACTCTAGATGTTTGAGAAGGAGAAATGGAAGAGGAGCTGAGAACAGAGGATCCATTACAAGTAACTCTAACATTGGAAAAGAGTGAATTTGGGTACCTAAATGAAGATAGCAGAGCATATGAGAAGATGCTTTACACATTCATGGTGGTTGACAAGGAAATGGTACCATTGGAGATAACATCAGAGTAGCGACTGATGAGTCGCCCGATAAATCGTGCACGAATGAGAAGGAAACCATTGGAGCGAACTCAAGGCTCCGAAAATTGAGCTCAAGCAGCTCCCACAAGGGTTAAGGTACGCATTTCTTGGTCCCAACTCTACATATCATGTGATCATTAGAACATCGGCGAAGGAGAAGAAGTTCTTCCAGGGAGGTTTGTATTAGTGGTTTGAGTGTAGCAGTAGCTAAAGGGAGTGTAGTAGTAGTAGTGGTATGAGAGAGTGAAACAACTGGTATTACTCGCATAACTATGTACTAAAAAATATAATCGGGTATTACTGGTACAACTACATTGTAGGGTTTAGGGTTTAGGGTTTGGGATTTAGAGTTTATGTTTTATGGGTTATAATCGTATATATGGGTTACTGAAACCACCGTTAGTTCAATTAATTATTATATCTAATTATTAATCTAAAAATAGAAAATGACTTGTTGTAATCTTACAATATCTTAAACATGTATGTGTATTGTTAACTAGTTTGGCCATTATAATGCGAATTATCAAACTTTATAATTTCAAAAGAAATTATTATGAAAGTTTATTAATTCTAATTTATTAACCTATTGTAGTCGATACAACTAGGAATAATGACTAAGAATACCGATACAACTAAAAAAACCTTAAAGTGACATTTATACAACTATGTGTGATCTAGTACTACTGGTACAACTGCAGTGTAAACCCTTCTAGTATGAATAAGTGTGAACGCAGATGATTTAATATTTTTTATTAAAAGTAGTGTGAACGCTCCAGTGTGAACACGCCTGTAATGTGAATGCGCATGTGAGGACACACCAGTGTGAACGCACCAATGTGAACGCACTAGTGTGAACGCGCCAGTGTGAGTTGTACTCATTTGTATTCGTTACACATAGTTGTACTCAGTTGTATTCGTACTACTCAGTTATATTCGTTACTTACATAGTTGTGCTCAGTTTTATTCGTAACACATAGTTGTAGTCAATTGTATTCGTACTACTCGGTTGTATTCATTAATAACATAATTGTACTCAATTGTATTCATTAATAACCAGTTGTATTCGTTAATGACATAGTGATACTCAGTTGTATTTAGTGATACTCAGTTGTATTTTTAATTACATAGTTGTACTCAGTTGTATTTAGTGATACTAAGTTGTATGTTATGCAAACAGCCACATAAAACCAGATAAAACCAAAAGTACCTAAAGACATAACCAAAGTTCTGCAAACATCCACAGAAAGCCATATAAAACCAAAATTACCTAAAGATAAAAAACACAAAAGAGTTCAAGCATTCAAGCATATGGACTTTTCCTAAACTTAGAAGGACATGCTTTCCTTCTCCTAGCTTCCGACCTTTTCGTTGGAGAAGTTACTTTAACTGGAGATGGATGGTCTTCTTCATCACCCTCACCCTCAGCGCCAGCATCATCTCCATCCCCACCTTCACCCTCATCACCCTTACCCTCACTCTCAGCGCCCGCATTGTCTCCATCCTCACATTCATCCTCATCACACTTAGATGCTATCTTGCAGATTATAGCATAATCAGTGTTTTTGAAGAATAAAGTTCCCGGAGCAAGTGGCTCAATATATAACCTGCAATCCAAACACATTTTTAGTTAGTAGTTGTATCGATTGATACTCAGTTGTACAATAACGTGTAGTTGTATCAAATGATACTCAGTTGTACAATAACGTGTAATTGTATCGATTGAACAATATGATGGCCAATATGATGCTGTTAACCAACATAACATGTATTTCTGTAAGCAGGTCGATTAGGCAATTGAGCTCCGGAATGAAATCTATGTTGTGCTCAATGCCTCTAATAGGCGGCAGTTCTTGGTGGAAACTCATCGGGAAACACGTCTGAATATCTTTCAAACAGAAACTTAACCTTCTCTGGCAAGCCGACCCCAAAAAAGAAATAAGAAAAAAGACCACAATTGAAGAAGCTGGCTCGAAAGACCAGGATTGATAAGACTTTGTTTTTGGTGTCTTGAAATCATAACTAGTCTCTACTTCTAAAATTTTGTTACCAAACTCGGGAAATTTGATATGAAAAATCATATAATTGATATGCCTACAATGCTACAACAAAAATGTGTTACTCCCGGAGGCGATCCAGAGTATAAGCAAAGCACGACAATTTTTCGTAAATAATTTAAAACTCTTCCTATATGGATTAAAGTAGTAATGACAATTTGGTAGTAATGTTTTTTCTAACAAAACCAGTAAGGGTGTAATTATAAGCGTAAATATTCTACAAATTTCCAAAAGATCTATATTAGTCTAGTAATTATACAACATGCCATTTTAATTATTCTCTTAAAAAAACATAAATTAAAGAGTGCATACTACAAACGATGTTCGTTGTTACACATTTACACACAAAAATGTTGAAATCGAACGTAGAAGTAGAAACTTGTGACTGTATCGGTGGTACATGAGCTTGAAGTACTACTTTGTCTGAAAAGGAAACAATGGTTCAACCTCTAAGCATGACAAAGACGATGTACCGATGTTGTATTGAGAAGCTGGAGCAGTAACATTCACATTGGTCCAAGAGTCTAACCCTATGTTAACTTCCACGACTCTTTCCTCTTTTTCTTCCTCAGTTTCACTAACATACTCAGGTGGTTCCATATCTCCAAGATACGAACGAATCCTCTCTAATTCCATCGACACTTCTCTCATGTTTGGTCGTTTCTTTCCTTTCAAATTTAGACACCTCCTTGCAATTTTTGCCACTTTAGTAACTTGATCCAACTTGCAGCCATCTCTGATCCGTGCATCGATAATATCAAAGAGTTTGTTCTCATTCATAGCAAGAATCAAGTAAGTTGCCAATATTCTATTTTTCTTGAGACCGCATAAAAGAAATAGACTTTTCTCCGGTGATTAACTCTGCTAGCACAACCCCAAAGCTATAGACATCACTCTTTGATGTGAATTGGCTAGTCTGGAAGTACTCAGGATCCATATATCCCATCGTGCCTGAAACTAACGTTGTCAGATGGGTATGATCCACTGTAACCGATCTTGAAGTTCCAAAATCTGAAACTTTGGCTCGATATTTCTCATCTAACATGATGTTTGTAGACTTGACGTCTCTGTGATAGATTGGAGATGATGCAGCCGAATGCAAGTATGAAAGAGCTCCTGCAATATCTACTGCTATACGGAGACGCACGTCCCAAGTAACCATCGTGTAATCATCAAGCTCATCGTGAAGATGTTCGAAAAGGTTGCCATTGGGAACAAACTCGTAGACGAGAACAGGGACATTTGTCTCAAGGCAACAACCCAAAAGTTTCACGATATTTCTATGGTTAATCTGCGAAAGAATCACAACCTCATTGATGAACTCTTCGAGCTTGTCTTCGTCCACAACTTTGGACTTCTTTACTGCTACAATTCTACCATCGACAAGCATTCCTTTGTAAACAGTACCTTGACCACCCTGACCAAGTATTCTATTTAAGCTGAAGTTTTCGGTGGCTTTCTCTAACTCTCTCGAGCTGAACACTCTTGTCTTCTCGACGTTGCCTTTTGTTGAAGTTAATTGTTGTTGCAACAATAAACCCCCATTACGTTTGAAGAACTTCTTCTTTTGGTGTAGCCTAATTTGTTTTCTAATAAATTTGTATAACCAATATATTCCACCAATAAAGATCAACAAGCCAAAACTCACACCGATCCCTGCAAACCCAGACAAAAAAAAAATTATTAAAATTATCTTTTCTTTTCTATTGCTGGGGTAGATGGTAATATAAATATTGTTGATTTAGGGACAGTAATTTAGGTAAATTGACACTTATTTAAATGTAAAGAATTTCAATCAATTTAATTTTTTTTGTCTATTTAGACCCATTAAAATTCTTTTGACTTATAATAGATTTTATGGTTTCCTGTCAAATCGTAAACCATATTTTTCCGCCTAACCGGGTTTTGCCACAAAAAAATTCAAAATCCTATTTTATATCAAATTGCAGAATTGTTTTTTCACCAAAATCGTTAGATTGCATTTTCTATCAAAATCAGAAAAAAACTGCATTTTTGCCTAAATTGCGTATTCCACAAAAATTACAAAATTGCGTATTTTTGCAAAAATTAAGAATTACATATTTTTGCAAAATTGCAAAATTGTGTTTTTTGCCAAAATTGTGGATTGTGTTTTCCTATTATAATAAATTAAATTCTTTCCTTAAAATGGAGATTTAGGAAATAAATTTTAAATTTATAGACCATTTATAAAAATAAAATAAAATTATTTTTTCTTATTTTTATTATTATTTAATTATAATTAATAAAAATTTGTTAAAACATAAACGGATCTTGTTTAATTACGCATTTATTATTATTAAAACGTATTTAATAAATGGGTATAAATAGATTTTTTTTTTTTTTTAAGTTTAACATACCGTATCTATTTATTAAATGGTTTTCAAACTCGAATTGACATCTGAAAGTTTTTATGGATGAATAAAAGATTCCATAATTTACCTATAGAAATTATTCGATTTTTTGGGTAAACACATCTATAGTCTCCCTGCACATTGACACACGTTCTATCCCTAGCACAGGAGCCTTCATCTAGGCCACATTCGTCTTTATCTGGATAAAGAAGTAGAGGAGAATGCTAATCAAAAAATCGAAACGATGCTCTCATAACTTTATTGACCATGACTTTTTGTATTATTAAAAAAAAAATCATACAAATCCATCAATTACTTTATTATTATTTAGATACATGATTTTTTTTATTCTCATAGTACGTTAACTAATATCTTCTTATATTATAATTAGAAAATTGTCCATTTATGCACAAAATTATTTAATTTTTTCATATTTTATCCGATTGTATTTGTGTTTATAATTCTGATCGACATCTTCAACATAAATATTATTTTATTAATTATAATAGTTTTGTTTGACGATAATTTATACATTTATGTAATAAATAGATTTATATATACCACCAAAAATAACCATTTAATGAAACATATTTTAATGACTAAAATGATAAAATAATTATACGTGTTAATATTTGATTTTGTATTTAAGTAATCTAACAAAAAAATGTTTAATCAATTGTTAATATAGAAAAAAAAGGAAAATGTAATAATTTATTATTTTTCAAGAAAATAATAATTAAGATTAAATTATTGAGATAATTAAAAAGTTAAAAACAAATTAATCTACTATTTATATTTAAAATTTTTGTTTATATTTATTCAATAAGAAAATTTCAAATATAAAATTTTCATGAAGATATTTGTACTGAGATATTTTTAGGAAGATAGTAATGAATAAATTAACAGTAAAGTTATCCATAGATTGTGTTTCTATAATTTACTTTTATAACCTTCAAATAACTTATGTAAAAATAAGATTATAAACGATTTTAATGAAATATTATGTAAATGTAATAAAAGCAAATATTTTTTCCTAAAAAGGCATATTTTATCTTATAGTAGAAATACTAATTCTTAAACTTTACACATTTAACATTATTGTTTTAACCGAATGTTAATGTCTGCTAATTTTTAAAATTTTTAAAATAATATTTAAATAATAAAGTATATTAACTTTCTAAGAACGAAAAGTAAACCAAAAGAATTCCAAAAATACTTAAAATCTAAAAATTAATTAAAACTTTAAAAATAATAGAGAACATATTAAAATTATACTATATTTTAATTTCTGATGTAAAAGTTAAAACTTTTATTGATATAAAATAAAAGGACAAATTTTTTGAAGTACCAAAAATATGAGATGTCTTTAAAGAATACCAAATACAATTTTCCAAAAATAAGACTAATAACTTTAAATACAATTACTAACCTTGGCATCCGATTCCGTCGTATGGGTTGCCTTCGTAACCATTATTGCATCCACAACTTGCATAGCTTAAATCAACATTATAAGCACATAAACACTTTGCTGTTGGATCAAAAGATGCCTTCTCATTTGCTGTTGGATCAAAAGATGCCTTCTCATTGTACTCTGTTGGATCAAAAGATGCCTTCTCATTGTACTCTGTTAGATTCTGGCATCCCAAAGAGTCTATGAACGAAGAATTGGTCATCGTGTGAATGAACCATCCTAGCTCAACATCAGAATATCGTCGAGCATAAATTTGTTGTGGACTGTATCCACCAAACATATCGTATGATTTGCCTGCTAAGAAAGCAACTTTGCACCCTTTAGTTGTTGTCTTGCTATCTTCTATTTGGACATCAACAACATGTTGAATTTGGTGGATATCAGGCATGCTTGCCTTGCAGCATCCAATACCATTGCAACTTGTTGCACTGATTTCTTTACAATCACTTATACCATGCTTGTGATAGCAATTGATTGTTGCAAAATAATCATCTGAAACTGTACGGTTTTTTACGCCACAACTTGACTTGCATCCCACCATGCTTGGCTCGACATTTGTTAATGATGCTGTGTTGTCGCAACCAAACGCTATCAGTGAATTACTGAATCCAACAAAAAAAGGGGTACCCGTCAAATTCAAAAGTGAATCAGGCTTTTCTTCATCGGTGGAGCATCCTTTTGAAATCATTGGGTTTTTTATGACAATTGACCCATAAATACTGAAACTTATATTACTTGGAAAAGTAATATTCACAACTTGCTTTCGAATTATGGAAAGAAAAGGTACGGACATCCCCGAAATATTAGCACATTCGATTTCGTACCACTTCTCGAGACAGCAACCCTTTCCGATTCCAAATGGGTATGGAATGTCGATTCCTCCACATTGCCTAAGACAAGAGCTTGAAGTGGTGAGATCAAGGTTCAACAAAAGTATAAAGGAGAAGAGAATCAAAAGGGAACAACTATTATTAGAGCTCATGTTTATCTGGTCAAAAAAAAAAAAAAAATCTATTTTTTTTATTTTGCCTGAGTATTATATATTTGCTAAAATGCATAAGGCTTTTATAAGAAAGAGGAAGAAGAGAATTGCTTCCGTTTACTTGGACACAGTAATAGGTCTTAAGTCTTTGTGTTTGAATTTTCTGAGAAAAGCTTCCGTTTACTTGGACTTGGACACAATAATAGGTCTCAAGTCTTTGTGTTTGGATTTTCTCTTCTCAATAATGTCATTGGAGACAAGTCAAAAATTGAATGCCAAGTTTTCAAATTTGCCCAAAGGTTTTTTTTCAAGAAAGCAACTTTTGCAGTTTCCTCTTTGAGTTGTGTTACTATCGCAGATCTTGTCAAAAATAACTCTTGTTTTGTTTGGAGCTGGATTCGCATCCTACGACTCATTTGATTACCGTAGAAACTATCGATGAAGGTGATTGTTTCCCTATTTCTATTTTTTTTTCTTTTGCCTGAGTATTATATATTTGCTAAAATGCATAAGGCTTTTATAAGAAAGAGGAAGAAGAGAATTGCTTCCGTTTATTTGGACACAGTAATAGGTCTCAAGTCTTTGTGTTTGAATTTTCTGAGAAAATGCTTTTGTTTACTTGGACACAGTAATAGGTCTCAAGTCTTTGTGTTTGAATTTTCTGAGAAACTGCTTTCGTTTACTTGGACACAGTAATAGGACTCAAGTCTTTGTGTTTGGATTTTCTCTTCTCATTAATGGCATTGGAGACAAATCAAAAAGCTCTTGAGATGGTTTTCCGTGATATTCTTGACCCGAGTAATTAACTTTGAAGTCCTTATGGCTTCATGACCCTCCAAAATACTCCAAAATTGTAGATTTCACTTCAAATACCTATAAACATACAAACACACACAAATGCACTAAAACTATCCTAAATGCATGGTTAAAATATATAAAACTACACTAAATAAATGCATGAAAACGTATAAAATATGATGCTATCAGAGAAGAATCTTGATTTACCAATCTCCAAAGTTGCTGCTACCCCGTAACAGAGCCTGATTGAATCCTTGAATGTCCTTAAACCCTAAACCACCATCTCTCTTTGGAATACTGATCTTATCCCAAGCCTTCCAATGAATTACTCTTTCTGTTACAGGGTTTCTCCACTTACCTTAGAAGTTATTTTTGTACAGAGCCTTTTTGGAAGTTTGAAGCAGGACATGGTGAAAGTTTGAAGAGCCAGGACCACTACCTTAATCGGAGTCTCCTTGTCACCTTGAGAGAGAAATTTTGACTTCCACGAGTTCAACTTCTTGTCCACCACTTCATTCAAATAACCAAGGATTTTTCTCTTAGACCCTATAAAAATCTCTGGTAAACCTAGGTAGAACCCCTTCCCTCCTTCACTGTGAATTCTTGAAACCTTTTTGAAATTGACTTTCTCATGCTCTACCAAACAGCAAACCTGACTTGGAGAAGTTGATCTTTTGACCCGAGATTCTGTTTTCGCAAATAATTTAAAACTTTTCCTATATATATTAAAGTAGTAATGACATTTTGGTAGTAATGCTTTTTTTTTTCCCTAACAAAGCCAAAGAAGCGTAAATATTCTACGAATTTCCAAAAGATCTATATTAGTCTACTAATTATACAATATGCTATTTTATTTATTCTCTCTTACAAAAGAAAAACATAAAATAAAGAGTGCATACTACAAACGATATTCGTTATTACACATTTGGAGACATGAATATAAATAGTTACTTTTACACACAAAAATGTTGAAATCGAACGTAGAAGTAGAAACTTGTGACTGTATCGGTGGTACATGAGCTCGAAGTACTAATTTGTCTGAAAAGGAAACAATTGTTCAACCTCTAAGCATGACAAAGACGATGTACCGATGTTGTATTGAGAAGCTGGAGCAGTAACATTCACATTGGTCCAAGAGTCTAACCCTATGTTAACTTCCACGACTCTTTCCTCTTTTTCTTGCTCAGTTTCACTAACATACTCATGTGGTTGCATATCTCCAAGATACGAACGAATCCTCTCTAATTCCATCGACACGTCTCTCATGTTTGGTCGTTTCTTTCCTTTCAAATTTAGACACCTCCTTGCAATTTTTGCCACCTTAGTAACTTGATCCAACTTGCAGCCATCTCTGATCCGTGCATCGATAATATCAAAGAGTTTGTTCTCTTTCATAGCAAGAATGAAGTAAGTTGCCAATGTTCTATTTTTCTTGAGACCGCATAAAAGAAATAGACTTTTCTCCGGTGATTAACTCTGCTAGCACAACTCCAAAGCTATAGACATCACTCTTTGAAGTCAATTGGCTAGTCTGGAAGTACTCAGGATCCATATATCCCATCGTACCTGAAAACTACCGTTGTCAGATGGGTATGATCCACTGTAACCGATCTTGAAGTTCCAAAATCCGAAACTTTGGCTCGATATTTCTCATCTAACATGATGTTTGTAGATTTGACGTCTCTGTGATAGATTGGAGATGATGCAGCCGAATGCAAGTATGAAAGAGCTCCTGCAATATCTACTGCTATACGGAGACGCACGTCCCAAGTAACCATCGTGTAATCATCAAGCTCATCGTGAAGATGTTCGAAAAGGTTGCCATTGGGAACAAACTCGTAGACGAGAACAGGGACATTTGTCTCAAGGCAACAACCCAAAAGTTTCACGATGTTTCTATGGTTAATCTGCGAAAGAATCACAACCTCATTGATGAACTCTTCGAGCTTGTCTTCGTCCACAACTTTGGACTTCTTTACTGCTACAATTCTACCATCGACAAGCATTCCTTTGTAAACAGTACCTTGACCACCCTGACCAAGTATTCTATTTAAGCTGAAGTTTTCGGTGGCTTTCTCTAACTCTCTCGAGCTGAACACTCTTGTCTTCTCGACGTTGCCTTTTGTTGAAGTTAATTGTTGTTGCAACAATAAACCCCCATTACGTTTGAAGAACTTTTTCTTTTGGTGTAGCCTCATTTGTTTTCTAATAAATTTATATAACCAATATATTCCACCAATAAAGATCAACAAGCCAAAACTCGCACCGATCCCTGCAAACCCAGACAAAAAAAATTATTAAAATTATCTTTTCTTTTCTATTGCTGGGGTAGATGGTAATATAAATATTGATGAATTTAGGGATAGTAATTTAGGTAAATTCACACTTATTTAAATATAAAGAATTTCAATCATTTTTTTTTTGTCTATTTAGACCCATCAAAATTCTTTGACTCACAATAGGCTTTATGGTTTCATGCAAAATCGCAAACCATGTTTTTTTCACCAAAAACGTTAAATTGCATTTAAACTTCTGAACAATGAGGTGAGGTATGTAAACTCTTAATCCTGGTTTGGCTTTCTAAACTTTTTTAAATTTAAAACATTCTGTTGACCAAAAAACCGTTAAATTGTATTTTTAGCAAAACCAAAAACGTTGCGTTTGTTGCTAAATCGCGTATTCCATAAAAAATACAAAAGTGCATAGTTTTGCAAAAATTATGAAATTGCATATTCTTGCAAAAATTATGAATCGCGTATTTTTGCAAAAATTGCATAATTATATTTTTCATCAAAATTGTGATTGTGTTTTTCCACCATGGCAGAAAACGCATTTTCATAATATAATAAATTAAATTCCATCATAACTTAGGAAATAAAAATTAAATTTAGTGACCATTTATAAAACAAATTCAAACCTAAATTTTTATTATTTTATCATTATTTAATTATAATTCATAAAAAGAAATGTAAAAATAAATGGATCGAGTTTAATTATTCATTTATTCTTTTTAAAACGTATTTAATAAATGGGTCTAAATAGATTTATTTTTTTAGTATATTATACCGTATCTATTTAGTAAATGGTTTTCAAACTCGGATTGACATCCCTATTGATGAATCACCATTTGTCCGAAAGCTTTAAATGGATGAAATAACTTACATATAGGAATTAGTAGAGTCTTTGGGTACACACATTTATAATGTCCCTGCAAATTGACACATGTTCTTCCCTCCCACATTTATAATAGCGTTCATAGCCAAGGCCACGAATATAGCCAAGGCCACATTCTGTCCTCATCTGGATAAAGAAGTAGAAGAGAATTCCTAATCAAAAATTCAAAACGATGCTCTCATAACATTTATAGTGTCCCTGCAAATTGACACATGTTCTTCCTCACACATGTCCCTTCTAGGCCACATTCGTCGATATCTGGATAAAGAAGTATTATTTTATCCTTATAACCAAAAATTCAAAACCAATTCAGACAAATCCATCAATTATTTTATTATTATTAAGATACGTGAATTTTTTTATTCTCATAGTACGTTAAGTAATATATTTTCTTATTATAATTAGTGAGTATCAATATTTTGCAAAAAATTATTATATTATTTAAATATTCTATCCGACTGTATTTGTATTTATAATTCTGATCGATATCTTCTACATAAATATTATTTTATTAATTTATGATAGTTTTGGTTGACGATAATTTTTAAGTTTATGTAATAAAAATATTTATATATACCAGTAAAAATAACTTATTTAGCGAAAAATATTATAATGACTAAAATAATAAAATAATTATAAGCGCTTATATTTGATTTCGTATTTAAGTAATCTAAGAAAAAAGTGTTTAAATAATTGATGATATAGAAAAAAATAATAGGAAAATGTAATAATTTATTATTTTACGATAAAATAATAAATAAGATTAAATTGTTGAGATAATAAAAATTAAAAAATTAATCTACTACTTATATTTTAAATATTTTTTATATATTTTTTTCAAAAAAAGTTGAAATATATATTGTTCATGAAATATTTGTACTAAGATTTAGGAAGATAGTAATGAATAAATTAACAGTAAAGTTATGCATAGATTGTGTTTCTATAATTTACTTTTAAAACCTTCAAATAACTTAGGTAAAAGTAAGATTTAAAAAGATTTTTAATGACATATATTGTAAATATAATTAAAGCAAAGATTTTCCTCCTAAAAAGGTATATTTTCTCTTATAGTAGAAATACTAATTCTCAAACTTTACACGTTTAAAATTATTATTTTAACCGAATATTAATATTTGCTAGTTTTATAAATTTTAAAATAATATTAAAATAATAAATTATATCAACCTGTTTTAAAAATTAATTTTAACGAATTCCAAAAAATACTTAAAATCTAAAAATTAATTAAAACTTTAAAAAAATAATAGAGAACATATTAAAATTATACTATATTTTAATTTCTGATGTAAAAGTTAAAACTTTTATTGATATAAAATAAAAGGACAAATTTTTTGAAGTACCAAAAATATGAGATGTCTTTAAAGAATACCAAATACAATTTTCCAAAAATAAGACTAATAACTTTAAATACAATTACTAACCTTGGCATCCGATTCCGTCGTATGGGTTGCCTTCGTAACCATTATTGCATCCACAACTTGCATAGCTTAAATCAACATTATAATCACATAAACACTTTGTAGTTGGATCAAAAGATGCCTTCTCATCTGTTATATTCTTGCATCCCAAAGAGCCTATGAACGAAGGATTCGTCGTCGTGTGAATGAACCATCCTAGCTCAACATCAGAATATCGTCGAGCATGAATTTGCTGTGGACTGTATCCGCCAAACATATCGTATGATTCGTCTTCTGGGAAAGCAACTAAGAAAGCAACTTTGCACCCTTTAGTTGTTGTGTTGCTATCTTCTATTTTGACATCAACAACACGTTGAAGCCCATCAGGCAAGCTTGCCTTGCAGCATCCAATACCATTGCAACTTGTTTCACTGATTTCTGTAAAATAATCATCTGAAGCTGTACGGTTTTCCACGCGACAACTTGACTTGCATCCCACCATGCTTGGCTCGACATTCGTTAATGATGCTGTGTTTTCACAGCCAGCCGCTATCAGTGTATTACTGAAGCCAACATAAAAAGGGGTACCCGTCAAATTCAAAAGTGAATCAGGCTTGTCTTCATCGGTGGAGCATCCTTTTGAAATCATTGGGTTTTTTATGACAATTGCCCCATAAATACTGAACATACCATCCGGAAGAGTAATACTCACAACTTGCTTTCTAATTATGGAAAGAAAAGGTTGGAACATCCCCGAAATAGAGCTATTAGCACATTCGATTTCGTACCACTTCTCGAGATAGCAACCCTTTCCGATTCCAAATGGGTATGGAATGTCGATTCCTCCACATTGCCTAAGACAAGAGCTTGAAGTGGTGAGATCAAGGTTCAACAAAAGTATAAAGGAGAAGAGAATCAAAAGGGAACAACTATTATTAGAGCTCATGTTTATCTGGTCAAAAAAAAAAAAAAAAATCTATTTTTTTTCTTTTGCCTGAGTATTATATATTTGCTAAAATGCATAAGGCTTTTATAAGAAAGAGGAAGAAGAGAATTGCTTCCGTTTACTTGGACACAGTAATAGGTCTTAAGTCTTTGTGTTTGAATTTTCTGAGAAAATTAAAGCTTCCGTTTACTTGGACTTGGACACAATAATAGGTCTCAAGTCTTTGTGTTTGGATTTTCTCTTCTCAATAATGTCATTGGAGACAAGTCAAAAATTGAATGCCAAGTTTTCAAATTTGCCCAAAGGTTTTTTTTCAAGAAAGCAACTTTTGCAGTTTCCTCTTTGAGTTGTGTTACTATCGCAGATCTTGTCAAAAATAACTCTTGTTTTGTTTGCAGCTGGATTTGCATCCTACGACTCATTTGATTACCGTAAGAACTATCGTTGAAGGTGATTGTTTCCCTAATTCTATGTTGATCATAGAGAAGAAAGTTGTGCCGTATGAAAACAATATGTTTTAGAGCTTTTGCTCCTCATGTAATGTAATAAGTCTAATCCCTTTTGATATTGTCAAAGATAATTTCTCATTTTTTTTGTTTTTGTTTTTGTAAATGACTATTTTACGTTAAATCATCTTATATATTTGTAAATGTAAATGATATCAACGGAAACACGGTGGCGCAGATGGTAAAACTTCGACATGTGCGATCCTTGGTACAACTGAGTATTTAATTGGGAACAAATTAGGTGCAGCAGATACAACTTGGTACGAAAAGTATCAGTACCATGTAACATTGGTACAATTAACCTATTTGTACCTAGTTGTACCCAAGTCATGGCTATTTTCGTCAATTCAATGAAAAGAGGTGTATAGTAAATAAAGAGAGGCAAACCTGATTTGAGGTAGTCCATTAGGGAAAAATCAGAATTTGATCCTCTAAGTTATATAGTGTGTGAGGACACAGGCCCCACACTCTTTTTCCCCTTTCATATACAAAATATAGAAGTTATAGTATACTTTGATGCAACACGTCCTTACTTAAAAAAATGAAAAATTAAGAGACCGTTATTAGTTCAATGGTTTATAAGTTCATATAGAATTTGGAAATCATTATTAATTTTGATCAAACTTATGGATTTTAAAATGGGAAAAATGTTTAAAAAATGCCGAACTTTCAAATCCCTACCTATTCGGGACACAAGAAAAAGTTTCGACATACTGCTGACTTCCGATTAAATCCTCGATGGGCTTTGATTAATCTGTTTTAGGCACACCGTTATCTCAGTTAACGGACCAACCTAACACTATCCATCCAAACATTGTTGCCGTTTGTTTTGTAACAATGTGTTTTAAACTAACCTTACAAACCAAAAAAAATCCCAAATTCGACTACAAAACCCCTAAATTGAATTTGGGAAAACTTAAAAAAAAAAAAAAAATCAATTGATCTTTTCATCCTCCGTATCATCACCGTCGTCTTGTCCTCCATTGACGCACCTAAGGTTTCTCTCAACTTTAAGCCGGAGAAGAAGGGTTGGAGGAGGAGTTGTTACCGGATAATGATATGCAGAGCTATGGTTCAAGAACCTGTTCAAGGGATTCCTTCGGTTTACGCTGTTCAAAACTAGATGCTTGATTCAATCTCCTCTGTTTTCGGTTGAAGTAAGTGTTATTCGATTCGAAGAGGGAAGACAAGGCGGAGATATTAAGCGACGGATAATCCCAGTCGTTAGAATCAGTTTGATCACAACAAACGTAAACAAAATAGCCAGGATTTAACTCACGATCAGTGCTCTAAACGTGAGCCACCAGATTCATTGTTGAAGAGATCGTCGTCTTTTTCTACAGTTTTTTACAACAATACTTATAGTTCATTTTGTTGTAATACAAACAAAACCAATTAAGCTCTTCTTTCTAGAGTGTGTTGTTTAAAGCTCAGCGTTAATGGCCTCACGAGCTCATATCTCTGTTTGCTTTCCCTTCATTGGCTGAAGAACATTTGAACACCATCTTCAATCAGATCAATTCCAAAATCTTCTCGATAGAGTCCACTTGCAATTTTATAATGCTATCTATCTTTATTTATATTTATGTGTTTTTAATCCATATGGTTGTAAGTAACAACTATGGAGCCCTTTAGCAAAATAATTTTTTTATCGCTTGTATTGTAACATCCGGACTACTTCTTCTTCTTCTTCGGTACCACCAGATCCATTGTTGAAGAGATCGTCGTCTTTTTTGGATCGTTGCTCTACCTCCATAACTATTGATGAATGAATCAGATCTGACGAAGAGAGATTAAGAGTAGAAATCGCCGATGAAAGGGGAATAAAAGCTGGAGATTTCTGAAACTGATTCTAGTATGTGAGTGAGAGAGGAGGATTTGGGCTCTAGTTACAGGGAAGATCACTGATATTCTTTTTCTGAATTTTAAGTTTCAGATGGAAAGCAAAAAAAAAATATCAAACAAACGAAAACAGTGTTCCGATGGATGACGTTAGGTTGGTCCGTTAAATAGAGATTTTTTCCTGCGTCTCGAATAGGTGAGGATTAGAAATAGATATTTTTAAAAGTTCGGCATTTTATTGACATTTTTCCCGAAAACTACATTATTGGTTCGTCCTTACATAAAATCATGCACTATTAAATTCCAACAATTTACATGGATTTTCAAAACTTTACCAACTCGTAATTGGTTGATGATCTTAACGTGAAATATGGCCAGAGTTATGCCTCATGTTGCATGGAATTATTCCAAAGATTTCATCATCAGAGAGAAGAAGAAGCTTGTAGCGAATCTCAACCGCGGTACAAAGGACGGATAGACAACCTCGTCAAATAAGATTTGAGTTTGGGTAGCTGCTGCGAACAGGAGAAGAGACCAAGGATTAGGAAAAGGTCACCGCTGCTGAAACCTAAGTTGATGCAATCAGATTGAGACATATGTACCTGATTAAAATGCTGCCCTTGTAGATATTATTCTCCTCACTTCATGAAGAAAACTTCACAGCAACACAAGTGCTGAGGAGTCCCTCTTCTTTTAACACATCCTACACGCAAGAGAAACTGTGAGGGGAACTAATATCTGATAAGAGCAGGAAGTGATGCATGAAGTTCTGATAAGCACTGGAACATCCAGTTCAGTAACTGTTCTCTCGGTAGCTCCAACAGAAGTTCCGCCTACACATATCATGTAAAACCCTTAAGTTCATCTTAAGCGTGGCATGAAAAAGATTACAAACACCACTAATTTACTCATAAAGTACCATTATTTGATCTCCTTCGTATATCAAGGAGCTTCGGTACACGTCACAATTCATGGAATGCGTGATCAGCTTGAACACCTTCTTACTCATATTTGTTTTCATGACAACTATCTTCCCTGATGCATAAATTCTGTTTACACCAAGATCAGCCGCCATGCGTCTCACATACAGCTTCTTTAAAATAATCTCCATGGAGTAAGGTTCTTTCCCATATTGGCGACGCAGTTCTCTCGTGAATTGCATTAGACTCCACATATCTTTCTCAGCTTCATTGATGATCTCCATCGGATTTTCCAGGTAATTTACATACTCCGAGGGAAGCCGGGAATTTATATTTATGTCAATCTGGAAAACAGAGAAAAGAGGAATTAGAAAGGCATTAATTACTATAGTTCGAGGCATAACAACTGCATTAAAATTTGAAGTTCTCCAGTTACTCCTGCACAAGTAACATACCTAATAACTATCATATTTAGCCTCCATAATACACTTAGAAACATTCTGATCTTGTGTCAATTTAAATCTAAAGCAATACCTTTCTTACAAGTTGAAATGGAACATACCTTCACTAGGTTATATGGAACCGAAAAAATACGGAGTTCCTCCACCTATAGAAACAACCAACAAAATTGACTCACAAGTCAATAACCAAGCCTAATTTTTAAAGAGCATAAACAAAAGGCTCATCAGTGACATAATCAGTGAAAATGTAGAAGGATACTTTAATCATAATATACCTTGGACAGACTCTCAAAAAGCATTTCAAAGAAGAGATCGATACCGACATTTCCAACATCCCCTGTCTGTTGTTCCCCAAAGATTGTCCCAAAACCTCTTATACCCATATCCCTCTCCGCAAGTTGGAAACCTTGTCCAAGTTCACGACACTCTTCAAGAGCGCTAAGCCTTTCCTGCATAGTCAGCTTATACTTTACATGCCAGCGTCTGCCAAGGGAATAGAACAAATAAAGTCACCCCCAATACCAGTGCTTGATCAGAGAGCAGCGATTTATCGGGATAAAATAGGTAGGCATGAGCTTCTTTATCTGCCCGACCAACCCTTCCACGCAACTGTTGACCGCAACAAGAGGAAGATATCTAAGAAGCTACTCACCTTTTGCTGTGAAAGTGTTAGGAACCTTGATCCCAACTTTCACTCCAGAGAGTAAAAACCTCACCTTTCCCCTTTTGTTTCTCTCGATTTAGATCCCAAATGAAACAGTGAATGTTTGTAATAAAAGATGAGTATTGATATTTAAGGGAAATGGCGATTTACAGAGAACTTATGCAAGATTTACAAATGACAGGAAAGAAAGAAACGAAATCTTTGTGTTTTGCTCCCAAAACACAAAGCCTCTAGCAATATGCTAGCCCTACAAACTTCACTCCAAAAACTGTCCTGCTCTCCTCCGCTCTATTTCCTTTTTATACGACTTCAATACCCTAGGTGCTGGGTGGTGTTGAGCCGCTAGCAGTTGTCTCCTTTTTGTCGTTGAGTGCCATCTCACTGTTCTTACACCCTTTGGTTGTTGGATTGAACTTATCCTTAAATGCCAGCTCATCTTTTTTTAACGCAAAAGGAACAACTGCTGTTAATTTACCCTTTGGTGTCTCTTTCTCGTTTGCCTTCTTCTTGCTATTTGTCTTCTTTCTGAAATATACTTGCAAGGGCCTATCAATGCTCCCCCCTTTGAGTAAGAGCTTGTCCCCAAGCTCAATGGAGGGAAATTGTTGCAGCAAAGTTTGAACCAAAACCCATTCGTTCGCATCAGCTGGCAAACCTTTCCATTTAATCAAAGCTTCAAGCTTACCAACAGAGTTGTAGCGGCTGTCAAGAACGGCCGCAGGTTCGATGATCAATTCCTCAACTTGGCTGAGGGCAGGGGGAAGTTCCTGCAATGGAATGTGATCACCAATCGCAGGTTTGAGTAAGGAAGCGTGAAAGACATTGTGGATGTGAGAACCCGGTGGAAGTTTGAGTTTATAGGCTGCTTTGCCTATCTTCTCGAGAATCTCGAAGGGACCAAAGAACTTGGCAGCGAGTTTTTTGCATATTCGGCGTGCTATAGAAGCTTGACGGTAAGGACGTAGCTTTAAATAAACCATCTGCCCAACGCCGTACTCCACATCGCGGCGGTGGCCGTCCGCATATTTTTCATCGCCGCCTGTGCTTGTCGCAGATGTGATTTTATCTCAGCTAGCATCGCATCTCTCTCCTTAAGTGCTCTCTCCAGCTCGTAGTTGGAAGTAGAACCCGCTTCGAACCGGAGCAAGGTTGGGGTGGGCGGCCGTAAACAACATCAAATGGAGTGGTTTTTAAAGCCGTATGATAGGATGTGTTATAGTGCAACTCCGCCCAGAAAGGAACTTGTGCCAGGCACGCGGTTGGGATGAAGCAAAGCAGCGGAGGTAAGTCTCGAGACAACGATTGAGGACTTCCGTTTGGCCATCCGACTCCGTGGTGATAGGACGTGCTATGCTGCAGTTTGGTGCCCGCTAATTTAAACAGGTCCTTCCGTAAGTGGCTGAGGAAGATACGATCTCTATCAGAAACAATTGAACCCGGAAAACCATGGAGCTTGACGACGCCATTAATGAAAGTATGAGCAACATCTAGTGCTGAGAAAGGGTGTTTGAGTGGTAAAAAATGTGCATATTTACTGAGACGGTCAACAACGACCATAATCACGTTAGCTCCTTGAGAAGTAGGAGTCCCTCAACAAAATCCATACTAATATCAGTCCAAATGGAGTGGGGATCGGAAGCGGTTGTAACAAGCCCCAGGGAGGAGTGTGGAGGACTTGGCTGGTCTGACATATGGGACACTCCGACACATATTTCTGAACGGCAGACTTGAGGCCCTCCCAATGAAATGATTGCTGTAAGCGTTTAATCGTTTGCGAACACCCCCATGGCCACCAATTAACCCGGAATGTGCTTCATGAAGCAAGAGGGGTATGTGGGGAGAACCCTTAGGGATAACCAATCTGCTTTTTAAACCAAACTCGGTTTTCTTTTAATGAATATCCTGATTTGGGTGAACCGGGTTGCTGCAATTGTTGAACCAATCGCTGTATATCGGAGTCTGCGTCAATCTCAGCAAGCGTGTCCTGTAGCTGCAACGACGAAGGTACGCTGATGGCCAACAGGCGGATGGCGGCGTTGATCACCGGAGGTTGGGGAATGCGGGACAGGCCATCAGCAACTCTATTCGCCGAACCTGGCTTATATTGAATCTCGAAATCAAACTGTAGCAACTTTACCAACCACCGCTGATACTCCAAAGACACTTCCCGTTGGTTGAGGAGATGCTTGAGACTCGTTGGTCCGTAGCCACTATGAATCGCCGTCCCAGTAAATAGTGACGCCACTTGGTTATGGCCATTACGATGGCCATTAGCTCCCTTTCATAAGCTGATTTCAACATTTCTCGTGGTGTCAAGCCATGGCTGAAGAAGGCAATTGGTTGTTTGAGTTGGAGTAAAACTGCGCCTACACCCGCATCGAAGCGTCTGTTTCCACGGTGAACTGCTTCTCAAAATCAGGTAACCGTAAGATTGGAACGGAGCAAAGTGCCTGTTGTAAGGGTGCAAATGCTGTTTGAGCCTCCGGTGACCAAGTGAACGCATCTTTCTTAAGCAAAGCGGTCAACGGTTGTGCTAATGAGCCATACCCGCGAACGAAGCGCCTGTAATAACCTGTTAAGCCAAGAAAAGCCCTCAATTCCCGAACTGATTTTGGTGGTGGCCATTGACGGATCGCTTCAGTCTTGGAGGGGTCTGTTGCTACGCCTTGGGCCGAAATCACATGACCAAGATACTCAATAGACTGCTGGCCAAAAGAGCATTTTTTTAAGTTAGCAAATAACTGATTGTCCTCAAAGACTTGTAGCACCACTTGGAGATGATGTAAGTGGTCTTGCTCTGTTTTACTGAAGATGAGGATATCGTCAAAGAAGATCAACACAAATCGGCGTAAATAAGGCTTGAAGAGATCATTCATAAGGGCCTGAAATGTTGCCGGTGCGTTCATGAGACCGAAGGGCATGACAAGAAATTCGTAGTGGCCTTCATGAGTCCGGAATGCGGTCTTGTGGATGTCTTCAGTCTTCATTCTGATTTGGTGATAGCCGGAACGAAGATCCAATTTAGAAAAAATAGCAGCTCCATTTAATTCATCCAACAGTTGGTCGATTACAGGAATTGGGAATTTGTCAGGAATGGTTGCTCGGTTTAAGGCCCTGTAATCGACACAAAAACGCCAAGACAAATCTTTTTTGCGAACCAGAAGTACCGGACTTGAGAAAGGGCTTTTGCTGTGCTGAATTACTCCTTTGCTTAGCATCTCTGAGACTAACTTCTCGATTGTTTCTTTGTGGGCATGGGGATATCGATATGGGCGGACCGAAACTGCTGTAGAACCCGGTAGAAGGTTGATGGAGTGGTCTCTGTTTCGTATAGGTGGTAGTCCTTTAGGGTCGGCGAAGACGGATGAGAAACGCTGAATTGTTGGTGCGAGAAAATTAGGGACCCTGGTTACCGCTGTGTCCGAGGTTATGTTTTGGTGAGACAGTAAAGTGATATCCAACGCCTGAAAGTCAAAGTGAAGTTGTCGTTGTTGCCCAGTGAAGGTGGATTTGTGAAGATTAGGTTCACCCCAAAGCGTAACGACTTCATCTTTGTGTAGAAAGCTCAACTCATTGGTTTCCCAATTCACGTTGCAAGTACCCAGTGTTCTCAACCATTGTATCCCCAAAATGACATCAGCATCCCCTAGTTCCAACCCAATGAAATCACCGCGAAATCGGACACCGGAGAGGATGAAGTCTACCTCATGACAAATGCCCAAAGCGCGAGCTCGCACACCTGTACCCAAGGCGATGTCGATGACATAGTCGGTGTGAACCGGGAGTCGCAGTTGCTTAATAGTATCCGGCGATATGAAATTGTGAGTGGCTCCGCTATCGAGCATAACCACCACCTCGCTATTGCCTATGGTTGCTCTCAGTTTGGTGGTCTCTGGAGAGTCAATACCAAGGAAGGAATTCATTGACAACGTTGCTAGATTAATCACCTCCTCTACTGCTTTGTTGTCATCAGCTGTTTCTTCTGGATTAGTAAGCATTGTGTCCATATTATTGTCTAATATCTCCATCTCATAACCATTAACCACTGTCAAGAGCTGCAGTTGACGGCGAGGACAAACTTTCCAATGGTCCTTGGAATATTTTGCATCACATTTGGAAGCAAAGACCCAATTTCTTCTTTTCCTCCATCTCTCTATCGCTTGTGTATCTAGGTTTCAACATTGGTTTGTTCTCTGGCGCCGTAAGTGTAGGAGGCTGAATCTCTCACGTGTCTTCCATGCCGGCCAAGGTTGCTGCTTCTGGTCGTTTGGAACTGAAGATCTAGATGGTCTGTCCTCCAGCTTGAGTTCTTTAGTGATAACTCGCGTGAGTGCTTCAGTTTCCATAGTTAGGGCGAATGCTCTCATTTCTGACAAAGAGATTGGGCGATGCATCAAGACCACCGAGCGTAAGGCTGGATGGAGCCCATTTAAAAATATTCCTTCTAATTGAGGCCCATCAAGCCCATGAACTTGAGCAGATAAATCTTCAAACCGGGAAATATATTCGGCCACCGGTCCGAGTTGTCGGATGCAAAAGAGAGTTTGACTTGGTCCGCGGCTGTGGATGTTACCAAAGCGTAGGAGCAAGCGATCTTTGAAGTGTACCCAGTTCACGAATGGATCTCGTGTTCAGTTCCGAGTTAAACCAACCGAGCGCGTCCCCGTCGAGGCTGATGGAGATGAGATCTAGTTTCGGTTGTCGGAATAGCTTACCTAACCGGAAGAAGCGTTCAACTTTGGTGAGCCAAGCGAAGGTATTGACGCCCTCAAAGATGGGGACCTCGAGCTTCCGTGTGTAGTTTTCCGGTTGTTCGATGAACGGCGCCGGTGCGGTTGGGAGAGCGACGGTCTGTTCAAGGTGTCTTGGCGCTGCGGGGTCCGGGTTTGAACTTGCGGCATATGGATCAGGTTGTTTCTCGATTCGCCGGAACACCGAGTACTCCCTCTCTTGGTACGGGTTTTGTTGTCGCGCCGGAGACTGCACCGGCGTGTGAAGGGCACGGTTGAAACTTGCCTCTATACGGCGAGTGATGTTGTCTTCAAGACTGCTGATGGTTTTGCGTAGATCGTCCCGTCCAGTAGACAAGGCTTTGTAGTCCTGTTCAACGCTATCAAGACGCTTCGGAGTATCTCGTGGATGTTGAGATCTGCTGCCATAGAAGTCGTTAGTGAAGCGGTGGAGGCTGCACTCTTCTCTCGCACCTCGCATCTTCATCTCGGGTTTGTCATTTTTGTTTGTTGTTGGGTGTTCTGTCTCACTACGCACCAATTGTTAGGAACCTTGATCCCAACTTTCACTCCGCAGAGTAAAAACCTCACCTTTCCCCTTTTGTTTCTCTCGATTTAGATCCCAAATGAAACAGTGAATGTTTGTAATAAAAGATGAGTATTGATATTTAAGGGAAATGGCGATTTACAGAGAACTTATGCAAGATTTACAAATGACAGAAAGAAAGAAACGAAATCTTTGTGTTTTGCTCCCAAAACACAAAGCCTCTAGCAATATGCTAGCCCTACAAACTTCACTCCAAAAACTGTCCTGCTCTCCTCCGCTCTATTTCCTTTTTATACGACTTCAATACCCTAGGTGCTGGGTGGTGTTGAGCCGCTAGCAGTTGTCTCCTTTTTGTCGTTGAGTGCCATCTCACTGTTCTTACACCCTTTGGTTGTTGGATTGAACTTATCCTTAAATGCCAGCTCATCTTTTTTTAACGCAAAAGGAACAACTGCTGTTAATTTACCCTTTGGTGTCTCTTTCTCGTTTGCCTTCTTCTTGCTATTTGTCTTCTTTCTGAAATATACTTGCAAGGGCCTATCAGAAAGATTACAAGGGAAACGACGCAAAATAAAGAAAACTAGTAACTTTGGCACCTGGTACAACTGAGCGAGTCCAAATTGTTGAACATCCTGAATGATTATGGTATTTGCATTTTAAATATCAAGTCCGCTTTCAACAATATTAGTACATATGAGGATTTTGATCTTTCCTTGCGCAAATCTCTCCATGGTTTCCTCTAGTTGTTTGAGTACTGCTGTGAATACATCAACGTAGCAGGATAGCAACAACAGTGCTTAGGAGGATTCCAAGAAATGTGCTATATCGTATGAATGAGCATCCAAATGTCAAGTACTGCTAAGAAAGGTCACAACATACCTTTCCATGTGCCATAGCAATGTCAATATCTGGAAATGCTTCTTCAAGAAAATCCATCACTTCTTCTAGTCCTGATAAGGACGAATAAAGTGGTAAATCGAAAATGGAAAAATGTAAAGGCCGACAATGAGAAAAAAAATATTCCATGGTCAAGAAGTTTCTGATTATACTAGTCTCGAGTTACGACCAAGAGCAAAGGTAGTCATATTAAGAGATAACGTAGAGAAAGAAAATCTTATAATGCATTCTACCTTTAATCCGAGGCAAGACATAGAAAACTTGGCCACCACGATCCAGCTCATTTTTTATTGCTTCTATCTCCTTTTCCTTACGGAATGACGAAAGATGGGTTTTTATTGGAATCCTCTCCGGAGGCGGTGTGGAGATTAAACTAAAACAAAGAGGAAACAAAGGCTTATTAGTCTCATCAAATTCTATCAGTGAGCATATAATCTGAAACACATCATGTCGCAACCTGGCATCCCGGAATCCAGTCAAAGCTAAGTACAGTGTCCTTGGTATGGGTGTTGCGGATAATGTAAGCACATCCACCGATGTTTTGAAAGATGCAACTTTTCTTTCTGCTTGACCCTAAATCTCTGTTAAGTTAGAAAAGATTATCATCAACTAATCGAAGAATCATTCCGAGATTATGGCATAAACAACTTATTTTTGACGAATTAGTACCGAACGTCCTATCTTGAAGACTTATCAGCGAAAGAGAAAGGAAAGTGGCTAGAAGTAAAGCAAGAGAGAGTTAACAAGCTTGGAAGGCTGAACTGTGAGAGCTGCGTGGGCCTCTCAAGTTTCCCTTTCGGCCCTTTTCTTATCTATAGCAATAAGCCCATTAGTAGGACACTATATGTATCGAGAGAGAGTGAGAGAAAAAGGCATCTTGGTTGTTGTGAGAACTTTGTTTGGGGAGAGGAGATAATCAACTCTCATCTTCCTCTTTTTATCTATTTATATAACGTGATTTGGGTTTTGATCTTGTTTCGAATCTAAATTCATTACAAATTGGTATCGTAGCACATTTTTTTTCCCCGTAGAACGAGATGGGGTCAAGGAGAATGGAACCTTTGTCACCAGTGGTGGAAGAAGATGACAACTCAGAGGAGTCACTGTCAGGAGGAGTGGAGATTCTGGGGAGAGAGATGGATCGACTCACCCTCTTGGAGAAGAACTTGATCGAGATGCAGCATATGCAACAAAGCAGCATCATAGGGTGATTATGTTGTTGGAGCAAAAACTTCGGGAACGGAAAAGCAACAGGAGCCGCCCGATTCTAGAGGCAAGGGGTTCGCGATGGAGAAAACGGAGATGGGAGGTGGATCATGCTGGTTTTCACCACCGGGATTCACACAACCCGGACCGCAACTCTCAATGGCGAAAGAAAACAGAGCAAGGGAAGATCGTGGTGGAAGGCGTGTGGAGCTTCCCTTGTTCGATGGAACGTACGCTGAAGGATGGGTGCTGAGAATGGATCAACATTTCGAGTTGGAGGATTACCGAGATCAGGAGAAGTTGGAGGCCGTACAGGTCTGTTTCATGGAGGATGCGCTCTTGTGGTACCGCTGGGAGAGGGAGAGGAATCCGTTCCATAACTGGTACGAAATGCGTCGGATAGTCCTGGCGAACTTCGCGCCGGCGCAAATAAATCCATGCGAAAGATTGATGACGATAAAACAGACAGGAAGCATTCACGAATACAACAGTGAGTTTATAGGAGTTGTTTCGATGACGACAGGGTTGCCGGAAGTGTGTTTTGAGTCGTCGTACATGTTGGGATTGAGACCCGACATTCGAGCTAGGGTAAAAATGCATGACCCACGGAGCTTGGAGAAGATGATGTCCTTAGCAATGGGGGCGGAGGAATGTTTAATTGCCGAGCAGGACTGGTTACGCAAAAAAGAGATGTCAGAGACGTTTTCTCGATATTCGGCAGATCGTAACCACGTGCCAGGTGCAAAAGTGGAATGGTCAAGGCCAGGTGGCACAGGTGGGGCGCGTCATGTCGAGAGTGGGCAACAGAATTGGGGCTATAATGAAAAAAATAAATCTAGCCCAGAAGTGGTTAAGGGAAATGGGCCTGTCCAAGGTCACTATGGCCCCATCGTGAAGAAAGGGCTTCCTAACTCAGCATATTCTCGTCGTCTCTCTTCTGCTGAGACCGCCGAACGTAGGAGGCTAGGGCTGTGTTTCAGGTGCGACAAAAAGTATCACCCAGGGCTTCTCTGCCAAATCGCTGAGCTGAAGGTGATCTTGGTGAATGAGCAGAGGGAGGAAAAAGAATGGGATGGATGCACGGAGGAAGAAGTGACCGTCGACAACGAGACTGGACAGGAGCTCGCGGTGCTGTTGGTCAATTCAGTGGTAGGGCTGAGTTCTCCCAAGACAATGAAGGTGAGAGGATTCCTTAGAAAGCAGCCGGTGGTGGTGTTGATTGACTCTGGCGCGTCTCACAACTTTGTCTCGGAGGAGTTGGTACGATGGCTCGATCTGAAAATAGAAGGTACGAGAGGCTATGGTGTTATCACGGGCACCAGAGTCAGCGTCAGAGGAGTAGGAGTCTGCCGACGTTTGGTGCTGGAGTTGCAGAATTTTGAAATCGTCACTGATTTCCTTCCTTTAGGGCTGGGGAGTTCAGACATGATTTTGGGGATACAGTGGTTAGAGACATTGGGGGAGATGAAGGTGAATTGGAAGACACAATTGATGAGATTCCAAGTCAATGGCATGAACGTGATGCTTCAAGGTGACCCTAGCTTATGTAATGCTGCAATTTCGCTGAAGAGCCTCTGGAAGATGATCAAAAACGGTGGGGAAGGAGCCATAGTGGAGCTCAGTGCGATGGACATGAAGGCACCAGCTATGGCAGGAGAAGTACCATGTATAGAGTTGCAGCGTTTGCTACAGCGCTATTCCAAGGTGTTCCAGGAACCTAAGGGTTTACCCCCAACACGGGGGCGAGAGCACGCCATTGTGCTTAAGGCTAACACATAACCCATCAGTGTACGGCCCTTCCGTTATCCCCAAGTACAGAAGGGAGAGATCGAAAAATAAGTTATTGCGATGATGGGGGCAGGTATAATTCAACCAAGTGAAATTCCGTTCTCCAGCCCTGTCCTGTTGGTGAGGAAGAAGGACGCGAGTTGGCGGTTTTGCGTAGACTACAGGGCGGTTAACAAGGCTACTATACTGCATAGTTTTCCAATTCCCATGATTGATCAGTTACTCGATGAGCTACACGGAGCGGTGGTGTTCTCAAAGCTGGACTTGCGGTCAGGGTACCATCAAATTAGAGTCAAGGTGGAGGATGTGCCAAAGACAGCTTTCAGGACGCCGGATGGTCATTATGAATTTCTTATGATGCCATTTGGGCTCACTAATGCCCCTTCTACGTTTTAATTGGTGATGAATGACGTCTTCCGAAAACACCTGAGGAAGTTCGTCTTGGTATTTTTTGATGATATTTTGGTTTATAGTAAGACCTTACAAGAGTATTGTAAGCATGTGGAGGTGGTGCTTGAGTTGCTGCAGGTTCATGAGCTGTATGCCAACAAGAAGAAGTGTCATTTCGGGTGTGCTCAGCTTGAATACTTGGGATACATTATCTCAGGCGCGGGAGTGGCTGCTGACCCTGGGAAGGTGCACGCCATGACAGCATGGCTGAGACCACAAAATGTGAGGGAATTACGGGGTTTCTTGGGATTGACTGGCTATTATTGAAAATTCGTCAAGAGGTATGGGGCAATAGCTCGAGCTCTAACAGACCAACTATAGAAGGATAAATTTCAGTGGGGGGAAGAGGCTGAGCAAGCTTTCACTGCGCTCAAGACGGCATTGTCAACAATACCGGTGTTGGCATTACCGGATTTTAGTCAAACATTTGTGTTGGAAGCAGAATGCATCGGGCGCTGGATTGGGGGCGGTACTGATGCAACACATGAGACCCTTATCATACTACAACAAAGTGTTAACTGACCGGAGCAGAATAAGTCCATTTATGAGCGGAAACTAATGGCCATTGTCTTGTCAATACAAAAGTGGAGACACTACTTGTTGGGGAAGCGATTTGTGGTAAGGACAGATCAGAAGAGTCTCAAATCCCTGATGGATCAACGGGAGGTTAGCTTGAATTATCAGAAATGGTTGACGAAGATAATGGAATTTGATTTTGCCATTGAATACAAACTGGGGCTTCTGAACAAGGCTGCGGATACGCTCTCACGATAATCCTTTGAATGTTCGGTGTTAGCTGTCACAGTGCCGAGTACCATCGATTTAGCTGAGATTGGTACAGAGGTTGATAAAGACAGCAGATTGAGTGGAATTGTCGCGAAAATCAAGGCAGGGAGAAACACAAAGCCGGCGTATACATTGGTCCAGGGCAGATTACTGCATCTAGGGAAAGTGGTAATACCAAGTACATCTCCATTAGTGGGCAGAGTAATGAAGGATTTCCACAGCGGACTCATTAGGGGACATACGGGGGTGTTGAGAACACAGCGGAGAATCAGAGAAATATTTTTCTGGGAGGGAATGATGACCGATATAAGGCGATTTGTTGCAGCATGTATGGAGTGCCAAAGGTACAAACACTCGACCTTAGCACCGGGAGGTCTGCAACAACCCCTTCCGATACCGGAGAAGGTGTGGGAAGACATATCAATGGACTTTGTAGAGGGGTTACCACGGTCAAAAGGGCTTGATGGGGTGTTTGTTATTGTCGACTGGCTGACGAAGTATGCACATTTTACAGGGATTACACATCCTTTCTCAGCCAAGGATATTTCCGGGAAGTTTATTCATGAAGTAGTGCGGCTTCATGGTTTTCCCCGGTCTATCATCTCGGACCGGGACAAGATATTCATGAGTAATTTCTGGAAAGAGGCTTTCCGGTTGGCTGGCACATCACTGAAGTTTAGTACCACCTATCACCCACAAACGGATGGACAGACGGAAGTAGTAAACAGAGGGCTGGAAGTCTACTTCCGGTGTTATGCAGGGGAACAGCCCCGAAAATGGGCACACTTTATGGATTGGGCTGAGTTTTCTTACAACACTTCGTTCCATACGGCCATCAAGACAACACCGTTTGAAGCTTTGTATGGCCGAGGGCCACCTACCTTGCTCAAATATGAACCTGGGTCTACATCCAATGCTGAGCTGGAGGATCAATTACAGTCGCGGGATGCAGCTCTCTCGCAACTAAAGGCTAATCTCAACAAGGCGCAGCAGATCATGAAGAAGCTAGCTGATGGTTGATATATCATAGTTTTTACCCATTTTTAGCCATGATATAAGTTGTTTTATCGAGTCTTTCTAGTGCTTTTTGTATCGTTCTGGATTCTTTTCAGGTCTTAGCACGTTTGGGACGAAATTGAAGATTTTGGAACCATTTGGAGCCTTTTCGAGCAAACCGAAGAAAGTACCCGTTTTGAAGCGTGAGTATCGATCGACACCATCCCGGTATCGATCGATACCGACGTAACTGATGCGGAGATAGAGAGATATCCAAGGAAGAGAATTCTCACCATAAGAAGCCCAATACTTTCCTTTATTTACAAAGAGGCCCAGCTCGTGTTTTTAGACCTATTTAAGCAAACTTTTAGTCATTAGGGAGGAAGCAGACTTTACTTTTGAACTTTGATTCTTGAACCAGGATTGAGACTTGAAGGCTTTTGTGAGGGAGACGGATCTAAGACTTTGTTCATCATAGAAAGGATCCCGAACCCTTGTTTCTAATCTTTTGTTATGTTTAATTTCATGATCTATTCAGTTATGTCTTGTGTTTCATCAATCATGTCTGAGTAGTCTCATTTTAGGTTCAGGGTTTTCTCATATGGATTTCTTTGATTTATGATGATTGATTTGTAAGGGTTCATAACCTGAATAGTTCTTCACCATAGGTTGTTCTCAAAGCTATTTCTAGTCTGATCACCTAGAACATAGAACTTAGATTAATCGATTAGGCACGACAGTGCAATTGAGTAATTTGATAAAACCTAGGGTGAGCAATTCGATTATCTGCAAAGAGATTTGGTTTAATCGAATTGTGAACATATCAAACTTGAATTAATTGCTGGTTTAACGTGTAGGATTTGCAAAGAGATTTGGAATTCTAGATTTTAGACTTAGTTAGTTTTCGCAACGACAGTTGGTTAACTATATTTTCGTGTTTGAGTTCAAGAACGGCACTTAATTGAATTGAACTTTAACTGTTTAATTGTTATTTATCATTGATTTCCTGAGAATTTTCCTGAGCCTAGTTTCCATCCATATTAATCAACCAAATCTTATTTTAATCATTTGTTTTCTCATTAATTATTCTTTGCTTAGCACAATCTGCATCTTTTATCTACTGAGTGAGTTTTCTTGAGTTCTCGTGTTCGATCCCTAACTTTACTGCAGCAACTGCTTTAGTATCATTATAGGGTATTAATTTGAGCATATCAAATTTGGCGCCGTTGCCGGGGACTCTAAAAATTCACCATTAGAATTTTAGTTGTCGATTTTGTCTAAGTTCGTCGTCAGTATCGATCGATACTCCATTGGTATCGATCGACACTGAACGTATGTTTTTGAATTTTGGTTACTTATTTTCTCATCTTTTGATTTTCAGGTGTATGCATCAGCGTGCTACCAGAAGCAAGAAGGACACACCACTGATCAGTCTCTCCAACACAGAGCTAGCATAGCTTGAACGCACAAAACGGACAACGAAGAGGACTATAGTTGAGATGGATTTTCCACATGGTTTGGAGCATGATGAGGAAGGTGGACGTCAACCTCACACCGAGGCTGAACGGACGCTTGGCGAGTACAACCGACCGGATCAATTCTATGCAAATCGTGCAGCAATCCGTATTCCGACTTTCCAGAGGAATGACTTTGAGCTGAAGCCTGCTTACTTCACTCTTGTTGGACAGCACCCCTTCACCGGTCTCTCTCATGAGCACCTTATGGATCACATCGAGAAATTCGAGGACTTGGTCACCAGTATGATGTACAATGGAGTACCACATGAATACCTCTTTTGTAAGCTCTTTCCATACTCTCTTGGTGGAGAGACAGCTTACTGGCTGAAGCAGCTACCTCCCGGATCTCTCGCTACTTGGAACGAGACCAAAAACGCATTCCTGAACAATTTCTATGACGATGCGAGATCGGAGGAGCTCAGGAACAAGATCTCTCAATTTTCTCAGGGTCCAACAGAAGCACTCAAGGCTGCTTGGGTGCGATTCAGATCCTACCAGAGAGACTGTCCGCATCACGGTTTCAGTCAAGTTCAGCTGCTCGGGATCTTTTACAGAGGGATTGATTGGCGGTATCAGATGGCACTGGATTCTGCAAGCAACAGGGACTTCAACACTAGGATTCCAACCGATGCTGTGAAGCTGATTGAGAACTTGGCGTCTAGCAATAGCACCAAAAATGCTGATTTCGAGCGAAAACGGCTCGCTAGTGTTGCTGACGGTTCGCAGATCGCTGAGGTTCAGGCGAAGCTGGACACGATGCACAACCTCTTAGTGGGAAAGACGAAGAAGGCTGTACATTTTGCTAAGGAAGTAGGGAACATTGAAGATGAGGCAGAGGATGTTAACTACATTGGTGGTTCTGGTTTTCAGGGTCAGCGATTTGGTTACAACAACAACCGAAGCTTCAACAACAATCAGCAAGGTGGTTACAAGTCTGGAGGTAACCAATCTGGTTTTGGTGCCACTCAATACCCCCAGAAACCTCTCCAAGGCAGCGATTTCACTCATCAATATGGGAACTCTTCTTATCAACCTCATTCTCCCAAGACAACTGAGAGTAGAACAGAGATCCTCTTGGAACAGATTCTCCAGGGTCAATAAAAGATGACTGTGGATTTCAATAGAAAGCTGGATAATTTATACACTGATCTGAATGGGAGAATCGACGCTCTCGAAATCCATCAGAAGATGCTGGAAAATCAAATAGCTCAGACATCAGCAGCTGTCAAGGGAAAGATAGTTCAACCACAGCATGGAAATGTCAATGCAATCACTTCGAGAGCTAGAGAAGAGGATTTTGAGCCTGAGATGACTGTGTTCGTATTCAGTGATACTAGTATCGACCGATACCTTCTTGGTATCGATCGACACTTCCCGAGACCTGCTGTAGATTCAAAGGTTGCTGAAGATGAAGATAAGAATTCTGAAATTCCACGTGTATCGATCGATACCCCTACCTGTGTCGATCGACACCAACCTGCAGAGACGATACAAAACTCCAGTATCGATCGACACTCATCTGGTATCAGTCGATACCCTTCGCAGGCTGAATCAATAACTGAGAAAAGGACAGAGATGGTTGAGAAACGGGTATACAAACCAAAACTACCTTACCCTGTTCTTCCCAAGCTGACAAGAGAGGAGTGGGCAGCTGCTAGAAGCAAGTTTTTGTCAAAAAAAATGGTTGCAGGACCTCCCGTTGCTGATACACCACCACCAAGACAGTTGACAAAGAGGGAAGACCCAGGGAAATTCTCAGTTCCATGCTCCATCTCTAGAGTAAACTTCAAGGAGTCTCTCGTTGACTCAGGGTCTAGTGTCAACGTCATGTCGAGGGCGATTGCAGAGAGATTGAAAGCTGATATGAGATCTCCTAACATGCTTCTCACATACGCGGATTCTTCTAGCTCACTCCCTTACGCTACAATTCTTGATTTACCTGTTAAAATAGGAGATTGTCTGATTCCTACTGATTTTCAGGTTGTGGAGATGAGCCAAGGATCCAAAGTGCCCTTGATTTTGGGAAGACCATTTATGGCTACTGTTGGCGCGATCATGGACACGTATAACAAGAGAATCTCTTTCTCCTGTATTGACGGAGACGTCTTCTACGATGTCATTCCCTCTGGAGGAGTACCCAGACATGTCTCGTGCATCACCATTGCCTCGGGCGAGACTCTGATGATCGATCTGCTTGATGAGTCTTATGGTGAACCAAAGGTCGCAGATGTTTCAAATGAACCCCCCCAACACCCCAAGAAAGTTGTGGAGAAGACCAAGGCAACAAAGAGGAAGGCGACGAGCAAGACGATCAACGGTGCTGCTAACTTCACTTTGATTCCTCAGAAGTGTGATGGAGATTCGATCGAATATAAGGTGAAGTGCAAGGGAACCTCGAAACCTTTCTCTAAGGCTAGAGTTCTCATTCCTATGGAGATGAAAAAGAAAGAAGAGGATATGATGAGCAAAACTTTGAAGCTGCAGATGTCTGGTTGTGGAGCTTATTTCGGAGTGAGTTCTCCACCTTGTCCTGACTTATATCTTAGCCAAAGTCAAGCTCGTGACATTAAACAAGCGCTTAGTGGGAGGCAACCCACTGGTAAGTCTATAAATATGAGTTTTTGTTTTTGTGTTTTGTTGTGTCTTGCGAATCAGGTCGGAAGAAGGATGGTCATTTTTATTCCTTATTGAAGAGGACCAATGAGAAACTTTCGCCCAGGTTTTATGGACCTTATCCAGTGGAAGCCAAGGTCGGCAAGGTGGCGTATCGTTTGTTGCTACCCCCGGGTACTAAAATCCATCCTATTTTTCATGTGTCTCAGTTGAAGAAGGTAGTAGGGAATCATCAGGTTTCTGCTCAGGCTCCAGTTCAGTTGACAGCGGACGAAGAGTTACGTGTAGAACCTGAGCCGGTGTTAGCAGAATGAGAGAACAGCAGGTCGGGGCAGACGGAGGTGCTGATTAAATGGAAGGGGTTGGCAGATTACGATTGTTCTTGGGAGGTCAGGCCAGTCATGCAAAAGTTGTACCCAACATTCAACCTTGAGGACAAGGTTGGTTTTGACGGCAGGGGTATTGATATGTACGACGCATCACGACCTCCTATCTTGAAGACTTATCAGCGAAAGAGAAAGGAAAGTGGCTAGAAGTAAAGCAAGAGAGAGTTAACAGGCTTGGAAGGTTGAACTGTGAGAGCTGCGTGGGCCTCTCAAGTTCCCCTTTCGGCCCTTTTCTTATCTATAGCAATAAGCCCATTAGTAGGACACTATATGTATCGAGAGAGAGTGAGAGAAAAAGGCATCTTGGTTGTTGTGAGAACTTTGTTTGGGGGAGAGGAGATCAACTTCCTGTAATCAACTCTCATCTTCCTCTTTTTATCTATTTATATAATGTGATTTGGGTTTTGATCTTGTTTCTGAATCTAAATTCATAACAAATTATTGTACATAACACGCTCCCGAGAAGTGAGTGGGTACCCACAATGATATTGAGATGTCCATTTTTTATCATTTCCAAATACTCCTCCTTTTCTGCTTTGGTCTGCACGATGTCAAAGATGTGACTATGGTCAATTCCAGGTAAAACCATGAACAACTTACACACAGCAGACAGCAGAGGGGTACTTTCTACGTAACCCACAACCTCTAAAGTCTAAAACAAAATTGAGAATTCTGCATTGACATGTATAGAGTTTACCGGTTTGCATGTGGGAAAATTCATTGAAGATTTTTCTCTCAGAAACAGTGATCTCAATACCTGAAACCGACTTAAAAGGCCCACTTTGATTTGTGGATACAAGGAAAACTACTTTGAGATTACATCTTAATGTTGCTTCACCAATACAATTGTCGGTGCTAAAACCATAGCTTGTTTTCCAGCTGAGACCACACAAAAGATGGCTCGTAAAACAACCTCTGTTTTACCAAACCCAACATCTCCATAGATCAATCGGTCCCTAGGTGTTTCTCTCTCTATCAAATCCTTCTCAACATCTAGGAAAGCCTGCAAGGAAAACTCAGCTTGAGTAAAGGAATATGAATGATGAAAACTAAAAGATAGCAGCAACACCTGCTTCTGGTCGGGTGTAGCGTTATAAGGAAATTGAACCGCAAAATCAGCCATCAGGGTTTTTTTGGATTGAGATATCTCTTCTGTCTAAGCCTATGAAGATATAGCTCCATCAAGTCAACGACCATTTTCTGAATTGCTACTTTTCCTTTGGTCTTTCTTCTTTCCCAAACACTAGTGTCACTCAGCCGACTCAAAGTTCGAGGCCGTTTGGTCTCATTTGGACTGGAACAGAACATACTATGACATCAACATACAGTAAGAGACAAAGGCAGGGACGCCAAGGAAGTTTTAATGTACAAAAGGAAGATAGCCACGGCACCAAACAAACACATTTCACAAGCAAGTCAAAAACTGTGAGCTGTAGATTAAAAAGCTAGAAAGAAGGAAGACGTACAGATTGTATCGGTAGAGCAAACGTGAGGCCTGTTTGAGGGGAAGCTTGGCCATGCCATCTGCATACTCTATAAAGACATATTCGAGGGGCTCTGAGGAATCCTTGGGGACATCAAACTCTATCCCAACAAAACGCCCAATGCCTACTTTCTTGTGCAGCACATAATCACCGGAAAGGAGACTGTAAGGGTCAACCTTGTAGCTAAAACCACCCGCACCAGGCTCTGTACCTTGCCTAATTCCTTTGAGCTTCTGCAGACCCCTCTCTTGCTGTTCCTTCACCATCTGAATGTACTTCTCGGCCTCCTCAGAGTCCATGACCGCCCTAGCGGTCTCTCTCTTGCCGAGGTCACGCCGAATCCTCTCGTTGAGGAGGTAAATTGAGTCGCTTTCCGCTAACTCTGACTTTTCTCTCCATCTGGTAGGTTTTGCGGCAGTAGCGGAGAGAGAGGAAACAGCGACCAGTGGAAGAAGAGATGATGAGTTTCGGGTGGAGGAGCGCTTGAGTGTGAGAGAAAAGAGCCTCCGTGGCGAAGGAAAAGACCAAAGCTTGAAGACGAGGGGTATAGTAATCGGGTCGTGATTTGAGAGCAAATATGTCATCTTTTAACAAGAACGCCACCAGATGTTTTACAAAGAGAAGAAGGTATCGGATTTCTAAGAAAATTATCTTTTTATCTTTAATTTAATAATAAAACACCTAAGAACCCATTAAGAATCCCTGTAATGATGGTATGGGGGTTCTTAGGAAATTTCTTAAGATATTTACTGATTAAATTAAATATAAAATTCTGATTATCTTAAGAATCAATTCTTATATGGAATACTTAAGAATCGATTTTTAAGTTTCACGTGTCAAACTTTGGACTGAAGAAAAATTTTCCTTCTTTTTTCTTTCTTTTCTCTTTCTTCTCCCGAGAAAAATGGAAGAAAAAGCTACTTTGTTTTTCAATTCTGGGTTTCGATTTTTGATGTTTGGTTTTGTTTTCGTTTTCTTTTCGGTGCTGGGTTTCGTTTTCTTTTTGTTGTTTTCAATTACTGGGTTTCGTTTCAATTGCTGGGTTTCGTTTCAATATGAGTCTTTCTTTTCAATTGATGGGTTTTGTTTTCTTTTTGTTTCTGATTCTAGTTGCTCATTATGGAAGATGATCACGATTCTACACCCAGCGGAGGAGGAGGAGCAATCAATAAAAAAGAAGCGGTAGTTGGAGGAAGAGACTCTGCGATATACGAAACGCAGCACCGTAGGAAAGAAGAAGGCCATTCCGTCCACAAATACGAACTTAATCGAATCGTTAGAGAGCTTCGTAATATTAAGCGCTATAAACACGCTCTTGAGGTTCGTGGTTTCTCAATTTGAAATTTGATATTTGCTCTGTTTCTATTTCAAACTCTGCGATTTTAAAGTTTTTATCTGATCAGTTGCTTGATTACTCTCCGTGCAATAAATTTGTTATGATTTTGTATCAAACTCTGCAATTTGAAAAAGTTGGCTTGATTTGGAGTTCACTTTGGTAAAATGTTGTAGTGTTTTATGTGCAAATATGTGAATGGATGGTTCTACAGGTTAATAAATGTTGCAGCTTCACAGTATTGTTCACTCATGGCCAGCTTTTCCTCTGCGTTTAGCAAGCTGTTCAGGTATGTCTTCAAATCATAAATGCATAAGCTGTTCAAGTATGTCTTCAAATCATCAATGCATAGTTAGTGTTAGATAATTGTTTGGTTAGGTAATAAATGGATTGGTCGATGAATGCTTAGTGAGTGGTAGATATATGTCAACTCGATGTGGTTAGCTTTTCTTCTTCAATGTTCCTTTGTTTCACCTATTAAAGCCGGTGCTTCTTTTCCTTCTTTTCATAGACAATTGTTTGTGTTTCTTCCTCTTCTCCTTCTTACCATCTCTTCTCGGTGCTTCTTCTCCTTCTAAACACATTTCTCTTCTCTTTCTTTCTGCTTCTTCTCTCACTTTTGATATTCTCTTTCTCTCTTCTTTGAACTATATGGATTTTTCTTATTCTCAGACCTCTAACTTTCTTGAACAGTCAACAAGATAGTGTGTTTTGCTCGTATGCTTCAAGCCGTGGTGAAGACACGCCTGCAGATGCTTCAAGCCTCGGTGAAGACACGCCTGCAGATGCTTCAAGTCTCGGTGAAGACACGCATGCACATCGAGGAGAAAGGAAGAAATGGACTCCCACGGATGATGTTTTGCTCATCAGCTCCTGGTTAAACACTAGCAAGGACCATGTCGTTGGGAATGAGCAAAAATCTGGTGCTTTCTGGAAACTCATTGCAGCATATTTTGCGGCATGTCCCAATGCTGCATGATGTGAAAACCGAGAGGCAATGCAATGTAAGCAACGATGGCAGCAGATTAACGACCTTGTCTGCAAGTTTGGTGGGTCATATGAGGCTGCAACAAGAGAGAAAGCCAGTGGTCAGAATGAGAATGATATTCTCAAACTGGCACATGAAATCTTCTACAACGATCATAAGAAGAAGTTCACACTTGAACATTGTTGGAAGGAGCTCCGCAATGACCAGAAATGGTGCGACCTTTCTGTAACTAAAACTGATGGAAGCTCTAAAAGGAGAAGGTGTGAGGATGGTTCACAATCATCAAGCTCCATTGCAGAGGAAACAAAGACTGGCGAAGAAGATCAGGGAACCAAATGACCTCCTGGTGTTAAGACAGCAAAAGGCAAAGGTAAGAGGAGTACCGTAGTGGTCAAGGGGGCTCTGGCTGAGTTTCAGACAATGTGGGCGATTAAAGAGAAGGACTTGGCTATGAAGGAAAAACTGTCGAAGATAGGTATACTTGAGAGTCTCTTTGCCAAAAAAGAATCACTATCTGACTATGAAGAAGCTCTAAAGAAGAAGCTTATTACAGATATGTTGGCTAATTAGTGATCTCTTCTTTTTCAGCTTAAGTTGTTGTTTGTGTTTGTGTTTCTGTTTTGTTGTCTTTAGCTTTGTTTCATAATCTCGGTTTGTTATAACTTTGTTTCATATTCTCATATTCTCAGTTTGTTATAACTTTGTTTCATATTATCTGTTTGTTATAGGGGAAGCTTGGCCATGCCATCTGCATACTCTATAAAGACATATTCGAGGGGCTCTGAGGAATCCTTGGGGACATCAAACTTTATCCCAACAAAATGCCCAATGACTACTTTCTTGTGCACCACATAATCACCGGAAAGGAGGCTGTAAGGGTCAACCTTGTAGCTAAAACCACCCGCACCAGCCTCTATACCTTGCCTAATTCCTTGAGCTTCTGCAGACCCCTCTCTTGATGTTCCTTCACCATCTGAATGTACTTATCGGCCTCCTCAGAGTCCATGGCCGGCCTAGCGGTCTCTCTCTTGCCGAGGTCACGACGAATCCTCTCGTTGAGGAGGGAAATTGAGTCGCTTTCCGCTAACTCCAGCTTCTCTCTCCATCTGGTAGGTTTAGCGGCAGTAGTGGAGAGAGAGGAAACAACGACCAGCGGAAGAAGAGATGATGAGTTTAGGGTGGAGAAGCGCCTGAGCGTGAGAGAGAAGAGCCTCCGTGGCGAAGGAAATAAGCAAAGCTTGAAGACGAGGGGTATAGTAATCGGGTCGTGATTTGAGAGCAAAGATGTCATCTTTTAACAAGAACCCCACCAGAGGTTTTAGAAAGAGAAGGGGATAATGAAGAGAGAGTGAAGGAGATGCTTAGCGATGTACTTTCACCAGTGCGTTGACACGTGTTTTCATCATTGTGGATATAATCGTTGGGTTGGGCCTAACTTAAAACAAAGCCCAATTCCAAAATAGCGCGTGAGAGGAAATATCAGATTTTGAAGAAATCGAATGATAACAACTACTAGGGCTTATTTTTAAGTAAAGAAACTATGAAACTTACATTTAACCATAACGAGTGAGAGACTTTGGCGAAAATCATGAGCCTAGCAGCTATCATAGCCTAGAAATTTAGTATATTTTTTTTTTCAAACAGTTTGTCACTACTGTATTAAAAATATGAAATTTTTTTATAAATTATGTGAGATGACGAAGCATAGAGTAGAGAGAACCATATTTGACAACACTTGAAAACTAACGACCTACCATAGATAAGTTTTTCACCTATGTTATAATCAGATTTTAACGATGCGGAAGCGTTTAAACTGAAAGCGTACCTTACGACAGTATCTATCAGTAGATATGACTTGGATGTAATCTGGATTGGAAGAAGTCAGGAAAAATATCACAGAGCGGATATCAACTACTTATCACGGGTCAAATATCTCTCCAAGTTATCTTCACTTTGTTCTTTGTTTTTGTCTTTCTTTATTAAAATTCTTACGAACTCAACTGCTTACATTCTCTGTATCTAGTCTCTATCTTATATAGGACATAGGGAGACATGTCCAAGAGACAAACAATAGAAAGACGCAACTACTCTTTTAATAGAAATAACTTCCATAATTGTCGGTTAACAAAACCGACTCGATATTATTTCTTAATTATGAACGTAACCGGTTCTTACACCAACATTTATCACCAAATCTTGATAAATATTTGCAGCTGTTTCCATCTTCGGAAATCTCCTGATCCAGCAAGCAATCATCCTTTTTAAAGGGCCACCTAAGAATTCAATAGAGTTTTTATGCAGCTATGAAATTAAAAACCATGTCTTATATCACCAAAAATCACATTTCAATCACTACAAGAAAAAGGTTGATGACATCATTTTCGTCGGAAATTACTGTTCATTACCGACCCCATTGTGATCAAATTTTGGGTCCTCGGAAAAGGGTTGGAAATTCCTGATGGTTAATTGGGATGAAATTGAATTTTGATGATGGTTGGATATTGGATGGAAATATTTCCAACCAAATTCCGTCCAAACAATGCTTCCCTCTGAAACTCGTTGAATTTTGTTGATCGTTGGATTTTGGATGAAAAACTTTTCAACCTAAATCCGTCCAAACACTGGTCGTTGGAATGTGATTGCTTTTTTTATCCTCTCGGTCTAGCGTACGAAAAACTAAATAGGTTCCAGAATAAACTTTATTGAGTGTACAAATTAAGTTCTTGAGGTATCCGAAGATGAGGGCGGAGAGTTTGACGATGATTCAGATTCGATTCCGTGTAGTAAAAATATATCGTGCTTATATAATAAATTTTGTAATGTTATTTTTAGAAATTTTGATTAAACTTATTTTTACATTCTCCGATGAATTATGATAAGTTAAAATGTTTGAATGTTATTTACATTTTTTTAAAACTACCTAACCATTCATTTCTTTAAAATGCTAAACAATATGTCGGTCAAACTTTGGATGAAAATTTTATAACGAGATTAAGACGACATTCAGTAATTTCCACCAAACCCAAAAAAATACCGACCCAGTTCGAACGCTTTTTGTAACGAAATTTCATCCAAGTTAATTTCGGAGAAAAAATAAACGAAATTTGTGATCGGGATTGTTTTCTTACCCTGAAAAAAAGAACAACACTTCACTTTCAGAGTTTAACCCTAAACTCTTTTTCACCTTCTTTCTTCGATTCACCTTCACCTTAACCCTTCTTCCTCAATTCTTCTTCATCACATTCTATCCTTCTCTCATCCTCAGATTGTCTCCTCAATCTAATCCCTATTCTGAATCGGATTTAGCAAAGAAAACTGGAATCTCTAGTCTCATCTTCTTCGTCTCCTCCGTTAGAGACGTTGAAAACTCGGTCTCAGGTTCGTCATTCGTCATCATCTTCTCTTTTGTGATCACAAAAGCATGTACTCCTTGTATTTACTCTTTGATTTCAGTTTCGATTCAGCACGATCAAATTCTGGAAATTAAGTTCTTATGGATACCTTTTCCTTTAGTATAATCACTTGATGACCAAATATGTTACAGAGAAGTGGATTTCTCTGTACGATCAAGCTGCTGCTAATTAAAGCAGGGACTTGCTTCTCACCAGCTGCTCAATCCACGAAGAAGAAGAAGGGACTGAGGTCACGGCGAGGAATCAATGGAAGCTTCTCGAAGCTTCCATCGCTAACACACAGAGAAAGAGAGAGAGAGACTCAAGAAGAGAGACGATAACTGACTTTCAATTTTGATAGTATTTTTTTCGATAATGAACACAATTCATTCATTTGAGCTTTATACACAGCTCGTAGCAAACCTTCTGGTCCATTCCAAGTCTTCTAAGCCAATTAGCTGTAACTGCAAAGCCTCTATTTCAAACCAAGTTTCTTCCCTTCTCATTTCCTGCATCAAAATAGCTGAAAATTGCTTAGTCTTTCTCTATTTGAAGGACCATCAATACATTGATTAAAAAGTCTTTTGATATGCAGTCTCAGTTTGTTCCTCAGTGAATTCACATCTCTTTAGGACTCTAGTCAAATTTTATGGTGACATGGTTAATTAGGTGGTCTGGCTTACTCTGCTAACTCTGAGTATGTGCTCTCCAATTTTATCAGCTTTGTACCTCGCCATTAGATTTTTAATTGTAGTTGCTTTGGTGTAATCTCGTTTCAGATTTTAATTGTAGTCGATTTCATTGTTAATTGTATATTTTTCAAGCCAAACTACAAGCTGTGACAACATCTTTTCCTTATTTTTTCTCAGTTGAGATTTGAGACAATTCTTATATGTGTACATGCTGTTGTAAAATTATGCAGGTGAAATTTTGGTGAACGGTTTAGGAAAAAGTGAAACACTGCAAGTTCCAAATTAATACTTACAACCCATCATGGTAATTAATCATTTAACATCTTGATATATTCAGCATCGGGATATGTACCTATCTTCTTATACGTACTTATCTTCCTATTTTGCGCTTTTCTTCGTCCTGAGCATATATTTTCTTTCAACTTACTTTTGTGATCACAAAAGCTTATATTTATCGATTTACTTTTTGTCCAACTGCATTAGTACTCGGTTATTTGATTTCAGTTCTGATTCAGCAAGGTTTTCGATTTTACTTTCCGTTCAGCTTGATTTCAACATCCAAGACCAAGCGTAAGTGCAGATTAGTTTTATCTCCGAGTCTTGCTTTATACAAGGTTCGTTTATCTCAGTTCCAGCAATTCGTATCATAAAGTTCATTAATTTCAAAAGTTGCTCATTGTATAGTCTGTCTAGTGGCTAATAAAGAAATTGTGGCTTAGTGTTGCATCGTTTTTTAATTTAGGAATCTTTCCAATAGGTTGTGAAGCTCACTCTAAATGTATAATATAATAACACCTTTTAAGTTCTTAAGTTTGTATGCGGAAGAATCGTAATGAAATACATTTAGTGTCTGCATTTTTTAATTTGAAAATGCTTTTTGATGATTACGTTTTTGAGTTTGGACTTAGTGACTTACTATGGTTATAGAGACGTGTTAGAAAGGTTTTGTTTTAGTAGACTTGTACAAAAATCTCAACGCAACGTCTTTGACTCGTTTATATGTGTTGCACTAGCAACTTCTTTTTAGGTTTGTTGTTCTCTGTATGTTTTAGATTTGATGATAGCAATTTCGGATAGTAACATTAGTTTTCGGGTTTTTTTTGGTGTGTTTCGGGTCTTTCGGGTATAATACAAGTTTATAATTTGTATTGCAATTTTGTTTTTTAAGGTTTATTTTTGAAATATTAACAACCAGATTCAATAACGGAGTTTTACAATGTAAGTGTTTTGATCCCCGTAGCTAAAGTAACCACGGAAGTACCTTTCATGGTTGTCCACAAGAAAGCGAGTCTTAACAAACTCAAATCTGGCACCGAACACGTTTTGGTTTCCATCGACATCTACAACCAAGGATCCTCGTCAGTTTTTTCTTTCTCCTTTGATTTGTTTATATATCTTATTGATATCGATATGCATTGAAGGAAACGGATGGTGTAATCTGATCTGTTTGGGTACATACATAGTTTGTTTTATTAGATAGATAGCTGGTCAACTGAGATTGAGAGGTTATCATCTATCTACGGGTCAGATTATATCTTTGTTTTTGGAGTAATAGCCAGAATCTGACATTGAGAATATTTTGCTGTTGAAACTCAGGACGGCCTATGATGTGACTCTAACAAACAGTAGCTGGGATAAAGACACATTCCAAGTTGTTAGTGGAAACGCTTCAGGATCATGGGAAAGACTTGATGCGTGAATTCCATTCCCAATTTTTTTACATAAGTGCCTTTCCATTTATTCACTAATCTGCAGTGGAGGTATTCTGTCTCATTCTTTCCAGTTAGAGGCCAAGGTTAAGGGAATCGTCTACAGTGCACCTGCTGTTGTTAATTTCCGAATCCCCACCGAGACTGCTCTACAGGTTTGACATGCATAAGCTTTCTTCATTTCTCAAGTTTCTTTTCCTAAGTCTTATGTAGAATTATGAAAAGTAATCTTGTTCTCATCCCCAACTTCTGTCTGCCATACTCTCCCTTCTCACACCCATTTTTACAACTCTATTTTGTCAAGGACTTACTGCCCTGGGAGAAGGGATATTCCCATTTGGCTAAGTATTATGATGAACTATATGTTGATGCAAGAAAGTGTCAACAAGAGTGCTCTTTATTGAGCTCTGCAGGCAGTAAAAAAGGATCTGTCTTGTCGAACTCAAGCACTGAGAAAGCAGGGTGGGATTACCTATTTAAGGGAATGTACTTCTATGCTAAGGCACTTCACAGTGGTCACAAGAATCTCTTTTAAGCACTTCCGAGCTTGTTAACACTATGGTTTGACTTTGGTACTATCTATAAAACAAGTGGCTCAGCGGGAAATAAGGAATTTAAAAGTACTCATATGAAGGTGGTGATTATGGATCCTTTCTCATATCACTATTTAATAATTCTCGTATTTCATATATAATTTTTTATTCTTTTCGCAGATAATGAGTTTAATGAGAAGCTGCTTAAAGGATCTGCCAACCTATCAGTGCCTTGAAAAGAATGATGCTGATGGATATCATCAAGCCAATTCAACAATCTCTTACCCTTAGCCTACCAGCATTCGATATGAACAATAATGAACGTCACTCTGCCACTGTATTTTCTGGTTCAGATCTACCAACTATTTCTGGTATAGTGGATGAAGCCGAGATACTTTAATCCCTTCAGCGCCCAAAGAAGGTATGCTTTTCCATTTTTCACGGATTGAAAGCGTCAACCTAATTCTATACGTTTCTGTGCAGTGCTCTCTGCTTATATCTCCTTTTGTATGTCTCCCAATATGCATTATACTATAAAATAAAATCATTTAATCTTCGAGAATCAGTCCTGCAATATGCCTTACCAATAGATTATATTTTGTATATTCAGATCATTCTGCTGGGAATGAAGGTATTGAGTATCCATTGCTCTGCAAGCCCAACGATGATCTCAGGAAAGATGCTCCGATGATGGAATTTACTGCGATGATAACCGCTTACTATCCAAATATCCTGAAAGCAGGCGAAGGAAGCTATATATCCGCACCTTTGCAGTAGCTCCTCTGACTGAGGACTGTGGTCTGGTGGAGTGGGTTCCACATACACGTGGACTCCGCCATATTCTACAAGATATATACATTTCTTGTGGGAGGTTTGACCGGCAGAAAACAAATCCTCAAATTAAAAGAATATATGATCAATGTGCTGTTAAAAAGGAGTATGAGATGCTGAAGACCAAGATCCTCCCTATGTTCTCACTGGTTTTCCATAAATGGTTCTTGACAACGTTTTCTGAACCAGCTGCTTGGTTTAGGTCACGTGTAGCTTATGCTCACACCACTGCAGTTTGGTCCATGGTTGGGCACATTGTTGGACTTGGTGACCGTCATGGAGAAAATATCCTCTTTGATTCTACTTCAGGTGATTGTGTTCATGTAGACTTCAGTTGCTTATTTGACAAAGGCTTACAACTGGAGAAGCCTGAGTTGGTGTCATTCAGATTGACCCAAGTAAGAAACTGCAAAATCGCTTGTGTGTGTTCTGTTGGTGTTTTGTTTTTCGTTTGTCATAATAATGAATTGTTATTTTCCAAACCACAGAACATGATCAATGGTTTGGGCATCACTGGATATGAGGGCATCTTCATGAGGGTATGTGAAATCACTCTCACAGTGTTGAGGACACATAGGGAGACATTGATGACCATACTGGAGACATTCATCCATGATCCTCTTGTGGAGTGGACAAAATCACACAAATCAAGCGGAGTAGAAGTTCAGAACCCACATGCTCAGGTTTGCATAATCATCTAATGATTCTCTTTCATGTCAGTTCATTTACCCTTTTATCTTTCTAATTGCTTGAGACAACCACATGATTTGGCAATTACAGTGGGCCATAAGCAGCATTGAAGCCCGGTTGCAGGGTGTGGTTGTTGGTGTTCCGCTACCGGTAGAAGGTCAGGCTCGGTTGATTGCCGATGTGATATGTGTGGTGATAGGAAGAGAAGTGGCTGAGAGAGAGCATGAGCCTCCTATTATCAACATGGGCCTCCTTTGTCAACATTAGTCTTCTAATGTCTATTAGCCCATTGGTAGCTATATAAATAAGAGAGTTGAGTGAGTGATAGGGCATCTTTGGATCATTTGAGAGCTTACGCTTGTAAGGGGAGGTGAGAGCTAACTCCATTAAAAACTCTCAAGGGGAGAAGAGAGTAACTCCAATGATAACTCTCATTGTTACTTTTCTATTATCAATCTAAGTATTTCTTTTCATCTTTAGATTCTTGTTTTTCTAGATCCAAAATCATAACAAATAGTATCAGAGCAAAAAAAATCCTTGAATGATGCGGTTCCGGTTAACAGGAGAAGCTTAGTACAGGCACCGGAGAAGATGGAGAGTAAGGTGGGGAGAATCGCCTCACTAGAGCAACAGATGGTGGAGATAAGAAAGATCTACGAACAGCAGATCAGTTTGTTGCTGTCGATGGAACAAAGGTTGAGAAACCCAAACTTGAGACCTAAACCACCTGATCCGGTTTCGACGAATCTATGCAGAGGAGGAAAAACAGATACGTTTAACGGGAGGCATCCTGAGAAACCCATCTTCAATGGAGATGATGTGGGAGGATAGGTGTCTAGAATCGAACAGTATTTCAAGCTCGAAAACTATACGGAGAGTGAGAAACTATGGTCGGTGAGGGATTGTTTCACGGAGGAAGCATTGAGTTGGTATCGGTGGGAACGCGATAGAAATCCATTCCAAAGTTGGGTAGATATGAAAAGAAGAGTGGTGAAGGATTTTGCTCCGGTGCAGAATCATCCCTGCGAAAAGATGATGATGAAGATGGTTGGAGCTTGTGAAGATGTGATTCAAGCTTCAAAATTTGAGTTTTGATCTGATGTCGACTTGATCTAGATTTGAATTTTAAAGATTGGAGTTGAATGGTTTAGTGACTAAACCGAAATTGTGAAGAAGAAGATTTGGCGGGTATCAAAGACTCCAAACCATAAAGAGGCTTTGATGAAATTGGTTAAACTGCAAACACTCTAAGTCAAATGGAGGGTTTGACTTCTACTTAAGTTCAACGTCTTCTTCCTCTCGTGATGTGATTCTGTTTCTTTTGAAAAATCTTGTAATAAACTCTGCAACGATCTTTGAGCTCGGTTCTTGAGCTTCTCAAAGTTGCTTCATAGTGGATTGCTGAAAAGATCCAGCCCTGCACGTAGATCAATCACACCGATTGATCGAACTGGGTAACAAACTAGATTGTGTTCTTCGTGTTTGTTTTCTCGATTTCACTTTCTGATTCTCTATTTTGCAATTCAAACGAGAGATTAAACTTGAGAGATTGAGTGTTCGTGTAAGATTCGAATCGTAACAAAGTGGTATCAGAGCAAGGTTCTTCAGTCATGGCGAGTACGAAGACGGAGATTCAAATCTTCAACGGATGTACCAACTTCTCGCTATGGAAGATTCGAATGATGGCTCATCTCGGGGTTCTTGGTCTCAAGGACATGATCACAGATTTTGAATTGACTAAAGAGGTTTTAACTACGAAGGCTGAGGGAATACAATCTACAAGTGAAGGGAGGTCTTAAAGATCCACAAACAAAGACTGTGCCGGATCAAGTAAAGATCGATAAGTCTCGAACACGCCAAGAACTTGATCATTTTACATGTAGGTGATGCAGTCTGAGAAAGATAAATCATTGTACGACTGCTGCAGAGATGTGGGCTACATTGAATAAGTTCTACATGGAAATCTCTTTACCAAACCGTATCTACATTCAACTAAAGTTCTATTCTTTTAAAATGGTTGAAAACAAGACTATTGATGAGAACATTGATGACTTCTTGAGGATTGTTTCAGAATTGGGAAGTCTTGAGATAGATGTTACAGAAGAAGTTCAGGCTATTCTGGTTTTGAATTCTTTGCCTCCTAGTTATGAACAACTTAAGCATACTCTTAAGTATGGAAACAAGGCCCTATCAGTCCAAGATGTTGTGTCTTCAGCTAAGTCCATTGAAAGAGAACTTGCAGAACAAAGGGATATTAATAAGGTCTCATCTACGGTCTTATATACAGCAGAGAGAGGGAGGCCTACTCAGAAGAAAGAAGGCCAGAGCCAAGGCCAAAACAGAAATAGGAGCAGATCAAAGTCTAGATCAAGGCTAACTTGTTGGTTCTGTAAGAAAGAAGGTCATGTGAAGAAAGATTGCTTTGCTAGAAAAAAGAAATTTGAAAATGAGGGACAAGGTGAAGCTGGAGTGATAACAGAAAGTCTGGTATTTTCAGAGGCATTCAGTGTAAACAACAGGATGGTAAAAGATCTGTGGGTTTTAGATTCTGGTTGCACATCACATATGACGTCTAGAAGAGACTGGTTCAGTACTTTTGAAGAAAATGATACTACAAGGATATTGCTTGGTGATAATCATTCAATAGATGCTCAGGGACAAGGGTCAATCAGAGTAAACTGTCATGGTGGTACTATCAAAGTACTTCACAATGTGAAATATGTCCCAAACTTGAGACGAAATCTTATATCTACAGGGACACTTGATAAATTAGGGTATGACCATCACGGTGGAGCAGGCAAGGTCAGGTACTTCATGAATGACACTACTGCATTGACTGGTAATCTTGTTAATGGCTTGTACATATTAGATGGGGATACAGTGGTGGCAAAAAATTGTAATACAGAGGGCAAAAGTAATAAGACTGAGTTGTGGTATAGCAGAATGGGCCACTTAAGCATCAGTGGCTTAAAGATCTGGGCAGGTAAAGGTCTTCTAGATAAAAGGGAAATAAGTGAACTAGAGTTCAATGAAAATTGCATAATGGGAAAGTCTAAGAAACTAAGCTTCAATGTCAGTAAGTTTGAGGCAATGAACTCTCTAAGCTATGTTCATGCAGATCTCTGGGGTTCACCAAATACAACCCCATCACTATCAGGTAAACAATATTTTCTGTCAATCATTGATGATAAAACTAGGAAGGTCTGGTTGTACTTCATGAAAACAAAAGATGAGACGTTTTCAATGTTCTGTGAATGGAAAGAGTTGGTGGAAAATCAAATCAACAAGAAGGTAAAGTGTCTCAGGACTGATAATGGCTTAGAATTTAGCAATTCAAAGTTTGATGACTACTGTAAGACACATGGGATTGAGAGACATAGAACTTGTGCCTACACACCACAACAGAACGGGGTAGCAGAGAGAATGAATCGGACTATCATGGAAAGGTCAGATGTATGTTGAATGAGTCAGGGTTAGAAGAAGTTTTTTGGGCTGAAGCTGCAGCAACAGCAGCTTATATCATTAACAGATCACCATCTTCTGCAATCGATCACTATGTACCTGAAGAATTATGGTTGAATCATAAGCCAGGGTACAAGCATATGAGGAAGTTTGGCTCTGTTGCATATGTTCATCATGACCAAGGAAAACTTAAGCCTAGAGCGTTGAAAGGGATTTTCCTAGGCTACCCTACTGGCACTAAAGGTTACAAGGTCTGGCTGCTAGAGGAATTGAAATGTGTCATAAGTCGAAATGTAGTGTTTCATGAAGACATTGTCTACAAGACTCTACAGGGAAAGACAAACTCGGATAATGCAGAGAAACCAGGTACATCAGGTACAGGACCATCAGTAATTTCAGAAATTGATAAGATTCAGTTTAAAAAGACAGAAAGTACAGAGCAAGGTGGAGTTACTTCAGTTATAAATGTTGATAGTGATAGTGACTCAAGTGATATTGAAACAGAAGCATCACCAGACAATGCAAAAACAAGACTATCAGGATATCAGTTAGCAAGAGACAGAGAAAGACGTCAGATAGTAGCTCCAGTCAGGATGCAGGATTATTCTCAATTTGCATTCGCTCTAATGACCTATGAGGCCCTAAATGTAGAAGAAGAGCCTCAATGCAACCATGATGCATTGAAAGATGAAAATTGGTCTAAATGGAATAATGTAATGAATGAAGAGATGGACTCTTTGATTAAAAACAAGACCTGGATCTTAGTGGAAAAGCCTAAAGATAAAAAGGTAATAGGCTGCAGATGGTTATACAAGATCAAACCAGGAATTCTAGGAGTCGAACCACAGAGATACAAAGCACGGTTGGTTGCTAGAGGTTTTACACAAAAAGAAGGTGTGGATTATCAAGAAATATTTGCACCTGTTGTCAAGCATACATCAATCAGGATATTAATGTCGGCTGTAGTAAACTTTGACTTAGAACTGCAACAAATGGATGTCAAGACAGCTTTTCTACATGGAGATCTTGAAGAAGAGCTGTATATGGAACTACCTGAAGGCTTTGAATCTGAGAAAGACAAGAACAAGGTATGTCTTCTCATGAAATCTCTGTACGGTTTAAAGCAGGCCCATAGACAATGAAACAAACGATTTGATAGGTTTATGTCAGAGGAAAAGTTTGTAAGAAGTGAGCATGATCAGTGTGTCTATGTTAAAAAGATTGATGAGGTAAACTGCATTTATCTACTGCTGTATGTAGATGATATGTTGATCGCTGCAAAGAGTATCACAGAGATTAACAAGCTTAAGACTAGGCTCAGTAAAGAATTTGAGATGAAAGACTTGGGATCTGCCAGTAAAATTTTAGGAATTGAGATTGCAAGGAACATATCAGAAAGGAATCTTAGCATGTCTTAGTTAGAGTATCTAGGAAAGGTTCTGCAGAGGTTTAATATGGAAGGTGCAAGGTCTGCAATTACTCCTATAGGATCACATTTTAAGCTTTCTTCAGTAAAAGTTGATAATGAATGCTTGGATACAGAGAAAACTCCCTACTCCAGTGCAGTGGGAAGTGTGATGTACTCAATGATAGGAACCAGAGTGGATATTGCGTATGGAGTTGGATTGGTAAGCAGATTTATGAGCAAACCAGGAGATATTCATTGGGAAGTAATGAAATGGTTACTAAGATACATAAAAGGTTCTCAAAGTCTGAAGCTAGTCTATACTAGAGAAGAGGATTTCAACATTGTGGGCTACTGTGATTCAGATTTTGCCGCAGATTTGGATAGAAAAAGGTCCATTAGTGGTTATGTTTTCACAGTTGGAGGCAACACAGTGAGTTGGAAATCGTGTCTGCAACATGTAGTGGCTCTTTCTACAACAGAAGCAGAGTATATATCCCTTACAGAGGCTGTAAAAGAGGCAATCTGGATAAAAGGCTTACTAGAAGACCTTGGTTTAAAGCAGGAGAAGGCACAAGTGTGGTGTGATTCGCAGTCTGCAATATGTTTGTCAAAAAACAATGTCTATCACGAGAGGACCAAGCACATAGCTGTTAAAAGGTCGTTTCTTAAGGACATTACAGACTGTGGTGAAGTAGAAGTATTGAAGATTCATACTTCAAGGAATCCTGCAGATATACTAACTAAATGTCTACCTGTCAACAAGTTTGATTCAGCTTTGGGGCTTCTAAAGCTGATCAAAACCGAATGACTACTTAGGCATTGATAGCTGGAGGTTATTTCCATGTATAGCAGTCCACGGTTGAAGATTAAATCAAGATGGAGATTGTGAAGATGTGATTCAAGCTTCAAAATTTGAGTTTTGATCGATGTCGACTTGATCTAGATTTGAATTTTAAAGATTGGAGTTGAATGGTTTAGTGACTAAACCGGAATTGTGAAGAAGAAGATTTGGCGGGTATCAAAGACTCCAAACCATGAAGAGGCTTTGATGAAATTGGTTAAACTGCAAACACTCTAAGTCAAATGGAGGGTTTGACTTCTACTTAAGTTCAACGTCTTCTTCCTCTGTGATGTGATTCTGTTTCTTTCGAAAAATCTTGTAACAAACTCTGCAACAATCTTTGAGCTCGGTTCTTGAGCTTCTCAAAGTTGCTTCATAGTGGATTACTGGAAAGATCCAGCCCCAGACGTAGATCAGTCACACCGATTGATCGAACTGGGTAACAAATTAGATTGTGTTCTTCGTGTTTGTTTTCTCGATTTCACTTTCTGATTCTCTATTTTGCAATTCAAACGAGAGATTAAACTTGAGAGATTGAGTGTTCGTGTAAGATTTGAATCGTAACAGAGCTGAAGAAGGTCTAATGGAGGAAATTCAGGCGAGAGTTCAAATGCAGGAACCAAGGAAGTTGAAGAGGATGATGCCATTGGCCGTGGATGTTGGGGATTTTTCTGAGATCATCATGAATTTGTCGTTAATCATACAACTCATGACAGAGAGAAGCGTCATGAGTTCGGCATGAAGGGAAAATACAACAAAAATATAGGGGTATTTACGTCAAAGGAAGAGGGATTTGTGGTGAGTCGTACGACACAAAAGAGAGAGGAGGTTCACGTGTTAGGGCAGAGGGGATATTACACCAAGAATGGAGGGGTAATCTCGTCCAAGCTGGTAGAAAATAAAAGACACACGTGGCAAGGAAGTATACATTACACGGAACATGAGCATTTTACCTCTACGACGTCGTTATCAGAGAGGGAAAATAACACTCCTGGGAAATTAAATGTAGAACACAGATGATTATCTCCATCAAAAGCCGAGGATAGACGCGTCAAAGGTTGGTGTCACAAGTGCGGTGAGGAATGCTCTCCGAGCCACCACTGTCAGTTCGTCGAGATGCGTGCCATTGTAGAGAAAGAAGATGGATCAAAGGAAGTGTCAGAGAAGAGAGATGAGTCGGAGGAACAAGGAGCAAATGATGAGTTGTCCAAATTTGCTGAGTTATCCTGCAACTTGGTGGTAAAAGCGATCTGTGAGAAATTCATGACTATTTTCATCGATTCGAGGACTTCCCTCAACCTCATACCAAACGAATTGGAAAAGAAGACGAATCTAAAGACTATGTGCAGAATAGGATATGAGGTGAGTATGGGGACAAGGATGACTGTAAAAGGTGATGGCATTTGTAAAAGAGGGAAGCTAAAGTGGCTTGACACGTTGGGGGCTTACGGGTCAAGCGCAAGTGGCCAGAGAGGAGATCCCAGCTCAATGGAGTTTTGGTGTTGTTGAAGGGAGATCCTAGTGTGTACAATCCAAAAATTTATTTTCAAGGGCTGATAAAGGTAATGCCTACTAGTGGGGAACGGTTGATAGTGAAATATTGGAGTCTAAGACGAGATAGTAGAAACGGAGTGATAGTGGTGGAGGATACGACGCTACAGAACATCTTTGACGAATATACCGGGGTGTTGGGTGTAGAAATTGTGAGAGTATTCTGAGATTATGAGAGTAAAGAAGAAGGATATGAGAGAGAATGAGATAAGTATGGTGGCTGGGAATTACTCTTCTTTTCCTCATTCTCAATAGTTACAGAATGGTGGCTATATATACTGTTTACAAGAGAAACCTAATTACACAGTATCTAGATATTTAATCTAAATTTTCGTTTTTCTTCAGTACCATATATCTGACCAGTTGGTCCTAGATGTGTTCCAAAATGAGCTGCTGTTTTTTCCAGGTGGATGACTCGAACTTCATATCTGACCTCGTGGTCCAAAACGTGTTCCAAAACCCCTTCCTGCTTTCTGACAGTTTAACATGATCACTCTCATTTCAGACCTCGTGGTCCAAAACACGTTCCAAAACACCTTCCTGCTCAACACTCCCCCTCAAGGATGGCTGGTAGAGATCCAATAAGCCAACCTTGCTATGAATGTAGTCACTTACCATGGATGTTGTAGGCTTAGTGAATATATCAGCAAGTTGATCCCCACTCTTGACAAATTTTGTACTAATGACTCCTTGAATCTTCTCTCTTACAAAGTGACAATTAACCTCTATGTGTTTAGTTCTCTCATGAAACACAGGATTAGACGCTATGTGAATAGCCGCTTGGTTGTCACAATGCAAAGGTATAGGTTCAACTTGTTGAATTCTGAGATCTCTTAGGAAGTCTCTTACCCACATCAACTCTTTTGTAACTTCCTTCATTGCCCTATACTCAGCCTCTGCACTCGATAGAGCCACAACCTTCTGTTTTTTGCTTCTCCATGTGACCAGATTACCTCCTACAAAGGTACAAAACTCGGTTGTGGATTTTCTATCTCTCTTATTGCCTGCCCAATCCGCATCACAATATCCTTCAACTCTTGTATTCCCATTGCATTTCATCCACACTCCTTTCCCAGGGCTATTCTTCAAGTATCTCAGCACCCTTTCTACCATATTCCAATGATGTGTAGTAGGCTTTTGCATGTGCTGATTTACTTGGTTAATGGCAAAGCACAAGTCTGGCCGGGTTATAGTGAGATAGATAAGTTTCCCAACAAGCTTTTGATACTGCTTGATATCTTCCCAAGGCTCCCCTTCACCATAGTCTTGATATCCTTACTCCAAAGGAGTCTTAGCTGGCCTTGAACCCAACTTACCCGTCTCTTTAAGAATGTTGAGTACATACTTTCGTTGAGAGATAAACATTCCATCCTCAAACCGAGTCATCTCTATGCCTAAAAAATATCTCAGTTCTCCCAAGTCTTTTATATCAAACACCACTTTCAGCATCTCCTTTGTGTGAGCAACTCCTTCTGCATCATTCCCAGTGATAATCAAATCATCCACATAAATCAATATAACTATCATACCTTTCTTCACTTGCTTTGTAAATAAGGTGTGATCAGCTTCTGATCTAGTGAATTCCTTCTCTAGGAGACAATTACTCAGCCTATGGTACCATGCCCTTAGTGATTGTTTAAGTCCATAGATTGCCTTTTTCAATTTGCAAACTAGACTTGCATCTTCACAATGGCCCTGAGGTGGTACCATATATACCTCCTCTTCCAAATCTCCTTGTAAGAATGCATTCTTGACATCCATTTGCCATAACTCCCAATCTAGGTTAATGGCAATCGAAAGTAGAATCCTAATCGAGTGAAGCTTAGCAACTGGTGCAAATGTCTCGGTATAATCCTCTCCATACACTTGAGTGTATCCTTTAGCCACCAATCTTGCTTTGTAGCGTTCAATATCACCAGTACTCGTATACTTAATAGTGTATACCCAACGACATCTAACTGGTCTCTTTCCTATTGGTAGCTTTGTCATTTCCCAAGTGTTGTTTTTCTCCATAGACTTCATTTCCTTTTCCATAGCTCTTACCCATACCTCTTTCTCGCATGCTTCTTCATAAGTTTTAGGGATTTGTTCTTCACCGATCTTGCTAAGATACACTTGATGATCCATAGGTAGATGAGCCAATGAGCAAAAATGTTCAATAGGATAGTTAACCATTCTAACTTGGGTATTATCTCCCCCTTATGATAAGAGAGTGTTGTCGCCTATAAAAGCGAGATCTAAGCTCGTCGTACGCTCAGGACACTCCCTTATCACATTAGGATCATAATCCAAGTTATAACTAGATGGTCCATGTTGATGCATCGCCATATTATTGACATACACACGACCATTTTTCCAAATGGATGGAAATTTTGATCGAGAACTTCTCCTTAGCATTGGTTGAGGACTAATTTCTTGAGTATTCTCTTCTCCCCCATGAGAATCACTCTCTTCACCTTGAGTAACTGATGCCTCTTCTACCTCTTCCTCGGATTCTGATGAAGAACTACTCATCTCGAAACTACTTCCCTCTGTGTTAACCTCCTCTACCATAGTTTGGATCTCTTCTCCTTCCATTGGAACACTCCTCAGGATCTGTTCACTATCTAAGTTCCAGCTCACAATCTCATCCAAGTTCTCCCACTTCTTCTCAGTAAAATATCCTACCTCCTCATCAAACCGGACATCTCTTGGTACATACATGCGGTTTGTCTCGGGACAAAAACACTTATACCCCTTTTGGTTGGTTGAGTATCCTACAAACACACACTTAACACTCTTAGGCTCCAACTTGTTCCTTTGAGCTTCTGGAATAAGCACATAGCATCTACACCCAAATACTCGAAGATGATCAATGCTTGGTCTCATTCTATTCAAGACTTCATACGGTGATTTGTTGCTCAAATTCGGAGTTGGTAGCCTATTAATGACATAACACGCTATCATCACGGCATCTCCCCAAAATCTCTTAGGAACTTCTCTCTCAAACATCATGCTTCTAGCTACTTCTAGCATGTGTCGATTCTTCCTCTCCGAGAATCCATTTTGCTGAGGTGTGTATGAACAAGAAGTTTGGTGAATTATCCCCTTATCATCCAAAAACTTCTTGAATTGATTGCTTGTGTATTCTCCCCATAGTTATATAATTTGATGAATGATTCTATCTCTTGATCTTTGGAACTCATTAGCGTCACCCATGTATACTTGGACTTCTCATCAATGAATGACACGAAATACTTATATTGATCCTTAGAAACACATGGAACTGTCCACACATCCGAATGGACTAGCTCAAAACACTCTTCATACATTGTAGTTGAATCTGGAAAGCTACTTCTACAATGTTTTCCTAACACACAAGCTTCACACTCTTTATGTTCTTGAACTAGGTTGGACAAAACCATGCTGAGCACCTTACTACTTGGATGACCCAATCGTGAGTACCATAAAGGACTTGAACCAACCACACTAAAAGCAAATGACTTCCTCTCATCATCTGCATTTTTATTCAACACATAGAGACCATCCTTCACTCCTCCTTCTCCAAACACTTTATCAGTCTTATTGTCCTGAAACTAAACCAAATCAGACCCAAAAATAACTTTGCAATCTAAGTCCTTTGTAGCCTTATGAACCGATAATATATTAGATGTGAATTCAGGAACAAATAAGGCTTTAGTGTTTTTCTTAAACATCTCAAAATCTCCGATCCCTTTTATAGGAACCTCTCTTCCATTAGCTACCTTAACCATTCCACCATGAGGTCTAACATTAGCTAACAAGGTTTCATCCTTAATCATGTGATGACTAGCACCCGAATCAACTATGACTTTGTTCTGAATTTTAGAAACAAAACACTCCTTACCTGATTCAGTTAGCTTAGCAATGCTCTTGATCAAAGCCTCAAAATCAGATTTTCGAACAAAGTCAGTACCCTCTTCCATTTGAGTTGTTCCAGCAAATGTCTTTTGTCCTTGACTGCTTCCTTGGCCATTTCCTCTCAGCCTAGCCGGTTTCAAGTGAGGATGAAGGGTCCAACATTTTTCTTTACAATGGCCTTTCATCTTACAATGCTCACAAACTAGTGCTTTCTTGTCTCCAATAAAGCACCGGTTTGGACACAGCATGAGCCATCTCACTTGATGACTGAAATAAGCTCCTTGAGCCTTCTTCTTTTTGAATCTATTGGCAAACTTCATTTAGTGTTGGAAGCTTGTCAAACCTCAAAAAATGCTGAATAAGCCCCTTGTATGAGTCATCAAGTGTGATGGCTCCTTAGGGTCATTTGTTGAGGGTCTAACCATTTCTAACTCAGCCCACAACCCTCTATAGACCCCAAACAAATCTTTGAATGCCTTGCCCTCCTGCCTAAGGTCATTCAATGTTTTTTTTACTTCAAAAATCCTAGAGATATTCATCATATCTCCATACACGCCCTTGAGTGTATCCCACAACTCCTTAGCTGTTTCATAATAGGAATAAGCTTCAAGTATTGAAGGCTCTAATGAGCTTTGAATCATGGTCAGGACTTGTTGGTCCTCCTGGTCCCATTTCTTCAACTTCTCAGCGGTCTTTACAATCTTTGCAGCCTCATCCTCTCCTTCCACCGCCGCTGTGCCCCTCTTCACAGCATCACCACTGTCTTCTATGTAGCTCCACAGCCCACGACTTCTTAGAGCAGCTTTTGCAGTCCTTGACCACAACAGATAGTTGTTCCCTTTAAGAACAACCAGTACAACAACTTGTTTTTGCATCTCCATGAACACCTAACACTTTCAAGAATAAACCCAGATTTCTCAAGAACACAAATCCAGAATTTTCAAGAACACAAGAATAAACCCACCCAGATCTTTAAAATTGCTCTGATAAGATGTAGAAATTATGAGAGTATTGTGAGATTATGAGAGTAAAGAAGAAGGATATGAGAGAGAATGAGATAAGTATGGTGGCTGGGAATTACTCTTCTTTTTCTCATTCTCAATAGTTACAGAATGGTGGCTATATATATTGTTTACAAGAAACCTAATTACACAATATCTAGATATTTAACCTAGATTTTCGTTTTTCTTCAGTACCACATATCTGACCAATTGGTCCTAGATGTGTTCAAAAATGAGCTGTTGTTTTTTCCAGGTGGATGACTCGAACTTCATATCTGACCTCGTGGTCTAAAACGCGTTCCAAAACACCTCCCTGCTCAACATTGGGAACACCTCAATGGTTTGAAGAGTTGAAGGAAACCACACCAAAAGAGAGACATGACATACTTGGGAGGAGATTAGTAGCGAGGACAAATCAAAAGAATGTGAGGTTGCTGCTAGAACAACATGAGCATCGCCCCGGGCTTGAGAACAAAGTAGCATATGCTCTGTCCCAGCAAAGAACTCTCTATTCTTTGTGGGCGATGATAGTACCAAACACGTTGGAGTTGGAGGAGCTGAGCATTGAGGATGATAATGATGCAAAAGTTAGTGAAATGCTAAAGGAGATAGTGGTCATGTTTAAAGAGCTCAAAGACGAGTGTAATCAGTTGACATATGAGCAAGGAATGGGGGAACATTCTGTGGTGAAAAAGAATCATTGGGTTCAGAGATGGTAAGACATTGGCCCTCATGATCTGCACATATACTCGTCACAAGGAGATGTCTCTTATGGAGCTGGATTTACATCAGTTTTTACAGCAACTATCAACAACCGACTTTACTTTGCGGTATGGCACCGTTGGCGAAACAAGCTTGAGGACAAGCTTATTTAAATGGGCGCGGTATTGATATGTGTGGTGATAGGAAGAGAAGTGGCTGAGAGAGCATGAGCCTCCTATTATCAACATGGGCCTCCTTTATCAACATTAGTCTTCTAATGTCTATTAGCCCATTGGTAGCTATATAAATAAGAGAGTTGAGTGAGTGATAGGGCATCTTTGGATCATTTGAGAGCTTAGGCTTGTAAGGGGAGGTGAGAGCTAACTCCATTAAGAACTCTCAAGGGGAGAAGAGAGTAACTCCATTGATAACTCTCATTGTTACTTTTCTATTATCAATCTAAGTATTTCTTTTCATCTTTAGATTCTTGTTTTTCTAGATCCAAAATCATAACACGATGTAGTCTCACTTGAGAATCTTGGGAAGATGTACATCTGGTGGATGCCCTGGTTCTGATGAAAATCTGAACACCCGCTGTTGGTTGCACGCTGCACCAGTTTGCATAGTGCCACCTTATGTTAATACAGTAAGTTGAAATGCAATGTAAGAGCATCTTTATCGGGAGTTCTTACTGGGTATTTTAGGTTTTTTTTAATTAATTTAATTATTAAATAAAGTAATATCTAAGAAAAAGATTATAGAAACGTTTCTTATGATACACGTGTCATTCGTTTCTTCTTCAATTCGATTCTTCAACTCGATTCTTTCTCTTCTTCTTACTTCGAGGCGGAGAGTAGAGCGAAGAGGATATCTGACGCGGAGGACAGCGATGGCTCTTTCTATCTCTTCCAAAATCCTTCACGGCTTCGTTCTCATGTCGGAAGAACCTCAACAATTTCTACCTTCGAAGCGGCAGCATCATCCTTCTTTACCTTCTATGAAGCCTCCGTTAGTTGCTCCCGGCGAGTATCACCGGTTTGATACGGCGGAGACTCGACTAGTTGGAGCTGCTGATCAGGTGGTCTCTGAGTCGATTGTTATTAAATCTTCTGTAAGTCCCCTAGTTTCAATTTTGCTTGTGATTATGTGCGCAAATTGTAACTTTGTTTCTGAGTTCTTGATCAGCTGCTACACTCTTAGGTCTTAGGAACCAAACATGGCGAGTCTTGGCCATATAACGCCTCGCCCAGTTTTACAAAGAGGTAACGATACCTAATCGACGTTCTCAATTTCTTATACTTCTCTTTTTTATCTCTCTTCTCGGATTCATCAAATTCTCTGTTCTGGATTTGTCTTGTTACCTATTCGACTAAAACAAAACATTTGATTTAACTCGATGTATCGATTACACATTTGCACTAGAATCTAGGGTTTGCAAATTGGCCTTTTTGAATAGAGATTTGTCGTGCTATTGTAGCTGAGTTTCTTCCTCTGTTCACTTGTCTCGTTTCTAATTACTGTTGAGAGTGTAGTCAACATTTGAAGGAGAATGAGAATTGAGATTTACAGGCATCATCACTTGTAGTAGTCACAGTGTTTTGTAACCTCAATCCTTTTGGTCAAGTTAAGTGTTTCTTCGTTGATTTGTATCCCTTCCTCTTGTTCTGAAATCAGTGGTTTATATGTGTGATTTTCAGATATTTGGGTTTGAGGAGATCGAAAGCCCTGATTTTGGAGACCTAAAGGTCATATGGCTAAACTTACCAGGTGCTTTTGCAATGCACATCATCCAGAGAAACCCTTCAACAAACCTTCCAGAAAGTCCTTACAGTGCCACCTCTGCTGTTAAGGATCCTAGCCATCTCCCAATGGGTCACCATATCTGCTTCTCCGTCTCCGTTTTCGACTCTTTCCTTCAGTCTCTCAAGGTCTTCTTTCTTTGCATTACTTTGTCTCTTTTACATGACCTTTAATTATACAAATTCAGTAGTTATGGATATGGTTGGTATTGACTGCATAGTCTTCTGCAATTGTTTCAAGATTGTTATAGCTATTCTCATGAGTCTTTCATTGATCTTCTCTCGTCGTTGTATGATGTAGGAGAAAGGGATAGAAACTTTTCAGAAGTCTCTCCCTGATGGAAAAGTCAAGCAAGTTTTCTTCTTTGATCCAGATGGTAGCTAAACTCTTTTTACTCATAAGCCAGCTTAATAACTATGAGTGAGATATTTGTTTACTCTTGTTGTTACTCATAAGCCAGCTTAATAACTAATGTTAAGTTTTAATATCAACTATGTTTAATTAAAAAAATTAATTCTATATAAAATAAAACAAAATTATTAATATTTTTTTTAAGAACCCTTAATGGGTTTCTACCATTGTAGTAGAAAAAACAAGGATTTCTTAACAGGATTCTTAATTTAAATTTTATAATTAAATATTACTTAAGAAACCCATTAATGATGCTCTAACTATCCTAAGCTCTTAATCATTTCAACAGTGAAATATGTGCCTCTTAATCGTAGATTACAATAGACTTCAGTTAATTGTTTATGGGGTGCCTATGAAAACATGGGTGGCTACAAATCTTTTTGAATGTAATTTATCTTACTCGAATTGCAATTGCAGTGACCCGAGGAAATCATGAGTATATGATCCTAAGAGTATTTGAGTAGAAGCACCTCTCCAATAAACTCAAAAAGGTACGCACTCTCTTCTATGCCTTTTCTTACTTCACAAGACACATCTATGTTGATGATGCTGGTGATTTAACACGAGCAGAGAATATAACAAACCATGATGTATATGTCCAAAACCATCAGATTCGAAAACTATTATCCTCCACCTGTCGTAGTTTGTCTCATCAATAGATCACTATCATCTTCTTCGTCTATACTGGTAACGTGGAGCCACTCGAGACACCCGCATTGCCCTCTGCAGCAAACCTTTTTGAATTTACCAAAAAGACCTTGCTCCATCACTCTCCCCAGTGGCCTCCCTGACATAGGCTGCAGGTAAGCCAAAGCCGCTTGCTTCACCAGTGGGTTCCTTATCGGTATCTCTGAGCAGCTCCCATGACCGTGCATTGCTGGAGGCAGAGTTGGAGGAGGAGGTGGAGGGATTTTTTTATTGGAGAGGCGTGTACTTAAAAATCACCGATTTTTCCAGACTTTCACAGGAGCTCGTCGTAGTTTTGGACAAGCGGGAACGTGATGAAGACTCGCTGTGGCGTATTGGCTTCATAACCGTACTTAGATCGGAGAGAAGCTTGGTGGGAAAAATTTTGCTGGCTATTTTCTTATGAGATTTGGGTCATCACTCACCTCCAATTATTTATATTTCTTATTATAATGTCCTTCACTATTGACCATTAGTGATCTTGTATTTTGCAGAAACAACTGCTGGCCTGGGTCTTAAACAAAAGAACCTACTTCGCAAGTAATTAAACTGGTTATGGAATTTCTGTATTTCCATTTGTAGAAAGTTTTGAATGTGAATAAAAGGTACTTATGGTCTAGTTTAGGCAACTCTACATCATTTTGCAAATTAAAAAAAAAAAAAATTTAAAAAGGTAAATCAAAATTTAAGGGACAAAAAGCTTCAACATTTAATTATAACCTTTACTAAATGTAACTTTAGTAAAGAAAGGGGGAGATTTATCATATGGAATAATTGGTGGTACAGTAAATTAATTGGGTTTAAGGGTTATTATTATATGTTGATGCAATATTTTCTAAATTAAGTTTTAAGGAAAAAGTTTTTCCTTAAAATGTTTTTCCTAAAAAGTTTTAAGGAAAAACATTCCCATGTTGTCCAAAAAAAAAAAACATACCCATTATCGTGCTCCAGCGCATTTTTGTCTATAAAAAAATCAGTTTGTCAATCACCTATACATTACTTGAGAATCATTTTAACAAAATAATCTTATGTTTACGTGGAATATTACAACACTGTCATACTAATGTGTCATCATCAGAATGATTCTCAGAAAAAATATTTTATAGGATATTAATTATTAGACTAATCACATAATATGTCATTAGAGCAATCATATATAAACTGTCTTTTAATGATTATAATCTTACCTTAATTAGGTTTATTTATTTATGAAAAATCGAATAAGTATATATTACATAAAATTATAGGCAAAAGAATATATATATTTTCAATATCTTAATTGTAATCAGAAATAAATAGATAAATATCGACTTCCAGATATGAAGTAAATTTTAACATTATACTTTAACAAAAAAAGAACAATAATTCAGTTATCAGATGTTCACCAAAAAAAAAGGTTATCAGATATATTAATCCCATAAATAATAGAAGGATTTTGATTTGTACAACACATGTATTTGCTTGGAATTACTTCTCTCAGGAATTATTATATATCATCCCAACTGTAGCAGCATCCATGAATGACCCAAGGGTCCTCAACAACAGCGATAGTGAGTAGACTTTTTTATGTTCCAGCGGACTACAATTCCGATAATACCTCCCTTAAGGACCCAAGCGAATAAAGATTGTGAATATTGCATTAACTTCTATAATTGTTTTGCCAACATTGCTGAATTAAATTCGTCAATCGCTCTGAAACTTAAACAACCCTGTTTTTTGGGTTTACATAATTTATCTCATGCATACTAGTGCATACCCCGATTTTGTCTACCCGAGGTCCCGAGCTCCACCAGAATCTCGCAATAGCACTTGTTGCCTGTAATGGTCTTTCGTAATATATAACATGTCATTACATAGTTTGGCAAGGCCGCCACACCCGATTGAATCAATATTTTTTACCACCTTTCGATAGAAATTTTGCCGACCATCCATTAAATTAAACTTGTAATAACCGTTAGCTTAGCTTGGTTTGTTAAACCAATAGCTTAACTTCCCAACAATCACATCAAGCAATGGTAACAACGAGTACAACCTTGCATCTTTCAAAACGTTATTCATAGATTCACAAGCATTTGTCGTCATAATGTTGTACCTTTCACCAGGAAAATAGCATCTTGCCCATTTACCTAGCACAAGACGACTCTTATGAATATCATCCAGATATTTCTCAGCTTTTGGATACTTTTTCAAAAAAGCTGTATAAAGTACGGTGAATTCAGCCTCTGAGTAAGCCTTAGCGCATTCCATAAACTGCTCTGCAACCGACTCTTTGTTAACTTTATGAACTTTCGATTTCACATTCTAAGACAAATGCCACATACAATGCCCACGCTTAGAGTTGGGGTACACCTCTTCCATAATCTTGATGATGCTCGGATGTCTGTCAGAAATAAATACATGTCCTGGATCATCTGGTACTACTGTTTTCAATGTTTGGAGAAACCACCTCCAACTTGCATCCTTCTCACCATCACCTACCCCAAAAGCTATAGGATAATGGTGGTGTTCAGGATCTTGAGCAGTAGCCACAAAAAGAACTCCACCATATACATTCTTCAAATGAGTCCCATCAATAACAATCACTTTACGCATAGCTTTAAACCCTTCAATGCAAGCTCCCAACGCAAAGAACAAATACTTGAACTTGTTTTCCTCATCACATTCCACCCGTGTTACTGTACCAGGATTCACTGTCTCCAACATGTGCAAATAAGAAGGCAACTTGCTGTAACTCTCTGCTGGAGTACCGCGCACGTCACTAATGGCTAGTTTTTTTTCTCTCAAAGCGGTAGCGTATGAAAGCTTAACACCAAGTCTTGATTGAACCAAATCTACGAGATTTTTTGCGGATGGAGTGTCGAACTTACCAGGATAATCCTCATGAATCACAGATGCAACTAATCGCGGTGTTCCCTTTTTTTTTTCTTGGATGTACTCGCAGTTACTCGACAACATGTGTGTATCTTGTTGTAAGTTCTAACTGAAAAACGATCCGAATCCTTATCTCTCGCAACTCGTACAGACCATTTGCAATCTTTGCCACGACATTTCGCCACAAACAACTTAGTTGTCGACTTGGCTGTAGTATATTCAAAACAGTTTTGATGTACAGCTCTGTCAATTAAATCTTGCACTTCCCGTTTACTCGAAAATTCTTGCTTTACAGCCATATCAATGCCATCATCCCATTCAACAACCTCAGTTGCTTTTACATCACATGTATCTTCATAGTCACCCTCACCGATATCAAAGTTTTCACCAACTGAGATATAAGGAACAATCTCCAATTCCGCACCACGATCTAGAGGTTCAGAATCTGTATAAACAACTATACCACCGTCATTAACTCTAGCATCACTCGCAAGCTCGTCAAAACTTTCACAAGGTCTACTTGATTGACCTCTAATTGCTTCATCATCTCTTAATAATTGAGAATTATCCAGGTTTTCTTCTACATCTTCCACTACCTCCACATGCAAACCAGATATAGAAGCATCCTTTTTACATGCCATAATATATCCTACGGTATCCTCGTCATCCTCGATATAAGATATCATCTTCGGATTCACCCATCGACGTTGATAGTAACTTATCTTCAGCAACGTCGATTCATTTACCTTCATCTTTCTGCATATTTTACCAACCAAAGATGAATAACTCATTTGTTTCAAATTTCTATCCATATATATGGTATAACACCGATGTTCTCTTGGATTCCATTGTATATCATCTCCGTCAAATGAGTAATGTCCCCCATAATTAAAAGTTATGTCAATCATCGCCACTTGAAAAAATAATAAACGACATCAATATATAATAATTGCACATAGTTTAACTACATGTATATAGTTTAACTAGTTTAACTGCCTGTACATAGTTTAACTAGTTTAACTGCCTGTACATAGTTTAACTAGTTTAACTGCCTGTACATAGTTTAACTGCCTCTACATAGTTTAACTGTATGTACATAGTTTAACTAGTTTAACTATATGTACATAGTTTAACTAGTTTAACTAGTTGTACTATCTGTACATAGTATAACTAAATCGGAATCTAGTTATATCCAGATTTCGATCTGAACCTACAAATTCCGATCTTTGCTTCTCAATCCAAACCCATAATCCATAATAACATATAACTTTGAATAGACACAAGAGTAAGAAACACAAGAATCAACAATCAAAATCAAATCAAATTGGATTTCTTTACCGATTCAAAGACGGCGACAGCGAACGGCGAACGGCGATAGCGGGCGGCGGCGGACTGGCGATAGTGACGGCGGATCGAAAGCGGCGGCGGATCGAAAGCGGCGGCGGATCGAAAGCGGCGGCGGATCGAAAGCGGTGTCGAGCTCTTTTCTTCAATTTTTCTTTTGATTTCGAGAATGGAGGAAAAGAGGAGAGAGAAAGGGAATCAATCGAAGAAGAAGAAGAAAGAATTTTAATTTAATCTTTAAATTTTTTTGTTATTGTGTAAAGGGTAAAATGGAAATTGTTGATTTGTTTGTTTAGTGAAGGCCATATAGCAAAAAAGAGGTTAATGTAGTCATCACTTTCTCCATTTAGGTTAGTAGAGCAACTCACTCCCTTTCTTGGACATAAGCAAAAAATTTGCTTTTCGATCCACCAAGGTCCTCTGCCAACCCTAGATATATACTCATACAACCTTCTGCTTGGATACCTAAATTATTTTTGAGACTTGCTATTTCCCTCTCCATGATCGCATGCCCAAAGGTTAGTGATGATCAAAATTTGTTTGTTGTTCTGAGACTCTATCGTACTGAATTAATATTTCCAAAATCACCGAGGTTTGAGTCAAATCTGTCCTTAAAAAGACAGGCTGTTATCCGCAATTAGAAGATATGAAATAGGGGGCATAACCGGGCCACTTTGATCCTTGTTAACCGTTTATCCCCTTTTGCATGTTTTAAGTTACCAATAAATGCCTTTGTACAATAAGTAGGACGACAACGGATCTACAACAATCCTTGTCGTAAACTACGTTCAGGAATAACCTGTCCAGTCGGCTGACCATTAATTTAAGTAAGACATTGAAAGACACTGTACTGATACAACAACACATAATCCATTTTATCTATTGATCATAAAAATCCATTACACTATGTGATACTTTCTATTGCGTAAGTAATAGAAACGAGAGGAGGGTGTGAGAGAGAAGGGCGAAATTGGGCCTACAGTAATCCCAAATCCTAATCCTTATCCACTCTCTCTTATATGCTCCTCCTTCTTCTTCTTCAATCTCTTCTCGACTCCTCCTATCTAAGCGCTTAATCCCGCCCAAGACCCAATCCTCGTCCAATTGCTGTGCTTTGACGCCTAATCATCCATCCGATTCCGTGGAGGAGGGGGCGATGGGATTGAGTTCCTTGTTTATTCCCGAGTTTCACACCCTCGGCACCTCTGACCTTTTACTTTTTGTTGCGCCACTCTGGATTGCTGTGGCTGCCGGGGTTTTGGTGGGTTGGTTTTGGAGGCCCAAGTGGGCTTATCTCTCCGGTGATGATTCAAAACTCTTCTCCGATTCACCTAAATTCTTCAACTTCACCTCCTTCAACCCCCTCAACCTTCCCACTTCCATCCTCAAAACCTCCTCTCACGTTAACCACAGGTTATTTAATTCGATATAACCCAATTCCCCACTTCCACTTTCCTCTCTCTCTGCTAGCTAAATAAATAACTCTGCTTTTTCTTTTTTTTTCGGTGTAGCCTTTCGATGATTTGAGGGGAATCAGATTTTAAAAAGTATTTCCGTAATATTATTAAAAATATATTTTTTAATTAAATAATTTATTAAATTATAATATTATTTAAGTAAAAATTTTAATTTAATATATGTATATCAATATTATTTTTTAGTAAAATATGATAATATAATTTTGATGAAATGATTTTTAATATGTAACTTAAAAATAGTTTTATATTGTTGGAACAAATTATCTAGTTTGGTTCTTCTCTGAATTTTTTTTTTTTGTATGAAATAATTAATTTGATTTTATCAGGACAAACTGATCTGCTCTGTAATTTAGGATGTGGCATTCTATAAAACAAATTTTTTTTTTTTTACTTTTCCAATTTAACGAATAATAGCTTAGTTTGACCGACTTATTTCCAGCCCATTTACATTACACAATTTAGTTTCTATTCTATCTCGGACCTCGTTAACGAATGAGTTAAAATTCGTCTCCGAAGAACCAACGGCTGTAACCGCATCTTTGAGATAACGTTTAACTTTTTCAACGTTGTTTCTCAACTCACTTGAAGTTTCTCCTTTCATCATCAATCTTCTAACTTTCGCCGAGACTTGGTCCCTTGTGATCTTCTTCTTCTTCTCACAAAGGTTAATCCCAATGCGCCAATCATCGACCACAAGCTTCCTATTCGTGAACTGATCTGTCAGAAGCGGATAACACAGCAAGGGCAAACCGCACCAAACGCTCTCTAAAATTGAATTCCATCCACAATGTGTAAAAAAACCTCCCACGGCCGGGTTTGATATTACTGCCATCTGGCAGCACCATTGGACCACAACACCTCGTTCTTGGGCCTGGTCCACAAACCCGGCTGGAAGAAAATCCGGCACGTCGGATCCAACTATATCCGGACGTAAAACCCAAATGAAACTAATCCCACTAAGCAAAAGTCCATGGGCTATCTCAACAATCTCATTCTTACCAACATGTGCATAGCTACCAAACGAGACGTAGAGGACCGACCGGTGGGCCGGCCTTTAAGCCACTCGGTACAGTCTGACTCGGCCCATAAGCTTGTGGGGACAACCGAATCGGTTGAGAAAACCGGACCGATGGCATAAACCGGTTGTTTGGCTTGTAGAGCCGAGAGAGAATCTGGTTCGAGCTCTTGCACGGTGTTGCATAAGACGAAATCGGCTCTCTTGACGTCTCTAAAGGCCTTGAATAATATTCTGTGTTTCACTGTATCCGTGTCTACGTCTTTGCCGCTTACTTGAAGATATGACATCAAGTCCTTTGGCTCTATTGCTTTAACCCCTGGTACGTAATCGATCACGTCTTCACGATTATCTACCATAAAGTTCAAAAAGAAAATGATGTAATTAACTAAGACCATATAATATATATAAGAAAATTTCAAAAAAGAAAATGATGTAACTATGATTTGTGACAATTTTCAAAAAAGAAAGATGGAGCTTTTGTATGGATTATTCAATATATAGCTAAACTAGGTAATATATCATTGACACGATTAAATAAGAGTGTTACCAAGAGATTTGAAATGACCGTTGGATATGAGGAGATCCACGTGATAATAGAGATTGAGGACCAAGGCAGGTTCAGTCCAAAACGAGACATTAAGAAGGTTGTGCTTGTCGCAAATCATAGATGACCAAACATAAAACGTGTCGGCTATCAAGCAAGTCACCGGAGGATCGTCCCGGCGTGAGAGTTTAGCGATGAGATCATCGACGTGGGCAGAGAAGACGTGGAGAATGCCTTCAAAAAATTGGTCATGGTTAAGTGAGCGGTCAAACCCCAAAGGGAAGCCGTCGCTCACGGTGGTGTAACGTATGTCGAGCTGTCCTGAGCTGCGGACGGCGGAGAAGATGTCCCCCGCGTCACCTTGGCGAGCGGTGGAGATGTGGTGGTGGATGGAGTCGGTGTTGACGAAAGTGATGGTGAAGCCATGAGAAGCGAGTTTGATGGCTAAGTGGACAAAAGGAATAACGTGGCCTTGAAGTGGGTATGGTATCATCATGATATGAGGCTTCCTCGACTTTGCTCTCTCCATTGATGTTTTTTTTTTTTTTTTTGGAAGAATTTTATTTTGGTGGTTTGAGTGATTGTATGGACTGAGTGAGAGTTTTGATATTTATCAGACCTACAAGTGAATTTCTAAAGATAAATTATTTTATTTTTCTACTTCATTCCACTAGAAAAAGAAGATAGATAGCATCAGTTTTAATGTGTCAAAAAATTAACTGACGCTAATTAGAATTACTTGGGATAGTTTAACTTGAATGGAGATTCTTCCGAAAAACTTTACCAATTAAACCAATTCCTCAGTACCAGTTTCTAGTCGATGATATGCAAGGCATGTCCTAAATTTTGGCCCTTAATTTTCTGTTATCTAAAGAAAAACTATAAAAAGAATCATGCTATAATTAATTTCATAAAATCATTCTTGAAAATCTGATTACTAAAAAAGGAAAACAAATTTTGGTGACATCATTATTGATTTGTTGATATCGATTTATTAAAACTGATGTAAATTTATATCAATTTGTATTACTTTTGATATATTAATAACTTTTTTATGAATTTACGTAAACTAATTTTTATTAACATCATTTAAAAAATGATACAAAATTTAAATCAATAACAAACCGATGCTAATCAATTATAGATTAAATGTCAGTTATAAAAAGTGATGTAACTATTTACCCAATTTTCATTGCTTTTACTGAAAAAAATCTCCATAAATTTCTTATATATAGTGATCTTGGTGTTTTAATAAGTTAATATTATTCCCAAACGAATTTAATGGTTTGTTTTCATATTAATTAGTGAAATTAAATAATATTTGTTTTAAAAACTAAATATTATTTTATCAATTTCAAAATCAATTATTTACAATTGATATGAACATTTAATATCACTTATTATAACTGTTGCAAATATTAACATCATTTTCATAAATTGATGCAAATACTAACATCATTTGTATTAACTGATGCAAAATTAATATCATTTTTTGCTATCGACGCATATTAACATTAATTACAATAATCGATGCAAATAATTATTTCAACCGATGCAAATTATTTGCATTACCACCATAGTCACTTATATAAGCGATTTAAAACTAATTTGCATCGATTACAAATGATGTCAATATACAAAATAAGCGACGCGAAACACCTTTTTTTTTTTGTAGTGTTTTGTCAAATATCTGATTTTAGTTTGGTCAATTTACCCGGTTTACTCTCTCTTCCTAGCTTATCTTTTTTAGATTTTGCTATCTCTAGCTCTTTGTGTTGATGTGAGATCAATCGACGACTCTTAATCATCAAACAAATATGGATATACGGACATAAAGTAAACGTATAGAGTCCATGAATGATGACGGTCACGGTTGGACGTTCAATTCTCCTCCTTGGATCTCATTAAGGAATAAACCATCATCTCCACTAACCATTTTCTTACTAAGGTGACTGAACATTTCTTCTGGTCGTTGCTTTGCCACTCCCAATCTCTATTTTTCTTCGCACATGCCAAATTTGGATTGGAGAAAACCAGTATATATAGTTCAAATACAATCATACTGCATGATTTCGTTTCTTAGCTAAAAGTGAAGAACCCAAGACTGTAGTGTCTAGGGTCGGATCTAGCTACGTTCTTTGATGGTGGGGCAGGTGCCTCATAAAAAATTTATATAATTTACTTTGTACCACTAATATGTTAGATGATAATACTGTTTGTGCCATAATTTATATATAACACAAGTTTTTGTGTCTCGGGTAAAATTTTTTTCTGTACTCGTGTCTGATTGATATGTTCCATGCGTTCCTGATTGTTATGTTCCATGCATGAAAATCGTGATAATTTGTTCTTTTATCCTTTCTTGATGAGAGCGTTGTTGCGTTGTTGCCATTATGATTCAACTACTCAACTAATGTTTTAGAGATTCTCAAGAAATATTTACAAAGGCAATTTCTTATTCTGTTATTCATGTTGGATCGAGATGGGCTGCGCACCTTCCAATTAGTCTACTACAAAGCGATGATTGATCATCAAAGATCAGCCCAAAAACTAAAAATCCCATGAAGCTCAGTGCAACCCTGCAAAAGAAAATGGAAAATAATGCTAATTGTAGGGAAATAAGTCTAAATCTGAGGAAAAAGAAAACAAGATTGATACTCGATCGAGAAATTAAATAAGAATTTATCCATATCAAAAACCAACCAACTCTTCGTATAAAGAGGGAGCCTTAAGCTTGGGAGAATCTATCCACAATTGCATGCATAGAAGAGATCTAAGCTATTTTATTATAGATCGTTATTTCGACGATCTAGTTCTCATCATGTACTCATCGATTTTTTGTTCTGAATTAATAACGAAAAACTTATATCTCCCTATACACTTTGTTCTAAAAATCTACTGTGTGAGATCGATTCCCACAATTCATATTATTTGAGAAACCAGATAAATAAAATTTAAACAATTATACGATTGATGTTTTTATGTGTCTTCATGAGAACGAGTCGAAATGTAACTTTTTAAAACGAATATTTTTATTCAATAAACAATTTATAGATATACCCTTAATTAGAGTTAATACATACGTACGTTATGTTTGTGGATCTTACAATCTTTAACCATCTAAGCTATATAAGTCCAATGGTGAATTTTATAATGGCTTTTCAGTAGTGCTAAGTTTGAAAAAAGTTGGAGTCTTTAAATGAACATAGTACTTGCTATAAAGGTTTCATTAATTTTTTGAATATTTAAGAATGTGGTAAGTACAGTATAAGCAAAACATGTATTATATAGAACATGGCGGGCCTATATAATTAAATACGTTATTTAGCAGACTCAAATCAGGATGGATTTTAATAGAGACACTAACGTCGTACGTAAATCAATCTATTACATGAATAATTTTCTCTTGTTTCTGATCTAGTCAATCGTCTTTCACGAAAGACATTGATATTCTTAATGGTTATCTTCTTTTTTACCAGAAAACACAAATGGAAACTTTGATTCATATCTAAGGATTTCTACATGGAACTATAGAAAACGTTAATAATGAATATTTGATAGTTTAATCGGGAAAAGACAATATCTCTAGGGAAACATATATATAGAAGTAAAGTTGTTAGCGAATTATTTGGTGCATAATATTATTATTTTAGTTATTTTTAAGATGTCGTCATTTGCATAATAAATAATAAAAAGTGGAGAAAAGGGAATATGACTAAAATTAGGCCACCAAACAAAGAGAAACGGAGAAAAAGGTGCAACTTTCACATTTTCACCAAACCCTTTTTTCTTCTTCAGGCCTCATTAGGTCCCACTTTCACATTTTCAACAAACCCTTTCCTCTTGCTGTCCAAATCAGACTCAACTAACAAAATCCCAAACCTAATCAATACTAACATATGTACACGTCATCGAATTACATCAATAAATTTACTAATTAAGGAAGTTTGGAAAGAAGATGGATTCAATCATTTGAGATATACCCATGTTATCAAAACATGTGGTAACAGAGTGTTTTTGATATGTCGGTCCAGTATATATCATAATATCAACTAGGCCTGGGCGTTCGGGTTTCGGGTCGGGTTTTCGGGTTTTTGGGTTTTCGGGTAGAGACAAATAAAACCCGACTAGGATCCGGAGCTATTTTGGATCGGGTTCGGATCGGGTTTTTTCGGGTTTTTTCGGGTTTTTCCGGGTTTTTTCTGGGTTTTCGGGTTTTTTTCGGGTTTTTTCGGGTTCGGTTCGGATTTTCGGGTTTTCGGATTTTCGGATAGGAACATATAAAACCCGATTAGGACCCGGAGCTATTTCGGATCGGGTTCGGGTCGGGTTTTTTTGGTCGGGTCCGGGTTTTTTGCCCAGGCCTAATATCAACGGAGGAAATGGTCTGGAATGACTTTTCCATTTTAATTAACTTTTCAGATGGCTCAAAATTGATTATCATCCAAAAACTTTGACACCCAAGTACCCAACAAGAGTGGAATGAGAAGCCTTAAACTTGCTGAAAGTTTATCGGATTGGGAATTATATTGGACCTCTAAGTAGACTATGATTGATTGACGCTTTAGACATTTTTCTTTGTAATTATTAATTTAGGCCTGGAAATTAGGTCTGTAGCCCGCGGGGCCGTGGGTTTTGACCCACCGTGGGACGGATATGTGCCTAGATTTTTTTTGCGGGTTTTTGGCGGAGCGGGTCTTATGCGGGTTGAAATTTTTTTTTTCCTAATATGTTATAGAATTTACAGTTTTTACCAAATATTTTAAAATAAAATTTAGTTTTTCCCAAAACTTTTACATTTGCACAATTTACCCCATACATTTTTGCGGGTTTTTGGCGGATTATGCAAGTTTTTTTGGCAGTTTTTGCGGATTTACCGATCGCGGATTTACGTGTTGCGGGTTTGCGGATACCTGCGGGTCCTGCAGATATTTTGCGGACCGGGTTCGGATAAAGTAAAAAATGTAAAAATCTGCAGGTTTTTTTGCGGGCCGGGGCGGGTCGACCCGCTTCCCAGCACTATATGATAGTAGGTCGGTGGTAAATGAGACGTTGGACCATATGCATAGATTTAATATACTACTAGTCGTAATAGAATGGTATGATCATATATATTTTGATTTAAGAAAACAACTAATTAACTATAAAGTGGTGCATTTATCGATACACTCCTTACGAGGCCTGGACTTTTGGTTCGGTTTTTTCGGTTTTTTTGGTTACGGTTTGGTTTTCTCGGTTTTCGGTAATCCGAACTCAATAGTATTCGGTTCTTTCGGCAAGATTTTATTTAGTTTTCGGTTTACGGTTCTTTCGGTTTATTTTTTAATAACCGATCGGTTAATCGAAATTCCGGTTTACATTATAATGCATGACTCTCGGTTTATCTCGGTTTAGACATATGTTTTTTTGGTTTTTTTTGGTTTTATTTCGGGTTTTTCGGTTTTAATCCGGTTATTTCGGTTTTAGTTCGGTTTAGACATATGTTTTTTTGGTACAACTATGACCACAGGATTATTACGTACAACTAAATATTAAGAAAAAAATAAAAATAAAAGTATTATTAAACTAAAATAAAAAATTACTAAACAATTTTTAAAAAAAATAATATTTAAAAAAATATAAAATATTATTTAAATAAAAAAATATTATTAAACACATGGTTCACACTTGTTCACAATACAATAAAATATTATTAAATATATGTGTTTATACTGTAGTTATACTTAGTTTTAAAGTTGTATCTACTTACGCATAGTTGTAAAATTGTTGTTTTAAGATTAACCTAGTTGTATTAGTAATTTTATGCATTTTTTCTACTTGTACAATTTACAATAGGTAAATAAATTAAGGTTAGTAAACTTTCATAGAAAAACATTTGTCAAATTACAAATTTTCTGTGATTCACATCATAATGGCCTAAGTATTTAGGAAATACCCATATATGTCTAAAATATTTTAAGATCATAAGAAGACATTTTCAAAAAAAATTTAATAAATTAGATATAATAATTACATCGATAATAAATATTTCATTAACCCTATATATCAGTATGAGTGTAATATACCTTTAAAATAACCATATGAGTATACGATATCTTTGTAATAGTTGTATTAGTAATATTCAGTTGTATTTCAATATATAGTTGTACCAGTAATATCTAGTTGTACTCATATTAACCTTAGACAAACAAGTGATAATACAGAATTTTCATAACAAAATACAAAGAGATTAAACCAACACATAAATTATAATGTATAAGTGACATTTTCACTCGATTTTTGACATTATGTAAATGGAAATACAACTAGATCTTATACTTTAATAAGATCACGGATTAAATACTTTATACTCAATAGTATTACAATAATCATTAACCCGTGCATTATTAAACTGTCATAATAATTAAAGGAAAGTCGAGCAGCATAAGGAAAATACCTGTTGGACATATGCTAATTGGACAGCAATTGGGGCCAGCTCAATCTAAATATCCTCGTCAGCAAAACCATCATCAGTGAGGGTCTTCTGACCAATTCTGTCTCAAAGCAACAGTACATTTATAGGTATAAGTACATTGTACACGACTTGCAAAATCAGTAGTCAGATAATCAATGTACTTAAGTGTTGAAAAAGATACAAAAAAAAAAGAAGGAAATCATGTATACATCCCTACAAACTAGATTGATGTGATTCTCAAAATTAAGGAGGATGTTCAGGAAAAAATGATTAAATAGATGGCATTGGTGATAAGACATGAAAGAATTTTTAAATGTTCACAACTGAGACAGCCTACCCTGAAAAAATACGAAAACAATATTCAAAAAATACGAAATTTTTAAAACTTTTCTTAAAACGGTTGAAAATCATTTAAGTAAAACTCTTTTCTTGCAATCCAAGTTAAATACTGAACGTCTAATACAAAACAAAACACTTTGGATTAAAAAAAACAAGGATCGATTGATCCCACCTGTGGATCGATCGATCTCAAATAGCAAAACAGGGCATCGCGAAACAGAGCAATGCAGATCGATCGATTCACCTTAGGATCGATCGCTCTCGATCCCTTGAAAACTTTCTGAAAAATTTCGGATCAAAATCGACCTGCCAGGATCGATCGATCCTGACCCCCAAAAATCAAACTGAAATGTCATCCTAAAACGGACCGATCGGGATCAATCGATCTCACCAGGATCGACCGATCCTGACCCCTAGAAATCAAGCTGAAAATTTCAGCCTCGAAATTCACCTTCAGAATCGATCGATCCTCCTTGGATGATCCTCCTTGGATTGGTCGATCCTCTCCTCTGTCCTGCAACCCGAGAACACAGCATCAAGCAAGCAACATCCCATCAAAATACCAACAAGAGAAACAACTTTTACCATTCAAAAACATCCTTATGACAACACTAATATGCACATCAACAAGTCCAAAACATCATTCACCAAGGCATTAGAAGCATCCAACAAACGATATCAAAAAGAAATCTTGTTACACCTAGATCATCCTTTCCTTCGGCCTTGGTTCCATGCGCTCCATAACCTAAGTCTTCTCTTTACCTGCACCAAAAGAGGCGCGTAAACATTGATAATGCTTAGTGAAGCGGTTATCCCGTCTCACGGCTGTACACGCATATGATCAATGATTTACCGAAATCGAAATGTACTTAACGAACAACCACACACATAAACCCTAAACCCTAAACCCTAAACCCTAAACCCTAAACCCTAAACCCTAAACCCTAAACCCTAAACCCTAAACCCTAAACCCTATACCCTATACCCTAAACCCTATACCCTAAACCCTAAACCTGAATATTAGGGAAATACATTTATAAAATAACGTTAAAATTGTAGAATATTGAATGAGATGCCATTACTAAATAACAATAAAATATAGATTAGAAAATGTTAGTAATTAACCTCTGTTTGATGTTATTTAGTAAATAACAATATCTTCTAATTAAAGTAAATTACGATGGTCATCATCTCATAATTTTTTGGGATTCTTTGTAAAGTACCATATTTAAATTTATAAATTTGAAAATTAACCTGTGTTTGAATATTATTGAAAACTAACATTTTTTAATATATGATCAGACATTTTTATCCTTATTTGGAATAAATTTTTAAATTTATTTAATACTTTTTGGTATGGATTAACATAGTGATCAAACATATACCAACGTATGTTAATCCTGAAAAAAAAAATCAAATGTTAATTTCATTGGATAGTAATAAGGAACATGATTGGCGTAGTATACGTAAAATAAACAAGAGTAAAATAGAAGAAAAGTAATAATAACAATAAGAGTAAATTTTTATTTTCCAACTCCTTTTATTTTTACTTTGCGTCTAAATTTTAAACTTTTTAGAAAAAGTTTTTCATCATAATAAAAGTAGAAGAAAAAAATATTTATTCAACTGAAAATAGTTTTTTATTTAATTGATAAATGTTAGAGTAAATCAGATTAAATTTTATTTACTCTACTTATATTTATGCTATATGTGCTTTCCAAATTTCCAATCATAAATTGAACAAAGCAGTAATACATATATATATATATATATATATTATCCCATTAGATATATGGAATTTAGAATTTGATAACATATTTTAAAACATATAAAGGATGTTGTCTGAAACACCAAGAGAAAAGGAATTGTGAAAGATTTCAGCGGGTGAATGTGCGAGAAGAAAAATATATTCGGTTAGGAACCAATATAAGATCTGAACAAAAGGACTTCAGATGGAAAACGAAGATCTTGCTAGAAGAACGTCTCGCCTAGTCATAAGCAAGAGTATAACCGCCGGTAACCATATTTGTTTTGCCAGATCTCACACTATATATATGTATTTGGGTTTGGTTCAGGTTTTTTGGGTTCTTGGGTTTAGAGGTCTATGATCCATTCCGTTATTTATAATTTTCAGTTTGGTTCTGTTACTGTTTCATCCGAGTTTGAATCAGGTTCGGTACACGAAATATCAAAAATGGATATGAAAAATTGGTTAAATTCTCACAAATATAACTAAGAACTTTCAAATATTTTTGGTTAATTTTGGGTACTTTAGTTATTTTAGTATTAATATTTTTGGGTTTATGGTTGTAGGGTAATTATATTGTATCAACTCTAAATATAATTAAGATTTTTTGGGTATATAATTGTATTTCAAATATTTTGGGTATCCATTCAGTTTTGGTTCGGGTTTTGTCATTTGGATACAGAAGTCTATGACCCATTCAGATTTTTGTCGGATTTATACCCCTTTTCGAATTGGATTTGGTTTGGCTCTTCGGATTTGAAATTGTTTTTCAAGCTTATCTAACACGTTGGTCGGAAAAATAAACAATAAAATGAAACCAAAAGCTAATGGACATGATATATATATTTTTAATATGTTAATCATAATTTTAATATAGAAAGTTAAATAAATTTATTCATGTAGAAAATAAACTTTTGTAAATAATTATATTTTCTAACAAAAAATGTTTATACTTCTTTCTCGAAAATAATTTAAGATTTATTACTAACAACAAATATTTAATTTAATGAATTTTCTTAATTTATAAAATATCATAAAAATTATAGAATATTACATGAAATGCCATTATTAAATAACAATAAAATATAGATTAGAAAATGTTAGTAATTAACCTCTGTTTGATGTTATTTAGTAAATAACAATATCTTCTAATTAAAGTAATTATGATGGTCATCATCTCATGGGATTCTTTGTAAAGTACCATATTTAAGTTTATAAATTTGAAAATTAACCTCTGTTTGAATATTATTGAAAACTAACATTTTTTTAATATATGATCAGACATTTTTATCCTTATTTGGAATAAATTTTTACATTTTAATAAACCAAAAATTGCAAATAAATTATAATTATTATCGTGAAGATAAATATGTGTTATTGATTTAATATTCTAAAAAATTATCTATTGTATAAATCTCCTAAAGTTATTTCAAAATATAAATTTTCTCAAGCTTTTGTGACGCATAACTTGTTTCCATCTCCTCCTCTTCCTTTCCTTGTTACCACTACATTTTATTGTTCAGTTTTGTCCTGACTTGTGAATTGTGGCAATAACCTATTATGTCGATTGGTTCAGTTTAATTTTTTAAAAGGGTTGTGAATCTTTAACTGCGTCCATCTTTGTCTTGGATATCACGTGAGACGTGTGTGGGAATTAAATAACACATAAATTCGTTTCATCTTAATAGTCATAGACAGATTCCACTATAACAAAGAATGCCATTGCGCTGCGCATCAATCACATAAACATGTCTCTTGCACAAATCTATATTCCATGATTCAGCGGGTTGATAAACTAATATGGAGGAAGAATCCTATTGTCCAATTAAAGTAGGTTAAGGTCATTACTGATCGGAAGTTAATTTGTACTAAAAAAATGTTTTATTTTTTAAAAAAAGAATCAGTATATTAGTTATTATTAATTTTGATTGAGGATATGTTCGTAAATGAATACTTCAAAAATAGTAGTTAAAAAAGGTATTTTTCAAAAATCAACAATAATTTAGGGTATTTCTACAAAATTCCTCTAATTTTTTTTTATCTTACTGTTATTAAAATATTGAATAATAACATCATCCAATATAAGATCTGAAGTCCTTTTGTTCAGATCTTATATTGGTTCCTAACCGAATATATTTTTCTTCTCGCACATTCACCCACTGAAATCTTTCACAATTCCTTTTCTCTTGGTGTTTCAGACAACATCCTTTATATGTTTTAAAATATGTTATCAAATTCTAAATTCCATATATCTAATGGGATAATATATATATATATATATATATATATATATATGTATTACTGCTTTGTTCAATTTATGATTGGAAATTTGGAAAGCACATATAGCATAAATATAAGTAGAGTAAATTTTCATATAGCATAAATATAAGTAGAGTAAATAAAATTTAATCTGATTTACTCTAACATTTATCAATTAAATAAAAAACTATTTTCAGTTGAATAAATATTTTTTTCTTCTACTTTTATTCTGATGAAAAACTTTTTCTAAAAAGTTTAAAATTTAGACGCAAAGTAAAAATAAAAGGAGTTGGAAAATAAAAATTTACTCTTATTGTTATTATTACTTTTCTTCTATTTTACTCTTGTTTATTTTACGTATACTACGCCAATCATGTTCCTTATTACTATCCAATGAAATTAACATTTGATTTTTTTTTTTCAGGATTAACATATGTTGGTATATGTTTGATCACTATGTTAATCCATACCAAAAAGTATTAAATAAATTTAAAAATTTATTCCAAATAAGGATAAAAATGTCTTATCATATATTAAAAAATGTTAGTTTTCAATAATATTCAAACACAGGTTAATTTTCAAATTTATAAACTTAAATATGGTACTTTACAAAGAATCCCAAAAAATTATGAGATGATGACCATCGTAATTTACTTTAATTAGAAGATATTGTTATTTACTAAATAACATCAAACAGAGGTTAATTAGTAACATTTTCTAATCTATATTTTATTGTTATTTAGTAATGGTATTTCATGTAATATTCTATAATTTTAATGTTATTTTATAAATGTATTTCCCTAATATTCGTAAATATTCGTATATAGACATAGACCTTTCTATGTACTTTTACCGCATGGTTTCATCGAATTAGTAAAAATAAAAATTGAAGGATTAATTGGTCATAATCCTTAACTGTAAATTAAAGTTTTAATAAAAAAATTTTAACCCGCGGATTAACCCATGATCCATGCGGGTTTTTCCAACAAAGACTATAGACCGTGGCGGATCAACTCGCAATGCCCGCTTTTTTTTGGGCAATTAAAACATGAACCCTAACCCGTCCCATAGCGGTGCGGGTTTAAGGTTGCCGAGGTTGCCGACGGATTTTTAACCCTGATTGATACCCCTAGTTTTGATAAAGGTTTACGAAACATATAATGTATTTCGGGTAATTTCAGAAAGTATATGAAATCATGGAAATTAAGACAATTTAAAGAATGATTTAAAAAATTTAGAATATTCAAAAACACAAATGAGTCATTCGAGATCCTCCTATACCACACCCGATGTGTTTTCATATAAATTTTAACAGTCCTTTTAACAAAATAAAATTTAACAGTCCTAAAATAGCTATTGACCGGTTAAAATGCTAATACATGTTGTTTGTAAATTTATATTGTGAAGTAACTATAACTGTAAAAGAATAAATTATTGCTTTACAAAATTTAATGCCATATTTTATTGAGTTTAGAAAGAAGAAGAAAACCGATTATGAAACCCAAACTATGAGTTATTTTAAAACTTTTAAAATCCTTAAAATCTGATTGGTTAAAATATAGTTTTATATATGTTTATCAAATACTAAATTTCTTATATATAAATAAATAGTTTTACATAATTGATGATATACTTGAAAATTGTGAGATGGTAATGTTACAAGAACATAATTTGTTCTCCTAGTTATAATCTGTGTCAGTCATCGGGTGAACAGCTTCATGCGGGTCAACCGGACTTGGCTATTCGGACTTATGCAGGTGGTGGAGTGTGGAACCGTTCTGAAAGACAGAGTTGTGGCAGTTGCGCCAGCAAAATGATTCACGGCTGTTACACATACAAGTCTATATGCAACAGTTACAACACGAGGGAGATTCGCTGCTATTACAATTGTATCACCTGGTCTTTACTTGACAATTTCTGAGTGGTACAATAAGGTTCGGTATGTACCACGTAGTGGATATCCGGTTATACAATCAGCTTTTTGGTACAAGAACTTCATTTTCCAGCACAGAGCTCAATCCAAAGCCTGAAACAAAAGGAAGACGCAGTAAATCATTGTCTTTCATGTTTGATTCTTCGATGAAGCAGTAAAGTAATGTAATAGAAAGCTGTTTTATGAAAATATAAGTTCCAATAAACAAGACATTTTCATTGCCCGAGGCACATTGTTTCGTTTTCAGATAGACAGTTCATGACGAACCTTCCAAATTCTATCTGATAAGGACACAGGTTCTCCATTGTTGTCACAATTCCAGCTCCTCGAAACCACCTCGTCAATACCTGGTTTAGATTTCCACCTGCTGTCATAATAGAATCTCCTTGTATCTCTTCTATTTTCCTCAGAAGCAAAGGAGATAAGTATTGGACGGTGATCTGAGGCCCACATATCTAGATACTCCATATGTGATCGCGGAAAAGATGGAACCAATTGTCATTACCAAAACTTCTGTCCAAACGATATTGAACCCAAATATTTTCACGCCAGCCTTTACATGATAATTTGTTGTCAAAACTTTGAAGTTCTCTTATCTTACAGTTTGTCGCCATATTCCAAAAGTCCCAAAATGAAGACTCTACTCTTAAAGGACCTCCTAACTTTTCTGTATTATCCATCAACTCATTAAAATCTCCGACTAAGAACCAAGCGTCATCTATTTCCTCACCAATTAGAGACAAGAAATCCCAGACATGGCGCCTAAGAGCTGTCACTGGATCCCCATACACACATGACAAGTAAAAGGTCACCGATCCTAATTTGACTTTGAGATCATTAACCCGTGAATCATAATGCAAAACTGAAACTTCATAACTTTTCTTCCAAAACACAGCCAAACCACCACTAAGATCAAGTGGTTTAACTGTTACACTGAAATCATATTCAAGCGAATCTCGAAAGACTTAAAACATAACTGTTATAAATTATATGTACCACTATTTTGTATATAGTGGAATGATATAAAAGTGAGATGTTATATAATATTAATAATATATATAATTATGGTGTATGATGTTTATATATGTAGATATAAACATTTGTGTAATAGTAGCTAATGACCTTAGAGGGAGAGATTGAAGAAATTGATTATTTCTTTTCTCAAGTGACAACTTTTTTCTTCTCATTCTCTACCAAAGACTTAGACAACACACCTATTTATATTAAGTATATGGCGGTGGGTGAAACACACGTTGGTGTAAACGTGTCAGTAAGATAAAATAATAAAGTGTCATGGATAATCATCCATTTTCAACACTCCCCCTTGATTATCATCCATCACTTGAATTATGTACTGCCTCATAACCCTGTGTAATAAAACCCATAATAAGAGAAAAAAAGTACAGTAACATAATCTCCCCCTGAAATGACGAATATGACTTCTTCTTCATAAGTCATGTAGCTTACGCATGCCGATGTTGTGAACGTGTTTTCTGAATGTTGTAGTGGAAAGCGCTTTCGTAAAAAGATCGGTTGCATTATCAGTCAAGCGGATATATTGGATGTCGACTTCTTGATTTTCTTCGAGTTCTCGTATATAGGAGAAAAATCTTGGCGAAATATGCTTCGTTCTGTCATTCTTGATATAGCCTTCTTTCAGCTGAGCAACATATGCAGTATTGTCTTCAAATAATTTTGTTGGCTCCTTATTCATAATTATCCCACTTGCTTTTTGTATGTGTTGAGTCATAGACCTGAGCCAAACACATCCTCTACATGCTTCGTGAAGCGCAATAGTCTCTGCATAATTTGACGATGGCGACCAATGTCTGCTTTTGGGATAGCCAAGAGATTACAGTACCTCCAAATGTAAAAACATATCCGGTTTGCGATCCTGCTTTATATGGATCGGATAAATAGCCTGCATCTGCAAACCAACTAAAACGCATTTGGAGTTTCTAGGGTAAAATAAACCCAAATATATTGTTCCTTGAAGATAACGAAAATTATGTTTTATTCCATTCCAATGTCTACGCGTAGGAGACGAACTGTATCTTGCAAGTAAATTCGTAGCGAATGCTATATCCGGTCGAGTGCAATTCGCAAGATACATAAGCCATCCAATAGCGCTCATATAAGGTACTTCAGGACCTAATACTTCCTCGTTATCTTCGCAAGGTCGAAATGGATCTTTATTGATATTAAGCGACCTATTGACCATTGGAGTACTTAAAGGAGTCGCTTTATTCATATAAAAGCATTTCAAAATTCTTTTCGTATAATTTCATTGATGCACAAAAATTCTATTTCGAAAGTGCTCGATCTGGAGCCCAAGACAAAATTTTGTTTTCCCAAGATCTTTCATTTCAAACTCTTCTTTCATATGAGCTCTTACATCATCAATCTCCTTTTGAGTTCCAATTATGTTCAGGTCATCAACATATACAGCAATGATCACAAATCCAGAAAAAGATTTCTTAATAAATACGCAAGGGTATATCGCATTGTTGGTATATCCTTTACTCAACAAGTATTCACTTAAGCGATTATACCACATGCGTCCGGATTGTTTTAATCCGTAAAGTGATCGATGTAATTTGACCGAACATACTTCTTTAGATTTTGAACTTAATTCTTTAGGCATTTTCAATCCTTCTGGGATTTTCATGTAAATATCACTATCAAGTGATCCGTATAGATATGATGTCACAACATCCATTAGATGCATCTCAAGATTTTTAGAGGCTGCTAAGCTCATTAAAAATCTAAATGTAATTGCATCCATAACCGGGGAATATGTCTCTTCATAATCAATTCCCGGTCTTTGAAAAAATCCTTGGGCAACAAGTCGGACTTTATATCTTATAACCTCATTTTTCTCATTTGTACCCAACCGGTTTTACATGTTCAGGTGTTGTGACAATAGGTCCAAAACCTTTCTTTTATTGAGGGAGCTTAACTCGATTTCCATGGCCATTTTCCATTTCTCCCAATCAGATCTTTTCTGGCATTCTAATATGGACCTTGGTTCTGGATCATCACTTTCATGATCAATATCTTTTGATACAGAGAATGAAAAATTTCCATCATCATCTTCGATTTCATTTCTAACCCATATTTTTTCATTATGGGTATAATTGATGGAAATCTCACATTTTTCTGTGTCATTTTTGCCTGCAGGACTTTTATCTGTATCTGGTTCTTCTGGGCCGTTCTCTGTATATGGTTCTTCTGGACCATCTTTTGTATGTGGTTCTTCAGGACCATTTTTATTCAATGTTTCCAATTTCTTTTTCTTCCGGAGATTTTTATCTTTTGATCTCATCGACCTCCCCCTTTTCAGTTGAACCTTAGGTTCATTGGCTATGTTTCCATCAGTTTGTTCTTCCGTAAGATTAATCCTTGATGGAACATTTGCAGCTGGTATATATGATTTTGTCACCCTTCTTGTATCGGTGAACGTATCGGGTAACTGATTTGCCATATTTTATAAATGTACAATTTTCTGAACTTCTACTTCACGTTGATTCGTAGGGGGATCAATGTGCAATAAAGACGGTGTGCACCATGTAATATCTTTTAGAATTTCTTTAATTCCTCCCCCTAACACTGGGAATTCATCCTCATTAAAATGGCAATCAGCAAATCGTGTCGTAAACATATCACCAGTTTTTGGTTCAAGATACTAAATTATACTTGGTGATGAGTACCCGATATATATTCCCAATCTCCTTTGTGGTCCCATTTTTGTTCTTTGTGGTGGGGCTATAGGTATATACACCGCACACCCAAAAACACGGAGATGGGATATATCTGGCTTCTGGCCAGACACTAATTGTACAGGGGAGTATATATGATACGCACTTGGCCGTATTTGAATTAAGGCCGCAGCATGCAAGATTGCATGACCCCATACCGAAATTGGTAGCTTTGTTCTCAATATTAACGGTCTAGCAATGAGTTGTAATCTTTTAATCAAAGACTCAGCCAAGCCATTTTGTGTATGAACATGTGGGACCGGATGTTCAACATCAATTCCTAATGACATGCAATAGTCATTGAAGGCTTGTGAAGTAAATTCACCAGCGTTATCAAGTCTTACTTTCTTTATTGTATAATCAGGAAATTGTGCTTTTAACCTGATTATTTGGACAATGAATCGTGCAAAAGCCATATTTCGTGTAGTCAATAGACACACATGTGACCATCTACTGGATGCGTCAATCAATACCATCTAAATGGCCCACATTGTGGGTGAATAGGCCCACATATATCTCCATGTATTCTTTCTCAAAACATTGGAAATTCATTCCCAATTTTGGCTGGTGATGGCAAAGTTATTAATTTTCCAAAGATTAATTACTAGACTAACACTTTAGTTGCCGCAGATTTGTACTTAGTTACTACAGATATATATTTTGTCGATGAGAGAAATTTGAGTTATCGCAGATTTCTAATTTCACGATACTGCAGATATATTTTCAGCAAATTTATTACTAGACTAACATTTTAGTTACGACAGATTTTTAACCGCAGATTTTTTGGCATCATGTTACTGCAGATTTAGTATCGCAGATTTAAGTTGATGTTACTGCAGATTTTTCTTTTAATTTTACATTAATTTAGACGAAAATTGATTTTTTTTTTAAACCCTAGGTATAGCCACGATTTCTTTAGGTTTTCTCAGCCCTCATCTTCTTCTTCTCCACGTTTCCTTACAGTTTTTCTAATTAATTTGCATGTTATTCATTTTTCCATATAATTTCATCAAATTGTTTCTACTCTTTCTTTTTACTCTATGGCACAAGTAATCATTGTCTCTGGAAATTGGATTTTTGAAAATAATAGATGGTTGATAGCAAGCGTGGTTGTCGAGTTCTACAATGTAATTCAAAGATCAACTATGAAGCTTTTATTAAAATGGTTTATGAAGACTTTGGATTTGATGAGAGAGTATGTGATGTCAATTTGAGTTACATGTTGTCGAAGAAAAATCCTTCAAAATTATCATCAGACACACCTCCGGTCATTACTAGTCAATTCCAAGTTTTTTTTATTCAATCAAAGTCAGAAACAATTAGATTATGCGTAGATATTGGTAATAAGTTGACACATCCCATCCCGAGTACAAAATCGGAGAACGCGCGGAAAACATACAAATACGAAATTTTTAAAACTTTTTCTCAAAACCCTTCTAGTCGGAGAATAGTTAAAACTTACTTATTACTCAAGCTAAAGACTCCACATCTAATAGAAGACAAACACTTAAACGTTAATGCAATAGGGATCGATCGATCTCACCCAGGATCGATTGATCCTAAACAGACTCGAAACTTCTGCCTTAAAAACGTCCCCTAAGAACGATCGAACCTCTCAGGAACGGTCGATCTTGACTCTCAAGATCGATCGATCCCGACTCCTAAAATGACTTACAGGCTTTCTGGGCCAAAATGACTCCATAGGATCGATCGACCCTACCTGGATCGGTCGATCCCCACCCTTGCCCTGGTACCCGAGAACAACACAACCAACCATAACCATACCAAACACACATTAAATATAAACAACCCTTACTCATGCATACTTTCATATCACACATTTCTAACATGCATTCTTACGATTCCCAAAAGCAATCATGCATGAGTATCATAACATCAATGTACACAAAAGACCCCAAAAAGAAACCTTCCTAGATCATCCTTCTCTTCGGCCTTGGTTCCACGAGCTCCGCTTCCTAAGACTCCTCTTTACCTGCACCAAAAGAGGCGCGTAAGCATTGATAATGCTTAGTGAGGCGGTCCTCCCGTCCTACCGGTTATACACACATGATTAAAGACTTACCGAAATCGCAAACAACACAAGCAACAATCAAACAAGCAATTGATAGAGCTCCATCACACAACAACACATCAACATGGACGAGCCATAAAGCACACTCATATGATCAAGTCCTAACACACACAAAACAATCTCGATAATTCAATAACCACGTGGTGCAAACCACGGTCACGCACTCACCTTTGCCTTGATGTAATGAAGAGCACACTTTCCCCTTTTTGATAGCTTCAAGCCTTAAGCTTGATTCTCTTTGGCTTCTACTCCACCATCCACCAATTTATCACCAAAACACCTAACAAGAAGTCACCAAAACGCTTCTCAAAGGGTGACAACAAGTAATCAAACTCGGATTACTCAAAACCCCCAAACTCGGATTTCCTTTACTCAAAACAGGGGCAACTTCAATTGCTCATAACTCTCACTATAGGTCGAATTTGACAAAACCCTTCGGTAGACTTCAATTTCAACCTCTTAACAACCTATCTACCAAATTTCAGCTCAATCGGTTGAGATTAAGATGCTCAAACGTTTCCCGTCACCAGACCGGTCACAGGTTCCTTCTGTACCAAGCGGTTTCAGGAGAACGTTCGTAACTCTTAATCCAACCATCAAAACTTCGATCCCTCCGGTCAAATCCAAAATAAGAACCTCAAGAATTTATATACCAATTTCCATCTCAAACGGACAAGTTTCGAGTGTTCAAACACTCACCCGAAAACGGTTTAGCGTTACAGTCCGAAAACAGAGCAGTCTTAGGAGAAAATCCGTAACTCCTAAACTACTTGATAATGTTTGACGAAATTTGGCAGATATTCAACTAAACCATGAAGAACTTACCCACCAAATTTCAAACCAATCCGAGCTCGTTTGATACTCCGAACGACACTCGCAAAACTCCCCTGAAACTCTGTTTTTCTCCTTCTCCTCCTCCTTCTTCTCCTTCTTCTTCTCTCTCTCTCTCTCTCTTTCTCCCTTGGCTCGAAAATATCTTCTCTCCAGGAGATAGAAGAAGTCTCTAGAGAGTTATGGAGAAGAGGGGAGACATATATATATTTACACATATATACATACACATATGTGTATATGAATGTTGGTTTAATTATAATTAAACCAAACCGATCCGACAATTACTAAACCGCACGATCAATTCTCCAATTAATTTTTTTCCATTCGGTTTAATAATTCCATCAAATTTCCCAAATCACCCGAGACATTTCTCCGTCTCACAAAAATATTTCTTCTCTCCCCAAAATTCTCGGAATTTCCGCTTAATTCCGTAAAACCGAACCACTCTAGATTACTTCTTGACGATCAATCCTTTAATCAATTCAACCTGCTCACTGCCCATTTGGCCGTTAATCGAGCTCGATATTATCCATATCACATTTTATCCCACATTTCCGTCAAAACACTATTCATCCCGCAAAAAAATACTATTCCGAGCCAATTCAATCCGAATTGGTTCCGAAACGATTAATCTTCCGATTAATCAAACCAATAGCAACTCCGTAATTATAATTCGAGCTCCCCATTAATCATATCCTCTCAAGAAGGCAACACGGTACAAGACTTTTACGACATCCCAATACTAGCTTGTACCGCAACACGGTAAAACGTGGGAAATACCACGATTTGCCACGAATTATTTTCGTGGGTATAGCGTCGTGGGTAATAAAAACTCGTGGCAAATCGTGGCAAATGTTACCACGAATTACCACGGAAAAAAGCATAGGAACAGATGTCACGTTTTGCCACGAAAATATTCGTCGGACTTACCCACGTCATAATTCGTGGCAAATGTTACCACGAATTACCACGAAAAAAAGCGTAGGAACAAGAGTCACGTTTTGCCACGAAAATATTCGTGGGCTTACCCACGTCATAATTCGTGGCAATTTGTGGCAATCTCTTGTCCTAACGTTTTAGTTGGTGGCAATCCGTGGCAAGCCCACGTTTTACGTTTATATTCGTGGTTTTTTTGTGGTTACGATTTGTGGTAGTGGCAATTATAAAAATTCCTTAATAATTATAATTGCACTATAAAATTTAAACAAAATAATTACAGTAATAAAATAAGGAGTTTACAAATTAAAAACACAAATATTTCCTATTAAAATCAGAACAAAAATCCACAAGTACTAGCTAGTTCAGTTTGCTACAAATTAGAACACACTATATAACTAATTTGGACGGGGCCGAGTAACCTGCGAAGGCGGGATAAAATGTCCACGACGTCCAGCTCCCGTACTTGTAGATGCACCAGCTGGATGATCCTGAGAAGGCGGGATGCTATCTCCATCTCTAGCTCCCGTACTGGTGGATGGAGTAGCTGCGGGGTCTATATTAAGACGGATAACGGGGGGAACCTGCGAAAGCGTGATGTTATCTATACCTCTAGCTCCTATACTCGTGGACGGATCAGCTGCAGGATTGCTCGAAGGTGCCTGAGGGGTTTGACCCAAGGCTCTTATAAGTTGGTCTAGCTTGTCTTCCAACCGGATAACAGTGTTTGCTAAACGCTGAACCTCTGGGTCTGGAGTACGGTTTATGACATGTGGGTGTACGTGTACTTGTTGAATAAGCTGGGATCGCACACTACCAATGCCATATATACGGCCATTATATGGCTGAACACGCTGTAAAAGAAACGTAACTAACGTTAAAATCGAATAAAAATACTATAAATTTTAATATCATATGGAATGGAAAAAAAGTATTCATACCTCGAGAAATAAATTATTAATCTCCTCGCCCGTCGGACCTGTTGCCGAAGTTGCGCTTCCTGGTGAAACATCTGAACTTAAACGGGAAGCTGACTCTTCAACCTCATTAACTATCTCCTTGGCCCGCTCATCAACGAACGTCCCGTCTTTACGGGTATGAGTCTTCCGTACCAATTCAACAAAAGTAGGAGGTTGGGCACAACCTGATTGGACCATCTATAAAAATAATATTGTTAGCTTCTTTAAAATAAGTTAATAAGAGAAGAAAATTATATTTGGTAACTGTTAAAATACTAACCATATCATATTCAATTTTGGTGAACGGATTAGGGCCGGCTGTGTGTTTATGCATCCCCTTTCCGCCTATGTTTGTTTTGCGACTCGAAGATGCTGATGCACTTTTCTCTATGGCTGCCTCTGTTTGCCATTCCTCTAGAAGAATGTCCCAGTCATGCTCGCTAATAAATTGAGGTCGTTTGTTATCTCGATGATTTCTACTTATGATTTCTCCAATCGTTTTCCAGCAACCTTTTGCGAAAGAACACCTATGTTCTTCTTTTTTTAGCAATCACTCTCATTGTGATTGTTACGTTTGCAAACGTCACACCATCTCTTGGATTTATCTTGACGCTTGTCTTCACGTTTGTTTCTTCCTTTTGAAACAAACCTTCTTCTTTTTGATCGTTCATAGAAAGCACCTTCCGATGCATCTCTTGCTTCGATCATCTCCGGTGAGTTTTCATATGAAGAAATCATCACAACTCCATCTTCAATGACTTGCTTTGTTGTTGTCTCCATTTGCTCTGATACCATGTTGAAATTTATGATTCTTCTTCTCTCCACCATTGTTCGCTTCAGTCTTCCTCTCCTCAGCCGTCACGACTCCGTCAATAAGCGCGACGGCATTCGGCGACAGCAAGGGTCGACTCCGGTTTGAGGATGACAAAGGCGTCACCGACGATGAGGAGAATCAAGACACCGGCGAAGAGAACCAACGGCACCGGCGAAGAGACGACGACAACACGCAAGGAAGGTGGCGATGGCGGTTGTCGCGAAGGAAGAAGATTTTAGGTTTTTTTGCTCGATTGTTTTAGAAATTTTTTGAACAATAGGTTTTATTAAAATACATAATTAAGTGGGTTAAATTAATTAATTTTGTTTTATAAATTATAAATTAAAATTATATATTTGATTTATAATTTAGAATATGTTCAAAAAAAAACAAAAGGATACTAAAGTCTTTTAACAAAAAATTAGTATTAGACTAGTCAAAGTGTTTTGGAGTGTGTTAGATTAGCAATTAACTACAAAAGTAGTATCATTCTAGTTTATTAACACATTAAATAACCACAAATAATGAATAGTAGTACAAACCTAATGAATCCAACCAAAATAAAAATCACCAAATCAAGCCAAAATTGAATATAAAATAACTTAAACAGTATAAATTTTCTATATCAAATTATCTAGATCCAAACTCAACCGAACCGTTTAACCAAAATTCACAAAAATTATATATAAAATTAGATTTTTAATAATATATAAAATATTATAATAACTAAAATGATTAGTTATGTTTACTGTTGTTATAGTTTTTTTTAAACCTTATTAAACCGAACCGAATACAATTATATCCCAAATGAGAACTATTTTTTAAAAACTCAAAAAATCCGTATCTAGAACCAAACTAAATAACCAAATACCCAACCATATTTTTTGTTCTCTAAAAAAATAGATTAATATTATATCAAAGAATCATGTATTTTTTAACTCATTAATTTTTTTTATTTCCTTTTTAAAAATATTTTATGTTGTTTAATATATTACCAAAAATGACCGAACCAAAATATTTACGGTTAAAACCATAAACCAATGAAAACCGTACCAAACCGTATTTCAATCGGTTTTAATGGTTCATTGTCTATAAAACCAAAAAAATCAAACCGGAACAAAACTGTAAACTAGAATGCTACCCCTAATTTGAACCAAGCCAAATAACTAAATGTTCATCATTGACTTTTGTTAGAGTAATGTATTTTTAGTTCATTAATTTTTGTAGTTCGTTATTTTATTTTATTTTTCATTGTTGTTTAATAAATTACTATTCCAGTAAAAAAATTTAATAATTTTTAAAAAGCTCACATTTTAAATATTTTTAATCATTAATATTTAATTTAATTTTAAAAATATTATTTACTTTTATTTCATAATATTCCAGTTGGATGTTAATTTATTTGTTTATCCTTTATATTTTATTGTATTATATTCTGTTAGATTCAGTCAGATTCCGTTGTTACCATTTGAATCTTTAGTTATTTGGCAGATTCTACAAAAAAAAAAAAATCACAAATAAATTCCGATGGATTTCTCATATTCAGCCGTTACCGTCAACCTCAACCACTGACTAACTCATATCGATCGTCAACGCCGCACAAAGTCCACCGAACTCATTTTCATTTTAAAGGCCCATATATGTATCAAACGAAAACTTGGCCTAGTTGATATCTGCTAGGCCCAGCCCAATAAAAGTTTCCATCCTTTATATAGAAAATCGCAGATCTAATAGCCCTAATTTCACAGTTTCCGCAGCGGCAGCGTCGAATATGAAGAGATTACTACCCGATCCCAGCGGCGACGAAAGATCCCGCTGTAAGATGTTGGAAATTGTTAATTCTATGATCTAGATTAGGTTGAATAGAATGATCTGTATTAGGTTTCATATGATTGATCTGTGATAGTAAATTTGAATCGATTGTTCTGATTGATTGGTTATTGGTTGTTGCAGTTCGTGAGACCCATGTGTTATGTGACTTTGATAGTTGTGAGTCAATCCCTGAAAATCCTTTTGAGTGGAAAGTGAAAATCGAATATCTAATTGAGACAGAGGGTTATTCTGGGCAAGTATCATTCTGGATGGTTGCTTCTGAGAAAACGTTCCCCGCTGATTTGGTAGATATGTATGGGGATGCCGGTTTAGGCGTAGTAATTGAAGGTGATTATGATTCCTTTACCTGAAAGTCATTTTTTTTACTTATATATATTTATATTTATGATGATGTTGATCCTGATACCATTCCAGGGGATAAGGATGTGATGGTCCACAAGATGTTACATAGAATTCTTTTCTGGGCAATGCGCTCTAGAAAACCAGGAAATTTGCTGGTTCTCTCAGGAAACAAAAACTTTGGACAAGACAAGTTCGCCTCTATTTGTCAAAGCATGGAAAACAAAGGTTTCTATGTTACCGTAGCACCGTTTGAGTCAGTCACCAAGGTTGAGTTACCCCATTGGGAGTAACTCAAATTTCAAAAAATAACTATATTTTCAAAAGATAACTTAAGTTCAATGAATTAAATAAAACCGTTTTACATAAAATAATCTTTGTTTATGTCGTTTCCTTTAGTAATGGGCTGCTGCGCCTCGTTCTTAATATTTTGCTTTAATTATGCTAAGTGGTCTTTAGCTTGCTTTTGTTTTTGTGTTTGGGCTCGCTATTATTTTGGCCCTTCTCGTTTGTTTTCTGTTTCCAAGGCTTTGGCCTTTTATTACTCATAAGAAGTATAAATAAATTGGATACTGAACCTCTACTCTATCACAGGTGTCACAAGTTGGGTATTGAAGCTCGAAATGGAAGACCTTTTTACACGGTAAAGTCATTTATTAGTATTGGAACCTTTTTACACGATTATTAGTATTGGAATCTAACAGAAGGATTATACTATATCATTCTTTAATAATTTTAAATTTAATAACATAAAAATAAATTATAAAACAGTCTAAATTGATTATGTTGTTTAGCAAAACAATAGATAATTTTTAAAAAAATACTCTCTATAGAATTCAAATGCTGATTTTGTAATACTACTATCTTTAAATTAGATACACCTTTCGAGAGTTATATCATTTATAAATAATATCATAATGCTATATGTTTATAATGTATTACCTTGTCACTTGATATAGTAGATGATATTTGATGAAAATTATTGATAATTATCCCAATCCAAATTAGATGAAATGTTTACTTGAAATTTTTTTTATATAGAATACTAACTAATTAATACTATTATTTTTAGCTATCTGGAATTACATGGCATCTTCTCCTTACAATGAAGTTGCATGGACATGAACACATGTCCCATTATAGGTAATGATGCAGAAAATTTGGTAGAGAATATTAATGTTGGTTTAAGGCAGCTCCAAGAGCGTCACCCTCATCTTCCCAAATACAGAGTTGTCGATGGCCGTCGCCACAAATTTGCATTTGGGGATATAACAAATGAGGCTGTTGCTCGCTGTATGCCCGCTTTGATAGCGCAAGATTTCGAATTTCTCAACTCAAAAGAGAGATACTATTATTGTACAACTCGTCAAAAGTGTATAGATAACTCTATAGATGGGACGTCACGCAAGCCCATTGAACCTACATCGGATATTGGTATGGAAGCTTATATGCTAAGGTACGCAGTACAAACAGCGTCCGTTTCTCCGTGGAACATATTAGCGCTTTTTAGTGATTTTGAATTTTCTACAACGATGCATATTTTCTTAGAAAATGGGTACACGGTCTTCTTAGCTAAATGTAATGGTTCAAATCCAAGATTTGGGAATCAGACTGCAACCTACATGTGGAACTGGGAAGCATTGCACTCTGGAATGGGTGGTCTACTTTAATGTATACGCTCTGCCAACTTCTTCTTGTCATTGTTGGATTCCACGATTCCATAGTGTGATGCTCCCCAGTTCCACGATTAATAATATAGGAGCATATTCATTAAAGTAGACCATCCATTCCAGAGTGCAATGCTTCCCAGTTCCACGTGTAGGTTGCAGTCTGATTTCCAAATCTTGGATTTGAACCGTTGCCTTTAGCTAAGAAGACTGTGTACCCATTTTTTAAGAGAGTATGCATCGTCGTAGAAAATTCAAAATCATTAGAAACCGCTAATATGTTACACGGAGAAACGGACGCTGTTTGTAATGCGTACTTTAGCATATAAGCTTCCATACCAATATCCGGTGTAGGTTCAATGGGCTTGCATGGCGTCCCATCTATACACTCTTGACGAGTTGTACAATAATAGTATCTCTCTTTTGAGTTGAGGAATTCGAAATCTTGCGTTATCAAAGCGGGCATACAGCGAGCAACGGCCTCATTTGTTATATCCCCGAATGCAAATTTGTGGGGACGGCCATCGGCAACTCTGTATCTAGGAAGATGCGGGTGACGCTCTTGGAGCTGCCTTAAACCAACATTAATAATGGGACATGTGTTCATGTCCAAAAATACTGCAACTTCATTGTAGGGAGAAGACGCCATGTAATTCCAGTTAGCTAAAAGTAATAGTGTTAATTAGTTAGTATTCTATATAAAAAAAATCTCAAGTAAACATTTCATCTAATTTGGATTGGGATAATTATCAATAATCTTCATCAAATATTATCTATTATATCAAGTGACAAGGTAATACATTATAAACATTATGATATTATTTATAAATGATATAACTTTCGAAAGGTGTATCTAATTTAAGCATAGTAGTATTACAAAATCAGTATTTGAATTCTATAGAGAGTCTTTTTTTTAAAATTATATATTGTTTTTTTAAACAACATAATCAATTTAGACTGTTTTATTATTTATATTTATGTTATTAAATTTAAAGTTAGTAAGGAATGATATAGTATAATCTTTCTGTTAGATTTCAATACTAATAATCGTGTAAAAAGGTTCCAATACTAATAAATGATTTTATCGTGTAAAAAGGTCTTCCACTTCAAGCTTCAATACCCATCTTGTGACACATGTGATAAAGGAGAGGTTCAGTATCCAATTGATTTATACTTCTTGTGAGTAATAAAAGGCCAAAGTCTTGGAAACAAAAAACAAACGAGAAGGGCCAAAATAATAGCGAGCCCAAACACAAAAGCAAGCTAAAGAACACTTAGCAGAAGCCCAGCAGCCCATTACTAAAGGAAACGACGGAGAGAAAGATCTCGTCTGAGTATATTCTATGTAAAATGGATTTATTTAATTCATTGAACTTAAGTTATCTTTTGAAAATATTGAGTTATTTTTTGAAATTTGAGTTATATATGTACAATTTTAATCAGCATGAAAATAATTAAAAATAAGTAGGTACAAAAGTCAAACGAAACCGACGTTAAAGTCAATAATTGACGTTAGTTTACTTGAGTTGTGAAACCTGTTGTGGGATAACTTGAGTTGTGGATTGAGATAACTTGAGTTGTGGGGATTGTAATCTAGAGAGATAGAGATATCTTGAGGAATTCAAAGAGAGAAAGATGGATGGATTTTGAATCAGAATCGATGGATGGATTTAAAGATATGAAACACCACTTAAATAGTAGGAGTATTAGCCGAAGACATTTGATGAATATATTTTGAAAAAAAAAAAATTATTAATTCGATTTATAGTTTCTGTAGTAAAACTAGTGGATTCCCTTCGTACGTACAATAGGTGTCATAAAGCCTCGTACGTACAATAGGTGTCATAAAACCTATGTTTTTTTTCAATAAAACCTGATTACTCAACTTACTATATGTGCTGAATATTTTTGCACCTTTGGCTCAAAAGCTTGGCATTATTTCATTGGTCTGACTTTTTTTGTAATTAATTAAATACGTAATAATTTAAAAGGCAATTATATAGTTTGTATATTATTATTTTTAAATTTTTATTTTTGAATAAATTATTAAATAAATTTATCTTTCTGTTAAGTTCAAATATGCATAAGCCTAAATTAGTTAATAATGTTATATTTTGAATATTATTAATTAAGATTAATACAATAATATTAAATTAAATTTTTTATTGTTACAATTATAATTATTAATATTACATATTTATTTATTGTTATAATTCCCTATATATTAATTGAGAAGTATTTTAACAAAATAACCTTATGTTTACATGGAATATTACGACCATGCCATGCTTACGTGTCAGCGTCTCATTAACTTTCAGAAAATATATAAAAATGTTTCGTTTACTAGAAAAATTACATTGTACTGCCATTAGACATTATTTGACATATTTTAGGTAATATGTATATATGGTATAGCTAAAGAGATTTAAATGTTTATATAAAGAAATTTATACATTATTTTTTTTTTTATCTCTTAAAAATATAAAGACGTTTTGTTGTCTTTTAAAAATATAAAAATATAATATTGAGATTTAAATATTTAAAAACGTTTTTAATTTTTAAAATATAAAATATAATATTGAGATTTAAATATTTAAAACATTTTGCGGTCTTTTTAAAATATATAAATATAATATTGAGATTTAAATATTTATTTAAAAATATATAAACGTTTTACTGACTTTTAAAATATAAAATATAATATTGAGATTTATAGACATTATTTCTTTTAAAAATATAAAAATATAATATTAAGATTTAAATATTTAAAAATATATAATGGAAAAACGAAAAACTTTTAGAATGATAAATAACAATTAGAAAGATAAAAATGGAAAAACATTTAAAATTAAAAACGAAAATAATGTAAAATATATACTAATTTAATAAATAATATTTAGATATTTAAATACTTATTAGTTAAATAGTTGTGTAATATTTAATTAACCCGCGAATTTGGAAATAATTCATAAACGAAAATTGCACAATCTATACAAATTTTACTATTATGAATAACATATAGAAAGATAAAAATGGAAGATTTCTTTAATATTTATGTATATAGTTTCAATAAAAGAAGTTGTCCAGTTTAGATTAAAATGAAAATTAACAAGGTTATGTTAATTTTCTATTTTATTCTAAGAGAAAATAGAAATTGTCTATTTAGCAAAATGGAAATTGGAGCTCTACGGAAATGGAAACAAGGGTCTTTTGATTTCCTATAAATATAGAGTTAAAGTTCAAGAAACAGAATCACCAACAACACTAAAAGCTAAAAATCAAAAGAGAGAGATCAAGAGAGAATAAATTATGAGTGATAAGTTCGCATCTTTTCTAAGAGAGAGTTTTTTGAATCTTTCTAGAAAGTTGTTCTTTTATTGTTTTTGTTTTTAAAAGAACGTTATAAGCGTTTGTGTAATATTCCTATCGGTGACTTAGTGGAATATTGTTGGAGACGATTCCCATCCGAGACATACCGGTTTGAGGCCGAGAACTCGGTGATCAATTCTCGATCAAAAGATTTATTTTTATTTTGTGGTCATAATTATATAATTATATAAATTATATAATTATTAAATTAATATTAGATTAGTTAAAATATGTATAATATTAATTATTATAGATGATTTTTATTTATGATTTCAAATAAAGGTATTAAAAATACAAGATGATGTGAAGAATATGGAAATTTCCTTCTGATTTTGGGAAACTGATGGGCATAATGAGAAAATTTGTCTATTTAATAATTTTATAAGTTAAATATTTTAATGATTATAACTAATGTCGATTTCTTATAAATTACCCAAATTTATAAGAATTATAACTTATAATTAAATTTTATCCAATTTAAACTTATTTTAATAGTAATTGGTAAACCAGAAGAAAGTATCATTTGTGTTCTACAACTTGGCAAAATCAAAGTTTAGAAAGGTGACTTAATTTAATTATAAATTGATTTCAAATAACTTATAAAAATAATTAGTTGCTTTAAAAATCTATGAACAAAAAATATAAGCGTTTCAAATGCTTTCACCCTTTCCAAGTTGAGTTTGAATCCAATTTGTGTATTTTTACATTATTTTTTAAATCTGCAACTTAGTAATAATTTCCAAATTTAAATGAATTAAATACAAAATTGCATTCATATTTTACTTTTGTTAAATGATTACTAACATCCCGCGCAAGGTGCGGGCAATCATCTAGTTATAGATTAAATGAATAAATATAAGTCAGTAATGTATGTAACTGAGAATATATTAAAATGTATTTAAAAGATATTAATGAGATACAATTTGAGTTTTTACGAATGGAGCTATAAAAAGAAGGTAAGTATCTTAAATTAAAATATGTTAAAAATATTAATTAAATATTGTGGAGAAATTTTAACAAAAAAAAAATATTGTGGAGAAATACTCACTAATGAAGTTGCTCAGAGATTGTTTTACATTGAACGAACCATTATCAGAATCTGGTCCGGCCAGATAATGCCAATACGAATCTACGATGGTGACGTATGAAACCAGTAAATAATAAATATTTAACTATTTGCAAGCCTTAAAAGAGTCTCTCTCACGCTCGCTCAGTGAATAGTACTGATAATGATAATTTGATAGAGAAACTTAAATTCCAACTTTATTTTTTGTGCAGCAAAAGTAAAAATTGCTTGCTTGTACACTTTGCTTTTAGTGATTTGTATAGTAGTTGGTTTATGGGGAAGAGAGGAGAGCAATAAAAGGCAAGGGTAAGGACGATTCGTATCTTTGCTCCTTCTGCTTTTTATTTAATTATCTTACAGCTTCCCATCACTGCGTCGTCTGGAGTTCAACACCTAATATTTCTTTTATATCTTTATTGTAATTCCTCAATTCAGCATTTTTTGTTGTTGTTAAACTACTCAATTCAGCATCTTGAAGTGCACGCACTTAAATACACGTAATTATATTAAAACAAAGGATAGATATAGATGAGTCTATTATATCATGTATGTGCATGCATGTGCGTGGAGAAAATAAGTACTGAAAGGAAGAAAAAAAATTGGGAGATGAAGCCATGAAAGTACTTGTCGGCTTATCTAGGGGAGGCTCGAGCTGCACATAAATATTTAGTTTTCAACACATGCTTGTGAGTTCTGACCTCTAGACAACAAACTTTAAAGGATTTTTTGTTGTTTACCTTATACGTATTTGGTAGTTTCTCTTCACTATGTTACCGTAGTATAGGGATCAATTGCTGAGATACTCTTGTTTGGAAAAAGTTATTCTCATATAATCTCCATTATTTTTTAATTTCTTTTATGATTTATTTTTAAAGCCAAAAACAGAGAAAATACCAAATAATCTTATCAGTTTGACATATTTACATAATACCCAGGAGATTTAAACCAAGTTCAGATCATAATTGGATAGTCCAGAAAAATTGTTGGATCTTAATAATGGTCCATCTAAAATTGAACAGTCCAATCCACTATTTTCCTCAAATTAAACAGAAAAATGGCCTATTTTTTTTTCTTTCTTTCCCTCTCTTCCTCCTTCGCGACGAACTGCTTCCTCCTTCTCTTCCCTTCGTTTCGCACAGACGAGAAAAAAAAAAACCCTAACCCCTTTCTCTTTTTCCGGCGAAGAAAAACAGCAAACCGACTCCAATTCTTCGTCTTCATCGACTGCATCACTTGGCCTCTGCTTTCCGATTTCAATTTCGAAGAATCCCGAGTTAGGGTTTTTTAAAATTTTCTGATTTCATTGATTTAATCTTCATTCTTCACCTTGGGGCCGCTGTGTCTCCAACTCTCAGTGTCAATTAAAGGTGAGATCGTAAGAGATATGTGTGTATTTTGATATGTTTTTTTTTTGGAAATTTATGTGATTTAACATTGATTTTGGGGGATAGTTGTAGATTAGGCTTGAGGATAATGGTTAAAACGAGGAACCTTCGAGAGAAGCGGAATCCCTCACGGAGAAGAGAAGAAGAAGAGGAAAACCCGGCGGCAGAGCAGATTCTACCGCCGGAGCAGATGCCACCGCCGGAGCCACAACATTATTCACCGTCGGCGCCTTCTCCTCAGCCGCGCCAAACTACAGAAAGCGCGCAATTCCCTGAAACGGTAAAAAAATTCAAATTGAAGTATGAGTGGTGTGTTTAGTATAACTGGTATACTTAGTATTGTTAGTAATGTTAGTATTGTTAATTGGGTATACTTTGTATTGTTAAATGTGTTTTGATTATTGTCTTCTGTCTATCGTGCTTTGATTAGTGTATTCTGCTTGTTCTGTTTTGCTTGTTGAGAGAAGGTGAGTTCGCAGAAGCAATGCAACCTGAAGGGTTTTTCTTCGATCACAAGGAGTATATGAAACACTGTAAGTTCCAAACAAGATGCGATCAGTATAGAGTTGTAGCTTTTCTGAAGAGATTACTGGAAGGTGACGATTTGAGGTGGTTTACCGAACACCTGCAATTCAAACACCTTTTCCACATGGTGGGCGAGCAATACCGAAAGATGATGGGGATGTGGACGTTGCTCCTACGGACAGCCAAAACGGATAAAAAGAATCAAATTTGGTTCGTCATCAATGGTGTCTCCATAAGATACTCCATAAGGGAGCATGCTCTCTTCTCGTGATTATACTGCGAGTATTACCCGATTGAATATGAGAAAAAGGGGAGTATGGAGTTTGTGAAGAGACATTTTGGGACAACGAAGGTGGAAGTGAAAGATGTGCTTGATAAGTTGGAGGACATGGTTAACGATGGTGATAAGTTGAAGATGGCAGTTCTGTACTTCCTCTCGACTGTGATTTATGGAAGGGCAAAGATGATTGGAGGATACATTGACGAATTTTTTTTAGGGTGGTGGATGATTTAGAGTTTTGTAAAACCTTTCCATGGGGACGTTTTACATTTGATGATTGTGTGAAAGAGGTGAATCATGTAATGAATCGCTTCAATGGTGAGGTGCAAGTGAGCTGGACATTTCCTGGATTCATATTGCCGTTGGAGGTAATTTAAATAAGCATCAGTTTTACTGGTTTAAATGGATTAATTGTTAACGATTATAACTTGTATTTTTTATATGTAGTTATTGGCATTTGAATGTATATCAGCTTTGAAGACAGCGTTTCGAGTACCTGTTAGAAACGCTGACACATCATGTCCAAAGATGTGTAAAGGGAGGTACAAAGAAGCAAGCTATAGAGGATATCGGTTGAAGGATATATATGAGAAGCTTGGAGATACGAAGGTATTAATTAGTTTCAGATTTGTTTGTTATATAGTTTTAGGTTAAGTATCCTGAGGATTATGTAAATTTATTTGGACTATATGCGCAGGAAATTCATAGTATTGTGCCTATTGAGGATTCTGAAGAACGTCTTATGATGCGATGCTTGGGTGCACTTTGGTATGATGGTGATCTTACAAACGAAGCGGATGGTATTGACGCGATTGTTGACGAGTGGAACCAAATATTAGTCAACCTGCCTAAGAAGATATTTTGGGAGGACTTGTATAATAAAGATTGTCAATCACGAGTCCCCCAAGCAGCCCCTGAGACCACAACCCCTCAGCCAGCTCCTGAGCCAGCGCCAGCACATGAGACAGCACAGCAGTCTGTACCTGAGGCAACAAGCATGCCGGAAGGCCAGCCTAATGAAGATTTGGAGACTGTTTTGCGTGAATTGGCGCAGGTTAAGGAGGAGCTTAGTCTTGTAAAGGACAGGCTAAAAAAATTGGAAGATTTGGAAGAGCAAAGGCGTGAGGGAGGCAATTTCAGGGAGGATTTCGATTACCAATTTAGTCCACCAACTAGAGGTTAGAATTGTTTAATTTTAAAATAATGGTTGTCAAATAGAAATCTCATTTAGAAATACTGGTTTTTCAGTTTGGTTCGAGACGGGCAGAACCTCAGGACAAGGTGTGTTCGAGACGGGCGGAACCTCAGGACAAGTTGTGTATGAGACGGGTGGACCTTCAGCAGCAGAAGGTGTGCACGAGACGGGTGGACCTTCAGCAGCAGCAAAAGGGGTTCACTAGACCGATGGACCTTCAGCAGCAGCAGAAAAGGTGCATGAGATGGGTGGAACCGAAGATTTGCACGAGACTAGTGGACCTTCAGCAGCAGAAGAGGTACATGAGGGACGTGGAAGCGACGATTTCTATAGGGATATGGGTATCCCTATTGTACGCAGGCCGGTACAACCTAGACCTCCGGATGCTCCACCGAGGACCAAGATGTGTGCTAGGAAGAGTGTCCGACCCTTGTCTGCAATCAAGAAGAGGACCCGAAACCCGTCACATTATCTGAAGACGCCTTATACTGCAGAGGGAAAGAAGAAGAAAGGCAAAAAGTAATGCCTTTGATTGTTAAATTATGAACTTGTGTGAAATTATGTAAGGATGATTTAGGATGTTTGAACTTGTGTAGGATGTTTTGTATTATGTTTAGGATTTGTTAAATTATTGTTTTGTACTTATTCAATTATAATTCACTTCGGTACAACTAGAATTATGGCTGGTACAAATAGAATTCACTTCGGTACAACTAGAATTCTCGCCGGTACAACTAGAATTCACTTCAGTACAACTAGAATTCTCGCCGGTACAACTAGAATTCACTTCGGTACAACTAGAATTCTCACTGGTACAACTAGAATTCTCACTGGTACAACTAGAATTCTCGCCGGTACAACTAGAATTCACTTCGGTACAACTAGAATTCACTTCGGTACAACTAGAATTCTCGCCGGTACAACTAGAATTCACTTCGGTACAACTAGAATTCACTGCGGTACAACTAGAATTCTCACTGGTACAACTAGAATTCTCACTGGTACAACTAGAATTCTCACTGGTACAACTAGAATTCTCGCCGGTACAACTAGAATTCTCTTCGGTACAACTAGAATTCACTTCGGTACAACTAGAATTGTGGCCGGTACAACTATAATTCACTTCGGTACAACTAGAATTCTCGCCGGTACAACTAGAATTGTGGCCGGTACAACTAGAATTATTGCCTGTACAACTAGAATTCTTGCCGGTACAACTAGAATTCTCTCAAGTACAACTAAAATTTTTTTAAATAATATTTTCTCCGAAACAACATGGCGCCGTCATGTTTTTATAATATTTTCTCGCTCTCCACATGGCGCCGTCATGTTCTTTTTTATAATATTTTCTCGCTCTCCACATGGCGCCGTTATGTTTTTTATAATATTTTCTTCCCGTCCACATAGGCTAGTTGTACCAATTGGCGGCTCTAAGTTACCAGTTGACCCAAAAATTAGTCCTTTTACTTTTTTTGGATTTATGATATAATTAGTTAAACCGTCATTTAAGATCTTTTTTATTAGTTGAACTTACGATTATGGTCATTTGATTAACAATTTAAACCTTTTTCCATAATGATATCACTACAAGAAAACAGGCTATTTGCGATGGAAATTTGCGATGGATAATGTCCGTCGCATATTGCGATGCATCCGCGAGGACTTAGCGATGACATTGCGATGGATACAATATTCGTCGCAATTTTGCGATGGCTCGCATAGCGATAATATTTGCGAGAAATATGCGATGGATCGCCGTATCCCTCGCACATCCATAGCAAATTTGCGATGAATTTGCGATGACAAATTTATGTAGCTAATTTGCGATGAATTTGCGATGACCAAGAGACTCCCTCGCAAATTCATCGCTGTGTCATCGCAAATTTGCGATGGTGTTGCGAGGTTGCCGACATGGTAGAAGTAGGTAGATCACGTGTCAAATGATATGTATGCGAGGAACATTTCCGTCGCACATATATCGCAATCCATCGCAAATTAGTCGCAAGCCAACGCAAATCCATCGCAAATGTGTAGCAGATTCATCGCAAAATTGTGTCCGTAGCAACTCCGTCGCAGATTTCCATAGCAATACCGTCGCAAATTTTTCCAATCTCTATAAATAGTCAAACGGATTTAGTTATTTTCATAACAATTCAAACACTTATTCAACATTTGAGAGAGAAAAAAAAAATATACAGAATCTGAGTGTGTGAGTAAAAAAAATGGCGTCTGAGCATGAAGTATACGCATTACGGAAATGGATGTATAATCGAAAAGATCCGGAGACGAGGGAAGTGACAAAGGAGTATCGTGTCGAATTGCGAGCATTCATCCACCAGGCCACTAATAACCCATATGCGAAGCGTGACGGTAACATATTCTGTCCTTGTAGAACGTGCAAGAACAATCAATATTTGGAAATTGATATTGTGAAGACGAATCTATATAATAGAGGATTTATGCCGAATTATTATGTCTGGTTTTCACATGGAGAGGGTTTTAGTCTTGGTGTAGGAAGCAGTAGTACGGGTGATGGTGTTGATCAACCAGGTTATAATGTTAATTATAACTACGGCCAAAACATGTTTGAAAATTATGAAGAGTCTCATCCAGAAAATAGGTATCATGATATGGTCACTGATGCATTTCATGAATCTATTCATGCATTTGTTGATGAAAATAGGGAAGAACCTAACGTTGAAGCACAACAGTTTTATGATATGTTAGACTCTGCAAATCAACCTATCTATGAGGGGTGTAGGGAGGGGTTATCTAAACTGTCACTTGCATCTAGGATGATGACAACTAAAAGTGATAATAACCTAACTGAAAATTGCATGGACGAATGGGCTGAATTATTTAAAGAGTATTTGCCAGAAGATAATATTTCTGCTGAGAGTTACTACGAAATACAGAAATTAGTTGTGGGTCTTGGATTACCATCAGAAATGATTGATGTGTGCATTGATAATTGTATGATTTTTTGGAAAGACGACGATAAGCTGCAGGAATGTCGATTTTGTGGGAAGCCGAGATATCAACCAACTACTAGAAGGACCCGTATCCCATACCAACGTATGTGATACTTGCCAATCACTGATAGATTGAAACGGTTATACCAATCAGAAAGGACATCGGCGGCAATGAGATGACATGCACAACATTCAACAGAGGATGGGGAGGTTAGGCATCCGTCGGATGCAAAGGCATGGAAACACTTTCAGACGGTACATTCTGACTTTGCTAACGAATGTAAGAATGTATATCTTGGCTTATGCACTGATGGTTTTAGCCCATTTGGTTTGTCGGGGAGACAATATTCACTATGGCCTGTCATTTTGACGCCATACAATCTTCCACCGAAAATGTGCATGCAAAGAGAATTCTTGTTTATGAGTATTCTAGTGCCGGGTCCGAAGCATCCAAAGCGATCTCTTGATGTATTTTTGCAACCTTTGATTCACGAGTTGAAACAGTTGTGGTTTACAGGGGTACGGACTTTTGATTATTCACGACAACGAAATTTCAAAATGCAGGCAGTATTAATGTGGACAATTAGTGACTTTCCAGCGTATGGAATGTTATCGGGCTGGACCACACATGGGAGGTTATCTTGTCCATATTGCATGGATCGATCAGATGCTTTTCAACTAAAGCATGGAAGGAAAACATGCTGGTTTGATTGTCATCGTCGCTTTCTTCCCTTGCATCATTCTTACAGAAAGAATAAAAAACTATTCAAGAAGAACAAAGTTGTGCGTGTTCCTCCCCCAGTGTATATGTCAAGAACAGATTTGTTAGAACAGATTGATTATTATGGTGCGCAGGAAACATGTACACGTGGGGGAAATTGGCACACTATGGCAAACATGCCTGACGGATACGGGAGTTGTCACAATTGGCACAAAAAAAGTATCTTCTGGGAGCTTCCATATTGGAAAAATCACCTATTACGGCACAACCTTGATGTGATGCACATCGAGAAATTTTTTTTTGATAACATCATGAATACGATTTTGAATGTGCAGGGTACGGGCAAGAGTAAAGATAATTACAAATCAAGGTTGGACTTGGCCGAAATATGCGGAAGAAGCGAGTTGCATATTACAAGGGATGGAAAATTACCTATTCCGATCTTTGATATATCATGGTTTTTACCCATTTGTAGCCATGATATAAGTTGTTTTATCGAGTCTTTCTAGTGCTTTTCGTATCTTTCTGGAGTCTTTTCAGGTCTTAGCACGTTTGGGACGAAATTGGAGATTTTGGAACCATTTGGAGCCTTTTGGAGCAAACCGAAGAAAGTACCCGTTTTGAAGCCTGAGTATCGATCGACACCATTCCAGTATCGATCGATACAGACGCAAACTTACGCGGAGATACTGAGTATCGATCGACACCATCCCGGTATCGATCGATACCGACGCAACAGACTTAGAGAGAAAAATATCCAAGGACGAGAATTCTCACCAAAAGAAGCCCAATACTTTCCCTTATTTACAAAAAGGCCCAGCTCGTGTTTTTAGACCTATTTAAGCAAACTCTCAGTCTTTAGGTTAGGGGAGACTTGATTTTATCTTATCACTTTATCGATCTATCGTTTGTTTTGGAGACTACTTTTGTGAGGGAGACTAATCCAGACTTTGTTCATCATAGAAAGGATCCTGAACCCTAGTTTTTATTCTTCTATTATATTTAATTTCATGATTTATTCAGTTATGCTTTGTGTTTCATCAATCATGTCTGAGTAGTCTCATTTTAGGTTCAGGGTTTTCTCATATGGATTTCTCTGATTTTTGATGATTGATTTGTTAGGGTTCATAATCTGAATAGTTCTTCACCATAGGGCGTTCTTAAAGCTATTTCTAGTCTGATCACCTAGAACATAGAACCTAGATTAATCGATTAGGCACGACAGTGCAATTGAGTAATCTGACAAAACCTAGGGTGAGCAATTGGATTATCTGCAAAGAGATTTGGTTTAATCGAATTGTGAACATATCAAACTTGAATTTATTGCTGGTTTACTGTGTAGAATTTGCAAAGAGATTTGGAATTCTAGATTTTAGACTTAGTTAGTTTTCGCAACGACAGTTGGTTGACTATACTTTCGTGTTTGAGTTCAAGAACAGCGCTTAATTGAATTGAACCTTAACTAGTTAATTGTTATCTATCATTGATTTCCTGAGAATTTCCCTGAGCCTAGTTTCCTTCCATACAAATCAACCTAAGTTTAATCCGATCGTCTGTTTTCGTTTCAACCATTGTATTGCTTAGCACAATCTGCATCTTTTGTCTATTGCGTGAATTTTCTTGAGTTCTTGTGTTCGACCCCTAACTTTACTGCAGCAACTGCTTTAGTATCATTATAGGGTATTAATTTGAGCATATCAAATTTGGCGCCGTTGCCGGGGACTCTAAAAATTCACCATTAGAATTTTAGTTGTCGATTTTGTCTAAGTTCGTCGTCAGTATCGATCGATACTACATTGGTATCGATCGACACTGAACGTCTGTTTTTGAATTTCGTTACTTATTTTCTCGCCTTTTGATTTTAAACACTATTGGGCGAAAGCCGAAATTCCAGCAGGACAAATCGTGCCTCTGGCTAATCCACCCGTCTCCTAACCATCATTAAAAGTCAAGCTCGTGACATTAAACAAGCGCTTAGTGGGAGGCAACCCACCGTTAAGTCTGTACATACTAATTTTTGTTTTTGTTTTCTTTTGTGTCGTGAATCAGAATTTGGCTATCAGTATCGATCGATACCACCTGGGTATCGGTCGATACCAGTCAATCAGGTAAGCGCTTCTATCAGTATCGATCGATACCACCTGGGTATCGGTCGATACCAGTCGGCCAGGTAAGTTTTTCTATACCTCGCTCGCCCCGTGCACCGACCGCTGCTGGACCATCACGCACAGCTGGTGCTGATGCTGCCGAAGACACTGATTCCGACGCTACAGAGGATTAGCCACCCCTCTCTGATTCACTTGTTTTTCCTTCTTTTTCTTTCTTTTTCTTTTGGTTTTGTTATGAACTAATGTCAGTTTCTCTTCTATGTGCACAAGTGGTTTAATGGTTATGATCTTTTGATTGTCTCTAACTCGTGTTTGAATGGTATCTCAGTTTCTAACTTGGATCATCTAACACGGTCAGCTCATTCATGCAGAGAAAGAGGTTTTTCATCTCGGTTTTACCAGGTATCGATCGATACCACCCGTCTGTGGTAACGCCTCTTGTTCTTCATCATTGCCATTTTCTCCATTTGTTTTCCTTCACCTTCTCTAGGCTTGATACACACTGGGGACAGTGTTGTTTAAGTCTGGGGGAGGTAGTTACTGACATTGTGTTTCATTGTGTTCATTTTGTTTTTCCAAAAAAAAAAAAAAAAAAACATTTTTGTTTAATTGAGTCAGAACAACTTAAAGATTGCTGGATTGTGCTAGTTTTTGTTGTTGTGATTCTGCTTTTGAGTGACCACTGTTACAGGATTAGTTTCAGTTCGACTAATGAAAAATCCAAGGGATAACCAGCCAGCTAGAAATCACTCATGTCTCCAACAAGTTTCTTCACAAGCTTTAGCCAAATTTTGCACTTCATCTACGCGGTTAGTGTTCTTAGAGCTTGATTCGTCATTCATATCTGGCTAAAGAACCCATCATGTTTGAAAATTGTGGTATATCTCTCCCGTGAAAATTGTTGGATACAAATTTGCGTTAAAACAGGTAAAATCATTATAAAAGATGAAATGATTTCCGCCGAGTAGAGGGGTAAGAAAATTTCCTATGACCCCATTATTCTACTTGGATAAGGAATGATCACACGAAGGCCTGAAGTGAGGGGTAGGAAAATTTCCTATGACCCCATTATTCACCTAAGACTTTTGATACATTGAGAGGGTAAGAACCGGGGATTCGGTAGCAAACACTATCAATACTCGCGTTTCGGACCTTCATTTGTATATGCTGTTCAGATAAACCTGCGCTGTAGAAATCTAATGAGAATTGATTATGAAATAAGTCTGGGGGAGATGAATACCGATATGTTGTTGAATAAATGGTTCTTTGGCTAAGATATTGTATGGGCAAGAATCTAGAAAGTTCTTGAACACTGATTGCAGGGGAAAACGGCCGATTCCCCCACGAACTATGTTGCTTTGGCTTATTTATACACAGAACTTTGAGTCGTGCCTATAACTACATAAACTTAACAAAAATTTGAATTTCCTACACAAACTATTCAAATTCGGCCAAAACCACCAAATCGATAAACGGTGTTAATATTCCGTTAATATATGCCACATGAATGACACGTGGCATCCACATGGATGACACGTGGCATCCACATAGATGACACATAATCTAGGATGCCACGTGGCATCCACGTGGATAGTTTTTTTTTTTTTTTTTTTTTTTTAACTGAGATAATATATTACTAATCATATTCCGGTGAATCTCCAAACAACAGATTTGAGGCAACTTCACAATGATTAAGTTAACAACACAAACTTTCTCATCGTTAAAAATAATTAACAAAATTTCAGTATAAGAAAAAACTGTAAAAGAATGTGAGAGATCTGTGTTCTGTTAATATGGTCTCATGTTTGAAATAGAGACGTATATGTACACATCAATTAAAAGAATTGTGCTTTTTTTCTATGGATCATTCGTTAAATTAAAATAATTTAACGAAAAGACACAATTTTTAATTTAATGAATGATTCATAGAAAAAAAACCATTTTTAATTTAATGAATGATTCATAGAAAAAAAAACCATAATTATTTTTAATTATTTTTTTAATTAAAATATTTAATTTAAACGGCCACAAAAATTAATTTAACTAAAGGGCCCAATTATTTTAATTTAACGAATGATCCATAGAAAAAAAGCACAATTCTTTTAATTGATGTGTACATATACGTCTCTATTTCAAACATGAGACCATATTAACAGAACACAGATCTCTCACATTCTTTTACAGTTTTTACTAATACTGAAATTTTGTTAATTATTTTTAACGATGAGAAAGTTTGTGTTGTTAACTTAATCATTGTGAAGTTGCCTCAAATCTGTTGTTTGGAGATTCACCGGAATATGATAAGTAATATAGTATCTCAGTTAAAAAAAAAAAAAAAAAATTTTAAAAAAAAACTATCCACGTGGCATCCTAGATTATGTGTCATCCATGTGGATGCCACGTGTCATCCAGATGGCATATATTAACGGAATATTAACACCGTTTACCGATTTGGTGGTTTTGGCCGAATTAGAAAAGTTCGTGTAGGAAATTCAAATTTTTGTTAAGTTTATGTAGTTATAGGCACGACTCAAAGTTCTGTGTATAAATAAGCCAAAGCAACATAGTTCGTGGGGGAATCAACACGATGAAACTGGCGATGAGAGCTTGGATGAATATTGGTGTGAGATAGTAAGTGAAGTCTTGGGAAGTTGGGGTTCCTACGGAGAAGTACATGGAGGTTAAATCTGGAGCTGATCAAGGAGCAGTGGGCGTTTGGAAAAAGGGTCATTTCAGCGATTTTGGTAACAAGTCAGATTCTCTAAAGTTTTTCAAACCTCTTTCGCTAACTTGAGGGCAAGCAAAAGGCTAAGTCTGGGGGAGTTGATATATCATGGTTTTTACCCATTTGTAGCCATGATATAAGTTGTTTTATCGAGTCTTTCTAGTGCTTTTCGTATCTTTCTGGAGTCTTTTCAGGTCTTAGCACGTTTGGGACGAAATTGGAGATTTTGGAACTATTTGGAGCCTTTTGGAGCAAACCGAAGAAAGTACCCGTTTTGAAGCCTGAGTATCGATCGACACCATTCCAGTATCGATCGATACAGACGCAAACTTACGCGGAGATACTGAGTATCGATCGACACCATCCCGGTATCGATCGATACCGACGCAACACACGTAGAGAGAGAAATATCCAAGGACGGGAATTCTCACCAAAAGAAGCCCAATACTTTCCCTTATTTACAAGAAGGCCCAGCTCGTGTTTTTAGACCTATTTAAGCAAACTCTCAGTCTTTAGGTTAGGGGAGACTTGATTTTATCTTATCACTTTATCGATCTATCGTTTGTTTTGGAGACTACTTTTGTGAGGGAGACTGATCCAGACTTTGTTCATCATATAAAGGATCCCGAACCATAGTTTTTATTCTTCTATTATATTTAATTTCATGATTTATTCAGTTATGCTTTGTGTTTCATCAATCATGTCTGAGTAGTCTCATTTTAGGTTCAGGGTTTTCTCATATGGATTTCTATGATTTTTGATGATTGATTTGTTAGGGTTCATAATCTGAATAGTTCTTCACCATAGGGCGTTCTTAAAGCTATTTCTAATCTGATCACCTAGAACATAGAACCTAGATTAATCGATTAGGCACGACAGTGCAATTGAGTAATCTGACAAAACCTAGGGTGAGCAATTGGATTATCTGCAAAGAGATTTGGTTTAATCGAATTGTGAACATATCAAACTTGAATTTATTGCTGGTTTACTGTGTAGAATTTGCAAAGAGATTTGGAATTCTAGATTTTAGACTTAGTTAGTTTTCGCAACGACAGTTGGTTGACTATGGCAAACATGCCTGACGGATACGGGAGTTGTCACAATTGGCACAAAAAGAGTATCTTCTGGGAGCTTCCATATTGGAAAATCACCTATTACGGCACAACCTTGATGTGATGCACATCGAGAAAATTTTTTTTGATAACATCATGAATACGATTTTGAATGTGCAGGGTACGGGCAAGAGTAAAGACAATTACAAATCAAGGTTGGACTTGGCCGAAATATGCGGAAGAAGCGAGTTGCATATTACAAGGGATGGAAAATTACCTATTCCGATCTTTCGCTTGTCCGGAAATGCAAAACAGACGTTGTTTGACTGGGTTGCTTCAGAAGTTAAATTTCCTGATGGGTATGTGTCCAAATTCTCAAGATGTATTGAACAAGGGAAAAAAATTGCTGGTATGAAGAGCCACGATTGTCATGTATTCATGCAGCGACTATTACCGTTTGCATTACTTGAGCTCTTACCGACACCTGTCCATGAAGCAATTGCGGGTACGTAAAATAGTAGTAAATTTTTATTTAGTCTTGTCCCAGTAATTAATTCTATAAGTGTTTAATTAATACTAATTAACTATACATCAATTTTCAGGCATTGGAGCATTTTTCAGAGATCTATGCACACGAACACTTACAGAGGAGGGCATAATGCAATTACACAATAATATCCCAGTGTTATTGTGTAACTTAGAAAAAATATTTCCACCATCATTTTTTGACGTGATGGAACATCTTCCTATCCACCTACCACATGAAGCAGCTCTTGGAGGTCCTGTGCAATTTCGATGGATGTACCCGTTCGAGCGATTTATGGGACATCTAAAAAGAAAGGCATAAAATCTTGCAAAAGTTGAAGGATCGATCGTTGCAGGAAGTTTGACCGAGGAAACCACTCACTTCACTTCATACTACTTTTGCCCAACTGTCAGAACAAAGAAAACCCGTGTTAGTCGATATGACGATGGAGGGGTTGCGCCAACATATAACGTAGATGTCCCTGACATTTTCGCCCAAATAGGAAGACTCGGTGGAAAGTTGAAAGAAATTTGGTGGGAAGACCACAAATATTCTCTTGCGGCTCACAATTATATATTGCGAAATTGTGAGGGAGTACAGCCGTTTGAGAGGTATGATTTTATTTATTTCATATTTTAATATAAATCTAACAAGAGAAATATTTTTGTTAAAAGAAATTTTTTTTATAGTCAATTCGACATGCAAATGCGAGAAGCCTTCCCTGATTTACAAGAACAAGAGTACGAGAAGTACAAAGAACGTGATTTTGCTGGATGGTTAAAATACTATGTAAGTTTTGAACTATAAATATATATATATATATATTAATTTCTTTCAAAACTAAATAACATAATTTCGTAATTAATATCATATAGGTCACGACTGGATGTGCAAACCAGCCCTTGCCTCTCTGGTTACATGAGATTGTTCAAGAACCAATTGCGAAGATCACTACTGCTCTAATGTACTTCACTCGTGGTTACACTTTCCACACGTATGAGCATGGTTCCAAGAAGTCAACCGCAAATTATGGAATTCACGTGCCAGGTGAAAATGACTTCTACGGTATTTTGCACGAAATTATAGAAGTATCATATCCAGGAATAATCGGGTTGAAATGCGTGTTGTTTAAATGTCATTGGTATGATCCAACGGTCGGTCGCGGCGTTCGCACAAACTCTTTAGGGGTAACTGATGTCAATGCCACCAAAATTTTTTTCCAAATTTGAACCGTTCATCCTAGCATGTCAAGCAGAACAAGTGTGTTTCATTCCATATCCTCGGATAAGGGAAAGACGCGAGACGTGGTTATCTGTGATCAAAGTTAATCCAAGAGGTCGAATAGTCGGAGAAGTTGGTGATGTGGCTTTACAACAAGAAAGATCAGCAGAAGTTTCTGTAGTAATCGAATCAATAGAAGATATCTTTCATATTGATCCACAAAACAGAGAAGTAGAAGAGATGATCATGGATGAGACGGGGAACGATCCGGAATCTGATGAGTTCGAGGAGACAGATGACGGAGAAGAAACTGGTGGCGATAGTGAAAACTCATATGTATCTGAAAATGAATCCGATTAAATGTTTATATATTTTGTAGGTGTTTGATGTGTTATTTGTTGATTCCAAATTTTTTTTTGGTTATTTTTCCTCTTATTTTGCGATGGATTTGCGATGGATCCATCGCAGATCCCTCGCAAAATCTAATTTTTTTGATTCTTGGTACAAAAATTTTAATTATTTTGGATAAAAGATTGCGATGGACTTGCGATGGATCCATCGCAGATCCATCGCAAAATCTAATTTTTTTGATTCGCGGTACAAAATTTTTAATTATTTTGGATAAAAGATTGCGATGGACTTGCGATGGATCCATCGGAGATCCAACGCAAAATCTAATTTTTTGATTTGCGGTACAAAATTTTTAATTATTTTGGCTAAAACATTGCGATGGACTTGCGATGGTTCCGTCGCAGGTCCATCGCAATGTGAGAACAGTTAACCTAATTGTGCGATGGACTTGCGACGGAGGTATATTTTTAATACCTTCGTCTCCGCGAAGCTCAAATCGCAAAATCATAAACAAAACAAAAAACTTACCTCTCTCTCCGGCGATCCTCGTCCCTCCGGCGATTCTCCGCGTCTTGTTCCTCCGGCATCTCTCCTCTTCCCTCCGGCGATTCCTCTTTCCTCCGGCGTCATCTATTTCCGCCGATCATATCTTTTCCTTCTCCCGCGGCCGCCGAATCTCTTCTCCTCCGCCTCCGCCGCTGAACTCCATTTTTTCCGGCGAGATTCTACCAACAAAGGTAATATTTTGTCATTTTGTTAGGATTTTGTTAGTTAGGAAATGGATTTAGATTTAGGTTAGTTAGGAAATGGATTTTGTTTTTAGTTAGGATTTTGATATTAGATTTAGGATTTAGATTGTTGATGTTAGAATTAAGATTAAGAATTTAGGATTTCAATTTAAAAAACTTTGTGATTTAGTTTTTAATATTTAGGTAATTTTATGTTTAGGTAATTTCAATTTAGATTTTGAATATATAATTATATAAATTTCGATTAACATTAAAGATTTCAATTTAGAAATATTAAAAATTTTGTTATTTCAAAATTTAAATGATTTATTTAATTTCATGTTAGTTAAAACCTTTTTCGTAAATATTATTAAAACTATAGATATATATATATATATATATATATAATGTTTATATAATTTTGTAAGAATGAAAAAACGTTTGTAAAAATTTTTAAAAAATTTTACAATTTGATAAATATATAGTTTTTTCAATGAATTTGAAAATTATCATAATTTATTCATGAGTTTACTATGATTTGAATATGATTTTTTTGATTTTAATTTGAGAATTATCGCAATTTGATTTTATGATTTTAATATGATTTTTTTTAATTAAAAATGATTAATTAATAAAAAGTTTTATTAATGTAAAAGTTTAGATTCATTTTTTTTTAATAAATATTATTTGTGAAATTAAGTTTTATATTTTATAATGCTTTGGTTTGTTATATTATGAAATTTTTAATTAGAATTTTATTTTGTTATAAACTATGTGATATTGATTAGGATTTAATTTGGAAATTTTATGATTTTAGTATTTAGGATGTCATAAATGATTATTTTCATGATTTTGAGAATTATTATATAGTTTGTGATTTTAGTTTTTAGGTTTTGAATATGATTTTCCCATGAATTTTATTATTTGAAATATTTAGATTTGTTATTTTATTTTTTTTACTTGTTTTCCATTTTTTTTTTTTTTTGCAGATGTCTCGTTCGTCTAATGATTATACGCGATATCTTTCGCGAGGTGGCGGATCGACGCCGCCTACTCCTGGGGCGAGTTTTACTTCTCAGATGGGCGGGTCACATATTCCCGACACTCATCATCAATCACCGCCTCCAACCACATACCCTCCACACCCACTGCCAGCACAACCGTCAGCACCTCCACCTACACCGCCCACAATGTCTGACGCTGACCATGATCGGGTCATAGAGGCGCTTCTTGATCAGCCAGGTCATAACCGTCTACCACATCTTGATCCTGCCCGTCCTCAAGGGACTTTCTGGTAATTTGTTTATTTTTTTTTGAACATATTTAATTTTATATTGTTTAATAATATATTAATTTTAATTATCTTTTAAAAATATTTCAGGTTTACAGATGACGGATCTGTAGCTTCTAGGGTGCGGTCGATCCTGGAAAGAGACTTCAAAGAACCGCATGCTAATTAGACGCAGACTCCTAGATATATCGTTCACCGATGGTTCGAGACGTTTGCTGTAAGTTTCAAAATTGAATTTATATCAAAGTCTTAATTGTTATATTTTTATCAACATAACTTTTTATTTTTTTTGTACCAATCATATCACTGGGATCATGTGATTACATCACTGGTTCGCAAAGAGTTTGAAAAAAAGTTGAAGGCTCGCATGTGTGACGAGGTGGGACGGTGGAAGAGCAAGTGGAGAAAAGAGGGCGACAATGCGATGCCTAGGTGGATGGATCCTGAGGTATGGAAAGGCCTCGTGGCGTACTGGTCGGCTCCGAGGAGTGAGACTCTGAGCGAAAATGCTCGAGCGGCCCGGCTCTCTGATCCTGACGGAGACGGGTGTCATAAACATCGTTCCGGACAGCTATCGTTTCAAGCCCGAGAACGAAAGATGGTAAGTTTTAAATTTTAAATTTTAAATTTTTTTATTTTAAAATTAAATATGATAGTAATTATTTATATATATGTAGGCTGATACCCGTGGAGGCGATGCGACACCGGATTTGCTCCCCGTTCTTGAACAGACGAAACGGAGACCGGATGGATCGTTTGTCAACGGGAAATCCGAGAAGCTCTACAATGACGTCACTTCGAAGATGCAGGAGCTGACTCAGACTTCTGAAGCTGATGATCCCGAGAGCACTGCTTCCGTCTCTCCAGCCTTGAAGAACAAAATTTTTACTGAGGTATGTCTTTAAAATTGTTGTAAATATTTGTAATTATGTTTATTATAAATTACAAATCATTTTTTTTTTCAGGTCGCTCCCCGTAAAAAAGGGAGAATTTATGGTGTCGGTTCCCTGCAATCGAAGATTGACTCTTGTACTTCTTCTGCTTCGTCTTCATCTCAATCCCGCCATGATTCTGAAGCTCTTCAGACTATTATCCAATCCCAGGCGAAGATTATCGAAACTCAGACTCAGCAAATGTCCAAGTTTGGTAAGATTTTTGACTATTTGGGCACCAAGGATCCAGATTTGGCACAGCTTCTTCAGAACGAGTTCGGAGATGATCCCGGTTCTGGTAATGGAACCGGAACCGGGTCAGGAACCTGGACGGGAACCGGGACCGGGCCATCAGAATCGTTTTAGTTTTTTTTTTGTATTAAAAACAGATATTATATTTTAATTTTTTTATAATATTATGAATTTTAATTTTATTTGGATTTTAATATTAAATTTAATTTAATTAGATTTTATTATTTAATTTAACTAAATTAAATTATAATCTTAATTTTAATTAAAATCGAAATTATATTAAATTTTAAATAAGAATTCCATCACAAGTCCCTCGCAATGTTGCGATGGATTTGCGATGAACATTGAAACTACATCGCAAATCCATCGCAACATTGTGCGATGGAGTTGCGATGGATATCGCCTAGTCGTCGCCAAGCCATCGCTAAGTTGCGACTTATTTGCGATGTATATTTGTGATGACAATTGTAACTCGCTTCTCCGTCGCTGTTGTGCGGCGGATTTGCGAGGTTTTTTTGCGACGGATTAACTACTGTGCATTTTCCTCGCAAATGTTGCGATGAATCTGCGATGATTTTCGATTTGCGACGCGCGAATAGCGACGATTTGATGTGCGTCGCAGGTCCATCGCAGATGTCCATTTGCGACGGATCTGCGTCGGATCTTTCCATCGCAAATAGCCTGTTTTCTTGTAGTGTATGTATCAAATTGTATATTATGAATGATTTTCATCAATATGGTGAATATCACAAAGTAACCATAAGAGCATATAGTGAATGGTTGAAGATTTTGAAAACAACCAAATAATTTTTAAAAACATTTTATTTTTTTGTTTGCCTCCTAAGATGCACGTAACAAATACATGCATGTACTTTTTTCACGTGTTATATTATATTCCTTTTATAATATATTTTAAAATAATAAAATAATTATACTAGAATACAAACAAAAGACATGCACGTAACGACATGTTACAAAGAAATGCACGTTACAAAGACATGCACATTAACAGACATACAGAAAAATAAGTTTCCTCCGATATTACACAATATATGACTGTACCAACATATATAAATAAGTTTGATCCAAAATATATAATATAATTAAGCAGTAAATGTAGACCACATAGAGCTTCTCCTCCGCTGAGACTCACCAGCTGACGGAATTCTCGTCACATGGGGTCTTCCTTTTTTGGTACGTAACGTGGAGGTAAGACACATTGAGCTTCTATTTTCTCAGGAATAACCCAGTCAGACTTATGAGGCACTAAATAAACTGTCCTGCAATACGTTCCACACCACTCTGATATGCTCAAATTAATACCCTAAAAGTACTAAAGCAGTTGCTGCAGTATATCAGGGGTCGAACACAAGAACTCAAGAAATTCACACAATAAATAATTTAGTGAGGATTAAGCTAAGCAAATCACAGTTAAACAGTAAAATAGGTGATCGAAATATGATTGTTTTAATTCAATTCAGGGAAGGATTAGGCTCAGGGTAACTCTCAGGAAATCAATGATAAATAACAATTAATCAGTTAAAGTTCAGTTCAATTAAGTGCCGTTCTTGAACTCAAACACGATGATATAGTCAACCAACTGTCGTTGCGAAAACTAACTAAGTCTAAAATCTAGAATTCCAAATCTCTTTGCGAATCCTTCATATTAAACCAGCAATTAATTCAAGTTTGATATGTTCACAATTCGATTAAACCAAATCTCTTTGCAGATAATCGAATTCCTCACCCTAGGTTTTATCAGATTACTCAATTGCACTGTCGTGCCTAATCGATTAATCTAAGTTCTATGTTCTAGGTGATCAGACTAGAAATAGCTTTGAGAACAACCTATGGTGAAGAACTATTCAGGTTATGAATCCTAACAAATCAATCATCATAAATCAGAGAAATCCATATGAGAAAACCCTAAACCTAAAATGAGACTACTCGGACATGATAGATGAAACAAATAACATAACTGAATAAATCATGAAATTAAATATAACAAAAGAATAAAAACAAGGGTTCGGGATCTTCTCTTTGATGAACAAAGTCTTGGATCCGTCTCCCTCACAAAAGCTCTTAAATCTCAATGGTGGCTCAAGAATAAAAGTTCAAAGTCAAGTCTCCAGTCCCCCCGACCTAATGACTAAAAACTTGCTTAAATAGGTCTAAAATACGAGCTGGGTCTCTTTGTAAATAAGGAAAAGTATTGGGCTTCTTATGGTGAAAATTCTCTTCCTTGGATATCTCTCTATCTCCGCGTCAGTTAGGTCGGTATCGATCGATATCGGGATGGTGTCGATCGATACTCAGGCTTCAAAACGGGTACTTTCTTCGGTTTGCTCCAAAGGGCTCCAAATGGTTCCAAAATCTCCAATTTCGTCCCAAACGTGCTAAGACCTGAAAATGCTCCAGAACGATACAAAAACACTAGAAAAACTCGATAAAACAACTTATATCATGGCCAAAAACGGGTAAAAACCATGATATATCACACTGATCAACCAAATAATATTTAGAACACAAATCATGTAAGTGAACTTCATCGCCCGTGCTCGCAGCGTAAGTACTGTTAGCTGCTATTGCATGCTCACAAGGATATTTATATATATCAAAATGCTTACAAGAGCAAGTTTTCTTTCTCAAATCAACGAAATAATGTTTACCATCACGTCCCAGCACATTATATTCTAGAAGGTAAGTGTTAAGCTCATGTACCGTACATTTTTTCGCAAACTTACATCGATCATGCATTTTGCTATTCACCTTTGGCACTAGTTTTTGCGTGTTCGGTATCTCACCACATTTCTTTCTCCATTTGTTAAACCATTCCGCAATTTTCCCCACAATAACGTCAAGCATCGGCAATAACGAATAATGCCTTACATCCTTTAAAACGTTATTGAGAGATTCAACAAGATTGGTAGTATCAATATTGTACCTTACGCCTGGGAATAAACATCGCGCCCATTTGCTTTTCTCGACACTATCATCCAAATACACGCCGACTCCGTGATACCGGTTTACCAAATCGGTAAACAATCTCAAGAATTCGCATGGGTTGTAAAGTTGAGCAATTTCCCTGAATCTCTCAGCAACTTCTTTTTTGTTGTTATGCACTTTTGCTTTCACATTTTGCGACAGATGATATATACAATACCCATGAGTGACCATCGGGTAGACTTCTTCTACCTTCTTGATAATGCTTTTATGTATGTCTGTTACAAACACAAGTTCAGGGCTGTCCGGGATTACTGTCTTGAATGTATTTAGAAACCACCCATAACTTCCATCATTCTCGCCGTCAACTACACCAAAAACAATGGGATACGTATGACATTCGGGATCCTGAGCTGAAGCAATAATAAGTAATCCGCCATAGCAATTTTTTAGATGTGTTTCGTCCATAATAAGAACTTGTCTCATGGATCGAAAACCTTCAATGCAAGCTCCTAATGCAAAGAATATGTACCTGAACTTTCTGTCATCATCCACTTTTAACCGTGTCACTGTGCCCGAATTTACCTTTTCTAACATGTGCAAGTATGATGGCAACATCCTATAACTTTCTTCTGGAGTTCCCCTCACATCACTAGCCGCTAGTTTCTCCCTCTCCACGATGTGGCGTATGAGACCTTAACACTCTTTCTTGCTTGAACCATACCTATGAGATCTTTTGGACACGGTGTCTTGAATACACCAGGGTAATCCTCACGTAGTACAGATGAAACTAACCGTGCTGTACCTTTTCTTTTGTTTTTCATTGTGCTTGTTGTTGCCCGAGTGCATATATGCATATTGTGGTAAGTTCTAACTGAGAAAAACTCCGAATTCTTCATCTTCGCAACTCGTAGCATCCATTTGCAACCTTCCACACGACATTTAAACACTAATAATTTAGTTGTTGAAGTCGCTGTCTTCACTTCAAAACAATTTTGATGTATAGCCAACTCTACTAAATCTTGGACGTCCTGTTTACTTTCAAATTTTTGCCTTATCGTCAGACCAATACCATCTTCCCATTCAACATTTCCAATATATCCAGCAACTATTGCCGTTGTATCCACATCTACTGCCGTTGTATCTACATCTACTGCCGTTGTATCCACATATACTGCCGTTGTATCCACATCCACATCATCAAACTGAACCATCTCATTTATACCATCTGTAATGGTTACGCCAGGGACAATGTCCAAACCCCCATACGCATCCAACTCATGATGTTCTGATGGTTCACATTCATTGTTAAGAGTATATATCATATCGTTCGCTCTAGTATCACTCGCAAGCTCCTCATTTGTAATATCATCTCCACTTCGATAATCCACTCTAGATAATTGCGCAAATATATGGTTTTCTTCATCATTCTCGCTCAACTCCACATGCAAAACACTTCTACACTGATCTTTGTCAACATCCATTAAATATCCAAATACATCATCATCATCAAAGATATATGATGGCCTCTTCGGACACACTAACAAAGGAATGTAACTTAACATCAACTTTTTCATATCTTTGTCGACCCTAATCTTCATGCATATTTTATCAACCATCGCGTCATATGTGACCTCATCCAAACTTCTTTTAAAGATTAAAGTGTAAATGTGGGTTTCTTTTCTATTCCAACGTACGTCATCTCCATCATCTGAATAATATCCCCATAATCAAAATGAACAACTGTGCTTCCTGTATTATTCATTGTCATCTACAAAAAACCATTAAACATTAGTGCATATAATATCCAGTTGTACCGGTTGTACTAGTTGAACCAGTTGTACCATTTGTACCAGTTGTACCAGATACAAGAACCAGTTATACTCTGTTCTAAACTACCGATTTATCTGATTTCAGTTCGATTTTTCTCTAAAATACATAGATTTGTCATTAAAATCAAGTTTATTATCTACATATAAGCTTGGGTTTCTCAAATTATGGTTACATATCTCAATATTGTTAACTAAAATTCCCAAATTTTAACCTCAAAAACGAATTTTACATTCTTCTACAACACAACAATAAAATCATATAATTATACCTGCTAATAGAAGTCACGATCTGCTCCTGAAGACACGATATGCTCCTGATCAAGTGAGGAAAAGCTAAGATCCAGAAGAAAAAAAATTGCCAAGACTGAGCAAGAAGAAGATGAGATCTTGAGGAGAGAGAAAGAACTTAATTGTACCAACTACCGCGCTAGGATAAAGAAGAAGAAGAAGAAAAAGGGTCCCACTTCAGTTAATTGTCGCCAACGTTTTTTATTTTTTTCCTTTTCTTTATTTAATTTATTCTCTTTTGAAATATTGTTATTTTATTGAGGTTAAAATGAGATTTTCATAAAAGAAGAAGGAGAGGAGATAATAACTTTTTCCAAATAAGAGGATAGTTTTATACGAACACAAATTAGGGGAGGTTCCAAAAATTCGTTGACCGCTAATATTTATATATGATATGGCAGAGGAGTTGATAATAATTCATAAAATTTAATTTGGCTTGGCAACTAATACTTCAGTTACATATCCCTAACGTTTTTAGGTTTTGTTCCTTGAGTTCCTTGAGTTCCACGATTCCATAGTGCGATGCTCCCCAGTTCCACGATTAATAATATAGGAGCATATACATTAAAGTAGACCACCCATTCCAGAGTGCAATGCTTCCCAGTTCCACGTGTAGGTTGCAGTCTGATTCCCAAATCTTGGATTTGAACCGTTGCCTTTAGCTAAGAAGACCGTGTACCCATTTTCTAAGAGAGTATGCATCGTTGTAGAAAATTCAAAATCACTAGAAACCGCTAATATGTTCCACGGAGGAATGGACGCTGTTTGTACTGTGTACCTTAGCATATAAGCTTTCATACCAATATCCGGTGTAGGTTCAATGGGCTTGCGTGGCGTCCCATCTATACACTCTTGACGAGTTGTACAATAATAGTATCTCTCTTTTGAGTTGAGGAATTCGAAATCTTGCGCTATCAAAGCGGGCATACAGCTAGCAATGGCCTCATTTGTTATATCCCCAAATGCAAATTTGTGGCGACGGCCATCGGCAACTCTGTATCTGGGAAGATGCGGGTGACGCTCTTGGAGCTGCTTTAAACCAACATTAATATTCTCTACCAAATTTTCTCCATCATTACCTATAATGGGACATGTGTTCATGTCCAAGAATACTGCAACTTCATTGTAGGGAAAAGACGCCATGTAATTCCAGATAGCTAAAAATAATAGTATTAATTAGTTAGTATTCTATATAAAAAAAATCTCAAGTAAACATTTCATCTAATTTGGATTGGGATAATTATCAATAATCTTCATCAAATATCATCCACTATATCAAGTGACAAGGTAATACATTATAACCATATAGCATTATGATATTATTTATAAATGATATAACTCTCGAAAGGTGTATCTAATTTAAGGATAGTAGTATTACAAAATCAGCATTTGAATTCTATAGAGAGTATTTTTTTTAAAATTATATATTGTTTTGTTAAACAACATAATCAATTTAGACTGTTTTATTATTTATTTTTATGTTATTAAATTTAAAATTATTAAGGAATGATATAGTATAATCCTTCTGTTAGATTCCAATACTAATAATCGTGTAAAAAGGTTCCAATACTAATAAATGACTTTACCGTGTAAAAAGGTCTTCCACTTCAAGCTTCAATACCCAACTTGTGACACCTGTGATAGAGGAGAGGTTCAGTATCCAATTTATTTATACTTCTTATGAGTAATAAAAGGCCAAAGCCTTGGAAACAGAAAACAAACGAGAAGTGCCAAAATAATAGCGAGCCCAAACACAAAAACAAAAGCAAGCTAAAGACCACTTAGCAGAATTAAAGCAAAATATTAAAAACGAGGCCCAGCAGCCCATTACTAAAGGAAATGACGGAGACAAAGATCTCGTCTGAGTATATTCTATGTAAAACGGATTTATTTAATTCATTGAACTTAAGTTATCTTTTGAAAATATGAGTTATTTTTTGAAAATTGAGTTATATATGTACAATATTAATCAGCATGAAAATAATTAAAATAAGCATGTACAAATGTCAAACGAAACCGACGTTAAAGTCAATAATTGACGTTAGTTTACTTGAGTTGTGGAACCTGTTGTGGGATAACTTGAGTTGTGGATTGAGATAACTTGAGTTGTGGGGATTGTAATCTAGAGAGATAGAGATATCTTGAGGAATTCAAAGAGAGAGAGAGAGAGAGAGAAAGATGGATGGATTTAAAATCAGAATCGATGGATGGATTTAAAGATATGAAACACCACTTAAATAGTAGGAGTATTAGTCGAAGACATTTGATGAATATATTTTGAAAAAAAAAAAATTATTAATTCGATTTATAGTTTCTGTAGTAAAACTAGTGGATTCCTTATAGGTGTCATAAAGCCTCGTACGTACAATAGGTGTCATAAAGCCTCGTACGTACAATAGGTGTCATAAAACCTATGTTTTTTTTTCAATAAAACCTGATTACTCTACTTACCTTTCTTTTCGGCTTTTGCTTCAGTCTCTTCTTTTCGTCCTTTCAGGTGGCATTTCGCTTAGTGCTGAATGTGCTGAATATTTTTGCACCCTTGGCTCAAAAGCTTGGCATTATTTCATTGGTCTGATTTGTTTTGTAATTAATTAAATACATATAATTTAAAAGGCAATTATATAGTTTGTATATTATTATTTTTAAATTTTTATTTTTGAATAAATTATTAAATAAATTTATCTTTCTGTTAAGTTCAAATATGCATAAGCCTAAATTAGTTAATAATGTTATATTTTGAATATTATTAATTAGATTAATACAATAATATTAAATTAAATTTTTTATTGTTACAATTATAATTATTAATATTACATATTTATTTATTGTTATAATTATAGATTAAATGAATAAATATAAGTCAGTAATGTACGTAACTTAGAATATATTAAAATGTATTTAAAAGATATTAATGAGATACAATTTGAGTTTTTACAAATGGAGCTATAAAAAGAAGGTAAGTATCTTAAATTAAAATTTATTAAAAATATTAATTAAATATTGTGGAGAAATTTTAACAAAAAAAAAATATTGTGGATAAATACTCACTAATGAAGTTGCTCAGAGATTGTTTTACATTGAACGAAGCATTATCAGAATCTGGTCCGGCCAGAGAATGCCAATACGAATCTACGATGGTGACGTATGAAACCAGTAAATAATAAATATTAACTATTTGCAAGCCTTAAAAGAGTCTCTCTCACGCTCGCTCAGTGAATAGTACTGATAATGATAATTTGATAGAGAAACTTAAATTCCAACTTTATTTTTTGTGCAGCAAAAGTAAAAATTGCTTGCTTGTACACTTTGCTTTTAGTGATTTGTATAGTAGTTGGTTTATGGGGAAGAGAGGAGAGCAATAAAAGGCAAGGGGAAGGACGATTCGTATCTTTGCTTCTTCTGCTTTTTATTTAATTATCTCAGAGCACCTCCAACGGGGTCTCTTAGAGAGTTCTTAAGATATTAAGTGTATTTTAAATTAATGAAAACTAAATATTAAGTTAAGAATCGGTTCTAAAAACTTCTGTTTAAGAACCGACTCTTAAGAAACGTGGCATAATATGAGTGGTTTGGAGGGGGAAAAAAAATGTTGGGGGAAAAAATCTTTTTTCCTTTGTTGTCGCCGAAAATAGAGAGAGAGAGATGGAGAAATCGGAGAAATCGAAGGAAGAAATCGGAGAAATCAAAGTAATCGAAGGAAGAAATCGGAGAGAGAAATAGGGTTTGTTTGGACCAACTTCGGCTCTGACTACGTCTTTCAGATTGTCCCAAAGTAAGGACTCTGTTCCCTTGTTCTACTTGTCGATAACCATACAAATTAGATTATTGAGAGAGAACTCAGCTCTGCTTTTATCACAGAATCGATTAGACAGCTATTGCGGTTTCGTTATCTATCTGATTGAATTTTTGTCAACGTGTGTGAAGCTGATCTGATTGAATTTGTTTCAGCTTATGTTGTTTGGTCGTGGGTGTTTCAGGTTTCGTGTATTGATGCTGGGAATGATCAGGAGATTTTCAGCTTCTCCTATGGTGGTGCTGCAGATCATCTTTTGGCTAGTGGATGCAAAGAGCAGGTTATGTTCCACCTTTTGTATCTAAATGTTTAAAAGGAGTACACTTTGGTGAAAATTGGAAAAATAAAGGAAGTCAAAGTAAATGAAAATTATGTTTTCTTCTTTATGACTCTAATGTGTACATTTCTCCATTGTATTTACTTGTTAGATAGTTGTTACATTAAAATTAGAAAATTTGTTTTAACATTTTACAAAGGTTACATTTAAAAGAATTGACATAATCACATGCTAATCAACAATGAAATTAGTTGGATATGGAACTACATGCTTAAGTGTAGTTCGAATGCCAACTAGGAGTAGTTTGACTTTTCTTCTATTTTGTTTTCCTACTAATTTGATCCATATCCATGATTGAGCTCTAGCGCTAGAAAGAGTAAATAGATCTCAATCAATCTCTATTCTCTAAGTGTAAATACTGAGATAAAGACTATGTATTAAATGTGGAACCAAACAATCCCAAATCTAATACCATTATTCTTGAAAAGATTATTTGAGACTCTTTTTAATCCCTCAAAACACCAAAAGACTCGGTAGTGCTGGGAATGATTGAGAAAAGGGCCAATTTTGAGTACATTTTGAGCAGGTTATGTTCCAGCTTTTTACAACTTCGTGTTATGGTGCAGATTCTACTGTGGGACTGGAGAAACACAAAGCGAGTTGCTTGTTTAGAGGAATCTCACATGGACGACGTCACTCAGGTCTGTTTTGCTTATGTTGCTCTGTGATGTGTTTGTTAAAATCTTACGCGCTTTGAGGATTTGAATATAGTGTTAAATTTGATGTGTCTCTGTAGGTTGATTCATAGTTTTACTTGCCTATATATAGCTATAGCATATGGTTGTGCGGCTGACGCGGTTGACGAATACCTACGGCTCGGTGAAAGTACTACAATTTCATGCTTGGAAAATTTCGTAGAAGGAATAATATATTTGTTTGGAGATGAATACTTAAGAAGACCATCACCAGAAGATCTTCAACGACTACTCAATATTGGAGAGATACGCGGATTTCCCGGGATGATAGGAAGCATCGTCTGTATGCATTAGGAGTGGAAAAATTGCCCGACTGCTTGGAAAGGGCAATATACACGTGGATCAGGAAAACCGACAATCGTCTTAGAGGTTGTAGCATCACATGATCTTTGGATATGGCACGCGTTTTTTGGACCTCCAGGTACCTTAAACGATATCAATGTTCTTGATCGCTCACCCGTTTTTGATGATATATTACAAGGTCGAGCTCCGAAAGTGAATTACTTTGTCAACGGACGCGAGTATCATTTGGCGTACTACCTCACAGACGGTATTTATCCAAAATGGGCAACTTTTATCCAATCTATTCCCATTCCTCAAGGTCCGAAAGCATCGTTATTTGCTACATATCAAGAATCCGTTCGAAAAGATGTTGAGCGTGCTTTTGGAGTTTTGCAAGCTCGATTTGCAATTGTGAAAAATCCAGCTCTTTTTTGGGATAAGGAAAAAATAGGAAGGATTATGAGAGCATGTATCATACTGCACAATATGATCGTAGAAAACGAACGAGATGGATACACTCAGTTCGATGTATCAGAATTCGAGCAAGGAGAAGGAAGCAGAACTTCACAAGTGGATATGACGTACTCTACAGATATGCCTACAAATCTCGGTAATATGATTGGCATTCGAAATCAAGTTCGTGATAAACAAATACATCAACGATTGAAAGCTGATTTAGTTGAGCATATATGACACAAATTTGGCAACCCTCAAGATTACAACTAAACATTTTTTATCTGTATGTTGTAAATTTCATGTAATGTAGTATAAATTTTATTATTGTATGTTTAATAATTATGATTTTCTAAAATATTTTTCCAAAATAAATGAAATTTTCAAATAAATTTATGATTTATGATTTTCTAAAAATTGAGGTTCACCATTGGACACTAAAAAATTGATAGGTTATTAATTTTAAAATCATTCAATATTTATAATTAAAATATACTTAAGAACTCTTAGTTAAATATCATCATTGGAGATGCTCTTACAGCTTCCCATCACTGCGTCGTCTGTAGTTCAACACCTAATATTTCTTTTATATCTTTATTGTAATTCCTCAATTCAGCATTTTTTTGTTGTTGTTAAACTACTCAATTCAGCATCTTGAAGTGCACGCACTTAAATACACGTAATTATATTAAAACAAAGGATAGATATAGATGAGTCTATTATATCGTGGATGTGCATGCATGTGCGTGGAGAAAATAAGTACTGAAAGGAAGAAAAAAAATTGGGAGATGAAGCCATGAAAATACTTGTCGGCTTATCTAGGGGAGGCTCGAGCTGCACATAAATATTTAGTTTTCAACACATGCTTGTGAGTTCTGACCTCTAGACAACAAACTTTAAAGGATTTTTTGCTGTTTACCTTATACGTATTTGGTAGTTTTTCTTCACTACGTTACCGTAGTATAGTGGTACACCGGTAGCATATGTAAACTGTAGTACAGTCACAAGAAAATAAAGTTCTTAGATGATGCTTTCGAACATCTATTACAGCTATAATTTAGTGGAGGACCCGGCTGGTAAAAACAAAATTGCTTACTAATAAATTTTACAATTTTTTTTTGATAAAGGTTTTAATTTTTATATTTTTTTTGTATGCATCGTTACATATATTTCATGCGAAATAAATTAAAAAAACTCAAGGAACAAAACCTAAAAACGTTAGGGATATGTAACTGAAGTATTAGTTGCCAAGCCAAATTAAATTTTATGAATTATTATCAACTCCTCTGCCATATCATATATAAATATTAGCGGTCAACGAATTTTTGGAACCTCCCCTAATTTGTGTTCGTACAGATCAGTTTTGAGCTCAACGGCGGTGTCTTAGATTTTTGATCGGATTAGGAGTAGGTTGACGCTTTCTCCGGCGGTTGTGGTGTGGTGGTCGCGGGTCGTGTTGATCTGATGCCGTGAGGTCATTTCGGTTCGTTGTCCCCTGCTGGTTTGGGTTGCCTTTAGAGGACAGAGGCGGTTCTTCTCAGGTGCCGACGAGCTCAATCGTTTCTCATCGAAACTGTGACGGGCGGAAGACGGCACGCGTCCTTGGTGGGTTTGGCCGTTCCTTCGTAAACAGGTCGGCTATGTTTTTTTCCGATGTGATGGCGGGTTTAGCCGGTCTTGGACTTGGTTGATTATGTTCTAGCGAAGCGGATTGAAAGCAAGAATCTTGTTGGTCAAATGGGAAGCTACGTAGTTGAGTGGATTTGGAGTGGGTTCTCGCGAATTTTGGTGACGGAGGCTGGTTAGGCCTTCTTCTTTACTGCCGTGGGATGCCGGAAAAGGTCTCCAACTAGATTAGCGGAGACTTACCACCTCCGCGACGATGGTTTTATGTATCTGGCCCAGGCGAATCTCTTTACCGGACTTCCTTCGCGCGATTCTGCATCTCATGAAGCTCTTCAATGGTGTTTCTTAATTTTCCAATTGTTTTGTAACTTTTCCGGTCTAATTCTGTAGGCACTGCGATTCCACTTCAGTGGTGGTTTGTTTAATTTTGTACTGTTACGTTATGGGTTTGAGAAAATACAAAAAAGAAGTTTAAGGAAAAAAAAATAATTAAAAAAAAAAGACAACATTTTAAATAGCTTTACTATTTTTTTTTTAAACCTCAATCTACCACGTTGCGGTTCCGCGCATATACACATGCTAGATTTTAAATAAAATATTTTTAATATATATTTTATTTAAAATTATCGATTGTAGTAGTAAAATTATATAATTTTTGATTAAAACTATAAATATGAGTTGAATTATTTTGTGTTGTATAGTATTCAGATATATACGTCGGTAATTTTTAAGTATTTCTAAAAATGTTATAGAATTATTTTTAATATATTTTAAAACCATGTACACCACTCTTTTTTAGTTTTTTATAGCCGATGTTAGATTTTTAACACATTTTTTATATATAGAGTAAATATATGTTCGTTTAGAAAATTTGTTATGTAAAAAGTATATGGATGATGTTATTATTCAATATTTTAATAACAGTAAGATAAAAAAAATTAGAGGAATTTTGTAGAAATACCCTAAATTATTGTTGATTTTTGAAAATTACCTTTTTTAACTACTATTTTTGAAGTATTCATTTACGAACATATCCTCAATCAAAATTAATAATAACTAATATACTGATTCTTTTTTAAAAAAATAAAATATTTTTTTAGTACAAATTAACTTCCGATCAGTAATGACCTTAACCTACTTTAATTGGACAATAGGATTCTTCCTCCATATTAGTTTATCAACCCGCTGAATCATGGAATATAGATTTGTGCAAGAGACATGTTTATGTGATTGATGCGCAGCGCAATGGCTTTCTTTGTTATAGTGGAATCTGTCTATGACTATTAAGATGAAACGAATTTATGTGTTACTTAATTCCCACACACGTCTCACGTGATATCCAAGACAAAGATGGACGCAGTTAAAGATTCACAACCCTTTTAAAAAATTAAACTGAACCAATCGACATAATAGGTTATTGCCACAATTCACAAGTCAGGACAAAACTGAACAATAAAATGTAGTGGTAACAAGGAAAGGAAGAGGAGGAGATGGAAACAAGTTATGCGTCACAAAAGCTTGAGAAAATTTATATTTTGAAATAATTTTAGGAGATTTATACAATAGATAATTTTTTAGAATATTAAATCAATAACACATATTTATCTTCACGATAATAATTATAATTTATTTGCAATTTTTGGTTTATTAAAATGTAAAAATTTATTCCAAATAAGGATAAAAATGTCTGATCATATATTAAAAAAATGTTAGTTTTCAATAATATTCAAACAGAGGTTAATTTTCAAATTTATAAACTTAAATATGGTACTTTACAAAGAATCCCAAAAAATTATGAGATGATGACCATCATAATTTACTTTAATTAGAAGATAGTGTTATTTACTAAATAACATCAAACAGAGGTTAATTACTAACATTTTCTAATCTATATTTTATGGTTATTTAGTAATGGCATTTCATGTAATATTCTATAATTTTTATGATATTTTATAAATGTATTTCCCTAATATTCGTAAATATTCGTATATAGACATAGACCTTTCTATGTACTTTTACCGCATGGTTTCATCGAATTAGTAAAAATAAAAATTGAAGTATTAATTGGTCATAATCCTTAACTGTAAATTAAAGTTTTAATAAAAAAAAATTAACCTGCAGATTAACCCATGATCCATGCGCGTTTCTCCAACAAAGACTATAGGCCGTGGCGGATCAACTCGCAATGCCCGCTTTTTTTTGGGCAATTAAAACATGAACCCTAACCCGTCCCATAGCGGTGCGGGTTTAAGGTTGCCGAGATTGCCGACGGATTTTCAACCCTGATTGATACCCCTAGTTTTGATAAAGGTTTACGAAACATATAATGTATTTCGGGTAATTTCAGAAAGTATATGAAATCATGGAAATTAAGACAATTTAAAGAATGATTTAAAAAATTTAGAATATTCAAAAACACAAATGAGTCATTCGAGATCCTCCTATACCACACCCGATGTGTTTTCATATAAATTTTAACAGTCCTTTTAACAAAATAAAATTTAACAGTCCTAAAATAGCTATTGACCGGTTAAAATGCTAATACATGTTGTTTGTAAATTTATATTGTGAAGTAACTATAACTGTAAAAGAATAAATTATTGCTTTACAAAATTTAATGCCATATTTTATTGAGTTTAGAAAGAAGAAGAAAACCGATTATGAAACCCAAACTATGAGTTATTTTAAAACTTTTAAAATCCTTAAAATCTGATTGGTTAAAATATAGTTTTAGATATGTTTATCAAATACTAAATTTCTTATATATAAATAAATAGTTTTACATAATTGATGATATACTTGAAAATTGTGAGATGGTAATGTTACAAGAACATAATTTGTTCTCCTAGTTATAATCTGTGTCAGTCATCGGGTGAACAGCTTCATGCGGGTCAACCGGACTTGGCTATTCGGACTTATGCAGGTGGTGGAGTGTGGAACCGTTCTGAAAGACAGAGTTGTGGCAGTTGCGCCAGCAAAATGATTCACGGCTGTTACACATACAAGTCTATATGCAACAGTTACAACACGAGGGAGATTCGCTGCTATTACAATTGTATCACCTGGTCTTTACTTGACAATTTCTGAGTGGTACAATAAGGTTCGGTATGTACCACGTAGTGGATATCCGGTTATACAATCAGCTTTTTGGTACAAGAACTTCATTTTCCAGCACAGAGCTCAATCCAAAGCCTGAAACAAAAGGAAGACGCAGTAAATCATTGTCTTTCATGTTTGATTCTTCAATGAAGCAGTAAAGTAATGTAATAGAAAGCTGTTTTATGAAAATATAAGTTCCAATAAACAAGACATTTTCATTGCCCGAGGCAAGTTTAGATAAGATCTTCAACATCAGGAGGTGTGTTTCATCTCCACCAAGGAGTCCCAGCTTCATACAAGTGCTCTCCATCATCATCGTCCCACGAGATTTGACAAGCTTGAAGACCGATTCCTACCTTTGGTTCAAGCTGCATTGAATGGTATCCAAGTATGTTTTATGAAGAAGATAAGTGTCGAAGAACCAACCTGGTGAGTCTTGCCTGTTAAAAGTTTAATTTTACACTCTTGAAGGCCATCCACAGTCTTCAATATCATGTTTCCTCTCAGTAGCTGGCTGCATCGGGCCAAGGAATCTTCTTACATTCTAAAATCTCAAGAGTGCCAACTGCCAACCATAAATCGAATCTACATTTCAAGAAATATTATCATCGTTAGTAATATCCACAGAATCAAATATTTAAAATGATTTTTTGATGATTCTTGACACTTATAAATAGAGTTTACCTTTGGATACGAGTCTTGGAGCCATGTTTTTTGGACGCATATAATATTAATGTGAGATATAATTCCAACAGCAAGAGCACGATAAAAAGTTTAGTTCACCTCTTTATTCTTTCAGAGAATACAAAGCATATAGAAACAACTAAATATTTCAGCACAATGGGTTCTTTGTTTCAAAGTCCATTGAAATGGAGGAGAAAAACCAAAGACAACACTGTAGAGAAAGAAGAAAAACAATGCGATCAGGTCACTTAGAGATGTTAAATTAACAAACTTCAAAGCATGAAAAGTTTATAACTAGGAGTATACATACCAGCCTTTTGTGCAGTTATCAATCTGATGTGTTGTTTTCAATGGTTCCAGAAAATCCAATGCACGTGAGGCAAATGTAGCACAGCTCTCTTCAATGTTATCCGTGGTTCCCCCAACCTAAACATTAAAACCACAATCAAAAGTTTGTCATCGCATTACCAGGAAATGGAATACAAGAAATCATTTTGAAAAATAGTCGTAGTCACTTAATGTATAAAATTTGTCACTTTTTTCAAACTAACAATATTGAGAAGAAAGCCTAATGGATGAATTCGCATACCGTAGTCCAAAATGACAAGAGTCAGTCACAGCGATAATCCGCGATTTCCAATCAATGTCATAGCACCTGATATAAAAACCATAACGTTAAAAAACTGATTATCACCAAATTCTAAATACACTTGTTACAAATATGTATTACCTTGGAGAACGTTTTGGGTGAACGTGCACACGCCAGTAAGTTCCAGCTTCAGCATACTGATTAGTATGAGTCACACGAAACGTTTTCTGAGCTTCTCTAACAGTTTTCCCTTTGATAGAAGATCTCTTACTTAGTTGTACAGAAGGAGAAGTCACTTCGTCAAACAGTTTAATTTGCTCTGGAGTAGCAGTTGGTGGTGGTTTAGGACATACAAGAGCGTAATGTACAGCTCCAAATCTGATAAGATCTGCAACATATGAGAATCTTAAAACTACTTTGTAGAGTTGTACTTACAAAGGAGGGAGATCCAATTCTTTAGCGATAAACTCAGCAACAAGAACGTCTTCTAAAACAACCATATGCTCAATTCTTGGTGGAAGATTATGGCATCAATCGATTGTATCCAAGGGATCTGAAATGAACACAAAGCAACTGAATTTGACAGTAAAGTAGTGAAATTTTAACGAATTGAATTAAAAGAGTCAAACTTTAAACATACCCAGAATTGGAAGAAGAGGAGAGTGTGGTTTGAGTTTGAGAATCGGTTTGAAGTAAGGACAAGGACGTGAATCGAGTTCCTTGAAGAAGAAATGAAACGCGGTGTGTGTTTGTAAGGTTCCATTTGGGCCGAGACGAACATTTGTTTTGGGCCGAATTAGAAACTGGTTCCGGTGATTAATTTGATTCGTTTATTCCGGATCATTTTTCGGTTTGTTTCTTTATTTTGGTTGATATACCGAATATTTACTTTTCTTAAACTATTATGACTAGTAATAAAAATCAATGCAGTCGGTAGTTTTGAGTTGGATTGGTCGAATTATCGAAATCATTATGTTCCCTGACTTTAGGGTCAAAAAAAAAAAATGTTAGGTTGTTCAAATATTCTTGATTAATTTTAAATAGTTAATGTAATTTATCAACCGAATAATACTTTGTCCTCTCTCCAACAGCCCTTGTGACATCAGATAGAGCATCATTGCGGTGTACCAAACATATGGTTTGTTAGAAGAGTATTGAAGAGTTGGTGTAACAAATATATATGGTTTGTTAGAGGAGAATTAGGAGATCTTTTAAACAAATCTCCATTGGATTGACAAGTGATAAGATAGAAGAGTTGATAGCTTAAAACTTATCAAATTGCTTCATATTATATTAAACATTTTTGTTTGTTTTCTAAATATATTAAACAGATTTGTTTCCATAAACTTCACTCACGACCGACACCCATCTTTCTATGAGAGAAAACTTGTAGAAGAACATTTATTGTGCTTTGAAAAACATGTACAAGTATAAGGCTTTAATGAATGAAAGACCAAAAACAAAAGTGTGATAAGGAAACAAAACATGGAGATTTCAAACAGAACTATCACAAGTTATAAATCTACAAACTTGTTGAAACTAGGTTTCAACTTTTGTCTTAGGGTTTCTTAACGATCAAGCAAGCGATAATAACAAAGAACACAATGAATTCCGAAGAAGATAATGGTTTTATTGATATGAGATTGATTGGATTACAAGGGATTTAGGGTTAAGCGTAAAGAATCAAGAGATACAAAGAGATCAAAGTGAATTTTAGGGTTCTTCGAGCTCTCTAGGGTTTGATGGCGATTTCTGGATCCTCTTCTAGGTCTTGGGGAACTTCTATTTATAGTGCTTTGAGCAGGTTGATCTTCTTTTTCCTTGTAGAATTAGGGTTTCCCTTTTCTCTCCTTTTTTTTTTTTTTGGTCCAATCAATTTCTATTCTTCTCCTTGGACCGAGTTTGTCGGGCTTGTATCTTGATTTGGATCGGGTTATGGTTTAGGGTGTTAAATCCGGTACCAACAAAACTCAAAATGAAGAAAAGAAAGGACTAATAAGCACATAGATCCGTTTTTCGATTTGGACGAGACTCTTGGTTTTGTCTTCTTTTTTTCTTTTTGACTCATCGGTCCATTTCACATCAAACTGGACCCACTTGGAATCTGGTTAAATTCGTTTCAGTTTTCTTTGTGCACTTGGAATCGACGATGCCAAAAACATATCATATATGGCTGTCACAAGGCTCAGCCCAAATAAAAAACTCTTCGGCCTTTAGATAGATAGATAATATATAAAGGCGCAGATCTAACCCTAAATTAGCAGAGTGGACGAAATCATGGATCGAATGATGATTAATTACAGAGGTAAGATTATCGATCTCCTGCTCTAAATTGTTTTGTGTATGATCTAGATTAGCTTTCATCTGATCGATTGTCATGGGTAAATATGAATGGATCTGATTTTTTGTAATCGTAAATTGGTTGTCCGATTGTGGCAGTTGCAAAGATATGTATGTTTTGGGACGTGGAGGACTACCCACTCCCTGATGGTGACACTCCTTGTTGGATGAAAGGGAAAATCGAAGCTGCTCTTAAGAATGAGGGGTTTTCTGGGGAATTGTCAATCCAGGCTTACGTTGATAAGAAGTCGTTCACGACTGAATTGGAAAGGAAATATTTGGATGCCGATATCAAACTCTTTACCTTATGCGAAGGTGATTTCTTTTCTTTGTTTTTTTTAGTTATAATAGATCTCCGTTGATGATTTTTTTGCAGGGAGTAAACGTGCCAAAGTGAGTGCAATGTTAGTGGACGTTCTGTTTTGGGCATTTGAAAATCCTGCTCCAGCTAACTTGATTGTACTCTCAAAGCAACTCGAACAAAGAGGGGTATATAGTGTCCTTGAAGGTTTGTATTATCTACGTTATAGTGTTCTCTCACCCACTAGTCAGAATCGGTATCTTCCTGGTGAAGCCGAAGTCCGTTTTTTGACAAGCCTATTTGACGGTGACCGAGCAACCTCTAGCTTTCCGATGCGGAATAGACGCTTTTAATTTATTTCTCTTTTGACTTTGGAACAAATACTCTGGTTGTATCTCTTATTCCAATGTTATATATATATGCATGACTTGTTGGCTTTTGCTTTTTCTCTATTCTTCATTTCAATGTTGTTTTCTGTTTTTGACTTTGTGCCTTTGTTTCATCATCTACCTAGACAAAGTAAAAACAATTTCATGCAAGTAGCGAAGATGAGCGGATGAAAAGCTTGGCTGCTAAAAATCTCGTCACCCAACCCATGGCCGATAATATGTCCGATCAATCTTACGAATATTCAAACACAGAAAGTGGAATTTTGATACCTAGTTGGACAATATTAGGTTGTAGCTTTTTTTTTCCCTCAAACAATCAAAATAATATTACTCAGTGTCAAGCCTTCGGGAAGTCTTGTCTGCTACAGCCAAAGCACCTTTGGAAGCCCTCCACAGAAAATGTCGAACCTTAGGAGCAGTTTTTAATTTCCATATGCGCGACCACTACCTCTTCTCCACTCTGAGGTAATGTTGTTCTGATGATCCGCCACTTCCGTCAAAGCTTCACTTAATTTGTAGCCAGTCTGAACCGAGTATTCTCCATTGGGTGAGTAATGCCAGGTATACTCATCATTTCTTGTTGGGATAGGTCTGATTTGAGAGATAAGAGACACGTTTCGCTCTGTGAAATAATGGCGAAGCATTGGGATATTCCATTTTGTAGAATTGGGATACCAAAGATCAGCCACCCTTAGATCATCATCATCTTCATTCTCAAGTGAGATTGCCTGTCTAGGAAAGTCATCTAGGATCTAATTGTCAGACTAGACTTGATTCCATTACCAACTTTCTTCATCAAGCCTTTCTGCAATAGTTCCCTACCCCACACTATACTATACTCCGCCAGACGTAAGAGGGCCTCGTCCCTACTGCACAATCAAGAAATGATTTACGTTTGAAATACCGATGTTTCAGGATCTGTGAGAGCAGGGAAGATTGATTGTTCCATATGCGCCAGGCTTGTTTCCCCATAAGAGCTTGATTAAATTTGCCAATATCATGAAAGCCAAGACCTCCCTGATTTTTCTGGCGGCACTGAGATTTCCAAGCTACCCAAGGTATCTTCCTATGCTCCTTTTCATTATTCCACCAAAATTCTATCATTGCACTTGTTAGGTTCTGACAAGTGTCCTTTGGAAGCTTAAAACAACTCATAGCGTAGACTGGCATAGACATAGCTACCGATTTAAGGAGAATCTCTTTACCCCCTTGTGATAAGGACTTAGCAAACCAGCCGTTCAATCTGGATTGCGGTTTCTCACGTATGAAACTTAGGAGCTGAACTTTAGAGTCACTGAAACATTCAGGGAGTCCCAGGTATGTTCCTTCACCTCCTTCTTTATTGATACCAAGGCATTTTTTCACTGCTGCTTTACTGGCCTGCGGCACATGCTTACCAAAGATAATTGAGGATTTTTGAAAGTTAATCACCTGACCTGAAGCATTACCATAAACTTGTAGACACCTCTTAAGTTCCAAACTCTCTCTCAAGTCTGCTTTACACATCAGAAGACTATGATCAGCAAACAAAAGGTGATGCACTGCTGGGCCAGAGGTAGACGCTTGAACCCCTGATAACCTCCCTCTTTCTTCTGCTTTATTGAGTATATTAACTAAGGCTTCGACAACATAAAATAAATAGGAACGGGGACAGTGGATCGCCTTGCCGTATTTGTTGAGGCTTAATGTAACCATGGGACTTGTCATTGAGGAGCACAGAGTATGAAACAGATGTGACAGAAAACATGATTCATTTAATCCAAAGTAACTCAAAGCCCTGTTTTTCCATCAATCTCTCCAAAAAAACTCCACTTAACTCTGTCATATGCTTTTGACATATCGGTCTTTACCGCCATAAAACTCTCTGAAGCTACATCATTTGTTTGCAGCGTATGAACCATTTGTGAGCAATAAAAACATTATCCGAAATCAAACGGCCGGAGACAAAATCCCCTTGAGTGTCCGAGATCAGTTCAGGTAATATTCTTTTCAATCTGGAACATAATATTTTAAAGATAATCTTGTAGTGGACAGATCATAAACTTATTGGCCTCAACTCTTTCATCCTTGTAGGGTTGGTTACCTTGGGGATAAGACACAGGTTTGTGAAATTCCACTCAGTAGGAAAAGCCGCAGATTGGAAGAATAAACTAATCTCCTCACACATCCTAGACCTTACTGTTCCCCAATGTTGTTGATAAAACTTGCCCGTAAAACCGTCAGCGCCAGGGCCACTGCCTCCTTTGATGTCAAAGACTGTCGCTTTAATCTCAGCAGCCATCACAGGTTTAATCAACTCTGCGTTCATTTCTTCTGTCATACGAGGGTTGAAATCAGCGAATAGAGAGTCAAGATCCTGGGGGTTTGAACTCGAGAAGATGTCCCTGAAATACTCGACAGCTACATTACCCTTTGACCCCTCTGCAAAAACCTCTCTGCTGTGATCATCTATGAGCATGTGGATTCGGTTCTTCACTCTCTTAGCTTTTACACAATTGTGAAATAACTGCGTGTTTTTTGTCCCCAGCTTGTAACCATTGTCCGATAAACCTTTTTTCAGCTTATACATTGTTTGATAATCTGGTGCTACTTTGCTAATTTCTTCCTCATACTCCCTCTTTAACCTCTGAATCTCCAATTCTGAATTGGTCCCATTGTTTCGTTTTCAGATAGACAGTTCATGACGAACCTTCTAAATTCTATCTGATAAGGACACAGGTTCTCCATTGTTGTTACAATTCCAGCTCCTCGAAACCACCTCGTCAATACCTGGTTTAGATTTCCACCTGCTGTCATAATAGAATCTCCTTATATCTCTTCTATTTTCCTCAGAAGCAAAGGAGATAAGTATTGGACGGTGATCTGAGGCCCACATTGATAAGGATTTCGTTAGAATGATAAAATCCAGACTAGAAGCTCTATTGTGAGCTCGAAGAATGGTGATTAACAGACTAGGAGATAACTTAGATGAAGAAACGCTACCTCGAAAAACTGGAAATCGTGGGACTGTGCAACAGAAAGTTTGAGAGAGAAAAGTGATGAAAATATTCTGATTGATGTTTGTTGAGAATGAAATCTCCCGTACATAAGGAAAGTGTGTGCGAGATAATTAAACCGGTCTAACACGTGACCAATAGTAACCCAATAATTAAGATATAAGATAGAAAACCGGTGAGTATAGATGGGTTATCTGTATCAATACCCCCTGGTTGAGAAGATCCTTGACCTCAAGGATGGAAGTGAGGATAGGTTGCAGTCAGGTCTTGATAGTACTCCCATGTGGCTGCGTCTGGAGGGTAGCCTTTCCATTGAATGAGGACCTTTGTTGCTGCGGCATTACGACGTTTGACCACTTTCTTGTCAAGTATAGTTTCAGGTTCCTTAGTTGTTCCCAGGTCAGTCACATATTGAGGTAGTGTACCAGGTGTGCCAGGAGGGTTCGGGCATAGTTTTAACTGACTCACGTGGAAGACATCATGGATGGCGGCAGATGCAGGCAGCTCAAGCTTGTAAGCAACTGCACCTATCTTGTCAGAAACTCGGAAAGGTCCATAATACTTTGGGGAGAGTTTGTGAGGAAGCTTCCTGTTTTTGAGAGAGTTCTGGCGGTAAAGCTGAAGTTTCAGGTAGACGAAATCGCCTGTTTGGAATTCTCTGTTGGATCTGTGAGCATTTGCAGTTTGTTTCATCCTGTTTTGTGCTCTCCCCAAATGGAATTTCAGCATTTTGATGATGGCTTCTCTAGTTTGTAACTTCCTGTCAATAGCAACACAAGGACTTTCACCAGGTAAGTAAGGTAGGTGAGTTGGTGGGGGCTGGCCATAGAGGGCTTCAAAAGGGATGATATTGACCGCAGAGTGGAAAGTGGTGTTGTACCACCATTCTGCAAGGGGAAGCCAACTACTCCATGTGTGAGGTGTTTCAGCAGTCATGCATCGGAGGTATGTTTCTAGTGTTCTGTTGGTGACCTCTGTTTGCCCGTCTGTTTGAGGGTGATAGGCAGAGAAGTGCTTCAAATCAACACCATGTACTCTGAACAGCTCTTTCCATACTTCACTTAAGAATGTGGGGTCTCTGTCACTGACTATGTCTTTTGGCATACCATGCAGCTTAAATACATTATCCAAGAATGCTTGAGCAACATCCAGAGCTGTATAAGGGTGTGAGAGTGCGATGAAGTGTGCCCCTTTGCTTAGTCTGTCAACTACAACCAGGATACAATGTTTACCCAGTGATGGAGGTAATCCCTCAATGAAGTCGAGACCAATAGATTCCCAAACACCATCTGGTACAGGTAATGATTGTAGGAAACAGGGTTTAACAGTTGTATCATACTTGTTTCTCTGACAAATAGCACATTGCCTGACATAATTCTGAATTTCAGTTCTCATTTTGGGCCAGTAGAACAAGGATTGTGCTCTGTACACTGTAGCATCTCTACCAGAGTGGCCCCCAACAGCCGAATCATGCAGCCATCTCATAATTGTAAGCTTTACCTCCTTGTCATTTCCAATAACCAGTTTCCCATTTCTTCTCAACTCATTATTCATAAAAGAGAACTTACTGTGGGATGTAGGGTCTGCTGCCAGATCAGAGATCAACTGTTGGAGGTGTGGATCAGTCTGCCAAAGTAATCTGATGGAGTCATAAAATCCATGGCTGGCTTGAGACAAAGTGAGGTGAAGCAGCTATGAGCCGGGGACCCTAGATAGAGCATCTGCAGTAAAATTTTCCTTTCCTTGCTTGTACTCTATGATGAAATTATAGCCCATCAGTTTAGATAACCACATATGTTGGAACGCTGTTGTTATCTTTTGTTCCATGAGAAACTTAATACTCTTCTGATCTGTTTTGATTGTGAATGGAGTGTGAGCTAGATAAGCGTTCCATGTTTGCACTGCGTGTACCACTGCGAGCATTTCTTTTTCATACACTGATAAAGCTTGATGTCTTGGTCCCAATGCTCTGCTAATGAAGCAAATGGGGTGATTGTTCTGCATGAGCACGGCGCCAATGCCTGTATTAGAAGCATCAGTTTCGACCACAAATGGTTTGTCAAAATGAGGTAGAGCCAACACAAGGGAAGATGATAGTGCAACTTTCAGCTTAAGAAATGCAGAATCTGCTTCTGGACACCAAATGAAACTGTCTTTTTTCAAAAGTAATGTGAGTGGTCTTGCTATGATACTGTACCCGCTTATAAACCGTCTGTAGTAGTTAGCAAGACCGAGAAAGCTTCGGAGCTGTTTCTGATTTGTTGGAGTAGGCCATTGTTCAATGCTTTTCACTTTACTTGGATCAGTCATAACCCCTTCAGCGGATATAAAATGACCCAAATATTCGACTTTTGTGGCTCCGAACGTGCATTTAGACCTTTTTAGAAACAGTTATTGGTGCCTCAGTATGGAGAATACTTCATTTAAATGTCCCAAATGTTCTTCCCAACTTCTGCTATAAACAAGAATATCATCAAAAAACACCAAGATAAATTTGCGTGATACCTCTTGAAACACGTGATTCATCAATCCTTGAAATGTGCATGGAGTATTTGTTAAGCCGAAAGGCATGACAAAGTACTCATAATGACCTGAATGTGTTTTGAATGCTGTTTTATACACATCCTCAGGTGACATTCGCAGTTGGTGAAATCCAGCTCGTAAATCCAACTTGGAGAAGTAGACTACCCCACCGAGTTCATCTAGGAGGTCCTCCAAGAGTGGTATAGGGTATTTATCTTTCACAGTCTGCTTGTTAAGGCCTCTATAGTCCACACATAATCTCCATGAGCCATCCTTCTTCTTCATAAGCACAATGGGTGATGCGTATGGACTTGAACTATGTTGTATGAGCCCTTGATTAAACATATCTTTTCTCATTTGGTCTATCACATCTTTTTGGAGGGATGAATATATGTAAGGACGTAGGTTGACAGGATTAGAGCCAGCTTCCAGAGGGATTTTATGGTCGAATCCTTCTCTAAAAGGTGGTAAGGTGGATGGTTCCTCAAAGATGTCTGCATATGTCTCCAGCAACTGATATAGGGAAGGGTCTGTTCTCATTTCATCACCAGATGCTGCAATGTGTGATATTAGCATCTCGGGCTCCCAAGTGATGCTGCGATTCTTTATAACTTGTCTCCCATTAATGACCACAATTTGAGGTTCTGTCAACATCTGCTTGTTTAAGCTACCTCCTGAAATGACCTTACAGCTTGGTTTTGTGATCCCTCGCAAAACATGTTTAATGTCATTCAAAGTGAACTCCATTATGAGGTTGGAAAAGTCCCATAGAATTGGTCCCAATGTGGATAGCCATTGTACTCCCAATACATAATCACAACAGTCCAAAGGTAAGAGTCTCACTTTTGTGGTTAAAGTGTATCCCTGCATTTTCCAAGTGCAATCTTTGCATTTATACTTTGTTAACATTGCCCCTCCTGTAGCTGCAAAAACTGACATAGGTTTGATGGATTCTAATGTGCAGCCTAGTGCTTTAGCTACATTTAAGTCCAGGAAGTTATGAGTGCTTCCAGGATCGATCAATATGTGAAACCTTTTTTTCCGCATTGTCCTGTAACTCGCATACAATCAAAAGTAGTACAGCCATTCAATGCATTGAGAGATATAACAGGTGCTCTCTCATCTGTGTTCTGTGTCACATTGCCATCTCCAGTAATCTCCTCTACATCACTATCATCAGATTCCTCATTGTCACTTTCCATCAACAGAAAGTGTGCCTTCCTATGCTTCTGTTGATGACATGGGGTAAAGGGTTTATGCATCTCCTGACATGAGAATCTCCTTGTGGTTTTTTCATTATTGTTTCTGGGAATGAAATTTGGTTTTGGTGATGATAACAAGGGTGGGTTTGTATTTGGTGAGAGGTAAGTGTTTGGACTTTTATGGTAGCTGTATGTGTTTGGTTTAGAGGTTGAAGGATTGAAGGGAGCTCGATGTTATTTCTGGTTTTATGGGGTATGCAGCAGATAGCTCTCGTGCATTCTCGCAATATGAGCTGCTTCTGCTACGGTAGTAACTTGGAATTGTCTAGTGTGGAGAGATAGATGTGGGTCGAGGTTTGTCAAGAAGATGCTGAGTGAGTGAGCAGCCGGTAAAGATAACCTTGTGAGAGCACATTCGAATTTGTCTAGGTATATCTCGACAGTGTCTCCCACTTGTTTCAAGCTTACTAGCTCTGATAATGGATCGTTGAACAGACCCCCAAACCTGCGAGATAAAGCAACCACATACTTTGTCCATGATGGATAAGCCCCAAACAGTTCAGCAATGTAATTTCTATGCCACTGTAAAGCTTTTCCAGATATGTAAACTGTTGCTAATCTTACTTTCTGATCCTCAGGTGTTCCATCCATAATGAAAAATTGTTCACATTTAAAAATCCAGTCACTCAAATCTGACCCGTCAAAAGGAGGAAAACCAACTTTAGTTAATCTGGTAAGGAGATTATTACCCTGGGTTTGAGCTTTATCTCGGTCGACCGGTGAATGATACAGTGAATTCTGTTCCGATCTCACCAAATCAGGAGGATCCGGCTGTAATGTGGAATGTCGACTTGCCGTCATCATCGCCGATGGTGGTGTTTCTTGGATCATCGGTTGCTTATGAGGGTCAGGACCACGATAACGAAGCTCAGCAAACATGTTACTGATATCGTCAAATCGATTACTGATATCGGTGAATCGATCCTTGAGCTCTGTTTTAATAGCTTCTGAGACCTCTCCTTGTTTGATCTGGGTTGTTCTTAGCTCGTCAAGTTGCTTGTTAACCTCGATCAGTGACTACGCTCGGGTTTCGGCCATTTCTGATCACATGTCTGAAGACGAAAAGCTCTGATACCAATGATAAGGATTTCGTTAGAATGACAAAATCCAGACTAGAAGCTCTATTGTGAGCTCGAAGAATGGTGATTAACAGACTAGGAGATAACTTAGATGAAGAAACGCTACCTCGAAGAACTGGAAATCGTGGGACTGTGCAACAGAAAGTTTGAGAGAGAAAAGTGATGAAAATATTCTGATTGATGTTTGTTGAGAATGAAATCTCCCGTACATAAGGAAAGTGTGTGCGAGATAATTAAACCGGTCTAACATGTGACCAATAGTAACCCAACAATTAAGATATAAGATAGAAAACCGGTGAGTATAGATGGGTTATCTGTATCACACATATCTAGATACTCCATATGCGATCGCGGAAAAGATGGAACCAATTGTCATTACCAAAACTTCTGTCCAAACGATATTGAACCCAAATATTTTCATGCCAGCCTTTCCATGATAATTTGTTGCCAGAACTTTGAAGTTCTCTTATTTTATAGTTTGTCGCCATATTCCAAAAGTCCCAAAATGAAGACTCTACTCTTAAAAGACCTCCTAACTTTTCTGTATTATCCATCAACTCATTAAAATCTCCGACTAAGAACCAAGCGTCATCTACTTCCTCACCAATTAAAAACAAGAAATCCCAGACATGGCGCCTAAGAGCTGTCATTGGATCCCCGTACACACATGACAAGTAAAAGGTCACCGATCCTAATTTGACTTTGAGATCAATAACCCGTGAATCATAATGCAAAACTGAAACTTCATAACTTTTCTTCCAAAACACAGCCAAACCACCACTAAGATCAAGTGGTTTAACTGTTACACTAAAATCATATTCAAGCGAATCTCGAAGACTTAAAACATAACTGTTATAAAATATATGTACCACTATTTTGTATATAGTGGAATGATATAAAAGTGAGATGTTATATAATATTAATAATATATATAATTATGGTGTATGATGTTTATATATGTAGATATAAATATTTGTGTAATATTAGCGAATGACCTGAGAGGGAGAGATTGAAGAAATTGATTATTTCTTTTTTCAAGTGACTACTTTTTTCTTCTCATTCTCTACCAAAGACTTAGACAACACAACTATTTATATTAAGTATATGGCGGTGGGTGAAACACACGTTGGTGTAAACGTGTCAGTAAGATAAAATAATAAAGTGTCATGGATAATCATCCATTTTCAACACTCCCCCTTATTATCATCCATCACTTGAATTATGTACTGTCTCGTTAAAAATCTTATCATGGAAAAATCCTGTGTAATAAAATCCATGATAAGAGAAAAAAAATACAGTAACATAATCTCCCCCTGAAATGACGAATATGACTTCTTCTTCATAAGTCATGTAGATTACGCATTCCGATGTTGTGAACGTGTTTTCTGAATGTTGTAATGGAAAGCGCTTTCGTAAAAAGATCGGCTGCATTATCAGTCGAGCGGATATATTGGATGTCGACTTCTTGATTTTCTTCGAGTTCTCGTATATAGGAGAAAAATCTTGGGGAAATATGCTTCGTTCTGTCATACTTGATATAGCCTTCTTTCAGCTAAGCAACACATGCAGCATTGTCTTCAAATAATTTTGTTGGCTCCTTATTCATAATTATCCCGCTTGCTTTTTGTATGTGTTGAGTCATAGACTTGAGCCAAACACATCCTCTACATGCTTCGTGAAGCGCAATAGTCTCTGCATAATTTGACAAGGTGGCGACCAATGTCTGCTTTTGGGATAGCCAAGAGATTACAGTACCTCCAAATATAAAAACATATCCGGTTTGCGATCCGGCTTTATATGGATCGGATAAATAGTCTGCATCTGCAAAACCAACTAAAACGCATTTGGAGTTTTTAGGGTAAAATAAACTCAAATCTATTATTCCTTGAAGATAACAAAAAATATGTTTTATTCTATTCCAATGCTATATCCGGTCGAGTGCAATTCGCAAGATACATAAGCCATCCAATAGCGCTCATATAAGGTACTTCAGGACCTAATACTTCCTCGTTATCTTCGCAAGGTCGAAATGGATCTTTATTGATATTAAGCGACCTATTGACCATTGGAGTACTTAAAGGAGTCGCTTTATTCATATAAAAGCGTTTCAAAATTCTTTTCGTATAATTTGATTGATGCACAAAAATTCCATTTCGAAAGTGCTCGATCTGGAGCCCAAGACAAAATTTCGTTTTCCCAAGATCTTTCATTTCAAACTCTTCTTTCATATGAGCTCTGGCATCATCAATCTCCTTTTGAGTTCCAATTATTTTCAGGTCATCAACATATACAGCAATGATCACAAATCCATAAAAAAATTTCTTAATAAATACGCAAGGGCATATCGCATTGTTGGTATATCCTTTACTCAACAAGTATTCACTTAAGCGATTATACCACATGCGTCCGGATTGTTTTAATCCGTAAAGTGATCGATGTAATTTAACCGAACATACTTCTTTAGATTTTGAACTTAATGCTTTAGGCATTTTCAATCCTTCTGGGATTTTCATGTAAATATCACTATCAAATGATCCGTATAGATATGATGTCACAACATCCATTAGATGCATCTTAAGATTTTTAGAGGCTGCTAAGCTCATTAAAAATCTAAATGTAATTGCATCCATAACCGGGGAATATGTCTCTTCATAATCAATTCCCGGTCTTTGAGAAAATCCTTGGGCAACAAGTCGGACTGTATATCTTGTAACCTCATGTTTCTCATTTCTTTTCCGTACAAAACCCCATTTGTACCCAACCGGTTTTACATGTTCAGGTGTTGTGACAATAGGTCCAAAACCTTTCTTTTATTGAGGGAGCTTAACTCGATTTCCATGGCCATTTTCCATTTCTCCCAATCAGATCTTTTCTGGCATTCTAATATGGACCTTTGTTCTGGATCATCACTTTCATGATCAATATCTTTTGATACAGAGAATGAAAAATTTCCATCATCATCTTCGATTTCATTTCTAACCCATATTTTTTCATTATGGGTATAATTGATGGAAATCTCACATTTTTCTGTGTCATTTTTGCCTGCAGGACTTTTATCTGTATCTGGCTCTTCTGGGTCGTTCTCTGTATATGGTTCTTCTGGACCATCTTCTGTATGTGGTTCTTCAGGACCATTTTTATTCAATGTTTCCAATTTCTTTTTCTTCTGGAGATTTTTATCTTTTGATCCCATCGGCCTCCCCCTTTTCAGTTGAACGTTAGGTTCATTGGCTATGTTTCCGTCAGTTTGTTCTTCCGTAACATTAATCTTTGATGGAACATTTGCAGCTGGTATATATGATTTTGTCACCCTTCTTGTATCGGTGAACGTATCGGGTAACTGATTTGCCATATTTTATAAATGGACAATTTTCTGAACTTCTAGTTCACGTTGATTCGTAGGGGGATCAATGTGCAATAAAGACAGTGTGCACCATGTAATATCTTTTGGAATTTCTTTAATTCCTCCCCCTAACACTGGGAATTCATCCTCATTAAAATGGCAATCAGCAAATCGTGCCGTAAACATATCACCAGTTTTCGGTTCAAGATACTAAATTATACTTGGTGATGAGTACCCGATATATATTCCCAATCTCCTTTGTGGTCCTATTTTTGTTCTTTGTGGTGGGGCTATAGGTACATACACCGCACACCCAAAAACTCGGAGATGGGATATATCTGGCTTCTGGCCAGACACTAATTGTACAGGGGAGTATATATGGTACGCACTTGGCCGTATTTGAATTAAGGCCACAGCATGCAAGATTGCATGACCCCATACCGAAATTGGGAGCTTTGTTCTCAATATTAACGGTCTAGCAATGAGTTGTAATCTTTTAATCAAAGACTCAGCCAAGTCATTTTGTGTATGAACATGTGGGACCGGATGTTCAACATCAATTCCTAATGACATGCAATAGTCATTGAAGGCTTGTGAAGTAAATTCACCAGCGTTATCAAGTCTTACTTTCTTTATTGTATAATCAGGAAATTATGCTTTCAACCTGATTATTTGGGCAATGAATCGTGCGAAAGCCATATTTTGTGTAGTCAATAGACACACATGTGACCATCTACTGGATGCGTCAATCAATACCATAAAATATCTAAATGGATTGTGGGTGAATAGGCCCACATATATCTCCATGTATTCTTTCTAAAAACATTGGAGATTCATTCCCAATTTTGGCTGATGATGGCAGAGTTATTAATTTTCCTTGAGAACAAGCTTCACATGAAAATTCTCTCGATTGAAAAATCTTCTGGTTTTTCAACGGATGGCCATTTGAATTTCCATAATTTTTCTTATCATGACTGAACCAGGGTGCCCTAATCTTTCATGCCAGATTTTAAATGTACTTGTAAACTTCGGGTTTACAGTAACATATGATTCAATCGTATTTATCTTTGTGGAATATATTCCAGAGGATAGAGCCGGTTGCTCTTCTAATATCATTTTTCTCTCCGAAATAGCTGATGTAATGCAAAGATATTCGATGCCACTTTTATGCATAGTTTCTATGTGATATCCATTTCTGCGGATATCTTTGAAACTAAACAAATTTCTGCAAAATTTAGGGGAATATAACGCATCATTTATTTCAAATTTCGTTCCCTTTGGCATAAAAAATTGACTATTCCAGAGCCCAGAATAATTTGAGCACTACCAGATATGGTATTAACGCTTCCGGCGTTTATATTAAAGGAGGAGAAATATTTTATATTGTTAAGTTTTGTGTGCGTTGTAGCACTGTCTGCCAGACATATATCTCCATCCTTGAGTTCAAATTGTGACATTGTCTGATTTTAAAAATATTCATAAAACTGCGTTAATAATAAATAAATTATATTTTATAAAGCAAACTATTTTACAATACAAAAAAAAATACAACAAAAACATTCAGTTCTTTATTTTATTATTTTCTTAAACAAACATAACTATTTATAAACAAACATAACTATTTATACATCATGTCTCGAGTTCTTCTTCAGGAAGACATTAAGCATTTTGTTTTTTGTTGATATCTTCAGGATCAACGATGAAATCTGCTACATCGAGATGTGTATCAAGATCCATACCATCGGAAGAAGGTCCGGCCTCGCCATACATGAAGTTGGTTTCAACTTCTTTTTCTTTTGCTTTTTTGTGATTTCATATATAGATCGGCTAGATGTTTTGACGTACGACAGGTACGGGCCCAATGGCCTTTCACGCCGCATCTATAACATACAGTTTCATTATGCTTATTTATCTCATGACCAACTTCATTTCCTTTAGACTTTTTATTCTCCTTTCCGGGGTTAGAATCATCTGGACGAGATTTTCGTATTTGTCCTCGTCCACGTCCACGTCCATATCCACCTCGTCCAAGACCACGGTAATTACCTTGACCGCATCCACGTCCATAATTATTATAACTAGATGAAGCAACATTCACTTCTGGGAATGAAGCTGATCCAGTGGGACGAGAGTTATGATTTAACATCACAAGTTCATTATTTTGTTCTGCCACTAACAGAACTTGCATTAAATCTGAGTACTTCTGGTACCCATTTGCCCGGTATTGCTGTTGTAAGATTATATTTCCAGGATGAAATGTTTGGAGAGTTTTTTCAATCATATCGTAATCACTTATCTTCTCTCCACACAATATTATCCTGGAAGTAATCCCAAACAGTGCAGAATTATAATCGCCAACGCTTTATAATCCTGGAACCGGAGATTTAACCACTCATGTCTTGCCTTTGGTAGTATCACATATTTCTGGTGATCGAACATGTCTTTAAGTAATTGCCAAAGATCTACAGGATCTTCTTTTGTGATGTACTCATTTTTTAAACTATCATGGATATGGTGGAATAAAAATATCATGGCGTTTGCTTTCTTTTCATCTGAGGTCGTTTTTGACTTGTCGATGGTATCAAGGAGTTGCTTTCCTTTCAGGTGCATCCTTGCTGCAACTGCCCATCTCATATAATTGTTTCCAGATACATCGAGGGCAGCGATCTCGAGTTTTGCCAAATTTGACATGATCACTGTATAAAATCAATCTTTTATTAACAACAAAATTTAGTCCAAAATCAATTTAAATATTCAATTAAAAAAAACACGAATTAAAAATAATATATAATAATAAAAAATGATTCGGGCGGCATACTAACACACCTCAGAATTAAAAAAATTTGATTCGGGCGGCATTTTAACACACCTCAGAATCGAAAAAAATTGATTCGGGCGGCATTTTAACACACCACAGAATCAATAAAAATGATTCGAACGGCATATCTACCAGTCACAGAATCAAAAAATTAAACAAACAATAATTTAAAACTATATATTTTATCTTCTGGATAAAATTTAATATATCGTTCTTCTAGAACGTTTTTATGTATGTCTTCTGAACATCTAGTTCTTCAAGAACTTTTACAAATGTCTTCTGGACATTTATTGTTATCGGGGAAGGCAGTGCCTATCGTCCCATGATATCATTTCAACGGAGAAGGCAGAGCCTTTCTATCCTTCAGCAAAATTTAAATTTAAACAAAAATTAAAAATCCTACTTTTTCGGTATATGAGCGAGTCGTGCTGATAACGTGTTATAAAATATATGTACCACTATTTTGTATATAGTGGAATGATATAAAAGTGAGATGTTATATAATATTAATAATATATATAGTTGTTTATATATGTAGATATAAACATTTGTGTAATAGTAGTTAATGACCTTAGAGGGAGAGATTGAAGAAATTGATTATTTCTTTTCTCAAGTGACTACTTTTTTCTTCTCATTCTCTACCAAAGACTTAGACAACACACCTATTTATATTAAGTATTTGGCGGTGGGTGAAACACACGTTGGTGTAAACGTGTCGGTAAGATAAAATAATAAAGTGTCATGGATAATCATCCATTTTCAACAATAACTATATTTTTGTTTCTTTCCATAAAAAATAAAAAATTTGGAAAAAACTTGCTACGCATCTCCGGTAACCGACGAACTGTCTCGGTGCTTTCTGCCCCTTGACAGTTCCAACTCAAAAGACTCATTGGGTATTCAGCGACTTCAAAGTGGAAGCCACCACAATTTCCTTAGTCTTGGGATTTTTGTTTGATGATTCTCCTGCCTCCGTAACCAACTTCCTCTTCACCTTTTCCTTAGGAGCTATATCTCATTTAGTGCACTCCTAGTCTCAACTGCTTTAGTTGTTCGAGTTTTCCGCTTCCAGGAAACCGGCCTCCGCCTATCTTTCTTGCCCACTGCAGAAGCACCCTCCATACCTTCCTCAGCTGCAGCCTCAAATATGAAAGGTAGCCATTTTGTTGAACGTATCGGGATCATAGCTTCAGCTGAAGACACTTCAATCTCAAGTCAACAGGGGCTGATATCACCGTTCGTTCTGGCACTGAAGTCCTGTGTCGAACTGAACGTGATGAAGCCTCTTCCGCAAAACCATGCACCTGGCCTTTAACTTTATCCAAGTTCGACGTAATTCTCGGTTGAGGAACAAGAGACTCACCAGATTTCTCCTCAAGTGATTGTTGAACTCGTATGATACAAGCATTACGCTCAGTTGGGTCAGAGTGTACCACATACTGTTGAGCCACGATGTTTTCTTCCCTAGATAAACCAGAGAATATTGGAATCTGGTGGAAAATAATTTTGTTACATCATTTGACTAAACAATACTTTTAGTGGAATTGAAGAATGTGAGTGAATTAAATAAGGAAAAATTACTCATTTGATACTACTTTTGTTGTTAGTGGCTAATTTAACATACAAAAGATTTGTTAAATGATTTTTTTTTTTTGTGGAAGCAGGTTTTTACATCAGGTCTGGGGTTCGAACCCCAGAGAACGCAGTGTATTGCAGATTAAAGAATGTAAAGGTTTTCCAAAGGTTTCAGTGTGCACAGATATAGTCGTCCATCATGGTCTCGTGTTGCGGGGAGAGCTTGTCCATCACAAGGGATGTCGTACCTACAGAACCGTCCGTCGAAGATCCGAATGTTGCAGAGAAAGTTTGTCCATCATAAGGATGTCGTACATGTAGAACCGCTTGTCGAAGAAAATTTGTGTCGTGGAATCGTCGTATGTAGAAGTTGTTCTCGCATTCGTGTAATCTGTAATAATAACGATGTAATAGACGATAAAAAAATGAGTTTTTTAAAACACAAAAATTCTCTTTGAACCATGTGAAAGGAAAAAAGTATTTATAGAAATGCTATTACTAAAAAATGCCACATCAGCATTTTTTCCATTTTGTTTTGAAAGAAAAAACACAATATTTTTGAGTTTGCCACGGTAGACAGAAAAATCTGCAACAAAAAATCTGTGGTGCTATGTGATCGTAGTTTGTTTTTAGATGGCAATTTTTTTTTTCCCTGCAGATTTGTGTCACGGATATTTTTTCTATCGCAGATTTACACGGCTTAGTTGTGGTATATTTTCAAGTATGTCGCAGATTTTTCTTTTTGCCGTAGATTTTTTTGGCCAAGTCTAATAGAGGTGGCAGATTTTTTTAATTTTTGTAAACTACAAAATTTTGAATGGTAGATTTTTTTCCCCGCCGCAGATTTCCACTGCAGATTTTTATTTTCCCTACAGTTTTTTTTCTGTTGCAGATTTTTGAAACAGTTATGGCAGATATTTCTAAAATGCTGCTCTGAATGCGAAAGATTAATTACTAGACTAACACTTTAGTTGCCGCAGATTTGTACTTAGTTACTGCAGATATATATTTTGTCGATGAGAGAAATTTGAGTTATCGCAGATTTCTAATTTCACGATACTGCATACATATTTTCAGCAAAATTATTACTAGACTAACATTTTAGTTACGACAGACTTTTAACCGCAGATTTTTTGGCATCATGTTACTGCAGATTTAGTATCGCAGATTTAAGTTGATGTTATTGCATATTTTTCTTTTAATTTTACATTAATTTAGACGAAAATTGATTTTTTTTTTTTAAAACCCTAGGTACAGCCACGATTTTTTTAGGTTTTTCTAAGCCCTCATCTTCTTCTTCTCCACGTTTCCTTACAGTTTTTCTAATTAATTTGCATGTTATTCATTTTTCCATATAATTTCATCAAATTGTTTCTACTCTTTCTTTTTACTCTATGGCACAAGTAATCATTGTCTCTGGAAATTGGATTTTTGAAAATAATAGATGGTTGTTTGCTGTTGATAGCAAGCGTGGTTGTCGAGTTCTACAATGTAATTCAAAGATCAACTATGAAGCTTTTATTAAAATGGTTTATGAAGACTTTGGATTTGATGAGAGAGTATGTGATGTTTGTTGTCGAAGAAAAATCCTTCAAAATTATCATCAGACACACCTCCGGTCATTACTAGTCAATTCCAAGTTTTTTTTATTCAATCAAAGTCAGACACAATTAGATTATGCGTAGATATTGGTAATAAGTAGTCATGTAGTTTGTGTACGTAACAACCAACTTTTATGAAATGTGTAACTAGTCAAACTCTAGGATTATGTGTTGCACAAGTAATTATACATCGTTTTGAATAAACCATTTCTTCTTGAGTCAACATCGTTCTATGTATCATTGTCCGAAGAGACTTTGTTTCAGGCTCAGTAGCCCTTAATGCTGTCTGCAATAGATTATGTTCTCTCTTTCAATGAATATATTGTCAAAGGTAACGCCAACACAAGCTTGCAGAAGAAAAAAGGACATGCATATTGCACAGCTTGCAGAAGAAAAAAAGACATGCATATTGCAGAAGATTAATTTAAACAACTACTTGGCTCTAGGTTTTTTGGAGACTCTGCTAGTAATCAACACTTACAAAAGTTTAATCAGTTGTGATAAAACTTAAATTTAGTTACATAATGATCATAAAATTCTTGACTACCAAAAGGATTCTTCCAAGAATCCCAAAACTGGAACCCTAATTCAACAAATGACATTTCTATGAAATATCAAATTACCAATTCCCCAGAGCTATCAATCGTCCTCTAGCGAGCAAAAATACACAAGCGAGATACTTCAATGTAGATGAAATGGCTCAGAAGAAAGATCAAAGACTAACCGCAATACTAATGACCACAATTCCCTCGATACGGAACCGTAAAGGAGCCGAAACAGATCGGCAATAATCATCTTCTGGAGGCATCTCACTCTGTCTCTTCCTCTCTCCACCATTGTTCGCTTCAGTCTTCCTCTCCTCAGCCGTCACGACTCCGTCAACAAGCGCGACGTCATTCGGCGACAGCAAGGGTCGACTCCGGTTTGAGGATGACAAAGGCGTCACCGACGATGAGGAGAATCAAGACACCGGCGAAGAGAACCAACGGCACCGGCGAAGAGACGACGACAACACGCAAGGAAGGTGGCGATGGCGGTTGTCGCCAAGGGAGAAGATTTTAGGTTTTTTTGCTCGATTGTTTTAGAAATTTTTTGAACAATAGGTTTTATTAAAATACATAATTAAGTGGCTTAAATTAATTAATTTTGTTTTATAAATTATAAATTAAAATTATATATTTGATTTATAATTTAGAATATGTTCAAAAAAAACAAAAGGATACTAAAGCCTTTTAACAAAAAATTAGTATTAGACTAGTCAAAGTGTTTTGGAGTGTGTTAGATTAGCAATTAACTACAAAAGTAGTATCATTCTAGTTTATTAAAACATTAAATAACCACAAATAACCAATAGTAGTACAAAACTAATGAATCCAACCAAAATAAAAATCACCAAATCAAGCCAAAATTGAATATAAAAATAATTTAAACGGTATAATTTTTCTATATCAAATTATCTAGATCCAAATTCAACCGAACCGTTTAACCAAAATTCACAATATAAAATTAGATTTTTAATCATATATATAAAATATTATAATAACTAAAATGATTAGTTATGTTTACTGTTGTTATAGTTTTTTTTTAAACTTAATTAAACCGAACCGAATACATTATATCCCAAATGAGAACTATTTTTTAAAAACTCAAAAAATCCGTATCTAGAACCAAACTAAATAACCAAATACCCACCCATATTTTTTGTTCTCTAAAAAATAGATTAATATTATATCAAAGAATCATGTATTTTTTAACTCATTAATTTTTTTATTTCCTTTTTAAAAATATTTTATGTTGTTTAATATATTACCAAAAATGACCGAACCAAAATATTTATGGTTAAAACCATAAACCAATGAAAACCGTACCAAACCGTATTTCAATCGGTTTTAATGGTTCATTGTCTATAAAACCGAAAAAATCAAACCGGAACAAAACTGTAAACTAGAATGCTACCCCTAATTTGAACCAAGCCGAATAACTAAATGTTCATCATTGACTTTTGTTAGAGTAATGTATTTTTAGTTCATTAATTTTTGTAGTTCGTTATTTTATTTTATTTTTCATTGTTGTTTAATAAATTACTATTCCAGTAAAAAAATTTAATAATTTTTTAAAAAGCTCACATTTTAAATATTTTAAATCATTAATATTTAATTTAATTTTAAAAATATTATTTACTTTTATTTCATAATATTCCAATTGGATGTTAATTTATTTGTTTATCCTTTATATTTTATTGTATTATATTCTGTTAGATTCAGTCAGATTCCCTCCTTTATATAGAAAATCGCAGATCTAATAGCCCTAATTTCACAGTTTCCGCAGCGGCAGCGTCGAATATGAAGAGATTACTACCCGATCCCAGCGGCGACGAAAGATCCCGCTGTAAGATGTTGGAAATTGTTAATTCTATGATCTAGATTAGGTTGAATAGAATGATCTGTATTAGGTTTCATATGATTGATCTGTGATAGTAAATTTGAATCGATTGTTCTGATTGATTGGTTATTGGTTGTTGCAGTTCGTGAGACCTATGTGTTATGGGACGTTGATAGTTGTGAGTCAATCCCTGAAAATCCTTTTGAGTTGAAAGTGAAAATCGAATATCTAATTGAGACAGAGGGTTATTCTGGGCAAGTATCATTCTGGATGTTTGCTTCTGAGAAAACGTTCCCCGCTGATTTGGTAGATATGTATGGGAATGCCGGTTTAGACGTAGTAATTGAAGGTGATTATGAATCCTTTACCTTAACGTCATTTTTTTTACTTATATATATTTATATTTATGATGATGTTGATCCTGATACCATTCCAGGGGATAAGGATGTGATGGTCCACGATATGTTACAAGAAATTCTTTTCTGGGCAATGCGCTCTAGAAAACCAGGAAATTTGCTGGTTCTCTCTGGAAACAAAAACTTTGGACAAGACAAGTTCGCCTCTATTCGTCAAAGCATGGAAAACAAAGGTTTCTATGTTACCGTAGCACCGTTTGAGTCAGTCACCGAGGTTGAGTTACCCCATTGGGAGGGCTCATGCTATTGTCCCCAATGATCCCAAATATTTGACAATCTTTTGCGTTTATCTTATGTATGCCTTTCTAAGAATATTTTTTTTTTTTTTTTTTGCGTCTATATGTATGTTTAGCCAAGACTGTTTTTATAACAATATTTTAAGTCATCTATATAACATATTATTAAGAAATTATAGATTGTTTTACCAATATATACGAATACCCAACCATAAAACTAATCATAGATAACAAATCATCACATCGCTTTGCAATTTATATAAAATTTCCAAATTGACAGGCTCAAGCCGAACCTTCCAGCAATAATGTCAAAGTAATAATGACCTGATGAAGTATCTAGAGCATCTGGCTCAACATGGCATATTTTACAGCCTTGATGTTTCTGCTATCTTGGGAATCAGATACATGAGTCTCTAGTGCTTCTACAATTTCTCAAGGGTATGCAGTTTTTCTTCGGAGTGAAGATACAACAATGTAGTCCGACAACTTTTCTGATTCCACCCAAGGATTCATATTTTTACAATGATCAAATGTAGCAATGACAGAAACAGCAACTGATCCGCAACAATCACCAATCCCTTCGCAATGCTAATATTTATGGTGATGTTGATTCTGATACCATTCATTACAGGGGCTAATGATGCCATCGAACACATGTTCTTTTCCGGGCACTCCGCAATAGACGCAGACCAGGAAATTTGCTGGTTATTGTTGAAAGTTAAACTTGATTTTGGATCAAGTTTAATTATTAGGCCAAATCCAAGACATGATCCAAGTTCTAGAGTTTTCTCTAGAAATATCAACATTTCCACCTCCTTAAAGTTTTCTAGACAATTCCATGGAATAAATATCTAGAGAAATCTCTAGATAATTGTAGTAAAAAATCAAGATAATTATAATAGAACTCTCTATATTTTAGATTAAAATATTTAAGATATTTTGTGTTTTGGAGGCTATAAATACCTCCTCCCACCTTTATTTGTAATTATCCTCTCAAGTCATCAAATACAAATAAAATCTTCTTCTTTCTAAATCTTCTACTCTCCAAATACTTAAACACTTCCAAATAATTTCTTACTTCCAACAAAGTGGTATCAGAGCGAGAAGATCATTTTGAAAATGGCGAGTAACGGTGTTCCCTTCCAAGTTCCGATGCTCACAAAGAACAACTACGATAATTAGAGTCTACGAATGACGGCTATCCTAGGAGCACATGATGTGTGGGAGATACTCGAGAAAGGATTCGTTGTGCCGGAGAATGAAGGTAATCTTTCTCAAACTCAAAAAGATAGTTTGAGAGATTCAAGGAAGAGAGACATGAAAGCTCTCTGTCTAATCTATCAAGGATTAGATGAAGATACGTTCGAGAAAGTCGCGGAAGCTACATCGGCCAAAGAAGCTTGGGAAAAGCTTCGAACATCTTACAAGGGTGTCGATCAAGTAAAAAAGGTACGTCTTCAAACTTTAAGAGGAGAATTTGAAGCATTACAAATGAAGGAAGGTGAACTCGTCTCCGATTGTTTCTCAAGAGTTTTAACGGTTACTAATAACCTAAAAAGAAATAGAGAGAAGTTAGATGATGTGAGAATCATGGAGAAGGTTCTTAGATCGTTGGATCCAAAGTTTGAGCATATTGTCACCGTCATCGAAGAGACAAAAGATTTGGAGGCCATGACAATGGAGCAACTTCTTGGGTCGTTACAAGCTTATGAAGAAAAGAAGAATAAAAAGGAAGATATCACCGAACAAGTACTCAAGATGCGGATCAATCATACTAAAGAAGGAAACGGCCAAAGTTATCAAAGAAGGGTGGCGGTCAAGTAAGAGGACGTGGTCGAGGATATGGAAGTGGAAGAGGTTGGAGATCCTATGAAGACAACACTAAACAAAGAGGAGAAGGCTCATCAAGAAGCCGTGGGAGAGGAAACTCAAAATCAAGGTATGATAAATCAAATGTCAAATGCTACAATTGTGAGAAGTTTGGACATTATGCCTCCGAATGTCAAACTCGTAACAATAAAAAAGTCGAAGAGAATGTCAACTACGTGGAAGAAAGAAACAAAGAAGACGAAATGTTATTGATGGCTTATAAGAAAGATGAACGAGAAGATAATCATAAGTGGTACCTCGATAGTGGTGCAAGTAATCACATGTGTGGAAGAAAAAGCATGTTCGTGGAGCTTGACGAATCGGTGAAAGGAAACGTGGCTTTGGGAGATGAATCAAAGATGGAGGTTAAAGGTAAAGGAAATATTCTCATCCGATTAAAGAATGGAGATCATCAATTCATTTCCAACGTCTACTACATTTCAACCATGAAGACCAACATCTTGAGCCTTGGACAACTCTTAGAGAAAGGTTATGATATCCGATTAAAAGATAATAACCTTTCTCAAAGAGACAAGGAAAATAATCTCATAACAAAGGTGCCGATGTCTAAAAATAGAATGTTTGTTCTTAACATTCAAAGTGAGATCGCACAATGTCTCAAGATGTGCTACAAAGAGGAGTCTTGGCTTTGGCATCTTTGGTTCGGACATCTCAACTTTGGAGCTTTGGAGTTGCTTTCGAAAAAGGAAATGGTGAGAGGATTACCTTGCATCAACCATCCAAATCAAGTTTGTGAAGGGTGTCTACTTGGAAAACAATTCAAAATGAGTTTTCCAAAGGAGTCAAGCACAAGAGCTAAAAAGCCATTGGAGCTCATACACACGGATGTGTGTGGTCCGATCAAGCCAAGTTCGCTCGGTAAAAGTAACTACTTCCTTCTCTTTATTGATGATTTTTCAAGAAAAACATGGGTTTATTTTCGGAAAGAATAGAACAATTCTTGAGATGGTGAGGAGCATGCTAAAAAGTAAGAAACTTCAAAAGGAGTTATGGGCTGAAGCAGTCGCGTGTGCAGTTTATTTATTAAACCGATCTCCAACAAAAAGTGTCTCCGGAAAAACTCCACAAGAAGCTTGAAGCGGAAGAAAGCCTGGTATTTCTCATTTAAGAGTTTTTGGAAGTATTGCTCATGCTCATGTCCCTGACGAGAAGCGAAGCAAACTAGATGACAAAAGTGAGAAGTATATATTCATTGGTTATGATATTAACTTCAAAGGATACAAGCTCTACAATCCGGACACGAATAAGACAATCATAAGTCGAAATGTCATCTTTGATGAAGAAGGCCCACTACACCACCAACTTCACCAACAAGCTCTCAAGAAGAAGAAAGTTCGAGCGAAAGAAATCCACGTTTTAGAAGTCTACAAGAACTTTACGAGGTAACTGAAAATCAAGAAAACCTTACTCTATTTTGTCTATTTGCGGAGTGTGAGCCCATGGACTTCCAAGAAGCTATGGAAAAGAAGTCATGGAGAAATGCGATGGATGAAGAAATCAAGGCGATAGAAAAGAACAATACATGGGAGTTAGCTTCACTTCCAAATGGGCAAAAGGCGATTGGTGTAAAGTAGGTGTATAAAGCGAAGAAAAACTCTAAAGGAGAAGTTGAAAGATACAAGAGAAGATTGGTGGCAAAAGGATACAGTCAAAGAGCCGGCATCGACTATGATGAGGTATTTGCTCCTGTTGCTCGTCTAGAAACTGTTTAATTAATTATTTCATTTGCGGCTCAAAACAGTTGGAAGATACATCAAATGGATGTCAAATCAGCTTTTCTAAATGGAGATCTTGAAGAAGAAGTTTACATTGAGCAACCACAAGGCTACATAGTCAAAGGAGAAGAAGACAAAGTGTTAAGGCTAAAGAAAGCACTTTATGGGTTAAAACAAGCTCCAAGAGCATGGAATACTCGAATCGATAAGTACTTCAAGAAGAAAAACTTCATCAAGTGTCCATATGAGCATGCACTTTATATCAAAAATCAAGATAAAGATATATTGATTGTATGCTTATATGTAGATGACTTGATATTTACGGGAAGCAATCCAAATATGTTTGAGGAGTTCAAGAAAGAGATGACGAAGGAGTTCGAGATGACGGATATTGGGTTGATGTCTTACTACCTTGGAATTGAAGTAAAGCAAGAAGACAATGAAATCTATATTACTCAAGAAGGTTATGCTAAGGAGGTACTTAAGAAATTCAAGATGGATGACTCGAATCCAGTTAGCACGCCGATGGAGTGTGGAATCAAATTGTCAAAGAACGGAGAAGGAGAAAAAGTGGATTCAACACTCTTTAAAAGCTTAGTTGGAAGCTTACGATATTTAACATGCACAAGACCAGACATTTTATATGCGGTCGAAGTAGTGAGTCGTTACATGGAGAATCCAACAACAACTCATTTCAAGGCGGCAAAGAGGATTCTTCACTATATCAAAGGTACCATAAAATTTGGCTTGTACTATTATACTTCTAATAATTACAAGCTTGTTGGATATAGCGATAACGATTGGGGTGGAGACGTAGATGACCGAAAGAGCACAAGTGGCTTTATGTTCTACATTGGAGATACGACTTTCACATGGACGTCGAAGAAACAACCAATTGTTACTTTATCTACTTGTGAAGCGGAGTACGTAGCGGCTACTTCATGTGTTTGCCATGCTATTTGATTACGAAACTTGTTAAAGGAGTTAAGCTTGCCACAAAAGGAGCCAACGAAGATCTTTGTGGATAACAAGTCAGCAATAGCATTGGCGAAGAACCCAGTTTTTCATGATCGAAGTAAGCACATTGACACACGTTATCACTACATTAGATAGTGTGTTAACAAGAAGGAAATGCAATTGGAGTATGTGAAGACAAATGATCAAGTAGCTGATATCTTCACGAAGCCTCTTAAACGCGAAGACTTTATCAAGATGAGGAGCTTGCTTGGAGTAGCAAAATCAAGTTTAAGAGGGGGTGTTTGAAATAGCAGATTTTTTATGTTTTGCTATCTGTCAAATGCCTTAATGCATATTCATGTCATTGTAATACAGAAAAGTGTCAATCCAATCGGGTGCGATATTAACCAAGAAGGATGGAATCAAATAGTCTAAGTCAAGCCAAGCAAGCAAATAAGATGTGAAGCTATCAACCTAGCAAAAAGAAATCAAAAGCAATAACGGAAACTAAAAAAGAACATAAAACAGAATGAAAACAGAACAGAAACAGAGTAAAGCTGAGACAATAAACAGAGTAAAAACAGAACGAAAACAGAACACGAAAATCAATTAAGAACGAAGCAGGTCCTAAGGATGGGGTAATTGACTTGGTGTATCCTCTTAATCTACCTAGATTGTTTAACAATCTTAATCAAGCTATTCCCTAGACATCAAACATCACAACCAGTTAAGTCCACTCATGTGATAAGTAACCTCAAGCTAGACCAGTTCCAGACCCAATCCCTTGGCGAAATCTACCCTAGCAGGCATTAAAATTCAGTTCAATATTGTCAATAAACACCCTAGACAACTAATCCCTTAGACTAGGTATGCAAATCTCTAACATCAGTTCAGTCAAGCATTTTATCGAACACCTTCTGGGTGGAAAAACACCTAAGTCCTAATCTCAATTGATCAGAAAGAAATTAGCATTAAGAACACTGATTTAGAAGGGAAATCAACAATTCTACACTTAAACCACCTAAGAGACTAAGATTCCACACCTAATCTAACCCATCCTCAAGAACCCTAATGACTACTCAGAACACATGAAGAACAGCATAATCACAAACCCAGAAATCAAAATAACTTGCATAAGTAGAGAGATGAGGAAGAGAAGAGATGGAATAGAAAGATTCAAACACAAATACTCAGTAGATTCAAAGTTACAGGATCCAGAAAGCAAGAACAGAAGAACAAAACTTAAAAAAAACGAGAGATTCTTTAGTGCTAAGCGAATAAAGGGTATTTATACTAAGAGATATAAACAATAGGAAAGTGCGAAGGAGGACTCGACCATGGGCGGTCGAGTTGTATGCTCGACCTCGGCCAAAATCAAGATTGCATTTTTATTTCTTCAACTTGATCGGTGGACTCGACCTAGCTTGGTCGAGTCGACTCCAAAATCTTCAAGACGGCTCTTTTTTTCCTTGGACTCGATCACAGGAGGTCGAGCTGGGCTTTAGAAACTTCAAGATTGCACCTTTATGCCTAGCTCGATCATGGACTCTATCAAGCTTGCTAGAGTCAGTCTCAAAGTGCAGTTTTTGGTGCAGAGTGCACTGGCTCGACCTGCTGGCTCGAGCTGGGTGCTAGAGTCAGTCTCCATTCGAGTTTCTGGTCGAGTTAAGCTCTCTTTTTTCTCCATTTGACTTCAACATCTCCAATATCCCTTGAATGCACCTGAAACAAGTCCAAAATGCAAAATGCATGCAATCCTAATGCAAAACACTCTAAGTATGCAAAACTAGAGATAAATGCTAACAACATGCTAATAATCAAGGCTAAATGTATGAATTATGCATGCTAAAACCATATAAAATGTAGACATATCAGTGTTGAAAGTTAAACTTGATTTTGGATCAAGTTTAATTATTAGGCCAAATCCAAGACATGATCCAAGTTCTAGAGTTTTCTCTAGAAATATCAACACCTCCACCTCCTTAAAGTTTTCTAGATAATTCTATGGAAATATCTAGAGAAATCTCTAGATAATTGTAGTAAAAAATCAAGATATTTATAATAGAACTCTCTAGATTTTAGATTAAAATATTTAAGATATTTTGTGTTTTGGAGGCTATAAATACCTCCTCTCACCTTCATTTGTAATTATCCTCTCAAGTCATCAAATACAAATAAAATCTTCTTCTTTCTAAATCTTCTACTCTCCAAATACTTAAACACTTCCAAATAATTTCTTACTTCCAACAGTTATCTCAGAAAACAACAACTTTGGACAAGACAAGTTTACTCTCTCTCCCAATTTGAAGCTTAAGGCAAAAGAAACTAAACAAGCTTTCAGTTTTTAGATGAACAAATCAAATCATCACATCGCTTGCTATATATACTAATTTAATCAAAGATCAGTCTTTTTTGTCTCCATCTCCTTTCTTCCATTCCCATATTACATTATAAGGCTGCTGCATCGAGCTTTCTCCAACACTCTCAACTACTTTATTATCTTCCCGTCTAAAAACAGCCATCTGAGAAGCAAACCCGGGTTCTACTTCTCCAGACCCACCAACACCGCTAAACTCTATGATATAGGTCAATTCCTTACTAGACCAAAGTTTCGTTGTAATATAGTAAGATGTCAATCCATAAGGGTGAAGATATTAACCAAAAAGGATGAGATCAAATCATTCAAGTCAAGCCAAGCAAGAGCGTATAGGACTCTAACACCCTAGACAGAAATTAGAAATAGAAGCTAAGGCGAATCAATTCAAGAACTAACAGAAGCAAGGCAATAACAGAAACAGTGTATAGGGCTAGACGAGAATTCAATCAATGCAAGAGAAGTTCCTAAGGATGGGGTAATCGACTCAGTGTGTCCTCTTAGCCTACCCAGGTGGTCTAACAAAACTCAATCAAGCTATTCCCTAGACATCAAACATCACAACCAGTTAAGTCCACTCCCGTGATAAGTAACCTCAAGCTAGACCAGTTCCAGACCCAATCCCTTGGCGAAATCTACCCTAGCAGGCATTAAGAAACAGTTCAATATTGTCAATAAACACCCTAGACAACTAATCCCTTAGGCTAGGTATGCAAATCTCTAACATCAGTTCATTCAAGCATTTTATCAAACACCTTCTGGGTGGAAAAACACCTAAGTTCTAATCTAAATTGATCAGAGAGAAATTAGCATTAAGAACACTGATTTAGAAGGGAATTTAAACAATCAACTCTTAAACCACCTAAGAGACTAAGATTTCACACCTAATCTATCCCATCCTCAAGAACCCTAATGACTACTCAGAAAACATTAAGAACAACATAATCACAAACCCAGAAATCATAGAAACTTGCATAGATTAAGGAAACAGATAGAGAAATGATAGAATAGAAGAAATCAACTCAAAATAACAAGAAGAAACCAAATTACAAAGTCTAGAAATCAAGAACAATGTAGAACAGAAGGAAAACTCGAAAATTAGGCATAAAAATTAAACTTAGAAGTCTTAATCCCACATTAGGTATTTATACTAAGTCTTAAAACCCCTAAAACGTCATGGGTAAAATGGTAAAACGTGCAGGATAAGGTCCAACTCGACCCTGTGGTGGTCGAGTGCTGTGCTCGAGCTGATGAGATCAAGATTGCATTTTTGTGTGTTGAGCTCGAGCCTCCTACTCGACCCTATGGGCTCGAGTCAGACTTGAAATTTCCAAGACTCCTCTTTTGTGTTGGGCTCGATCCACCTACTCGACCCCTTGACTCGACCCTACAGGCCAGAGTCTGCTTCTGCACCATCTCCTGCCTTAGCTCGACCCTCCTACTCGACCCTACAGGCCAGAGTCTGACGTCCAGGACAGCTTCGAGTCTAACTTCTCCAGAATCGCCTGAAAGTACCTGTAACAAGCCAAATATGCAAGATGTATGCAAACCTAATGCAAAACACTCTAAGTATGCAAAACTATAAATAAATGACAAGAACAGGTCAAATAACATGTCTAAATGAATGAATAATGCAAGCTAAAACCATATAAAATGCAGACATATCACTCTACCCTGTAGTTATGGAGTTGGGCGAGCTTAGCTCCCCACTAGTTAAACTGCACTCTTGTCCATTCAAATTTATGGTCATTGTTCCTGAATTTCGGAATCTGTGACTCGGATTTGTCTTCTTCTTGTGTAGACCGCTGGAGAATTGTGTTGAACTCGTAGTTTGGTGTTGAGACAATCAAGAGCTTGGGATAAAACAAGCTCAGAACCTTTTCCCCAAATTCACAGGCTTCATCTTCTTCCATATGTTCAATAACCTTCAAGATTTGGAACCACACAGATTGTTTTTGATGAACATGCAACAAAATTTGGTAAGGATTAGAAAGCAGATGATAGGAGGACCTCTAAGCAAGTGCCGATGTCAATGTTGTATAGCCTGGAGTCAAACTCGAGAATGGAACCATCATAAAGTGTAGCAGATTCGACGTTGCAAGCTTCCTTGTTTAGTTTTGAGTGTAGCATCTGAAATGGAAACACAATATACACAAAAACATAGGTAAGTCTTACCATTTCTTTTTTCGGTTACACAATATACAGAGATTCATGACTGGTGCAAAATGCATTCTTCATCAAACACATATCAAGTTTTTCGATGCATTAGTCTCATCAAGTTAAGCCCTAAAAAGCGGAAAAAACAGTTTTGTGTGATTTTACATACGTTAACAGTTTTGGTAATACCCTTGGGTGATGTCAACGCCAATAATGGTTTGAAGTGAAGTTGGATAGTCAAGTAGGGAGTTTAATAGACTTCCAGATCCGCATCAAAAGTCAACCTGTAACTAGAATTCTTGAATTCAGAATCCTAATAAGCAGAAAGACATTAAAATATAAGAAAGAAAACAAAAAGAGCATACCAAAGTAGAAATAATACAATACCAGCAAAACGAATAGAAATAAATCAATCCTAGATTCACCAGAAGACTTTTAAGTAAGGTTCTTGCATAAACTTCGCCACTTTTTCGTAATTGTCAGAACCAGATCTTGTTAATTACTAAATAAGAATTTCTAGACCTAAGTTCACTGGTGAAGGCAGTAGTAACAAATGTCAACATTTGATAAAGTCTTTTCTTCTTTACCAACCAGAAAAACGTTTTAAGAGATTATACGATACTTGACAGAAGATGGCGCATTCTCTCAGAATCATTGGCGATAGCCAAAATCAAAGCTTCAGCCGCAGCAGGCAGTATAGTATTAAAGGAAGCATATTCACCCACAGTCATCTGAGTAACAGCTGATTCAATATGTGAATTCATCGCTCCAATTCCTATCTCAAACTCTTATCTCTTCATTGCTTTCACTTACTTCTCTCGGAGATTCACGATCACTCTAATAGTCATCGCTCGAATATGCAGGATCCACTGCCAAAGATAAAGAATAGCATATCCTAACCACGAAACCATTTGTTATTGTTTCACCCCGCCCGATAACCCCCACAGGAAACCGGCAGAAAACCCTAGAATTTTCAAATTTTCCCGCTAACAACTTAACAAGCAAGAAATAACATGCATAATATACATCAACATGCACATATACCACAATGCCCAACTAGCACAACGCTAATAACATGTACGAGTCCATACTACCGCTAGTACTATCGTACAACTACAGGGCAATACACAAGCACAACGCAAAAGATCCTAAGCTATGTCATCCAATCCCCCGCCATCCGTTCCACGAGCTCCGCTAAACCTTATTTTTACCTACATCAACAACGAGATGCTCAGTATACATCATACTGAGTTAGGCACAACAACAAAACAACGCAACATATAAATGCACACAAGCATATCCAATCACATAATCAATGTACCTCATGCAACCTATGTGATCGAACTATGCCCAATCGCATACTCTAGTCTATCACAAACTAGACTCGGAACTGCCCCTAGCCCACGCTATACACGGTCCCGTACTCGTGCCAACGCACCCACCCTATCGTACTCGCGCCAACACGCTCACATCCCACACAACCGCCCACGCGGTCCCAAGCACTCACCTCAAAGTCCAAGTGAAATGCTCCGACACTACTTTAGGGTCCTCTCTGCATAATCTATACATCACAGAACAAAACACGGATCAAAACCAAATCCTACCGAAAACAGAGCATCAGCCCGACCAGCAGCCAGATATCGGCCCAATCGGGCCAGACTTTCAGATCGTCTGCCCGACCAATGGCCCGACCCTGCCCCGGTCGTGCCAGACTTTCCGAACATCGCCCTATCACTGGCCCGACCATGGCCCGATCGTGTCAGCCTTTCCGAGCGTCAGCCCAAACAATGGCCCGACCAATGGCCCGATCGTGCCAGCCTTTAGGACGTCAGCCCGATCAAAACAGAGCAAAGCCCTCCGAGACTGCCCTGTTCCCGCGATTCCACCGCCCAAATCACCCCAAAACATTCCCTAAACCATCCCAAAACTCCAAATCAAGCTAAGAGACCAAGGGATTACCTTTTGGGATGATCTTTGAGCCCTTTAGTCACCTCCAAACGCAAGAAGCTTCCCCACGGAAGAATCTACATAAAGCACAAAACTCAATCACATCTCCATCACTTGGTGAACTTCTCTAACCACAAGAGAATAGAGTTTCTGAGGCTTACCACAAGTTCTTTACACAACCAAGAACTCCAACTAGCCAACGCACCTCTTGATCACACAAGAGAGATGAAGAAGGAGGAGAAGAAGATGGTAGAAAGGTGGAGAAGATTGGAGAAGATGGAGAAGGATAAGACTTTTCTTCTTCTCTTTCTTGCCTTGGTTTGGGCCTCATGGCCCAACACCCTTCCTCCAACTTCGGCCCACTTCCCCAAGGCCCAACAAAGGCCCACTTCTCGGCCTACACACCGCAACATTGATCAGCGGTTAACCCCGGTCAACCGGTCAATCCTATCTCGGTCGTTACAATTCCCCCTTAACAAGATTCGTCCCCGAATCTTCCGCAGAGCCACATCGGCGTGCCTTAACTAATAGCTCGACTCCGCGGTCATCCGCTATCCCGAGGAGTCACCCGTACGGATAACTCACCCCCACTATCCCACGATTGCCTGATCTTTCTTAGTGCGTCTTGGCTAGATCATCTTCTTTCTTAGTCTAGGGTCGGAGTGTGTAACCTCACGACCACTCTCCCTAGATAAGAGGTAGACTCTTACGCCTCGCGGTCCAACGACCTTCTGTACTACCATGTACTCACGTCGAGTACACCTGTTGTGCAGCATTATGGTCCATTAACACCCGAGCAAACCATATCCACCACACCGTCCACTAACCATTCAGTAGACATGTCACTGCGCTGCCTACCATACTCTGGTAAGCTCACAATGCCCCATGCCTACTTAGCTCTAATGGACCCTTTGGCGCTGCCTATTACACTGAATAGCTTGCCACGCAGCTTCGCGTCGCCCATCCCAGTGAATAGACTCACAACGCCCACATGCCATCCTATCCATAATAAACACATATCTGCGCCGTCTATCCCAACGGATAAACTCACAACGCCCGGGTCTATTACACTAGTTGGCATGTCCGAATGCCTCATTATCCATGATAGACACATATCTGCGCCGTATGGCCCGGTGGCCAAACTCACAACGCTTTGGTCTATCACACTAGTCAGCATAACTGCTCCGATAATCGGCATAACTGCCAATCATCTTGGCCCACAAGATGCAACCCACGTTGCACCTAAGTCTATCACATCCGACAACGTCTATCCCAACAGATAACATCACAACGTCGGACCCTTTACTAACCCCTAGTAGACCTACAACTTGAATAGATAATAAACAGCTTTATTGAATATTCACAACTTTGTGCAATGTTACCATACACAATAACAAGTACAACACAAAACACAACGCAACATGACTCCGAACACCACGGAGCATGACCACACACTCAACAACGCCCGGGTCTATTACACTAGTTGGCATGTCCGAATGCCTCATTATCCATGATAGACACATATCTGCGCCGTATGGCCCGGTGGCCAAACTCACAACGCTTTGGTCTATCACACTAGTCAGCATAACTGCTCCGATAATCGGCATAACTGCCAATCATCTTGGCCCACAAGATGCAACCCACGTTGCACCTAAGTCTATCACATCCGACAACGTCTATCCCAACAGATAACATCACAACGTCGGACCCTTTACTAACCCCTAGTAGACCTACAACTTGAATAGATAATAAACAGCTTTATTGAATATTCACAACTTTGTGCAATGTTACCATACACAATAACAAGTACAACACAAAACACAACGCAACATGACTCCGAACACCACGGAGCATGACCACACACTCAACAACCAAGCTCCCTAGCTTGCCGAACCACTTGGGATACTTGCGATGCAAATTCGCTTACGACTCACAAGTTTCTTCCTCGGTCTCATTGCAATCCCACAAGACTTTAAGCTCCGAAACTGACTTCCTTCCGATCACCCGCACCCGGCGATCCAACACTCGGAGAGGTCGTGCCTCCAATACCATGCTTGACAATAAATCAGGTGGAACCCCCGTAACAACCCGATCGTCCTGCTGCAAGCATTTCTTAAGCATCGACACGTGGAAGACCTTGTGAAATGCATGCATCGCATTCGGCAACTCCAGCCGATATGCCACTGGCCCGATCCTCTCGAGCACCCCCATCGGATCCATGTACCTCGGACTCAACTTCATCTCGTTAATGGATTGATTCGGACCTCGCAACATAACCATCTTCAGGTAGACCATATCGCCCACCTTGAAAGCCAACTCTTTCCTACACCGATCCGCGTAGCTTTTCTGACGGTTTTGAGTTTCCTTCAAGCTCACCTTGACCATCCTCACCTTGACCATCCTCACCTTATCCAAAGTCTCTTGTACAAAATCAGCCCTGAGCAAGCTCCGCTCCCCCACTTGCGTCCAACACAACGGGGTCCTGCACGACCGACCATACAAAGCCTCAAATGGTGCCATGCCAATGCTCGCCTGAAAGCTGTTGTTGTACGCAAACTCCACAAGGCTCAAGTGATCCGCCCAATGACCACCCCACTCAAGAACGCACATCCGTAGCAGATCTTTCAACTTCTGGATAGTCCGCTCGGACTGCCCATCCGTCTGCAGATGATACGCGGTGCTCATGTGTACACGAGTACCCATCTCCTTCTGGAACACCCGCCAGAACAACGAGGAGAACTTTGGATCCCAATCCGATACAATACTCACTGGTACCCCATGCAACCGCACAATCTCGGCCACAAACCTCCTAGCTAAGACCTCTGCCCTATCGGTCTTCTTAATGCCCAAGAAATATGCCGATTTTGTTAACCGGTCCACTATGACCCAAATGGCATCACGGCCACGCGACAATGGCAACCTCACCACGAAGTCCATGGTGATCTGGTCCCACTTCCTTTCCAGAATAAGAAGGCCCAGCAGCAACCCACTCGGAACCTGGTGCTCAGCTTTCACTAGCTGACACGCATCACAACTCGCCACCCACCTTGCGATATCTCTCTTCATCTCCATTCAAAGATAGTACCGCTTCAGATCACGATACATCTTTGTAGCCCCGGGATGAATCGAGAAGTTGCTCTGATGTGCTTTCCTCAGGTTCTGCTACCGCAATACATCATCGTTTGGAACACACACCTGGCCACGCAACAAGATGGTCCCGTCCCTGGAAACCATATACTCGGACCTCTCCGCTCTAGAAGCCTGGATCAACTCGACATCTAACTGTTGAGCCACCCGCACTCGGTCCAAGATGTCTGCCTGATTGGCCGCCTCCAAGCCCAACGGCTCCATATCCTCAGACACTGCCCACAACCTCAAGGTACTCACCATACCCACCAAGGTCTCCATATCGCGTTCCGTGTCTGAAACCACTCTCATTTGGCTCAACGCGTCCGCCACGAGATTAGCCTTACCAGGATGGTAAGCTATCTCCAAGTCATAATCCGCTACGAACTCCAACCATCTCCGCTGCCGGAGATTCAACTCGGGTTGCGTGAAGATGTACTTTAGACATTAGTGGTCCGTGTACACCTGCACCTTCGCTCTATAAAGGTACGACCTCCAGATCTTCAGCGCGAACACCACTGCTGCCATCTCTAGATCGTGAGTGGGATAATTGCACTTATGCTTCCGCAACTGTCGAGAAGCATATGCAATCACCTGACCCTCCTGCATAAGCACACACCCGAGTCCCACCTTGGATGCGTCCGTAAACACAACGTACGGCAAGGCCTGATCTGGTAACGCTAATACCGGTGCACTGATCAGCATCCCCTTGAGCCTCACGAAACTCGCCTCAAACTGCTCGGACCAAGCAAACGGCATGTCCTTCCCGGTCAACCTAGTCATAGCCTGCGCCATACTAGCAAACCACTTTACGAACCTCCAGTAATAGCCCGCTAGCCCGAGAAAACTACGAACCTCCAACGCATCTTGTGGCCTCGACTACTCCTCGATCGCACGGATCTTCTCTGGATCCATCAAAATACCCTTTTCGGACACCTCATGGCCCAAAAAACCCATCTCGCGCTGCCAAAAGCTACACTTTTGCAACTTCGCAAAGAGCTTATGTTCCTGTAGCCTCTCCAGAACCCTCCTCAAGTGCACCGCATGCTCTTCAGGACTCCGTGAATACACCAAAATATCGTCAATAAAGATAATGACAAACTCGTCCAAGAACTCCCGGAACACACCGTTTATCAAGCCCATGAACGCCGCTGGTGCATTCGTCAAACCGAACGGCATCACCACAAACTCGTAATGCCCGTACCTCATCCTGAAAGCGGTCTTACGGATATCTGCATCTGCCACCGGGATCTGGTGATAACCGGATGCCAAGTTAATCTTCGAGAACTACGAAGCACCCCACAATCGTCGCCATTGACACTCTTTCTGCTGGAATGTAGTTTTCTCACAGGCATTTTCTTCTCTTGTATGACAATGGGAAAGTCAACCATTTTCTTCTCTTGTATGATTTTTTTATTCTTTTGATTTATGATTAGATTAATCTTTAAATGGTATGTACTTTCATGCCGTCAAATCTGTCTTTACCCATTCCGCTTCTGCCACGTAGCTTGTTTCACGCACTTTTTATGCTTACCAGAATTAGTCTTTACGTTGCCAAATATGTACGTATCTCTGTGTGTTCGATGCAATTCAGCGCTTCTCTCCTCAGACTCCTTTCTCATGCGTCCGACCGATGCAATTCAGCCCTTGAGACAAGAGACCATATTCTTTTCTCGTGCCCTTATTCAGCCTTACATGTAATTCTTCATGATTCAGACTTTCTTTCTGTTTTGCAGTGGCTCCCCAATTCTTCCACTGATCCCTCCCTAAAGCTCATCTACCACCTCTTTTTCCAAGCTGTTGCTTACTTGATCTGGCGAGAGAGGAATGCTCGTATTCACTCTGCTATTTCAAGATATCCTGCTCAGCTTCTGAAGGAGATCACCCCTACCATCAAGGCCAAGTTATTTGCGCTCACTCTAACGACCCCGTCTCGCGATCCATCTCTCCTTCAAGTGTGGTTCCCTCACCACTCCTCCTCCTTCCCCATAGCCACCTTGGACATTAGCATTTCCAGTCCCTATATTCTCTCTACCATTCACACACTTTCGTAGCTGTACTCTTTTTTTTTCGCCACGGTTTTGTCCCAATTAGGTTTTATGTGATAAAGTTTTAACGAGCCAGATACACTTTCTTCCCTCTTCCTTTTTTCTTCATTAATGTATCTTGTTCTCCTATTCTTTCATCGGTAAACTTTTCTTTTTTTTGCTTTAGTAAAATTAACCCGTCAAAAAAAAATAATTCAAAACAAACTACTCGATTAAGTATTACGTACACAATAAATAAATACAGATGACTCAACATGCATGCAGCTCTTGACAACGTTGAAAAAGTTGGCACTCATTTAGATGTTTGCGCTCTCATCCTCATTTTGGGATAGAATATACTTTTACTAAATATAATAATGAATAAAACCATATACTTAAAGTTTTATTTTTTTGTACACCCAATAAGCATGGTTGTCATTGGTATGAATCATGCTTAAAATATTTCCAAATTTCAGACTAAGTGACGCCTGTCATAATGTTCAATAATCTTGAACTTTGAATATATAGATCAAACTGCTGTTAAACAAATAGTAATATAATTTATCTAAATATAGATAAAGTGAAAGATAAAGCTAAAAATTATGGAACTTCATTAAACTGCTGTAAAAGCCCATTTTCTAAAACCATGTGTCTCCTCCATTAAAGGGCCTGTAGGTATGCTTGGTCCAACTCCTTTTCCAGATTCAAGTTTTGGGCTAAAATATGGTTGCTTTGCGCAAACCCACTTGGTTAAAATCTGGGATTTTTGAAGCAATCAAGACTTCGACTTACAAAATCCATGAAAAAAACCCGTCTTTGATTCACTCTCTCGCTCAAAAATGGAATCCTCGAGGATGAAGTAACCAAGTCATTCGTGTTCCCTTAGGGTGAAGCAACCATAAATAATCCTCGAGGATGTGAATGTGCTTCTGGGCATTTGACAAACAAGAGTTGCATAAGACACAACATGAAAATAACATTACAATTTAACTCAAAATAACCAAATTAGCATATTTAACCCTTCAAACACCTTTTAAATAACAACTAAATTTTCTATAATTAATTAAATCGGAATACAATTATTCAAATAATTTATTCTAACTCATTAAATCCTAAATAAATTATTTAAAACTTCCACTAAATTAAAATAAAATAATTGATTGAATACGCAAATAATCATTTTAACAACTTTTATTGATGCTAACTCAATAACATTCAACCAACAATTTAATAAAATTAAAACATAAAATTTAATTAATTCTAACCATCAAGAAATCATCCTAAAACATGAAAATCATAAAATTATTGAGCAAAATAGTATTAAAAATTCAAAACAAATGCTCAAACAACGGGAGGGAATTCATAATGTTTCGAGTAAAATGTTCCTAAAGAAAAAACACTAGATGTCAAATTGCATTATTAAATTATTATATTAAATAACATAATTGAATAACAATAAAATAAATAATATAAATTAAATTGCATAAAATAAATAATATAAATTAAATAACATATGTTAAATTATATAAATAAAATAACATAAATAAATAAATGTAATTAAAAATTTTAAATAAATATATGCAGAGAATTGGGTGATAGTCGCTTTATAGGAAATCTAAATTTAAGATTTATGTTCTACCTAATAGTTTGTGTTCGTCAATGTAGGGATATCGATTATAGACTAGTTCACTCATATTGTATGCTAGTCACTATGTCTGATCCACTCTCGTGGCGATTTTCACGCATCAATAACCTCTCTCTCATAAAAGCAGATTTTCCATCAATAAACTCGAGTTTTGAGCAATGAAATCCGAGTTATCCGACACTATAATTTTCAGCCGGTTTGCTATAATCTTGGATATAGCTTTACATATGACATTACATCAGGAGATCGGCCTGTAGTCTTTCATCTCCTTAGCATAGTTTTGAGCAAAAATCAATGCAAAAAAATGTAATCTCTCAGAAGCCCCCATGTTAAGACTTAAAAGGAAAAATCAAAACTAATAAGTTCAATGTATTCAGTTTTATCTTTTTCATATACACGTTTGTGTTTGGTTCATGCTTGTAACGTGATTATGACTCACTTTAATAGGTGTACAAATAATTCGTCAGCGTATTTTTATATAGAATTTTGAAACTTGTAAAAGGGAATCATTTGTTAGGACCAAAATTCTGAAACTTCGTCGTTGTAGATCGTGACCCTTATATGTTTTAACTTTTAAGATCTCATTCCAAAAGATGCCCAACTATTTCCCAATAACAAATCTTTGCAAGTTGGGACAAAGCTTGTAGAGTATTAAGGAAAGAGTACAATTTCATATCATTATCATTACAAATCCCTGTAATTACTCTCTCATGATTTCCTCAATATTCTCTGCATTAACTTCTCTCTGTATATATATTGTACTCATATATCGTTCAATACAAGTGAATCATTTCTATAATCTCTCATCATCTCTATAAAGCTCACGTTTAATAATACCATACTCTCTGCCTCAGTTGCCAAAGGCGAAATCAGATTAGTGATAATTTTCCGATAAACACACCGACAAGAAGTTACAAAGCAACATAAAAACACAAGAAGCATTTTTTACCTTGCTATGATTCTCTTGGCCCAAAACTCTTCAGATACCTAACAAGACTGAAATGATCTCACTTGAAATCTTCTGACTCTCGTGCCAGTTCTCAATCATTTTAACCGTAGCTTATCTCATCCCATACCATTTTATGTGTGTTTGGTTTGTGCTTGTAATGTGCGAGTCAAAACATGTCACATGTCAATGTTTGTACAATAACCCTTTTTTTTGTTTTTTTTTGACAAAGTGTGTTCGATAATTTTTCATCCAATATGTTGGCTTGGGAAATATTCGGATGATATCTTCTACCGCATCCATCCAATTTACCACGGCAGTTTGATTTTGGTTCATTCCTGGCTTGAGATATCTAATTCTTTGGAATTTTGGTTTATAAATTATATTATGAATAGTAAATTTTAAACTAATGCGTTGTTTGGTAATGTTTTAGTTACGGTTCATAGTTAAGCTTTTATCATGTATATCCTAAGTCATGGTGTGGGTACATCACCTGATGTGACATTATTTTACTATTTACTAAAATAAAAATGTTAAATATACATAATTTCTTTAGAAAATAAAAATAATAAATATATTAATTTTATCAAATAAAAATTCAAACTGTCAAAGTTATTTAACAAACTAAAAACACATAATAATCCATATTAAAAAAGTGGCCTTTATTTTTAAAAAATTTGGTGGCCTTAGACAAATGTTTTTTTATAACACTAGGCACGATTCTGCACACATCTCCATCACATTAACATCTTTTGATGAAGCAACTTCACAAAATTGGATGATTATATTGAGATTTTGAAGTCCATCTCCGTTTCATGGGTGAAAGAAGCATCTTTGTCAGTACTCTTCAAGTTTCTGCACCTCGTAGCACATAAGAGGCCATATTCAAGTGAACCTGCTTAGGTGAAGACTATCAAAGCTGTAGTCTAAGAGTGTAATCATTGGAGGTTCTTGCTCAGCACCACCCGATATCTCATCCCTAAGAACGATGTTGCGGTAACGGGTGAAATCATCAACAAGTTTGGACGTCTAGTGATGGTAGAATGACATGAAGACACAGATTTGAAGAACTCAAAAAGGCAGCGAAATCTCACAACGAGAATCATGCCTAGTGTTGTAAAAAAAAAAAAAAACATTCGCCTAAGTCCCCTAAATTTAAAAAAAGATAAAGGCCACTTTTTAATATGAATTATTATGTGTGTTTTAGTTTGTTAAATAACTTTGACAGTTTGAGATTTTATTTGATAAAATTTATATATTTATTATTTTTATTATTTTATTTTCTAAGAAAATTATGTATATTTAATATTTTTGTTTTAGTAAATAGTAAAATAAAGCCATATTAGGTGATGTATCCATGCCATGCATGACATGTAAAATGTTTTACTAAGGTAAATCTGTTGATTAAATAAAACGAACATATTTTGTTCGAATGATAATTATATTATTACCATTTTAAAAATTTGTTAAACGTACATATATGATAGTTCGTTACATTTGATCTATTATAAAGTATTAACATGTCATTTTTTTATTTATATTAATTTGAAGATAATTTATATAATTTAGACATAAAATCTAAACACAAACATTTTGGTCGATTAACTTCTAGGGATTCTCTAGCAACTGAGGTGAATTGCTACATTTTAAACATTTTAAATATTTACCTTAACAAAATATTTGGTCTTATTTTACTGTTTAATAAAATAAAAATGTTAAATATACATAATTTCCTAAGAAAATAAAAATAATAAATATATAAATTTTATCAAATAAAAAATCAAAATGTCAAAGTTATTTAACAGACTAAAAACACGTAATAATCCATATTAATAAAAGTGGCCTTTATTCTTTAAAAAATTTGGTTGCCTTAGACAAATGTTTTTTTTAACACTAGGCACGATTCTGCACACATCTCCATCACATTAACATCTTTTGATGAAGCAACTTCACAAAATTGGATGATTATATTGAAGTTTTGAAGTCCATCTCCGTTTCATGGGTGAAAGAAGCATCTTTGTCAGTACTCTTCAAGTTTCTGCACCTCGTAGCACATAAGAGGCTAGATTCAAGTGAACCTGCTTAGGTGAAGACTATCAAAGCTGTAGTCTAAGAGTGTAATCATTGGAGGTTCTTGCTCAGTACCACCCGATATCTCATCCCTAAGAACGATGTTGCGGTAACGGGTGAAATCATCAACAAGTTTGGACGTCTAGTGATGGTAGAATGACATGAAGACACAGATTTGAAGAACTCAAAAAGGCAGCGAAATCTCACAACGAGAATCATGCCTAGTGTTGTAAAAAAAAAAAAAAACATTCGCCTAAGTCCCCTAAATTTAAAAAAAAATAAAAGCCACTTTTTAATATGAATTATTATGTGTGTTTTAGTTTGTTAAATAACTTTGACAGTTTGAGATTTTATTTGATAAAATTTATATATTTATTATTTTTATTATTTTATTTTCTAAGAAAATTATGTATATTTAATATTTTTGTTTTAGTAAATAGTAAAATAAAGCCACATTAGGTGATGTATCCATGCCATGCATGACATGTAAAATGTTTTACTAAGGTAAATCTGTTGATTAAATAAAACGAACATATTTTGTTCGAATGATAATTATATTATTACCATTTTAAAAATTTGTTAAACGTACATATATGATAGTTCGTTACATTTGATCTATTATAAAATATTAACATGTCATTTTTTTATTTATATTAACTTGAAGATAATTTATATAATTTAGACATAAAATTTAAACACAAACATTTTGGTCGATTAACTTCTAGGGATTCTCTAGCAACTGAGGTGAATTGCTACATTTTAAACATTTTAAATATTTACCTTAACAAAATATGTGGTCTTATTTTACTGTTTAATAGAATAAAAATGTTAAATATACATAATTTCCTAAGAAATTAAAAATAATAAATATATAAATTTTATCAAATAAAAACTCAAAATGTCAAAGTTATTTAACAGACTAAAAACACGTAATAATCCATATTAATAAAAGTGGCCTTTATTCTTTAAAAAATTTGGTTGCCTTAGACAAATGTTTTTTTTTCAACACTAGGCACGATTCTGCACACATCTCCATCACATTAACATCTTTTGATGAAGCAACTTCACAAAATTGGATGATTATATTGAAGTTTTGAAGTCCATCTCCGTTTCATGGGTGAAAGAAGCATCTTTGTCAGTACTCTTCAAGTTTCTGCACTTCGTAGCACATAAGAGGCCAGATTCAAGTGAACCTGCTTAGGTGAAGACTATCAAAGCTGTAGTCTAAGAGTGTAATCATTGGAGGTTCTTGCTCAGCACCACCCGATATCTTATCCCTAAGAACGATGTTGCGGTAACGGGTGAAATCATCAACAAGTTTGGGGGTCAACTTACAAATACACCCAAAAGAGAATCATGCCTAGTGTTGTAAAAAAAATAAAAAACATTCGCCTAAGTCCCCTAAATTTTAAAAAAAATAAAGGCCACTTTTTAATATGAATTATTATGTGTGTTTTTGTTTGTTAAATAACTTTGACAGTTTGAGATTTTATTTGATAAAATTTATATATTTATTATTTTTATTATTTTATTTTCTAAGAAAATTATGTATATTTAATATTTTTGTTTTAGTAAATAGTAAAATAAAGCCATATTAGGTGATGTATCCATGCCATGCATGACATGTAAAATGTTTTACTAAGGTAAATCTGTTGATTAAATAAAACGAACATATTTTGTTCGAATGATAATTATATTATTACCATTTTAAAAATTTGTTAAACGTACATATATGATAGTTCGTTACATTTGATCTATTATAAAATATTAACATGTCATTTTTTTATTTATATTAATTTGAAGATAATTTATATAATTTAGACATAAAATCTAAACACAAACATTTTGGTCGATTAACTTCTAGGGATTCTCTAGCAACTGAGGTGAATTGCTACATTTTAAACATTTTAAATATTTACCTTAACAAAATATTTGGTCTTATTTTACTGTTTAATAAAATAAAAATGTTAAATATACATAATTTCTTAAGAAAATAAAAATAATAAATATATAAATTTTATCAAATAAAAAATCAAAATGTCAAAGTTATTTAACAGACTAAAAACACGTAATAATCCATATTAATAAAAGTGGCCTTTATTCTTTAAAAAATTTGGTTGCCTTAGACAAATGTTTTTTTTAACACTAGGCACGATTCTGCACACATCTCCATCACATTAACATCTTTTGATGAAGCAACTTCACAAAATTGGATGATTATATTGAAGTTTTGAAGTCCATCTCCGTTTCATGGGTGAAAGAAGCATCTTTGTCAGTACTCTTCAAGTTTCTGCACCTCGTAGCACATAAGAGGCTAGATTCAAGTGAACCTGCTTAGGTGAAGACTATCAAAGCTGTAGTCTAAGAGTGTAATCATTGGAGGTTCTTGCTCAGCACCACCCGATAACTCATCCCTAAGAACGATGTTGCGGTAACGGGTGAAATCATCAACAAGTTTGGGGGTCAACTTACAAATACACCCAAAAGAGAATCATGCCTACTGTTGTAAAAAAAAAAAAAAACATTCGCCTAAGTCCACTAAATTAAAAAAAATAATTACCACTTTTTAATTATGAATTATTATGTGTGTTTTAGTTTGTTAAATAACTTTGACAGTTTGAGTTTTTATTTGATAAAATTTATATATTTATTATTTTTTTATTTTATTTTCTAAGAAAATTATGTATATTAAAATTTTATTTTAGTAAATAGTAAAATAAAGCCACATTAGGTGATGTACCCATGCCATGCATGACATTTAAGATGTTTTACTAAGGTAAATCTGTTGATTAAATAAAACGAACGTATTTTGTTCGAATGATAATTATATTATTACCATTTTAAAAATTTCTTAAACGTATAAATATGATAGTTCGTTACATTTGATCTATTATAAAATATTAACATGTCATTTTTATTTATACTAATTTGATGATAATTTATATAATTTAGACATAAAATCTAAAAGCAAACATTTTGGTCGATTAACTTCTAGGGATTCTCTAGCAACTGAGGTGAATTGCTACATTTTAAACATTTTAAATATTTACCTTAACAAAATATGTGGTCTTATTTTACTATTTACTAAAATAAAAATGTTAAATATACATAATTTCCTTAGAAAATAAAAATAATAAATATATAAATTTTATCAAATAAAAACTTAAACTGTCAAAGTTATTTAACAGACTAAAAACACGTAATTATCCATATTAATAAAAGTGACCTTTATTTTTTTAAATATTTCGTGTCCTTAGACGGATGTTTTTTTTTACAACATTAGGCACGATCCTGCACAGTTTGACTTGGAGGTGGAAAATTACTAGAACCAAAGCAGTCTGCTTTTCGTTTCTACTTTGTCTATGCTAGTCTCACCAAAACATTGGAAGAACTAAAACCAAACCTGAGGGCTTTGGAGAAAGAGAAATTAGAAGACATTTATAAAAGGACTAAAGAAGCTTATGAAGATTTGTGTGGAAAGAAGAAGTCACAATGCTTAACCCAACAATACACGCTATAGAGGAAAAAAGTATTGCTTTTTCTTCATGGAAACGTCTAAGCGATATTGAGGAGAATTTTCTCAAGCAGCGTTCTAAGATTTAATGGATAAAGTTAGGAGACGGAAACAATCAATGTTTTCACAAATCCTGTGAAATGCGAAGAATTAGAAATTCTATTTACGAAATTTATACGATCTCGGGTGAAATGGTTTGGGACCCTTCGACCGTCAAAGATGAGGCTGTTAGTTTTTTTGGAGAATTTATGAATCATCATCCTCGTGACTATGAAGGTATGGACGTTTTAATATTGGTCTTATCCATTTATGTTTTGCAGATGATGTAATAGTTTTTATTGATGGTAGGAAGAAATCTCTTGATGGCATTATAAGAGTGTTTGACAGATTTGCGCAAGGATCGGGTTTGAGGATAAGTACAAAAAATCAACAATGTATTTGGCCGGTTTATCGAATTAGATGAGTGATGCATTAAGCTCAGCTTACTTGTTTACTTAAGGAGAACTCCCGGTTAGATACCTTGGTTTACCTTTATTATCTAAGTGTTTGACATCTTTGGATTATGCACCGTTAATAGACAAGATCCGAACGAAAATCAGCTCTTGGACGGCTCAGACACTATCCTATTCTGGCCGATTGCAATTAATCTAATCAGTTATTGTAAGTTTAACAAATTTTTGGATGTCGGTTTTTCGTTTTCCCACATGTTGCCTCAGAGAAATCGAAAAGTTTTGCTCTGCATTTTTGTGGTCAGGTCCAGATTTTAACACAAGGAAAGCAAAGATCATTTGGGTAGTTGTTTGTCGACCGAAAAATGAAGGATGCCAAGGAATTAAGAACCTTGTTGACACTAATAAAATTTGTGTTCTTAAGCTAATCTGGCAAATTCTCTCTCCTAAAAACTCTCTTTCAGTGACTTGGATTCGAAGGTACTTAGTTCAAAAGAGATACATATGCTGTATAAAATCTAATACAAGCATGGGTTCTTGGATGTGCTAAAAAATTCTGAAATACAGAGATGTTTCTAAGCTCTTCCATCGAGTGGAGGTTAATGACGGGAATGATAAAAAATTTTGGTTTGATTCTTGGTCAACAATGGGTTGTTTATTGGAGAAAACTGGATCGAGAGGTACAATAGACTTGGAAATTTCGGAGAACGCAACGATGAATGAGATGTTGGCTAGTCGAAATCATCGTTCAGTTTTGCTGAATGATATTGAGGAGCTCATACCGTCTACATGCCGTCAACATGATTATAATTTGAGAGATATAGACATGTTTAGATATCGGCTCAAGACAAGTATGGTCATAACCTCTTCACGAAGAAAACTTGTCAGCTCTTCCGTATTCAGTATCCATATATGTATTGGTCTAACTGTATTTGGTTCCCCTATTTGACTCCAAAGTACGGTTTTTTTTCTCTTGGATGGAAGCAAATAATCGTTTAGCTACGGGAGATAGAACGAGGTTGTGGTATCCATGACAAATAACGAGTTGCATCTTCTGTGATGCAGATGATGAATCAAGGGACGATATTTTTTCTTTTTAGCAAATATATAAGGAAACAAAATCAAATTTGAAATTTTGATTTTACCCATAATCTCTCGAATCCATCTCATTCCAAAACTCCCAAAATTCATCCTCTTTTTGCTCCTCCAATCTCGCACCATCATTAACTTTTTTATCGTTTCAAATTGCACATTCTGGAACCGTCTCTTTGTAAACTTTATAGGCCTTTATGTTTGTCTAGTTACCCTTGTAATTTTCTTCTGTTCTCAAGCTTGAATTATCCATAAAAATTTTGGGTTTTGTTTGGAGTCCTTGAGCTGAAATTTTCAATTCTAAAGTTGTTCTGATATATAATACAAAAAATTGTAGTTTGTTAATCTTTGCCCGTAATCTGAAAACCTTGAAATCTAATGCCCTTCAAATCTATGCACATGAACTTTTGTGTTACAAAATGTTTTACACAAAATGATAAATATTTTTTTTTTTCATTACACAATATGAAAAGACAAAAACAAACAAAAATGCACATTTTTCATGTTTTTGAAAATAATTGCATAGCTACCATTTTGTTTCTTCGGCTTACAAAATGATAAAATATATATGAAAATTAATTGAAAATACAAAAGTTGTGTTTGTTACAAAATGTTTTTCCCTTTTTTTTTCAAGACAAAAAAACAAACAAAAACACAATATAAAAAAACTTACATGAAAATAACCATTTACATGTATTTGAATAAAAAACCAAATGACTAACATAGGACATAAAAGACAAACAATACATTACACACCTCAAATCGTAAGTTTTAAATTTTTGGTTTTCTAACAAAATGGAAGTTTTCCTTTTTTTTTGTCAACAAAATCGAAGTTTTACAAGATGGAAGATTACCTTTAATACAAAATATATTAAAGAATAATTAAGTTATGAAAGAAAAGGAAATATATATATATATATATATTTATATGGTTCATTACTTATTGGGTTCAAAAAGCTTGTGGAAGAATTCTTATATATATTTTAAAATCAATTCCTATTTTTGCTTCCCTTCTTGCTAAAGAACATGTTGTGGTGAAGCGCGACAAAAGGCTGGAAACCTTTCACTTGGATAAAATTACTGCACGTCTTAAGAAGCTTAGCTACGGGCTTAGCAGTGACCATTGTGACCCTGTCCTTGTTGCTCGTAAAGTCTTTGCTGGTGTCTATAAGGGAGTCACCACGATTCAACTCGACGAGTTGGCTGCTTAAACGGCTGTAACCATCCTGATTATGCATCGGTGAGATTTTATTCTGGGTGTTTCATATGTTTGAATTGCACAGCCTTCTCAATTGCGAAGTTGAAACTTTTTACTATACTGTTTTTAATAGTTTGAAATACCTACGTAGGAGCTAATAAATACAACATAATCTAAATAATTTACGTATATAAAGGAAATATATATAGATAAAGAGATACACATTTATTAATTTGTTTTTTTTTTTCTTTTGGTGGATCTACAAATTTACTGAAGTGATGGTGAAAGTTACAAAGCTTGTGACTTCACGTCCAATTGTGGTCTTATGCGTCCTGGTAATTTTTCTTTCTTCTAAATCATATTTACCATCGTTGGATGTTTTTTTAAGAAAACAAAGAATAATAGGTTAATAAGGTTTTGTTTTCATACGATGATTCTACTCTCCTTTTTGTTTAAATCTTGTTTAGTAATTAGATGATATAATCTAGGGTTTTTTTTTCTTTTTCTTTTTCCCGATGGAGTTTTAGGGTTTAGTTTGTCGATCCTTGTTTTCCATTGAACGTTCTTCGTCCTACTCAAATACGAAGTACCGAAACCCAAAAACTGTCAAGCCAAATTAGATGCTCACATAAAATAAAAAATATGAAAACTGTAAACCTACATCGTTTTCGAAATTTTTTCATACAATCGACTCACATGTATATATATCACATACGTTTGATTGTTTAGTTACATACAATATTTAATTATTGTATGTATATATCATCCATTCATGTATATTTATTGAATAAATTTAGGCATTTCTGGTGATTGTTTTCGGGTGCATATCGATCTCGAATTGGCTAACAGCAACAGAGAACGTAACAAATGACGTCGCTTCATTCACTGAAGATTTCCGGTCATGTCTAGTTTCCGAGATCGAAAACATCGGAAAATTCACCTATCCGAAGACAAATTTATCTACAATCGGTTTAGCAAGAATTATAGATTCTTATCTCACCAACAACGGTACTAGTTTCACAGACATTCAAACCCAGGTTGTTAATTAATTACATCACTTCCATATATATATTTTTTAATCATAATCTTGTGATTAATTTGAGTTATATAACATCAACTATAACTTCATGTTGTTGTTCTTCAGATAGCACCATTGTTGTTTGAAGCTTATTTAACGATCTCTCAAGTCTCACAAGTTTCGTACATTAGTAGGGACGGTCTCTTGTTTTCTTACATAGCAGAATCAAACATAAGTGTCGCTGTTTTTGCCAATTCTTCGTCGAATTCAAGTGGTGGAGACTACACTTGGTACACTCAAACCGTTGATCAGATAACTGGTCGTCTCAACGGGAAGGCAACGAAATCTCAGCCGTTAGATGTAACCCATACAGATTGGTTCCAAGCAGCACAGAGAAATAATTACACTACCGCCTTTCTAGGAACGAGTTTGGGAGGAGAAGATAACGAGACTCTAATTCAGAGCGTGGTTAGCTTGTACAGCAAGAAAGGTGTTGTTTCGCTAGGGTTTCCGGTTAAGATTTTAACCGATGTTTTGAACCGTTTGAATCTACACCGCGAAGAGCTTTACATGTGGACAAAGGACGGGACAGTGCTTGTTCGTCAAGGTTCACTGAATGCTTCTTTCTTCATTACCAATGGCTCGATTTGCTTCGGTAGCAAATCGAAATCCGTCAGGTTTCAATGTATCCCTGAAAATTGCAGTTCTAGTGGCTACGAGGTGGAGATCAAAAGATCAAAATTCCAAGCTTTTTGCTCTGTTCTTGAAGTTTCCGGCGTTCCTCTGGTAAATGTTGAAACATTTTTTCACTTTGATGTAGAGTAAAATTAATCATTTTGTTTCTCAGCTTCTTCCAATGGTCTTTTTTTTTACCAGAGATACACACTCATGTTTCCCAACAATGGAGGAGCAACAGGCATCAAGCACCAAGCGAAAAAGGCCTTGTATCTAATTATTGTGGTGACGGTATTTGTTGCCTTTGGTTGGCCTGTAGGGTTTGTGTGGTTTATGATGAAAGCAACAAGAAGAGAGATGCATATGCGTGCAACTCTGATAAACCAAATGGAAGCAACACAACAGGCTGAGAGGAAGAGCATGAACAAGAGTCAAGCGTTTGCAAGAGCTAGCCACGATATTAGAGGTTCCCTTGCAGGGATCAAGGGTCTGATTGATATGTGTCGTGATGAAGTTAATCCTGGCTCCGACCTAGACACCAGTCTCAAGCAAATGAATGTATGCACCAAGGATTTGGTTGGTAAGACTCTGATTCTTTAGCTTTCTCTTATGCGTTCTTCACTTTGTCTCTAACATAAAACTCTTCCTCATGTTGTTAATTAAATTAACAGCGCTGCTCAACTCTGTTTTGGACATGAGCAAAATCGAAAGCGGGAAGATGCAGTTAGAGGAAGAAGAGTTCAACTTGGCGAAACTTCTTGAAGACGTCATCGATTTTTACCATCCCGTTGCGATGAAGAAAGGGGTTGATGTGGTTTTGGATCCGCACGATGGCTCAATTTTCAAATTCTCGAATGTGCGAGGAGATAGTGGCAAACTGAAGCAGATTCTTAACAATCTTGTCAGCAATGCTGTCAAGTTCACAGTCGACGGGCACATTTCGATCCGAGCTTGGGCTCAAAGGCCTGGTTCCAAAAGCTCTGTGGTCCTGGCATCAGACCCTCAAGGAGGTGTGTCAAAGTTTTTAAAGAGTATGTTCTGCAAGAGTAAAGACCAGTCATCAACCTACGAAACAGAAATATCGAATTCCATAAGAAACAATGCGAACACGATGGAGTTTGTGTTTGAAGTGGATGATACAGGCAAAGGGATACCTATGGAGATGCGTAAATCGGTGTTTGAAAACTATGTTCAGGTAAGAGAAACAGCTCAAGGACAACAAGGAACTGGATTAGGGCTTGGGATTGTGCAGTCTTTGGTAAGCGACTAAATTGAAAACGTTGATTCTCTTCACAAATGAATGCAATGCATCTAAATGGTTCTCATTTCTTGTTTATTATAGGTAAGATTAATGGGAGGGGAGATAAGAATCACTGACAAGGCAATGGGAGAGAAAGGAACATGTTTTCAGTTCAATGTTTTATTGACAACATTTGAGTCTCCAGTGAGTGACATGAAAGTGAGACAGGACATCGAAGCAGGAGGCTATTACATATCCACGCCGAACCTCGGGCTGACTATAAACACTTCAGTGGGAGGTAGCATGAATATACGCAACCTGAGTCCTAGATTCAACAACTGTCTCAGCTCAAGTCCAAAGCAAGAATGTTCTAGAGTGGTTCTTCTATTGAAAAATGAAGAACGCAGAAGAGTTACCGAGAAATACATAAAGAATCTAGGGATTAAAGTTACAGTAGTGGAGAAATGGGAGCATTTGAGTTATGCCTTGGAGAGACTTTTTGGATTTTCACCTCAGAGTTCCATGGGAAGAGCAGAGTGTAGTTTGTCATGTCCGAGCTCAAGGGAGTTACCTTTGATTGGCATAGATGATATTGATTCAAGAAGCCAACTTCCTAAAAGGAGAAGCAACAGTTTCTCTGCAGTTGTCCTTTTGGTGATTGATGCAAAAACTGGACCATTTTTTGAGCTGTTCGATACTGTCAAACAGTTTCGTAGAGGCTTGGACCATGGAATAACCTGTAAAGTTGTTTGGCTCAACGAATCGAGCACTCGTGTAAGTGAGAGAGGGGACATTAGTTGTTCGAGACCCTTGCACGGATCGCGTCTTATCGAAGTCTTGAAGATGTTGCCTGAATTTGGAGGAACTGGGCTAAAAGAAACACCTACTGAGCTGCAAAGAAAATCACTACTGAGACATTCTTTTGTTGCAGAGGTATCACCAAAACATAAATTCCAAGAAGAGGGACCAACAGCTTCAGAGAGTGAGACTTGGGTCAAGTCAGTGCGTACTGGTCCAAAGCCTATTGGGAACCCAGAGGACGAGCAAGGGACTTCCAAGCCAAGTGACGATAAATTTTTAAGAGGAAAGAGAGTTCTGGTGGTCGACGATAGCAGTATAACATCTAAAGTTGCAACAGGAAGGCTGAAGAAGATGGGAGTCTCTGAGGTCAAACAATGCTACAGTGGAAAAGAAGCTGTGAGATTAGTCACTGAATGGCTTACACAAAGAGAACAACAAGGTTCAGTAAATAAGCTTCCGTTTGACTACATATTCATGGACTGTCAAGTAAGTTTAATGATTAACCTTCCATAACACAATCGCAAATAGTTCACTCTTAATAAGTATTGTTCTGCACAGATGCCAGAAATGGATGGATATGAAGCAACTAGAGAGATCAGGAAAGTGGAGAAAAGTTATGGTGTGCATACACCAATTATAGCTGTATCTGGTCATGATCCTGGTTCAAGGAAAGCAAGAGAAACCATACAAGCTGGAATGGACGCTTTTTTAGGGAAAGAGTTGAAACAGGACCAACTTGCAAACGTCATCAGAGAAATCGAAAGCAAGATGACTCTACATGCAACTCTATAGTAAGTTGACAGGATGAAGCATTTTTGCTAATACCATTAGTGTTTTCTATTCTCTTTCCCATGCATATAGAAAAGTTAGACAAGATATTAGTATGACAATGTTATTTTCTTCTAGTTTATTTTGAAATAAGCTTCCGTTGCACCAAAATTTGAGAAAAATATACCACTCCAAGACAAATGAAACGAAGCATTGTGTCTTGTATGATCTGCCCTAACATGTAAGCATATCTTAATATGAAAACTTGAGCAACGATACTGCATTGAGCGTGATCAAATTTGAAGGACCATTAAAATTAACAGAAAAACCTGAAGCACCAATACAAGAATTTGATTACAATTCTTGTAAGAGTTCGCAAGGAGAAACTCTTACCATTTTTTTGTTTTTTAGCCCAGTAACATGATGAACTTACAGTTTCCACCCCAAAGACAACTTTAAACAACTTTAGACAATTTTCTCATTTCTTTTGTTAACCCAAAGCAAGCTCCATAGACAATTATGAGCAAAGTCAATAACTCAAAGACTTTAATGATTTCACATCAAAAATGTTAAGCTTCGATCAAAAACAGGGTACCTTTGATTTGAATCAATAATAATAAAGGACAAAACTTTCCCACTATAAAACTATGTGAAGTGAATACCAGACTTGTTGAACAACGAAAGAAGATACAAAAACTCTTGTTGTGGTAGCTTTGAAGATCTCTTCTCCTCGAAACCACCTTCCTTCCTTGAACTCTGATGTTTCTCCTCTGTCTCCTTCTCCCTCATCCATCTCCATATCATCGTCATCCATTTCATTGTCGTCATCTTCGATTCCCAAGCTCTGGTCACCAAGATCCATGGCGGTGTTCAAAGCAGCTTCTCCATTCGAGCCATTGTCTGCAACGAAGCTAGTACGGTTTTAGTTGTAGTGTTAGCCAACCTAAAAGGCTAAGGAGGTGTTATTCGATGAATTTTAATATAATTGAAATCCAACTTCAATTTGTTTTAATGATTTGAAATCATGTTTTAGAAACCAGGTGTTATTTGATATTGCATTTGTAAATCATGTTTAATAGATTTTAAAATCTGGTGTTATTTAATTAGGATTTCAAATACTTCACAAAAATCTAGTGTTATTCGTAACTAAATAACTTTTAAAATTTTTATATATTATTTCATGAATAAATTATCAAAATCCAATGTATATTGTAAAGATTTTGAAATCCACACAAATAAATTTTTTTAAATAATATCAAATTTTAAATCTTAAAAGATTATAAAAACTAAAGAATTCAATTTAAATCCATGAATAATATATGTACCTTGGCCCACCGAAATCAAAGTAAAAGTTCTTACCTACGTCGATATTTCACCACATGTACGAATTAGAAAACACAGAGAATAAAAACTAAAAATAGTAACACTTGATCATTTTTATTTATTTCGATAGTAACAACTAATGGGCCTTTTAAATGGCCATGTTAAGTCTCTAATGGGCCTCAACACTATTGGATTTTGAAGTAGAGAGGCAGTGGTTGGATTTTGAACCTTTTGGGTTATTCTAGGTTCGTGTGTATCCCCTTCTTCCACAAAAGCGAAACAATCGTCTTCTCCTCGATTAGGGTTTCCATTTCTCCACCGTCCCGCAAACCCACTTCTTTCGATTGGGCCGGGGTTTCAATGCCTGCGAGTTCATCTGGGGAATCTGTCACCGAAAACCCTAGACGAAGAAGCTTGAAGCTAGACTATGGCGGCGACGTCGTTGGTGCTAACGTGCGCATCTCCTCTGTTCAGCCCTCGGCTTGTTACTGCTATGAAGACGCTGAGTAAAGAGTCCTCGATTTCTTGCTCCAAAATAAGTTGGTTTCGTCCCGATTTCTCAGCTAAATTCCTAAGAAGATGCTCGGGCAAAAAAGATGAAGTGCTTCTAGAAGGAATGCCACCGGAGTATTACGATAATGTTCGTCTCCTCATCCGTTTGTTTCTCTGTGTATTAATTTGAATTTTTCTAAGTCGGTAGGGTTTTTGATATACCAGGAATGGCAAGCTCGACAGAGAGAGAAGACGAAAGAATTGAGGCGGATGCAGCGCGAGGAAGAAGAAGAAGAGGAGAGAAAGATTGAAGAGTACCGTGAAATTGGCATGAGGTTGAAAGATTTTCCTGAGGAAGACTTAAGGAAAGCCAGAAAGCTCGTCTCCAGCTTCATCAGAGCTGCGGAGGAAGTCGAAGAGGTATAATAAAAAAAATATTCCCCTTTATATTAGAAAAAATTAGGTCAATTCTCTTTCAAGTCTCACTCATTATAAGAGAATTTGTGTAGAGAATTGAAGAAGCAGCCGAGAAAGGAGAACTTGACGAGCTTGTCCTCATGATTATATGGAACCGGCTTGACCTTGCTCGCCGCGATGTAATATTTGTTCCTTATGCGTTTTCATGTTCCCTTAGATTCTTTCTAAGGTCTTCACTCCTGTCCCGTGTTACTTTCAGGATGAGAAGGACGCCGTAAGAAGTCTTGATCTTTTGTATAGAAGAGTCGAGGTAATTTTTTCTACTGGATTGTTTTCTAATGCTATAAGACCTTGAGAGCCTGCTGCTGCTTATCTTCAAACTTACCCATTTGTGAAGGAAGATTTTCAAATCGTATTAGTCATCAAAATATGGCCTACTCCTTTTATGATGATCCTTTTGTTGTGTTAAGCCCTACTTAAGTACTTAAAAGATTTAGTAAAGGCTAAGGTGAAAGTTAACCCCTTATATCGGGTGTCTCTCCATCCAGACAGAGATCTTAAAACGGCAAGCAAGTCCTGCGATGAAACTACTGAATGATCTTCTAAACATGCATGATGGTTTTGAAGACGATGCTTGGCTCAAGGACTGCAGAAAACGAATGGCTGAGACCTTCCCACGAGAAGACCCCTTCAGCATTCTAATGCCACCCGGATTCAACATTGATATGGTGCGTCTCTTATGTTTTTTTTTTTTTTATATATATGCTTTTCTATTTTTAAACAAAAACCTTTGAACAAAAAGAACCAATGCTGTGTTTGCAGCATCAAGGACCAGTGCGACCTCCCATGGAGATTGAGACGGACAACACCCTTCTGAGAGTAGACTTTGTAAGAGAAGTGGATGCATTGCTACAGGAAGTGAGAATAGAGGAAGATGCAGATGCTGGTAACAAAGGAGAAGGGCTTGATCCTGAAGCTATAGCACTTAAGTTTAAGCAGCTGGAGAAGCAGCGAACCATCCGTCAAGTTGAAGCCATTCTTGATTTGGCTCTCAACTTTAAGTGGTAGGTAACAGGAATATATATGCCATAATTATTATTTATAGATAGACTCTATACAGGTGTTTTTGTTTAGAAATAAATGAATCAAATATCAGGTTTGTGGGAAATACGACATTTCTTCTAGAATTTTGGCCAAAAATTCCAAATCAAAATTTTGTGTGGGACAATCGACGTCTCCATTACAAGTTACAACCATCTGTTCCTCTTTCAAAGTAAATTTGGTCTTCATCTTTTGCTGATTTCTGGAGCTTCAGATCAATCCATTGTTACGGTTTTAATTGTAGTGTTAGCCAACCTAAAAGGCTAAGGAGGTGTTATGGTTTATTTCTGGAGCTTCAGATCAATCTTTTTCATGGTTTATACGGTATAATACTAAACATTATATGTAACACAAAAAATCATATGTTTCTATAATATTTTCAAAGGTCAAATGTATATATCCGCCAATTTCATTCTGATTCTTTTAACAAAATTAGTCATGTGTTGAATAGTTTACAGTCACTTGAGTTAGAAATTACAGGGCCAAGTTAACCCGAGAAGCATGGTTTGCTCAGTCAATTCAAATTGCTATCTAACTCCTGCAACTTTAGAGCCATTTCAGAACTTGTCCAGCCCTTAAGCTTCTGGCAAGCGACCGTATAGCTCTAGAGATCAACTCTTTCTTCTGCTTCTCACCCAAAGTGCTTGTGCTGCTTGATCCAGCAAGCATTGTCTTCATCCTTCAATGTCACACACAATCCTCTCAACCACTCCTCTAGAAAGAGGATATCCGTCGGGTTTCATGCGACACCAACAATAAAATATGAGTCACAAATCCTTTAAAATCAAGCAATGAAAACAGTGGTATTAACAACAATAGTTGCCAGTTTCTTACTCTTAAAAGAAAATCTGTCAATGCTTCGAAATGACAGCTTGAAACTAGGCTCAGGAGATGCAGCATGGTTGAGGTTAACTGAAACGAGCAACTGCACTTCAGATAAATCATTCATCAATAACCTAAAATTACGCCAACATGGTTTTACCTGATTCTCAAGCGATCTCTTATATTTGAAATTTGCTGGAGTCGTCTCTCTGTCAGAATGCAGACTTTGTAAAGTATGCTCCACACCTTTGACAACATCAGGGAATGATCTCCCAAAAGCTGCAATTACATTATGTGCGAGAAAAGAAATTAGCCAAACATTACAATCCCAAAACACAAACATTATGAAACAAACAAATTATTGTCTCTAAATTAATATAGCTACAGGAGAAGAGAGGGAGAAGAGGGATAGAGAATCAAAGTCACCAATTGGGGTTGCTGGGACAGCTAAAGCGACAGCAGCTTGTATTCTTATCTTAAAGTTTGATGCATCACGAAGCAGCAATAGTAGAATACTAAAAACACTTGGAGCCCTGCAAAGGAAAAAGACAAAGTTAATAGAGGTCACCGAGAGAAGCAGCTTGGATACTAGAAAGCTAAAGGATGCTTACCAATCCATATCTTGCAGTTTTATTGTCTCATTGGAGAATAAATTGCTCAACGCATGACAAACATTCCATTGAACCTGTACAAATTTCTGAAGTCAAAGTAAGTAGTAGATAAAGCTAATAAGTAAACAAACCGAACCACATTCGACCAAACCAGATCAAACTGAATACCGTTTCTGAATAAGATTTTTCTATCAAAACAAACCAAATTACTTAGATTTTAATTAAATAAGCTTCCTCTCAAACAAAACTTGGCCGACTCAAACCAAAACTGATTGAAACCCACATGCTCAGATCCAAATGAAACCATCTCATTTACTCCTACTTATCAGGTATACTTAACATTACCTGAACATTGCAAAATAAAACAAAAAGGTATTGTCAGGATTCAGCAGTCACGAAATTGAGTTAGAAAAATATCTCAAGATATCTTTGCTTAACCACAAAAGATATTGAGAAGGTGAAAATGGAGAACAGCATCGAAATAAGTGCCTCAATGACTTAAAAAGGGACAAGAATAACCACACCTTCAAATGAGGATCAAAAAGCAAGCAGGTCATCAGAGTAGCTTCAAACTTCCTGCCAATGATCTCGGAAAGTTAAGGAGACAAGAAATTATTACGATATGGTGACAAAAAGATGTTGTAGGTAAATTTTCCACCTTGGCTTGAGTACATCACTGGTTGGAAAGAGAGTCATCCACTGAGTGGTAAATGAGTTTGAATCAGTCTGGCAAAGATCCTTTACAGGAGAATAAGAAATTGAATAAGTAATTGTCACTGAAAAGTTAAGTAGAAGATGAGAACCAACTAAGAATAAAACCTTGTTACTCACCTGTATGCAAACAATTGCAGCTATTCTAACCTTCGAGCTTTGGGCACAATAAGAATCCCGTAAGGAACCGTCACTGTCACTAAAATCAGAATCTGATGATATAACATCAGAACTACCAGAATCAGGAGCAGACAGGCGCCGCAAGTCACAAGACACTGGCTGCTTAGTGTTCAAATCATCCCTCTTGCGCAAGTGGGGTGGCCTATAAGGAGTATTCTTGGCGTTCTTACTTACTCCAGAATTCAATGGAAAGCTTGACATTCAACTGCTTATCTTTGTGAGCAACATCAGAATGAGAGAACTGCGGTGGGCCAGTAAGTCCAAAACAGAAAACCATTCTCAATGCCGCTATGAAACTTGAGACCTGCAACATTAAAACTTCTGCTTAAACAAAGAAAAAAAAGTCTGCATATGCGGGTTAAACCAGAAAATCACTTATCTAAGGCTAAGGGAAAGAGCAAAGGCTATCAAGAGCCCACTTACGTGATCAGAAACAGGACATTTTATATTTGTAAGGACTTCGTGCACACAGTCTAGAAGGCATGAATAAAACCTGCAGAAAAATATGAAATCAATATTACCTAAGGGCAAAGGGTACCAACAAGTCTAATATAACCCAGGAAAAAAGAGGAGTAAATTGTATTCTCCACAAAACCAAAGGCATCGTTGTAAAGCCCTGAAGACGTACCTCCACATAAATCGGTCTTCGACAAGCTGGCCCTTGGATGCTAAGACGTCCATTACTTTCCTTAGAACCTATATCAAGATCCAGCAACTTAAGAAACAAAGCATATTAGAGAAATTAGAGGATCTACCTGTGAAGGGGATGATTACCTCTAGCGTGCATTGGCAGACGTCAGTAGGAAACAAAGACTCAGACACAGAAAATGCTCTACCAAACATGTCAAAGGCAAGAGCCATGGAATCCCATAAGCTATTCTGTTCAGGCGGCTTCTTTTCCAGATCTAAAGTAGGAGGGTCTTGTTTTGAGAAACCATACGATAAACCTAAACCCTGGTGTAATAATGGAATTATGCGCAGAAGAAACTTGACTAGATGAATGTTCTCCGGATGGGAGCTATTTCTGTGATACATAGCGGCCAAACGTCTGGGAAAAAGGGAAGAGATTACGAAGAAGGTTAAAACAATGTCACCAAGACAAAACCAACCAGAGAGTGAGAAGATATAATAACCTTAAAGTCTCGAAGCATTGGATCACGGGTTCGATTCTGGAGAAATATGCCGTGGAATAGGGTGAAGGCATGGGTTGGCGAAGAAGAAACTCCAAGACACAAGCAAAAGAGTGAAGAAGGAGCGGCCATGACGAAGAATTTAGTTGCAAAAGTACACGAGCACAAACATCGTGCATCTGGATTACTGAGGCGATTAGTAAAACAAATTAAGGAGGAGAGATCCCACTAAGAAGTCAAGGAAATGATGGAGGAGAAGACGCACCAGTTGACAAGTAAGAGGAGAGACAGGGATCCGGTCAGGACCATCATCAGCTTTTGAAACCAAATCGAGCAGGAACAAGCAATCGGAAGTGAGCTCGTGCGGTGGGAGGTGAGAGAAGGGAATGGGATTGAGAGAAAAGTAGATCCTGAAGCAACAGAGGAAGCGGCGGCGGTGGAGTGGTTAAGATTTCGTCCCTGAGAGAGAGAAACGCCGTCCGCCACCTTCCCGCGCTTGACAAAAAAAAAAAAAAAAACAACCACGCGCATCAAAGTGGCGAGTTAACCTTTAGAAATTATCAAAGAGAAAATTACAGCAAATGCACAAAAATTCAAAAAAGTTCACATTGCAGGTGACCCTAAAAAAATGTCATATTTGTCATTGTTATCTCTAAGCCAAAAGACTAAAACGCCCCTACTGACACTGTACTTCATCGAGAAGCTAAACTTCTAAGTTTTTTTTGGTTTCGTATGATTGAGGTGATGGCACAAATTTTTTGGGTCTCTCATATCTGCATCTCTTTCTCTTATCTTTCCTCTCTCTTCTTTTTCCATTAATAAAAGATGAAGATGATTAACGATTCCTCGAATCTGTTTCATTCGTGTCGACCATCACCAATCGTGTTCGCTCTACTTTTGTCATCACCGGTTGAACTCTTCCTTTACTCAATCGTCATCTCCTATGATTCTGTAACATGAAGCAGATCAGGTTCTTTGATTTCAATCAGGATCTCAATTCGATTTTTCGCCAGGTTTCGCGTTTTGGTTTAGATTTCGAATCAGTCGATGTGTCGCAAATGTCGTATTTCCCAGATTTTGAGAAATCGGGGATGACGTCAAGGAATTGAAATGTTATGGAGCTGTTGGGGGAGGGGGGGGGGGGGTTGTTTTAAGATAGCGATCTGGTTTCGATAGGAGTGAATTTTCCGTTGCTAAAGCTGGACATAATCACGATTCCTGAAATGCCACTTTGTTGTTAGCTAGATTATAGTGGACATTCCGATAGACATAATCTTATGATTCCGATAGACATAATTAAGTGGACATTTGATAGATTATAGTGGACATAACCAAGATTCCGATAGACATAATCATGATTCCGATAGACATAATTAAGTGGACATAGGCTAGATTATAGTGGACACAATCACGATTCCGATAGACATAATTAAGTGGACATATGCTAGATTATAGTAGACATATGTAATTTTCTCTCTTTCGACGAATAGATTCTGTATTTTTGGTGTCCACTTTATGTATGTGGTCAATTTGTGCTTCTCCATTTTCTCAATTCCCAATTTTCAATCATACGTCCTCCATATGAATTCATGCAACAACATGCTTTTTAGTATCCACGGGAACATGAATGAGAGACGGATAAGGTCAATGATAGGATCCAAACCTCCACAATACACCAACTGAATTTATCCCAATGATTCATCTTCATCTTTAAATTTGTGTCATGTCTCATGTGGATGTGATTCACAATATAACCAATCCTCACATGTTCTAAATCGGCTTCCACCATCTAATCTTGGGGCCACAACACATGGATCTTACAAAAGATTTAGTGAGGACCATTTCCTCCATATACAAGTAAGTTGAAGCTCATGGTAGTTTAACACATTTGATCTCTATATGTGACAAAGAAGAATCATAGTACAAAATAAGAAGAAGAAAACAACTCTGTCCTTGTTGTTGATGATTCAGGACGAATAAAAGGCTTCCCTTACTCGGTTTTACAATGACTAAGAAACTGAATTCACTTTCTACTTCAGCATTGGCATAACCATTTAAATTCAGCTTCTCTGTACTATCTTCCTTCAAGAGCTCTGGAGCAACAGTGACACACACAACATTTTGAATGGAAATGTGAAGAAAAATGAAATTATGCAACAAGAACACCAAGCGAACCAGCAATAGAGATTGTAGAACAAAATACAAAATAGTAAGTATCTTGCAACAACAGTAATGTTTACCACCAGTTTCATTTGGGCATAGCCTATTACAAGTCTTTTACGTGCGTGGGGTTTCTCTAGTCATGCCTTTCTTTTTTTTGGTCTACGGTTATATGTCCACGACCACCTCGTATATGTCCACAACCTTTCCTATTCGTGGACATCCCCTGTTACTCCTAGTCCACGCTTGTGGACATTCTAGAAATCCACCAACATTTTCTGTCCACGGAAATATGTCCACCGCTAAACTCCCATATGTCCTGCGTATTTCCTAGCCATGGACATCCCCTCTTACAACTAGTCCACGCTCGTGGATATTCTATACATCCACCTTCATGTTATGTCCACGTATATATGTCCACATTTATACCTTAGCTCGTCCACAACATTTCCTTTAGATGGACATCGTATGTTACCCTTTGTCTACGGTCGTGGACATATTTTAAAATTTAAAATAGTTAACAACCATACTAAATAGTCGAGTTTTCTTTTTCAATAATATAGTTATAGCTAACTAAATGTGAAAAAAAAAATCGTTTTGTTAGAGTTATGTATTCAACTCCTAAAACCTTGGAAAACGTTATTTCTCAATTTTTTTTGTGAGAGTTATGTATTCAACTCCTATAAATCTGGAAAACGTTGTTTCTCAATCTTTTTTGTTAGAGTTATGTATTCAACTCTTAACGAGCTTAAAAATCGGTAAACCTCATCAACACAAAATAGATCAAGTTCTCTAATCAATTTTAATTCTAATAATTTAGTTAATTTGCAATCACTTTGATAAAAAAAAAAAATGAATAGTCATATTTTAAAATTTAAAATAGTTAACAACCATACTAATTAGTCGAGTTTTCTTTTTCAATAATATACTAAATGTGAAAAAAAATCTTTTTGTTAGAGTTATGTATTGAACTCCTAAAAATTTGAAAAACGTTATTTCTCAATATTTTTTTGTTAGAGTTATGTATTCAACTCCTAAAAACCTAGAAAACGTTATTTCTCAATTTTTTTTTTGTTAGAGTTATGTATTCAACTCCTACAAACCTGGAAAATGTTATTTCTCAATTTTTTTTGTTAGAGTTATGTATTCAACTCTTAAAAAGTAAAAACCGAAAACGTTATTCTCAATCCTTTTTGTTAGAGTTATGAATTCAACTCCTAAAAACCTGGAAAACGTAATTCTCATTTTTACTATTTTTGTGCAAAAGGAGAAAAACTTATTAATATTTGAATTTCTGAAACTAAAATCCTGAAGACTGGTTCTGATTTTTGGGCCAGCTAATAATATAGACTGGGCCGATGGAAGCCATATTGAATTACATATAAATACGGAACTTAGTGAGAGGTAAAGAAAAAATATCCAATCGCTTCGACTTACAAAGATTAGTGGAGGATGGAGAGGAAGCACAACAACCCTAATTGTGACGAGTGTGTCAGACGAGATACATCCAATTCCTGGTCAGATCTTCCTTCAGATCTCTTGATTTCGGTGTTCCAGTGCCTCGGATTTGCTGATTTACAGCGAGCCAAGTCCGTTTGCTCGTCTTGGCACTCCGTCTCGAAGCAATCTGTGCCAAAAATCAGATCCCTTGGCTGATTCTCTTCCCCGAAAACAGCAATTATTGCAGGTTGTTCAATCCCGAGGAGAAAGACAGACTTTACCAAACGAAAGATCTGGGTTTTGAATTTGCAAAATGTGATTGTATAGCAACCTATGGCAATTGGCTCTTAATGCGAGATCCTGGGAGTTACTTCTACATTGTCAATCTATTTACGCAGGAGCGGATCAATCTACCTCCTGTGGAATCACAGATTGGAATGACAAAGATCGAGCGAACCTTAGATAACCATTTTCGCATTTCAAACGACCTCCTCATCACGCCAATGTACTGGAGATGTATGTTTACAAGTTCCCCTGTGTTTTGGATTGACGATACAACCAAAGACTATATTGTTTTATGGGGACTTGCTGGATGTTGCGTGGTTTATTCCAAAAAAGGAGATAACTTTTGGAATCAAATTCCAGTTGCTGCAACATATTTTGACATTGTTTACAAGGATCACAAGCTTTACATCACTGCCTACAGATATATTTTCAGAATAATAGATTTTTCTGGGGAGATTCCTCAAGAGACCTTTCAATGTTATTTGTATGTGCATAGACATGACAAACGTTATCGATTTTATGACACCAAAATTGTAGTCACAGTTTCAGGAGATGTCCTGAAGGTAAGGAAGGCATGGAGATCGGGTTTTCGCATCTTCAAGATTTATGATAGTTCATCAGGGCTCTTGAAGAAATCTGAAAAGGTTGAATCTTTGGGAAACGAGGTAATTATTTTAGATTTAGGCATCACTGTTCTTGCCAATCAGTTGGAGGAATTCAATACAAATGCTATTTATTTCAATGGTAACTATATAAAGAATCCAAATACTATGTTTCTTTTCAAACTTGACACGAAGAAGTTTGAGCGACTGGACAAATTTGAGTGTTCGCCTGTTCAATTCTCTAGCGCTCACTGCTTCTTACCAAGTTTCAAGCAAACGTGATTGATTGATTGTCCGATCGATCTCAACTTCAATATGTTCTTCTTTTTTTTTTTTGGGGTTTTAATCAATTATTTGTTTTGCTCTTAATTGATGATGATGTAATCAAATACCAGTTCTTGATATTTAAAAGTCCAGTTATTGATGTTGCCTTTACATATTATAAAATCTCTTTCAAAGATTACTACATTAAAATCCATGAATCTTCTATCTTGAATTGTAGATAACAATACTTAAAAAGCTCCAGCTTTTTATTTCACATGGAATTTGGAATATATAAACATTGTAATAGCCATTGATTTAACCATAATTTATTTTTCTAGGGGAAGATAAGAATTTCGTACTCCATACAAATGTTATTTAGCAACCACCATCCAAATGTTAATACAATTAGAAGAGCTGAGGTTTAACGGAAACAAGATTCAAAGAAGACCAAGATCAGCTCGAGAGAGAAGAAGAGATTTGGAAATTATTTTCTGTTTCTGTTAAATGTAAACAAAGCTGTACAATAAGATTATAATACAATCATACTAAACCGATTTTTTCCAAACCAAAATCTAATGTGTAAACCACACTAAACCACACAATCTTATACTCCCCCTCAAGATAGGAGTACTTTCTATCTTAAACTTGAAGACTTTTGTGCTGTGAGTGTCTTGAATCTTTAGAGCTATATCAAATTGTTCAACAACACAAGTGAAGAAGACAACGTGAATATCCTTGAAGTCTCTATTTGCTTGAAACCAAGTGATACAAGAACCAACAAGAGTAGCATATGTGAATTTTGATTGAACACGAGTACATCAACAGCATGTTGCTGAAGACACTTCTCTCATCCATTGCATTACAACCAGATAGAAAACACTTGTAATCAAATCCAGCAACCCGAGGCAAATCAGCTGATGGTTCTTGATTTTAAAGAGCTTGTCGTGAAACATATCTACGAGAAGCTATTCTTTCACAACTTTTCAACCAAAGTAAAAGTGGTTGTAGTAGACTCTGTGTAAGTAACAACTCAAGTGTTGCACGCAAGGCAAACACAACATCACTGTGAATCTCTATTCTACTACATCCAATCACAACGAACGTGCTCATAAATTAAAATATCCATGTTAACTGTAATTTATATCACAAATATAAATTAAAATATCCATGTTATCAATGAAATATCAACAAAAAATAAAGCAAATTAAAAATAATTTTTTCATCTAATGAGGAAAAATGTAATTTAATGTGTTAACTGTAATGGTTCATGCAAACTTTAATTTAATTAACAAATGTACAAAAATCATATAATTTTTTAAAGTACGTATAAATATGACAAATGTACAATTTTAAAAAGAAAAATAAGTTAACAATTTACATTAACAAAAAAACATTTCTAGTTTTGTTGTAGTTGAGCATATTTGATGTTTGACCTAATTAACATCAAACTGATACCAAATTAATAAAAACATGAGTTTCATGTTAATATAATATTGCATTATCATGAAATTCATGTTCTCACCAATTTGGTATAAGTTTGGCATTAATTGGTTAAATATGAAACTTGCAAAATATATATAAACGAGCTCAAAGCACACAATTTTTCAAAAAAATCCTTCGCATCTTCCTTTTTTTTTTTTAAACAACCAGCAACTTCATCCTTCATCCTTCGCATCTTCCAAGGTACACTTTTAAAACAATATGTTATAATCAAATAGTTCATTACATTTTCTAAATTAAAGACATTATTCATAATTTTACTAATGAAATTACTAGTATTGATCCAAATTAAAGAGAATAGCGAACCGAATCTGAAATAAATATCTTAATGCTCATACCTAGTTATTTTACCTAAATTCTCGAAAGCATATGGGAAATTATTGTAACAGAAAAAATGGTAAAAGTTTTAGAAAATATTTGTTTATTCAATTTTTTATACTTAAAATACATATGATTTTTCATGTTTTACTTGATTTTTTCAGATAATCATGGGAATTCGAGCAATTTATTTTTTACTGTTGTCGATGTTGTTGCTCTACACATCGCAAGGAATTATTAGAATTAGCATGAAACACGATGGTGCTACCTATTATGGTAAAATTGGTGTCGGGACGCCAATTCAAACTATATCAGTCGTTATTGATACCGGAAGTTCAGATTTGGTGGTACCGAATCCACAATTGAACAGGGACGGCGGTACCGTTAATGTATACCATTCTAGTGCATCATTAACGTACATATCGGGGGGAGGTACATTTTCTACTCATTTAATCAAATTTTAAATTGTTCACACCCATACTCTTAACTTTTGATCTTACAGGAACCATGATAAAGGATTATTCCTTTGAAAGTTTTAAAATTAACGGTTTCCTTAGCAAAGATGATGTTACTATAGATCATATAGTCGTGAAGACACAAGTAAGATTGCTTTTAAAGGTCATGAATCATGAGTAATTGATTCTATTTATTTATTTTGACAAAATTTATGTTTTGTCTGTAGGAATTCATAGAAGCTACTGAGGATATTCCAGCAACATTTACAAGCAAGCCTTATGATGGCGTTCTAGGGTTGGGATTCCGAGAGAATTCTATAAAAAATTCACGCCCTATTTGGTAAATATTTATTTTCAACTGTATCTTTTATATCTAAAAATGCTTTATCACTAATATTGATAAATATTTTATGTTACACTACATAGGGAAAATATGTTAATGCAAGATCTGATTCAACAAAAAGTTTTTTCCATTTGGCTAAAGGACTATAACCCACAAGATGAGGAACACGGAATGATAATTTTTGGTGGATTCGATAATTCACATTTCAGAGGGGAACACACATATGTTGATCTAACGGCAAAAGGGTACTGGGAATTTAAAATGGGACCAATACATATTGGAGAGATTCAAACTGAACATTGCGCAGAGAGATGTAAAGTAATAGTTGACTCTGGCCATTCTAACTTGATAGGTTTACCGGTAAGAATTTTAGTCTATATTTCTGTTATAAATTTAAAGTAAAAAAAATCACCGAATGACTAAAACTGAGCTTAATATGTAAAATAAATGACTCATTCTTTTTTTATAAATAATTAATTTGAAATACAAGTCTATCAAAAATGATATTGTTATATGTTGATTTGCTTTGTTATAAAAAGATATTAACGACCTTTTTCTTGTTCTTAGTCTATAATTGAAAGTATTAATCGTGCTATTGGAGTGGAAGATGATTTCACAGTGAAATGCGAGCAAATTTCTTTAATGCCGACAATCTCTTTCACTATCGGTGGAAGAACGTTCCCTATCTCTCCTAAAGACGTAAGTTCATTAATTGGTTTTTTTTTTTTTTTTGGTAATGATAGTAATTTTTTGTCTTCAGTATATAGATAGCCATGGACAAGAGTGCACTAGCTTATTGAGGCCTAACAATTACGTTTCTAGTGACGATGAAGATGAAGATGAAGATGAAAAACTTGAGGATGCTTTATGGTATTAATTTTCATTTCTAGTTGGTAATGATTGGTACATTTAACTCGAATATTGGATTATTAATTTTTTTGGGTTACACGAGTGCAGGATTTTGGGGGATCCTTTCATGAGGCGATACCACACCATATTTGACTTCGGCGAAGCAAGAATCGGATTCGCTGAAGCTGTTCACGAAAAACTGAGTTAATTTGAATGTTTTTTGTATGAGAGGCTCATAAGATTTAGGATTATGCTTTCTTCTCCATGGCAAGTTAAGGGAGTGAGGGGTAATTTCTCAAAGATTTTACAAACTGAAACGATTAAATGCATATTGGATTTTATAAGATTTTATTTGGTACGAAGAACAGAAAACGCTCCTAGTTTATCAGAAACAGAACTAAAACGATAAAGAGAAGATTAATTTCAAATTTGTTCTTCCATATATTGACAAAATTATCAAAAACCTTTGTGAATTTTTGCAATCCAAGTACTCAAAGAATTACTCCTTCAACCACAAACATTTCAAATTTTCAATCTTACTCTCCAGGGAAAAAAAAGACACCAAATCAGAAACCAATTCCAATACCAAAAAGTTAGAGAGCTCAATATCAATGTACGAAGAAGATTTCATTTCCAAATAAAAAAAGGCTCATCATTTGTTATTAATATGAACTAATAGGCTCTATGAAACTATTACCATCTACGCTAATTTTCCTTCAAATATATTCGAATTGAACATGATCACCTCTGTGAAGCTGATTGCTATGACTTTCTGAATTTTGTCTTCCTAGTTTTGTGACGTTGGTGTTATGCTGCAGTTAATGAGAGTTTTAGCTCCAGCCGTAGATGATATTAGTTGGCTTCCATGCCACTAAAATTGCTGTGATGGTTCATCACTTAAGCCTCTTTGTCAAGCGAGAAGCTTGCTGTTTTGAGGTGTTGGTAAGTTTTGTCGTTGAGAGATTACCTCAGTTTTATTCTTTTGTTGAAGTACATACGAGACGAATGAAGCGAAGGTCTCCACTAATTGCGGTTTTAAAACAGTTTCACTCTTATGTTTCAGCACACATGAGAATAATGAGAAAAAAAAAATGCTCTCTATTAATTGTTGTTAAGGAGGCGGATTATGTTTCCGATGGACAGCGATTGTGCTTCCCGCAAGGACTGTTTGGCTGGTGGAAATGTTCTTTATTCGTTGTGATTGGATGTAGTAGAATAGAGATTCACAGTGATGTTGTGTTTGCCTTGCGTGCAACACTTGAGTTGTTACTTACACAGAATCTACTACAACCACTTTTACTTTGGTTGAAAAGTTGTGAAAGAATAGCTTCTCGTAGATATGTTTCACGACAAGCTATTTAAAATCAAGAACCATCAGCTGATTTGCCTCGGGTTGCTGGATTTGATTACAAGTGTTTTCTATCTGGTTGTAATGCAATGGATGAGAGAAGTGTCTTCAGCAACATGCTGTTGATGTACTCGTGTTCAATCAAAATTCACATATGCTACTCTTGTTGGTTCTTGTATCACTTGGTTTCAAGCAAATAGAGACTTCAAGGATATTCACGTTGTCTTCTTCACTTGTGTTGTTGAACAATTTGATATAGCTCTAAAGATTCAAGACACTCACAGCACAAAAGTCTTCAAGTTTAAGATAGAAAGTACTCCTATCTTGAGGGGGAGTATAAGATTGTGTGGTTTAGTGTGGTTTACACATTAGATTTTGGTTTGGAAAAAATCGGTTTAGTATGATTGTATTATAATCTTATTGTACAGCTTTGTTTACATTTAACAGAAACAGAAAATAATTTCCAAATCTCTTCTTCTCTCTCGAGCTGATCTTGGTCTTCTTTGAATCTTGTTTCCGTTAAACCTCAGCTCTTCTAATTGTATTAACATTTGGATGGTGGTTGCTAAATAACATTTGTATGGAGTACGAAATTCTTATCTTCCCCTAGAAAAATAAATTATGGTTAAATCAATGGCTATTACAATGTTTATATATTCCAAATTCCATGTGAAATAAAAAGCTGGAGCTTTTTAAGTATTGTTATCTACAATTCAAGATAGAAGATTCATGGATTTTAATGTAGTAATCTTTGAAAGAGATTTTATAATATGTAAAGGCAACATCAATAACTGGACTTTTAAATATCAAGAACTGGTATTTGATTACATCATCATCAATTAAGAGCAAAACAAATAATTGATTAAAACCCCAAAAAAAAAGAAGAACATATTGAAGTTGAGATCGATCGGACAATCAATCAATCACGTTTGCTTGAAACTTGGTAAGAAGCAGTGAGCGCTAGAGAATTGAACAGGCGAACACTCAAATTTGTCCAGTCGCTCAAACTTCTTCGTGTCAAGTTTGAAAAGAAACATAGTATTTGGATTCTTTATATAGTTACCATTGAAATAAATAGCATTTGTATTGAATTCCTCCAACTGATTGGCAAGAACAGTGATGCCTAAATCTAAAATAATTACCTCGTTTCCCAAAGATTCAACCTTTTCAGATTTCTTCAAGAGCCCTGATGAACTATCATAAATCTTGAAGATGCGAAAACCCGATCTCCATGCCTTCCTTACCTTCAGGACATCTCCTGAAACTGTGACTACAATTTTGGTGTCATAAAATCGATAACGTTTGTCATGTCTATGCACATACAAATAACATTGAAAGGTCTCTTGAGGAATCTCCCCAGAAAAATCTATTATTCTGAAAATATATCTGTAGGCAGTGATGTAAAGCTTGTGATCCTTGTAAACAATGTCAAAATATGTTGCAGCAACTGGAATTTGATTCCAAAAGTTATCTCCTTTTTTGGAATAAACCACGCAACATCCAGCAAGTCCCCATAAAACAATATAGTCTTTGGTTGTATCGTCAATCCAAAACACAGGGGAACTTGTAAACATACATCTCCAGTACATTGGCGTGATGAGGAGGTCGTTTGAAATGCGAAAATGGTTATCTAAGGTTCGCTCGATCTTTGTCATTCCAATCTGTGATTCCACAGGAGGTAGATTGATCCGCTCCTGCGTAAATAGATTGACAATGTAGAAGTAACTCCCAGGATCTCGCATTAAGAGCCAATTGCCATAGGTTGCTATACAATCACATTTTGCAAATTCAAAACCCAGATCTTTCGTTTGGTAAAGTCTGTCTTTCTCCTCGGGATTGAACAACCTGCAATAATTGCTGTTTTCGGGGAAGAGAATCAGCCAAGGGATCTGATTTTTTGGCACAGATTGCTTCGAGACGGAGTGCCAAGACGAGCAAACGGACTTGGCTCGCTGTAAATCAGCAAATCCGAGGCACTGGAACACCGAAATCAAGAGATCTGAAGGAAGATCTGACCAGGAATTGGATGTATCTCGTCTGACACACTCGTCACAATTAGGGTTGTTGTGCTTCCTCTCCATCCTCCACTAATCTTTGTAAGTCGAAGCGATTGGATATTTTTTCTTTACCTCTCACTAAGTTCCGTATTTATATGTAATTCAATATGGCTTCCATCGGCCCAGTCTATATTATTAGCTGGCCCAAAAATCAGAACCAGTCTTCAGGATTTTAGTTTCAGAAATTCAAATATTAATAAGTTTTTCTCCTTTTGCACAAAAATAGTAAAAATGAGAATTACGTTTTCCAGGTTTTTAGGAGTTGAATTCATAACTCTAACAAAAAGGATTGAGAATAACGTTTTCGGTTTTTACTTTTTAAGAGTTGAATACATAACTCTAACAAAAAAAATTGAGAAATAACATTTTCCAGGTTTGTAGGAGTTGAATACATAACTCTAACAAAAAAAAAATTGAGAAATAACGTTTTCTAGGTTTTTAGGAGTTGAATACATAACTCTAACAAAAAAATATTGAGAAATAACGTTTTTCAAATTTTTAGGAGTTCAATACATAACTCTAACAAAAAGATTTTTTTTCACATTTAGTATATTATTGAAAAAGAAAACTCGACTAATTAGTATGGTTGTTAACTATTTTAAATTTTAAAATATGACTATTCATTTTTTTTTTTTATCAAAGTGATTGCAAATTAACTAAATTATAAGAATTAAAATTGATTAGAGAACTTGATCTATTTTGTGTTGATGAGGTTTACCGATTTTTAAGCTCGTTAAGAGTTGAATACATAACTCTAACAAAAAAGATTGAGAAACAACGTTTTCCAGATTTATAGGAGTTGAATACATAACTCTCACAAAAAAAATTGAGAAATAACGTTTTCCAAGGTTTTTAGGAGTTGAATACATAACTCTAACAAAAAAATATTGAGAAATAACGTTTTTCAAATTTTTAGGAGTTGAATACATAACTCTAACAAAAAGATTTTTTTTCACATTTAGTATATTATTGAAAAAGAAAACTCGACTAATTAGTATGGTTGTTAACTATTTTAAATTTTAAAATATGACTATTCTTTTTTTTTTTTTTATCAAAGTGATTGCAAATTAACTAAATTATAAGAATTAAAATTGATTAGAGAACTTGATCTATTTTGTGTTGATGAGGTTTACCGATTTTTAAGCTCGTTAAGTCTGTAGATCAGCCTATCTCGCCAGACTCGTCGTACATCGAGTTTGAATTTTGTTTTCTGATCGGTCTATACCAATTCCGCAAAGTTTTCAAGAGATCCGAATTTATACTACCAAAGCTTTCAAGATCCACTAACTTACTCGCACAAAATAATTAAAAAATATGGCAAAATGTAATTTTGAAAATTTTTGGAGTAAAAATTACAATAATAATACATACAGTATTGTTATCTATATTTCAAAATAGAAGATTCATGGATTTTAATGTAGTAATCTTTGAAATAGATTTTATAATATGTAAAGGCAGCATCAAGAACTTGACTTTTTAATATGAAGAACTCGTATTTGATTACATCATCATCAATTAAGAGTAAAACAAATAATGTACAAATACTGAAACACACGGGTAGCCTAAAAACCTACAGTCTTTTAGATAAAAAAAATTATTCGGTTCCAAAAATTAAGTAACCATATCGAATCGAAGCGAACAAAAATCGAACCAAACCGAATTTTAATCGGTTCCAAATGGTTACCAATTTTTAAGAACTAAAAGAACCGACCCGATCCGAACCAAAGAATCGAACGCCCATGGCTAGTTAAAACCAACAGAACCTATAGATAAAGCCAATGGCGGATCTACTTGTGAGGAATGGGGTTCATTAAAACCCCATTTTTATTATTATTTTATATTAGTTTTTAACAAAGTTGACATATTTTAATTAATAATATAATAATTGATCCCTAATTTTCAACTTTTTAATTTTTAATTAAAAATTGTTATGTGTGCGCCACTGGATACGACATAATTTAAAAACTTTACCAGTTAAGATTTTAAAATTTGTTTAATTTATTAAAAATATAATAGATTATTGTTAATTAAAAATCAATTTTGCCTAGCACTGAATATATAAAAAGAATTAAAAAAAAATATTTTTATTTTTATAAATAAACTATCATGTTTGTGTGGGATTATCCTCTTTGGAACTCATGTTTGGAGTGGTCTATCCGCAAAATCAATTTTTATGAAAATTTTAAATTATAGTTTAACTCACGGGTTTGTTTTCTAACTTAACACACTAATGTGGATTATGCGATAGAGCAGCTTTGGAGGTGGCTGACATGGATTTCAAGCTTTTTAAGAGTGTTTGGTCAGAACCAAAACTATACTTATCATATCTAAGACAGTTTGATAGTTCGGATGTATACATACAGTCCAAATGTTAGCGATACGATTATGTAGAGTGTGAGAAAAAAAAAGTGAGAATTGAGTATTAGTGAGATAGAAAAAGTTCAGAAGTATTCTTTTATCTTAGAAAGCTTGAGAGATTGATTTGTAAAAGAATAAGATGTAATTTTAACAAGATCAATAAGAAACGTGATTTGTGTGAAATTCTTTTTTTATTTTTTTAGTTCTTTTCGTTCGTACACGTTTAATTAAAATATGTATTAAACGTATAAAATACATAGAGAGTTTTAAAAGTTAGAATAATAAATAAAATTATAAAAACATAAAAATATTTATGAAGTTACTTGTTTAGGGCTAAGTGATAACTTAATAAAACAGCTGATTTATCAATTACTTGATGGCTGATTTATGAAGTTAATGATGGCTGAGTTATGAGTTTTGATGGCTGAGTGATGAGGCTGAGTTATTAATCTGTTACGGCTGAGTTATATAACTTATTATGGCTGAGTTATTAATCTGTTACGGCTGAGTTATCTAGCTTACTATGACTGAGTTATTAATCTGTTACGGCTGAGTTATCTAGCTTACTATGGCTGAGTTATTAATCTGTTACGGCTGAGTTATCTAGCTTATTATGGCTGAGTTATTAATCTGTTACGGCTGAGTTATCTAGCTGAGTTATTAATCTGTTACGAATGAGTTATCTAGCTTATTATGGCTGAGTTATCTATCTTTTTTTACGGCCAGTTTATCTATCGATTGTTAGGTGAAGAAGTTAGTCAAAAGGAGATCAATTTGTATCAATCTGTTAACAAATTGATCATCTTTTGTGTTAGCTTAATTTCGTATCTCTTAACAAATTGATCATCTTTGAGTTAAAATGTTGGGTTTTGTGTAGATTTGGGTGAAAGAATCTGTTTTTGATGTCGATTGTAGTGTTATGAATGAGGTAATGTATACTACGGTGGGAATTGGGTGAGTAATGAAGCTGAGGATACTTATATGGGTGGTGAGATGAAGACAATAGAGTGTAAGTCCGAGGATTTTTTTAAAACATTGGGGAACGAATTGGGTTATGTATTTTATGGGAAGGTGTGGTATAGTTACCCTTTTGAAATGTGCAAGGATCGGAAGATAGTGTGTCAACTGGATAATAGTTTCATTGCCAAAAATATCTGCAAAACCTTGGAGAAACCCTTCTGACCCATCAAGGGCCCAACAGGAAACACAACCCACCAAAGAAAAACCCTAAAGGCCCACCAAGCCCCAAAGCCATTCTAACCCTAATCAAGCAATTAATTAATCCTAGACTAACCTAGCTCGAAGGAGGCCTCCACCTAGCTAAGCGCCGCCGATCAGTCACCAGAGAAGGAATCCGCAGCCACACTTACCGGTCGTCACCGTCGAGAGAGGAGAAGAAGGCTTACCTGATTTTTTTTTCCAGAATTCAAGAAACCGCTTTTTTTTTTTTTGTTCGGCAATACTAGTTTTCATTACTTGGGGAGTATTAAAACTCCAATAGCAACAACAAAGAAAAAGCTACAAAGCTTAATAAACATGGGTACAGGGCCCAGACAATACATAACAAAATTTCTTCTTTTCAGCCCAATGGGCTCGATGCAAGAATTTTGAATGGAGATTTTAGTGGGCTCGAGGCCCATATCCTTAAGTCGAGTAGGCCCTAATGGTAGAACCATCTCGGCGGCTGCAGATGCTTCCTGAAGGAAACTCCGGTGGCCGTCCGGCGTCGGCGCCTCAAGGGCACAGACAGTAGGGCTCGAAGGGTCCTTGGTGGACGGCTTCAGAGCGTCGTCCCCAGATAAATCGTCGGGAGTACAACCCGAGGAAAGTTCCGATGATGCTACGGTGACTCTCAGCTTTTTGTTGGCCGTGGAGTCCGTCATCGGAGGAAACTTTAAGATTTGAGGAAAGCTTTTCCGAGTTTGAGAGGTGCTCGTGGCTGCTGCTCGAGACGTTTAGAGAGTTCTCAGTGACCGGAGTGAAGTTTCCGGCCCTGGAAGAAAACGAAAAGTTAGCCGATCGTGTCGGCGCTGCTCTCCGGTGAAAGAAACCGGTGGAGGACTTCAGATCCGGCTTGGGAGATCTGGGCCGGATCCGACTGAGGTCTTCTTCGACGTGGAGCCGAGAGAGGGTTCGGACAGAGATCAAGCACCCGGTAGGCGAGTTGCTTTGAAGAGCTTCGGAGAATAAGAGATGACAGAGGATTCTTCCTCGGCGGAGCGCCGAGAGAATAGTAGCAATGGTTCTTCCTCGATCGAAGATGATCGAAGATCGGGAGAGGGTTTCAGCAGGAAACCAAGAAGAGACGAGAAGAAAGAAAACGAGAGAAGCTTTATGAGACCCGGGGCGGCGGCGGCGACCGCCAGGGTGTCTCGAGATGCGCGTCTGAGAGAAAAAGGACTTTTTTTTTTTTATTATCAATGCCCGCTTCTTTTATTTTAATAAGAAAAGTTGTTACATAAATTGAAATAAAACTTAAGCAAACGTTGTAATTATCTAGTCAAAGCTATGACCTTTTTTTGGAATATATTAAAAGCATAAAGCCTTAATAAAGGCGAAGATGGAAATGGTGGTGGCAATAGCGGTGAAAGCGTTTGAGGGCATGAGAGTAGTGGCGGTTGAAGACAACGGATGGGGAAGGACGTCAATGGCAAGCTTCATTCCTTGCTGGCAAAAAGAACCTTTACCGCAAATGAAGTAATAAGGTTGTGGTTGTTGGAGTTGGAATACATCTTGTCCTGTACGTGTGATATTGAATATGAAGTCGGTGTGGATGCATTTCTCGTAGTTTCTCTTGTTTACTTGGAGAATATTGTAACGAGTTTCATCGAACCCGAAATCTGCCAGTTTAGATGAAGGGTTAAATAAAATTTAATAATAAATTTGAAAAAAAAATGAAGAAATCTTACACAACCAATCACCGGTAGAAAACTGTTCCTGGGAAGCCCAATTCGAAAAGTTCAGAAATGGGTTCCAAGTGTATTTTCCCCCACCTACTCTGTGAAGAGTTGATTCAACATTGACAAATATCACTATTATATATAGTAATACCCATATTTTTATTTTTCCCATTTTGATAACCACAAATATTTGATATCCTCTCGTTGTGATACTCTTCTACTATTCATGTTTTTGTGTGTTATATATATAGTGGAGCCTGAGGAGCATGATACTCTTCATGTTTAATTTGCCAACCTGTAGCATGATATTCTTCATGTTTTTGTTTGCTTTTAATATATTCCAAAAAAAGGTCATAGCGTTGGTTAGATAGTTACAACGTTTGCTTAAGTTTTATTTCAATTTATGTAACAAATTTTCTTTTTAAAATAAAAGAAGCGGCTTCTTGAATTCTGAAAAAAAAATTCACTATAATTTTTTAATTTGCCAAGTCCTCCCCTGGAGCAAAATATTCTTCATGTTTTTGTTTGTTTTTTAATTTGGTCAACATGAACTACAAATTTTCTTAAAATCATAAAAGGTTATATATGCATGTTAGTAGCATGATATTCTTCATGTCGTTTGTTCGATTTTAATTTGGTCGACATGAGCAACAAGTTATCATGAATCATAGAAGGATATATATGCATGTTACTAAGTAAGTAATTATTCATGGAATGATTATGTAGCTACACTTATTTTTTTTAAATATATATATATATATATAAATTTTTGTTAACGTTCTTTTTTAATATTTTTATGTTTTTATAATTTATTTATTATTCTAACTTTTAAAAACTCTCTATATATTTTATACGTTTAATACATATTTTAATTAAACGTGTAAGAACAAAAAAGACTAGAAAAAAAAAAAAATTCACACAAATTACGTTTCTTATTGATCTTGTTAAGTGTTAACAATACATCTTATTATTTTACAAATCAATTTCTCAGGCTCTCTAAAATAAAAAAATACTTCTGAACTTTTTCTATCTCACTAAGCTCTCTTAAACGTAAATACTCAATTCTCTCTTTTTTTCTCACACTCTACATAATCGTGTCCTAACATTTGGACTGTATGCATACAACCGAACTATCAAACTGTCTTAGATATGATAAGTATAGTTTTGGTTCTGACCAAACACTTTTAAAAAGCTTGAAATTCATGTTAGCCACTTCCAAAGCTACTCTATCGCCTAATCCACATTAGTGTGTTACTTTAGAAAGCAAACCCGTGAGTTAAACTATAATTTAAAATTAGGGATCAATTAATATATTATTAATTAAAATATGTCAACTTTGTTAAAAACTAATATAAAATAATATTCGGTTCTTATTGGTTCTCGGGTATTAATCGAACAAAACCAAAAACCGATCAGTTATTATGTAGAAACCGAAACCGAACCAAATCCCTTATTTCGGTTCCGGTTTAAATGCCTAGTGCTAGTTTTAACCTATGAAACAACAATGGGTGAGTTTAATTTTTTTGCGAGATGGGAGTAGATAAAGTAATTTTTTTATCTAAAAGACTGTAGCTTTCTAGGTTATCCGTGTGTTTCAGTATTTGTACATTATTTGTTTTACTCTTACTTGATGATGATGTAATCAAATACGAGTTCTTCATATTAAAAAGTCTAGTTCTTGATGCTGCCTTTACATATTATAAAATCTATTTCAAAGATTACTACATTAAAATCCATGAATCTTCAATTTTGAAATATAGATAACAATACTGTACGTATTATTATTGTAATTTTTACTCCAAAAATTTTCAAAATTACATTTTGCCATATTTTTTAATTATTTTTTGCGAGTAAGTCAGTGGATCTTGAAAGCTTTGGTAGTATAAATTCGGATCTCATGGAACAAATCCACAAACTTTGCGAAATTGGTATAAACCGATCAGAAAAAAAAACTCAAACTCGATGTACGACGAGTCTGGCGAGATAAGCTGATATACAGACTTAACGAGCTTAAAAATCCGTAAACCTCATCAACACAAAATAGATTAAGTTCTCTAATCAATTTTAATTCTTATAATTTAGTTAATTTACAATCACTTTGATAAAAAAAAGAAAAGAATAGTCATATTTTAAAATTTAAAATAGTTAACAACCATACTAATTAGTCGAGTTTTCTTTATCAATAATACAGTTTCGGGAGATGTCCTGAAGGTAAGGGCATCATGCAGATCAAGTTTTCGCATCTTCAAGATTTATGATAGTTCATCAGGGCTCTTGAAGAAATCTGAAAAGGTTGAATCTTTGGGAAACGAGGTAATTATTTTAGATTTAGGCATCACTGTTCTTGCCAATCAGTTGGAGGAAATCAATACAAATGCTATTTATTTCAATGGTAACTATATAAAGAATCCAAATACTATGTTTCATTTCAAACTTGACACGAAGAAGTTTGAGCGACTGGACAAATTTGAGTGTTCGCCTGTTCAATTCTCTAGCGCTCACTGCTTCTTACCAAGTTTCAAGCAAACGTGATTGATTGATTGTCCGATCGATCTCAACTTCAATATGTTCTTCTTCTTTTTTTTGGGGTTTTAATCAATGATTTGTTTTGCTCTTAATTGATGATGATGTAATCAAATACCAGTTCTTGATATTTAAAAGTCCAGTTATTGATGTTGCCTTTACATATTATAAAATCTCTTTCAAAGATTACTACATTAAAATCCATGAATCTTCTATCTTGAATTGTAGATAACAATACTTAAAAAGCTCCAGCTTTTTAAATTTTACGTTATTTCTCAATTTTTTTTGTGAGAGTTCAACTCCTATAAATCTGGAAAACGTTGTTTCTCAATCTTTTTTGTTAGAGTTATGTATTCAACTCTTAAAAAGTAAAAACCGAAAATGTTATCCTCAATCTTTTTTGTTAGAGTTATGAATTCAACTCCTAAAAACCTGGAAAACGTAATTCTCATTTTTACTATTTTTGTGCAAAAGGAGAAAAACTTATTAATATTTGAATTTCTGAAACTAAAATCCTGAAGACTGGTTCTGATTTTTGGGCCAGCTAATAATATAGACTGGGCCGATGGAAGCCATATTGAATTACATATAAATACGGAACTTAGTGAGAGGTAAAGAAAAAATATCCAATCGCTTCGACTTACAAAGATTAGTGGAGGATGGAGAGGAAGCACAACAACCCTAATTGTGACGAGTGTGTCAGACGAGATACATCCAATTCCTGGTCAGATCTTCCTTCAGATCTCTTGATTTCGGTGTTCCAGTGCCTCGGATTTGCTGATTTACAGCGAGCCAAGTCCGTTTGCTCGTCTTGGCACTCCGTCTCGAAGCAATCTGTGCCAAAAAATCAGATCCCTTGGCTGATTCTCTTCCCCGAAAACAGCAATTATTGCAGGTTGTTCAATCCCGAGGAGAAAGACAGACTTTACCAAACGAAAGATCTGGGTTTTGAATTTGCAAAATGTGATTGTATAGCAACCTATGGCAATTGGCTCTTAATGCGAGATCCTGGGAGTTACTTCTACATTGTCAATCTATTTACGCAGGAGCGGATCAATCTACCTCCTGTGGAATCACAGATTGGAATGACAAAGATCGAGCGAACCTTAGATAACCATTTTCGCATTTCAAACGACCTCCTCATCACGCCAATGTACTGGAGATGTATGTTTACAAGTTCCCCTGTGTTTTGGATTGACGATACAACCAAAGACTATATTGTTTTATGGGGACTTGCTGGATGTTGCGTGGTTTATTCCAAAAAAGGAGATAACTTTTGGAATCAAATTCCAGTTGCTGCAACATATTTTGACATTGTTTACAAGGATCACAAGCTTTACATCACTGCCTACAGATATATTTTCAGAATAATAGATTTTTCTGGGGAGATTCCTCAAGAGACCTTTCAATGTTATTTGTATGTGCATAGACATGACAAACGTTATCGATTTTATGACACCAAAATTGTAGTCACAGTTTCAGGAGATGTCCTGAAGGTAAGGAAGGCATGGAGATCGGGTTTTCGCATCTTCAAGATTTATGATAGTTCATCAGGGCTCTTGAAGAAATCTGAAAAGGTTGAATCTTTGGGAAACGAGGTAATTATTTTAGATTTAGGCATCACTGTTCTTGCCAATCAGTTGGAGGAATTCAATACAAATGCTATTTATTTCAATGGTAACTATATAAAGAATCCAAATACTATGTTTCTTTTCAAACTTGACACGAAGAAGTTTGAGCGACTGGACAAATTTGAGTGTTCGCCTGTTCAATTCTCTAGCGCTCACTGCTTCTTACCAAGTTTCAAGCAAACGTGATTGATTGATTGTCCGATCGATCTCAACTTCAATATGTTCTTCTTTTTTTTTGGGGTTTTAATCAATTATTTGTTTTGCTCTTAATTGATGATGATGTAATCAAATACCAGTTCTTGATATTTAAAAGTCCAGTTATTGATGTTGCCTTTACATATTATAAAATCTCTTTCAAAGATTACTACATTAAAATCCATGAATCTTCTATCTTGAATTGTAGATAACAATACTTAAAAAGCTCCAGCTTTTTATTTCACATGGAATTTGGAATATATAAACATTGTAATAGCCATTGATTTAACCATAATTTATTTTTCTAGGGGAAGATAAGAATTTCGTACTCCATACAAATGTTATTTAGCAACCACCATCCAAATGTTAATACAATTAGAAGAGCTGAGGTTTAACGGAAACAAGATTCAAAGAAGACCAAGATCAGCTCGAGAGAGAAGAAGAGATTTGGAAATTATTTTCTGTTTCTGTTAAATGTAAACAAAGCTGTACAATAAGATTATAATACAATCATACTAAACCGATTTTTTCCAAACCAAAATCTAATGTGTAAACCACACTAAACCACACAATCTTATACTCCCCCTCAAGATAGGAGTACTTTCTATCTTAAACTTGAAGACTTTTGTGCTGTGAGTGTCTTGAATCTTTAGAGCTATATCAAATTGTTCAACAACACAAGTGAAGAAGACAACGTGAATATCCTTGAAGTCTCTATTTGCTTGAAACCAAGTGATACAAGAACCAACAAGAGTAGCATATGTGAATTTTGATTGAACACGAGTACATCAACAGCATGTTGCTGAAGACACTTCTCTCATCCATTGCATTACAACCAGATAGAAAACACTTGTAATCAAATCCAGCAACCCGAGGCAAATCAGCTGATGGTTCTTGATTTTAAATAGCTTGTCGTGAAACATATCTACGAGAAGCTATTCTTTCACAACTTTTCAACCAAAGTAAAAGTGGTTGTAGTAGATTCTGTGTAAGTAACAACTCAAGTGTTGCACGCAAGGCAAACACAACATCACTGTGAATCTCTATTCTACTACATCCAATCACAACGAATAAAGAACATTTCCACCAGCCAAACAGTCCTTGCGGGAAGCACAATCGCTGTCCATCGGAAACATAATCCGCCTCCTTAACAACAATTAATAGAGAGCATTTTTTTTTTTTTCTCATTATTCTCATGTGTGCTGAAACATAAGAGTGAAACTGTTTTAAAACCGCAATTAGTGGAGACCTTCGCTTCATTCGTCTCGTATGTACTTCAACAAAAGAATAAAACTGAGGTAATCTCTCAACGACAAAACTTACCAACACCTCAAAACAGCAAGCTTCTCGCTTGACAAAGAGGCTTAAGTGATGAACCATCACAGCAATTTTAGTGGCATGGAAGCCAACTAATATCATCTACGGCTGGAGCTAAAACTCTCATTAACTGCAGCATAACACCAACGTCACAAAACTAGGAAGACAAAATTCAGAAAGTCATAGCAATCAGCTTCACAGAGGTGATCATGTTCAATTCGAATATATTTGAAGGAAAATTAGCGTAGATGGTAATAGTTTCATAGAGCCTATTAGTTCATATTAATAACAAATGATGAGCCTTTTTTTATTTGGAAATGAAATCTTCTTCGTACATTGATATTGAGCTCTCTAACTTTTTGGTATTGGAATTGGTTTCTGATTTGGTGTCTTTTTTTTCCCTGGAGAGTAAGATTGAAAATTTGAAATGTTTGTGGTTGAAGGAGTAATTCTTTGAGTACTTGGATTGCAAAAATTCACAAAGGTTTTTGATAATTTTGTCAATATATGGAAGAACAAATTTGAAATTAATCTTCTCTTTATCGTTTTAGTTCTGTTTCTGATAAACTAGGAGCGTTTTCTGTTCTTCGTACCAAATAAAATCTTATAAAATCCAATATGCATTTAATCGTTTCAGTTTGTAAAATCTTTGAGAAATTACCCCTCACTCCCTTAACTTGCCATGGAGAAGAAAGCATAATCCTAAATCTTATGAGCCTCTCATACAAAAAACATTCAAATTAACTCAGTTTATCGTTTATTTAACTCAGTTTATCGTTTATTTAACTCAGTTTATCGACTGATTTATGCCCTTAGTTGTCTGATTTATGTAATTATTTACTTTAATGGCTGACTTAGTGATTTATTTAACTCAGTTTATCGACTATTTAACTCAGTTTATCGCTGACTGACTTATTTGTTCTGTGCGGCTGACTTAGTGTTTATGGCTGATTTATGAAATCATTATGGCGGAGTTAGTAGACTAATTTGTGAATTTGTTGCCTAAGATGGGAAAGAGCGTCATCGAAGGAAAGGAGAAAGCAATCAGGAAAAGTTAGAGGGACAAAGTTGCAGAACCTAGCCAAGTTGTTGCGGGACAGATGTATCAGATTGATCAGAACCCGTTGGGTTTGGTGGCTGGTCAAACTGAGGCAGACCTGACTGGCCAGGAAACTGGGCAAATTACTGCAGCGGAAGTAAATGTAACCACCCAGATATCGGTACCAGCTCCGGAAGTTTGGAGTGTTGGAATTCAAGAGGTGATGGCAAAGACATCAAACAATTAATAGTATTTCACTAAGATGTAAATCGGATTAATTGATTATAATTTGCAATTGTCATTGAATAATTGACCTGTAAGCAATCGTCATTTATTATTGTAAATTGTGTCTAATTTTTAATAAGTTTTAATTGGTTATATGAGTAGTAGAGAAAATTTTATTATATTATTTTGGCTATAAAGATAAATAATAAAATACTAACACATTTTACCCTTAATGATTTTTACTTGTTTGCTTTTAAGATCAATAATATTGGATGTAATTGTTTACAATTTAAATGTTTCTTTATAATGTGTAATTCCAAATTACAGTATTAGATATGTATTAAATGATTTTTAAATTAATTTTAAGTAGTAATATTATAGTGAAAATTTGGAAAATTTGTATATAATTTTATTTATTTATTTTTTTTGGTATCTATAAATTAGTTATTATTAATTTAGATATTTATAATTTACTACCTTTTAAACTAAATTTTTGTTTCACTAATTGATTTATTTAAGAAAATTTGAATAAAATTGAAAATAGATTTTCGGAAGATTTTATTTTCAAATAAGTATTTTTAATAATAAAAATTAATTATGTGTAATTTGAATAAAATTGAAAATATGTTTTGTGAAGATTTTAGTTTTAAATATGTATATTTAATAGTAAATATAGATTAAGTGTTTAGACATGTTTACCCTTAATGATTTTTTTTGGTTTGTTCTTATGACTAATGACATTGTATGTAATTTTTTAGAATTTAAATGTTATTTTTAAATGGGTATTCTCCAAATATTAGGAAGGAGATACTTGACATATTTTGCTTACCTTGTTATGTCACAATTACTATACATATTGTTAAATATATGGGAAATTTCCATTAAAACATATGAAATTTTTTCGCACCTAGAAAAATACACTAACTATTTTTTTTATCCATTTCAATACTCAAAGTCTGAATCGTGTATCCATTTTAGAACATCTCGTAATCAAACTTTAAGGACGATATTTACGATGCTCAACACTTTGTTATTTTGTTTAGTCTCTCTCATGGGTTAAGAAAATTAAGTATTATATGCTCAAAGTTTCTTTTAAAAATTAGTAAAAATCCTCAAATCTAAATAATTCTCAAATATGTAACCCTAATTTTCACTCGCTCGAAAAAAGATGAAAGACAAAAAAAGATTTTTAATTCGGTAAACGTATTTTTTGTATATGTTGTAACTGACTATATGGTTTAGACTTTGAGTATTAAAGTGAGTAGAAAAAATAGTTCGTGTATTTTTCTGAGTACGAAAAAGTTTGTGTATTTTTATGGAATCTTATTATATAAAGCTTGGTTTGTCAAATTTTGTAATGAACATGATCGTGTCAAGTCTATTGATTTAGGTGTGTAAATCTAAAAAAAGTTTTCAAATTTTTTTTTTGTATCTAAAAAAAATAGAAAAAAACATATTTATAATACAAATTTGCTTTCTATAATTAAAGAAGTTGTGTGTGATATTAATAGCAATATGTTTTGGCCACTAAATTATACTCTAAATTGTATTTCGAATTCTCTTAAGTTATAGTAAAAATTTTAATTTTGGATTCTAAAACCGTATGATTTATTTTGAAGTTTCAGACCCAAACTTCTTATGATTTAATTCATGGTTGGATCAAATAAAATTCAACATAATATTTACACAGAATTGCAACAAAACCTACATAATTTTTCTATTTAAACATTTATAAATTACCCTGTAATCCTAATCTAGTTTTCTATATATAATTTGATGGCTAATAATTAGTGTCTCCTATATGAGAAAAGTAGTTGTCTCACTGTTTCGTTTTAATTCCTCTTGTTTCTTATGTGTTGCAATAATAACATCGGTCGTGTCTATGGGAACGAATCTCCTTTTACCTGTGTCATCTACAATTTGTTTTTCATGTACTGATCATCTCGTCAGAATGAGACATATAACATTGCTCTCATAACAGACTAATTCTAAGGATTGATGTTGCATTCTCTGAGATAAACGTGCTCATAGTCTATGTGCTTTGACCAGAAGCCTCGGTATCTTGGAATCCCAATCTCTAGCCATGGTTTGAGGTTACCATTATAGTGTATCACGGCTGCCCTCTCAATATCCCTCTGGTTCACACTCGGGTTGTATCCAAGGCCCAGTATGTGCCATTTCCGGTCTAGCGGATATGTTCGTCTCCAAAATGTGATAAGACCAGGCGGCAGCGTCCCTAGCTTCCACAATTCTCGGTCTTGATTCTGCAGTTCAAAATAGTTCGTGTATAAGATTAGCAAACATTCCTGATGCGACCTAGCCCACACCGACAAGAAACTCAAACATAAGTAATATATTTTCTGTGTACCAGATCCTGCCATCGATGATAAACCTCTGTGATGTTTTGCCTCTTCCATTCGTTCAGATCAAATACATTCATACCATATGCCCAACCACAAGCTCGAGGGTCAAAGTTCTTGGAGATGAGTGGATTTGAGAAGTTCAGATAACGATCAAAACGATGAAAGCTTTCCCCACAAGTCTCTACAGCACCGTTGACATTACCTTTCAGATCAACTGACCAAAGACCAGAAAGGTCCTTCTGCACAACTATATCATCATCCAAGAAGAGCACCTTGCTGAGCTTCGGAAAGATCTCTGGCAAGTAAAAACGAAGATGATTAAGGATCGATAAGTATTTTGGATTCCGGAACTTCAAGTTTGTGTCTGAATTTGTATGGTGCGCCCTGAAGTAATAGTCTATCATCGATCGAGAACTAAGCTGTTTGAGAACGGGACTGTAGCTTGAATTCAGCCATGTAAATTCTTCAACATTCTGAACCTGGATGGTGGCTTTGCCTGGTGGGTTTTCCAGGAACCACATCCTCATTGCCGCATAATTGAGTCTGTCTGTGACGATGTGGAAGACATGCTTTGAGGGATGCTGCCAATAAACCATTAAGACCATAAGTTTAACAGAAAGAAACACATTTAAATGTTCAATCAAAAGAACAAAGTTACTTCTTACCTTTGCATTGGTTATGGTAGAGTTAACAACAACTGACGTAGCCAAAACATTATCAGAGAAAAGGGCATAGTGATACAGCTGAGTATCTTCTAATTTCTCCTGATTTGGGAATTGTTGTTGAGATGAATTTAAAGCATAATAATCTGTAGTGAGGCGCAGAGGGAGGCAGTGAAGTCCTTTTGGAATGGTCTTAGCAGTCAATTGCGTCAAGAACATGGTTTGCTTCTTATGGACCCGTAGCTGCTCCTCTGCCGAGTGGAGCATTGCACGTAGCTTCTTTACCACTGTGGAACAGTCATCTTGGATCTGCTTGCCTTTGGCCAATGTTTGCTCCATTGCTTTTAGCTTTTCAATAGCACTGGGTTAAGAAAATGCCAGAGAAATCAGTTACCGGAAGAAACTTCATATCAACAGGTCATAACCAAGGGGCACTTACGTCTTTGGCAGATCCGAATCCTTGGAGGCATCTGCAAGTGCCCGTTGAACTTCTTTAATACGGAGTCGAAGCTCTCTCACAAAATGTGCATTGGCCTTTGCAGATGGAAGTGAAAGATAAACCTTTGCCCTAATAAGCTGATCTTTAAGGTGCCTCACCTGAGCATCAGGCATCAACACGTTTCCTCTCTCTGTCTTAGCTCCAAAAGCATTAGGCTCTTGCTCATCAATTTTTTCAGAGGTTTGCTGGGTCAATTGAACATGCATCCTTTCCTACAAGATTGATGAGATTGACGCACAAATTAATGAGAGTAGAGAAATAAATTTTTTGGAACAACAACACCGAGGGGCACTGCAGGCAATTAGGAAAATTGGTTGCAAGATATTCTACCACAAGATAAAAATTTTGTGTTTTCTCATAATATATAATACTACCAAAAGTGTAATAGTCAAATCTGGAGCCTATCAACTAGGAAAATCCAATCTGATTCCCCCGAAAGACTCTATTGATTGATCTAAAAGAATGAAAACGTACCAAATTCTCTGAGTCTGAGGCTGCAGTATCAGTGACTTGTTTGATGGAATTGTCAGTTTGAGAAGAGTGAGTATCATCGTCGTCGGTGGCGGAAAGAACTCGAGCAGACAGTTGGTCTCTGGCTTCTGAGAATGTAATTAGTGAAATCAGAGAGGGGAGAAAACAAGAAACAAGAGAATTGATGTACACACGTACCTTGCCGTCGTGAAGTCTTATCGGAATAGACTACTACACCCACGAGTCCTCCTCCATTAACCATTGCTGGAGATTCCTATAGATGCATTTGAACAAGAAAATGAAGAAACGATTGCTAAAGATCTGAGAGAGGCGGTATCAAGTAACTTGGAAAAATACCCGAGGAAGCAGATTCAAACGATTCCCATCGGAATTGAAAGTCTGAAAAGGTAACAAATGTGAAGCGTAAGAAGGAAACCTCGAAAACTCAGCAATGGAGGTCAAAAGAGAGAAAGAGAATAATATACGGACCAAGGCGGTTACGTCCTCGAGGAAATCGCGTTTAGCTACAGAATGAAACAAAGAGATGATAAGAATGCAAAATCCAAATCGGAGATGAGATGAGAGAGAGAGAGAGAGAGAACTGACAAAAGGGAGTCTTGAAGGAGGCAGCGGGATCGGTGTAGAGAAGGATAGGAGCGGCTACGGTGAGGAGGATGAAGAAAAGAACAAGATTGCGAAGCTTCACCATCGTCGTCGTCACGAGTTGAGAGCATCAGATCAAGAGAGATAGAGAGAGCACTCTTTTTTGCTTTTTTTTTTTTCCGTGTGAGAGAACAAGTGAAAACCAATTACTAGCTGGTGGTGGTGGAGGAGGATAAGACGCTTTTACCCTTTTTCGGCTTAGATATTCATTTATTACAAAGAAAGAAAGAAAAAAAGAACTATCTGAATTTGTGTGGTACAGATTCCACACAGCTCACTAATCAAATATGAATCCTTCCTTAGTTGGCATATATACACTCTCGGGTTGGAGAATAACAAAACCAAGAATTGCGATTACATAAGCCTTTTGCAGCCCATTTGGGTTTTCAAAAGTCGTCTTAATACCTTTTAACTCGGCTCATATATGACATTCCACATGACTCCTAAACCCTTCCCGCATAAGTGCCTACGGATCCTACATTCTTCAATTTCATGTGAGATTAGGCATTGTTATGAACGGATAGTTCATGAGTGTTAAGAAAATATACCGTTGATTAATATTAGGGTTTATGAATGGTAAGAAAATATCAAAACATGAATATATGGTAAACTGTTTATTACCAATAAAATCTTTCTTTTTCAAGTAGCATTATAGATGCAACTACTTGTGATTTCAAAAGAAGGAAATTGATCTAAAACATTCATATCGTACTACTAAATTGTAAATGATGAATGATAATTTATCCTTATTTCATTTTCATCATTTGGAACTTTATCACAAAAGCTGTACAAATGTATAACTGCTGAAGAAAGAAACGCAGATGGGTAAGACAACAACAAACAGCAAGATGATACTCAATCCAACAACACGTCTTAGCCAAATAGAGCGCGTTTACATCACTCTCCTCCTCCGCAAGTGACGACCACAATATAAAGGTAATGGGCCGGGCCCAATGCAGCTGATAATATTGTTAAAGACCAATTTCTTTATACAGGATACACTAAGCCTCTCATAGTGATTTTATCTACTAAGGTAGGGTCATTCTCATTGTCATAATAATTTCTTACGGTTTGACGTTTATTAATCTAGACCTATATGTCTTATATGGGAATCAAAGAAAAAAATAAACAAAATCAGATTTAACAAAAGCCCGAGACGATGGGTTTTCTCGGAAACTTGAGTTATACAACAGATGCTTCAAAAAAACCAACTAATAATTCTTCAGCCAGACCAAACAAGTAATAACTCCATACGACAAATTATAGTCTCAAATCCATAAAACCAACTAAGGAGGAGAAAAATAAGTAAAATGCGCTTTAATCAAACAAACCGAAACCCAAATCTTCATCACTCTCATCTGCTGGTTCATCCTGCAAAAGCAATAAATTACCAAAATGAGATCTATAACCAAATCAAATCATGTGATTAGTTAATCAAAGAGTTATTATTTATTGTAATTTCATTTACCTTCTTCTTCTCCTCAGCGGCAGGAGCAGCAGCTGCAGCACCACCGCCAGCAGCTGGAGCAGCAGCTGCAACCGGGGCACCGCCTCCACCACCAGCACCGACGTTCATGATGAGATCAGTCACATTACGTTTCTCAGCCATCTTGGCGAATAACATTGGCCAATATGACTCAACATTGACACCAGCAGACTTGACCAAAGTGGCGATTTTGTCGGCCTAGTAACATGAAGTTAAGGACACAGTCAATAAAAGCAAACATATTGATCGAATTCTAATGCCTAGAGCCTTCATTTTAAAATCTTCTCAAGAGTTTCAACATAAGATACTTATTTTAATTCTTGACTATTAAGTCTCAGAAATCCTAAAACGCATTTAACACCTTATTAAAAGTGGAGTTTTTTTCACAAACTAAGATTCTAACTATGAAGTGACCAGAAACGGCTCCAAATCCTAAAACTCCATGACTACTGCAACGAGACCAATCAAGAACTAAACAAGCTAAAACCCCATAAAAGCAAAAGTCGAAAGAAGGATACCGTGATAGCAATACCCTCATCTTCGAGGATCATAACAGCGTAGCTGCAAGCAAGCTCTCCCACTGTCGACATTTTTCCCTGAAACGATGCAACAACAGTAACCAAAAGATTAATCGCCTATTTACAAATCGGAATCCAAAAAAATCGAAAATTTAAATCCATTTAGAACCAAAATTATAGTAAATCAAACAACCCAAACGATGGTGAAATAACAGAGTAAAAATGTATAAACAGATAGAAAATCACAAACAACGAAAGTTCCTAAACCCCATAGAACATAGACATATACCAGCTATTAAACTGTCAAACATAAATCTTTCACAAGAACTAGGACAGAAATGGAGAATCATCGAGTACCTTAGACTACGATCGAAAAAGCTTTCGCGTCGCGGCTCGAGAGAAGAATCGCTAGGGTTTTGATACAGAGACGGGAGATGCAGAGGTTATAAAGCTTGTATCCAACCATATGGGCCGAGAAAATATTCGGTAGGCCCATTTTAAAATCGTCGTCTCGTTTGAGATATATATTGGGCCTTTTACCTCCAGATGTAGTGATCAGACTAGACTTAGGACTTAGAATATATAAAGATCGATCAAACTCAGAAAATAAATAACACTACAACCTCTGTCCCTGTACTTTATATATTCTCCCAAACATACCCGTATGAATATTTTGATTCATTTTGTGGATTTCACATCCTCACTACAAATACATAAATACATTCATCCAACATGCAACATTTCACTCATGATATTACAACTCAATCTAATAGACCTTAAATTCACAAATTGAATACTTTTAATATTTAGTTAAGACCAACAAAAATCGAATACTTTGAATTCCTCTGTTTATCTGAAGCAGTATTTGCTTCCATGAAGGAAGACTTTCAAAAGAGGGCACTATGGAAAATCAAACTCTCTTTGATTCCTTCTCCATAAACAATAAATAGAATCTTACGTTTTTTTTTCTTTTTCTCTTTTGCTCGAGTTTAATTTCTAGCATTGTATGGATTGCTAAAACGAGGATCTTCTGTTGGTCAATAATAATAAGTAGCCACAGCATCAACAAGAATCTCAAAATCATATAAATGATGAAAGAAGATCAGAGTCATGAAACAAATACATTTGTATCAAAGTGAGCTAGGCTTATTCCCCCTGAAATCACAACACTTAACAGAACTATACAAATCAACCAACGACGACGGAACATGAAATTTTTAGGGCTAAGACTAATGTCTCTACTACTTCTGCCTCTTGTAGATCTTAGCCAAGAAGGATTTTAGCACTGCTTGGATTGCTTTACTTTTGTGACCCTCAGTCTCTCCCGTCAGCTTCTCGTAGCTTTTGCTCTCATACTCCATGAACACTCCCTATCATATTCACATCAAACCAGATCCAATTAGCAAATGTTAGTTGTGTATTTGATAATATCTCTGAGGTTCCACTAGTTTCAAACCTCACGATCAAGCTCTTTGTAGAGATCCTTCACTTTAGCAAGGTCGGGTTTACCATAGTTCTCCTAGGAAATCAGAACAAAACATGTTTCAGGTTCCAAACAGGATACAAACCTTTTGATAAATAGATAAATGGTTCTTACATATAATATCTTAGTTTGTTCTTCGCTGCAGCGTTCTAATGCCTTAACCACCAACCAGGAGCATTTGAAATTAATTTTCTATATCCGTTCCTATCTGCATTATAAAACACCAATATGCTGCATCAAGTGAGCACAGTAGTACATTCAGATCAGCCTGAGAAACCAAGTGTTAGTGAAAACCTTGCCAAGCGTCTCCGGATCAGCAAAACAATCCAGATAATCATCCTACACGTCCCGGCATTACCCTATCATATACTCAACAGCAAACTACCTGCACTTGGAAGTAGATTCCCATGTCAACAAGAACATTCTTCACATCAATATGGTTTTCCAAATTTTCGCCCACCATAAGCAAAGCACAAGCAACCTGAATAGAAAAACACAGCTTGTCACGGGATCTACAATTGTAATGATGGAGATAAGAGGAATAACATGATTGTTCTATACAGCGAACCCAAATATGACTAGGGAGGAAGAGAATCCATACTCACAGGGAGATGAAATGAGTAATAAGCCGTTTTGTACTGGACAAGACGACGGTGGCTGCACGTTGAAAACCATTTCATCAGGTCAGAACACTTACTGCCTTTCATCTCATCAACCATCAGAACAAACCATTTGTATTTTTTATGATTCAAAATAGTAATGGGCCTTAAAGATTGGGTTCATGCCCAATACTAATGGGCCTCTCGCGATACAACGGTGTCGTTTTGCCTAGGCCAGAATTATTAAATTCTGGGAAGAAGAAGAAGACACTCCAATTGGCAATGGCGCCTCAGCTTCTCTCGTCTCGTAACTTCAAATCTCTCTTTGACTCTGTCGACACTTTCCTCTTTGACTGCGATGGTTTATTATTTTCTCCTCTGCTTTTCCCCCCATACTTTCTTCCATTCGAATGGTGATCCTTAATTACTTCTCTGATGGATGATGATGATTCGATTCAGGTGTTATATGGAAGGGTGAAACGCTCATCGATGGCGTCTCCCAAACTCTCGACCTAATCCGCTCTAAGGAAATTTCCCTTTTTTCCTTTTCAATCTCCTCATTTCCCCCTCTCTGATTGTGTGCCATATTTATATTTCAGGGTAAAAATGTTGTCTTTGTGACCAACAATTCGGTGAAATCGAGGAGGCAATACGCTGAAAAGTTCCGATCTTTGGGTGTCCCTTCTGTTACTCAGGTATACTTAGTTTTCCTTCTTCAATTCCGCGCATTTCCTATGCTTACCCTTTCAAAAATCTGATTCCTTTGGAAGGATGAGATCTTCTCTTCGTCATTCGCAGCAGCTATGTACCTCAAAGTCAACAATTTCCCTAGGGACAAGAAGGTTCTTCTTCTCCTAACACATTGGCTTATGTCTCTATCGTCATCTTTTTCTCACTTTTTCTCACTTTTTTATCTTTCGTGTTTGCTGTTGTAGGTTTATGTGATTGGTGGAGAGGGTGTTCTTGAGGAGCTGCAGATTGCTGGTTTTACAGGTCTTGGTGGTCCTGTAAGTTGTCTTCTTTTCGCCGTTTTAAATACGTTTGGATCAGGTCAAGTTTTGATCACTTTGAGGACTAATATATATAGCTGTTAGATACTTATTGGCCCTGGGTATTTAGACCAATAAAATTGAATATTTTGAATTCCTCTGTTTATCTGAAGCAGTATTTGCTTCCATGCAGGAAGACGGTGAAAAGAGGGCACAATGGAAATCAAACTGTCTCTTTGAACATGATAAAAGCGTAATGTTCCATAAGACTTTGATTCCTTTTCCATAAATAGAATCTTGCCTTTTTCTTATTCTCCTTTGCTCGAGTTTCTAGTGATGTATGTTTCTTCATGACTTCCTGTGCCAGGTGGGAGCAGTTGTAGTCGGACTAGACCCCAACATTAACTACTATAAGCTTCAGTAAGATGGATTACTACTGCATGCTAGTCAGTTGTTTTAATCGAGTTTTTGAGAGTTTAGGCTAACACAATAACGGAAATGGCAGGTACGGGACCCTCTGTGTACGCGAGAATCCAGGATGTCTTTTCATTGCAACTAACCGTGATGCAGTAGGACATATGACGGATCTGCAAGAGTGGCCTGGTATGGTCATTAGACTCTTAGGCCACAGTGCCCAGAATAGCAGCTTGGTTATCACAGCATCAAATTCTTACTCGCAATTCTAGGTGCTGGTTGTATGGTTGCTGCGATGTGTGGATCAACTGAAAGAGAACCAATAGTTGTTGGGAAACCATCTACTTTCATGATGGACTTTCTGCTACAAAAGTATGTGCACATGAAAGCGCACAACCCTGTCTCAGTTCATAGTGTGCTGATTATAGCATAGAGTGATAAAGAGTTGTATTTCTTGTGTTGCAGATTTAGGACTGAAACGTCAAGAATGTGCATGGTGGGTGATAGGCTAGATACTGATATCTTGTTTGGGCAGAATGCTGGCTGCAAAACTCTTCTTGTCCTAACAGGTCACCACTACTGACTCTTTGATTCTCTTTTGAGTTTTACTAGCCATTACAAGTCAATGGCGATATGTGGACAATGTTTTAGTGAGCTGAAAGTGGTTGGGCTTGTCAAAACAGGGGTGACAAGTGAATCGAATCTACTAGAAAAGGGCAACAAGATTGAACCAGACTATTACACTAGCACAGTCTCTGATATCATAAAACTGATGGAGTCCCCCTAGTAAGTAAGGGCATCATCATCTTGCTTTACCCTCTGAAACAGTAATTTATGTCCTGTTATTGCGTGCGGAAAGATGAACTTTCTGATTTTTTTGTCTTGGCTAATAATCTGATGATCCATCAGAAAACATGGCTTGCTAGCTTTTAATAAAGGCCGAGTTGAATTCATTTGTTATGTTTCTGATTTCTAAATAAAGGATTTGTAGTAGATGAAGATTTGAATGAATTGGTAATAAGCAAATAAGATTTTCATGGAAAGTCCAAAAGCACAGCCTGGTTTCATTGTCATAGAGCGTTATTGTTTATTATTACAGTATTAGCCTTTATAGCCTGCTTGGTCCAGAAACATGTGATGCGTATTGATAATAGTAACTAAAATGTAAACGGTCGTATCGAGGAACACAGATCTCTTGAGTCGAGATTTAAAAAGGTTCCAATCCAAACGGCATGTGATGTGATTGTCAGCGAATATTCCGCTCCTGCAAAGTTAAAACTTAATGATAATGAAACTCATCCTCAGTTTGGCTGCTTCTGCTGTGTCTATAATGAAGTTGCAAAGGGCACAGGAACATAATGAGAGAAGAGAGTACAAATCCTATTTGTGCTTTTAGCATGCCTTGTTTTCTTTTTTTCTTCTCAAAGTCATTAATGCTTCACTAACAACAGGTCTAATTGTCTGCACCGTGAAATTAAGACATAATCTATCATCATTTGCATACCATTTGTCTTTTCTACGAAATTCAGGAATTATCAATTTATGCAAACACGCACATTTGTGATCATTCAACTTTCTTTTTTCTTTTTTTCCCTTCTTTCGGCCATTAGTTACTTCTTTCTCTCTCTTTTTTTCTGGTCACACTCTCTTTACCTTTTTTTTTTTAATCCAATACGAGCATTGAAAATTGATGTAATTAAAGTGATGCATCATTTTATATTATTAGAAAAAAAAAAAGCGAAAGGTATTATCTTGTAACTTAGCTTTTAGAGTCTTTTAATTTATTTTTTTAAGTATCCTTGGCTGTGACTTGATCCTTCCCTCCGGGTTCTTGTCGTGCGTATCCGGCGAAATGAGAAGTCTGTTGAGCAACAGAGGTGAAGCTGAAGTGATCATCAAATGCATGTAATTGTAGCATCAAGCATTTATACTTTTCTCTCTTCGTCGAATCTTCTCTGCGTCAATCCACACCCAAGGTATCTCCTTCCTCCTCTCTTTCTAGGGTTTCTCCCTAAAGTTACTGCCTTTACCTTGTTTCCAGATCTTCTTGTCTTATTCTTCTTATTTTAGATCTTCTTCCACCTGAAATCACGTATCTGCCATTTGGGATCTGTTTTTTTTTTTTTCTACTTTCAACATCAAAGACATTAGTTTTGTGCTGTTGATCTCTGTGCTGTGTGTGGGTTCTTCGTTCTTCTTCTAACTGATTCTCATGAACCAACTAGGGTTTCAAGGAAGATGGGTCTTTCCCGTTAGCTAAAGATAATTTATTTTTTGTCCGATGGCGTCTACTCGTAAACCCAGTGGTCATGGAGCTGAAGTCGAAGCTCAGAAGCACTCCTCTTCGAATAGTAATACTAAGTCAGCCAAAGCCGAGATTTCTGAGCCGATGCAGTTACAAAGATCAGTAACAAATCCAGCTGCTGTAGGAGTTCCGGAGAGTAAACGGTTGCCAGAGTCGTTTAGGAAGCGATCTAGTGACCCGGCTGTTTGTAAACCCGATTTTAGCTCCCTATCCACCGTTCTTGAGCATGTAGATTCATTGACCATTGATGAAAAGAAAACTTCAGGCTTTGGCAGCGTCAAGACCAGCTCTGCTTCAGCCAAAATGAGTGATGGCACGAGCAGTCTTGGCAAGACAAGTGGAAGTGCCAAGCTAAGTGGCCGCCTTGATTTCATGGAGAGTGGCAAGAGCAGTATCTGCAGAGGAAGCACAAGCAGTGATGTGAGTGACGAGAGTAGTTGCAGCAGCTTTAGTAGCACTGTCAACAAACCCCATAAGGCCAACGACTTGAGATGGGAAGCAATCCAGGCTGTTAGGGCTCGGGATGGGGTATTGGGTCTGAGCCATTTCAGGCTCCTTAAGAGGCTAGGCTGCGGGGACATCGGGAGTGTTTATCTCTCTGAGCTGAGCGGGACTAAGTGTTACTTTGCTATGAAGGTTATGGACAAGACATCCCTTGCGAGTCGCAAGAAGCTTCTCCGAGCTCAGACCGAAAGAGAGATTCTCCAGTCTTTGGATCACCCGTTTCTCCCTACCCTCTACACTCACTTTGAGACTGAGAAATTCTCGTGCCTGGTGATGGAATTCTGTCCCGGAGGAGATTTGCATACTCTCAGGCAACGCCAGCCGGGGAAGCATTTTTCTGAGCAAGCGGTAAAGTGAGTCATCCTTCCTTGATCTGTCAAGATTTGCTATTCCTTTGATTCTATCTTATTAAAAGTATTGGATAGATGACAAAAGAAAATATTTTGGGATCTTTACTTGATCTCTTATTCTCAGCTGATTGAGGTTATTGTTTTCAATGTGTGGCAGATTTTACATAGCAGAGTCATTGCTAGCTTTGGAATACCTGCACATGCTGGGGATTGTGTATCGAGATCTTAAGCCTGAAAACGTTCTAGTTCGGGAAGACGGACACATAATGCTCTCTGATTTTGACCTCTCACTCCGCTGTCTTGTCAGCCCGACTCTAGTGAAATCTGCCGCCATCGAGTCAGATCCATTACGAAAAAACGTTTACTGTGTGCAGCCCGCTTGCATAGAGCCATCCTGCATACAACCGTCTTGCACAGTCCCCACCACTTGCTTCTCCCCACGTTTGTTCTCAAGCAAATCTAAAAAGGACCGTAAACCCAAGAATGACACAGCAAATCAAGTTAGGCCATTGCCAGAGCTGGTAGCCGAGCCAACCGATGCACGGTCCATGTCATTTGTGGGCACGCACGAGTACTTGGCCCCGGAGATCATCAAAGGCGAAGGCCATGGGAGTGCAGTGGATTGGTGGACTTTTGGAATTTTCCTGTACGAACTTCTCTTCGGGAGAACGCCTTTCAAGGGATCAGGAAACCGACAAACACTGTTCAATGTGGTAGGTCAGCCTCTGCGGTTCCCAGAAACACCTGTGGTGAGTTTTGCAGCGAGAGACCTCATTCGGGGCCTGCTCATGAAGGAGCCGCAGCAGCGGCTGGGGTTCAAACGGGGAGCCACTGAGGTTAAGCAGCACCCATTCTTCGAAGGTGTGAACTGGGCTTTGATTCGGTGTGCGACTCCACCGGAAATCCCAAAGCCTGTTGAGCTGGAAAAGGGACCTGTGAGTGTTGCAGAGGCACCATCAAGCCAGAAGACAGCAGCCGGTTTGGTGCTGAATGCTCAGAAAGGGTCTGATAACTATTTGGAATTTGATTTCTTCTAGTGTTACAGTTAGACATATGGTAATCTATTCTTCCTTAAAAGACCATGTGGTAAAAGATGATCAAGTGTTGTTTCGATCTTTATAGATTGCCATGAATTGTATGCTTGTTTCCTGTATGCATAAGCTGCTGTAGTTTATAAAAATGTTGTAACTCTTTCTGTTAACCTTATTAGTTTTTATCAGAGATCCTTTTTACTCGCTCTATCCAAACACAAAACATAACATCAAATGTAGTCTCAGTATCTTGATCTCTCGTTACATTAACTGTTAGTTTTGGGCTTACTGATAAAGCAAATGCAAGCAAAAGGGTCAACGGGTTGATCTTTCTTCGGCCGCTGCGCTACTGGGGACTTAGAAGGGCTGTTCTCCATCATCGCCTGCTCCATATTTATTTCTTTTCCTTGGCATATGACTTTAACCTCACACATATCTGCTGCGGAGCTCCTCACTATCAGTTCAGGAACACTGTTTCCTTTCATCGTCGTTGCTTTCCTACAAGAAGCCATAAAGAGAGAAGGGTGTCCTGTCATCTGACAACTGAAAGAGTTGTGGAGGTTCATCTTGTGTGTATATATATATATATATATACCTAGCATTAGAATTGTCGATCCCAAGAACAAGCTTCTTAATGTTAAGAATGGTAATGAGGTCTTGTATAGCCTTAGCCACCGAGTCACTCTCAACCAGTATTGTCTCCACCTTCACCTGTTTCTCACTTACTCTCTTATATGTTAGCTTACATTCACTCTTAATCATCCAAACAACACCAAGAGGTAGAAAGAGAGATGGGACCTTAGAAGCAGAGCAGGCATGAAGGAATTTGAGCAACAGAGTTCTTCTTTTTTCCCTTTCCTGAGACATAAAGCTTTCTACTTGTTCTTGACTTGCTTTCTCCCTCGTCAGCCTCCCCACTACAAGGATCATACATACATACACTTGAGTGACAACACACATCTAATCAAAGATAAGAAGTGGATAAGGATATATACAGACATGGGTAAGGAATGAAGCGAGTCTCAGGGAAGACATGGATGAGGAAGAGAAGAGTTGAAGAAGAAGTGATAAGATTGTCAATAGCCCAACGCAATGCCTCCATGCTCGAGTCTCCTTTCCCAACCCCAATATACACGTTGTCCTCTCCGTTCATCGACACTGTTCCACTGCTTCTCCCTTCCAACTGACTCTCTCTCACACTCTCCAGTCCTCTCCTTCCATCTTCTTCCTCCTCCTCCTCCTCTATCTCATTGCTCCTCCGTTGCATCTCAAAGTATTCTCTCGTTGACTTTTTTTGCTCTTCTTTTGCCCTCTCTACCCCATCAAATATTCTTCCTTTCCTTTAATATATATAGGCAATATACATGTACCTGTGGAATGTAGACCTGATTCTTGTGTTTTTTGCGTGTGAGTTTTGTCAAAGCCTGAAAACTTTTGAAGACATTGTACCTTTTACATATCATGACGATTTCCATATACAAGGTTTATCCACCCACGTATGTGTCAATTTATAAAATGAATTTCGTTAAGTAAACAAACTTGATCATACATTTGCATCATCCAACTTTGGAAAAATATATAGTTTATCTTGGTCAAGAATTTGAAACTATAAATGGGTCAACGTCCTTTGCTCTTTGGTTATTGGCAAACTGTTTAAGCATAAACAACCAAAGATGCATATGTGAACAAGGTCGAATATCCGAATCTCAGGCAGGAATCTTTATATTTAATAATCTAAAGTCAAAACACACAAAAAATTGCAAAAAAAAAAAAAAAAAAAAAACCTTATACATCAGCAGCTATTAAACTTTGATGCTTTCTCTCTGACATTCAAGAATCCTTCCATGTTTAATGTTTGACCTGGATGGTTCAAGACCTTATAGATCGTTTTGACCCAAAGTTGTTGTGTCTTGATTCTTGGCTTTTGAATTGCAAATCACAAGAAAGACTTTTTGTATGATAGGCATGTTTTGCCATACAAAGATATTGACCTTTGAATAACCCATAAAGCAACCCATCCATGGTATCTCCGGCCCTTAAACTTTCTAATACGCCACAAATTTGCTCTTCTTTATAGCAAGTTCTAAACCACTTTGAAAAGTAATTAAAACGTTTCTAAAAAAGACAACTTTGAATATTTGACCCAAAAAGCAGTAAAAAAGAATGGTAAAGGACATGTGGCATGCCTATGTGGTGTTAAAGTTACGACTAGTCTTAATCAAAGTAGTTCGTCTCTTAAAACGAGTTTCTACTTGTCTTTTAAAGTGTATATTTCTGTTGGGAGTTTCCGTTCTCCTACCACCTCTTTGACCTTTAATGATTGACTCTTAGTTTGGTGCAAAGTGACAAAAAGGGTAAAAAAAGTCGATCTTGGAGATTTTATATCTTTCTGGGCAATTCTGTTCGGTTGCCAAGGAAGTGAGCCAAAACAATGGGGATCGTTTCAGAAGAAGCCATTGATGAATTCCAGGAGCTGATGGATCAAGGTCTGACCTTTTCCTCTTACCTTTTCTCTGTTTCTACTTTGATTTATAATTAGTAATTACTGAATCTTGTAAATTTGTGCTAGTTGAGGAGCCATTGAAGAAAACATTTGAGGTATGTTTGTTTTTGTTAGAGCTGTTCTTGGAAATGGGTCAAAACCTATTCAACTGAGCAGATCACAGATGCATTAGATTCTCCATAAATTTCTCATTTTTAAGTTTAGGTGGTGGAGAAAATCTTTACTCAAATTTGATCTGGGATTGAATCTATGACTGGTTTATCTATAATAGTGGTTAAAACTGAACCTTAAGGGAAGGTGTATTGTGAATCTGCAGAGAGTCCATCAGGGATATCTGAGGGAGAATTTGGGTCGTTTTCTGAAAGCACGAGACTGGAACGTATGCAAAGCTCACACAATGGTATGTATCCAAAATTCTTATGTGGTTTGAGTGACTCCACAGTTTGTCTTGTCTGATCAACACCGTTTCTAACTCACTTTCAGCTGGTTGAGTGTTTGCGTTGGAGGGTGGATAATGAAATTGACAGTATCCTATCCGTGAGTTAATTCATTCCCTCTTTCCTTGGTTTATTCTGGTTTGAGAGCTGAACTTTGATCTTCATGTTTTTGGTTTCCGCAGAAACCCATTGTTCCTACTGAGCTGTATAGGGACGTACGAGATTCTCAACTAATAGGAATGTCAGGTTACACCAAAGAGGTAGCCTCCTTAGTTCCCATGATTCCATTGCCTTTTCTGATCAAAAACATATTCTCTCTTCTTGATTGCTTCTGCCTTGATGTTTAGGGCTTGCCTGTCTTTGCTATTGGCGTCGGCCTCAGCACATTCGACAAAGCTTCTGTAAGATGTTTCATTGTTTTCTCGCACTTTTGACAATCAGATGAGAAAAAAAAAAAATGAATGTGCTTCTCTTCTTGCACATACAGGTTCACTACTATGTCCAGTCCCACATACAAATCAATGAATATAGAGATCGTGTATTACTGGTGAGTACATGACAGATGGCTACACTTTTTCTCTTTTCGGCTTCTCTCTTGCTGTAATGAGTTAAACACTGTTACAGCCTTCTATGTCTAAGAAGAATGGGCGGCCAATCACCACCTGCGTCAAGGTTCTAGACATGACAGGGTTGAAACTTTCAGCTCTAAGCCAAATCAAGGTATGATAGTCCATGTCTTGCGGACAAAGTTGCTTCATTAATAGTGATACTGCAAGTTATTGAATTCATTTCCATTATTTGTTTTAATAATTTTGTGTGCTAACATTTTGATGCAGTTAGTGACTATCATATCGACCATCGATGATCTGAACTACCCAGAGAAGACAAATACGTACTATGTTGTGAACGCTCCATATATATTTTCCGCATGTTGGAAGGTAAGCCTCTTCGATTCTCTTTTGTTTGTAACTCAGGGTGTTTAGCTACTTAGCGCGTATGTGTAAATCACTGAGATTCTAGCAGGTTGTAAAACCTCTTTTACAAGAAAGGACACGGAAAAAAGTTCATGTCTTATCTGGTTGCGGAAAAGATGAATTATTGAAGGTATATGTATATGCATTTGCTGTCTTATCATCTTGCTGTGAAATGCAAACTTGTCTAATCTTGTGGTTCTTGTAGATTATGGACTTCACATCCCTCCCACATTTCTGTAGAAGGGGAAGCTCTGGGTCATCTCACCACACTCAGAGCGCAAATTGTTTTTCTATTGATCATCCCTTCCATCAACAGCTATACAACTATGTGAAGCACCATTATGAAACCCAGGGACAAGCAGAACCAGCAAAGCAAGGATCGTTCCACGTGGGTTTTCCTGAGCCTGAAGCTGAACGTTGTGTGATAGCCAAAACCATAGAATCGGAACTGCACAAGTTTGAGAATTGCAACGGTCTGGCCATGTCCATTGATGACAGAAAAGCCAGTCATGAAAAACTGGAAGATGATGAACCCTGAATGCTTCTGAGGGAAATCCTTTCAGTGCCACCACAGTTAAGATATATATATATATATTTTATAGGTGAGCTAGCAATTTAAATGAGTAAGCGAGTACCCAGCTGTGTCCTCTCCCTAGCCATGCGCAAATGTAACGCCAAAAGAAGAGAATAAATCTTGAACTTAATGCACTCCTGGCTTCATGTATAGTGTTATTTGATCCTCTGTTGTAGCAAATTTATTTGTGGGAAATCTACCTCTCATTTCCCTAAAGCAACTGGGTGAATGCTGTAATTTTTTGGTCTTTGATGTGCTCTTTGGCTGAAACACAACAGTTCTTAGGCTTCTAGATTATGCTCAACTTATCTGATTTCTCGCCCTCCTCTAAATTCTTCAAAACTATTGCAAATGCTCATTTATTTGTTGGTCAAGGTAGACATCATTGGCTGTAACATTTCACTTCAGTGTGTGTCAATCTACTTCAGACATTACGTCTCAATTTCCCACACACTTTTATTGCATCTCCCTCAAAGTACAAAGTTTAGCAGTCTTATGACACAAACTTAAACCATATACATAAGCTTTGGGTTCTACAACATCCCTTAGCTTCAGAGTGCCGAATATGCGATTGTCTTCTCCGATCTGCCAACACGTCAACAAGTTGAAGTTAAAAGGTTCTGTGTTGGGAAACATTATTTGACATGTAATCTCTTGTGTGCTAACGCTATCCTTACCAGAGTTAAAGGAGCTTACATGAACTCAAGGACAAGGGCTGATGCTCCTCCTCCTCCGTTGCATATTGATGCCACTCCATACTTTCCTTTCTTTGCTCTCAACACCTGAATCAGAAGTATCCAACCACATTTTCAGGGTGGATTCAATTCAACACCATTGTTGCCTGGTCTTACGACTTACCCCCAACAATGTGACCAAGATACGAGCACCGCTGCATCCCAGTGGGTGTCCCAGTGAAACTGCGCCTCCATGCACGTTCAGCCGTTCCTGTTACATATACATCATCAGAGACTGAAATTTAAGTCTGCAACATCCACAACTGTACTTGTTTCATGACTCACAGGAGCTAATCCCAGCAGTTTCTGATTGGCCAGAGCTACTACCTGTAGGGAAACAAGCCAAAACAGTCAGACCTCTTTAGACATACCCAACAACTATAGAACACTGAGAGTTCAATAAGTGGGATTACAGAAAAGGCTTCATTTATTTCATAGTAATCCACTTGAGATGCATCCAAACCAGCCCGCTTAATAGCTTTAGGAATAGCAAGAGCCGGCGTGGTTGTGAACAATTCAGGTGCCTGAGCAGCATCAGCATATCCTCTAATCTTAGCAATAACATGCAGTCCAAGCTCAAGAGCCTTCTCTCCACTCACCAGCACTAACGCTGCCGCACCATCACTGTCCACCAACGTAAAGCAGAGCCAGTAAGTGGCTGTTGGAAGTAAACAACACAAAATGCTTGCAGAGTTACAAATGAAGAAAACTAAGAAACAAAGCTAAGAGAAAAAATGAGGACCTTATACTTGATGCATTTCCAGCAGTGACTGATCCCCCATCCTCCTTGAAGCTTGGTCTAAGCTTCTTCAACTTGGCAGCATCAAACTGGTTCATGCCAAACAAAGTTAAAATCAATCAAGCGTATCCTAAGAGAAGCAGCGGTTCCTAAACTATTTACCTTCCCCAGTCCTTCATCCTTGTCAATAATTACCGAAGGCCTCCCTCTTCCAGTGGAAACTTCGACCTATCAATATGAGTGTATGAACAATATCCCATCACAATGCCATAAAGTGAATTCCTAGAATGCAGGGAAGGAAGAGGTGTACCGGAACAATTTCCCAACTGAACAACTGAGTTTTCTGTGCAGCAATACCACGCTCAAAGCTCTGAATAGCATAAGCATCCTACAAAATGAAAAAGCTTGTACGTCAGGTAAAGACAATCAGCGAGACAGGCTCAACATCAGATCAGTAGTGACTCCCGGGGAGCAAACTGGAAAGACAGATCAAGGATGAACATGAGTGACCTGTTCTTCTCTTGTAATACGGTGGTGGTCAGCGCATATTTCTCCACAAACTCCCATTCCAAAGTCATTGTACACATCCCAAAGTCCATCTTTCATCATACCGTCAACAATAGTATCATGGCCTAATCGCGAACCCTTCCTGCTCACAGAAATCAGAGGAAAGAATAAACGAGAAAGCTTTTCAAGATGAGAAAACAGAGCGAAACTGACTTAGTTTCTTAAAACAAGTTTGAAGTTAGGAGACTCAAAAAGTACCTTGCGTCCGGAAGATACTTAGGTACGTTTGACATGCTCTCCATCCCACCAGCCACAACAACATCATTCAAGCCGAGCTGGATACTTTGAGCCGCTAGCATTACAGCTGAGGTAACAGGTAGAGTACAAGCAGTGATGTTTCAATGATCATCTGGAGTAGAAGAGGAGTAATAAAAGGTTATTACCTTTCATTCCTGCAGCACAGACTTTGTTAACAGTGGTGCAGATCACAGAATAGGGGATCCCGGCACCAAGTGCAGCCTGTCTTGCTGGTGCTTGCCCAAGATTGGCGGTTAAGACATTGCCAAAGAAGACCTCTTCCACAAGGGCCGGATCAACATTTGCTCTTCTAAGTGCGGCTATGAGAGGGGAGTGAAGCAGTAAGAGAATGAAAACTGGGCTGAATCAGAGAGAGAGAAAGAGAGAGTAGTAGTAGTAGTATAACTACCTTCAATGGCTATGGACCCAAGTCTTGTGGCAGTCAAAGACGAGAGGGAGCCAAGGAAGCCCCCAATAGGCGTTCGCGCAACTCCCACAACACAAACATCTGCACCCACCGGAACTCAAATTGTAAGTAGCCAATACTGCTGGATAAAGGATAATACATGTTCCAACCAGAAAACAGCAGAAACTGGAACAGAACAACAAGCTCGAGGGGAATCGTAAGACAGGAGAAACAGAAAGAACCTCGAGGCTGTACGGAATCATCAGAGACAGGCGGAGCCATGGAAGTCACCGAAGAAATTATGTCTGAGGTACGTACGGCCTGCCAATTCACAAAAACCAGAGATGATGAGGATCAAAAGAAAGATCACAACTCTGGGTTCTGGGTGAAAAAAACGCATCACCTTTTGGTTTGGTGGAGATGAGGACGATCAAGCTTGTTAAGATTACGAAGAAACGAGAAAGAGAGAGATCATAATTGAACCAAAAAGAAAAAGGTGGATATAGAGATAACAACAAAGTGTGTGTGTGACACGTAAGATACCAATATCAATGTCGGTTCCTTGGTATGCGTGATTGATTGTTGCCAGGTTTTGTCCATTTCTTCCAAGTTTTAGTTTTTATTAGGAAGGTAGAGATATGAGATTCGGCCATTGATGGTAGTTTACCTGGAGTTTCCATCAAAACACTCAAAATGTAGACACAAGGAAGAACATAAAGGAACAGTTCAATGTATCTCAAAGATTCCTAAACAGGGTTATAAATTGGTGAGTGGTCACAAAGCACACAGAGTAAACCTTTTAAAGCCTTAAAGCCGTTTGACATTTCACTTGGAAACAAGACAAGACCATGTTGCAATTATACTAGACAAACGGACCTCGTGTTACAAAGTACAAACTACATAATACCCTATTGCTACTTCTTTGTTCCAGGAGGATCAATCAACTTTATCTTCAACTCAATCTCACCCGATTCAACAGCACACAACCTCAGCCACACGCTCTGCACCACCTCTCCGTCTATGCAACTGATTGTGCTCTCCCGAGATACGCAGTTCTCTGGATCCGGTAACACTTTCCTAAGCGTTGTCTCACCAGATGACACGCGGACTACATGTCTTAGTCTTGCAACTGAGATAAGCGGTTGAAGGCTGAGATAAGCATGACCCATCTTGTCATCTGCCTTGAACCTATCTTTATCAAACACTTCCTGCAGCCCATAACAATCTTAGTATCATCATCATGATTGTCACAAAAGGAAAGATTCATGAAGATTTAGACATACCAATGCGAGAACTGCTGCAGGATCTCTCAGTGCAAAGCTCAGTTCCTCATCCCACACAGGATTCAGGCAATTGTTGATCACTTTGGTCTTGGCTGACTGTTTTTAAAGACAGTAAAATATCACATCAACCGATAAATAAACACAACGAGACACTTCTTTCCTTGGTAGAAACACAAATACTAGTTGTAACTGCCAAGAACAATAAACACTGACCAAACTTGCCTCATTTCCTAATTTGACTATCACATAAGGATCACTTGACTTGAAATCTCGGATCACCAGTTTCTTTCCTTGAAGAACAGTCACCTGGAGCAGTCCTAGCGGCTCACCCATCTCAGATTCTACAAACATAAGCTACCAACTTTAGAAACTTCACACACTTTTGTACACACTCCACGTGAAAATAAGAGCTAAAGCAACTGTCTTTATTAGACAATCAATTGAGATGACAACCAAGACACAGATAAAGAGAATGAATGAATCGCGAGTAATCCAACATTAAAATCACTCGGTTGGGAGCTTCTTGATATACAAAACTAAATTCTGGGAAAGATTTACACTTCATCAGGAAACAATAAAGCAACCCAGAGAGACCAAATGCCACCGATCTACAGACAAATCTATTCAGTGAGTAAGGTACAGAAAGACACCTAAATCGCAATCAGAACTTGATCAAGAAACAAAACACAGAGGACTCTGCAAATGCTACAAATCCAAAAACAAAGGCTCAAAATTTGTGAGTTGAAACAGAAGCTACTCGAGTCTTGTAACAAAACCAAGAGACAAAAATTGAAACCCTAAAGAATGAGTAAAGCAGCGACGAATGGTACGAACTGAAAAGGAAGTTTCAATGAGAAATTTGCAACTTTAAGGGAAAAAAAAAAAACCAATAAAGAAGAAGCGGTAAGAGACAGCCAAAGAAACAGAAAACTACGAAACAACTTTACCAGTTTGGAAACAAAAATACAAAATCGTCTTCTTGTGGTTGTGGGAATGAGCAAAACAAAAAGACTTGGTTCCGTCTTCTTGAGATTAACGCAGCTACTTACTTACACCTTTGTAGAGGAGGGAGGGTCTAAGCGACGATTGCAAATTACTGTATCAGATTTTTTAATTGAAAAACATTTATACAAATGTTGTCTTAAAGACAAATTCCATGGTCTCGACTCTCGAGTCTCGACTTCGAGGTTGATAAAGAATGTTGACCAAACAAAGCATTAACATGCGTTTTGACCGTAATAGTAATTAATCTAAAAACTGATTTATCTAATTTTTGAAAAAGATATAGTAGTAACACTTACTCCTTTTGATTTCTTGAACAACGTAGCAGTAACGGTAATGAATTAATTACTGCGAAAGTTAGGTAAACCTAATCCTCGTTATAAAATATAAATTAGTGAATCAAACTCTTTTGTTTATATGCTTGAAATCAGAGATGATGGCTTCTGACACGCTTTGACTCGGTCTAACCATTAAAGCTCCAATTCCCATCCGTTTAATAGAGGCCCCATAGGAACATGTGAATTTGTGTAATAAACATTTCCACATTTCATATGGTCTAATGGAACTTTTAGGATTGTTGTCTTCCATAAACAATTCCAACATTTGCAACGCACACTATTTTTTTTTGGTATTTTCAGGTTACAACACAAAATAATTGTGTTTATCGTTAGACAACACAAACTCTTAAAATCTTCAACAGTTTGCGTAATTGGGATTTAATTTTGATTTTCGATTAATTGACCATACATCTTGTTTTATTAAACCGCACGTATTATGAGGATCCGAATCTATTTTAACCGATAAAACAAACACAACATGATAACTAAATCATCTGAATGAAAAAAGAAAAAAAAAATGTTATATCTCTTGCGACTTCTACTAAAATGATTTTGCCTTACATAAACCCTAACAAAAATAATAATTATAAGTTTATAACTCTTATAAAATAAACTCTAAATATGAAAATAGTGGTTGTAACGACATGTGTGTCTCAGGCACCCATTCTCGAGTCCCGGACCTACTATTATCTGACAGCCAGTGCCTTACTTTGGAAAGCTTAAAAGAGTTGTTGTATTTATCTTGCAAATTACCATGAGATATATCCACATCTTTTGTTCCCACTCATACATAACTGGAAATCATTTTTCGGTAGAAAACCTTTCATGAAATCGCTCTAGTTCAAACACCTCTAATTATAGAGTTCTTTAAGTCAGTTACATAAAATATAAGTGCTTTTTGGACAGTCCAATCAACTTTTGAAGTATCTCTCCAAATGCATCGGTATTTCCAATAATCGGAGTATTAATCATATGACAAGTTTTACTTAATTTTGAAAAGATATTATCCTTTCAGATAATATTTTTTCTAACCATTAATCTTGACACAAACCTATCATAAGATTAATTTCAAACAGAATCAATTGGCAATAATTTTTCAAGAAAGAAATTTACAAGAAAAAAGTGGTATGATACCCAGTTCTGGACGTCTCGGCGTCCGCGGACCATTGGTTCACGTTTGTGCCTTCTGTCGGCCAAACCTCTATTATTTTTTCGCGTTTTAACATAGAATTGTCTTTACGAGGCTTAAGTATATAGTTCTTTTTTTAATACACAACATAAGTCTTTTTATCTTTGGTTTAATTTAAGTCCTTGTATCGGTTTAATCGTCTTTGTGCTTTAGACTTTAGATCGATCATTTACTCAGCCAAGTCATGCATTCAATTCGCTAACCACCTAAGCTTAACGAGTGCATATAATATCCTAGATCCAATGGTCAATTCCCAAACGTCTATCTTAACCAATAAATTAGAACGTTTACATAGCTTGGCCAACATGTGGATTCTAGTTTCCATGATCCGTCCGTTGATCCTCCCCGTTAGTCCGTACTTTTTTTGTTTTCCTTGTTTCATTCTTACACCGGTTTCACACTGTATCAATGAGTCAATCTCTTCGTTACTTAGCCGTACAACCAACCATCCCATTACCTAAGTATACGACAGAGATTGGGAATCATACGTATCCTTTGGTTGACGGATAGACCAATAAGCCGAGTATTCATTAGCAAATTTTATGGTCTGCTACTGTATACTATGAATCATTGTACAAATTCTTTTGTAGAATTCAGTTATTGTGTGGGCTGGAATTTTGTAGAAGACATATTCAATACGCAAGGCCCAATATATCAGAAACTGGCTAGAAGATCTTTAAATGGGCCTAATGAATATATATATTTTTTAGGGGATCATAATGCTTTGATACAAGCTTTAATAATAACCTCTGCGTCTCCCAACTCTGTATCAAACCCTAGCGTTGCGAAAACATTTCAATCCTCCTAGTCTAAGGTACTCGATTCGATGATTCTCCATTTCTTTCTATCGTCAAAGATGATGTCTCTTTAAGAGTTTATAAAGCAGTTATTTGGTATATTTTGATCTGTTTATACTTTTACTCTGTCAATTCACAATCGTCTAGATTGTTTGATTTACTATAATTCCGATTTGTGAATAGGTGATTAAATTTTGTTTGTTATGTTTCTTTCATCGTTTCAGGGATAGATAAAAAAAATGTCGACAGTGGGAGAGCTTGCTTGCAGCTACGCTGTTATGATCCTCGAGGACGAGGGTATTGCTGTCACGGTATATTTCATTCGACTTTTGCTTGTCTCTCATATTTCCAGTTTTTTTTAAATCACGGGTCTTTAGCTAGCTAGCTCTCGTTGGATCTGTAATGAAGTTTCTAAGGATTATGCTGGTGACATTTTTTGAGGTATAAAAATAGTATTTAGAGTTTTAGGATTGGTGGACTTTGCAGTCAAGAATGGAATAAGTGTTTTTGTTTCTCTCTTATCTATTATATGTCTGAAAACATATTAAAATTTTGAGGGTTAGGCTTCTGTGTCTGGGGCTTAGGGTTTTGACTTGGATTAACATCTTTTCTTCTGTTTGTTTTATATCCTTGAATTTGTTGTGTTGATAGGCAGACAAAATCGCCACTTTGGTCAAGTCTGCTGGTGTCAATGTTGAGTCATACTGGCCAATGTTATTCGCCAAGATGGCTGAGAAACGTAATGTGACTGATCTCATCATGAACGTCGGTGCTGGTGGTGGAGGCGGTGCACCGGTTGCAGCTGCTGCTCCAGCTGCTGGCGGTGGTGCTGCAGCTGCTGCTCCTGCCGCTGAGGAGAAGAAGAAGGTAAATGAAATTACAATAAATAATAACTCTTTGATTAACTAAGCATGTTCTGGTTATTTGTCTATCTAATTCTGGTAAATTTATTGTTGTAGGAGGAACCAGCAGAAGAGAGTGATGAAGATTTGGGTTTCGGATTGTTCGATTAAAAGCGCATTTACTAGTTTTTCTTCTTCCTAGTTGGTTTTATCGATTCTTTTTCGTATCGAGCTATTACTTGTTTGGTCTGGCGATAGAAGTATTAGTTGTTTTTTGAACCATATGTTGTATGACTCAAGTTTCCGAGCAAACCCATCGGCTCGGGCTTTTGTTAGAACTGATTTTGTTTATTTTTCTTCTTTGAATCCCATTCGAGACATAGGCCTATACTAATAAACGTCAAACAATAAAATAAAATATCCCTATAAGAGTCGCACGAGCTTAGTTGTAGATCAAATCACACTGTGTGAAGCTTTTCAATATTACAATATTATCAGCTATCGTTGACCCCGGCCCAATGGCCCATTACCTTTGCTATCGTAGTCGTGAAGAGCCGTCACGTGCGGAGAAAGTGAGTGGTTTAAAGTTTAAACCCGCTCCGCAGTTGTACATTTGTACGTCTTTTGTCATAAGTTCTTTTTTTTTTTAACTCTTAAAACTGCATGAATAAATTACCGAATGTTTGGATCGAAATCCTTACAAAACAATGGCCATAGCCAATTCGGAACCACATTGTCTATGAAACCAAAGTAAAGAGATGTACGACAAACTCTTTTAGCTAATGCATCCGCACACATATTAGAGCTACGAGGATTGTAAACAACCTTGAATTCTTCAAATCGGGTGCGTTCTCCATCTAAATCCGTCTAAATCTTTTGTCATAAGTTCTAAGTGATGAAAATGAAATAAAGATATATGGGATAATAATTAATTGAATATGAAAGTTTGAGAAATATGAAAACCAACAAATAAAGTTTAGAGTTAGAGAAATATTATTCCATTCATCTTTTACAATTTATTAGTACGATACGAATGTTTGATTTCAATTTCCTTTTTTAAAGTCACAAAGTTAAGTAGTTTCATCTATAATTCTACCCCAAAACAAAAGATTTTGATTCCGCTTATTTATTCTTGGACAAGTGATAATGTGATCTGCAAACGTAAGCTAAAAGAAACTAAAAGAAACAAGTTTACAAGAAGAAAAGTGGCAAAGTGATTAAGTTCATAAGAGAATAGCACTTTGGGTTAAGGAATGTAAATTGTAGATATTACGGGAAAAAAAAAGAACATATAACAACCCTACAAATAAACACACAGAAAGGCAAACAATACATGACCACGTAAGCTTCTGGAGGAGCTTCTTCTGCCTATTATTCATTCCATCATGGTGGTTAGAACAACTATGTATCACTAACCCTACAACAAATCTCACATTTTTTACCACATATACACCACAGCAATCCAGAGACCACCAATACTTCAGGACAAACACCGCAAATTACTTGCGAGAATTTCTTCTACATTATGGCATACGACACACCTATATTGCTTTCCTCGAGCTTGACTTACCCACTTTACTTTTCCACGCTCCCTGCACACGCATTCAAAAGTAAACACATATCAGAACTCTCTACTCATCTTTCTGTCTATACTGCTTGTAAGATTTAAGAGAAAGGTAGGTAGATACAAGAGTCTCATTGTCAGAAGTCTCAGCATCCTCAGTTTCTGTCTCCATTTCATTGTTTTCTTGTTTCCCTTCAGTATCTGAGTTGTCATGCTCAGCTTCTTTCCCCTCAGCGTCCCCACTCGACTCTGTTTTTGCCTCCTGTAAATCTTCCTCCTTGTTTACAACTTCCTCATCATCCTCGCCTTCTTTCGACGACTTTCCGTCAGACTCTGATTTCTCTTCGCCAGCCTCCCCACTATATTCCGTCCCTGCTTCTGTGGCCGATTTCATTTTTTTTCCTTTTTTCTTTCCAGCAACTTCACCTACTGAATCATTTCAAAATAGAATAACTCATTAACAAAAACAAAAAAATTGCATTGTGTAATAAGATTAACACCATTGCTGTATGTATATTTGCATGAAAGTAAATAGGTGGAAAGGATTTAGAAACCGTGGGGAATGCTAACAAAACAGTGGATCCCAATGGTGCTTACTTGGTGTGGCAGAAGATCGTCTTTTCTTGTTTCTGCTCTCTAGTTTCTCATGTTCTAAAGAGAGACTTCTTGGTGTACTTTTTGGGTGTGTATGTTTTAGGTTTTTCTTTGGAGTTCTTTTCCCTTTCGGCCTAGAAAAGACAGCAGTCCGGGGAAAACAAAAGGTTTAACACAAATGCAGAAGATACACAAAAAAAGAAAAAAAAGAAACAAAAAGCAAGAGAATGACTCGTATTTGGATTTCTAATGCAGAATTTCACTTACGTAGTAGCTATTGGGTCTTCATCCCTCTGTAGGCCATCCGAATTCTTAGGCTTACTTTCAGAAGATCTAAATGAAATAAATCAATGGAACAAAAGAATAAGAATGTTGTGTATAAGACTAAAGACGAATACAAGGCCAACTGCACTACAGAAAGATGTATTATCTGCAGTTGCAGAGAGTAAGTATTACCTTTTCTTATTAGAACTTCCCTTTGATGTTCTGGACTTCTGCAGTAGGTACAAATACTGTAAGCATATTTATTAAGCTAAAAGGAACAAACTCGGCAAATGACTAGAAATAGTGAAGATAGATTGACAACAGAACCCAAAAACCAGAAAATCTCAGAACCTTTGTGGGCTTTCCACCGGTGTCTATGAGCTCCCACCGTTCTTTATCTAGGTTAAGTACTTCAACATCTCCGTCCTCGTAAAGTATCTGCGATATCATATGAATAAAGTACAGAGTTGGCTGGACCAACTAAACCAAGAAAAGGAGAAAGAAGAAGCAAGTGCTGAAAGCTTACCACATGTCTCTGTTTTGTGGAATCATAAGATTTCACTGTCCCTTCATAAAACCTATTTATTTCACCAAGACGCAACTTCTGGTGAGATAAATGTAGAAAAAGATACCACACTTTGTTGGAAATGAATGATTGCATCACATGAATTCACTGTAACAAAATGCGACTAAGAATGGGAACAAAACGAATCAACTCCTTCACAGTGTAGAATTGCATGGATGTCAGAATAATAATACTCGAATAAAGACAATGAGATCACTTTTGGACTGTCAATCCAATGAAAGTCTCTAAAAAATGCTTACTGTTTATCCATAGGCCACCAGACTTCTATTCTGCAACCGATCAGTTCATCATTTACCAATTTATTTTCGTTTGTAGAGCACTGGACAAGAAATTAGGTCAGACAAGAAAATATTTGTTATCACAATGTTCAATTACCACAAAAGTGACAGTGATAAACATCAATGGAAGGTAAAGCTCCGCACCTTAGCCAGTCCTGACATGTTTTTTCTTTTTCGCTTCTTCATTGATCCAGAAGCAGACTTTAATTTGCTATTACCACTTTCTGCCGACCTACTCTGCTTCCGTTTGAGTAGAAAAAATTGCATATCGATTGAATATCAATAAAATGAACTAGAGTGAAATAAAACAAAGGGCAAGATGCTATTGATGATTTTTACCCTCTCACTGCAGTTGCCACCTTCGCTTTGATTTTCCAGATCAGTGAGAGCCCAATCAGATTCTGTAATCTTTAATTTTGACGATAAGCTTTTCTTTCTCTTTCGGGGAGAGATGCTTTCTAATCTTTTCTCTTGGTCTGAATTTTCATCGTGCGAGTCTGAAGAGACATTTTTGTCCATGTCTCTCTCTTGATGCAACTCTTCTTCAGAAGCTTTCAGTGGAACTTTAGGACCACTATTTGAGAACTTGTAAGGACTATGGCCAGAAGATGATCTCCGGCGCTTAGGGACTGAAACTACTGATGTTGCATCACCAGCATTCCTTTTGTTACCCTTCTGATCTCTTTGACATATGTCTGCTCTCTCACCAGGGGAATGTTTGTGTCCATTACTGGATTCGAATTTATCCAGCATTCGCAAGTGATCTAGGTTTATCTCCCTCACCATCTTCAAAACATCAACATCATTTTTACCATTTTCATCTTCAGCTGGTACAGATTTATTCTTTTTGCCCTTTCTAGTCTTGGTTCCCTGAGCTCTCAAACGCTCTACAATTTTACCGAGAGGAATTTCATTTCCATCACTTTCCCCATCAATCATAACCTCATTTTCTGAAGTTTGGGGTATCACCTGAAAGGGAAAATATGGATAAATACAGAAATCACTAGGTACTGCAACTCAAATTTTCAAGTTGAATAACATACAGATGCATCAGCATGACTCTCCAACTTGAGAGCCCTGAAGTGTGCCAGGACAGTCTCATCAGCTAGCCACAATTTCTCTTCACCTACCTGTCATGGGTTAGAAAACACAAACCAGGACAATATATGAGGTCAAACACAGTAAATCTATAAGCAAATACGACAGACAGCTCAGATTGCCGAAGATTAATTGAAGCAAACTCATCATGAAAATTTGAACCCACAACCATGAAAAATTTCTGGGTTCTTACCTGAGACTTGTCACCTTCAACTTTTTCAAAAGGTTTGTAAAGCGTCGTAGGCAGCGATACATGTGTGATTGCCCCTTGTAGATCAGGCTCTTTCTGAGTTAAGTGATTGATTATTGACAGTCCAAGCTCACAGATCGCATGTGAGTTCTGTTAATATAAGTTATGAGATGTCAGCTCCATGGCACCACGACAGTGGCAAGTAGTGTGATTCATTATACAGGCATGCTTAGAAACATTATCAAAAGTAGTCCTGACATGGCTGCTGTAAAATAGAATAAGCTCAAGAAAGTCTTTTACTAACCTTTGACTTTGTTGCATCAGTGACATCTTCTGACTGTTTTATACTATGGAAGATAAAAATAATGGTGGGAACGCACTCCTGTTCCTTGTCAATATCTTCAGCCTTCCCGTCTTCCTCTTTATGGATCAACATAGAAATGATCAAGTATAATTGGCTGAAATAAACAATCAGAAATAGTAAGTATAAAAAATCAATTAAAAAAAATTAATTGAAATCACTAATTTCACAGTTATAGAAAGAGAAAAGTGGTGGCATATAGAGGTAAACCGGAAAACAAATTACCGATATATCATTTCATATTCCTTCACGTCTTTGCATTTCTCAACGTCAGGACAAGAATGATGCGCAAGTGCGTGAACCAGATAAGGAAGGATATGATGAGGGTAGAGAGTAACTGAATTTGCATCAGTCTGAGCAGAAATTTTCCGCACTTTTGTTTGATAAGAATGCTGTATGATATCAGCTAGGTTGTGTTTCTCCTGTATGCCAATCCAGACGCATAGTTTATAGCCAGATTGTCAACATTCTCTACTCAGAAACATCATATATGTGTTTTCAAGTGAAGGGCGATCACATACCTCCTCTGATTCGAGAACATTTGATCCAGTGATATCAAATAGGAATGAACAGGCATACTTTGTCTCCAAAACCCGATCCTTTACATACTGGTGAACTTTCCCGAGGAATATTTTCTTAGCTGTAGAAAATGGTATCTACAGGGGAGGTTTAGAAAAAATGTTAAAAGTTAAAATAGAACCCAGATCAGATTGGATGGGAGTGTGTGAATGGAAAACAAAATTGACGGAAGGTACCTCAGGGGTTTTTAAAGTTAAATGGAAGATCTCAATAGGTATCTTATCATCCCAATGTCTAGAAAGGCGGAGGACTGCCTTTGCAGCAGCAAGTTTCAAATGGGCCTTGTCAACAGAACTGTGGAGAAGTTGGGCATGAGTGCCTTCAAATTATACAGAAAAATGACCTCTTAGCATATTTAACACATCTACCAACCTTGATTCTAGATCTTCAGATACTTCCCCAAAGGAAAGAATGTTTTTTAGTAATCCAAGAAGATCATCAACACCCGCACGAAGATGAGCATCCTTAAAAGGCAAGTAGCTCTTAACCAACGTCTTGATCCCATATATCTATCAAGAAAAAACAGAGTTTTAAACTAACTGGACAAGAGAGAAATTACTTGACCACTTTAACATAAGGTCAAACAAACATTGGCAACTATAAGTGAAGTCAGTTATAAGAAACTTTTCGTCAGGTACTAACCTTCAGTTGACAAATTTCACTTTTGTCATCCCATGATAATTTTGTGTCATCTACAGTTTCCTGCAAAGAGGTTTAAGTGTCTTCCAATAAAAAATGAAAAGAAATCTGGGAAACCAGTGAAAGATAGTGAGGTTTGCCGAAAACAAAACATTAGAAATACATACACTTTTGAGCTTGAGGATTTTGCTTCTAATAAACTCAACTACTTCGCTTTCTCTAGTCTCATAGACTGGCATTGCAATCTGCGCTATACATCCAAGACACTGAAGAACAGCTGGTTGATGTCTCTTGTCCTCCAGCATGTCCACAAGTCTCTACAAATCAAGTATAAAACCAGATTTTCCACAAGCTAATTATCAACTACAGATAGTGATACTTCTAAGCAAAATATCCATGAGAAAACAGAACTATCACCTTGTATAGAACAGAGAGCGACTTCAGGCCATCATCCTTTGTTATTGATGCTAGTGCGTGCACAGCATACTTAGCCTGCTTGCGGTTTCCTTCTACACAAATCCTCTCCAGTAAAAGGTCCACAGAACTTTCATAGGACAATAGGAGAAACAATATAAATCAGAAATAGGCAACTAGCGAAAGAAGTGAGCTCAAGCTTGATGACAAAGATGAATATATATATCGACGGAATTGAGACTTTCACCTTGCTAAAACAATGAGATTCTCCCGAATAGTGCCACCTGCTTTTGCCAGAATTTTTAGAGTACCCTCCTTTATCAACTCATCATCATCTTTAAGGAAACTTATCAGTTCTTCTTCAGCACCATCAAACAATGATGGACAGAAACATGCCAGGAGCTAAAAAAATCAATGCACAAGCCTCAATCCGGTGAAGTTTGTAATAAGTAAAAGAAAAGATGTTCATAAGCATGGGATATAATCGGCTATAATAAATGCCAAAACAAATTAATTGACAGAAAGTTAGTGAATCTTAAATGATGTGTCAGATAAGTTTTTACCCCTAAGAAGTCCATGCAAGGTTGGATCCCCAATATATTTTTAGAAGACTTTCTAGCAGAAACTTCCGCTAATATCTCTTTCACATATTCCTTGCTGAATAGCAGATAAGAACACTTTATGGAGAGTGTGCTGAGAAATTCATAGAGAGAATGCTTCTCAGAGAGTATTTTAAGCATATCATCCTGCACAAAAATTAAAACCACAAACCAGTTATAAGGTTGTCGAAAGTAAATCTATACGTAAATACAAACTTCTTGTTATTCTCACCCGAATCCTGGACGCTTGCATTATGCTAGTGTTGGGATCAAGCAGATTGGTCAAAATCTTCCAGATATTAGCATCTTTCAGTTGATCAAGAATTAAAAAGTTTTGCTCAGTCTTTGGGGGGTCGGAAAATGCACGTGACATAACTCTGAATCCAAATAGGATCTTTTTCTGCATCTCAGGAGCATCAGAACTCTGCATTCAGACAGAACATAAGGTTCTAGATGGTGAAACTTAAAAGGGAAAAATTCAAACCAAAAATTTATAAAAGAAAAACTCTTCAACTAGGTTTGGTCGAACCTGTTGTGTCTGCCTGATTGACAAATATCTTTGCATTTCTTGTTGTATCCTAAAGGTCAAGAAATTTCTCCAAGATCAATCTTCAATATCGAAAAAATGGACAGCATGATAAAGATCATTCAAAATAATTTAAGTGCAATAAAAAAGTCATCAAATACACCTTTGTCTTTGCTCCAGTATTTTCTCAAAAGCTTTGGTCTCCACTTTGTCAAACCCGGAAAAGATTTGTATCCAATGCTTAACTTTATCTTTTACAGAGAAATCACTAGGAAACAGTGAACTGCATAGAATATATTCAATTGTGTCTGATCTGCAACACATATAAAATATTTTGAACATCTTTCCCGAAGGTAATGATCATATTCAACTAGAATTAAGTAAACCACAAAATTATATAAGAAAAGGAGCCAAGGTTCAAAAATGTTTTCGATAAATGTCCTACCTGAAATCTTTGTCATAAAGACATCTCAAGATTTTTCCAGGAATCCAATCAAAATTGCCAGTGCCTACCTCGCCATCAGCACACCGTAAGCAATATACCCGGAACAACTCAGTCAACCTTTCCATTGTGTATGTTTTTACGAGTATCTGATTTAGAAAAAGAACAATGAGTTCAAATGTCTTCAAATTTTAGCATGCAACTATCTGAGACAACCAGACTGAATACATAAAACGTACAGCTTTGTCTCGAAGCCGTTCAGCAACTAACTTCATAGTGTCGACTGGAATCGACGTCAATGCACTCACAGCCACATCACAAATAACAGCAACAACTTGTTTGCGGATATTCTCATCATAATCCAAGAGCCGGTCACAGAGAGCAGCTACATAAGTATTAACACTAAAAGATTAGTCAATTCTAATGTATACTAATGGCATGATAAAGAAAGACTTACATATAATTTGAGAAGCCTCAGCTCTCAAAGGATCCGAGAGCAAACAGTTCTTAATATGGTCAAGGATGGCCATCCTAACTTCAACTACCCTATCGGTCAGCCTTTTCAGAAACTCCAAAAAAATTGAACCGAACTCTTCGGAGATGACACGTCCAGGCAAGGAAAACAACTCTCCAACCAATCCAACAACTTTCAAACGAGTTTCCAGTTTATCAGCCTGTATATGTTAATCGTACGCATTATGTATTATTCAATACCAATCTACTTGAAAAGATGAGCTCATACCACATGAAAAGTATTGAAACAAAAAATGGATAAAAGTGACTATTCAAACAAAATACATAATAATAGAAGTACTGTGCATGGTTCAAGAGTCATGATGACATTTGACGTGCAAGATAGTGGCAAAAGACCAAAATAAGATTATACCAAAAGCTCTCCAGTGAGATATGGTGCAACTCCGGATAGGGCCTGAGGAGCACAGCGGTACAAATCATAGATAACCTCATGGTAGTCAATTTGACTGCTGGAAAATCGGCTATCTCCAGACATTGAAGAGATAAGGAACTGCTTTATGTCAGATTCAACTTTGGGCGCACACTGCTCTATGACTTTCATAGCAAGTCTTCTTGCAGCATCTCTAACGTCCTGCCATCATAAATGCAGAATATGAGCTGTCTGCTATTCCATAAAACAACGAATCCTAAATTAGAATAAAATCAGTGGCCAGGGCCAGCAACGTCAGAATGCTCACACTTCTATTCCGGCCCAATTTAGAGAGTAAAATTAGTAAAAGATGCTCCTGCACATCTTCACTTTCTTCTAAAAGAACAATCATTATATTTTGCATTGATGAGAAAACAATCTCTGGATGGTCATCTCTGCACATACAGAAATAAAACAATCTTTCAGTATGAACTATGACGCCCAAGAGAAAAGAAAAAAAATCACAGAAACCATTCACATTTTGTATTACTAGCCAAGAACACCAACGAAAACCACAACTAAAAAATATGAGAATTTAAAGGTATTTGTAGGGGGAAAAAGTAGACTTGATGTAAATCAGCGAACTTTTAATCAATCTGAAAAGAAATCTAGGTTGAAAGTGAAACCCACCTAGCAACATCAAGAAATGTAGTAAACACTTCTTTCACCAGATCATCACATTCAAGATCCAACATCACTACACATGACCTGTACTTTGCAACCGTTTCTAAAATGACAACCCTCCTTCCAAATGATGGACCACTGACATCATTCAACCCAGTAAAAGCGCTCACAATCAGTTGAAAAATATCCTGAAACAAGATAAGAAACAGAAGAAATCAGTAGGGGACATGTATGTGATCACGGTGCCAGAGGAAATTCAGGACAAACAACCTTCATAATATTATCACTGTAAGGCGCTTCAGGTGCTGTAATACGAGTTATCTCAGAAACGCAGCTTGCAACTAGAAGCTTGACATCCTTGTCTTGATGGTAGAGAATTCCAGGTTTAATAACCGCATCAAGAAAAGGCTGAATGGACTTGAGCACTGCAGGTGGTGGAGACTGCTCCAACTCAGAAAGACAAACAGCAGCTTCCTGCATGTAGCAACACACAGTTAACGAGACCAGGAGTTTTTTAGATTAAGGCTCAAACGCGCTATACCATTTAGTCACAGTATTGTACGGAAAAGTGTTTCAGGAGAGAGATGTATTACTAAACTAACCCAACCAAGTCACCCCAATGATACCAATCAAAAGCAAATCACATTTCCACAAAGGTGGTTGGTAAAGAAACATCTTAGTCAATGTAGAAGGCTATCACAGTTATAAATAGAGACTCAAAGTTGGGATAACTATTGCATCTGTCAAATTGCTGGTGAAGATAGCGCAGCATGGCAAGACTTCAAGGAAATCAGGGATAGAAAAATACTAGCCCAACCCTAAAAACTCGACATTCTAACAGCAGCCATCATACAAAAGGAGAAGTCGCAAATATAGACACTGAATTCGTTCTCCTAGGAAAAATTGAGAACCTAACAAATGGAAAGCCGAACAATTCAGTATCGAGACTAATCTAAGTAGCTACATATCTTCCAATAAGAATGGAACAAGCCCCAGATTAATGCATGACCTAATTTCGCAAAAACAATCTAGATGAAGGGCAAGCGTTAACGAAAAAGATGGTACAAACTAACCCTAACGCAACTCCAAAGAAGAAAACACTAGCTCAATTAATGAACATGGAAGAGGATCTACAAAGCTGAAAACTTTATTCGTTTCCAATTTGGCAGAATTTAAACAGGGAATAAAGATGGAAAAATTCCCTCCAAACGAAAAATCGAAACTTGGACAAATTGTAGAAGAAACAAGGAGAACTAGAGATGGGGAATCACCTTTAAGAGTTTGAGCAATGAATCTTTGGAAACAGGAGTTAGGTCAAGCTTCGATCCGAACTCTTTCAACTGTTCCTCCGGCTTCTGAGCCATGGCGAGTGAAACGCAGAAGAACTCTTTAAACCGACGCTGCTCTCGTCTCTTAGAGGTGAGCAACCATGAACGAAGAAGAAAAAAAGGGTTTTTTTGTGGTTGTGAATTTGATTTTCAGAGTCACTCTACGGGAGAAGAAAGCCACATCTGATCTGAGCTCTCTCTAAAGTCTAAACAACAACAGCCCCGAGTAGCTGACTTACGGCTTTGTGTCTTTCATCGCTTCCTCATTTTCACTTATTTTATATTAATGGTCCCTCACTTTCTCTTCTATTTACTTTTTTCCCCCATCTAAAGCCCATCGTTAACAGGCCTTTTAAAGAGGCCCATTAGTGTGGACGACGTCGTTTTGGTGGCGGCGGCGCATACGGTTTCACTTTCTTTTGAACCTTTTTGCTCTCTCGCTTTCTCGCGGCAATGGCGGCGGCGACGGGAAATGACAACAACGGCTTCGATAACCAGCTTAAACCAGAACCTGAACCGGCTCCGGTTAACCTATCGCCTCCGGTGGAAGAGAAACCTCTGTCTAAGAATGCTCAGAAGAAGCAACTGAAGCAGCAAAGATACGAAGCGAAGAAAGCTGAGAAGAAGGCACAAGAGAAAGAGCAGAAGAAGAAAGAAGCAGAGAGAAAGCATAAGGAATGGGAGGAAACCCTAGCGAACGCGACGGAGGAAGAGAGACTGAAGCTGATTGAATCGAGGAAGAGTCTGCGGAAGGATAGAATGGAGAAGAGATCGGAGGAGAAAGAGAAGAAGATGGAGCGGCTTAATCGAGCCAAAGAAATAGGTCAAAAGATCGTCGTAGATGTTGATTTTGCACATCTCATGTCTGAGTCCGAGATCTCTAGCCTCGTTCAGCAGATTATGTATTGCTATGCGGTGAATGGTAGAAGTTCTTCACCTTGTCATCTATGGCTTACAGGAGTCCAAGGGAAGATGAGTACTGAGCTTGAGAAGCTTCCTGGTTTTGAGAAATGGTACATAGAGAAGGAAAGTAAGTGTTACATTGAGGCCATGGCTGATCAGAAAGATAATTTGGTGTATCTTACGGCTGATTCTGAAACTGTTTTGGATGATCTTGACCCCAAGCATATCTACATTATCGGTGGCTTAGTGGATCGAAACCGATTCAAAGGGATCACCATGACCAAGGCACAAGAACAAGGCATTAAAACAGCTAAGCTTCCCATAGGAGAGTATATGAAAATGTCAAGTTCTCAGGTAACTAAAAGGCCACTTCAGTTGTCACATTCGGCACAAAAGTCCTCTCTTTTTAACACATTGAGCTCCAATTCCGCTTAGCTGCTTTGTTGCCTATACTTTCTTAATGTAAGATTTGGTTTTTATTCATTTAGGTTCTCACTGTGAACCAAGTTTTGGAGATACTCGTCAAGTTTCTGGAGACTAGGGACTGGAAAACAGCCTTCTTCACTGTGATTCCTCAGAGGAAAAGAACCGGACTTGATCCTGTTGATTGTTCGAAATTGGAACCTCTTTCTGAAGAGCATCAGGAGGAAGAGGCTGATGCGGACGAGAGTGCAGACAAACATGATCTTCTGGAGAGGAAAAAGGTATGCGTTGAAGTTCCTCTGGAAAATAGTAGCTAGATGAATGAAGATTATGCATATGAGAGTTGTTTCTATATCCGTTAAACACTGATTTCTGTAGCTGAGAATTGGAATCTGGATTGTTTAGTTCCTTTATATGTTGAGTCAAGACGCATTACCAATTTCACCGTCAATTCGTATATTAAAGATCACATGCATGCGGTTTGGAAACCTAATGCTTTATTGACACACTTGACCACAAGACATATCTGATGAAAAACATGATGTTCTTTCAACTAGATGACAAACAAAGAAAAAGCATAATTTTTTTCACTTAAACTTGAATTCATAAGCTACAACTCGCACCTACTAACAGTTATGACTCTCGCTCTGTCAGCTGTCTACGTTATTAGCCATTGTTCTCAGTACTTATGCTGTTGAGTCGGAAATAGTTCAACCCTGGCGCCACTTGCTGCTGAAGGTGTACCACTCATCTTAGAATTAGGTTCGTTACCACTGAAAACAAACCCGTTCTGATGACGATAATGGTACTGCGCCATGTGAATCCCTGGCACAGGCCCGTAGGCTCCATACTCGGCCATGGTCCCATTAGGCCTCTTGACCACCAAGCCATTGGTCATACTAACAGATCCAGCACCGCAGCTAACCCCTCTTTCACCCTCCAACTCTCTGTAGCGGTGGAGGTACAATGTTAGGGGTTCGATGTAGTCATCAAAACCGAGCTTGCTCATTGCCCACAAGACGTCCTCAGCAGTGATGGTCTTGCGCTGTTCCCGCTGACACCGCTCATTAGCCTCCCCTGTTATGAAGCTGATGTACTCCGAGACACACTCTTGGATCGTCTCCTTGGAGTCGTCTGAGATCTTGGCGTGAGCAGGTAAGATCCTCCGCATGATCCGTATCACGTTGGCAATAGGCATGAACCTGTCTTGCTCCCTCACCGTGCACTCCTCTTCACCACCGTTATTGGTTTTGTTAAGCTGGTTGAATTCTGGGGGAGGCATACTGCCCTCTGCCATCAGAAAATTCGCTGGTAGTCCCAACAAAAAAGAAAAAGGAAAAATGGGAGTTTTAGTGCATAATCGTTTTGTTAAAATTGTTTTCATTGCTAAAAGTTTGAGCTTCTATGACGTCTGCATGCGCTGTTAGCACACTGGTTTATGAGATTGACAAGCTATTTCATTCACTGTTCGCCATGAAAATATTACAGACATGACAGTGGAGGGATTGCAGAAAACATCAGAGAATGGTTTCGCATGCAACCGAACGAAGTAGCCTGTAAAAGAGGGATATATAGGATGGCACTACCTGGTGCAGAAGGAGTGGTGGTGCTGAAGGATAACTTGCGGTAGCCATGGAAGCCTCCACGTTCCATATCTTTGTTCAAAAATTCACGACTTGGTGTTTGTTTATATAATAAATAATAATCTATGCCTGAAATTATGAAGCATTTGAAGAAAAGAAGGGAAGGAGAGAGAGAAAAGAGTAATTGGCATAAAGCTATAGTTTGGCAAGTGTCAGCATTTGTAACTGTAGACCTCACAAGTTCCACAACGTGGAAGCCATAGTCGATGTGACCGAGGATCCTTCTCGCCTCCCTTAGCCGTTACAAAATCCCAATCACCAACGTATTTGTCTTTTATTCGAACCTTCTAAACTCAAACACCATACAAATACAGAGTTAAGTTAAAACTACATCAAAATAAAAATTAAACTCGAGAAATCATCTACAAGTTTCCGTTTTGCGTGCCAAAAACCTAATTTCAAATCTTTCACTCAAACCCTCATTCTTCCCTCTCTCCCGAGGAGTTGGTCTTGTACAAATTTCCAAGTTTCTGAAAGTATGAGCGAGTCTTGCTGTGCTCAGGCTGTTTCCTCCCACCTTCCATCACTCTCCTGTAGTACTTGTTCATGTTCTCCCACTTCTCCTTGCACTTTTTAGCAGATCTTTCGTACCCTCTTTCCTTCATTCTTGCTGATATCTCATCCCAAATCGCACCCTTGTTGATCCCCGTCTTGTCTTCCACATCGCTTCTTGTACTTATCAATGCCTGCACTTCCTCTTGCGGCCACCTTCTGCCGCTGCTGCTGCTGCTGCCGCTACCGCTTAAATACCTAAACTTTATCTCTCTTTGTGTCTGAGCGGATTCACATTTCTCATCTTCACATTGTTCGGGAAGATTCTGCTGGAGTGGTTGCGGGAATTCAGAGGGTTTAGGGATCTCGATCTCGTCACCAATAACACTTTTGATGAAAGAGATGAGAGACAAGCTGCGTGCCATCTCTTGCTTCCGTGCCTCTTCATTCTGTTTCATCCTCTCAATTTCCTGTTGCCTCCAAGCTTCCTCACGGCGTATTCTCTCGTCTTCCATCTTCTCCATCACTTTAATCAACTGGTTATGCATCTTCTCCTGCCGCTTCATCATACTCCCCACCAACTTCTCCAAGAAATGCTCCAGCTTTACCCTTGTTTTCCGCTTTCGTTTACCCGTGACGGTCTTGCGAACGTCTGGGGACGAGTCACTATCGCTATCAAAAGAGGAGCTGCAAAATAAAAAATAAATGTTCATATCACGTGTACATCAATTGAAAGTGCTTGTCAAAACTCAAAGCTTCCAACACGACTTCATTATCTAAGAACTAATAATCCTAAAGTTCTCCAAAATCTATAGACAAACAATGCTTAGAAGTGGTATAAACAACACTCAAAATCAAATAAACGAACACTGTAAAAGGTTGTAATGACGCCACATCAATCTGATTGCTATCTGCAAAGTCAAATGCTTTTAGCTGAGATGTTCAATGAAGCATCAGTTAACCAATCTAGAATCAAATGATACCGCAAGCTGAAGTATATAGAGCAATCTCAAGAGGAAGAGAATCTGTTTAGGTCTACCAAACAAGCTTCTAATAAGCGTGAAAAAAGTTAAGACACTTAATAATACAAAAGTAACAACTTTTCACATTAACAGATCCAAACTTGAACAAAAGGTCACATTTTTTTTTTTAAATACTTAGTGGTGATTACCTGAAAGAGAGACCTTCCCAAGAGACGCGATTTCGAGCTTGAAACTCCATTTGAATCGGAAGAGGAGGATCATCCTTTGAAAACCCACGAGTCAATTGACCACTTTGCTCAACGTCAGCAATCTTCGATCCCAACGGAGCTTCGAAGCAGCCAAACCCCATCTCCGGCAGCCTATCTAGGGTTCCGACGAGAATATCAAGAGGATGTTGATCCTCCGAGGAAGAAGGCTTAACGCCACACCTGATAGGTTTCAGTTTCTGAGGAGGCGAAGCCAAGTCTGCGAGCGTAGCCAAAGCGTCGTCGTTTCCGTGAGAACCCGATTGACGGCTACCGTACATCCACCCGCAACCACCATCTGAGCCATCGAATGGGTCAACATCTTCACCGAAGTCGTCGCCGACTCGTTTCCGACAGTCGCCGGCGAGAAGTTCCATTTCGGAAAGGTAAAAAATCAAATGGGCGGCGTGAAAGACGAGGCTGGCCAAAGTAAAAGCAGTTCAAAGGGTAAAAAACTGTATTTTTACTATTCTGCCCTCGAACGAGCAACATAACCTCCATTTTATCCTCACTTCAGTCGTTTTCTTACCCGTTATACAACCCGACCCGAATATGCTCTGTAATTTGTATCTACACTACACACTAGTTTCGTGTGAAGGCAAAAAACACTTTAGGCCTGTGTGGCTCAGCGAAAGCCGCGGATATTTTGACGTGTTTTCTTCCGTTTTAAATCATATAAAAAAAACAAAAAAGCTAGAAATAATGCAACGTTAGATAAATCCATATCAAGATTGAGAATCTGAGAAAATTTAGAAGAAAATCATGGGTAATTTCTCTATCAAGCGTGTCATACAAACAATCCAGAAACTATTCCGCATATTAGCTTTTGACCTTATTATTCATTCTTAAACAGAAAGGCTTGAAATTTTGATGTCCTCCTTTGGTTGAAGATATAATTTTTCATATTGACAAATTATTGTATAAAAATAGATTTGAGGTAGAAAGTTTCTTCCTTTTTTTTAATTATTTCATTCATCATACGTTGAGGAAAAGGAAGTGCGTTCGTTAGTGAAAGAAAAAAAAGGTTTTGTACACGCTCAATCCTTCAAACGAGTGATCATCCATTTAGTACTTTAATAACTTTCAGATTATTGTCTGTTATTTAGGTAGAGAAGATTGAGAAAGTAAAAGACAAATCTTTTGTGTAATTTGAGTTTGAAAGTTGTGTGTTTTCTTCTCTGATAATGAGTTGCCGTTTGGCGAAAAGCTATGGTTTTATCAAATTGTTGTGTAATAGTAGTAATGGGCGTCGTCTTCGTTTTCCCCATTTTCTGCGTTTTCCGGCTGATGGGTTCTCTGCGTTTCACAGTTGCTCCACGACGAGGAACAGATCCTTGTCTATGTCTGCTTCTTCCTCCACAAATCCCATGTCCCGTGAGGAGGCAAACGCCGTTACACTGCTGCCATCTGTTGAAGACAAGTACGGTGGCGTGATGACCGAGGTGACTCATCCCATGGATCCTTCTGTCTTCTCGATACTTCTCCGAGCCTCTCTCTCTAACTGGACTCTTCAGGTTCTGTTCCTTGCTACCTTTTTCCTGTTGTTAGGTTAATCTGATTGGGTATGATCAAAATGATAAATTTTGTCGAATTCAGATATTCATTTCCAATAAACAGATAGATATCGTGCTTGCGGGTAAGAAATCCGAGATTATTCCAATTTTTTACATAGGAGAATCATTGAAAGAGTTGGGGTGTTAAGTGTTGGGGATGTCACTATTTCTCTTGAAAATTATTGTATTCTAATGCGGGTCAGAGACTCTGTGTTACTGCTGCCACGAAAGTGCATTCTCTTTTCCCAGATAGTGAATTCAACTTTCCCACTCTACACTAGCCATTGTTCAGTAGGCCGGATAGGTGGTGAATAGGACTATGAACCGATCTAATGTGTATGATAGATTGTCTACATACGCAGGGAAAGAAGGGAGTGTGGATCAAATTGCCAAAGCAGCTTATTGGTCTTGCTGAAACTGCTGTTAAGGTGTTGTTAATTGATGTTAATCCTGCAACCAGATTTCTTCAACCCCATTTGTTAATTGTTCGGAGATTCTTCATGTCACTGACTGGTTGTGTACTATGTGTAGGAGGGATTCTGGTTTCATCACGCGGAGAAAGACTACTTGATGCTTGTGTATTGGATTCCCAAAGAAGACCATACGCTTCCTGCCAATGCATCTCACCGTGTTGGCATAGGTGCCTATGTCATTAACCACAACAAAGAGGTGTGGTGAGATGAGATTTTTAATTTTTTTTTTTTTAATTGGAACATCTCCAAGAATGGATCACATCTCTGTTTCTGTATTTTGAATCCAAAGGTGCTGGTAGTTCAAGAGAAGACAGGAAGATTTCAAGGCCAAGGTATCTGGAAGTTCCCCACCGGAGTAGTGAATGAGGTGCTGCTTCTTATTAAAACTCATTACATGGTTAGGTACAGCTCTCTGATGCGCCTTTTTTGTTTGTGTTGACTCAGGGTGAAGACATCCATGATGGCTCAGTCAGAGAGGTGAAAGAAGAGACTGGAGTAAGACTTCTTCATGCATCAACTTTTCACCGTCACCTTTACAGTTTACATGAGACCAAGAGCTAATCCCACTCTTCTCTGGATCTTATGCTTTCAGGTGGATACAGAATTCGTCCAAATATTGGCGTTCAGGTTGCAACTCCAACTCCAACCCCATCATCTGCTATATATTGCAACATAACTGATTATTATCTGTTTTAAAATTCTGGCAGACAGACACACAAAGCTTTCTTTGGAAAGTCAGATTTGTTCTTCGTGTGCATGTTAAAGCCCCTTTCTTTGGAGATTAATGCACAGGAGTCAGAGATTGAGGCAGCTCAGGTAACATTTTTTCCTCCCCACTTCAACGACTCTCCAGTCTCATCCACCAAAACACTCACAAACCTCTTCTCTTTCTGAAAACGGGAACTTGGTGCAGTGGATGCCTTGGGAGGAATACACAAAGCAACCAATTGTACAGAATCATGAGCTATTGAGGTACATGACAGACATTTGCTCTGCTAAAACCAACGGAGCCTACGAAGGCTTCACTCCTATTCACGTCTCAGCACCTGATCAACAAGGCAACTTGTACTTCAACACCCACGACTTACATTCGCGCCATTGACCTTCTTTCTCAACAAACAGAGCAGTCCTCGCAGATTCTAACGAAGCTGATATAGTTGCTGCCTCTCTATGTAAGCATTTTGACACTTGAATCTATTTAGCTCTCACCAAAACATAAAAGCATCCCAAATGAAAACATTTGCATTCAATGCGATCCAAACCCAACACAATGGCTTTAGTAACATACAAGATTCAATGAAGCAGATTCGTTAGTGAATCCTATTGTTCGACAAACACACTTGATCCTCTTTACACAGCCACAAAATCTAAACCCTTAATGCACATCTGATTTTACATCACCAACACCAATGTTCGTTCTATCACATGATACCTTATATATCGATATTACGAATTTTTATGGGTCGTAAAAATAGGCATGTGTATATATGCATTTATGTATCTATATACAGAGATCCACTTCACCAATCTTTTAAGTCCTTGTCCTACCGGAGGCAGCTCCACCTCCACCGTTGCTACCGCCACCTGTGGCTCCATACATATGGTTCTGCTGGTGAAGAAACTGATGATGTTGGTGATACTGCATCCCACCACCACCATAGAAGCCACCGCCATCGCCGACGGCATCTCTCTGATGCTCTCCAGCCTCACCACCAGTCTGTGGCCTCCCCAGTCCAGTCCTCTCCCCTTCGATCTCCCTAAACCTCTGCAAGTAAACTTTCAATGGCTCAACATAATCCTCAAACCCTAGAGTGGTCATAGCCCAGAGCAAATCGTCGCCGTTGATCGTCTTCCTCTTCTCCTTCTGACACTTATCCGAGGCTTCTCCGGTGACGAAACTGATGAACTCGGAGACACACTCCTGCATCGTCTCTTTGGCATCTTTGGAGATCTTGGCGTTAGCGGGCAAGGCCTTCTTCATGATCCGGCTCACGTTAGCGATCGGCAAGAACCTGTCTTGCTCTCTGGGAGACAACGAGGACTGTCCGTTCTGGTTGTTCCCGTTTTGCCCTCCACCGGAATCCCTATCGGAATCCCCCATTTCTGAAAATTACAAGAAAATCAAAAAAGTTGGAAACTTTACTCTTTTTTTCAAATCATCATTGATTCAAAATCGAGTTCAATTGGTGGTTGACTTGAGTGGGAAGACTGAAGCGAGAAATTTAGGGTTTTAGAAAGAGTAAAAAGAGCGTGTGTGAATTGGTAAGTGTCGGCTGAGATTGTACACAGTGGTGAATGAGTCGCCGGCGTTTATATAAAGCGAGGATGCACGACTTCTGTTCACGTGACACGTGAGCTCATATGAACCGTCCATTTACTGATAAGATTCTGACAACTGGATACGTGCTCGACCGTCGGATTCGAATGATCTTGTTTGAGAGATAAACAGCCCTTTAATAAGGCTCTGCCACGTGTTGTGGACCGTTAGTGGACCCGGGCCTCTTTTTGTCTGGAGGCGACGCGCATAATAGGAGCGTGGTCAACACATATCAGAGAAAGAGAGCGCGTGGAAGACACGGAGAAGATATGAACGCGTTAGGGAGACAGAGGGTTAACTGCCACTCAACGACCCATCGGTCAATTTTTCACCCTTTTTTTTAATTTGTGTATTAAGAATTGGGTTGGATCATGAGGGTGTGGTCTGTGGTGGGGTTCATTGCCATCAAACTGCATCGACCAATCAGATCAGACAGCTGTTGGTAAAAAAAGGTCCAGTTTTGCCCACGTTTGACGGTCTCGATCTTCCCCGATGGGCCCAACCAATGTTGCTTTTCTAAGCGTGTGATTAGTTAACCATAATCACCAGCTTCCAGCTGTATTAAGCTCTTAATGACATAACTAATGGTTGTCCACCTGAAATCCTAATGGGCCGTAACTATTAATCAGTTATCAAACTGAATGGCCCATTGAAAGGTGATAGACTTGTTGACAATGTCTAGGCTTCTTTTTTAAGCTCACACTCTTTCGAATGTATTGAGGAATTGAGAAAGTGTGGTTTGGTCAACAAAACCCTAAACCCAAAGCATAGTGCTGACTGCTGACTCCATCTACTAGATGTGACGCCACGTGGAGACGACCAGACCCACGAAAGTGAATTTGTGTAGTGTTTTGTTCAAAGCTGAAATGTGGATGAGAGAGTATAGTTGGGGGTAGGCTTGATTCTTTTGGTTCCTGCATGACTACTCCAATTGAAGGTAGCTTAGACAAATTAATAAAGAAAAGGAGAAACGTCACATTACATACAAACGTTGCACCAAATTTAATAAATACTTATACGAGTGAAAGAGTAGGCGAACCACTCTCAGTAATTGCGTCCAAGTGCCGTCTCTCTTTCTCTCTCTCGGTTCATTGATTCATTTGGAAGATTCAGCTTCTAAATTGACCCTATCATTTAAAAGTCAGCCATGAATTGGTTTTTTATATATATAGAAAAAGATAGAATTAAAAAGCAAGAGGGTTATAAGGTAAAAAGAGAAGCTGCCGTACAGAGCTGTGTGACCTGAAGCCACGCAAAGGGTCTCTTCCTCTTCTTTAGCTTCTTGTATATATATTCATTCATTCATGCTATTCTCATTTCTTAAACAAAAGCAAACATATTCATATTGAGACAAAAAAGGCAAAAGAAACCTCTTTTCTTTGTTTTTTTAGAATGGGAAGCTTCTTCATTCTCCCTTGCTTCTTCATAATCTTCTTCTGCTTGTTGTTCAACGGCGCATTTGGGAATATATGGACCAGAACAGAGATGGTGGAGATGGCTGGCTACGGTGAACAGAAACTCTCCTCCGTCATCATCACCGGATCTCTTCTTTGCGACACTTCACGTCCTCACCTTCATTCCATTGCTATTCCAGGTATATATTTCTCTACCCTTTTTTTCATGATTTTTTTCTGTTTCTTCCGAGTACTTACATGATCCTCACAGGTGCCACTGTTGCCATCAAGTGCAACACTCGATCCAAAAAGAGGTCCAAATGGATAAAGGCTGTCACTGATGAATTGGGAGAGTTTGAAATCGATCTTCCCTCCCAACTCCACGCGATTCCAGATTTGGAAAACACATGTTTCATCAAGCCAGTACATGTACCTAAGCCCTATAGATGCTATCACACTTCTACGAATATACACAAACGTATCAAACTTGTTTCCTCTACCAATGGCTTCCGTGTCTACACCTCCGGGAAGATCAGGTTACAGGGCTACAGTTCAAGATCATAGCAAGCTCCCTCCTGGTGTCAACATTTCAACAAAATATTTTAACAGAAACAGCAGATTCTTCAAGTTCCATCATGTGAAAAGCATTTGTTTGTTATGGTCCTCGTTTGTTTAGCTGGCGCTTCAGTCACAGAACCGAGTTGAGTCTCTCTACATTGATTTCCATGTTCCCACATATGCTGTTTGCGTCATGTGTATAAAGGCTCTCATGTTTTTGGTACAAAAGTAGTGTGATCACATTAGAAAACATATCAGACGAAATGTTTAGCAGCACTAACCCAAATAAAATTTTCTGAAGCAAAGACACAAAGCATGTCTCTAAACTTGCATTAACTGAAACATTGAAGACAAGACTGAAAGGCAGAGATAACTCATTCAGACGCTTTGGGGTGAGTTTCAGAGAGTATGTATGTTGCAACATCACCACAACAAGTAAGCTTATCTGCTTTTTCTTCAGGGATCTCAATCGAGAACTCTTCTTCAATAGCCATAACTAGTTCCACCTTGTCTAAGCTGTCCAGCGACAAATCCTTCTGGAAATCAGCCCTTTCAGTAACCTGTAAGTAACTAAGCCGTGTTACAAAACAACCTTTTCACTGAAAACACTATACACAAAGAAAAAGTAGCAGTTTTAGAACCTTAGAGGAGTTGGTTTTGTCGTATTTCTTCACCAGTTCAATAACCCTACTCAAGATTTGATCTAGGCCTCTGTCTGCAGCTGCTGCTGATGTAAAATTCATATTACCAATACTCTTGAGAACTTTCTTGTTCTGAAGTGGCGAAATGGATCTGACAGAGACTTTCAGTCTCAAGTGTTGCAGGATTGAACTCCTTATGCAATGCATCTGAAACAAACATGAAGAAATCAATTCAAGTGGACGAATTTCCAATCAAGTTTCAGCCTTTTAAAGAAAAAGAAAAAACCCTAAATATTCCCTCCATCGATGCCTAATGTTTCAAGCTTCAATCGTCGTGGGAACAACACCACTGAGTGATATGGAAGGAATCAAATTCAAGCTTATAAAAACTGAGACTTGATACACCGAATTTTAAATTTCAAATAGAAACCACACAGATCGAGAGCTCTTGAAGCCATACCTGCAACAATGCGAGTGAGGATTTTTAGGTCTAATTCCTCTGAAGCGGGAGGATGATAGAGATTAGAGAGAGAACACCTACTGGGCCAATAATATTACTAGGCCTTAATAATATGGATCGATAGGCCTTTTGGGATGACTTTATTAATGCGACTTTTAAGGCCCAACAAAGTTAATGGCTTTCTTTTTTTATATACAATTCTCCTGCTCATTTCTAATTATGGGCATGTAGTTATTAATAGGCAGCCTTTTTCCCGATTTAGTAAGGCTGCTTAATCTTAGATTCTTGCAACATGAGTTACTAATAGAACAAACTTGAATACAATAAATAGTTGGTAAATAGGCTATAAGCCTATATTACTAGTATGGTTAGTGGACAATATTCAATTCCATCTCCATGTGTCTAACGTTTGATGTCACGCTTTTAATGATTTAATAGACCTTGTCTATGAATACATAGTAGGTGATCCGAAATATTAAACTCCGGATTAATGTTACTAATTAAAATTAAATGGTATAGACCAATGTATTTAAAAAGCGTCAATATGTTTAAGAATAACATATTGATTTATGTGAGGCAAACCGTATGTCCGTATATATTGTCAACGGTAGTTAGATATTTGACTTGTAAAATTTACATACCAACAATAATTGTATTTACAAAATGTAAGTGTAACCTAGTGTTTTGTATTAATATTGTTGGTGTTACTAATCGGAATCAAACCGACAATAAGACGATGGTTTTATATCTAGAAAGTGTATTAACGAAATAATAATAATTGGACGGACGGCAAAAAAGTGATTAATTTAAGGGTCGTTTATTTAAATAGCACACAAACAGGACATAATGACCCAGATAGAACAGATATTTTTTTAATTATTGTAATGTTTTTCATTTCTCAAAATACCCATAATACCCTTATAATCATTTGCTAACAAAAACGTAATAACTAAAATGTCATTACTTTTTTTTGTCACACCAGCGAAATATCGTACGTAACATCATAACTGCGTACGTGTAATATATAACTCGGCCGTAAAAAACTTCGCTGTAGTTATGGCTGAGTTATAAGACGAATGACTGACTTATGTTAACGGCTGACTTATTAGATAAATCAGCCGGAAGTTATGGCTGACTTTCACTCCATTCTCAATGGATCAACCAGTTTTAGTGGATCGTATATTGTTTTCGAAGGGACGAGATCTTTCCTCATACAAGTCAATCCATTGTTTCCAATAGCCGAATACGGTGGTGGTGGAGGATACGATATCTTCGACGGAACACCAACTGCATCTAATTTTTTAATAGCAGAAGTTAAGACGTTTAAAGTAGCATATAGTTTTGCGTTACGTATTTTTTTCTCCTCAGTCTCCTCCGATTCGGACAATAACTTGTTACCTTCATCCTGTACTTTCTCGGTTATATCAACTAATTCAGATCCTTCTGCTTGCTGCGGTTGCAGTTGCGATTGTGGTTACGGTTACAGTTGCGGTTGCTGGTCATCACCCTCAACATCACCCTCAATATCACTTGTTATCAAGTGCAGAATTACAAAACCTTTGTTGCAATCATCTCTTGACTTAATCACAATCTTCTGCACTGCATCCACCTTCTTGACTTCTTTGTTGACATCCGTTTTCTTCTTCTTCTCTTGCTTTTTCTTTTTTTTATTAACTTTATCTGCCACCAACTCTTGATGAACAAAATCGGAGTCTATATCGTCATGCTTCACAGAGGACAGACGCTGGTTCTGGTTCTGGATATGTAAGTAAGAAAAAAAAAGTTAGATAACTCAGCCGTAATAAGCTAGATAACTCAGCCGAATATATTAATAAATCAGTCATAATAAGATAGATAACTCAGCCGCAACAAATTAATAACTCAGCTGTAATAAGCTAGATAACTCAGCCGAACATATTAATAAATCAACCATAGTTAATAAGCTAGATACTAGCAATACTTAACATACCAGACTCGTATACTATTGATCGGTGAGACTCTTCGCGTTGTCATCTTCAGTTGATGGCTGATAAGGTTTGCGTGTTTTCAACTCTTTTATCTCTGTTAGACTCTAACAGAGAAACTCTTTTTCAATAGGAGATTTGAACTGCTCAAAATTCTCCCAGAATTTTGCCACCATCCTATCTTCTATGCCACCAACCAGGCTGTTAATGCTAGTCTCCATGGCATCAAATTTATCGTAGAGTCTCACGATCAAACCAAGCTCTTCGGAGTCTTCTCTCAAATCCTACAATAAAAAATAATGTAAACACTTAACACTAAACCACAATAGAATTTGAGGTAAAAAATAAAATACTCAGAAGTCAGCCTTACTACTGCTTTATCCCCACTGTCATTAACATTGTTTTTTTCCCAACTTCTTGACCGAAATCACCATCGCTACTGTCTTTCTTTCCCTTGTGCTTCTTCTTCGAGGGTTCGACATCATCGACTCTCTTAGTTTTATGCTCCTTAGATTGGACGGATACTTGAGCTTTTTTAACATCCCAAAAGTGTTCATCAAAAATACCATCCAAAATGTCGCATATTAACTGATGAAGTTCAGAGTCGTTATCTTGAAAACCCCAATCAGGATAAATTTCAGCAATAGACTTGATAACCATCTTCCTGACTCGCACCTATAATCACAAATCAACCGGTTCGTCATAAAAAATAGAATTTGAGGTAAAAAATAAAATAAAATACTCAGAAGTCAGTCTTACTACTGCTTTATCCCCACTGTCATCAACATTGTTTTTATTCCCAACTTCTTGACCGAAATCACCATCGCTACTGTCTTTCTTTCCCTTAGTGCTTCTTCTTTGGGGGTTCGACATCATCGACTCTCTTAGCTTTATGCTCCTTAGATTGGACGGATACTTGAGCTTTTTTAACATCCCAAAAGCGTTCATCAAAAGTACCATCCAAAATGTCGCATATTAACTGATGAAGTTCAGAGTCGTTATCTTGAGAACCCCAATCAGGATAAATTTCAGCAATAGACTTGATAACCATCTTCCTGACTCGCACCTATAATCACAAATCAACCGGTTCATCATAAAAACAACAGAAAAGTCAGCCGGCAAGTAAGCTAAGTCAGCCCTAAAATAATTTAAGTCAGCCGTCAATTAAGCTAAGTCACCGTCAAGTAAGCTAAGTCAGCCATGAATTATATAATTTAAGTCAGCCGTCAAGTAAATAAGTCAGCCGTAAAGTAAGAAAAGTCAGCCAACTAATATATAAGTTAGCTGCAAAGTAAAAAAACAGTACCTGACCATGCGTGGCAATCTCTTCAGCAATAACACTTTCGATTGTTTTACGAGTACGTTTTCCACCCCAACGAAGGAATGGAATTTTGGACCACCAGTAGCACCTTTGGGAACACCCAACAATTTCCACATCGGACGGTAGTCAGCTTCACAGTTTTTGTCAGGGTATGCACCTGATTCTAAACCCGTAATCTCTGTAAACTCGTGAAAGCTGAATCTTATTGGTTGCCCCCTGACCAATGACCATATCTCATGTACGCTTGATATCCTTAACTGTCGCATAAGTAAATAATGTACAGTCTTTGCTGACTATACGTAGTCAGAATCGACCAGCTTGGGAATGATTTCAACTCTTGTTTCCTTTATTGCTTCCCACGCATCAATCCCTATTGCTTCTCTGACGCGTGCTAAATTGCCCATTTGACAATTATGATTCAAGTTTCTGGATATAAGAAGAGATTTTCCATCTTCGTAAAGCGGGGACGAATATTTCTTTGAACCTTCCATCTAACATTAAATAAATCAGCCATTAAATAATCATAAGCCAGCCATAAAAAACACATAAGTCAGCCATTATAACTACTCAGTCATAAGAACTTATAAGTCAGTCATCGAAACTCATAACTCAGCCATCAAAACTCATAACTCAGCCATTAAAACTCATAACTCAGCCATCATTAATTTATGCCACCAAGTATTTGATAAATCAACCGTTTTAGTAACTTATCATTTAGCCTTAAACAAGCATCACTATCAAATATAACAATGATATAAACATATAAATCCATCATAAAGCAAGTTAACAACCATTAAAAACCATTTAATCAAGTAAACACATTTTATTTCGTAAATCAACCGTATGTCATTCATAAATCAGAAATCATAATCGAACTTCCGCGCCCACAATCCACCCTATTTGTTTCGAATACCATAGAAACGTGGAGAACTTATCGTAGAAAGAGTAAATATCTTCGAAAGTTGAACCCTAAGTCTTCAACGAATGCGAGACGAAGGCGAGGCGGAATACGAAGCGGAAGACGACGGCGAGCCGGAACACGGAAGACTGATGGCAAGGCGGAAAGCAACGGCGAGTAGGACTGCTACAATCGTACAGAATTGATAGATTTTGAGAGATTTTGCATTTTTTTTTTTTACTAGAATATGAGAAAGGAGACTATTCGGTTTCCTCTAATAATTTTTACAAGAATATGAAAAATAAACTGTTCAGAAAAAAAAAAACAAAAAACCTAATTTAAAGATATAATGTATATTTTATTAAAGTAAGTATTATACTAGTAATATTAGAAAGATATGTATTATTCTAATAATATTATAAGAAATGTGAGTTATTTAAGTTTTATCCTATTAATTTAATGAAGAAAAAGTAAGCGTGTGAAAGAAAGTTGGTAATAATTTGGGATGCACAAGTAATGCCTTGTTGTACATGAAACATCTTCCACTTGGTGATTGAATATTATTTTTAATATATTCAATTGATAAAAATAGTAATTTATTTGAAAGCAAATGAAGGGACATAAAAAAAAAAACTGTGGGATGACAATCTTTATCGTCATCAACCATTCTCCGCCATGTTCCTGCCCACTTTGATTCCCCAATAAGAAATTTCATGCCATTTTCAATTTAAGTAAAGCTCAAATATTTTGCAATCATATATTATTGCCTGTAAATGTTGCATCGTTCACAGTTAGCTGATTAACGATTAGATTAGGATCATTGGAAAGAAAAGAGAAAAAGTACCAAAATAAAATTGATGATATAGATTTTTTAACTTATGGGTAAGAAAAGAAAACAAAACAAAAAAAAACTAAAAGCGTCAGTTATTAATAAAAATAAATTTATTATTACAGAGAAGAAGAAATAACGAAAATACCCTCGTCTCTTAGAAGGGAAGAGGAGAGAGAGGATTAGAGCCAAACATTCCATATAAAAACAAAAAACGTAAGAAAAAGCTTTCCTCTTTCTTTTTATTTTCTCAAAATTGTTTGTGCAGAGAGCATTGCTTCCATCCATTTCCTAAAAAAAAAAAGACTAAAATTTGGACGATAGATAATCAGAAAAGAGAAAGAGAGAGAGAGGTAAAGGAGGGCCTCTCGCCCTCTTATTAAAACCTTGCCTTCTCCAAATCTCAAGATTTCTCAATCTCAGTTTTTTTTGTTTTTTCCTCTTTCTCCGTTTCTTTATTTTCGGTATTACATAGATTCTCTCTGTCTTCTTCTGATTATTCCAAAACTTCAACCTTTTAGATCATTGGGGTTTTTGTTTTTGTTTTGCAGGAATCCAGGATCGTGGGTCGATCGGTTTTTACATAATCCGATCACGACCCATCTGCTCTTTTTCATCCTATTTGCTTTTTCCTTAAGGTTTTTTGTTTCGGTTCCACTTTTCTTCTCACTTAGATCATCGATGTATATATATATAGAGTGGAATCAATCGGGAACAAAAACAGACCCTTTTTTTTTATTATTATTGCTTTTTCGCAGAAATGGAAATGGAATCATGTAAGCTCTTCATCGGTGGGATATCTTGGGAAACCAGCGAAGATCGTCTTCGTGAGTATTTTCAGAGTTTTGGTGAGGTTTTAGAGGCTGTGATTATGAAGGATCGAGCCACTGGTCGTGCTCGTGGCTTTGGTTTCATTGTCTTTGCTGATCCTAATGTTGCTGAGAGAGTCGTTTTGCTTAAACATATTATTGATGGTAAAATTGTAAGTTTCCTCTTAACCAAACAACACTCTACATACATTACTTCCAATTTCAGTCTTGCTGCTGATCCACTTGCTTCATTTAGAGGTTGCTGCTTCTCTAAGCAAAGCTATTCTCTTTTATTCATTCCTGTTTTACTTAGTAGACTCTTTAGTTTTACAGTCAGCGTAAGCATGCACCAAAAGCAAAAGAGAAAGAGCTTTGTCTCTCTGATAAATGCTGATAATTTCACACACACGAATTAAAATGTCAAACTTGGATTGTTTCATGCTGCTTAATCTTACTCGACTGCTCTCCCTGATTTGCCATATTCTCATGTTCAAGAGTCCGGTGAAGAAAGTGGTTCACAATGAATAACAAACTGCTTTCTTTGAGTTGTGCGCTGTGTTGATTTTCTCCATGATCACAGGTTGAGGCTAAGAAGGCTGTTCCAAGAGATGATCACGCAGTAATGAACAAAAGTAACAGCAGCCTTCAGGGATCACCTGGCCCATCTAACACCAAGAAGATCTTTGTGGGAGGTTTGGCATCCTCGGTGACAGAGGCTGAGTTCAAAAAGTATTTTGCTCAGTTTGGGATGATCACTGATGTTGTGGTGATGTATGACCACAGAACCCAGCGACCGAGAGGCTTTGGTTTCATCTCATATGACTCTGAGGAAGCTGTCGACAAAGTGCTGCAGAAGACATTCCACGAGCTCAATGGTAAGATGGTGGAGGTCAAACTGGCTGTTCCTAAGGATATGGCTCTCAACACAATGCGGAACCAAATGAATGTAAATAGCTTTGGCAGTAGTAGAATCAGTTCGTTACTGAATGAGTACACCCAGGGATTCAGCCCGAGTCCAATCCCCAGTTATGGAGTAAAACCTGAAGTTAGGTACAGTCCAGCAGTAGGTAATAGGGGAGGATTCTCACCGTTTGGACATGGATATGGAATCGAGCTGAATTTTGAGCCAAACCAGGCTCAGAATTATGGATCTGGTTCCAGTGGGGGCTTTGGCCGACCCTTTAGCCCTGGATATGCTGCGAGTCTCAACAGGTACAGTAGCCAGATGGAGTCGGGAGGAGCTAGTGTCAGGAATGGTTCTGTGCTAAATGCAGCAACAAAGAACCATTTATGGGGAAATGGTGGTCTAGGTTACATGTCAAACTCTCCGATATCAAGAAGCAGCTTTAATGGAAACTCTGGAATGTCTTCACTAGGCAGCATCGGAGACAACTGGGGAACAGCTGCACGTGCACGTAGTAGCTACCACGGTGAGAGAGGAGGCATAGGATTAGAAGCAATGAGAGGAGTTCATGTTGGTGGTTACAGCAGCGGCTCAAGCAGCTTGGAGGCAGACTCTCTGTACAGCGACTCAATGTGGCTTTCGCTGCCTGCAAAGGCAGAGGAAGGATTGGGAATGGGAGCATTGGACTTCATGTCTAGAGGACCAGCTGGATACATCAACAGGCAACCAAACGGAGGTATGAATAGTGAACGCCTTTTTTGATCTGAGAATTTGAACAATTGTAGAAAATCTGATGAAATCCTATGGAAAAATGGTGGTGTTGCAGGAATTGCAGCTTAGAGAAGTGAGAAATCCATACCATGGAGATCAGATGATTGCAGAAGAGAGTTTTTAGAAGAGGTTAAAAAAAATTATTGGTTCCAAAAAAGCTTAAAGCTTTTCTTTACTTTTTACTATTTTGATTGTTGTTATAGCTTTTTTTTTTTTCACCCTTTTTCTAATTTGGGGTTTTGTTTCTTTTTTATCTTAAAGAAAATATGTAAACTTGAGTGATATAAAGAGACAAAGAAACAATGAAGTGTATTTTGTTCTTGTCTTTCTCCCTTTTATCTAAATCCATATATTGACAAATTCTCAAACATGAAAACGAATTAAAAAAAGAGCAATTTGCCTAGAATGTAGGCAACGTAGTGTGAGGCCGACGTGTGGCAAAACATGTGGATGATGATAAGCCACAGGACAAAGAAAGCAATCTATCATCATCCATCACAATAATATCCATTTATGTGAAGTGGACCAAAAGAGAGAGAAGCGAGAGTTACAGTCCTCAAATATAGAGAACGAAACATCCTAATCTTTCTCTCTCACAGCTTCAAGACTTCACTGGAATCGCCACCATTGTCCCCACACTCCTCCTCTATAAGGTCTCGTCTCACGAGGCTCTCTCAAAGCAATAAAGATGCGTTTGCTAATAGAAGAAGAAGTAGCTTCACCATTGTCCTCTGCTGCAACTCCAATATGTAACTCTCATAGTTGCAGATGGAAGCCTTACTCCAACTCTAGTGACTTCACAGCCAACGCATCAGTTCTTCTCATCCTTCTCTTCTCAGCTCTCATCTGTGCTCTCTCCCTCTACGCTGCAATCCGCTGTTTTCTCCGGCCAACCCTCGAGACTAACGACGACCACAAGCCTGACCCTGAGGCAGCTGCTTCATCCGCTGCAACAACTCCTACGCTTGTCTACTCCTCCGACCTTGAGCTTGCGGGAGCTGAAGCAGAGTGTGCAATTTGCTTGTCGGAATTTGAACAAGGAGAGAGCATCCAAGTGCTAGAGAAATGTCAACATGGTTTCCATGTCAAGTGTATCCACAAATGGCTCTCTTCCCGCTCCTCCTGTCCCACTTGCCGAACTTCTATCTTCTCACAACACTCGGAAACTCCTTCATGCCAGATCAATGCTTAGAGCTTTTTGTTTTTTCCATCTTGTCTTTCCAAAGCTTAGAGTGGTATCATGTTTTGCTTGAGATTACCCTACTGTTTCTGTTCTGTATCATTACGTAACACACACCAACCAAAGTATTTACTTGCTAGTACTTGATAAATTTGATGAGAAATTTAACGAGAGCGAGAATACAGAAATGTTTAGAAAGAATTATCTCGTAAAAATAAAGGTATAAGATACATTTTTTTATATAGAAATTAAATATGACTTATTTCTAAATTAAAATAAACATAAATATAAATAATATTTAGAGATAAATATAAATATTTTTAAAAGATATTGTTAAATATCATGATCTTCTAGATTTTTTTATTTTAGTGATTCTCTCCCGATAGTACTTATATCAAATCTAATTTTAGATCGTCGCACAATGAAACAAGCTCTGCAGAGTTTTTGATTACAAATAATTCATTGTACTGGAAAGTTACTGGACCAGAGGCTTTTAATCAGATGACTCCATGGTTTTCAGTAAGAATCACTAAATTCAGAGGAACTTTCGGGAAGCTCGGCTTCATCATTAACATATTCTGCACCAAATCAAAAAGCAGTTTTCCAATTTTAAGGCTCAACACTTATTGGGCCAATTAATGGGCCCAATAATAGGTCACTCCAGGCCTTTTTCAAACCTATAGTCCTCCCTCGGATATAAACAGCAAGTAGAGTAGATAGAGACTTTCTCACTCAGTTTCTTTCCAAAAGAGAGAGAAAAACAAAAAAAAAAACATGTAAAAACATAGACGTCAGTTTTTTTATACAGAGAGAGATTGTTACTGCGTTTGACCAAAAAAAAAAAAGGAGAGATTGTTACTGTGGTTAAAAACTTAAAAGCAGTACTGCACTTAGGAAGAACAGAGAAAGATTGTAGAGAGAAGATGCTTACATGAATTGAGATGTGATAATTAAGATGATGAACATCGATGAGTGGAAAGCATTCTATTAGATAAACTTTTCGGAGTGCATGCATGTAATAACAACAACACACTTAACATTCATCATACCAAAAAAAAAAAAAAGAAAAAGAAACAATACAGTTTATCCAGACTCAGACGAACTACGTATCTCACTGTTGAATAATTATAGATATGAATGACGTTAATGGAGAATAGTGTACGTGTTTAGAAGATGGTGGCCTGGTGGGAGTTATACTTTGCTGGTTTTAAGTTTTAAGATTCGTGAAAATAGATATATTGACCTCTTTTAAAACGACGCCGTTTAACGGATCGTTCGGTACTGCGTCTTTTTTTCTTTTTTCTTAATCGATTTGATTGATTTGGGATCCCCAAAGTGAAACCTGAAAAGAGCGAAAATGGCTGGAAGATTAAGCGGTGTTGCCTCGCGAATCATGGGTGGAAACGGCGTCGTTGCCCGATCCGTCGGCTCCTCTCTCCGTCAACGCGCCGGAATGGGTCTCCCCGTCGGCAAGCACATCGTCCCCGATAAGCCGGTGAGTCGAATCTCTGTTCATTTTTCTTCTTCAGATTCTGTCAAATTCTTGCGATTTTGAAACTCTATTTTCCTTATTGCGGCTCAGCTTTCGGTTAACGACGAGCTTATGTGGGACAACGGGACTGCGTTTCCAGAACCTTGCATAGATCGGATTGCTGATACCGTCGGAAAGGTTGGTTACGGTTTCGTATTTCTAATGTTTTTTAGGCGTAAATCGATTGTTTTCCTGATTGTTCTTTGGATGATTCTGAGCAGTATGAAGCATTGGCATGGTTGAGTGGCGGGTTAGGGTTCTTTGCGGCTCTCGGTCTGCTCGCTGTTTTGAACGACAAAGCTTCAAAGGTTCCTTTTGTAAGTCCAAATCTTTCAACTTCGCACTAAATTCAAACCATTGCGTTGTCCTGTGTGTGATTTCGGGTCTCGGATTCAGCAAATATACACAAGAAATAGTATTTGATTGTGCTACAAAATTTACTCTGAATTTGAACTATATAAACTTGGCATAGGCTTATTTCTCAGAATAGTTTTTTGCTGGAATCTTCAGATACCCATCAACGATATGTGGAAAGAAAACATAGAATCCACCAAATATACGCACATAACAGAGAATGTGGTCAATGTTCCTTTCTCCATTTGCTTAATGCCGCAATATTTAACTTGCAGCTTTTGCATTTTGCCTGTTTATGAATGGAAACAGTTCTTACCCGTTTGCTCCTGCTTCTGACTAAAGTACTTGAAGAGATGGATCTTATATCCACAATGTTCTCATCATACTGTTTTAATTTATTGATCCCGTACATACTAATTAGGAACATTTGATAAAATATTGAGAACTCGCTAAATGCTTGAGCTTATATGCGTGTAACCCTCTAGAGGTGTATCAGCAGCTAAAATCTATGAGTTTGTTCTCTTAGTGGCCACTGGCCAAGAATCATAGACTTTGTATCAGGGGTTATGCTATGATGAGTCTTGTTTTGAAGGATGTCGAGTTATAGACGTTGAACAGCACACCGGGGATAAAAAGTTGCTCTATCTCTTCTTGTCTATACATGAGACGAATGCTGCACTTCTTTTACTCTAGAAGTTAGTTCCCTTAGCGGCCACTGGCCAAAAATCATAGACTTTGTATCAAAGGCTATACTATGATGAGTCTTGTTTTGAAGGGTTTCGAGTTATAGAAGTTAAACAGCACACCGCGGCCAAGAAGTTGCTCTATGTCTTCTTGTCTATACATGAGATGAATTGCTGCTCTTCTTTCACTCTTAAAGTTGTTCTTTGGCATCTTATCTCTCTGCTTTGTGTTTCTTTCTGACCATTGTGGAACTTGTTTTTCCATTTCATGATCATCTCTTACTGTGTTGCTGCAGACACCGAGAGTGTATCCGTATGACAACCTGAGAGTTGAGCTTGGAGGAGAGCCATAGAGACCCATCAAGTGATCTTCTTATCAAACTGAAGCGTGTTTTCTTCACTGCCTTGTTCTTCAAAATGTTTGTTATTTCCTGCTTACAACTTGAAGACAAAAGAATAAAAGGACTTTGTTTTTATTATATGCGTTGTCTCTGTAATTAACAGTGACCGATGAGAGATTCATAAGAGAAGACTTCTGATTCAGCAGATTTTGAATTGTGTTTTGTAAGCTTTAGAAATAAATCTCCCCACAATTAATAGTTAGCGCCATGTGTCGAACTTAGTTTTGTACGACTCCAAACAAAGCCTACAGAAAAAGGACAGAAATGCGATTCAGCCTAATGTGGCATGTGAGTGGGACATTGAGAGAAAACTTGAACTTGTTGGTCTCCGTTTTGGGTTTGCCAAAGTGTAGAATTCAAACTTTGGTTTTCACCATTACGTATTCGGTATTCCTTTCCTATTTTTGTATAATTTCATATCTTATACGCATTTATTTATGCCTCTCTTCGTTTTCTCTGATGATTATGTTATCAAATTTCATCACGACAAGTAGGTTAGGAAAGAAATTTGTATGGCGCCGTTATATATACGAACAAATAACTTACGGGTAAAAATTCATTTGTTGAAAGACTGGTGTGACGGTCTTAAACAATTCAGTACTAAAAAGAAGACATTAAGAAACTAATTAAAATCTAATTTGAAACTTGATTAGTGTGGGATGATGAATTGGATTTGACTTGTACAAATATATAATATACGTCTAATGTAGACTTGTCACAAGGGGTAGGTTTGGAGGCCACATAGACTTCACCTCAGCTGATTAAAACTAGTTGATAATCATATAATAATCTATTAGTCTTTTGAAATGGTGAAATAAAGACAGCCACATCACATGCGTCATGAGATATGATTGTATTTCAATCTTTCAAAAATGAAATATTCCATTGAGTAAATTATGATTCATGATCATATCATCAAAGTGATCTGCCAACGTGTCATCCCTAGTGGCTCTTCTTCAACCTGATTGTTTGTATTGGACCCCTTCAAAACAAGATTATTGTTGGCACCACACCTCTCTCTTTCTCTCTCATTATGTTATATATATATATACATATCTTATATTCAATTATTTAAGGGAATAGCACTTCTTAGTCTTCCTTTTTGTTTGCAAACTTGGATATAGCAAAACTCATCATCCTACGTATATATACATGCATGTGTGTGTGTGCGCGCTTATCGTTCGACCAAGTGCTAAAATGCATATACATATACATATATCTCTTGGAGAGTTTAATAGACAAATAAAAAGATTGGCCACCCTTCAAACACATATTTGAATCATGAACTTTTCTTCATATTTTTGTTTATATGATTGTTAGAATAATATTATTATTGTGAATTTAACATTCCAAATATATATATATATATATATATATATATATTGGAGAAAAAGGACAAAAAAGAGGAAGGTATGAACCAGGGAAGTTGGGCTCTGGAGGAGTACCAAAGGCTGCATATCTAAGTATAACGTAACGTGTCTCACTCTCTCTCTTTACTCTTGCCAACTGTGTGTGTTTGGCTTTCATTTCTTTCTCTTTTCTCCTCATTTATTTCTATCTCTTTCAACATTTCTATACCTTCTTTTAATTCTCAACCATTAAAAAATTAAAAAAAAAACATTTATGTAGCATACGAATAATAATGTAAATGCTTCACATTTATAAATATAAGACATGTAATATACCATTCTGAAAATGTGAATCCGTTTACTTTTTATGATTCAAAAATTCACATTTTCACGAGTTTGAGAAATGATTCTGTTACAGATATATTGGAAAGATAATCAGAAAGATGCAAAACATCATTGATTTTATTATTAACTAGCAGTATAATGTTTTTATGACTATTTTGTTGAAACTTATTCAGCTTAAATTTTTGTTATTTAAATAATTTGATTATTCTACGATTCATTTAACATATTAATCAAAGCTATAGATTTATAGACTGTTGATAAAACGAAACTAATGAATGTTAAATCAAAAGGGGAGAAGGTACAATCAAGTTTATCTACAACTCTTGAAATTACATATTTTTAATGATTGGTTAACCCCCTATAGTAATTGGTTTATATGACAATAATTAATTAGCAGATAGAGATTGTTATGATTACTTGTCATCTTAATCTCTAGTGTCTAAATTATGGGTGGGTCATCAGATTCCAGAATCTAGCCAAAGTATACGCCATCACAGCTTCGCCACTTGTAAAGTTGTAACCTGTAATTTGCCAGACCCCATCATTTTCATGGGTCAATTATATACTAAAATATTATATTTAAATAAATAAAACAATATCTTCCTTAGACAAACTGAAAAGTCATCAATCATATTTGCTGTAGAATGACCTCTCTTTTATATTTACCCATTATCCAATAATTCGATTTTGTCATCCAAGAAAATACATTAATTGTCTCTTAAACTAATCTGACCCCATACATTGTCAATAAAATTGTGAACCAGCAAATATTTGTGATTCACGTTGGATAACATTTTTGTTGAAAGAAAATACAATTAAAAACATTTAAAACAGAAACAAACAAAGAAAAAAACATTTTACAGGGGAAAAAAAAAAATCTACTAAAGGAGTAAATGGAACGCCTTTACATACTAAACATGTGTCACTCACGCTCATAAACCGAATATTTTGTCATATGACCACACAAATTAATTCTATACATAATTTCAATAAATAAAAAAGTTGCCAAACACATTATAATAATAAAATAATAAATAAATTTATAAAAAGGCTCCTTTCCCTTCATAGTCGTTACATTTCTCTATTTCATTTTTTTTTTCCTTCCATTAATTTAAAACGGAATAAACAGAATGAGCGGTGGTGATGTCACCGTCGCCGGATCCGACGATCTGAAATCTCCGCTCTTACCGGTGGTCCAAAATGACGAACCATCCGAACGGCAAACGGTGGGGCAACAACTTCGGACAATATTCACGCCTAAAAACTGTTACATCGCTCTTGGTCCTCTTCTTTGCACCGTCGTGTGTCTATGCGTACGCCTCGGAGGAGATGACACGACGACGGCGAAGAACATGCTCGGCGTTCTTGCTTGGATGTTCGCGTGGTGGTTGACGGAGGCCGTTCCGATGCCTATCACCTCCATGACGCCGCTCTTCCTCTTCCCTCTCTTTGGAATCTCGGCGGCGGATGACGTGGCGAATTCTTACATGGATGACGTCATCTCTCTTGTCCTTGGCAGCTTCATCCTCGCTCTTGCCGTCGAACACTACAACATCCATCGCCGACTCGCCCTTAACGTTAGTCTTTTTTTTATCTCTTTATCTTCTTCTTCTTCTCTTTTTTTCTTTCTCCACATATTTACTTATTCAATTATTTGCGTATATATTAATTATTATTATTATTGTTAAGTAATGATAGGTAGTTTCACCTTATTGTGTTCGAAAAATAACCAAAATCTTTGAATTTTTGATGTGGTGATGAGACATGTAGGGACTCTAATTAGTTCTAGGAAATATTGAAGTAATAATAAGATGATTTTTTGCGGGTCCACGGGTTAACTAATTACAAGTTTACAACTATCATCATTACCCAGGTGGAGTGCTTCAATTGAATCTCCGGTTGTACAATTATACATTTATAATAACATAACAATGGGAATAGTGGTCTGGAGATGCCAAGATTATGTTTTTTCCTCCCCCATACACATTTATTTTGTTCTAATTCTTCACATATTTATTCAATAAACTGTGTCTTTTTTTAAATCAAACTCAATAATTGTGTCCATATAATTTTTTTTTGTCTAGAAAGTTCGAAGTCTGATAAATTGATCATGTAAAGTTAAATGATTAACTTATAGAAAGAGTCCTCTTTTTAACCTATGATATTTCTTTATTTTTGTTATATACTATGTATAACAGATGACAAGTCAGTCATTTCATGGCCTAGGCCAATCCATAATACCATTTATAAGACAACCATAAAAAAAATAATAGAGAGAGACACGTAAGCACTGTTTTCCAGGACTATTCAAAAAGCAATGAGTATGATTTAATGTGTACGGGCTTGGGCTCCAATAATTAGCTCATGACTACAACCATTATTTATTATCGCATTAGTATTTCAAACTATAATCATTAACAGTACGAGATCATCCTAACTAAGTGGAGCTCACCACTTATCTAATTATGATAAGTTAATAACATAACAATGAATAATCTAATTCTTGAAGATAACGTTGGTGTTCTGCGTGGAGCCGCTAAACGCGCCGCTGCTTCTGCTTGGCATCTGCGCCACAACTGCGTTCGTGAGCATGTGGATGCACAACGTAGCGGCTGCAGTCATGATGATGCCGGTCGCTACGGGGATACTTCAGAGACTGCCCTCGTCATCATCGTCGTCAGAAGTGGTGGTGCCTCCGGCGGTGGGGAAGTTTTGCAGGGCGGTGGTGCTAGGTGTGATATACTCGGCGGCAGTAGGTGGAATGAGCACACTCACTGGAACAGGTGTGAATCTGATACTTGTGGGAATGTGGAAGAGTTATTTCCCGGAGGCTGATCCAATCAGTTTCAGCCAATGGTTCTTCTTTGGCTTTCCATTGGCTTTGTGCATATTCGTGGTCCTTTGGGTTATTCTATGTGTACTGTATTGTCCTAAAGGAGCAGGAGAAGCCCTCTCTCCTTATCTCCATAAATCTCATCTCAGGAGAGAGCTTGAGTTGTTAGGACCAATGAATTTCGCTGAGAAGATGGTCTTAGCCGTGTTTGGTGGGTTGGTTGTGTTGTGGATGACAAGAAATATAACCGATGACATCCCCGGCTGGGGTCGAATCTTTGACGGCCGGGCCGGAGATGGAACAGTGAGTGTGATGATGGCGACATTGCTCTTCATAATTCCAAGCAAGATTAAAAAAGGAGAGAAGCTAATGGATTGGAACAAGTGCAAGAAACTTCCGTGGAACATAGTCTTGTTATTGGGAGCTGGATTCGCTATAGCCGATGGAGTACGCACAAGTGGCTTAGCTGAAGTCTTATCCAAAGGACTGGTCTTTCTCGAAACAGCTCCTTATTGGGCTATTGCTCCAACCGTTTGTCTCATCGCTGCTACCATCACAGAGTTCACCTCAAACAACGCAACCACTACATTGTTGGTTCCGTTACTGATCGAGATCGCAAAGACCATGGGAATCCACCCTCTGCTCCTGATGGTTCCAGGTGCCATCGGGGCTCAGTTCGCTTTCTTGCTCCCCACGGGAACACCCTCTAACGTCGTTGGGTTCACGACAGGGCATATCGAGATCAAAGACATGATCAAGACAGGCTTGCCTCTAAAGATCGCTGGAACCATCTTTCTCTCCATCTTGATGCCCACTATTGGTATACCTAATCTTACTCAAAATTAACATTCTTCTTTATAATTCTTTTACAATCAAGTTTGCTAATACATATTATTACATGACGGCAGGGGTTTACGTTTTTGCATCAAAGGGAGGAGTTTAGTTCTACGAGCGAAGCACAAGACCATGGACACTAGTGATTCATTGTACCATAGTTTATTAATTACCCTATTATATATATGTAGATAATATGGTCAATATATGGATGATGGAATTGGGAACTTTAGATGTGGTCAAAATTCACAAAATCGGCCAGTTTTTGTAACCCGCCCGATTATAGTTTCCGGTACGATTGCTTTCTTTTGTGCTTCCAACGTACCGGTAAGTTTGGTCCTTTTTTTTTTTTGTGTGTATATAATAAAAAGGGTTAATTAGTAAATATAAATATGTGTGTGTTATCTTCTTGCTAATTACACTACACTAGTGGCAATCCAGCGGTCCTACTTGTCCATACCATACCATACCACGTCATCGTCCAGCGTGTCTTCTTCTGTTTTCGGACACAAACACAAAAAGCAAAGAAAAGAATAAAACGTTAAAATGCATTGTTTATATCAATTATCATTATAATGTCTTGCTTGTATTATTTTTCTTCCTCTACAGTCAAACTTTTTTTTGACATTTGCTATATAGTTGTCTATTAAATAATATGCTTATAATGTATGGTAGAATCCTTTTGGGTATTTATTTTCGTAGGTAACAGTTGGCCAATGCAAAATACATAAATGAAATCCAACCTCAAGAGGATAGACCTCAATTAACTTGTCTATATTAGGCTGAATTCTAAAGCAGATATATATACTATACTTTTACCTATAAATATTTTCCACTATAATAGATACATTTCTCCAAGAAATTTATGAGTTTTGATTATTTACCAGTAAAATTATACTTTGAATACAAAGCAAAAAAAAATTCCATAAATGTTAATTTAAATATTTTTGCCTCATTTAGAGCCATGTAATTAATAACACAAGTAAGAAATAATCTAGAATTCAACGACACGTCATGCCACGTGGCGGACCTCTAGTATATATAAGAGCCCATAAAACCTCTACTGCCAATACCATAATCAATTTTGATGAAACAAGAACGGTTACAGAGCAAAATGAATAACACTAAGATCATCTTCCTTCTTCTCCTCTCTCTCGTCGTCCTCCTCCTTCCTCTCTACGCCTCTGGGGCGGCGCGTGTCGGTGGTTGGAGTCCCATCAGCGACGTCAAAGACCCTCATGTCATAGAGATCGGCGAATTCGCGGTTTCCGAGTACGACAAACAGAGTAAGTCAGGACTCAAGTTCGAGACAGTTGTTCAAGGCGAGACTCAGGTGGTTGCTGGCACGAATTATCGCCTTACGGTTGCGGCTAATGACGGAGGAGCGAGCAAGAACTACGAGGCTATGGTTTGGGAAAAGCCGTGGTTAAAATTCAGGAATCTTTCTTCCTTCAAGCCCGCCAATAATGGTCGCTTCCTCTAAGTGCTTTTTTTTTTACATGTAACCGCTCTTTAAAAATATTTGCAGAACCAAAAAAAAAAAAAAGTTAAATAAACAAAGGCAATTAATGTCCTATTTCTGTAATATCTTGGTTTCGAAATTTCACGTTGAGACAAATCTAAAGAAAGGATATAATTGAACAAGTTTTGACATATCCGCTAATTATGCCGGATAATCTGCTACAGAAATTATGGGTCAGTCACGAGACCGTTGAGAGATGGTATCACACACTAATAAATAATGAAATGAAATAAATTTAACTAGTCAATTACAAAGGAGACAAGAGAGAACATGTGAGGGGAAGAGAGTGAAGGTGTAAAGTGAACATGTCATTTGTCTTTGGTCCATCCATAAGCTCATTCATTTACATGTGACCTTTGTTTATCCAACTACCTTCTTCACATTTTTTCATTATCATCATTGAAGATGTTCTATGAAATAATGTACAAAGTGTCTGAATTACCAAATATGTGTCTTTCATTCATAAGTAACGGATTTTGTTAGTAACACAAAACGGTAGTAATTTTAGCCGGGGAAAAAAAAAGTAAACGATATAAAAAAAAATTAAGAAAAAAAAGACGTCGATACGAAAAAACTAAAAAAGTCTTTTTCTAATGTAGCTAACTTTTACCGTTTTAACTATTAAAAATGGTAAAACAGATGGTATATATTACCAATAAATACCCAAAGATTCGATTTTCTAGTGACCACTTCCACTTTGAAGAACAATTGATTTAGCTTAAAATTATTATAATAAAAATGAACCCAAAAAACAAAATATAAATTAGTTTTAAAATCCGAGGGAAGCAAGAGAGATAGGTGAAAATAGCTTTCTCTCTCTCTTTCCTGCGCTAAAAATGGTGAAAGGCGAGGAGATATAGGGGAGAATCCATTTCCAGAGACAAAAAAGCTTCAATTTTTCGGTATAGTTTTGTCTTTTGTTGTTTGAATTTGATTGAAAATAAAAAGGGGAAGAAGAAGGAAAGGTCTAAGGATAGGGTCGTGCGTGTCAACGAGAGGTGCTGGGCGTGAAGCCTCCGCATCGGCGGCGAGGAGGCTTCCGTCGCAGCACCACCTCAGCGGTAGCCTTAGCTCTTCTGGCTACGGCGGAGAACCGTCGGATCAATCTGATATCGGCGGTGCTAAAATGAAAGGGCTTTTCAAGTCTAAGCCACGCACTCCAGCTGACCTTGTTCGACAAACGCGCGATCTCCTTCTCTACGCCGATCGATCTAACTCTTTGCCTGACCTCAGAGAATCCAAACGCGAAGAAAAGGTTTCATTTTTATATTCTGCAACCCTTAAAGTTTGATTCTTTCACTGTTAATTTTGGTCACCTTCATTATAGCATTTGTGCTCCAATTGAATCTCAAACATCAAATCATGTGCGATTTCTTCCATGAAAATTGTTGAATTCTTCTTTGTTTTTTTGGTTTTGGTGACTTCATTACAATAATGTCGTTGCTCTCTATAGCGTTTGTGCTCCAATTGATCAAATTATGACCATGAATTGTTGAATTCTTCTTGTTATCTTGTTAAAGAGGTTGATATATGGTTGCAGATGGCGGAATTAAGCCGGAATATCCGTGACATGAAATCGATTCTCTATGGAAACAGCGAAGCAGAGCCTGTAGCTGAAGCTTGTGCACAATTGACTCAAGAATTCTTTAAAGAGGATACTCTACGCCTCTTGATTACATGTCTCCCTAAACTCAATTTGGAGGTAACAATTCCAAATTTTCCTAATTGGAAGGCAGCATTTTTTGATAAATTTGATGATTGAATTTCTAAAAATACGTCTTGGTTTTATATATATATCAGACCAGGAAAGATGCTACACAAGTTGTTGCAAATCTACAGAGGCAACAAGTCAATTCACGGTTGATTGCATCTGATTATCTAGAAGCCAATATCGATCTCATGGATGTTCTGATAGAAGGGTGAGTGTTACTATTAGTGGTCATATCATATCATTGAAGTAATTAGTTGGTCGTTTCCAAATTAAAAAATTCCTCATTTTATCATTTTTATAGCTTTCCATGTTTCGTGTCAGCTTCGAGAACACAGACATGGCTTTACACTATGGTGCTATGTTTAGGGAGTGCATCCGTCATCAGATTGTTGCCAAGTGAGCAGATCGTTTCATTTACTTCAGTTCACAACCTGTGAAGTAATTAATGGTTTAGAGAATAACGACAATTCATTACTGAACATAATTTCCTTGGATTCAGATATGTTTTGGAGTCTGACCATGTGAAGAAGTTCTTCGATTACATACAGCTTCCTAATTTCGACATTGCTGCCGATGCTGCTGCAACTTTTAAGGTTCCAAAACACTCCAACAAACTTGCATTTTTGCTTGCATCTTTTCCTGTCTAGAACTATCAAGACGCAATGATAATTCCAACACTGTTATTTGTTTTGACAGGAACTGCTGACAAGGCATAAGTCTACTGTTGCCGAGTTTCTCACCAAGAATGAAGACTGGGTAAGTATTTTTAACAACATTACATTGTGATTTGTGCTTGAGGGCAGAACATTGTGATCTATGCTCTGAAGGTCCTGTATCAGACTCACATAATCTCAAACTTTTTGGTTTGCAGTTTTTCGCAGACTACAATTCAAAGCTTCTTGAATCAAGTAATTATATAACTAGACGGCAAGCTATTAAGGTAGGGTAACTTATACGAGAGTATAAAATGAAAACGATCAGTCTCTGATGTATTGTATTGTGTAAACGTTAAACAGTTATTGGGTGATATATTACTGGATCGATCAAATTCAGCTGTGATGACGAAATATGTGAGCTCGAGGGATAACTTGAGGATTCTCATGAATCTTCTGAGAGTACGATGCTTTACCCGAATACTCTCATCGATATTTATCTTGTTGATCATAATATAATTTGGGAAATAAACTCAATCTCTTTGGTTAACAGGAGTCAAGCAAGAGCATCCAAATAGAAGCATTCCATGTCTTCAAGGTATAGTTTTATTACCTTAAAAATGATTGTCACTTGTCAGTCCAACGTGATTGTACTGAAATTATTCTCGCTGTTGTACAGCTGTTTGCAGCAAACCAAAACAAGCCTGCAGATATAGTCAACATTCTGGTGGCAAACAGAAGCAAGCTTCTGAGATTGTTGGCTGATTTGAAACCAGACAAAGGTATGAAGGTCCTGTAAAGTGACGAGTTTGTATCCGATCCTTCTCCTCCGAAACCTTAAAAAATGCTTTATTTGGTTCATTTTGTTGGCAGAGGATGAGAGGTTTGAAGCAGACAAAAGTCAGGTTTTGAGAGAAATCGCAGCCCTTGAGCCGCGAGATCTTGTTTAAATCAACCAACGCAAATCATCCTTCCTTCCCTTTAAAAACACTCGAAAAGACATTTTTGAAGCATCTTGTTGTTTTTGTTTATTAGGTAACCAATCTCTCTCTCTCACGTTCTCACACACACATACACACAGACAAGATAATTATTCGATTTATGTATTCACATGTACACTCCCTCACTGTTGATGAATAAAAGGCTTTGTCAAACTCGGATGAGTTCACATGTACACATCGTGAATGTTGTAAAAGAGCACAACTGTCAAGGCTTCAAGGGCCGTTCAACTTACAACAACTATTTAACATCAAAATGTACTAATTTAATCTAGCAATATACTGCTATGTAGAAACCCAAAAGCAAACCAAAATAAACCAGAATCTCTAATCTTTTACACAAAAGCTACGCGTATAGAGACCGACCATCGCTGCCTACTCGCTGACCCATTTTGGCAGATTCCTCAGTTTTTCCTCTCTTTATGACTACATACCAAGTAAACGCTTCGAGCAAGGCCGCGACAATACCCAGTATTACGATTATAGCGGTGTAAGCGTTTCTCCACTGCTTCTCAGGGCTCAAGATGTCTAGTCCTTTGAAAACATTCAACACTGCAAGGATGATCACGGTATAGCCTACGGTATGATGGTAAATGTTCCAGTAGACTCTGTACTTGTGCTCTGGTTTAGGTCTTAGAAACATAGCAAACACCTAACGTGTGCCACAGACAATTGAGTTATGGCAATATGCATCATTTTTCTATGAGAAATCACTGTATTGTTACTTAAAACCTACCTGAATTGTTGCGAGGCAGAAGAGAGCGATCCCAATAGCACGGTGAGTGGTAAACTGAATCCCGGCTGATTCACTGCCCAGTTTGAGACCCGTGGCCCAACCGGCAACACCAATGATGTAAGCAGAAGACTGGCAGGAAACATGAAGGTAGAACCAAGCAGGATCTGCTGATTTGGAGACTTTCAAGTAGCGAGCAATGATTGCCCCTATTGGCATCAGTATTCCCCAGCTCAATCCGTTCAATATGCCATGTATCTGCAATCATATTAGAGATCAACCCCAAATTTTAAACAAGAAAGGAAAAAAAACTTCTTTTGATGAAACCATGAAAAATGAAATCATCAACTCACGTTGCGTTTGCGTAGCTTGGAATCTCCTCCTCCGATGGAAGTGGAGGTGGATCCAGATGCACCGGATACAAGATTCATAGTAGTAACAGAGCGAACATTGTTGCCAGAAGTTGGATGAGGCAGAGGATTGTTCCCTGAAAGAGACCCATCTTGCCACACAGTATTAATGATTCCAGCGTTTGAAAGTGGAAGATTCAGAGTTGCGAAGATGACCATCTCGTTGTTTTGGTAAGTGGCAGACAACTCTGAGACATTGAAACTCAGCTCAGCTTCTTGGAGACTCGTTTGGTAGCTGCTGATGGGTGACGTGTAAGCCCTAACGGTGCCGTCTGATTGTGGATAAGCCACAATGGCTTGAGCTCCGACCATGCCGGTGGATGTGGGATTCACGGCCCATGCCACCCATTTCCGGGAGGTGAGTTTCGTGTGGCGATAAGCGATTTGGAGATTGCCAGAAGAAGAATCGTAAGTGTAGTGGAGGAAGGAATCAAGAACAGAGAGGTCGTTGCAAGACTTAAAGAGACGGTTACTGGAGAATTTGTAGTTGGAACATGTCTGAGCCAAGGCGGATTCGGAGATGATAAAGATGAAAACAGAGAGGCAGAGTAGAAGATTTGAGGATTTGGCCATGGAAACAGAATTTGAGTACTTAAGATTGGTGGGAGAAGAATGAGATCCTAAGTATGAAAGGGAAGAGAGAAGAATGAGAGATTTAAGTATGAATAGAAAGTGGGACAACTAGGGTTAGGTTTGTTAGTTAATCTGTCTTAATAAAGAAGAATCTCTTATTCTCTTCATCACACACACTTGTCCTTTTTTCATAGTTTAATATGATATTTTCCTCTGCTTTTCTTGTTCATCTATCAATTGCAATGTTTACCTTAGGTAACCAATAGAAACATTATAAATGAAGCGTTCATTATTTTCCCTAAAAGGTTTGACGTGTAATGTAGGTCTTCCTTAGAGTCTTTAACCCTCCTAAGCAAAAAAACAAAGAAATACTAGAATGTGGAAGTAAATAAACAAATGGTTATAAAATTATTAATATGAATGGGTCATCTAATCTTCACGTTCAAAAACCAGTTCACGCCTGTCTGACCAACTTTATTATGAATTCATTTCTCGTGTTTGTGTGTGTGTGTTTTTTTTTTCTTTGTTCTTCATGACAATTCCTTGTCAATGATTTATTCATAACATTTCCCTTTTAGTTAGACTACAAGGCTACATTTGGGATGATAAATTATGGAGCACATTAAAATATATATCAATAGGTTTAGTGGTGTAATCTAAGTATTTTTTAATTGACGAAGTAGATAGACTAGGGAGGGAATGATTTTCGCGTAACACAACACACATATCCAACTACTAAAGTTGTTCTGTGCATGTGCATGTGCCCTAATTTAAACATCTGTTTTGTAATTCAAACATCCACTACCGTCCTTATGTGTTTAGACCGGACCAGACCAAAATCCGAGTCTGTGAGAGATCCAAGGGAAGTGGTTGGGTTTAGCTGTTTAGTTAGGGTTAGGTTTGTAATTTTCTATATATGGGTCGCGACCAAAATTTCAATGCTAACCACGTGGATGTGTAATAATGCCCTTCTTGGTCAACGATCCAATTACTACCTGCCACATGTCCCCATTAGATTCTTAGGTGTAGCTGGGCTCAATTTGAACTAGACTCTATTATACGGGCTTATGTATGGATTGTCAAAATAAACCAAAAAGAGATATTTAGATATATAATATGTATTCCTTGGTTAATGAGTTTTTTTTTAATATTTTTAATATTATTATTAAAGATCACTAGTTTCCTGAAAAACAATTCAAATTGCATTGTTTTAGATGGAGTTATTGGTAATCTGGTTTACCCAAAAAAGAAAAATATACAAATAATACCAATGACCTTTAGGCTTTAGTTACTACTACTACTATTTTAAGATGGTTATTGCTAAATTATAAAGATGGTAAAAAAAAAGTAGGGCCTATGATAAAATAGGTAAAGGGGATCCATAAGGGCCCAAGATGTTTTATTTTACTGAGCCCATTATTACCAATCCGAAACCGAAATGGAAACTTTCCGGTCTCTCTCTCTCTCTCTCTGTCTCTGTGCCAGAGTTACTGCGTGTCTTTGATTTCCCAGAAGAAGCGTTGAATCTTTTCGTTTTTCCGATTCCATTTTGGGATCCTATTTCGGTTTCTTCTCTTTGGATCCATTCCATCATTTACCCAATTTTCTTTAATCATTGTTGCTTCAACAAGGTAATTTTTGTTTTCCTCAGCAAAATTCTCTCATTTTCCCGAGAAAAAAAGAAGGTTGTTTTTTCCTCCATTTCCACCCTTTTGATTATCCTTGTAAATGAGAGGTTTTTGCGATATGGGTCTGCGAAAATTGCGAATTTGTGATCATCAGCGTTTTGTGTGTGTGATCTTTCATTTGACGGGAATGTGTAATGTGATCTCTCTCATGTAACTTTGGAATTCTGTTTTTACTTGGTTTCTACTACAATGCTCTGTTTTCTTTAAAGATATATCACAATCTCTCTTTGACTCTCCTCTTTCTCTCTAGCGAATTGGGTTCTTACTTGAGTTTAGTTTCTTAGGTGAAATTTCGATTTTTTTTTTCTTTTTTTGTGAATTGGTGTTTATAAATTCTCTCTGTCACAGATGTCTCATCATATTTTCATAAAATTGTGTGGCCTACCTTCATTTTCTAATTCCGTATTTGAAGATTTCATATTCACGCAGATATTATATTACCTGCAGAGATCATTTACTCAATTCATCTTTAATGTGAGCCCTAAGGACAAGACTGAGAATTTCTATCACTGTTTAGTTTGCACTTTGTGTGATCAAGTGATGAGTATAAGAGTATTGTTGGTTGAATTGGGCCCGCGCTTGTCTTTTCTGTCCGAATTCTGTTTTTCCTTATGATAGACCAGAATATTTCTCTGCTTTCTTATTGGATGGAGGCTTTCATGCCTTGTGATTTGTGAATAGTTTGTATCCACCGACTTTAACTTAGATTCTCAGGGTGAGCTTGCAACTAAAGTTGCCTTTACTTGTTGTATATAGGCTTAGTGAGCTTGTATAAAAGGTTTCTGTAGGAGGTGTTAAAGGGCCAGATCCAGCTTTCAGAAGAGGTAACTTGTACTGCTGCCTTACTTTTGGATCTATAATGCGTTTATGTGCTGAATCCTTTGCTTGTGTTAGATTTTCTTAGGGTGGTTGAGAGCTGAAAGTTTTGAAATTTAGTCAACTTTGTTACACAGAACCTTCTAGGAAGCTACCTCAAGTACACAAGTGATCTTAAAGATTCTCTTGTTTCACCTATTCTTAACTCTTAGATCTCAATCTTTCCTGTTTCCCAAGTTTCCTTTGCCAACTCTACTTATTGTTGTCTTCCCTCTTCCTCACTTTGGCACTTTGTTTTGTTCTTAGCTTTGTAGACAGGCTACAAGCCAGTGGTAAGACATGTTTCTGTAGAAGGGATAATCTCGAGCATAAAAAGGAGATGGCTTTCTACTCTGAGGACGACAAGAGCGAAGACTACCTCTTTAAGATCGTTCTAATCGGTGATTCTGCAGTCGGCAAATCAAATTTGCTTGCCAGATTTGCGAGGGATGAGTTCTATCCCAATTCAAAGTCGACTATTGGAGTGGAGTTTCAGACGCAGAAGATGGATATTAACGGAAAGGAGATCAAAGCACAGATATGGGACACAGCAGGTCAAGAACGTTTCAGAGCAGTCACTTCTGCGTATTACCGAGGTGCAGTTGGAGCTCTTATGGTTTACGACATCAGCAGACGGCAGACTTTCCACAGTATTGGTAGATGGCTCAACGAGCTACACAGTAAGAATCCGCACCTAAAAAAAACTCTTCTCTTCCTTTCTTGTCTTCTGCTAAACATTCTTCCAATGCAAATGACTATTATGAAACTGTTGCAGCACACTCTGATATGAACGTTGTGACAATCCTGGTGGGCAACAAGTCGGATCTGAAGGATTTGAGAGAAGTGTCAACAGCGGAAGGGAAGGCATTGGCAGAAGCACAAGGTCTATTCTTTATGGAGACATCAGCGTTGGACTCATCAAATGTGGCTGCTGCATTTGAAACGGTTGTGAAGGAGATCTACAACATTCTGAGCAGGAAAGTGATGAGCTCACAGGAGCTAAACAAGCAAGATCCTGCCTCACTCAGCAATGGCAAGAAAGTTGTGATTCCGTCAGAGGGGCAGGGCGAGTCCAAGAAAGGTGGATGTTGTTCTTCTTGATAGAAACTGAAACTGTAGAGAGCTTAAAAAGGAAGATTATTTATCATTCTGTTTGATTGTTTATTTTGTCCACGCTGCCATGAATGTTGAGATTTGAGATGGGCTGTGTTGTGGTGTGGAAGTGTTTAGGTGTAGCAATCTGTAAATTTTCTATTGCAGAAGCTTTATGAAACTCATCACACTACTCTCTATAAAGTTTGCAACCTTTTTTGCTGTTCAACTTGACGAATGATGATGGTTAGTCTTCTGTTATTGTCACTTGTTAAACGTCACCGCCCAATCTTCATACATAGATCTTGTTACTAGAAATGATTTAATTGTAAATAGATTAGCACTAGTATGCAATGAATAATTGAATATTGTTATTCCAATGAAGCATTTGTCATCGGGAAGAGGATCAAATCGAGCTGTGGAATTAGATTAAATAAAACTTAGAGAAATAAATGCGAGCAAATGAAGTTGAAGTGCAGAGATCACACGTGCAGTGAAGTTGTTTGTGGAAGGAAATTAGACAGAGGCATGTGAGACAGATTGGCTCCACACATGATTGCATTTATCGCCGTAGTACGGATTCCACACACTATCATCATCATCATCTTCATCATTAAACCGGACATTTTCTTAACTATATTTGTCTTACGCTCTAAACCGGTTTGTATTTGGATAAAACTCGTACATTAACCCAAACTATAATTAACGGCATCTCCGACTAGGTCAAAGGACATTTTGGTCATTTCTCCAGGAACCCTAAGTGACTTGTCTCTCCACTCTATTGTTGTCGTCGTCGAGTCTTTCCGTGCTTGGAAACAGGAAAGAGAGTTAAACAAACCTCCCAGGATTACGGTTTACAAGCGTAAGGATGAGTCGAAACAGATGGTTCAGTTTGTGGTAAGCCCACCAGGCGCAAACGTCGAGTTACCGCCTTATGATGCCTCTGCCATTACTCCTCGGGATGCTTATCCTTTGGATCAAATCATCGAAAAGGAAGAATGGGTCTTCCTTCAAGATATTTACCGCCTTCTCCAACAGGAATCTGTAGCAGCAACCGATGCTTATACCCTGTATTTGTCCGCAGCATATTGCGAGATATCGAGGTAACATTTGATTCTTTTATACAATATACATTGGTGGACTTTAACATGCGATATATCATGTTGGCTTGCACCACTTGAGCCTTTTCGTATTTGTTTGCTCTAATCAAAGAGATTTTGTGCTTGTATCTAGCTAGTTAATTTGTTCGTCACAGTTTCATCTATAGCTCAGATTCTTTATGCATTGGTTTCATTTTGTTCTATTTGCAGGACTATTCCGAAAAGCAGACGCTTTCTGCTGCCTTGTCGCTTATCACCCATTTGGTTAAGTTCAAGACCATGTACTCAATGGATGGTTTCGATTCTGCGAAAGACCATCAGTGTCCAGAATCATCTCCTAGAAATGTCTCACCTTGTTCAAGGATCCTTTCCCGAGGACGAATGAGATCACTGTTGACAAGACCAACCTTCTGATAAGCTATGTTCTTGTCCTCTCCCTGCACGTTGATAACTTCAAGACTGATCCAGAAGACATAGCTAAAGATTTGAGGATGAGCACACTCGATCTGAGGAAGCATTTTGAGAGTCTTGGCTGCAAAGTCAGTTGTAGTTGCAACCTTACACCGACTCCTCTTAATTTCTCGATCAAGTCGAACACGAAAAGAAGAGGAGGAAAGAAGACACGCAAGGGATGACGATCTTGTTGAAGACTTGTTCTATTTTTCATTTCAATTGCAACAAAACCTACATATAATTTTTCTATATAAACATTTATAAATTACCCGTGTAATCCTAATCTAGTTTTCTATATATAATTTGATGGCTAATAATTAGTGTCTCCTATATCAACTTATGTCACTACTTCACCTAAACAGCTTTCTCATCTAACATTACGACAAAAAGGTGATAAGAAAAGTAGTTGTCTCACTGTTTCGTTTTAATTCCTCTTGTTTCTTATGTGTTGCAATAAATAACATCGGTCGTGTCTATGGGAACGAATCTCCTTTTACCTGTGTCATCTACAATTTGTTTTTCATGTACTGATCATCTCGTCAGAATGAGACATATAACATTGCTCTCATAACAGACTAATTCTAAGGATTGATGTTGCATTCTCTGAGATAAACGTGCTCATAGTCTACGTGCTTTGACCAGAAGCCTCGGTATCTTGGAATCCCAATCTCTAGCCATGGTTTGAGGTTACCATTATAGTGTATCACGGCTGCCCTCTCAATATCCCTCTGGTTCACACTCGGGTTGTATCCAAGGCCCAGTATGTGCCATTTCCGGTCTAGCGGATATGTTCGTCTCCAAAATGTGATAAGACCAGGCGGCAGCGTCCCTAGCTTCCACAATTCTCGGTCTTGATTCAGCAGTTCAAAATAGTTCGTGTATAAGATTAGCAAACATTCCTGATGCGACCTAGCCCACACCGACAAGAAACTCAAACATAAGTAATATATTTTCTGTGTACCAGATCCTGCCATCGATGATAAACCTCTGTGATGTTTTGCCTCTTCCATTCGTTCAGATCAAATACATTCATACCATATGCCCAACCACAAGCTCGAGGGTCAAAGTTCTTGGAGATGAGTGGATTTGAGAAGTTCAGATAACGATCAAAACGATGAAAGCTTTCCCCACAAGTCTCTACAGCACCGTTGACATTACCTTTCAGATCAACTGACCAAAGACCAGAAAGGTCCTTCTGCACAACTATATCATCATCCAAGAAGAGCACCTTGCTGAGCTTCGGAAAGATCTCTGGCAAGTAAAAACGAAGATGATTAAGGATCGATAAGTATTTTGGATTCCGGAACTTCAAGTTTGTGTCTGAATTTGTATGGTGCGCCCTGAAGTAATAGTTTATCATCGATCGAGAACTAAGCTGTTTGAGAACGGGACTGTAGCTTGAATTCAGCCATGTAAATTCTTCAACATTTTTTTTTGTTAGAGTTATGTATTCAACTCCTACAAACCTGGAAAACGTTATTTCTCAATCTTTTTTGTTAGAGTTATGTATTCAACTCTTAAAAAGTAAAAACCAAAAACGTTATTCTCAATCTTTTTTGTTAGAGTTATGAATTCAACTCCTAAAAACCTGGAAAACGTAATTCTCATTTTTACTGTTTTTGTGCAAAAGGAGAAAAACTTATTAATATTTGAATTTCTGAAACTAAAATCCTGAAGACTGGTTCTGATTTTTGGGCCAGCTAATAATATAGACTGGGCCGATGGAGCCCATATTGAATTACATATAAATACGGAACTTAGTGAGAGGTAAAGAAAAAATATCCAATCGCTTCGACTTACAAAAATTAGTGGAGGATGGAGAGCAAACACAACAACCCTAATTGTGACGAGTGTGTCAGACGAGATACATCCAATTCCTGGTCAGATCTTCCTTCAGACCTCTTGATTTCGGTGTTCCAGTGCCTCGGATTTGCTGATTTACAGCGAGCCAAGTCCGTTTGCTCGTCTTGGCACTCCGTCTCGAAGCAATCTGTGCCAAAAAATCAGATCCCTTGGCTGATTCTCTTCCCCGAAAACAGCAATTATTGCAGGTTGTTCAATCCCGAGGAGAAAGACAGACTTTACCAAACGAAAGATCTGGGTTTTGAATTTGCAAAATGTGATTGTATAGCAACCTATGGCAATTGGCTCTTAATGCGAGATCCTGGGAGTTACTTCTACATTGTCAATCTATTTACGCAGGAGCGGATCAATCTACCTCCTGTGGAATCACAGATTGGAATGACAAAGATCGAGCGAACCTTAGATAACCATTTTCGCATTTCAAACGACCTCCTCATCACGCCAATGTACTGGAGATGTATGTTTACAAGTTCCCCTGTGTTTTGGATTGACGATACAACCAAAGACTATATTGTTTTATGGGGACTTGCTGGATGTTGCGTGGTTTATTCCAAAAAAGGAGATAACTTTTGGAATCAAATTCCAGAATCTGCAACATATTTTGACATTGTTTACAAGGATCACAAGCTTTACATCACTAGCTGCAGAAATATTTTCAGAATAATAGATTTTTCTGGAGAGATTCCTCAAGAGACCTTTCAATGTTATTTGCGTGTGCGTAGAGTTGGCAAATATCATCGATTTTATGACACCAAAATTGTAGTCACAGTTTCGGGAGATGTCCTGAAGGTAAGGGCATCATGGAGATCAAGTTTCCGCATCTTCAAGATTTATGATAGTTCATCAGGGCTCTTGAAGAAATCTGAAAAGGTTGAATCTTTGGGAAACGAGGTAATTATTTTAGATTTAGGCATCACTGTTCTTGCCAATCAGTTGGAGGAATTCAATACAAATGCTATTTATTTCAATGGTAACTATATAAAGAATCCAAATACTATGTTTCTTTTCAAACTTGACACGAAGAAGTTTGAGCGACTGGACAAATTTGAGTGTTCGCCTGTTCAATTCTCTAGCGCTCACTGCTTCTTACCAAGTTTCAAGCAAACGTGATTGATTGATTGTCCGATCGATCTCAACTTCAATATGTTCTTCTTTTTTTTTTTGGGGTTTTAATCAATTATTTGTTTTGCTCTTAATTGATGATGATGTAATCAAATACCAGTTCTTGATATTTAAAAGTCCAGTTATTGATGTTGCCTTTACATATTATAAAATCTCTTTCAAAGATTACTACATTAAAATCTATGAATCTTCTATTTTGAATTGTAGATAACAATACTTAAATCTCCAGCTTTTTATTTCACATGGAATTTGGAATATATAAACATTGTAATAGCCATTGATTTAACCATAATTTATTTTTCTAGGGAAGATAATAAGAATTTCGTACTCCATCAAATGTTATTTAGCAACCACCATCCAAATGTTAATACAATTAGAAGGGCTGAGGTTGAACAAAAACAAGATTCAAAGAAGACCAAGATCAGCTCGAGAGAGAAGAAGAGATTTGGAAATTATTTTCTGTTTCTGTTAAATGTAAACAAAGCTGTACAATAAGATTATAATACAATCATACTAAACCGATTTTTTCCAAACCAAAATCTAATGTGTAAACCACAGTAAACCACACAATCTTATACTCCCCCTCAAGATAGGAGTACTTTCTATCTTAAACTTGAAGACTTTTGTGCTGTGAGTGTCTTGAATCTTTAGAGCTATATCAAATTGTTCAACAACACAAGTGAAGAAGACAACGTGAATATCCTTATTTGCTTGAAACCAAGTGATACAAGAACCAACAAGAGTAGCATATGTGAATTTTGATTGAACACGAGTACATCAACAGCATGTTGCTGAAGACACTTCTCTCATCCATTGCATTACAACCAGATAGAAAACACTTGTAATCAAATCCAGCAACCCGAGGCAAATCATCTGATGGTTCTTGATTTTAAAGAGCTTGTCGTGAAACATATCTACGAGAAGCTATTCTTTCACAACTTTTCAACCAAAGTAAAAGTGGTTGTAGTAGATTCTGTGTAAGTAACAACTCAAGTGTTGCACGCAAGGCAAACACAACATCACTGTGAATCTCTATTCTACTACATCCAATCACAACGAATAAAGAACATTTCCACCAGCCAAACAGTCCTTGCGGGAAGCACAATCGCTGTCCATCGGAAACATAATCCGCCTCCTTAACAACAATTAATAGAGAGCATTTTTTTTTTTTTTCTCATTATTCTCATGTGTGCTGAAACATAAGAGTGAAACTGTTTTAAAACCGCAATTAGTGGAGACCTTCGCTTCATTCGTCTCATATGTACTTCAACAAAAGAATAAATCTGAGGTAATCTCTCAACGACAAAACTTACCAACACCTCAAAACAGCAAGCTTCTCGCTTGACAAAGAGGCTTAAGTGATGAACCATCACAGCAATTTTAGTGGCATGGAAGCCAACTAATATCATCTACGGCTGGAGCTAAAACTCTCATTAACTGCAGCATAACACCAACGTCACAAAACTAGGAAGACAAAATTCAGAAAGTCATAGCAATCAGCTTCACAGAGGTGATCATGTTCAATTCGAATATATTTGAAGGAAAATTAGCGTAGATGGTAATAGTTTCATAGAGCCTATTAGTTCTTATAAAATCCAATATGCATTTAATCGTTTCAGTTTGTAAAATCTTTGAGAAATTACCCCTCACTCCCTTAACTTGCCATGGAGAAGAAAGCATAATCCTAAATCTTATGAGCCTCTCATACAAAAAACATTCAAATTAACTCAGTTTATCGTTTATTTAACTCAGTTTATCGTTTATTTAACTCAGTTTATCGACTGATTTATGCCCTTAGTTGTCTGATTTATGTAATTATTTACTTTAATGGCTGACTTAGTGATTTATTTAACTCAGTTTATCGACTATTTAACTCAGTTTATCGCTGACTGACTTATTTGTTCTGTGCGGCTGACTTAGTGTTTATGGCTGATTTACGAAATCATTATGGCGGAGTTAGTAGACTAATTTGTGAATTTGTTGCCTAAGATGGGAAAGAGCGTCATCGAAGGAAAGGAGAAAGCAATCAGGAAGAGTTAGAGGGACAAAGTTGCAGAACCTAGCCAAGTTGTTGCGGGACAGATGTATCAGATTGATCAGAACCCGTTGGGTTTGGTGGCTGGTCAAACTGAGGCAGACCTGACTGGCCAGGAAACTGGGCAAATTACTGCAGCGGAAATAAATGTAACCACCCAGATATCGGTACCAACTCCGGAAGTTTGGAGTGTTGGAATTCAAGAGGTGATGGCAAAGACATCGGTACCAGCTCCGGAAGTTTGGAGTGTTGGAATTCAAGAGGTGATGGCAAAGACATCAAACAATTAATAGTATTTCACTAAGATGTAAATCGGATTAATTGATTATAATTTGCAATTGTCATTGAATAATTGACCTGTAAGCAATCGTCATTTATTATTGTAAATTGTGTCTAATTTTTAATAAGTTTTAATTGGTTATATGAGTAGTAGAGAAAATTTTATTATATTATTTTGGCTATAAAGATAAAGAATAAAATACTAACACATTTTACCCTTAATGATTTTTACTTGTTTGCTTTTAAGATCAATAATATTGGATGTAGTTGTTTACAATTTAAATGTTTCTTTATAATGTGTAATTCCAAATTACAGTATTAGATATGTATTAAATGATTTTTAAATTAATTTTAAGTAGTAATATTATAGTGAAAATTTGGAAAATTTGTATATAATTTTTTTTTTTTTTTTTTGGTATCTATAAATTAGTTATTATTAATTTAGATATTTATAATTTACTACCTTTTAAACTAAATTTTTGTTTCACTAATTGATTTATTTAAGAAAATTTGAATAAAATTGAAAATAGATTTTCTGAAGATTTTATTTTCAAATAAGTATTTTTAATAATAAAAATTAATTATGTGTAATTTGAATAAAATTGAAAATATGTTTTGTGAAGATTTTAGTTTTAAATATGTATATTTAATAGTAAATATAGATTAAGTGTTTAGACATGTTTACCCTTAATGATTTTTTTTGGTTAGTTCTTATGACTAATGACATTGTATGTAATTTTTTAGAATTTAAATGTTATTTTTAAATGGGTATTCTCCAAATATTAGGAAGGAGATACTTGACATATTTTGCTTACCTTGTTATGTCACAGTTACTATACATATTGTTAAATATATGGGAAATTTCCATTAAAACATATGAAATTTTTTCGCACCTAAAAAAATACACTAACTATTTTTTTTATCCATTTCAATACTCAAAGTCTGAACCGTGTATCCATTTTAGAACATCTCGTAATCAAACTTTAAGGACGATATTCACGATGCTCAACACTTTGTTATTTTGTTTAGTCTCTCTCATGGGTTAAGAAAATTAAGTATTATATGCTCAAAGTTTCTTTTAAAAATTAGTAAAAATCCTCAAATCTAAATAATTCTCAAATATGTAACCCTAATTTTCACTCGCTCGAAAAAAGATGAAAGACAAAGATTTTTAATTCGGTAAACGTATTTTTTGTATATGTTGTAACTGACTATATGGTTTAGACTTTGAGTATTAAAGTGAGTAGAAAAAATAGTTCGTGTATTTTTCTGAGTACGCAAAAAGTTTGTGTATTTTTATGGAATCTTATTATATAAAGCTTGGTTTGTCAAATTTTGTAATGAACATGATCGTGTCAAGTCTATTGATTTAGGTGTGTAAATCTAAAAAAAGTTTTCAATTTTTTTTTTGTATCTAAAAAAAATAGAAAAAAACATATTTATAATACAAATTTGCTTTCTATAATTAAAGAAGTTGTGTGTGATATTAATAGCAATATGTTTTGGCCACTAAATTATACTCTAAATTGTATTTCGAATTCTCTTAAGTTATAGTAAAAATTTTAATTTTGGATTCTAAAACCGTATGATTTATTTTGAAGTTTCAGACCCAAACTTCTTATGATTTAATTCATGGTTGGATCAAATAAAATTCAACATAATATTTACACAGAATTGCAACAAAACCTACATAATTTTTCTATTAAAACATTTATAAATTACCCGTGTAATCCTAATCTAGTTTTCTATATATAATTTGATGGCTAATAATTAGTGTCTCCTATATCAACTTATGTCACTACTTCACCTAAACAGCTTTCTCATCTAACATTACGACAAAAAGGTGATAAGAAAAGTAGTTGTCTCACTGTTTCGTTTTAATTCCTCTTGTTTCTTATGTGTTGCAATAAATAACATCGGTCGTGTCTATGGGAACGAATCTCCTTTTACCTGTGTCATCTACAATTTGTTTTTCATGTACTGATCATCTCGTCAGAATGAGACATATAACATTGCTCTCATAACAGACTAATTCTAAGGATTGATGTTGCATTCTCTGAGATAAACGTGCTCATAGTCTACGTGCTTTGACCAGAAGCCTCGGTATCTTGGAATCCCAATCTCTAGCCATGGTTTGAGGTTACCATTATAGTGTATCACGGCTGCCCTCTCAATATCCCTCTGGTTCACACTCGGGTTGTATCCAAGGCCCAGTATGTGCCATTTCCGGTCTAGCGGATATGTTCGTCTCCAAAAAATTTTGGGTTATTGGATGATTTTGAAATTTACCACAGAAGTGTAATGTGAATTTGTGATCTCCATGCTTTGCAGGTAAGTGACCATAGAGGAGAAGCAAGTTACGAAACGCTTCAACCAGATCTTCATTATTTGGTAAATCTCTGTTTCTTGCATCATTTTGCAACAATTATGCCTTGGGTTGCTTTACGGCGTCGTTTCTGGTTTGTTTGGAAACAAGGAAGGCCCACTTAAGATTTTGTAACATCAAAATGGGCCTACTATAACTATCGTTATGATGATGATGCATTGAGTATCTCTGAATTACACAGGTTATACATTCTCTAAAATCATTATTTCGATGGACAAGACAATATTATTAAGAAAAAGAAAAAAAATTGAAGTATACATTTATATAAAACAAAAAAAAATTACATTTAAAGTTTAAACATCTTATTTAAGTACGTCAAAAAATATTTGTTTAATAATAAAAACAAATCAAATGTTTGAACAAATAGGCTTGGGTTTGGGTCCCATGAGCCACCATGAAAGATTCCGAACACTTCCTCTTTCGACACTCAGGGGTAGTTTAGTCAGTAAATGACATGTATAAAGGATATCCAATTTTTTTTTTTTTGGTTATAATTGTAATTTGTTTAGCTTTTTTTTTTCTGGATTAGTATTTTTCATTTTTACACATTTCAAAACTGTTTGGGTATCTGACTATCTGTTATATGACAGTTGATATGGTTATCTTTTTGGTAATTGGTTTTCTGATTGAATAAAATAGTGAATACAATGTTTCTGATAAAACCAAAAAAAGAAGAAATCTTACAAAAACAAAAGAAACAAATTGAACCTCTTGTAAGAAAAATCTTTGGAGGTAGTATTGCCAATCTAGATAGAGTTTTCCATGTTAATATTCATCTTAAGAACTTTATTTTCTAAATCTATAAATTTACCAATGTATAGAGAGATAAGATATTCTCGTAACTTTCGTAACTATCAAACTATGATTTGGTTCGTTCTAAATGAATATTTTATGTGTTTAGCATTTGATTGCTTTGTAAATTTTACGGATCGGATATCAAAGAGTCTATGGTCCCCTTCGGATTTAACAAAAAAGTTTTGGAACAATCTCCAACGTTCAAAAAATATATATATAGGTTTGATAGGTTCTGGATTGATGAATGATGATGATGATGAGTGTTACTTTTCAAAGGATGTGGGACCAAATTGAGGGTTCACGTGATATGCTTAAGAAGCAGTGTGTCCGCACTATCATAAATTCACGTCCTACTCTATTAATTTCACCCATTCTTCTTTCCTATATAATTCCCACTTATTATCCCATTTTGCTTTCTCGTTTCAATTTCGTTTTTTCTACTCAACACGACCGTTTTATTGTCCATATTCCCATTTTTACATCCAAATTATATATAAGATTGAGTGCATGTGTATATATAAAATTCGAACGAGAGAGAGAGAGTGAGAGTGGGTTCCTCATGCTATCTACATTGTGGTTAATTGAGCATGCTACCAATAATCTTATCATGATTATGGGCATTCCAATGTACAATATATTATAGCTATAGACTATGGAAAAAACAATAAAAAATCATGGGCTGATCTTATTTATAATTAACAATAAAGCTACACGTACTACTATTGGTCGAATCTGAAATAAAGACAAGCCCTAAACTCAAAACCTGAAATAATTAGCCAAACACGTCATTCCAAACAGAAAAAATAACAACGACCTAACACGATAATAGGCAGGCTACTTATAAAAAAATAAATGAAGACAGTAAAAACGACTACTGTTTCTTGGTTTAAACAGTAAAAGCTAATACATATGAAGACAAAAACATATAGATTTGTTGTGTTCTTAATTTGCATTTGTTGCCTTCACTTCATTACAAAAATATGACCGTTGCGACTGAAACGTACAAGGACCACCTCATAACAAGTACATATATAAAACCATCGATCCTCCATCGTAATTTACTTTGCTCCTACCGTTTCCTTTCTCACACTCCAATGGCGCAACTTACTAATTCCCTTCATTATCTTTTTTCTATTTCGCTATTATTATTCCACTGCTTATGTTTTCGTTTTTCATTGGTTGCAGCTTGTTCAAACTCCACCGACGATCAACAGATTCAACACCATCACCACCGGAAATGGGTGGGTCCTTCAGGTCACAAAGTCATCACCGTTTCACTTAATGGCCACGCTCAGTTTCGCTCTGTCCAAGACGCTGTGGATTCCATACCAAAGAACAATAACATGAGTATCGTAATCAAGATAGCTCCCGGATTGTACCGGTATATATATATATAATCATTAATTAAATAATTCTCCTTTTTATTTTTCTCAGTTTCACGCACACATGCAAACTTAAGTACATTTTTTTCATGCGTGCAGAGAGAAAGTGGTGGTTCCAGCGACAAAACCGTACATAACGTTCAAAGGAGCGGGTCGGGACGTGACGGCTATAGAGTGGCATGACCGTGCGTCGGACCGTGGCCCTGACGGTCAACAGCTACGTACTTATCAAACTGCTTCCGTTACCGTCTACGCTAATTATTTCTCCGCTAGAAACATTAGCTTCACGGTACTCTATATGTCTAACGCAATTTAAGGAAAACTTTCATAAAAATGTGAGTCTTTATTTTTTTTTGAAATGTGAAGAATACTGCACCGGCTCCATTGCCGGGGATGCAAGGGTGGCAAGCAGTAGCGTTTAGGATCTCCGGCGACAAAGCTTTCTTTTCCGGCTGCGGGTTTTACGGTGCACAAGACACTTTATGCGACGATGCTGGCCGTCACTACTTCAAGGAGTGTTACATCGAAGGCTCTATCGACTTTATTTTCGGTAACGGCCGCTCCATGTATAAAGTAAGGACTCCTAATTACCAAAACAGACTAATTTTGGGGACTTGTAATATAAATGCATGCATGAATAAGTATGTTTATGTCTTATACAGAAAATGATTTAACTAATGTGTTGCTTGTTGGTGAAGGATTGTGAGTTGCATTCGATAGCGTCAAGATTTGGGTCGATAGCAGCGCACGGGAGGAAATGCCCGGAGGAGAAAACGGGTTTTGCGTTCGTGGGTTGTCGGGTAACGGGTACGGGTCCGTTGTACGTGGGCCGTGCCATGGGCCAATACTCACGTATCGTCTACGCCTACACCTACTTCGATGCTCTCGTTGCTCATGGTGGCTGGGACGATTGGGACCACAAATCCAACAAAAGCAAGTACGTACTATTTAGTATTTACACTAAATGTATGATTTGAGTTAATCCGAAGAAATAAAATGACTGAAAAATGTTGAAAATTAGGACGGCGTTTTTCGGAGTGTACAATTGCTATGGGCCAGGAGCAGCAGCGACGAGAGGGGTATCATGGGCCAGAGCGTTGGACTATGACTCGGCCCATCCGTTTATTGCTAAGAGCTTCGTTAATGGGAGACACTGGATCGCTCCTCGAGATGCCTAACCAACTTCAAACTTCGATTTCCTTCTTCTCTCCTCATTCGTTTATTTATTTTATTGTTTTTTTATTTTCCAGATTTATTTATACCTTGTGATACAAAGTAGAATTGCATCTTCTTCATTTGTGTCCATTTCAATTAATGTTTTTGAGTGCACTCAAAAGAATAATAACGTTAATTTATACACATTAATTAGTAGTTCTTTCTTTGCTCACTTTATTCTAATTTTTTTCTTCCTATAGTTAATTGTATTTGAAAATTGAAAAAAAAAATTCTATATGAGACGATATTCTTGTCATAAAATTTACATTTACATAGAAATAGTTCATACTACAATTTATGTGTTTATTATAGCAATTCCTTCAAAGAAAGCAGTGGTTAGAGTAAAGAATATGTGTGTTAGTATTCCCTTAAAAGAGTTTACAAGTGTATATATATATATATATATATATATATAGGAGAACAATAGGAGAGACCTAGGGATTAAGTAATTACAGAATAGTTCTCATATGTACATCCTTTAAGATGGATGGACTCTAGTGACTCCAATCTTGTTGCTGATTTCCACAAAGCGAACTCGAGCAACCACATATCGCCTATTGAGTATATGGAATAGATGATTCTTATTGAGAGAGAGAGAGAGAGAGCTATGTTTATATACACAGAGATTGAATGTACAGAGAAGTTAATACAATATTTTAGAGTTAATATAGCATATATAATTACAGGAGGAGAATTATATACTTTCTATATCTTATCATCGCCTTTCACGTCTTTGTTTTGAAATCCTGAAAAAACACGTTTATTTAGTTTCATCCGTAGACGCACACTTAATTACTCCATCCGATGGAGCATCTTCATTGCAAACCAGATTATTGTAGCTTCTATAAACAATCACAAAACACATCAAATTTGTAATCATAAACAGAACACTAAAACAAACGTCCGATGTTCATGTACCATAGACTTATCTCCTGTGTTCTTCCATAGGATTATCTCTTGATATCCTAATCGTCTTCTTTGCCCTTCAACTAATGTCAAGACATGGAGAAAATCTTTAAACACGAAGAAGAGACGTTGTTAGGGACGGTGGCTACTGGTGTATATGAAAATGAATAGAAAAGAGGCAGACAAAAGGAAGGAGGAAACAGAAAAGAGGATGATTAAATCTCAGTTGAGGAGACAACGAAATTGTGGCCCAAGGAAGGAGGAACAATAGCTTTTCTTAATATAAACTTAACCACTGATAATCACATCCGATCCTTGGCAGAAACATCCATGCAAAAATTGTGTTCATCCCACGTCATATAAAAGAGTTTTAGATCAATTGGTGGCGCAAATCCTTTATGGATTCGCTATTTTAGACAAATCATTAAGTTGTTGATTTCTAATTTTCTAATGTGAGTGAGGACACAAAACCGGATTATGCATGAAATTCAGGTCAAGGCTTTCGATTGACTATAATATAACATATTGACAATATTGATCATAAAGATCTAACGCCTAATATGAGATCATATTACATAGGATTGCCTTGAATAAGAAAGCCCCACAAGTAACACATTTCAAAGCTTAGAATAAACACCACTTAATATAAGACAGTAAAATCTCTGGTGTTCAAATGTAAAAGAGTGTAATGTTTAAGGAATAACACAAAATGCGAAGCGATTGATCTGAAAGAACGTGTTTGTATGATCCATGACTTGTATCTAAGCAGAAAAAGGAGGAGCTTGCTTTATAAGGTAAGGAGCAATATGTAAACTAACTAACTACTATGAAATGATGGTTTGAGTTAAATGTGAAGAACAATGTTTTTGAGATTTCAATCTCTGATTGGTTAAACACAGTTCAAGTGTGTGGCAACTATACATCTAGAGATATGGCTAGAAACATGCAGAGAAGTTAACTTTGGTCATGAGCAAAGATTGTCCAAAAACATCTTAACATATATATGATTAAAGATTCTCGATTACATAGTTATGAAATTCATTGTAGCAAATAAGATCAGCCATCAGATTGTTTGCTGTTACGTAGACCCAAAAAGCAAGATGCATTTGATACTACTAATTAGCCAATACAACAAAAACCAAAATAAGAGATAAACCAGAAAGTCAAAGGGTTCCAATACAAAACCAGAAGAAAAGGCCAACGCATCTCTAAATAGATAATGTCTAATCAGATTTAGCGATCAGAGGGCTCACCTCATTCAAAAAGTTCACTCTTTATCAACAGACCTTGGAGCTCATTGGCTTTTAAAGACTTCCACTTTTCCTCAAGCTTCTTCTTCGCCTTTACTGGCACCAAGCTCCAAATTTCTTTCACATATTCTTCATCAATCAGCACACCTAAATTAGCAATCGCACCAACAAGAAAATATCCCTCAAGCGAGTCACCTCGAACATTTGCACCACTAATGCCATCCTCCACCTTAATCTTCTTCTTATCAAAACCATCTTGGCCAATTCCCAAAATCTCTCATCTGTTCCACTCTCCTTCTTGGCTCGTTTAGAGCCATTCACCTCCTTCACTTTGTCTCTTCTTATCACAAGAACAAGGCTATTTAGCCAATCAGGAAGTGTTGCATGCAAATCCAGACATTACTTTATTTGGCTGGAAAGTTCAACTAGTTTCATACTAAAAACAATTGACTTAACATTAGACTAATACAACATTGTGCAACTCCAGAATTCTGTTGACATTAAAAATTAATGAATAAGGAAAAGCAAATACATGAAAAACTGGTCAGTTTTGACCTTATTATATATTGAGCAAAAGGTACAGTTTTGCAACTCTCCCGAAGACAACTTTTGGTTCCATTCTCAAAACCCAAATGAAGCAAAGAATCATCTATACAAACTGCCATTATATATTGCCTGCCCCTATCACTGAAGAAGACGACGAAGGAGGCGTAAATGCATGCTCCATGTTTCCCTCATGGATTGGTTTCTGTGTCTGACAACTTTCCTACCTGTGACAGTGACCAAAAACTTTGTGAAATTTTCAGTTCCCGGTGACTTAGAGTTCCACCTCCTGAAGCTCCTCTCCTAAGCTGCTGCTGCTATTGTTGAGTAGGATTGGTTTGAAGGTTGATGGACTAGTCGGAGGGGTAAACGAGGTGTTGAAGTTTCCACTCCATGAGGCTGTTCTTCTGGAAGCAGGAGTTGGATAATCCCCGTTGACACTTATTCCCAATCCATTTCTTTTGATGTTATCCATACTTGGATATCTCTGCATCATCATTGGTGGTGGAACCCCTGAAGAGGCTACTACTTCATCTGCCGAGTTCTCCTCCTGTCTGGTTTCAGCAGCAGCCGAGTCCATCACCTGGTCATTTGAAAACGATGGAGGTGCTGCTGGAACAAACAATTTTGCTTTTGCGGGGATTGGTGGTTTTGCAGTTTGTACGGAAGGTGACTGAAACATGTTCTGAGAGTTTCCACGGCCTTGATTAAAGGTGTCAACGTATCTGCACAAAGAGAGAGAGAGACAGTAAAGTGATTAGCTCTAAGCATTCATATTATCTTCAATAAAACTCTAACAAGACTGCAAACAATTACACTTGAAAAATTACAACTCACACCTGGAAAATTACAATTACAATTATGCTTATTTTGTACTGAAATGTTTCATCTTTTATACCTTTCCTTGTAGTAAAAGTAACCAAGTGTGGCTTATATTCCCTCCTTAATGCAATTATAATGTGACGGTACAATTGCGCTCATGATTTAGAATCCAGGATAGTCTCCACAGATTATAATTCTAAAGTGCCTCAAGCTATTTGTTTACCTTGCTCGCACACCCGTACGCCCACGAGCTGAGAATTGATTCGAACCGTGTGAGATTGGTGGGATTCCTGAATAATTCTCTGACGGAGTTGGGCCGCCAGAACTCCAGTTCCCATTAGATGGATTCATGTCAGATTTTTTTTCATAACCCAATGAGTTGTTTTGGAATGCGCCTATTGTTGGAGGAGGAGGCAGTGCAGCTTCCTCAGCTGGGGGTTCCACACCTCTTTCCACCCATCTCTTTAGTTTATCGTCATAGTAGAATTGATTTTCTGCGCCCAATTTTGCCTTAACCCAAAGCATGAACCAAAACAATTAGAAAAAGTTCAAGATATATCATCACGACCAAAGCATTTAGCAGTGTACCTCTTTGGATGAACGAGCTTGTAAGACCCTCCCTACAGTGTCCTTCAGCATGCCAAAACCAAAGCGACTAAACCGCGAACCTGCCACAGTCCCAGAGGATTTCAACTTTGTCACCCCGTCAACTGCCTTTTCTTTCGAGGTGTCAGCCATATCCTAGAAAAAGGGAAGCCTTTTCTAAATTCCATATTTTAAAATATTCTTAGCGGTGATAATGGTTTTCTGGTATAGACCTGTATTGGCGTCCTACCAAAATCTGGCTCTGATACACTTCTAGTATGTACTGCCATTCTCCTCCCATTCCCACCCGACTCATGTATGGGTTCCATTGAAGCAGGTGGCATCAATGATGACATTGTATTAACCGATTGACTATATGGTAACTTAGTGGCTTCCTGCTGTTGATGTTGATACTCATTTCCCTGTAGGTTTCCTTTGGTTGAATGTGGTGCAGGTGGTGGCATGCCCCCAACAACACGATGTGCTGTACTATCAAAAAAGTTCAGCAGTTTTCCAACAAGTTTTGCCGGGGCCAAATTCACTGAATACCCCCCCTGAAATAGGGATGTATGGTTAAGTTGCATCATTAAAGAAAAGATTAAGCTTTAGATTATTCCAAATTTTATGGATGCCCATACGGCTGAGTTTCTTTTTTCACATTTCCATTTACAGGAATAGACAGCTAACAGATGTAAACCAACCAGAAAAAGCAACAGTTCTATGAAGTTCTATTGGAACCAGAAGTTGAGTAGGTTGTACCTGTTGGTGGATACGGATTCTCTCTTCAAGAGATGAAACAAACTGTTTCCACATTTCCACTTCAGGTGATCGGCCAGTCTTGAGGCATTTTATTACTGCTTGACAGTATCTGATTCAGCCACAGCACACAGGACATCAGAAAGCCATTACACAGTCTAACAAAGGAGTAGATGATGGAAAGTGAATCTCCTTACTTCAGTGCAGTCGAGAGTTTACCAACTTCAGCCAGCATATGGGCATATATGACTTTATATGGTTGAAACGGTATCAGGGTATACTGAGAGTTTCCCAGCGTCTTAGAGTATTCATATAACTCTGTTCTCTGCCCATGCAAAGGTCAATCGACAAATCAAGTAACTATCAAACAATTAACAAAAAGAATGGTGTTCTCTCATGAATTTCGTTGGAGCACATTTGAGGAACATGGATGGTATTTATGATATGCTCAAAATAGAATCGTCCGGCTAGTATGATGATAACTAAAAACCACAATGATAAAAACTCACCTGTATAGCCTCTGGACTTGCATATGTTCGAGGATATTTCCAGTGATCCGCTCCAACAAGGCAGAGTCTGGCGCTTTCTGAGTATGGATCAAAATTCTTATCCGCAATTAAATAGCAAATATGCGCCGCAATTATCTGATTCATAACAGTAGTTCAAATGTCATGATAAAGTTTCCATGAAGTAAAACAACACAACAAGGCAGAGAACCACCTCGCCCCTTTCTTTCCACATGCAATCTCCAAGATGAGTAATCACAAGCTCATCATCTGTGGTTCGGTTAGCAGTTATTATACCCAAGTTCTCTTCCCAACTGTCAAGCATGCTACTACTTCCAAACTGCAATTCAAGGAAACAAAGAGACATTACTAACAAGCTCCCCGTGGCAGAGCTTCATAAAAAAATATGTCGTTTGAAATGGAAGAGCGACCTAGTTCCCTATGGTAGAGAAATATTTCTTGTCTTGCAGTGTCTTCTCACTGTCTATACAATTCCCGACATTAATCATAGTAATTAATATTTAGCAATGATTTGGCGGAGATTGATTGATTAGCATCTTAATCATGAGATGATTGTGTTTTTCTTATTTTGGATTTGGGGTTTACCTATTTACTACTCCCTCTGTTTCATATTATAAGAAGTTTTACCACTTTTTTTTTGTTTCATAATAGTTGATGTTTTCACTTAAAAATTGACACATTTTGCCATTTTTACCCTTTATCAAAAGCTCAATTCAATATAGATATTTAATGTGCTTCCTAAATTCAAGATAGAATATGGGGTTAATATGGGTATTTTATGTGTTTCCTAAATTATTGTGCAAAACCCTTAAACTTCTTTTAATTTGAAACAGAGAGAGTATTTAATATAGGGGTTATGATTTTATAGGATTCTTCGAAGGAACAAGAGATTTTACCTATTTAGAATTTAATACTTTGTACTCCTCAGTACGACTTTTCATTGTAATCTCTACATCTTTTGTCAACACGTTTCTAAATTTTTTTTACTCTTTAATCTACCACATTATGTTACTGATACGAAATAGATGGTTTATGCATTACCTGAGGTTGCTGTGGAGGCACATTAATGGAACCAGGAAAAGAGAGATCGCTTGTACTTCCAGTGGAGAACACTTCAGCGGGTTGCCCTGCAACCAGCAGGCACAATGTCCGTAAAGGTGACCCGGGAACCAGCTGGCGAAGGGCCATTTGTTTCACAGTGTCTACATAGAACTGCATTAATTAAGATATCGACCAAGTGAGTCAACCAAGCACTACAGTGGAATCTTTAGTTCTATAGCAATCAAAGGAAAAAAACCTGTTGCCCAAGTTGTGCAGCGATAACAAGAGCTGGTCCCCATAAATGACCTTCTTGTGCACATTGGAGAGCCTCCATCTTCCTGCCAGAAGCCAGAAGAGTCTGAACCTCTGAAGCAGTTACCTGGGGAATTCTTCCAAATGAGTTAATAAGCAAAACCCAAACCATGTTAATTTTAGAACCATTTTCATCTAAAGATAAAATACCAGATATGATGTACAATACTCACTTGCATTTGTGATTCAGGTGGTAAATGCTGTAAGCATTGACTAATAGGAACATAACCATTTTGTCCGCCATCTTTCTTGGCATTTGCAAAAAGTTTAGCGACTGCTTCTTCAGCAGAGTCTGTTTCCTGCTTGCAGTGTATATACAAGGTTGAGAAAATTGTAATACATATCAAATGTTTCCTTAAGACAAAAACTGACAAGACATCTCATGAATTGCTCACCTTTTGCGATGCATCAGTACCAAAAGGAGACCGGAGTTTCCCATAATACTGACAAGATATTCTGAGCAAAGAAAGAAGCATCTTTAAAAGTTTCCCTCTTGAAAAGTCCATATAGGAAGATTCACAATTCAAAATTCTCTCATCAAGCCACTTATGTAAGTCTTTACTTCCAGCATTTCCTCCAACCAAGGGACCTGGAAGAGATTGTTGATGCAGACAACTGAAGTAACTCAAAGAGTTTTCTCCGAGACTTGAATAAGAGGCACTCCCAGTAATAATTTCTGCCAAGTTTAAGACAGAGATATAGCTTCCTCCAGTTCCCTTCTGAGTCGGATAGAAAAAGGTCAGCAGTGAAAACATGTTCATAATTCATTTTATGAGGTTAATTAGAGAATATCTTTCATACATGTTCTATGATAAGCATAATATAAGAAAAAATAAGTGAATTTCCATAAACTTCCCAGAGTGTAAAATAACCTACAGAAAAATACCACTTCGGTTCTAACCTGACTTCCAAATGATGAATTCTGGAGAGAACCATTATCATCCTTCATAACAATGAGCTTTCCTCCAAATCCAAAATTGACAAGTGCATGTGGTGGACGCCCATCAGATGATCTTCCTGCACTTGAGGAGAAAAGCTGATTGTTCTGAAATGACTGTGGAGCATCATCTACAGATTTCTGTCTACTATAGAAATCATTCGAGAAACTCATAGGTCCATTCTGCGTGACACTAGCCACATTCATATGCTGAGGGATGAAGCTCTGAACGCCAATCTCATTTGGCTTAAACTGTTCAGCCACAGGTCCTGTACTGTACAAATTATTTACTTGCTGGTTCCCTCCGAAGTTTATTAATGAGGCAGAAGTAACAGCCGCCTCAGCGTTACCTGCATTTTCTGATTGCCAAGTGTTTGTAGCCTGCTGATTGTTGGCATAGTACGATTGATCCCAACTTCCATGTTGGCTCTGGATATCAAGTTCTTGCGTTCTGAGTGTCTGATTTTTATTGTAAACATCATGTACGTTACTCTCTCTACTATGGTACATAGCTGTAAGAGAATTGCCATTCTGAACTTGCTGATCATTAGCTTGACCAGTTGTCTGAAAAGCCTGGTTGTAGCTGTCCAGAGAGCGCCATTCTTGAGCAATTGTGTCGTAGTACCATCCCGGATACTGGGAGTCAAAGACCATGTGTTCTGGATACCCATTGTTCACTTGTGTAACCTGGTTCCAAGTAGACACATTCTCAACTATGCCAGCCACTGCAGATGTTGTACTCTGTCTCTGATAAGCAACATCCGAGTTATTAGCAGCCCAGTTACTCGTTGAGTTTTCATAACCCTCCTGTAAATTCATGCTTGCCTCATGACCATCAACTTGATACCATTGGCCAGTGCTTGCATCATATTTCCATCCAGGATAGAGATTTTCCCAAGATTGACTATTATCCACGTACTGCCCACTTGCAGAATCGTGATGCACTTGACCCTGATGTTGCTCAGAACCTGGCGAATTATCTAAACCATCTATTGCGTTCTTTGTATCATTGGATACTAAGTTTTCCCCGGTGGCGACAGCTACTTCTGCCTTTCCCTGTAAATTTCCTGCAGTTCCATCCAACTCAGTGAAGAAATCAGAGTATGAACCAAACCCACGACCGTCATTTACAGATAAATCGGCATCAAAGAACCCCAATCAAGCTCCTTAACCCCAGGAATCCCAGGCTCATTAACTAGCTTGCTTTCTTTAGCTGTTTCAGACAGTGGCATATCAGCCACCTGCGACCTCATTTCATCATCTCTTACTTCCTTTGCATCACTGTTGACAAATTGTACAGCTTCCAGGGCAATGGATGAAGGCTCGTCTTTTCCCAGCGAACTACTTGCACCATCATTTGCAACATTGTTTCCCGGGTCTGCTTCATTCAATGTGTCATCGGAGTCACTTCCGTCGTGTAATTTCAGCTCCGTGGCAGAGGACGAAGCCTGAGATTCGCTGGGAGAATAGGCATCATCAACAAGTTTGTCGAAGAAATCCTCATCCGTTTGATCTTCCAGCAGGAATTGAGAAGCCGAAGCCATCAATCGAAAGAGAGATCAAAATCGGGATCAAAAGTAACCCCAACAAAATCACCGCGCGAGGATCAAATGCCTCTATAGAACACAGCTATCAAGTGGAGGATGATACCATAGACTCCGATCCAAAACCTAGAAATAATTCTTCGGTGAAATCTCCGATCCAACCAAATTTGTAACTTTCCAATAACTGTTAAGTCTAATTTAAGACTTTTATCATCTCACAAGCTTCAACATTATTCTCACAGACCTGCTTCCCCCCACATTTATCATCCGATATGATTCGAATTATGTCTTCCTAATAACATTTCTATATGCATCGAGCATGGTGGGCCGATCTGTTTGAAGGGATCATCAAATGCAAAGATCTGTATCCAAGAAACTTACAGATTTTCAGATATCTCGTATCTACTCAACGACGGGAAAAAATCAGGAACGTCTCCGGTGACAATGGCTACGTTTATTTGTGAAGACAACTTCATGGCTACGTCATAAAACACAGAGTTTTTGTCTCAGCTACGCTTTAATTTTCCAATATGCTTGTTTAGATTCTACGAAAGAATCGGCTCGGTGGAAGATGCTCACAACGTGTTTGACGAAATTCCTGATCCAGATGTGATATCTCGGAAGGAAGAAGACATAATGGATTCTGGTTTTTACGTTGGAGGAAGAAGACTCTCTTTGTGTCTTCTAAAGCTACACACAGATCTGATTAATCCAACGGTAGCCATTGGATCGCTCCTTAACCGACCGGTTCATCCGTTAATTAACTATGGCTTAGATCGGAAAATTAATTAATAAATATCGGCCCAATTATTAATAGCCCACATAAAACAAAAAAAACCAAATGAATAGGCACGTGCGTGGCCAAGATCTCGATACCAGCGGTTTCCGGTCCAAAGCGCGCGTTGAACCACTATTTCGTATACACTAATGTTTCTTTATTTTATTTTATTGGGATTGATGAAAAGCGAATTTAATTGAATTGAATTTACCCAACCGAAATTAGTATTTGATTATTACAACACCCCCTACTCATGAACGAAATATTAATGTGTATTATTGTGTAACTCCTTAAGTCTGTTAACAAAGAAAAAATAATGAATTTATATTTAGAAGAGAAAAAAAAAAACAAACAATACAAACTGCATAATACATATTGCCCCCTATCATTGACAGAAGAAGAGTAAGTGTTTCATGTATTTTGGGTAACTCATGGATTAACATTTGATTGATTGATCGATCTACCTGTGACAGTGAGCAAAACTTTTTGTGATATTACAGATTTTGCAACTTACAGTTCCACTTCCTGAAGCTCCTCTCCTAAGCTGCTACTGCTACTATTGAGTGGGCTTGGTTTGAATGTTGATGCACTCGTTGGAGACATAAACGAGCTGTTGACGCTTCCGCTCCATGAAGCTGTTCTTCTTGAACCTGAAGGAGGAAGATCACCATTAAGGCTTACTCCTGATCCACTTCTTTTGATGTTGTCTACACTTGGAAATCTCTGCATTGTCATTGGAGATGGTGTCGGGGACTGGAATGAAGTCTGGCTTTGTGGTGGAGCGCCTGCAGAGCCTACTACTGCTTCATCTGCTGAGTTCTCCTCTCTGGTTTCAGCACTAACCGATTCCATTACCTGGTCGTTTGCAAACGATGCAGGTGCTGCTGGGACGAAGAATTTTGCTTTTGCAGGAATTGGTGGTTTAGCAGATTGTACGGGAGGTGACTGAAACATGCTCGAGGAGTTTCCACGGCCTTGATTAAAGGTGTCAACGTATCTGCCCCCAAAAAAAGAGTAAAATGATCAGTTCTAAGCATGCACATTATCTACAGTAAAACACTAACAAGGAAACATTCGATTCAACAGCTTTTTGGTCCAGCAATTTATGTTGTTTGACAATTTAGTTTAGGCTGGTCTTTTATGTTGTTTGACAATTCTTCAAAATTGTAGACTTTGTCTGGAAAATCGTTTAACAAATTGGATGCAGCAATTTCAGGCGGAGTAATACTTAGATGTGCCTTGTACTTGCTATATGTTTAGTATCTCTGCGTTTCTTTGATTCTATCTTTGACTTATTTCTTTTACTGATGGTTTTCTGCTTTTACCCCTCCTCTCAGGGTCATGAGGGGAAATTCTCTGTTTATATTCATGCATCAAAGGAGACTCCGATTCACACCAGTCGTTACTTTGTTAACCGTGAAATTCGAAGTGACGAGGTATGTCTCTTTTTCTGTGTCTGATGTCTATATTTGTAGATATCATGGCATCCCTCTCTACGGTCATGAAAAGAAAAACCATAGGTCCAGAATGCCTGCATTTAGTTGGTGGATGTTATATGAATTTCTCTTGCTTGAGTTGCTTCTGTTATAATTTTCATGATTGTATCAAAAGAATCATATATATATATATTTTCTGAAGGTGGTCTGGGGTAGAATATCAATGATTGATGCCGAGAGACGTTTGTTGACAAATGCTCTTAGAGATTCTGAAAATCAGCAATTTGTTTTACTCTCTGATAGGTAATCTCCCAGAAACTTTATTTCTCTTCTCACTGATTATTCTGAGGTTTCCCTAACCAACTTGAGTGTTTCTGATTTTGCAGTTGTGTGCCACTACGAAGTTTTGAATACATGTACAACTATATGATGTACAGCAATGTCAGCTATGTTGACTGGTAAAGCATTTGTTCAAGTTGATGAGACTTGAGAACTATAATTACACATGTTTCCAGATTTCTTCTTCCCTTTTTTATACCTATATATGATATACTCTTTTATTCTTCAGCTTTGACGATCCTGGTCCACATGGAAAGGGCAGGCATATGGATCACATGTTGCCGGAAATTCCAAAGGAAGATTTTCTTTGCATCATCAAATCCTTTTTCATTAATCATCTCATCATACTCATGATCCAGATTTTCATACTCATTACCAGGACATACAAAATCCAAATTTTCAAACCCATCAGTCTTATATGTTTGAGATGATGTCTGAGCTGATTGAGAGGAAGTCCTTACGTCTGGAGGTGTGACGGAGAAATTACTATACTCTCCAAACAACCTTACCATAACTGAATCATAAATCTCTCGGGTAAAGAGTCTTTCCCATACAGTTTATCAAAACACATACTTGCAAAGTTCATTTTCTTCCTTGGATCAATAAATGACCTTCTTGTGCACATTGGAGAGCCTCCATCTTCCTGCCAGAAGCCAGAAGAGTCTGAACCTCTGAAGCAGTTACCTGGGGAATTCTTCCAAATGAGTTAATAAGCAAAACCCAAACCATGTTAATTTTAGAACCATTTTCATCTAAAGATAAAATACCAGATATGATGTACAATACTCACTTGCATTTGTGATTCAGGTGGTAAATGCTGTAAGCATTGACTAATAGGAACATAACCATTTTGTCCGCCATCTTTCTTGGCATTTGCAAAAAGTTTAGCGACTGCTTCTTCAGCAGAGTCTGTTTCCTGCTTGCAGTGTATATACAAGGTTGAGAAAATTGTAATACATATCAAATGTTTCCTTAAGACAAAAACTGACAAGACATCTCATGAATTGCTCACCTTTTGCGATGCATCAGTACCAAAAGGAGACCGGAGTTTCCCATAATACTGACAAGATATTCTGAGCAAAGAAAGAAGCATCTTTAAAAGTTTCCCTCTTGAAAAGTCCATATAGGAAGATTCACAATTCAAAATTCTCTCATCAAGCCACTTATGTAAGTCTTTACTTCCAGCATTTCCTCCAACCAAGGGACCTGGAAGAGATTGTTGATGCAGACAACTGAAGTAACTCAAAGAGTTTTCTCCGAGACTTGAATAAGAGGCACTCCCAGTAATAATTTCTGCCAAGTTTAAGACAGAGATATAGCTTCCTCCAGTTCCCTTCTGAGTCGGATAGAAAAAGGTCAGCAGTGAAAACATGTTCATAATTCATTTTATGAGGTTAATTAGAGAATATCTTTCATACATGTTCTATGATAAGCATAATATAAGAAAAAATAAGTGAATTTCCATAAACTTCCCAGAGTGTAAAATAACCTACAGAAAAATACCACTTCGGTTCTAACCTGACTTCCAAATGATGAATTCTGGAGAGAACCATTATCATCCTTCATAACAATGAGCTTTCCTCCAAATCCAAAATTGACAAGTGCATGTGGTGGACGCCCATCAGATGATCTTCCTGCACTTGAGGAGAAAAGCTGATTGTTCTGAAATGACTGTGGAGCATCATCTACAGATTTCTGTCTACTATAGAAATCATTCGAGAAACTCATAGGTCCATTCTGCGTGACACTAGCCACATTCATATGCTGAGGGATGAAGCTCTGAACGCCAATCTCATTTGGCTTAAACTGTTCAGCCACAGGTCCTGTACTGTACAAATTATTTACTTGCTGGTTCCCTCCGAAGTTTATTAATGAGGCAGAAGTAACAGCCGCCTCAGCGTTACCTGCATTTTCTGATTGCCAAGTGTTTGTAGCCTGCTGATTGTTGGCATAGTACGATTGATCCCAACTTCCATGTTGGCTCTGGATATCAAGTTCTTGCGTTCTGAGTGTCTGATTTTTATTGTAAACATCATGTACGTTACTCTCTCTACTATGGTACATAGCTGTAAGAGAATTGCCATTCTGAACTTGCTGATCATTAGCTTGACCAGTTGTCTGAAAAGCCTGGTTGTAGCTGTCCAGAGAGCGCCATTCTTGAGCAATTGTGTCGTAGTACCATCCCGGATACTGGGAGTCAAAGACCATGTGTTCTGGATACCCATTGTTCACTTGTGTAACCTGGTTCCAAGTAGACACATTCTCAACTATGCCAGCCACTGCAGATGTTGTACTCTGTCTCTGATAAGCAACATCCGAGTTATTAGCAGCCCAGTTACTCGTTGAGTTTTCATAACCCTCCTGTAAATTCATGCTTGCCTCATGACCATCAACTTGATACCATTGGCCAGTGCTTGCATCATATTTCCATCCAGGATAGAGATTTTCCCAAGATTGACTATTATCCACGTACTGCCCACTTGCAGAATCGTGATGCACTTGACCCTGATGTTGCTCAGAACCTGGCGAATTATCTAAACCATCTATTGCGTTCTTTGTATCATTGGATACTAAGTTTTCCCCGGTGGCGACAGCTACTTCTGCCTTTCCCTGTAAATTTCCTGCAGTTCCATCCAACTCAGTGAAGAAATCAGAGTATGAACCAAACCCACGACCGTCATTTACAGATAAATCGGCATCAAAAGAACCCCAATCAAGCTCCTTAACCCCAGGAATCCCAGGCTCATTAACTAGCTTGCTTTCTTTAGCTGTTTCAGACAGTGGCATATCAGCCACCTGCGACCTCATTTCATCATCTCTTACTTCCTTTGCATCACTGTTGACAAATTGTACAGCTTCCAGGGCAATGGATGAAGGCTCGTCTTTTCCCAGCGAACTACTTGCACCATCATTTGCAACATTGTTTCCCGGGTCTGCTTCATTCAATGTGTCATCGGAGTCACTTCCGTCGTGTAATTTCAGCTCCGTGGCAGAGGACGAAGCCTGAGATTCGCTGGGAGAATAGGCATCATCAACAAGTTTGTCGAAGAAATCCTCATCCGTTTGATCTTCCAGCAGGAATTGAGAAGCCGAAGCCATCAATCGAAAGAGAGATCAAAATCGGGATCAAAAGTAACCCCAACAAAATCACCGCGCGAGGATCAAATGCCTCTATAGAACACAGCTATCAAGTGGAGGATGATACCATAGACTCCGATCCAAAACCTAGAAATAATTCTTCGGTGAAATCTCCGATCCAACCAAATTTGTAACTTTCCAATAACTGTTAAGTCTAATTTAAGACTTTTATCATCTCACAAGCTTCAACATTATTCTCACAGACCTGCTTCCCCCCACATTTATCATCCGATATGATTCGAATTATGTCTTCCTAATAACATTTCTATATGCATCGAGCATGGTGGGCCGATCTGTTTGAAGGGATCATCAAATGCAAAGATCTGTATCCAAGAAACTTACAGATTTTCAGATATCTCGTATCTACTCAACGACGGGAAAAAATCAGGAACGTCTCCGGTGACAATGGCTACGTTTATTTGTGAAGACAACTTCATGGCTACGTCATAAAACACAGAGTTTTTGTCTCAGCTACGCTTTAATTTTCCAATATGCTTGTTTAGATTCTACGAAAGAATCGGCTCGGTGGAAGATGCTCACAACGTGTTTGACGAAATTCCTGATCCAGATGTGATATCTCGGAAGGAAGAAGACATAATGGATTCTGGTTTTTACGTTGGAGGAAGAAGACTCTCTTTGTGTCTTCTAAAGCTACACACAGATCTGATTAATCCAACGGTAGCCATTGGATCGCTCCTTAACCGACCGGTTCATCCGTTAATTAACTATGGCTTAGATCGGAAAATTAATTAATAAATATCGGCCCAATTATTAATAGCCCACATAAAACAAAAAAAACCAAATGAATAGGCACGTGCGTGGCCAAGATCTCGATACCAGCGGTTTCCGGTCCAAAGCGCGCGTTGAACCACTATTTCGTATACACTAATGTTTCTTTATTTTATTTTATTGGGATTGATGAAAAGCGAATTTAATTGAATTGAATTTACCCAACCGAAATTAGTATTTGATTATTACAACACCCCCTACTCATGAACGAAATATTAATGTGTATTATTGTGTAACTCCTTAAGTCTGTTAACAAAGAAAAAATAATGAATTTATATATAGAAGAGAAAAAACAAACAATACAAACTGCATAATACATATTGCCCCCTATCATTGACAGAAGAAGAGTAAGTGTTTCATGTATTTTGGGTAACTCATGGATTAACATTTGATTGATTGATCGATCTACCTGTGACAGTGAGCAAAACTTTTTGTGATATTACAGATTTTGCAACTTACAGTTCCACTTCCTGAAGCTCCTCTCCTAAGCTGCTACTGCTACTATTGAGTGGGCTTGGTTTGAATGTTGATGCACTCGTTGGAGACATAAACGAGCTGTTGACGCTTCCGCTCCATGAAGCTGTTCTTCTTGAACCTGAAGGAGGAAGATCACCATTAAGGCTTACTCCTGATCCACTTCTTTTGATGTTGTCTACACTTGGAAATCTCTGCATTGTCATTGGAGATGGTGTCGGGGACTGGAATGAAGTCTGGCTTTGTGGTGGAGCGCCTGCAGAGCCTACTACTGCTTCATCTGCTGAGTTCTCCTCTCTGGTTTCAGCACTAACCGATTCCATTACCTGGTCGTTTGCAAACGATGCAGGTGCTGCTGGGACGAAGAATTTTGCTTTTGCAGGAATTGGTGGTTTAGCAGATTGTACGGGAGGTGACTGAAACATGCTCGAGGAGTTTCCACGGCCTTGATTAAAGGTGTCAACGTATCTGCCCCCAAAAAAAGAGTAAAATGATCAGTTCTAAGCATGCACATTATCTACAGTAAAACACTAACAAGGAAACATTCGATTCAACAGCTTTTTGGTCCAGCAATTTATGTTGTTTGACAATTTAGTTTAGGCTGGTCTTTTATGTTGTTTGACAATTCTTCAAAATTGTAGACTTTGTCTGGAAAATCGTTTAACAAATTGGATGCAGCAATTTCAGGCGGAGTAATACTTAGATGTGCCTTGTACTTGCTATATGTTTAGTATCTCTGCGTTTCTTTGATTCTATCTTTGACTTATTTCTTTTACTGATGGTTTTCTGCTTTTACCCCTCCTCTCAGGGTCATGAGGGGAAATTCTCTGTTTATATTCATGCATCAAAGGAGACTCCGATTCACACCAGTCGTTACTTTGTTAACCGTGAAATTCGAAGTGACGAGGTATGTCTCTTTTTCTGTGTCTGATGTCTATATTTGTAGATATCATGGCATCCCTCTCTACGGTCATGAAAAGAAAAACCATAGGTCCAGAATGCCTGCATTTAGTTGGTGGATGTTATATGAATTTCTCTTGCTTGAGTTGCTTCTGTTATAATTTTCATGATTGTATCAAAAGAATCATATATATATATATTTTCTGAAGGTGGTCTGGGGTAGAATATCAATGATTGATGCCGAGAGACGTTTGTTGACAAATGCTCTTAGAGATTCTGAAAATCAGCAATTTGTTTTACTCTCTGATAGGTAATCTCCCAGAAACTTTATTTCTCTTCTCACTGATTATTCTGAGGTTTCCCTAACCAACTTGAGTGTTTCTGATTTTGCAGTTGTGTGCCACTACGAAGTTTTGAATACATGTACAACTATATGATGTACAGCAATGTCAGCTATGTTGACTGGTAAAGCATTTGTTCAAGTTGATGAGACTTGAGAACTATAATTACACATGTTTCCAGATTTCTTCTTCCCTTTTTTATACCTATATATGATATACTCTTTTATTCTTCAGCTTTGACGATCCTGGTCCACATGGAAAGGGCAGGCATATGGATCACATGTTGCCGGAAATTCCAAAGGAAGATTTTCTTTGCATCATCAAATCCTTTTTCATTAATCATCTCATCATACTCATGATCCAGATTTTCATACTCATTACCAGGACATACAAAATCCAAATTTTCAAACCCATCAGTCTTATATGTTTGAGATGATGTCTGAGCTGATTGAGAGGAAGTCCTTACGTCTGGAGGTGTGACGGAGAAATTACTATACTCTCCAAACAACCTTACCATAACTGAATCATAAATCTCTCGGGTAAAGAGTCTTTCCCATACAGTTTATCAAAACACATACTTGCAAAGTTCATTTTCTTCCTTGGATCAATAAATGACCTTCTTGTGCACATTGGAGAGCCTCCATCTTCCTGCCAGAAGCCAGAAGAGTCTGAACCTCTGAAGCAGTTACCTGGGGAATTCTTCCAAATGAGTTAATAAGCAAAACCCAAACCATGTTAATTTTAGAACCATTTTCATCTAAAGATAAAATACCAGATATGATGTACAATACTCACTTGCATTTGTGATTCAGGTGGTAAATGCTGTAAGCATTGACTAATAGGAACATAACCATTTTGTCCGCCATCTTTCTTGGCATTTGCAAAAAGTTTAGCGACTGCTTCTTCAGCAGAGTCTGTTTCCTGCTTGCAGTGTATATACAAGGTTGAGAAAATTGTAATACATATCAAATGTTTCCTTAAGACAAAAACTGACAAGACATCTCATGAATTGCTCACCTTTTGCGATGCATCAGTACCAAAAGGAGACCGGAGTTTCCCATAATACTGACAAGATATTCTGAGCAAAGAAAGAAGCATCTTTAAAAGTTTCCCTCTTGAAAAGTCCATATAGGAAGATTCACAATTCAAAATTCTCTCATCAAGCCACTTATGTAAGTCTTTACTTCCAGCATTTCCTCCAACCAAGGGACCTGGAAGAGATTGTTGATGCAGACAACTGAAGTAACTCAAAGAGTTTTCTCCGAGACTTGAATAAGAGGCACTCCCAGTAATAATTTCTGCCAAGTTTAAGACAGAGATATAGCTTCCTCCAGTTCCCTTCTGAGTCGGATAGAAAAAGGTCAGCAGTGAAAACATGTTCATAATTCATTTTATGAGGTTAATTAGAGAATATCTTTCATACATGTTCTATGATAAGCATAATATAAGAAAAAATAAGTGAATTTCCATAAACTTCCCAGAGTGTAAAATAACCTACAGAAAAATACCACTTCGGTTCTAACCTGACTTCCAAATGATGAATTCTGGAGAGAACCATTATCATCCTTCATAACAATGAGCTTTCCTCCAAATCCAAAATTGACAAGTGCATGTGGTGGACGCCCATCAGATGATCTTCCTGCACTTGAGGAGAAAAGCTGATTGTTCTGAAATGACTGTGGAGCATCATCTACAGATTTCTGTCTACTATAGAAATCATTCGAGAAACTCATAGGTCCATTCTGCGTGACACTAGCCACATTCATATGCTGAGGGATGAAGCTCTGAACGCCAATCTCATTTGGCTTAAACTGTTCAGCCACAGGTCCTGTACTGTACAAATTATTTACTTGCTGGTTCCCTCCGAAGTTTATTAATGAGGCAGAAGTAACAGCCGCCTCAGCGTTACCTGCATTTTCTGATTGCCAAGTGTTTGTAGCCTGCTGATTGTTGGCATAGTACGATTGATCCCAACTTCCATGTTGGCTCTGGATATCAAGTTCTTGCGTTCTGAGTGTCTGATTTTTATTGTAAACATCATGTACGTTACTCTCTACTATGGTACATAGCTGTAAGAGAATTGCCATTCTGAACTTGCTGATCATTAGCTTGACCAGTTGTCTGAAAAGCCTGGTTGTAGCTGTCCAGAGAGCGCCATTCTTGAGCAATTGTGTCGTAGTACCATCCCGGATACTGGGAGTCAAAGACCATGTGTTCTGGATACCCATTGTTCACTTGTGTAACCTGGTTCCAAGTAGACACATTCTCAACTATGCCAGCCACTGCAGATGTTGTACTCTGTCTCTGATAAGCAACATCCGAGTTATTAGCAGCCCAGTTACTCGTTGAGTTTTCATAACCCTCCTGTAAATTCATGCTTGCCTCATGACCATCAACTTGATACCATTGGCCAGTGCTTGCATCATATTTCCATCCAGGATAGAGATTTTCCCAAGATTGACTATTATCCACGTACTGCCCACTTGCAGAATCGTGATGCACTTGACCCTGATGTTGCTCAGAACCTGGCGAATTATCTAAACCATCTATTGCGTTCTTTGTATCATTGGATACTAAGTTTTCCCCGGTGGCGACAGCTACTTCTGCCTTTCCCTGTAAATTTCCTGCAGTTCCATCCAACTCAGTGAAGAAATCAGAGTATGAACCAAACCCACGACCGTCATTTACAGATAAATCGGCATCAAAGAACCCCAATCAAGCTCCTTAACCCCAGGAATCCCAGGCTCATTAACTAGCTTGCTTTCTTTAGCTGTTTCAGACAGTGGCATATCAGCCACCTGCGACCTCATTTCATCATCTCTTACTTCCTTTGCATCACTGTTGACAAATTGTACAGCTTCCAGGGCAATGGATGAAGGCTCGTCTTTTCCCAGCGAACTACTTGCACCATCATTTGCAACATTGTTTCCCGGGTCTGCTTCATTCAATGTGTCATCGGAGTCACTTCCGTCGTGTAATTTCAGCTCCGTGGCAGAGGACGAAGCCTGAGATTCGCTGGGAGAATAGGCATCATCAACAAGTTTGTCGAAGAAATCCTCATCCGTTTGATCTTCCAGCAGGAATTGAGAAGCCGAAGCCATCAATCGAAAGAGAGATCAAAATCGGGATCAAAAGTAACCCCAACAAAATCACCGCGCGAGGATCAAATGCCTCTATAGAACACAGCTATCAAGTGGAGGATGATACCATAGACTCCGATCCAAAACCTAGAAATAATTCTTCGGTGAAATCTCCGATCCAACCAAATTTGTAACTTTCCAATAACTGTTAAGTCTAATTTAAGACTTTTATCATCTCACAAGCTTCAACATTATTCTCACAGACCTGCTTCCCCACATTTATCATCCGATATGATTCGAATTATGTCTTCCTAATAACATTTCTATATGCATCGAGCATGGTGGGCCGATCTGTTTGAAGGGATCATCAAATGCAAAGATCTGTATCCAAGAAACTTACAGATTTTCAGATATCTCGTATCTACTCAACGACGGGAAAAATCAGGAACGTCTCCGGTGACAATGGCTACGTTTATTTGTGAAGACAACTTCATGGCTACGTCATAAAACACAGAGTTTTTGTCTCAGCTACGCTTTAATTTTCCAATATGCTTGTTTAGATTCTACGAAAGAATCGGCTCGGTGGAAGATGCTCACAACGTGTTTGACGAAATTCCTGATCCAGATGTGATATCTCGGAAGGAAGAAGACATAATGGATTCTGGTTTTTACGTTGGAGGAAGAAGACTCTCTTTGTGTCTTCTAAAGCTACACACAGATCTGATTAATCCAACGGTAGCCATTGGATCGCTCCTTAACCGACCGGTTCATCCGTTAATTAACTATGGCTTAGATCGGAAAATTAATTAATAAATATCGGCCCAATTATTAATAGCCCACATAAAACAAAAAAACCAAATGAATAGGCACGTGCGTGGCCAAGATCTCGATACCAGCGGTTTCCGGTCCAAAGCGCGCGTTGAACCACTATTTCGTATACACTAATGTTTCTTTATTTTATTTTATTGGGATTGATGAAAAGCGAATTTAATTGAATTGAATTTACCCAACCGAAATTAGTATTTGATTATTACAACACCCCTACTCATGAACGAAATATTAATGTGTATTATTGTGTAACTCCTTAAGTCTGTTAACAAAGAAAAAATAATGAATTTATATTTAGAAGAGAAAAAAAACAAACAATACAAACTGCATAATACATATTGCCCCTATCATTGACAGAAGAAGAGTAAGTGTTTCATGTATTTTGGGTAACTCATGGATTAACATTTGATTGATTGATCGATCTACCTGTGACAGTGAGCAAAACTTTTTGTGATATTACAGATTTTGCAACTTACAGTTCCACTTCCTGAAGCTCCTCTCCTAAGCTGCTACTGCTACTATTGAGTGGGCTTGGTTTGAATGTTGATGCACTCGTTGGAGACATAAACGAGCTGTTGACGCTTCCGCTCCATGAAGCTGTTCTTCTTGAACCTGAAGGAGGAAGATCACCATTAAGGCTTACTCCTGATCCACTTCTTTTGATGTTGTCTACACTTGGAAATCTCTGCATTGTCATTGGAGATGGTGTCGGGGACTGGAATGAAGTCTGGCTTTGTGGTGGAGCGCCTGCAGAGCCTACTACTGCTTCATCTGCTGAGTTCTCCTCTCTGGTTTCAGCACTAACCGATTCCATTACCTGGTCGTTTGCAAACGATGCAGGTGCTGCTGGGACGAAGAATTTTGCTTTTGCAGGAATTGGTGGTTTAGCAGATTGTACGGGAGGTGACTGAAACATGCTCGAGGAGTTTCCACGGCCTTGATTAAAGGTGTCAACGTATCTGCCCCCAAAAAAAGAGTAAAATGATCAGTTCTAAGCATGCACATTATCTACAGTAAAACACTAACAAGGAAACATTCGATTCAACAGCTTTTTTTTGATAATCTATCAGACAAATCATAACTAATAGCTGCACAACTGGTAACTACAATCAAGAAAAAATATGCCCATCTCACACGCAAAGCTCTTTTATACCTCTTGTGTGACACTACATTTACGCTCATGATTTAGGATTTAGGATTTAGGATTTAGGATTTAGGATTTAGGATTTAGGATTTAGGATAGTCTTCACAGATTAATATTCTGAAGTATCTCAAGCGGTCTGCTTACCTTGCACGCACACCCATACGTCCACGAGCTGAGAATTGGTTCGAGCTCTGTGAGACTGGTGGGATTCCCGAAGAATTTTCTGACGGAGTTGGGCTGCCACTACTCCAGCTCCCACTAGACGGAGACATCTCGTTCTTCATGTCAGATTTGTTTTCATAACCCAATGAGTTGCTTTGCAATGCGCCTAACGTTGGAGGAGGCGGTAGTGCAGCTTCCTCAGCTGGCGGTTCCACACCTCTTTCCACCCATCTCTTTAGTTTATCGTCATAGTAGAATTGATTCTCCTCACCCAGTTTTGCCTTCACCCAAAGCATGATTCAAAACAATTAGAATAAGTTCAAGAAGACTCATCACGATCTTAAGATATAGCAAGATGCACCTCTTTAGATGACCGAGATTGTAAGACCCTCCCTACAGTGTTCTTCAGTATGCCAATACCAAAGCGGCTAAACCGAGAACTTGGCACAGTCCGAGTTGATTTCACCTGTGTCACCCCATCAGCAGCTTTGTCTTTTGCGGAATCAGCCTGATCCTATCAGAAAAAGGTAAATATTTAAGCAATAAGCAATGGTTTTCTAAACCCGTATTGGCTGGTGTAGTTGAAAAGCCTCGTTAGGACTACTCGATACAGAGAATTATCCAAGGGGGCGGCGGGCTAGGGGGAAATTGCATGATGAGGACCTCTGTTGCTAATAAACAAAGAAGAAAAAGAAATGGTTTTCTAGTGATATAGACCTGTATTGGCGTCCTACCGAAATCTGGCTCTGATACACTTCTAGAATGTACTGCCATTGTCCTCCCGTTCCCACCCCACTCATGTACGGGTTCAATTGAAGCAGGTGGCATCAATGATGACATTGTATTAGCCGACTGACTATATGGTAACTTAGCCGCTTCCTGCTGTTGATGTTGATACTCATTTATCTGTAGGTTTCCAGTTGTTGGATGTGGTGCAGGTGGTGGCATGCCCCCAACAACACGATGTGCCGTACTATCAAAAAAGTTCAGCAGTTTTCCAACAAGTTTTGCTGGGGCCAAATTCGCAGTATACCCGCCCTGAAATAGAAATGTCCAATTAGGTTGGATCATTAGTAAAAATGAAGGTTTACGTTGTTCCCAGTTTTATGGATGTCCATAAGGTTTGAGTTTCTTTTTTCACATCTTTAATCAAAGTACAACTCACAGATGTAAATCTTTTTCACAGTTGCAAATTTGTTTTTTCGGGCAACTTGCACATTTCCATTTAAAGGAAAAGGCAGCTAGCAGATGTAAAACCCACCGGAAAAATCAACTGTTCCATGTAATTCTATTGGAACCAGAAGTTGTGTAAGTTCTACCTGTTGATGGATACGGATTCTCTCTTCAAGAGATAAAACAAACTGTTTCCACATTTCTACTTCAGATGATCGGCCAGTCTTGAGGCATTTTAATACTGCTTGACAGTACCTGATTCAGCCACAGATCAACGACATCAAGAAGCCATATACAGTCTAACCAAGGAGTAGATGATGGAAAGTGAATCTTCTTACTTTTGTGCAGCCGAAAGTTTACCAACTTCAGCCAGCATATGGGCATATATGATTTTATATGGTTGAAACGGCAACAGGATATACTGAGAGTTTCCCAGCGTCTTAGAGTATTCATATAACTCTGTTCTCTGCCCATGCAAAGATCAGCCGACGAATCAAGAGAATATCAAACAAGTAAGAAAAAGAATAGTATTCTCCATGAATTTCGTCAGAGTTTCTATACAACACATTTGAGGAACATGGATGGTATCCATGATATGCTCAAAATAGAATCTTCCGTCTAGTATTATGATAACTAAATCCACAGAGATAAAAAAAATTACCTGTATAGCCTCTGGACTTGCATATGTTCGAGGACATTTCCAATGGTCCGCTCCAACAAGGCAGAGTCTGGCGCTTTCTGAGTATGGATCAAAGTTCTTATCCGCGATTAAATAGCAAATATGCGCCGCAATTATCTGATTCATAACAGTAATTCAAATGTCATGATAAAGTCTCCCATGAAGTAAACTGTAAAACAATACAACAAGGCAGAGAACCACCTCGCCCCTTTCTTTCCACATGCAATCTCCAAGATGAGTAATCACAAGCTCATCATCTGTGGTTCTGTTAGCAGTTATTATACCCAAATTCTCTTCCCAATTGTCAAGCATGCTACTACTTCCAAACTGAATTTCAAGGAAACAAAGAGACATTATTAATAAGCTCCCCGTGGCAGAGCTGCAGAAGGAAATATGTCATTTGAAATCGAAGAGTGAACTAGTTCCCTGTGGTAGAGAATTGACTCTACATTTTCTGTCAATGCATTTCGAGTTTTTTTTTTCTTAAATCAATCACATTGTCTGACAGAGGAGAAATAGATGGTTATTGTATTACCTGGGGTTGTTGTTGAGGCACATTTACAGAACCAGGAAAATGGATATCGCTTGTACTTCCAGTGGAAAACACTTCAGCTGGTTGTCCTGCAACCAGCAAGCACAATGTTCGTAAAGGTGACCCTGGTATCAGCTGGCGAAGGGCCATTTGTTTCACAGTGTCTACATAGAACTGCAATTCAAGACATCAACCATGTCAGTCAAACATCAACAAGAGTGAAATGTCTAGATCTATAGCAATAAAGGGAAAGGAACCTGATCCCCAAGTTGTGCAGCGATAACAAGTGCTGGTCCCCATAAATGGCCTTCTTGTGCACATTGTAGAGCCTCCATTTTTCTACCAGAAGCCAGAAGATTCTGAACATCTGAAGCAGTTATCTGGGAAAATCTTCCACATGAGTTAATCAGGAAAAACAAAAACTTCCTCGAAAGAGTATATGGGATTTGATGTCCAATACTCACTTGCATTTGTGATTCAGGTGGTAAATGCTGCAAGCATTGGCTAAAAGGAGCATAACCACCATTTTGGATGCCATCTTTCTTGGCAAATGCAAAAAGTTTAGCGACTGCTGCTTCTGCAGTATCCGTTTCCTGTTTGCAGTGTAAATACCAAGATGAGGAAGTTGCAACCTATACAAATGTTTCCTTAAGAAAATAATTGACAAGACATCTCATGAATTGCTCACCTTTTGAGATGCATCAGTGCCAAAAGGAGATCGGAGTTTCCCATAATACTGACAAGATATTCTGAGCAAAGAAAGAAGCATCTTTAAGAGTTTCCCTCTTGAAAAATCCATGTTGGAAGATTCACAATTCAAAAGTCTCTCATCAATCCACTTATGCAACTCTTTACTTCCAACATTTCCTCCTACCAAAGGACCTGGAAGAGATTGTTGATGCAGACAACGAAAGTAGCTCAAACAGTCTTCCCCGGGACTTGAATAAGAGGCACTCCCAGAAATAACTTCTGCCAAGTTTAAGACAGAGATGGAGCTTCCCCCAGTTCCCTTTGAATTCAAATAGAAAAAGATCAGCAGTTAAACCAGAATTAAATTTCACTTTATTGAGGTTATAATTTGACAATATATTCCATACATGTTTAATGATAACCATACAAAATTAGTGACAGCTCTACAGTAGTTTGCATAAACTTCCTAGTGTGTAAAATAAACTAATGAAAATTCACACTTAAGGACTAACCTGACTCCCAAATGATGAATTCTGCAGAGGACCATTATTATCCTTCATAACAATGAGCTTCCCACCAAACCCAAAACTGACAAGTGCATGTGGTGGACGCCCATCAGATGATCTTCCTGCACTTGGGGAAAAAAGCTGATTGTTCTGAAAAGACTGTTGAGCATCATCAACAGATTGCTGTCTATTATAGAAATCGTTTGAGAAGCTCAATGGTCCATTCTGCGTGACACTGGCCACATTCATATGCTGAGGGATGAAGCTCTGAGCTCCAATCGCATTTGGCTTAAACTGTTCAGCCACAGGTTCTGTACTGTACAAATTATTTACTTGCTGGTTTCCTCCGAAGCTTGATAATGAATCAGAAGTTACAGCCGGTTCAGTCTTACCTGCATTTACTGATTGCCAAGTGTTTGTAGCCTGCTGATTGTTGGCATAGTAAGATTGGTCCCAACTTCCGTGTTGGCTCTGAATAGCAAATTCTTGCGCTTTGAATGTCTGGTTTTTATCTTTAACATCATACATACTACTCTCGCTATTACTGTGATAGATATCTGTAAAAGCATGACCATTCTGAACTTGCTGATCATGAGCTTGACCAGTTACAGTTGTTTGAAAAGCCTGGTTGTAGCTTTCCAGAGAGCGCCATTCTTGAGCAATTGTGTCATAGTACCATCCAGGATACTGCGCGTCAAAGACCATGTGTTCTGGATATCCATTGCCCACTTGTGAAACCTGGTTCCAAGTAGACACACTCTCAGCCACTGCCGATGTTGTACTCTGTTTCAGATAAGCAACATCCGAGTTATCAGCAGCAACGTTTTCCCAATTACTCGTTGAGTTTATATAGCTCTCCTGTGAATTCGCGCTTGCATCATGACCATCAACTTGATACCATTGGCCAGTGCTTGCATCATATTTCCATCCAGGATAGAGATTTTCCCAAGATTGACTGTTATCCACATACTGCTCACTTGCAGAATCGTGATGCATTTGACCCTGGTGTTGCTCAAACCCTGCCGAATTATCTAAACCAAGACTTGTGTTCTTTGTATCATTGGCTACTAAGTTTTCTCCAGTGGCTAGGGCTACCTCCGCTTTTCCCTGTAAATTTCCTGCAGTTCCATCCAACTCAGTGAAGAAATCAGAGTATGAACCAAACCCACTACCGTCATTGACAGATGAATCCGCATAAAACGAGTCCCAATCAACCTCCTTAACCCCAGGACTCCCAGATCCATCGACTATATTACTTTCTTTTGCTGTTTGAGATAGTGGCATATCATCAACCTCCGATCTCACCACATCATCCTCCCTTAACTTATTTGCATCACTGTTGACAAATTGAACAGCTTCCGCGGCAATAGATGAAGGCTCCTCTTTTCCCACCGAACCACTTGTGCCTTCGTTTGCAACATCGTTCCCCAAAACTGCTTCATTCAATGCGACATCTCCATCACCCACAAAATCGTCAACAACAGAGAGATTCGCAAAAGCTTTGGCATCATCTGAGTCACTACCGTCGTCGAATTTCAGCTCCTTAGCAGAGGATGAAGCGTGAGCTCCGGTGGGGGTATAGGAATCATCAACAAGTTTATCGAAGAAATCCTCGTCCGTTTGATCCTCCAACAATAAATCAGTAGTCGAAGCCATCAATTGACAACCGGAATCGAAATTAAAACCCTAACCCTAAACCCCACAAAATCACAGAAAGAGATCGATGGATCTGCAAGCTTCTCGCGAGAGGATCAATTGCAAAACGAAGTTAAATTTATAGAAGATCAAGATCAAATAAAGTAGAGTGGCATAGACCGATCCAAAATCCAGAAAGGATTCGTCGGTGATTTCCCGGATCTAATCACCGATTGAAACTCCGATTAGTCGGTGAAATCTTCCAGATCGAATGAGAGAGAGAGAGAAAGAGACTCTGAATTTTTTTTTTTTTTTTGGATTCTCTTTTCCGAATTTACCCTTCCTTATATTTACTGTAAGAGTATCCACAAGGTTAATATGTCATAGGGACGATTATGAGCCCATAATGTCAACAAATTACAAAACAAATATCCATTTTTTATTTTATTTTGGTAACGTAGTGACTATTGAGTATATATTATTGACCGCATCACTTATTTCAAAATATTTTTTATGTCGAAAAAGGAAACATTAAAAATACTTTTTATTTTAATTTTACCAAAAAAATATAAAGAATACATAAAATCAACAATTAATTTAAAACTAATTTCTGTAATAAATAGATCAGACAAAATGATAGATTGTGTGTTCCATTCCATAAATGATGATGTATCTAATCTAATTTATCACTAATATGTTTAAAAAATCACAAGATAACTTTTTAAAATTATGTAATCAAGTAATTTCAAGTTATTTTAAATTATTTTGTAAAAATCTAAGTTCACTAACTTCTTACAAAAAAATATATATATATTAGGTTTGATATATTAACATCATACATGTTAATTAACTTGTAATCTTTGGTGGAGTTATAAGATGATTGCTCTAACACATGAAGAAAAAAACATACAATGAAATAAACTTGTAATTTGATATAATGATTTGTGACTTCATCCATCATCTTCTATCAATGCTCTGCGAAAAAACAATATCAAAACGGAACATATATAGCTTTCTATTTTCTCCGTTTAAAATGTTGACTAGCAATAAGACTAAAACTCAATAATCAACTCTCTACCATTTTTTTCCATAAATTGATAGAAGAAGAAGAAGACGAAGATGATGAACAAAAAAACAATCAAGACAAAAGAGGCTTCTTAGAGTCGAACTCACTCTCAAAACTCTCAATTTCTGAAAACCCTTCTTTGCCTTTAGCCCATAACACGAGGTATAGCCCTACGAACATCAACACCATCCCTCCCACACTGCAAATTTTTTTGTTGTTGTTAATCATTCACTTGTAAAAAGAAAGAAAATCAAATGTAACCTTTGAAACGATAATATAACGAAGTAATATTTCTGAAGTTTTTATCAATCATCAAAACTAAGAAATCATTTGTCATATCTAGCCATTCCGCCGTTCGGCCTATTCCAAATGACAGAGTTAAATTTTAAAAACAAAATTTGATTGGTGGGTATTAACTTCATAATTTTCCGGAGTTTATGTAAACTTTTGTGATAATGCGTTTGACGGTAACACAAACATGGAAAATATTTTCCAAAGATCAAAATTCGAATTCGGTTACAAAACCAACATATGTTTAGATGCTAATTTAACCGCGTATGAGTAAATTTACGATTTTAATTTTTCCTACTAATCTGATGATTTTGTTATTTATTCATTTCCACTGTCTGAAAAATTTGTACTTTTACCAATTGCGAACCTAAAAATGTTTAAGAGTTGTGTTAATGTTACCTTCCAAGGCTAACAGACTCTCCTAATGTAAAAACGGAGAAAGCAACCGAAATAACGGTAGCGAAAGGACTAAACATTGAAACCAAAACCGGTCCACGTTTCTTCATGGCCCATCCATTAAAGCTAACACATGCTCCACTCACTGTCCCTCCCTGCCATTTCAAACTATATATTATAACCAAAAACCAAATAATGATGTTATGTATACGAATGATTCATATGAACTTACCAGGACAGAATAACCAACGAGGTCACCGAAAGTAACAAATGAAGTGGCAAGTACTTTTGCTTGTCGGTTTTGTAATAGTAGTACCAACGTTGTTAACAACACTCCTAGTAATGCCGTTATTGCACTTAACGATATCGGTGCCGGAAACTCTGTCAACGTGGACGCCTGCAATAACCGATTTTTAGAAACTAAACCAAAACAGTTATGATGAACCGGGTTACTCTTACCTGAAGAACAATGTTGATGGATAAAACAAAGACGGCTCCAAGAAGGTAGATACATCCGACGACTCTGTCTCGATCAAACACGAATACTGAACCATTATCTTCTTCATTGTGTCTTATCGAAGCACTGTGCATTAGGCTCATAGTTAAAGCGCCGAATACGCACAACAATGTCCCTAAGATCTTCAATTTGCTGTACACACATTTCAGATTCATCTTCTCTAACCTATCCATAAAAGAAGACACACTTAATGTTGGAAACACCGTAAGATTGCATGTTAAAACAAGGATTTAGTTACTCACCTAACGATCCAAGCAATGAAGAAAATGAGACCAGGAGCGAGATTAGGCATCGCTGTTGCCATTGCTGGTGATGTCAACCTGATTCCTTCTAGAAACAGAGATTGAAACAGAGTAACCCTGTTTTTTTTTTTCATATTCAGAACAAAGAAATTGTGCCAATTTTAAACCAAGTTTCATACTTTTTAAACACAGCAAAAGAGAGTAAATGGAGGATGATACTTACCCTGCAAAGGAGATCAAAACTAGCTTACCAATCAGCCTCAAACTAAGCTCTTTTGGCCATTGCTTCCTTTAGAACAACAAAAACAAAACAAACCATTTACTATGTGAAAAGAAAAAAAGACAAGTTTGGTTTTTCTAGGGTATGTGAAAAAAGTTATCAGACAGACCTTTCGAAGAGAATGGCGAAAGGTGAGAGGATTACGAAAGTGGCAAATGTAGAGAAGATGACAATGGTGAAAGGGCCGAGACCGAGTGACATCAAATAACTCATGAGCAAAGAATTGCCCGCGTATACAAATTGAACCATTACTAAACCTCCCACTATCACCATCTCTTCTATCATCTCCTTCTTCATCATCTCCTCTAGGAGATTGAGCACCGATCGATACAAATCTACACAAAAAAACTGCATGGCAGGAGATACATTATAAGCAAGCATAATGAGTTTGGATAAGATTGCAATACATAAGATTAGAACAAATGAATTACTCTCTCTCTCTCCTTTACCTTCATCCAGAAAACATCTCTGGAATCACCATTTTCTTCCTTTCTCTCTCATTCCTTTACTCTCTCATTATATTCCTCAAGTTTTGCTTCTGTAAGAAAACAAACCCTCCATTGTTATTCCACCTATATTTGTTACTTTCCAAATAACTTTTATGTCTATTTTAAGCCATTTTTATCCCAACCTTCAATCTGCTCTGCAGTCTTCCCCAAATTAAAGTTTCATTTTTTTGGAAAAACTTGACCAAATGTTTGGAATTTTGATTATATATGAAGCAAGCACCATGGACCAATCTGTTTAAAAGGAGGGTAAATATCAAATGCTAAGATCTGTGTCGAATAAAGTTACAGCTTTTCCCACGAGGAGCCATGTTGGTTCGACTGTCTCTTCGAACTCATGGACCACCATCGTTCCTGCTCTGGCTCGGTTCGGTTCCATCGGCGTATTACGCGCTGCCGTTGAATTGATCAATGACGGCGATAAGCCAGATGCTTCTCCACTTGTTCACTTGCTCCGCATCTCCGGCAATTATGGTTACGTTTCTTTGTGTCAGCAGCTTCATGGTTACGTCATAAAACATGGGTTTGTCTCAGATACGCGTGTTTCCAATTCCCTGATGAGGTTTTACAAGACAAGTGACTCGCTTGAAGATGCTCACAAACTGTTTGATGAAATGCCTGACCCAGATGTCATTTCTTGGAACTCATTGGTTTCTGGTTATGTTCAACCGGGAAGGTTCCAGGAAGGACTCTCTTTGTTTCTAGAGCTCCACAGATCTGATGTCTTCCCTAACGAATTCTCTTTTACAGCTGCTTTAGCTGCTTGTGCGCGACTGCATCTCTTGCCACTCGGAGCCTGCATCCACTCCAAGATTGTGAAACTTGGCATAGAGAAAGGCAATGTCGTAGTGGGTAATTGTTTAATCGACATGTACGGGAAATGTGGTTCCATGGTTGATGCTGTTTCGGTATTCCAACACATGGAAGAAAAGGACACAGTTTCTTGGAATGCCATTGTTGCTTCCTGCTCAAGGAACGGTGAGCTCGAGCTGGGACTTTGGTTTTTCCACAAAATGCCAAACCCAGACACTGTAACATACAACGAGCTCATCGATGCTTTCGTCAAGTCCGGAGATTTCAATAATGCCTTTCATGTTCTATCAGATATGCCAAACCCTAATTCATCTTCATGGAACACAATATTGACCGGCTATGTCAACAGTGATCAGTCAGGAGAAGCTACTGAGTTTTTCACAAAAATGCATTTGTCGGGAGTCAGATTGGATGAGTACAGCTTGTCAATAGTTCTGGCTGCCATTGCTACTCTCGCTGTGGTTCCATGGGGAAGTCTTATCCATTCTTGTGCTCTCAAGCTTGGCCTAGATTCTCGAGTTGTTGTCGCGAGTGCTCTTATAGACATGTATTCCAAATGCGGAATGTTGAAGCACGCTGAGCTGATGTTTTGGACGATGCCTAGAAAGAATCTAATTGCATGGAACGCAATGATCTCTGGATATGCTCGTAATGGTGATTCAACCGAGGCGATCAAGCTCTTTAACCAATTGAAACAAGAAAGATTCATGAAACCTGATCGGTTCACATTCTTGAATCTCTTAGCTGTTTGTTCTCATTGCGAAGTTCCAATGGAAGTCACGCTAGGCTACTTTGAGATGATGGTCAACGAGTATGGGATCAAACCAAGCGTAGAGCACTGCTGTTCTCTTATCAGAGCTATGGGGCAGACAGGAGAGGTTTGGCAGGCAAAAAAGGTAATTCAAGAATTCGGTTTTGGGTATGATGGTGTGGCTTGGAGAGCTTTGCTTGGTACTTGTGGTGCTCGAAAGGATCTGAAAGCTGCGAAAACCGTCGCGGCAAAGATGATTGAGTTAGGGGAAGCTGATGAAGATGAGTATGTATACATAGTTATGTCGAATCTCTATGCTTACCATGAGAGATGGAGAGAAGTTAGTCAAATTAGGAAGATAATGAGAGAAAAAGGGGTAAAGAAAGAAGTCGGGTCTAGCTGGATTCAAGAGCAAGATGTAGCAATACAGCTTTAGTATCTTTTAAGTTTTGAGCTTTTGGTTATTTAAACACAATGTCAAACTAGCCTTGGAATCAAACATGAGACCAGAATCTGGGAGATGAATCGTGTAAAAAGGTTACATTTGTATTACATTTTTTTTTCTTCATGAATCAAAGAACATGAGTTTGGAGTAACAAACAAAGAACTTGTCTCTAAGTTTGAGAAGAACTTTCATGAACGTATCAGGTCACCTTGGGACTGAAAGGCCCATCTCTACAACCGTAAACAGAAAGAGAAATAAAGATTAGGACAGAAACGGAAAGAGAAATCACTTACACTAACAGGAATTTTTTTTGTTCTTTCTAAAAACAGATTTTAACGTCGAAAAAATGATGTGCTAAATAACATTTAACGTCGGAAAAATAGCATCCCATCTAACAAAAAAAAAAATGATGTTGCTTAATTATATAAAATAGGAAAAAAATGTGATGCTATTTTCTTCAAAAAGGTAAGCGATATTTTAGAAATGGTTTTTACAAAGAAAAAAAATTAGTTTGCAAGATAGACATAATCCGAAAATTTATTCACTAAAATGATTCAATGGTAAAATCTTCAATAAATAGGGTATTGATTTTGCGCGTGCAAAATGCCTTTGATTGGTGACAAGAGGATTTGATGAATGTTTTGATGAATGTTTGATGAAGAATGCTCAGTTCTCTCCGCTACATGTCCACAAAACTTTACATTGGTGGTAAGTATAACTTACTATCGTATTCTTTCTTTTTATTACTATTGCAGTTTTGAATGTATTGGTACTGTACATTTGCTTTCTCTTCTATAGCAGTTTTAATGTTTTGGTCACTGTTAATTTCTTGTCCCAGGTCTATCACCTGGAACTGACGAGCAGTCCTTCAAGGACGCTTTCTCTAGCTTCAATGGAGTCACAGAAGGTAAGCCCTGGATCTTGGCATCTTTCTTAGAAATGGTTTTTACAAAGAAAAAAAAAAAATTAGTTTGCAAGATAGACATAATATTATAAGATAAGCGAATGTAGATTTAATTTGCTTGGATCCGGTATCAATCTCGACTCCTCTCGATAATATTATATGTTTAAATAAGAGTTTAAATAAGAGGTATGAAACCCATATATTTTAAATAAGAGGTATGAAACTTATATGTTTTTGGAATGGCTCCAACGCAATGGATAAAAAAAGACAAAAAAAAAAGGGGAGTTCAAATTGTCATGTCTCATCTTCTCCTATCAAATTACTGACATGTTTTTTCTCATTTAAGCGCAATATTGTCTATTTATTCAGTGTACCATCAAAATGTGATAGATTTGGAAAAATGTTGGAGAATGTGGTAAATTTGGAAAAGATTGACCACAATCCGGTAGATTCAACAAAATTCCCATTTTTATATATCTCTAAAGTAGGCTAGATGTGATCAACACATGACAATATTAGTCAGCAGTTATATTGAAAATTAACTTTGATTTATATGGTTTGTTTGGTTGCACCAATTCAAGTTCAGTTTGAGTTCGTTTTACTTGGTATAAAACTTTCGTAACTTCTCGGTTTAAAACAAAATTGGTTTCGATTTAAAGAATTTCTGATCGAGTAGTGTTCCTACTTCCTAGACTTAGGCAATGAATGTTTGTACGTAGTTTCCAAAATGGTTTTTGGATATTAGTTTTTGATTTTGGTGTAGATTTTAGTTTTTTTGAAAAACTTAATGTTAATGTGACTGAAAAATCTTTTAAACTCTAAAAACACTGAAAAACATATTTCAGCGACGGAAAGATGTTGTTGTTAAATCGTTATTAAATTGCGATAAAATAGGAAAAGTGATAGTAATTTTTATTTAAAAACAAAAATTTTAAATTTAAAAGTTGTCTTTATAAAGAAAAATATTAATTTGCAAGATAAACATAATCTTGAAATTTATTTACAAAATTTGATATAACAGTAAAATCGTAAATAAATAGGATATATATTTCGCGCGTGTTTTAAATTAGCGCGAAACTATAGTAAGTGGTAAAAAATGCAAGTTGATAACATATTTTGAACCCTAAAAATATAATTTCTTGATTAAGAAGGTCCATGAACGACCAAAAAAAAAAAGATTAAGAAGGTCCATTTATGTAGTCAACCATGGAGTAAATGGAAGTATTTAAGAAAGGAAATTAGTTTCACTTAGACTTGAGTGGGTAATTAAAGAAATTAATTAATAACTTTTTGGTTAATTTTATTACACTTTGAAATGTCGATCATATCAATAACGCATTTTCCCCAGTTTTTGTTTTTCTCTTTCCCTTTTCGTATCAGCCGGAAAAAAAAATCGTTTTTTTTTCCATCTATCTATCTCTATCTCTCTCCCCAATTCCCAGATTCTCAGGTAAGCTCTCTATTCAATCTTCTCTCCAAGGATTTGATTTCCGTGTAATGTTCGAGACTAAGAGCTCTCTTGATTTGATCTTATTCGTCTGGATTCTATGCATTAGGGTTTTCTTGGGGACAATCCTCGTATGATTGGGCTTCAGATTTGTTTACCCTTAGTTCCTTTTCTCTAAATTCTGGTTTTTGATTAGTGGGTTTTCTTGATCTTAGTAATTTCCATAAAGATTCCGTAATTTTGTTCTGAATCGGATTCTTTGATCTGTTCTCAGTAGCTACCAAAACAGCTCCCTTTCGGATCCCTAATGTCCAATTTTGTGAACAGATTGTTTACTTTAGCTTCTCTTCCCTTTTCAGTTTAGTTTTGCAGAGATTTAGGAGGAACATGATTATTTGAATTGGGAGAGACAGTTCGTGTAAAATGCGGCTGCTTGGTTTGAGCTCAAGCTTATGTTCAGGTGAGGAGAAGGAAGAAGAGATCACTGGAGAAGGCGGTCTCACGCCTGTGTATCTCAACGTCTATGATCTAACACCTGTCAACAATTATCTCTATTGGTTCGGGCTTGGAATATTTCACTCTGGGATTGAGGGTAAATGAAGTTTCTTCTCCGTACACTCTCCTCTTTTCTATGACTTGATTCATCTAATCAAACCTTTCTCTATAGTGTTGTTCATTTTGGCCTATGTATCCTGTGTATTCATCCCTTTCTATTTGCTTTCATCCATATCTAATTTTAACGAAAACGTATAAATTGTGTTAGCAAAGTACTCTAGTCTTGAATAGAAACCATGATGCTTCTCAATTGTTCTCGACAAGTTGTGATTTATTGATTAGGTGCATGTTTCTTTAGACAATTTTGTTTATTATTAGCTATGGAATACATATTTAGAATGAAAAAGTGGAACAAGTTTTGAGGAATCTAGAATGTAAGTTTTTCAAATCCTGCCTTATTGTCTGAAACATTCTCATTCAGTAATTAGAACTTGCCTGATGATGAGTTGTAACTTTACTTCTGCTGAAGCTGTTATTGTTGCTAGATGTGTATCTAACATGAGTTGTTTTTACATTTCTATGTCTACCCACTAGCTCATGGTTTCGAATATGGTTATGGTGCTCACGAGTATTCGAGCAGTGGGGTATTTGAGGTTGAACCTAGGAGCTGTCCAGGTTTCATCTTTAGGCGGTCAGTTTTGTTGGGAACCACCAGCATGTCTCGCTCAAATTTCCGCTCATTCATGGAGAAGCTTTCGAGAAAGTATCATGGGGACACATACCATCTGATTGCCAAAAACTGTAACCATTTCACTGAAGAAGTATGCTTGCAGGTAACAGGAAAACCTATTCCCGGATGGATTAATAGGATGGCTCGAGTAGGTAAGATAACTTTCTTGTATATATATATATATCTTCCAGCTTACTATATCTTAATTGGTTCTTGTTGTTTGACACTTTTTACATGGTCGCTTGTTCTTGAATCCTTCCAGGTTCTTTCTGTAACTGTATCCTTCCAGAAAGCATACAGATCTCATCGGTTAATCATCCCGAAACCCTCGAGTTCTCTGGTAAGTGTATCGTGTTTTCTCTTCTTGACCGAGAAAAAGTGCAATAAGCTTTTGGATTTCTGATGAAACCAGCTGTGTTATCTCTCCATTGTAGATGATAATGATGGATCAGAAGAATCAATTGCATCTTCTGTGTCATACGAAACAGATGGAGAAGGATCGGATCATCATCTCATAACAGCACCAAACAGCGACATTGCGTATCTACAAGACAGACCAGTGCGACTTGCCCGTGAGCTCCTCCAAGAACCAACCGATGATTCATCTCCTCAGTATTTGTTGAAGCGGTCTTGATCACCAGAATCATCAAGAACTTATATCATCTGTAAACAGAAGTGAGTCACTGGGTCCATTTAGAGTAATATTCTTTCGATGAAGAAATGTAAAAAAAGGATTTGAGATTTAAATGAGAACCCATCTAAGATGTTTGATTGTAGTGTAAGATTAGAGACAAATGGTGTGAATTTATTGACAAAGCTGTTCTCCCTTTGAGTTCATATTTCAGTGTCTAAGATCTGCGAGACTAGTAAGTAGTAATTAGTATTTAAATGTATAATCAAGTTTTCAGACAGTTATTGGTTATGGACTAAGCTCTATCTTTGTACTTGACATCTTGCCGCTGTAAGTTCAGTAAGTATAAAGATTTTCCAACTGACAAACAAAACAAGTTACTTATTGGGCTTGCCCGAAAGAACAATAACCCAATAAACGGCCCATTTAGGGTGGGAACAGTTATGATCAGATCCAGACCGTCCAGAATAGAAATTGTGTTGTCTCTCGAACACGATGGTCTGTTCTGAAAGCCGTAAACATTTTGTTTCACCTGTCTAGGGTTCTTCTTCGTCGTTCTTAACTGGTACGCTTCAATGGTTTCCTTTCTCTGTACTATAATTTCTGAGAAATTCACGAAATGGGTCTTCATTTTGGAGGCTAATCGACGTGTTTTTCTTAATCTAATTGCTCTCTCAAGACATTAGCTTTAGTGAGAGGTGTAATATTACGGGTTTTACAATTAGATTGATCTGCTTAAATCAATGTAGGTCATCAGCGAATCATGAACTTCCGTTAGGATTATAAGCTCTCTGTTTCTTTGCTTTACTAATCAATGTCTCTAATTTGGATTTGATGCGTAATTTTAGCTTTTTAAGATCACGAAACTGACTACTTCTTGTTCAAAGAAGCTTTTGTTAATGTTTGTCCTAATTTCGGGAAATTTGATCAAATTGGTTTGATCAGTCTGTGGATTTACTTACAAATTGAATTACTACTATTCTTCTAGGTCTGTTTGAAATTATCATGGGTATGTTAATATAGTTTTCTGGGTATACGGGGCCTAGACATTTTGAAACTGCTTTGATTTTCTTAGCTTAAAATGGTTTCATTGATATCGTTTATCGTTTCCAGACATATAGTATGGCTTTCTGCGCCAAACTAGGACTTATCCACAACAGAAATGTTCCAGTGACATCAATGCTCAGTTCTCTCCGCTACATGTCCACAAAACTTTACATTGGTGGTAAGTATAACTTCCTATCGTATTCTTTCTTTTTATTACTATTGCTGTTTTGAATGTATTCGTACTGTATATTTGCTTTCTCTTCTATAGCAGTTTTAATGTTTTGGTCACTGTTAATTTTTGTCCCAGGTCTATCACCTGGAACTGATGAGCAGTCCTTGAAGGACGCTTTCTCTAGCTTCAATGGAGTCACAGAGGGTAAGCCCTGGATCTTGACATCTTTCTTTTTACTGTTCTACAATAGAATATGGATTTGCTTGCTAGTTAATGCTTAAACCATTCAAGGATGTGTGGTTGGGTTTAAGCCGTCTTAGTCATCATTATACCGTGAATAATTGATGTTGATGAACATTGATATTTGTGTTTTGCTTTAGTGTGTGCCTCGGGACTTAACTATCATTCTGACTATGCTTAATATATTTGATCATTTCAGTTTTCTGTATCTAACTAGAATCTTGTCGTATCTTTGGTTGTGCAGCAAGAGTCATGACAAACAAAGTCACTGGGAGGTCTAGAGGTTATGGATTTGTTAACTTCATGAGTGAGGATTCTGCCAAATCTGCTATTTCAGCTATGGATGGACAGGTTAGAAGACTAAAGAATCATGGATCTATCTAGTTACCTATCATGTTAATTGTTGTGTTGTATGATTAACTTTCCCCTTTTGTGGTTTTGGGATGATTAATTAGGAGCTGAATGGGTTTAACATCCGTGTGAACGTTGCAAAAGATTGGCCAAGTTTACCATTGTCTTTCGATGAGGGTATAGAAGAAGCTGAGAAGAAAGGTAATAAGATGGGGAGCCGATCTGTATGGAAAGATCCATTCGTTGATGCATTCCTGATGAAGAAGAAAAATGAAGCTCTGAACAAGAAAATATGGTCAAGGAGATCGACAATTCTGCCAGAGTATGTTGATTCGTCTGTGAGAATCTACAATGGCAAAAGTCATGTGCGTTGTAAGATTACAGAGGGGAAAGTTGGGCATAAATTCGGAGAGTTTGCGTTTACAAGGAAAGTGAAGAAGCATGCTAAAGCAAAGTAGTTTCTTTCTTTGGCAATGAATTGATCACAGCTTGAAAGGAATGTGTTGAAAAGCCAGAAACGAATCGAATCAATAAAATTCTTAACAGGTAAAACTCATTAGCTTACGACATGAATGTAGACTGAGTATTGAGCTTTTAGAAGTCTTCAGTTTTGTTGTCGACTCTGTATTTGTGGACCACAAAGTGCCAAGGTTATTTTGGTGTCGACTCTGTATTGAGCTTTTAGAAGTCTTCATTTTTGTTGTCAACTATGCATCTCCTTAGTGCTTGTTGAAGCGGTCTCGATCAAGAATATTGACTGTGTACAGAAGCGAGCCAATGGGTCCATTTTGAGAATTCTTTCGATCGAAAAATGTAAAAGATATTGAAATTGAAACGAGAATCCAATCTTACATGTTGGATAGTAGTAAGATTAGAGACAAACGGTGTGAACTTGTTGACATAATTGTGCCTTATTCTCTCTTTGAGTTCACATTATAGTGTCATAATTCGTAAGATTTGCGAGACTAATAATTAGCACAAAAATGTATAATCAATTTTCACAGTTACTGGTTATGGATTTGCTATGTTGACTCAGAAACTGTCGTGTCTAGACTTGAAGGTATTTATTATTCAGTTCACATTTTGATGCTATCACTTTAATGCACTTTAATGGAGCCCTCAAAAGACCTGAGAGCGACGAGTTCTATTTGTAGATTTTCCAGATTTATAAGCTAGAAAATTCACTTAGTTTACAGATTTTATGATTTACATAAATTAATGAATTGTATTCATAGATTTGCAGATTCATGAGCTAAACTATTAAATTTTGGTTTAAAGATATTATAATCTACATAAGGTATAATTTATAGACTTTTGAGCTACAAAAGTAATAATTTTATTCACAGATTTCATACTTTTACACAAGGAACAAAATCCATTTACATATTTTGTAGATTTATTTGTTAAATTAAATTTTATTCATCCATTTATTTGATACATGTTGCTGCAAAAAAAAAAACATAAATATTTGAGTGTAAATGAGTTTTTAGGTGATTTTGGATAACTTTAAGGAAATTAATATGATTTGTTGTTAAATCCTCCCAAATGCCACTTTAATATATACTATATTTAAATATTTGTAATTTTAACTAAAAAAACTCTCTAAATCACTTTAAAGCCATTCAAAATCTAATACTTAAAATATTTCCAATAAGAGTGGATTTGAAAGTACTTATGTAATCATCCATGGTAATGCACGAAATAAATAAAAATTAGTAAGTTTCTCATTTAATATATATAAGTTTTTCTGTTCAGATTTAATTATAAGATTCAATATTAGAATTTTTGATTTAATTTTTTGACAAGTTTAAGAAAATTAAAATGTTTTTGACAATTAGAATTAACATAATTGAAATATGTAATATGTAATATTTGGAAATAATGTATTTGGCAAATGTGGATATCCAAACTATACTCATTACGCCATTACAACCCCAACTGGTATATGTGCATAGATCTTTTTTGCATGAAATATTGTTTTGCCTACATAATATTCAAGGTTTAATTCATCAGATATAACTTGGCGGTGGCTTTGGAGCTCAGGTTGATGCTGCTTTTTAAGATTGTTGAAAGAAGATAGATGTTTTTTAAAATAACCTATTTGCATTCATAATTTTGAAAAATACCATATTTTAATGTTTTTGAAAACTGACTTTTTGCTGAAAAGACTTTTTTATGCTTAATAAAATTGAAATTTCACATTTGCTGAAAAATACATTTAAATTATAGTTATTATTGGATAAATATGAAAATATCTCTTTAACATATGTATTTATCTTTTATCTTAATTCTTTTTTTTGTTTGTATTATTTATTAATAATAAACTGAAAATTTTTAAATTTTATAAAACTGAAAATAGAAAATTTTTAAATAGGAAATATGATGACCTAATACTTTAAAATAGAAAAAAATATGATTTAAAATAGACGCAAATACATCTCATAAGATATCTTCTACAATATCTTTAAAAAATGATTAAGAAAAAATAAATTGATAATCGCAAGAAGAATGTAAATCAAAGTTTTTATCAAACGTCAAATCATGTACTCCCAAATATATGTTATTGGAATATAGTTTTGGAGATATTTTACCTTTGAAAGATGGAACCAAAATAAGATCTAGAGAGGTGATTGGCTAACGAAAGAAGCACAATAAGTAAACTGACATTTTATCCCTCAACAAAATACATTCACATATATCTTCAATTAATTATATATGTACTTTGAAGTTTAAACTACAGGACAGATAATTTCTAAATATTCAAATATTTATTACATCCTTACCAAATTGGATTGCAGTTATTTATCTTTTTAAAAGAGTTAATTCACAAAAATACAATACTAAATATGATTAGATTTATTAGCTTTTGTAAAGATCAAAATATGAAATCCCCTTAGGATATGCTATGTTAACGTTATAAATACATGGACACATATATATATACGTGCCCTATTAAAAGAAGCAGCGAGAAGATAGCATAGGAGGAGGAAGAAGAAGAAGATGATGAAGAAGAGAGTTAATGCAACTGCAGGATGATATTAGCTAATCAGCACCGTCCAATTCATACTGTAGACATAGAAACGAATCAGCACCGTCCATATACTTCTGACTTGGCCGCAACTTCCAACTACATCACACTCTTTCTATTCCCTTATATATATATATTCCCATCTCAAAAGTTCTTGGATCTCATAAACATTAAAAATTAAAAATAAAAACTCATAAACATAAACGCCGATCGCAACTTTCGAGTTTTTCAATGGAGAAAGGTTTGAAGCGGTCTGGTGTTGCGGTGGCGGTTGCATTATTAGCCATGGTTCATGTCTCTGTTTCAGTTCCGTTCATAATACTTCATGGAATCTCAGCTCAATGTTCTAATGCTAGAGATGCTAACTTCACACAGCTTCTCACTAACCTCTCTGGCTCTCCTGGCTTTTGCTTGTAAGTCAATCCACAAAATAGTTTATTCATTGTTTTGATAACCGAAAGATCGGGACTTGTAGAAGAGTTTGTGTATTCTTACTATGTAAAACGTCCAAAGTGGCTTAACTATGATGATGTATTTGGTTAACTCTTCTTTTTTGGTATGGAATCTAGAGAAATTGGAAATGGAGTAGGCGATTCATGGTTAATGCCACTTACACGGCAAGCGGAAATAGCGTGTGAGAAGGTGAAGCAAATGAAAGAGTTGAGTCAAGGATACAACATTGTTGGAAGATCTCAGGTTCTTGATATACTTTCTTGAAAACCCAAAAATAGGTTTTTGATCATTATTTACATGTTTCGGTTTCATGGATGCTGATGAACGATGGAACAGGGGAACCTAGTGGCTCGAGGCTTGATCGAGTTCTGCGACGGTGGACCTCCCGTTTACAACTATATATCCTTGGCTGGTCCTCATGCTGGGATATCCTCTGTTCCTATGTGTGGTGTAAGATTTTTTTATTTCCTCTAAATATCTAATATTTTTCTATGATTTGATTGTAATCAATCAATCACAGTAATAACATTTGTCTTTTTCTGTTGTTGCTGGTTTTTTCTTGTTAAAGTCTGGTTTATTCTGTAAGTTAGCAGATGACCTAATCAAGGGCGATATCTATAGCGACTTCATTCAAGTATACATCTCTTTCTCTCTTTATTAGGACTAAATCCTCAGTTACCTATTAATTAACATCTTTAATAATAACTCTACAGGATCATCTTGCTCCTAGTGGTTATCTCAAAATCCCTACTGTATGTCTACTCACACCATAAGAAAACTTGCAAAATCACCAATTATATACATATATTAATGATGAAATTACTTTAAATTTTAACAGAGATATCACAAAAATATTTGCTTTTGATTTATCAGGATATGACAAAGTACCTGGAACGCTCTAAGTATCTACCTAAGCTTAACAATGAGATACCAAACCAAAGAAACTCAACTTACAAAGACCGTTTCACCAGTTTACACAACCTGGTTCTTGTCAAGGTCCGGTCTCTTCAAAACCATTATACTTTTCAACTATCTTTTGATTCCTCTCTTGATGATTCTGTTTCGTTCTACAGTTCCAGGACGATAAGGTTATTGTTCCAAAAGATTCATCTTGGTTCGGGTTTTATCCGGATGGCGAATTCGAACCTCTTCTCACTGCTCAACAGACAAAGCTATATACAGAGGATTGGATCGGTCTGAAAACATTGGATGCTGCTGGAAAAGTGAAGTTTGTGAGTGTAGCCGGTGAACACATAAGAATGGCAGATGAAGATGTCGTCAAATACGTTGTACCTTATCTCCAGGACCAATCTTCTTCCGTACAAATACTCAACCGCAAGATGAAGGAGCCCTTGCATCCTTAAAAAGAGCAAATACCTCAATAGTTATACTTATTTATGCAATATCGAAAAATCTTAGTGATGATTGTGTAGAACAAGAATCCTTATTCTTATATAAATATATACATGAATTAGCACCGTCGAGAATATTGCAAATGACTTTATCCTATGCATTATGGAACCTAATGAAAATCTTGAGTTTGCTGAGGATATGAGTTGTTATCCTAATGTTTCAATTGCGTATCGAATTCTTTTGACTACACCAGTGACTATGGCTTCAGCGGAGATAAGTTTTTCAAAATTAAAATTGTTGAAGAATTATTTGAGATTTTCCATGTCTAAGAAAGTTGAATGGTTTAGTTATTTTATGTATTGAAAAGAATATATTAAATATGGTTATTCATGATTTTGCATCGACTAAATCTCGAAAACATCGTTTTGAATGATTTTAAATGATTGATTATCTTCTTGGAATGACTTGATTTCTCTTTTTCAGATTCAAAAAATAGATGTTACGGTGTGAAAGTCGATGAACAAAATATTACAAAAAAAGTTTGGGAAAAAGAAGAATCCGATGAAGGATTTTATTATTTGTTGCTGTTTTTTATATTTTTATAAACACATAATGCAAATTTTTATTTTTATTTTGGTTATGATTTGCTTATGTTTTGCTTGTTTTTGTTTTTGATAAAAATAATTTTTTTGTCGAAAAAAACATAATTTTTTTTTGTTTTTGATATGTTATGGACCTATTTTTTAAATTTGTCCAAGGTCTATAAAATGTTTGAGCCGTCCCTGGGAAGAAAGAACTAGGAAGCAGAGAGTTAATGCAAATGCAACAAAAGAAGTTAATGAAAATGCAACAAAAAAATGTTAATGCAAATGCAATAATATATATCAACTCATCAACACCGTCCATTTCATACTGGAAATATAAAAACCAATCAAAACCGTCCATTTTTTTCATCTAATACTTTTTTAAATCTTAACTAGAATGTAGCATGGGTTGATGTTTATTTTAAAATTCGATATTTAAATTTTTTATTTATACATTATAAATTAATAAGGTAAATCTTAAATATACGTATATAAATAGATAATTTATCAACAAATATATTATTCAATTAAGTTTAATATTTTAGATTAATTATATCAAAATTAAGTATACTTTATTTGATATTAAATAAAACTTTAAAATTTGATGTTTACCAAATGAACTAATAAATATGGCTACAACACTTGAGAAATACAACGAAGAAAAAAAGTTCTTCATCTTCTCCTTGACCTCTATTTATTTCATACAAACTCATAATAGTAACCGAATTCAAACTTGCTTTTGGAAATGTTGATTCCTAAAATCGAAAATGAAAATATTAAAATAGTTATTAAGTTTTCCACATAATCATAACATAAATTTAGAGAAAAAAGCAAACAGAGCATATAATAAATCAAACCATAAAACAAAACTCAATGAGAACACTATCCCACATGACGAAAATATGTGGTAAAAAAAACTCAATGAAATTTTATCATATAACTTCATTTTAAACAAAATCGGACATACTTTTGGTGATTGATCTATTTTTATGTATGTTGAAACTCATGATACATATGGTTAAGCAAATAAAATAAAATAAAACAATAAAGATAACAACAATCCAATTGAAAATGAGATATTTTTAGTAAATCAACTTATAAAACGTATATAAAGCTACAAATAGTGTGAAATAGAACTTGATCGGTTTATATAGGGGAGAAGTTTAGAGTATTGTCGTTAGGTTTAGCTAAAAATATAGAAGTTAATATTTTGTGAAATTTTGAACAATATATTAGCAAAGATTTTATAAATATAAAATATTCTATAGAATAACTCATATAAATATAGGTTTTTAGTATCCATAATTAGTTACATTAAATATAGGATTTTAATTAGTTATCATAAATATCCCCTATATATTATTTGGAGAGTACACTTATACAATTAACCTTACAAGATATTGATATTTACATCACATTGTCATTACAAGAAAGAACAAATTATAATTTCTCAGTAAGGATAGTTTAGTCATTAATTATTTTCTTGTATTAATTATAGATTATATTAATATTAATTATGTTTTTCGATTTTACAAACAAATCGGATTTGTTAATATTCCAAAAAATTAGATTTGTTAACAATCGAAAATTTTGGTTAACAAAAAAATCAGATTTGTTAATATTACAAAAAGGCTTTGTTAACATTCTAAAATATAAATCGGATATGTTAATATTCAGATATTGTGGTTAAAAAAAAAATCGGATTTGTTAATATTCCAAAAAGTATTTGTTGATATTACTTTGTTAATCTTCTTTCTAGATTATAATTTTCGTTTTAATTAATTTATTTATTTTAATTTTTTTGAAAGGTAGTGAAAATAGATTTTTTTTACTTCTTTCTAGATTATAATTTTTGTTTTAACTAATTAATTTATTTTTGAAATTTTTTGAAAAGTAGCTAACAATATATTTTATGAAGATTTTGTTGATTTAATTAAACAAACTAATTAAATTATACTTTCTCATTAAAGGTAATTTAGTCATTAATTATAAAATATTAATATTAATTATGTTTTTCGATTTTACAGAAAAATCGGATTTGTTAATATTTCAAGAAAATCAGATTTGTTAATTATCGGATATTGTGATTAACAAAAAAATCATATTTGTTAATATTCAAAAATGATTTGTTAATATCCAAACAAAAAAATCAGATTTGTTAATAATCGGATACTGTGGTTAACAAAAAAAAATCAAATTTGTTAATATTACCAAAAAGATTTGTTAATCTTCTTTCTAGATTATAATTTTCTTATTAATTAATTAATTAATTTTAGTTTTTTTGAAAAGTAGTTAACAATAGATTTTATGAAGATTTTGTTGATTTAATTAAACACACTAATTAAATTAAATTAAATTAAATGTTGATTTAATTTAACAAAAATAAGAGATTTTAAGATGATTCTAATTTTTGAAAAATTTTAAGGAAAAACTTATGTAGATTGTCGATTTTTTTTTACTTCTTTATAAATTATAATTTTTGTTTTAATTAATTGATTTATTTTTATTTTTTTTGAAAAATAATAAAAAAATAGATTTTTTGAAGAGTTTTTGGATTTAATTAAACACACTAATTAAATTAAATTAATATTGATTTAATTTTCTAAAAATAAGGGATTTGATGTAGATTGTGATTTTTTTTTGAAATGTTAATGTTAATGTTAGTTCTTCTTTATAATATCAAATTAATTAATAAATTTTTAGTAGATTTAAAAATGTTAGTTCATATCTAACTTTGCTTAACATGGTGTATAATTTAACATTATAATGTAACATTGTAATTTAATTTTCAAATCTATTTAAATTATAAAATTTGGTAATTAAAACAGAATTACATTAACATTTTAAAACATGAGATAAATAAAATTTAAATAAAAAGTATCCGAAAATTTTCTATTGGGAACAATTTATCGCAATATACAATATCGCTAATAGATATACTATATTTCAGCAGAAAAATATATTTTACAAAAATCAATATTAGAATATCATGGGTTAATTTTCCAAAAAATCTTAATTAATATCTTAGAATGCTGCAGTCTTCCAAAAGTTTATTTTTTTCGGTTAAATCAAAAAAAATATCTTGATTTTATATATAATTTTCCCAATATAAAATTTATAATATCGTCATGTATGAAAGATTATTTTTATATTTTTGATTATAAAATATTTACGCGGATATTACAAAGATTCGATATTATAAAAACTAATATTATAATTTTCGTAAAGTTTTGGAAGAATTATAATTTTTAATATCCTGATTTTATAATTCTTGGATATTTTTCTATAATTGCAATTTGTCCGTGCTATAGCACGAGATATATCCTTGTTTAATTTAATTAGTTACCATAAATATTTGAGTTTAATTCGATTTTTGTAAGAAAATATTAAAAAATATATATATATATATATATATATTTCTATAAAATAAATATAATTCGATTTTATGAAACTTTTTCATAAATATAAAATATTCTATAGAATATCTCCTATAAATATGGGTTTTAGTATCCATAAATATAGGATTTTAATTAGTTACCATAAATATTTGATTTTAATTCGATTTTTTGTAAGAAAAAAATTAAATAAATATATTTTTTCTATAAAATCGTATAATAATTATTGACTAAACTATCGTTAATGAAATATTATAATTTGTTTCTTTGTTGTAATGACAATGTGATGTAAATATTAACATTTTGTAAAGTTTATTCTATAAATGTATTCCCCAGGAGATTGACCACAACTTCCAACCACATGACGCTCTATGTATTCCCTTATATATTCCCATCTCAAAAGTTGTTGGAGACACAAAAACATAAACGCCAATCGCAGCTTTCGTATTTTTGGTGTTTTTCAATGGAGAAAGGTTTAAAGCGGTCTTGTGTTGCAGTGGTGGTTGCATTCTTAGCCATGGTTCACGTCTCTGTTTCTGTTCCGTTCATAATGCTTCATGGAATTGCAGCTAAATGTTCTGATGAAACAAATGCTAACTTCACACAGCTTCTCACTAACCTCTCTGGCTCTCCTGGCTTTTGCTTGTAAGTCAATCCACAACACACTCTTCTTTTTGATAACCCAAAGATCGGGACATGTAGAAGAGTTGTGTATTCTTGCTATATAAGACGTGCAAAGTGACTACTTACTCTTGTTTTATATAACATGAACAAGATGATGTATTTGGTTTGATCTGATTATTTTTTATTTTATTTTTTTTGGTATGTAATCTAGAGAAATTGGAAATGGAGCAGTCGATTCATTGTTCATGCCACTTACACAACAAGCAGAAATAGCATGTGAGAATGTGAAGCAAATGAAAGAGTTGAGTCAGGGATACAACATTGTTGGAAGATCTCAGGTTCTTGATACACTTTCTTGAAAACCCAAAAATAGATTTTGATCATAACACGTTTCAGTTTCATGGATGTTGATGAATGATGGAACAGGGGAACCTAGTGGCTCGAGGCTTGATCGAGTTCTGCGACGGTGGACCTCCGGTTTACAACTATATATCCTTGGCTGGTCCTCATGCCGGGATATCCTCTGTTCCTTATTGTGGTGTAAGTTTTGTTTATTTCCTCTAAATATCTTAATATTTTTCTATGATTTGATTTTAATCAATCAATCACAGTTACAACAACGTTTGTATTTTTATTTTATTTTTTTGTGTAAGAAATTTGATGAGATAATCAAGGGAGATCTCTATCCAGCATGTAAGAAATTTGATGAGATAATCAAGGGAGATCTCTATAGCGACTTCATTCAAGTATACATCTCTTTCTCTCTATATATATCATATGATTAAATACTCAATTAGAATTTAATGAAAATCTTTAATGACTCTGCAGGATCATGTTGCTCCTAGTGGTTATTACAAAATCCCTACTGTATGTCCATTCACCATAGTTTATAAGAAAACTTGCAACATGAACAAATAAGTAATTAATGATCAAAACAACAACATAAAGTTCTAACAAAGATTCCACAACATCTTTGGTTTTTTTGTTTCTCAGGATATGAAAAAGTACCTGGAAAGCTCTACGTATCTACCTAAGCTTAGCAATGAGATACCAAACCAAAGAAACTCAACTTATAAAGACCGTTTCAGCAGTTTACACAACCTGGTTCTTGTCAAGGTTCGGTCTCTTCAAAACCATTATACTTTTCAACTATCTTTTGATTCCTCTCTTGATGATTCTGTTTTGTTTTACAGTTTCAGGACGATAAGGTTATTGTTCCAAATGATTCAACTTGGTTCGGGTTTTATCCGGATGGTGACTTCGAACATGTTCTCCCTGCTCAACATACAAAGCTATATACAGAGGATTGGATCGGTCTGAAAACATTGGATGCTGCTAGAAAAGTGAAGTTTGTGAGTGTACCCGGTGGACACCTCAAAATGGCGGATCAAGATGTCGTCACATACGTTGTACCTTATCTCCAGAACCAACCGTCTCCCGCACAAAGACTTAACCGCAAGACGAAGGAGCCCTTGCATCCTTAAAAAGAGCAAATACCTCAATTGCTATAATAATTTATGCAATATCGAAAAAGCTTAGTGATGATTGTGTAGAACAAGAATCCTTATTCTTATATGAATAAATATCCATACCTATCTGAATAATCGAATTAATCAATAGAGAAACGACGCATGAGATCTTCATCACCAGTTTTCTTCAACGCTTCGATGATTTTCTCAACATGAGAAACTTTCAATCTCATTTTCTTATCGAGCATTGATTTCGCAAGCTTAACAGCTTCCCAAGAACTCCCCTGTTGGCAGAGACCGAGCAAAAGAACCGCGTGTATATCCGAGTCTATTGTTGATTTCACATCCGCCTTCTCGATTTCTTGATACAGAAGGAAACAATCGAGATACCTTTCCGATAAACATAATTCCCTGAGAACAAGACTGCACGCAAGGCCATCAGGTCTAATACCGCGGACCAACATCAGACGAAAAATCTTTTCCGCCTCTTCCCATCTTTGCATACGGATTAGCGACACAGTAGCCAAACTAAAACATTCAGAAAGAGAAACACCGCCGAGTTTCACCAATTTATCAATCAACTTAGAAAGATCATTAACATCCTCATCATTCTCCAAAACCCCCTGAATCAAAACACTAGCAGTAACACGATTCGGCGTGCATCCTCGGTCTCCCATTCTATCCAATACCAACAACGCCTCTCTAATCCGCTTCTTCTCACAAAACGCTTGAATTACCAAAGTATAAGTAACTGCATTCGGACTAATCAATCCACCACCGTCTTCGTTCTCCATTTCTGCCAACAACTCTAATGCTGTCTCCATAGAGCCAGACTTGCAAACTGCTTCTAGAATCCTAGAATATGTCACGGTGTTAAGCACACAATCGTGCTTACTCATCTCCTTAGCCAACTTCCAAGCTTCATCGATCTTACCAGCATTGCAATAGCCATTGACCATCGATGTATAAGTGATCACATCTGGATAAAGATCAATACAATCCATCTCGTTCATCAACATATCAGCCATATTCATATCTCCCTTATCAGCAAACAACCTAATCACCAAATTATACGCAAGAGTGTCCGCACATAAATCGAATTCAGGTAATTTCCGCAGTACCCACAATGCCTCATCAGCGAGTTTTGCTTGATTACACAGAGTCAGAACAATCCTCACCATCTTAACACTAACAAAGCATTCCTCTTTCCGATAAGCTTCAATAACGTCCTTAATCAAATATGGGTTTGCTCTAATCTTAAGAAATTCGCAAGCTTTGCTATACATATAAGGACTGTGTCTATGGCTGGATTGAGTTCCTGCCCATATGAAAAATCTAAGACCCAGATGAAATTGATTTGAATGGCATCTTCTTATCACCTCGTTGATACAAGTGGAGTCCAATTTCACCTTAGCCGAGTCTAATTCCTTCTCGAGATTGGTGGTGCATCCCTGAAGCTGGCCGTATATACTCTCGGCGGCTGATACAGTTGTGGAAAACCGTAAAGCTGAGATTTTTGAGGGCTGAGATCGTAATGAGGGAGATACTAGACGAGAAATCAAGTGATTTAGCATCTGGGTCGCTATAGGTGTAGCGATTGGTGAAAGATTTCGTTAAGAAAATCGTAAAAGGAGGAGACTGAGTTTGAGTGAGAAAAAAAGAAAAAGAAAAAAGAGAGCTTCCCAGATGGAAACGCCGACGAAAACTAAACTATGGGCCGACATGATAATTTAGCCCATTAACAGCCAATTAAGACCCAATAAGAGTTGCTCATACAATTGTTTTTTGGTCAACATATTTCGTAATTTAAATAAGTGCTCGAAAATTCAAACCGGAGTTTTAGAACGCAATCAAACAATTGGTGTTAAAGTTTAACTGATCTTAATCTTTAAGAACTTGTCCAAATGTATGAGAAAATCAGCAAATCTGAAAGGAATGACATTATTTTTTATCAGATCTGAACAGTCTATCGAAAAAGCTTGAAGTCATCTCATACACTTATACCATGCTCAGAAACCGAAACGGTAGATTTATCTAAAAAACGTTTGTGATTATATGGTTTAATTTAGAACTCGTGTTAGATATCAAAAACATAGTTTCATAATTTGGTTAATATTGCAACTTTGTAACTAATTTTTGCTAATTTAAATATTTTTAAGGTTGCAACGTACATAGGACTAGTTCATGAGAAGGCCAAATCATCCAAAATTACAATGACCCCACACAGGTTGACCAATAACAATAACGAAAATTACCAAAACACCCTTCCCACTAAAATAAAATTCACGATCGTGGACGCAATGCTTCAAAATTCAGCCCATGAGCCACCTGACCAGCACAAGCAACCCAGGGGTTGATCGAAACAGGCCTGTGATTGTGGTGGTGGTTCGATGATGATGGGCCAGCCACACGCTCGCACGAGGGACACATGATGAGTGTAGTGGGTGGAGTCATCTGGCCGTAGAACTGTGGAGACAGCTTAAGAGTTCGAAGCTCCATAGCCTCTTTCTGAAGTCTCCGATTCTCTTCAGTTAGCTTCTCTACGCACCGTTTCAAGTACTCGCAATCTACCTCCGTTTGCTTTAACTTGGTTCTGTAAAAATCAAAATCGGACTTGCTCTTAATAAAACTTCTACTCAGGGGTATAAATGTATTTTACTATTTGGCGTTAAGACAAGAAGATATCTCACCTTGCTCTTCTGTTCTGGAACCACACTTCCACTTGTCTTGCCGTCAAGTTCAGCTTCTTGGCCAAAGCTAGCTTCTGTTTCTGCAGAATTACAATAACACCCTTGGTTATTTCTACAGTAAATTACGATTATGCCATTGGTTTCTCTATGACAAAAAAATCAGATTTTTACACTTACGGGATTGAGAGTGTTGTGTTCTTTGAAAGTCTCTTCGAGAAAAGCAGACTGATCTTTTGATAACCTGAGTTTCTTCCTCGACGTTTCACCGCCATCTTCATCTTCGTCGGATGTTCCACGCGAATACCCTCGATCCGGAGTGATCTCGTCGTGATCGTCACCGGAGCCAACGCCGGTGCCGGAGATTCCTTCTCTCTCACTCCTCTTCCCACTTATGGTGCTCGAGATCGTACTGTTTGGAGACGAAACTCCTGTTTCTTCCTCGCAATTCGCAGTTGATGGAAAACTATTCACGTCTATTTTGCGAAGATCTGAAAAAAGCAATCAAATTTTAGGTTTGAGATCTATCGGAGAAGAAGAAAAGCGTCATCTTTTAAATTTGAGATCTGTTCTGTTTCTTCGACAAAAATAAAAAACAGAGAAGATCTGAGATTTTTATTAGCATATACCTGATGCAGGATCAAATGTTTGGTTCCATGGAAATCTCTGGAGATTGTTTGATAATGAAGAGTTAGGATTCAGATTCAGCTGAAGAGGATTGTGAATTTGTGAAAACCCTAAGCTTAGGCTTAAACCCAGATCTTCTTTTCCCATCATCATCAAGAACTCAACAGTTTGAAGAAAGAAAGGATTTTTTTATATATCTTTTGCTGTTGATTAAAAGGAGAGCAGAGGAAGAGAGAGCATAAAAAAAGGTTTGATCTTTTTGATTAGAGAAAGAAATTAGTCAGAAAATGATACAGATGGGATTGTTTCAACTTTGAAGTAATGATCTTTAGTGGGAGAGAAATATAGAGAGAGATGTGAGGTGGTATTGAACAAGAGAGGGGATTAATATAGGACTTTGAATCATGAGATTTTGTCAGGTGGCTAATTTCAATCCATCATTATTGTTTCTTTCTTTATCTCCAACTTGTGTCCCCTTTGGCCTCTGCTATGTCTTTCTTTTTGTACTTTCTCAATAATAAATCAATATGTATGTTCTTTTTTTTTTTTTTGACAAAAAGGGGCACATTTTAGTTTATTTTTTACAAGAAACCCATGTATAATGAGATGGAGGGTGCACACAAAAAAAAAAAGGCCAATTTGTTTTCAAGTGTACGTACGTACACATGTATATGTGTTTGTGTCTGATGATTTAAAGCCAATGTCATTCAAACCAATACAAATGTCCGGTCACTCTGAGAAAGTAATCTACAATTAAGTGACTCATCGTGCGATGTTTTTGTATATGGATAACGAAATTTGCACCTTGTGCTATTTTTTCATGATTTATATCATGTATATCTTATCTAGTATCTCAAAGTTAATAAATATTAAATCTACCACTTCGTGACGTCATTATAATCAAACTTCATGTTCCTATTATATATGTAGATGTCAAGAGAAAAAAGTATAGAAAATAGTATCTTGATTAGTTACGGCATACCGAGCTGAATCAAATCTCCAATAGTGTAGCCAAATTTGTCCATATTTTAAAATAAATAGTTCAAAAAAGAAAAAGGAAAAAAGGTATTTGAGGTTGGATATAGTGGAATATTGACTAATTCGAGTGGTTGGTACAAAACACAATCCAAAAGAATCTGAACTTCTTCAAAGTTGTGGACCAACCAACGGTTATGAACCAATGATATACGTGTGAGATGAATATTTGCATATATAATACCATCATCATGGTTTCTACTTTCATCAACAATGACAAATTAAAGCTATTACTTTTATTTTTCTTCCGTCAGTAAAACCTTTAAATGTCTGTGCTTTTATTTTGCCTTTAAAAATAAAAATTAGCATTTAAGTTTTGAGCAATATTGGTCAAGAGTGTGTATAACCACTTTGCGTACAGTAAACATGGGGGGGCATGGAGATTGGAGCATGTGGGTCATCCCGCGTGACCGTGCGTGTTGTGTTGTGTTGTTTCCTCACTCGCCTGTTCCTTATCATGTGTAACCATCCGCCTCAATCGATGCAAACTTGTTAATAATTTGATGCCTTTAACTGCCTACTTTTATCATCTAATATTCCTTTTTCTTTTCAACTTTATTTTAAAATAGTATTGTTTAGGCTATCTTGTGTTTTTATGAATAGTTGTTTTACAATGATTGAAGCATGTAATTCAATGGTTGTATTAGTCTACTAGTGTCATCGCATAATCATAATCCGAATTAAAATGTTGTGAGTATGTGTGTAAGATGTAGACAAAAAAAAAAAACAGTGATAATACTATTATAAACTGTTATATTTCAAACTAGTTTCATACCGAAAAATAATATCATATTATATTTTATCTATATTTATATGAAAATATATTTTATCAAAACTATATATTTTATAAATAAATTTATCGCTAAATATTTTAAAAAGAGAATGATGCACAAAACCTTGATTTATATTTTTTTATGAATAATCATATAAATTTGAAAAATTAAATAAATATTTTAAAATAATATTTTCGATAAAAATCAAGTAAATTAAACACTACGCACTAATATAAAGATTTTTAACAAACCATATTTTAAAATAATATTTAAAAAATAATATTTTAATAAAATACATTAAACACTAATATAAACATCTTCTAAAAATATAATAAGATTTGTTAAAACAAATTATTACCTTTTCATCAACCAATAATAACTTTATTCCCATGAGTATATTATTTGTTTTGATATTTTTTGCTTCCCATTTTCGAAGCAAGCGTACTATAGTACGACGATAAACACGATTTTTGTCTAATTGATATAGGATAAGAAGAATTCTTGATTTTATTTTTCTGATTTAATATGATGAATAACAAAAGTTAAAAGATGAATGAGAAGATGTAATTTACAAAATTGTTAAGGTATCTATAACCAAACTACTACAATATTAATTTAGAAAATTCATAATTGTTATGTAAAATATTAAATATTAAATATTTTGTTAAAACTAACAGTTGTCTTTTCTGATGATACATTAATAGTGAGTTGTCTTTTCTATTATTTTTCATCTTTTAGTTATTTAAATTTTTTTCTTAAATTGACAAAAATATTTACTGATTATCTATTATACATTTTTATATAAAAATTTATCATTACCAGAAAGTTCAAAATTACTAAAATTTATGATATTAACATTTTTGCTTAAACTGACAAAAATATTAATTAATTATTTTATATTTTTATATAGAAAATTACCATTACCAGAAAGAGATACGTGTCACAACCTAAATTAACGATGACACGTGTCAAAATATAATGAGTTATCACTTTGACACGTGTTACGTTCACGTTAAACGCGTTTCGGTTTATATAATAAGATATAATACTTAACTCACTTTTTATTGTATTTGACCAATATATCAAAACAACAACTAGAAGAGTGGAATAAAGATAACCTAAAAATGTACTTGAACAATACATGAAAGCAACAAATAGAAGAACAGAATAAATATATAGATTATTTATGTGTTAATTATTAACAACATCCAATAAAAGCCGTTTGATTGACGCTCCCATATGACAAAGTGAAACAGGTGTATCTCAAGCGCTGGCATAGAGAGTGAAGAGATACGGCAATGGGGCGACAATAATTGAGAGCAAAAGATGGTTTCGTGGTGAGAGATATTATGACAGTGGGACCCAATGCTTTACATAAGATCCGACAAGATGTCGGAGTTGTGTTTCAGTGTGATCTGTCTGTCCCACGTGTTCACTCTCACTTGTGAGCCACACGCACTAACTAAGTGCGTTACTTCCACTCGCGCATGTTTTCCTTTTACTCATTTCCTCTCGATGAAAAAGGAGTCCATAAACACTAAAGAAACATTACTGATGATTATTGCTCATCATGCTTTTGCGATGTATTGACAATAAAATTGGATGTTCTTGGTGTTGAGGTTCGAGCATGCCTGAGTTTGATTCAGTTCGGCCAAACCAAGGTTTATTTGACTGACATCAGATTCAAACTCGGTCTACTAAGTCTAACTTTTAGCACTTAAACCGTTATTTGTGTAACTAGGGGAAACACTCAAGCCTGAGATCACTATTTCAGAATCAACCGACCAATGTGTCACGAGATAAGACGGAACTTTGGCAAATAATTCAGAGACTGTAGCGAATGGGTCCGAGATGTGAGAAACCCATCAAGATTGACACATGCTTTAAACTAGAGGAGCATCGAACTTAGAGAGGACATTCAAAATCTTTTAGACAAAAAAACTATCGTGTACAAAATATTTCAATGCATTTTTTTTTTTGGTCACGCGCAATATTTTATTAAATTGTTAAAACGACATTGTGGTGGTTCAGTATGGAGGAACACAAATTACGAAAAATACATCAATAATACGGCAAAAAAACTACTTTAAAATTAAAATAACGTGAAATAAAAAAAACTATTGATATATCTATCAATAGGTTGAACTCGTCCAAAAGATTAAAGAATACATGTCATTTAATAGGGTCATGCACCATCTTGATCAACTCATAACAATTTGTCTCGAAGTTCAGCCAAACATTTCTTAACGAGAACATATTCAACATAGCCTAAATGAGAACTTCATGTTCTGTTTGTAATGGTGAATGACTCTTCCTTTGGCATTTAGCCCCTACTCTCACTATGGTATCGTTAAATTGTAGATAGCAAATTGGGATATCACGTCTTCCAAAAACCATCAACTCGGCATTTCACCTTTTTCCTAATTTTCTCCCTAGGGCCTCCTCTCTATGATTACGAAGGTAGTGGAGAAGAATATGAGCATCCTTTTGTGCCTTCGAGAAGGATACTCTTACCTTAGTTTCTCAATTTACATGATAAGTGAATAATTGAATTGAATACACCATTTCATTTAATTAGTTTTCTATGGAAAACAATTTTTCCTATTTTAAAGAAAGCTGCAGGCCTACATCACAGATCCAAATCCAAAGTTGATTCACAAAACAAAATCATTGGCAAAAGAATATTTTAAAAATTATACATAAATATAGCAAACTAACAAAGTATACGATGTAATCATTTTATATGTTTCGAAATTGCGTAGGGCTAATAATTATGGTTTTGCTTAATCATATATGTTTCATGCATGTGTATATTAGCTTTGATTGTTCTTTACAGCATTGGCTGTAGAACGAGGTCATCATTGGTGATATTTAATACTATTTTTTTATCCGTAACCTAACTGACCAATTATTTCCTAAATAAATATATTTGTCTAATTGTCCTCCCACATGTACTCGATCTGTTAACTGGAACATTTGATTTTTTTTTTTTTTGATTTAGGAAACAGGCATGATTATGATCAACCCACAAGGCAACTTATTCTTATTCTAAGAAAAGCTCGTAATTTGAGGTTTGCGTCACATGATTGTTGGATTCTTATAGTATTTAAAAAAAAATAAACTAAGCTTTAATTATTAGCTAATACATAAATATCAACAAAAAATGCGACAGTTTTGATAATTTCTGACGTTAAATTGAGGCATATTATTACCAATGGTAATATGATCATTGAGATTCCCATGCCAAAAATAAAGATAGAGATTATAATTTCTTCAATGATTTTGTTTTAAAAGTCATAATTTGGAGAATCTTGAGAGAGTAAGCTTCGAAATTAGAATAGAAAAAATGGGAAAGTTGGGTGGTGCGTAAGTTTTTTTGGCTTCCCATGTGGAATTGACGTGGCGCACATATTCCTATGCAAGCCAAAACCACCCATTACAGCTAAGCACACGTGTGTGTGACATTCACACGTGCATTCCCAGTTATATATGTCCAGTCAACGGTCAAACATCCGTCTCTTTTTTTCTACTCAAGAATAAATGAAATTTTTGTTAAAACAACGTAATACAGATTATTTTACATATAGGCTTTGATTGGTAGTTTAATTAAGAGCGGTTGGAAGTTCCGTCGCTCGTTGGTTAGCAATCAGACGAACGGTTAAAACGGACATAGTGTTTGGAATAGGTGGTTGAAAGAGATGGGTTGTGAACCGTCTAAAAATATGGGAGTTTACAATAGTCTTATTTACAAAACAGGTGTTAAAAGTTTTTTAATTGTTTAATATTTTCTATTTTCTTAATTTTTTAAAATTTATATTATTCTCTTAAAAGGATTTTAAAACTGAAATTGAAATTTAAAATAATTTATTTCTATTTTAAATTATTTTTTATATTTTTACAATAATGTGTTGTATTATTCAACTGCTTGTTACCAAATTTAGTCCTGAGACTTTGGTTATTCGGTTCGGTTCGGTTTTTTCGGTTTTTAATTTTTTTGGTTTTTGAAAATAGTAACCATTTGGAACCGAATGAGAATTCGGTTTGGTTTGGTTCGGTTTTTTTGAATCGGAAATACCAGAAATACCCAAAAATAACTAAAAATATCTAAAAAATATCCAAAATATCCAGATTTTTAAGTTCCATTCGATTTTTTGGTTTTCGCAAACCGAAAATTGATCGGTTATCAAATTTGAAACCAATCGGTTAATATGCAAAAACCGAAACCGAATCAAATCCCATATTTCGGTTTAGTTTTTCGGTTTCGGTTTATATTCCCAGGGCTATTACCAATTATAACTATTATTTAACCGCTCTTTTTAATTCAACCGCTTTTTCTTTTCCACTATCTTTAACCATCTTGTTTAAACGATGTTACTAATTGAACCCATAACTATTTTTTTTGTTAATCGTTTAAAAGTTTGAAGCAAAAACACGACCAAATAAAATAAATTTATATGTAAAAGAATAATAATTACTTAGCTATGTTATTCTCGGGTGATCATCATCCAGTTGTATATAGTGATGATCCCAGAAGAAAAATATTAACCTTAGAAATGCAGAAATGCAAAGTACATATTACATCGACAAAAAAAAAAAGAAGATTAATGCTCTCTCTCCTTGGCTGTGATGCAAAATTTTGAATAAATTACATCGACAAAACATTCGTAGTTTTGGGGTCGTCCAAAAAGAGCCACCTCTATTAATAAAAAAAATTAAAACCACACTCTCTCCATCAGCTAAAAGTCCAAATTATTAAATCTTATTGTCGTATCAACAACGTTCGACTGTCTTATCAGTCTACACGATGATTTAACAATTAGCAGTTAGATTAGTTTATTTTGTTATTTTTGAAAAATCAAACCAGATGGTCTGGGAAGTGACAGTTTCTCTTGTACACAAGAAAAAGCCTTTTTCATTGTCTAATTATAAAGTATAAACATACAAGGACGAGAATTAGGGCATCGAGAGGTTATTTATAACACAAGCAATATCCTTCTAAACCCACCAAGGCTTTCTCTCCATCAAGTCCTTTGAGAAAACATAACGGAACCTTGAATTGTATGCCAACCATTCAACGACCTGAGATGATTTCTTAATGTTTGGTTTACCTTGTACGCATTTTTGTATCGATTCCCCAAGCTTTTCGTCTGCGCTATCTATTAGCCATCTCATCAAATCACCAGAGCTCAGAGAGGCTTCCTTTGTAAACCTTTCTATTAACTTAGGTAACAACACTTTCTTATGCATCTTTACAATCACGTTTGCTCCAAGAAACTCTCTTTTAGAAGCTTCTAATTCCTCTTTAACGTTTGATGCAGTGTAGGCTTTTAACTGCAATCAATTCAATTATGTGAGTTCTCACTAAAAGCCATTCATATGCAATCTTTAGAATATATATATATATATATATATATCTATATTTGAATAATATTAGTAATAAAATGTCAAAGAAGTTACCACTGGATCTGAGAGAGCACCAGTGCAAAGAGCAAAACAGACAAGTGGCTCTGGTTTGTGAAGGCTGAACATTGAGCCTACTTTATCTTCGGCTGATTTCTTCCTTAAGGCGGTGGAAATAATGGTCTCAAGCCACTGTAACATACATTGATTTCAATGGTTGTCTCTTTCTCTTTGAAAAAGGATAAGGAGTAAAGACTCTTACACGTCCGTTCCGTGGAGTCTGGAAGCGGAAGATAGAGTATTGAATGGTGTTTGCATTTATGATGTGCCCACCTATATTATACGCAGACTGCACTACACAATGAAACCCATTAGTCTCTGCTCAAATATGAATCTATTTTCATGTTAAGCATTGAAATAAAGTAGTAGAATACCTTGTGAAACAAAGCTAACCTTCTGAGGGAATTAGCAGGTACACCACAAGCCAAGTATGCCTAGAGAAGATATATAAAGAATTATCCTCATAGAATCATGAACTATAAAAGGTTATGGGATTTTATATCAGATCATAATGTTCTTACATGCATGAGGAGAGCATTGTATATGTTGATCCAAAATGCTAACTTTGCATTGCCTTCCATTTGATTTATACTAACTCTCTCCAGTTGTTCAACAAGAAGCCTGCAAGTGCAATCATGCGTTCTCGTAATCCAAACCATCAAATATATTTTTTTTTTTTGAAAAATCACCATTGTTGGACTAACCTATAGTGGTTAATAGCATATGATGCTTGAGAGAATCTTCTCTTGTCTGATGAGATCCAAGATACTTCCACCATGGATCTACAGGACCAAGCTCGGTCTTCATTCATAATGTTCTTGGGGATGATCACATTGCTAGTCGACGATCTTGATAGGGTTGGTGATCTTCTCCTCTTCTCGGGATCTGCTGATATGGCACTGCTGCAGAGCCAGAAGTATACTGAAGCCATACACTTGACCATATCTTCAGACAACTTGTTTGGGCATTGGTACAAATGATCCTTTAGAGTTCTTTGCGATCGAGATTTCTCTGTTACTGAATCGTTTAAGTGAGACTGAAAGAAAAAAACAATAGAATATATAAAATTTAGAAGACAATGATGAAATTAGGGGAAAATTAGCTCTTTGTTTTCATTTACTTTTGCTTGACTTGAGTAACTTGTTGTTGAAGGAATATAGTGTTTGTTCTGGAACTGGGAAGACTGGTCCTTTTTTGAGGTTTTTGGACTCGAATCTTTAGGAGTAACCAGACTATGCCAAGGGTTTGGAGAAAAATTCTTGGAAGAACAAAATGCATTTGAAATAACACTTGGGGGTTTTCTTGGTGGCTGTTTTATATGATGAGCTGGAGAAGAAATGCTTGAGCTTTGCTCTGAAGATGCTCTGCTGATTGTCTGTTCAAAGATACTCCGGTACAGAGAAAGCACATGTTGCTCGCGATTCGCGACCTCTGCTTCCAGCAATTCAATCTCCGTGATAAGTTCCTTTGCCTGAATCAGCCAAATCACATTTATACTCAAAGTTTCACAAATTTCTAAGCTGGATTTAAGCTTAGTAAAATGCATGGATCCTGAAGTTTTACCTGACCAGCAAAATGTCGGTGCCCTGGAGATAAACTGCTAGAAGCGCGGCCCATTGCTTTCTCTAACACCATTCTCATAGATTTCTCTTGTTGCAGACGAAGGTGAAGCTGCTCCACCTGTTTAGCCAAATCACAAGAATCATTCACATGAACTAGTTCACTTATGGGACCATGATAATGCATGTTAAATACGAGGAGACATGAAACTACTGGGCTTACATCGCGTTCCAAGGATGCTCTATCCTTAGAAGACACATTGTTTTTAATAAATATCTGACGATTATGCAGAGGTTTTGGTATCTTGTTTGCTCTTGTTTGAACAGAGGATGTCTTTGAACCAGAAAAAAAAAAAAAAACAACAAATCAACTTCAAGAGAAAAATAGTCGTATGAAATACAAATTTCTCAGTCTTACTTGTATTCTAGTGAAGTTGTTAGTAGATTGTGAAGCTCCATTACTAGAAACGTGGAGATCTCGCTCTGAAGACGCACTGGGAATATCATAAACCAGAATTAAAGCTTAATTAGTATGAAAAAGTTCTATGTCGTTTACATCATATAGACGTTTAAGCAAACAATGGTGTGAGAGAAGCAGCGAGAGTACCTTTTAGACCGTCCATGTTTATGAGAATCCGGGCAATGCCAAGAATCTCCGTCTTTATTCAAATCCAAACCACCCATCTCAGCCAAAACGTTAAACCCAGATGATGAAAAGTTGAAATGAACGTGAGAAATTTGATCAAAGTCTCCAAGAAAGTATCAGTGAAATGGGGAATGAAGAATTATGATAAAAAAAGAAGGAGAGAATTCAAATGCAGCCAAGAGGAGAAGAAAGAATGAAGAAGTAAATGCAGAGACGAGAACTGAAACTGTAGCTTAGGCCAGAAGAAAGGGGACCAGGTTTGATCAGATATTGGTGCCCTGCCTAAAATTAAATTACATTCACTTTATGGTTGTTGTATTGCATTTATTTCGAATTTTTTCTGTCACATTTCAAATTTTTAATTTTCCTAAATCCATTTCCCTCCTTTTTTTTTCGAGAAATTACTACAAATTGGCATTTTCTCTGGTCAAAATAACACTGTAGTATTACTAAAAGAGAGTACAGTAGTTAATGTTATCATGTCGGTACGAATACATTTAGAGTTTAATGCTCTAATATCAATTTTCTTGTCTTTTTTTCCTAATTTTGAAAAGTCCGTTAAATTTCATATACAACGTGACACTTTATTTTTGGAATTTCAGTTACCAACTTACCATCGAAAAATAATTTAATAAGTGATGTTCAATAAATAATTTGTTGGAAGCAGAATTACTTGGGCCTTGAGATTTGGGTTGGCCCAACAACCTCAGTGAAAACGGTGCTTTCTGTCAAATTTTTGTATTACAAATTTACAATCAGAATTTTTAATAAAGAAATAATAATCACTGGATCCCCAAGTCCACGGCATGCAAAAAGATATAATAATGGAGATTAAATTGGTATAAAAAGTTGGAGAAAGATAGATACAGTATGTGGATAAAATTAGCTAGAAACTATAATTAGGTGAAGATTTGAGAGAGTAACGTTGTTGTTATTTATAATAATAAGATGAATGATGACGAGAAATAAATATGCGAATATGCCACCGACGGGAGAAAGACACGTGGACGGCTGAGAAAGCTTTGTGAAGGAATCTTAGGAAAAAAAAAGATCTGAGAGAGCAAAAAATATGAAAATGAATATTTTTTTGTTTTTCCATTCTAGATAAGCCGTTCTCCTCGTGTCCACGTGGCCTTTGAGAACGTGGGACCTACTAATCTAAATGACTTCTAAACCCATCCACTCATTATCTCTATATCGTGATCCTCTATGTTCGTCCTTTTTTTTTTTTTTTCTTGTCATAACAAAAAATTGCTCTTATAGTGATTATGGTACTATGATAATTATTATTTTACATAGTAAAGTTCTTAGAGATTAGGTGAAGATTCTGTCTTGGAAAAATATTTGACGATTAACCAAACCAAAATAAGAAAGCTTAGTATAAGATATGGCATTTGGAGTTCGGGTGGTGTCTAATACAAATAATATTTGGGACATTTGTAATCTTACCAAGAAATGAAAGCACAATCATGTTTTTCTTTCTTATGATAACATATTTTACTTACTCATGGGTCTATTTTACTAAAAATATAAATATATATATATATATATATTTTAAGGTTTAGAATATTACATAAAATAACCAATAGTTTTGTGGCCCTATCTATAAAACCAAAATCTTATTTTTCTTTATGTGTAGGATGTTAACATTTGTTTACTTTTTTCCCTTTCTTATGATATCTTATTAAACAGATGTCATATTTTATTTAGTTGTGTTTATAACTTCTAAAAATCTAGTCAAGGTTCTTCTGAATGGAACGCGTGAAGGGCTATTAAATAACTTAAAATGTTGATAGTGTGACTCAAACCTTTGCAGTTTTTGTATACATATCCATCCCTTATGTAAATTAAAAAAATATAAGGGAACTATAATTATTTAGCATAAGACAAATGGATAATCACAAATGCATTAAACCTACGAACTGGTCTATATAGAAAGAGTATTAGTTACAGCTATTATATTTGTTGTGTCATTAATATATAATTTTATATAAGATATACGTCATCATGTTAAAAAGAAAACACAGATAAAGCTCTTTTTTTTTTATTATAGTAAATTAAACTTTTGAGATTTAGACAGCAGCCTGTAATACATCCATTCAAAAATTTTATACAAAAATAGCCATTACTAATTAATACTAGTAGCTAATTGGACTTCTTAGTTCAAGTAATTCAATAATTTTTCCCAAAAATAAATCTGCTAATGTGGACACGTTGCATTGACTATTAAGTCAATGTGAAATATGGAAAAGGAAAAAATCCACCAAGGATACACCAAATATTTTCCGATTATATGTATATTAATAAAAAAAAGAATTAAAAAGAAAGAATATATGTAATAAATCCGACCAGATAAACCGATATTATTGTCTTTCTTCCGCTCCTTGTCTCTCCCTCTATCTCTCTCTAGATTCTGTGTTTCTGTGATCAGCTAAGATCCGATCCGCGACCGTTTCAACTCCGATCAGATCCGATTAAGATAAGTAAATCGGGTCGGGTATGACTCGTCGATGCTCTCACTGCAATCACAATGGCCACAACTCTCGGACTTGTCCCAATCGCGGGGTGAAGCTATTTGGTGTTAGGCTTACAGAAGGTTCGATCCGGAAAAGTGCAAGTATGGGTAATCTTAGCCATTACACGGGTTCTGGATCGGGTGGGCATGGTGGAACCGGGTCTAATACTCCGGGTTCTCCGGGTGATGTCCCTGACCATGTCGCTGGTGATGGTTATGCTTCCGAGGATTTCGTTGCTGGCTCTTCCTCTAGCCGCGAGAGAAAGAAAGGTTTCTCCTTTGATTTCTGGGAATTTTTTTATAATCAAATTCCAATTTTTGTGCGTTTTTTAAGGAACAGAATCAATTCAATTATCCGTACAATCCGTGGGAAATGAGTTTATTTTGCATTATATTCGCTAATTGCATTATGTAACAAGTGTTGATCTTGTTTATGTAACCAGAGTTTGATGTGTGTTTATTGAAGAAATTTGTTGGCCAATCAAGTTTATGCGGCTAGATAATGCAATTTGGGTGAGGAATTGTCTGATTGTTTGTTTGATTTGGTTTTCTAGGAACTCCATGGACAGAGGAAGAACACAGGATGTTCTTATTAGGTTTACAGAAGCTGGGTAAAGGTGATTGGCGAGGTATCTCCAGAAACTATGTGACTACAAGGACACCAACACAAGTTGCTAGCCATGCTCAGAAGTATTTCATCAGACAGTCCAATGTGTCTCGTCGCAAAAGACGTTCTAGTCTCTTTGATATGGTTCCTGATGAGGTTAGGTCCTTCTTCATTCAAAACACTTATTTAATCGGTCTTATGCACATTTTTCATATCAGAGTAGTTAGAGATTGAATAATCCGTAGGTGACTTGTCTTGCCTTCTACATTTCGATATGAAACGAGAATTCCAAAAAAGTTGGATTCTGTTGTGGTTCTAATGGATATGCTTTAGGGTACCATTTTGCAGCTAATCTTTGTTAAGAACCTGAATAGAGATCGGACTCGTCTAAAGCTTAAAAGCATGGAACTTCAAACCTCTTTTGGTCTTGTCATGGAAATTTGATCTTGAAATGCAATTTTTTTATTTTATTCTGCTTATGCATCTAATTTGTCCTTGTAGGTTGGAGATATTCCGATGGATTTGCAAGAACCGGAAGCTGAGAACATTCCTGTGGAAACAGAAATGCAAAGCGCTGACTCTGTTCATCAGACACTTGCTCCTAGCTCCCTTCAAGCACCATCAATCTTGGAAATTGAAGAATGTGAATCCATGGACTCCACAAACTCTACCACCGGGGAACCAGCTGCAACTGCTGCTGCTTCTTCTGCATCCAGACTAGAAGAAACTACACAACTGCAATCACAACCACAACCGCAACCACAACTACCTGGCTCATTCCCCATACTCTATCCAACCTACTTCTCACCGTATTACCCGTTTCCATTCCCGATATGGCCTGCTGGTTATGTTCCTGAACCACCAAAGAAAGAGGAAACTCATGAGATTCTCAGACCAACTGCTGTACACTCGAAAGCTCCTATCAATGTTGATGAGCTTCTCGGTATGTCTAAGCTTAGCCTTGCAGAGTCCAACAAGAATGGAGAATCTGATCAGTCTCTTTCGCTGAAGCTAGGTGGCGGCTCATCGTCAAGACAATCAGCATTTCACCCAAACCCTAGCTCTGATAGTTCGGACATCAAAAGCGTGATACACGCTGTATAAAGATCTGTGGAAGACTGTCTAAAATGGCAATTTGCAGGAAGATCTCTTGTCTCTGGTTTGGGGTTGTTACAGGTTAGTTCTTGGTTTACAGTAACTTAAATAAGATTTGCTTTGTTAGGTTGTTTAACTTGGTAGGATGTTTTAGTTCAGCTTTGATCATTAGGGAGAAAAAACAAGAAAGAAAAAGAAAAGAAAAGGGTGAAAAACAAATTATTATTTTTTTGCTTACATTTCTTTATATTTGTATGCTTTTATTTTGAGTCTAGGATGCGTTAATTTTCGTTTAAATGTGTACTAAAAACTAGAATTTATTAGTATTGAATAAATAAAAGACAGTTTGTTTATCCGCTAACCAAACTAACCGGATTGAAAACGGAAATTAAATCAAGCCGAACCGGTTCTAAACCGGACTCCAGATTCTGCTCGCAGCTTTGAGTAAGCCAATGGCCCAATGCTTTATAGATCAGTGTTGTAGAGAGAATTAACAAGTTCCCAAGCGTGTTTCATAAGTACAAAGCCAAATGGGTTTAAACTTTAAACTGGACTAAATGGGCCTCAAAGAACTTAATGACGTGTCAAAATGAGGAGCGTTAAATTTAGGGTGATGAGTCGAGAGTATTCCCGCGTTCATCTGGTGAACTCGTATTAGGTTAAAAGTCCACAGTAAATCAGTAATGGAAAGTAACCGCGGTGATTTACGCAGATGCCACGTGGCACGTAACTCTCTCTCTTTTTCTTCCTCGTGTTGATTTTTTTGTTTTTTTTGCTCTCTTTAGGTGTTTCCCCTTCACAAGGCGCGATTTGAGTCGCCTCGCATTTCAAACCCTTCTTCTCCGGCGTAAACATATACTCTCTCTCTCGTTAAAAACCCTAGTTTCGTCTTCAGCTTCGTATTTAGCGATGCTTCCACACTCGTACACCGTCGATTCGCTTTCGCAATCTCAAGACCTAGCATCGGCTATACTCTCAGCTTCAACGCCGTCGAATATCTCTGCTGCTTGCTCTTCCGTTGAATCGTTTCTTCAGTCACATACGCCTGATCAATGTCGCCATTTCTTCTCTATTACTTTTCCGAGTTTAATTTGTAAGATCTTCGGCTTCGGCGACGCTACCGCTGCATCTCCGGCACAGTCTTCGTCCTTGCCGCCGAACGGTTGGATCGATGTGATCTCAACGGCTAACGATTTGGATTTAGCGGAAAGAGTTTTCTCTCTCTTATCCCCTAGTGGAATACTCATGAGCTCAATCTTTGCTGTTGATAAGTTATCTCTTGTTAAGTACGTTTTCCCAACCGAACGCTTACCGGAGAATGCTCGATTTATGCTCTCTAGCGAGAAGTATCGAAGTGCGTTATCTAATCTGTGCCCCTTTTTGAAAGGTAAAATTGAGGAGGATTCACTTCGGGGTTCATCTTATGAAGTTAGGCTTAATGTTTTCGAGTATTACATGTTTTGGCTCTCTTATTATCCGGTTTGTAGAGGAAACAACGAGAGTTCAGCTGTGATTCCTATCCAAAAGAGAAAGATGTTTAGGCTAGAAAATTGGACACATATCAAAGGTTTTCCAGGGAGTAACAAGCGTGGTTCAGATCAGAAATTGGAGTGTAATCTCTACCTACGGCTTCTTTACTCATATCTGAAAGCATTTGTTCCTGTTTTCGACTTAAACGCACACCAGCCGTATCGTAGTAGCTCTCTTTTGCATTACGGAAATGGGTATGATGGGTCAGTAATGACAAGAGCTGAGTTTTTGGTGAATGTGTTTGTGCATTATTGGCTTCTTGAGAATGACTTCTCACCGTTTCCTGTTGTAACGGCTAAATCTTTTGGTGTGGCTCCTCCTTTTCGTTCTACTGTGGAGGAGATTCCACCTACTTGTGGGTTGGAAGAAGTAGTGAAGTTGCTTGTTAAGTATCTGAATTTGAGCTGGGTTACAAGTGGTGTTGGGAGTGAAAACTGCATTGAGTATGGCGAGAGTCCATGGTGGAAGACACCGACTTCCGGATCTTCATTCCATGTCGCGAATTTGAGCCTCAGGCCGCTCACTTCCTGGAATACCTATTTACAGAGGCCGCTCTATCGTTATATATTGAGGAGTTTCTTGTTCTGTCCCATAGGAAGCTCAATTAAGAATGCATCTCAGGTGTTCTCCATCTGGGTTATATACCTGGAACCATGGATGATCAGTTTGGATGATTTCTCAGATCTTGAAGCTGCTTTAAATGGATCTGTAAAAGATGTGAAAAAGGAAGAGTCTTATGAATCACGCGTTTGTGGATACACGTCTTTGTGGCAGAGCTATGTGATATCCAATTATCTCTACTACAGTTCTCTGGTCATGCATTTTATTGGCTTTGCGCACAAGTTCCTTCACACAGATCCAGAAATAATAACTCAGATGGTTCTGAAGGTTTGATCCCTGGCTTAAGCTATTTTCTCAAATTAATGGGTTTATCTCTTAGAATATGGATTGCAAGACTTCTGTTTTTAAATCTTAATGTGACTGAATGGTTCTATTGTGTCTCTCTAAATAGGTGATGAGTACATTGACATTGTCAAAAGAGCTTTTGGTTCTGATGAAGAATATTGATAAAGCCTTTCACTCCAAACAAACTGGACCAGGAAATTCAAAAGTGAACGAATTGTCTAGATTTGCTCCATCTATCCGTGAGCAGTTGAAGGTATGCCTATATTTTTCCTCAACACCATTTGTTATCTGTTCTCTGGGCTCTCATAATAAAAAAAGGGAATTTAGTTTTTTTTCATCATAACACCCTTGGAAAGTTCAACAAAACACTGTAAAATCAATCTTTTTTCACATAAATACAAAAACTCTATACTGAAAAATCATGTTTAACTGCTTGTGGAACTTCAGGATTGGGAAGATGGGTTGTGTGAGAGCAACGCTGATGGTTCATTCTTGCATGAAAACTGGAACAAAGACTTGAAACTCTTTAGTGATGGTGAAGATGGGGGACAACAACTGCTTCAGGTTAATGTCTTCCTTTTATAATCTACTGTAGTGATAAGTTCGGAATAAAAAAGTAGAAGATAGATTTCTTTGTTGGATGATATCTAGAAATGTGCGTATAAATAGCTCTATTATGGAATGATCCAGTTGACAAATTTATGGATAACCTTCCCATTTACTTGTTTTGTTGTTTTTAGCCTTCTATCTGAATTAACATGAGAATTTGTTGCTTGACAATTAGATGAATTCGCAGTCATCGGCGACGTTGTGAGCTATATATTAACTTGGTAATTTATTTTTGAGGAATTGTTCACGTAAATATACTGTCAGAAGTAGTTCTCCTACATTTGTTTTTCAGTATCCTAGTTGTATCGATGAGCCATCAGAATCCCTGAGTACGCAACTGTACGCATGTTTGCTTGTTTCAGATACTCTATTTTTAACTGATGTGACTCTAGAAAGTAGAATCCCTTAGCTCATAGGGGCGAGTGGAGCTTAAAAGTTGTTTAACTTTGCTGAAGGCTTTTGTTCTTTGCATTTGCAGCTATTCATACTACGGGCAGAAGCCGAATTGCAAACAGTGTCCGAGAAAAACCTCACAGAGGCCCTTAAGTGTGTAGATTCATTAAAATCAGCGGTTTCAAACTTCTTTGGCGGGCATGTCATAAAACCAATCAATTTTTCCCTGGAGCCGGACCATCCCCAGAAAAACCGTGACGAGCTCTTCAAGCCACGTGGTGCTGGTAACCAAATAGCAGGCAGTGTGAAGTACAAAGGAGACTGGATGACCCGTCCGGTGTCAGAAGACGAGGTTGCATGGATGGCGAAACTGCTAATCAACATCTCTATCTGGGTCAATGAACGCCTCGGGCTGAACCAATCTGAGACCAACAAAGACAAGGAAGAGAATTCAGAGTCGGTGTCATATGTAGACGTATCAGGGGAAGATGTGAGAAACATTAACGGACCTGGAGATGCTGCGAGGATGATGTTGCGAGGGATTGTGATGATATGTGGTACGGTGTTGCAGCTGATGAAAAGATTCGGGGTTCGAGTCAACCTTCGGGTCATGGCGTCCAAAAAGTTTCTGATGCTTTTATTCCTCTATATCTTGTTTCTTGGACTCAAAAGGATTGTAACTAGAATGATTTGGTAGAGTCTTGTTGTCCAAAAGCTCAAGTACAAGGGAATAGATCCTTCAAGTCGCATAGAGGGTTTGATAGGAATTGCAAAGTTTATTTACGAAACAGGGACTAAGTTTTTTGGGTATTTACATGTAGGTCCCATTACATATATTAAAGCAATTAATCATCGTCACCGGAGACGTGTCTTTGCTTATTACATCCAATGAGAATTCTCCACGTGTCATCTGCTAATAAGATCCAGCCATCAGCAAATTTCTGCGGTCGTTGGTCGCCGACTATATGAAAATTCCGAACACCTCCTCTACGGCTTGCTTTGTGATCTGATCGTTTCTCTGTAACGCGAACGTTCGAAATTGACCGGAGAATTCGTCTGTCTTCTTGATCTGTCGCGAATTTGTTAAAGCTCCTTTCAGAGGTTTTGCTTCCTGATCTTCTGCGGTCTTCACCGCCATGGCCGCACCCTTCTTTTCAACTCCATTTCAGCCTTATGTCTACCAGGTTTAGTTTCATTTCCCCAAGGGGCCGTGTTTCTTATTTGCAATTTGAAGGTTCATTTGTTAAGTAGGAGTTAGAGAATTCCATGTTGTCATTTACTTGGATTCGTTTTGCTTAATTGGGTGAAAGCATGATCCGGGCATTTTTGGAGCTTTTAGATTTCCATTTTATCTGTTGTGATTGCAGACATTTCTGAGATGATGTGATTATGACATTGATATCAATTTTGTTGATGCAGAGTCAACAAGATACAGTTACACCTTTCCAGATTTTGGGTGGTGAATCCCAAGTTGTTCAGGTAGATTGCTTTTTTTTTTTTTTAAATAGCGTCATCTTCACATTTTGTGGCTCTATTATACTTTTAACTTCTCCAATCATTGGTCGTCTGTTGGCAGATAATGTTAAAGTCAGAGGAGAAAGTAATTGCTAAGCCTGGTACTTCCCCTGAATTATTCACTTCTCTATTCAATTTTGTAAGAGTGGTTCAGCTAATTTGTTATGGTTCTGTAGCTTCCATGTGCTACATGTCTGGTTCCATCGAGATGGAAAATACATACACTCCTGAACAAGAAGTTGGAGTTTTGCAGTGGATTTTGGGCAAGAGTGTAAGCAGTGTACTTCTTCGGAATACTGGGCAAAACGATGGATTTGTGGGTATTGCTGCACCTTATTTGGCTAGGATTCTCCCGGTTAGTGATTTTAGCTTTTCCATGTCGGCATAATTGTCTTCTATATCACTCATAATGTACCACCTGATCTTATTCATGATTGTGTTTGTGATATTTGGTTATTTTGTTTCTCCTGTAGATCGATTTGGCAATGTTTGGAGGTGAGATCTTATGCCAGGTAGAGTCTTTCTTCCTAAATGTGGACGCTTATCTCTCAGTTTCTTCCTCATTCAAATCATGCTCCTGTAGAGTTGCATGACCTTGTCTTCTTGTTGTGTAGCCAGATGCATTCCTTTGTTCCGTCCATGATGTGAAAGTTGTCAACTCCGTTGACCAGAGGGCAAGAAACATTGTTGCCGCTGGTGCAGAGGTAAGACGGACAATACTTTGCATTGGTTTCTAATGCAGTATCTACATTAGTATTCTTACCAATCCCACAAATTCTTGTCTGGCTTCTACTCACAAATTGTTGTTGCAGGGATTCCTCAGACAACGCCTATCTGGACAAGGTCTTGCTTTTATCCTCGCAGGTGGCTCAGGTGAGGTTTTATCCCAATGAAATGTTGTTTTTGTTTAGGCCTCATCCCCTCCAAAAAACTGATATTACCATCCCAAACATGTTAGTTGTACAAAAAGTTCTGGAGGTAGGAGAAGTTCTTACCATTGACGTGTCTTGCATCGCTGCTCTCACTCCCTCAATCGATGTCCAAATCAAATACAATGCTCCTTTGAGACGAGCAGTATTCGGGGTACATTTACACTCTCCCTCACATATATATTGTTTAAATGTGAAGAAGATTCAGGATTTCTGATTTGTTCATGATCTGTTGCAATCTTTCAACATCCAAAAGGGTGATAACGTAGTAATGGCGACTCTAACGGGGCCAGGCATTGTCTTCATACAAAGCTTACCGTTTCATAGGCTCTCGCAGCGTATCGCAAGGTAAACGAACAATCCAAATCTCCTTTTGTCTAACAGATATGTTTATATAAGTTTGAATGGTTTTGTGACAGGTCGGTGACGCCACCAAACATGAGAGAAAATCCAAAGTTGTTGATACAAATAGCGATATTTGCGTTCCTCGCATACGCTGTGATTCTATCATCGTTGATCTTAACCGAAGTTTGAAAGCAGAGAGAAATAGTAAGAAATTGAGGTGCTTTTCTCCGACCAAAAAAAAGTAACGTTGTAATTGTTCAAATTAGCTTGGGTGTTTGGACTTTGGAAGATGAATGATACACTCATAGATAATAGCTCAAACCATTTTCTTTTCGTTTACTAGTGGGTTCAGTCAGACGTGTTATTTTGATATTGCTCTGAAAACGTAAATAAGATAATAGTAGTTGTGACCAAAAAAAAAAAAAGATATAGGAGTTGAACAAATTTTGTTTCTTTCTAAAGTCGCACATAATTTTAAATTAATTAATTATTAAAAATGTCCAATGATATTATTGACTAATTTGATCGATAGCTAAGAAAATGGATTAAAGCAGTGGTTAATTTTCCAAAAACATTGAAATGTCATTAAAAAAAAAAAAAAACATTAAACATGTTTTACGCACAATTTCATAGGTGTTACCACACGAATTTCAATAGTACACAGTTTTTTTTCTTTTCTTTAGCATAAACTATACAAAATTGATACCCATTGATACGATGAATACCGTTAAAAAAGTCGATTAAAGGAGTTCTTTGACATGCTTACGGACATAATTTCTCAAATCAGTGAAATGTCAGTGGACAATATAAGCAAAAGCTGAATAAGAAAAAATTAGACAATCGTAAAAACCAAACATAATTTCTCACTGCAAATTCCACTGATATCATTAGATTTATAAGAGAACCGATACAAAAATCGAATTCCACGACAAAAAAAAAAGAAAAGAAGAAGCAGCATTTGATGACAAAAGAGCTCTCTGCTTTGTTGTTCATTACAGCAAAATAAGAAAATAAAAAAACAAGTTTGAAAAACAAAATAAAATCAAGCTCGAGATCTCTCTCCCTTGCCACGTTTGGAGTATCGGAGTTTATCTTCACTGACATCAGTAACCACCAGCGGTGGTGGTGATCGCTCGTACCTTGATGGCTTCCTCTTGAAATGCCTATCTTCGTCGCTCGATTCATAATCTGCTACTTCCATTTCCTTCCTACTACTTTGTCGGTGAACTGATGTTCCGACGTTGACGGTTGCGGCGGAGGCAGTTGGATCCGTCGTCAAAGAAGTAGAAGAAGACGAAGATACTTTTCTTCTTCGTTTACCAGAGGATGTTTCTTCCTCCGGAAAACTTATACGAGCGAATACGCTTGACTTGTGACTATTATCGATATCTGCTTTAGTTGCGGCGGCGACTGGTGGCTCCGATGAACGAGGTTCCGATCTCTTGCGGTGGTGATGTTGGCTGCGTTCGGAATCACCACGATGGTGGCGATGATCTCGGCTTCTATCTTCATCACGACGATCCCGTGTGCGGTCGTGTTCATGATCTAGGTCTTGGTGACGAGACCTTTCACGGTCGCGTTGTCGATCTCTTTCATCAGGATAACGATCGGATTTTCTCTTGGAATCGCGTGACGGAGAGATGATTTTACGCGGTGGCGGATGCTCTGGGGATAATCTCTCCGGTAGTCTCCGGCGATCGTAGTCGTGAATCGGTGGCTGAGGTGCTTGTCTCTGTAAAAACATTAGTTGTTAACCCAAATTAAAATAATATCAAAGTAACAATGGATTCGGGCCCAAAAATAACAAGTAATTGGGCTCTATAGCCCAATCACCATTATCGCCTTGCGGATCCTACTAGGCTTACTTTAAGATTCTTTTAAACTTTTTTTTTGCCATCTGCCATTCTAATTGTTTTTAGTTTAGTTCAGATTGTAAAAATTCTCTATAGATTTTGATAAACCCAAATTTTATAATTCAGAAAAATTACATTTGAAACACACAAATTAAAAAAAAAAAAAACCCCATTAATTCCCTAGTTATTTTTAAGTGTTTTTGTGGTTAATGAGCAAAATGAGGGAGGAATTAGAGGCCATTTTCTGATCATAAAAATAAAAACCAATAGTAAATGAAGAGAGCAAAGCACTAGTAAACACAGAGAAGAAGAGAGAGAGAGAAAGAGATGAGACAACAAAAGGAGACATACGGATTTATTAGGGTTGATGGATGATGCAGAGGCTGAAGTCCCATTGTTCATCATCATTCTGCTATTCTCTCCATCCCTAAACATCTTCCCACTGTTACACAATCATACACAACTCATGTTTAGGTTTTAGCATATCCTTAGTCTGAATGTCTAGTAAAGTAGAGTTAGTATGTGTTACCCTTCAGTTCGTCTCTCGTTTTCACGTTTTCTTAACATCTCAGCTTTTCGGGCTTCCGCTTCATCTCTGCCCATCATGGCACGTTGGAGATTCATGCGGTTTCCCATTTCCGCTAGGTCCCTGCGCAATCACACAATATTCCATCATGAGACTATTGGGTAAGCTTGTTGCTCTTCGTTGATAGAGCATTAAGTGAGTGTTGGTTTACCTATGAGGTGGTGGTATATTAGGGAACCCAAATCCTTGTGCAATGAATGGATCTGGATGCATCATATTCATACCCCCACAAAATCCCATGTCCATTGGGTTTAATCCGTAACCCACAAATGGAGGCATTGCCCCTGGAAAAGGGCCTCCAAACCCATTGAAGCCAGGGTGAAAGCCATTGAAGCCAGGTTGAACACCGTTGAAGCCTGGTTGTACGCCGTTGAAGCCGGGTTGCATGCCGTTGAAGTACTGCGGGCCTGGTCCCATTTGCATCATATAGTCAGGGCCTGCTAGATCTGGCACAGGATTCCATTGCATGTCTGCACACAAAAAAAACAAACCATCTTTTAGGCCTCCCTTTCGATTGACATAGACTTAGATAATGACAATGAATGGCTTTCAGCATAGCAAAGAAAGCTTTTACCATTCCCAGGAACTTTGGGTTTCTTTTTCTTCTTTTTCCCTGTATAGAGAAAAAAAAACGAAGGAATTACATTGATGAATGGCAACTAGGGTTCAGTTCCTCAGTAGTTGAAAAAAGAAAAAGGTTCATGTGAGGTCCAGCTTGATTAATCTCAGAAGGGATAATCTGAACTGGACTATCAGTCACAAATCATTCGAAAAGTCCAGTGAAGCTAATATTAGCACATATTTCTTTTACCTGGCTCTCCAGCAGCAACCTGCTGCTGCACTTCTTCCTTGGGGGCTTGCGTATTCAATTTTGAAACTGTTGCTTCTTTCACAATCGTGGACCCTTGAGTGCTTTCACATGCATCAACTAGCTTTTCCGCATTAACTTCCGCAGATGCCCGAGGGGCACTTGTGATCTCTGCAATTTCCATTGGTGGCTTTATGGTTGAAGCATCGTTATTGTTACTAAGTACTGGTTTCTTCTCGCCTTTAGATGCAACAGATGTAGTAGGAGATAGAACCTTGGGAGGTAGACAGCGTGCAGACTCCAAATCTATATTATGTCCATAATAATTCAGCAGTGAGGACTAATCAAAGAAATATAGAAACACATGAATTTAAGATAATGACAGACCTGGGATATGGCCAACGCTGCCGACGTTCTCAGTGCTATCATTTCCAGCTTCCAAAATACGGTTTATGGTATCCCTGAGGGTCTTGTTTGGTAGAAGATCGTCAGCAAGTACATCAGTTGCTCCACAAACACACCTTGACTTTGAAATAATGTGATCTCTGATACCTGAAATGCATATAAATCGAAGTGAAAAAAGGATAAATATGTAGAATTGCAACGGTCAACAAAAGGTTTTTGTGGAACAGCAGAATGCATGAGAAGAACTTACACTTGTCACAGAAGCTCTGGTAACAACATTTGCTTGTAAGCGCAGCATCTCTCATTACTTCTTTGCATAATGGGCATTTTAGCTCAGGCGGAAGTTCTCCTACAGAACGTGTTGTTGAGGGCAACCCCTCCATTTCTTTCTCAAAAGCATCCCTGAATTTGTTGACGACATAACAATCATTAAAATTATAATCAATAAATGTGAAGAAGTACCAACATTCCCATACTGATTCAGCACAACGTACTCATTTGGTTTCAGAACTGCAACTGCGCCACTTGGCAAGGAATAAGAACCATCTGGGGTTGCCATCAACATGGACTTGGGGATACCAGTAGGTGGTTTAACTCTCTTAACATCATAGTTAGGGTCACCATTTGTGGGGCAATGCTGAATAAAATGTCCTGAGACAGTAAACAAAATGCTCTTAACATTTTTTTTCTTCTATGATATATCAATACACAAAAGCGAGAGAAGAAAAAAAAAAGATTTTCAAAGCTGACATACCAGGGACATTGCAACGATGGCACACATATCCTGGAGGTGGCGTTTTCCTTTCCATTCCTATCGAAGCCAACAAAACCAAACTAAGTATCTTACAACTTGATGCAAATATAACAAAATTATATAATATATTGGCAAAAGTTAATGAAGACATTCCCGAATCAAAGAATAAAAGTAAGTATAAATTACCAAAACCACGTCCACCAATCCTTCCAGTCATACCCCTTCCGTAACCTCTCCCAGCCCCAAAAGTATCTGGACCTTGTCTGTTACATTGAATAAGAATAAGAGGGATGTTAACCTTCTCACAAATTCAACAGTTTCACCTTCACCATTTCTGGAAGATTGCTTACCGTTGCCAGTCAAGTGCTGGAGTGTCAATCAGCGCCTGAATTTTGCTTTCTTCATCTACTTTCTCGTCTGCTGGTGCAAGATCAGGACATGGATTAATATGCTGGGCATCTTGGGCATCAGGAATGGAATATAAGTCAGTCCCAAACTCGTCCCATTCATCTTCAGGCTAAGAGGTGAGTAAGGATGAAAATTAGTACTGTTGTAGTTGAAGAAAATTAGGTGCAGTCAATGCCAACATAAGCCGAGAAACGTTCACTATAATCAACTTACATATTTAGCTGCAGATGGATCGGCAACAGGAATATTGGTAGTTTCAGCCTGAACGTTTTCCACTTTATTCTCGATTCTAGGCCTGCAAAGTAAAGATATTTGCATCATTTTGCATGAGGATCCCGATGTTTATTAAGACCGATAGTCAGACAATTGACTTATGTTTAAGCTAAAGATGGATGGAGCAGTAAAATGTATATATTTTTTGTCTGAGTTGAGATAAATAGCTAAATAATTAGACCAAGAATATAGAAACTAAAGATCTGAGAAAGTACTCTTGTGTGGTAATAACTGTGATGCGAGGGCGTCCAGGGACCCGACGAATAAGGACCGATGTATTCTTTGGGATTAACATTGCTTCATCCAGATACTCTGAAAATTCAAAACAGAGAACATATAACGGCCACAGAGTGCAAACATGTTGGCGAGACACAATATACTATAGCTTCCTAAGAAATTATAGAATCAGATTCCAACAAACTATTTCCTAATAGTTCACAAAAGTAACCAATCAAGGCAAATCTAACCTAGTAAACAATCATTGTAAACTCAAAAGATGGAACAGAATCAAAACAGCAGCACAACATTTGATTTGGTAACAGACCATAAAAGAATCTGACAGTAAACAACTTCAAGTTCACGTAGCAAACTAACATCTGACATATAGATGAAGAAGAGACAAGATTCAGGTAGCAAACTGTAAAACAGAGAGACAGAAATCTGACGTAGAATACAAACCTTGGTTAGTTTGGGCATTGGAGACGACAATGTCAAGGTCTTTACCAGTGCCCAAATGCTTAGTTTCGAAAATTTTGTCTTTGAGAATACCGACTGATATAAAAGGACCATCCATGGCAATGGTATCATAATCCCTTGCACTCTTAAACTTGTAATAAATTGCCATTGAAAATTTGTATCTGATATAAACCAAAATACATAATATGTATTACTTATCTTATAAAGATCATATAGAATGACACCAACTCAAACACAAAGCTACTCATTTTGAAAAACCTAATCAATCAAGGCCTTTGGTTAAATAATAAAAAACGAGGCCAGAGATTTTATTTCCAAAACAATAAGTAAAATACAAACGAAAAAAAACTAAAAATTGAATATATATTTTTTACTTCGCAGATTCGACTTCCTCCACGCGTGCAGCAAATCCAAATATACAAAAAAATCCAGGAGAAGTTCCTACAGAATCAAGCACGAGAGAGAGAACGTTCGTGTTGAATCAAATCGAGTAGATCGCTGTGATTGCGCCGTTGATGTCTCCAAATCTCCTCTCCGAAGGTCTTCACAGCCACAAAACGAGAACCGTCGCAAATAATCTGGCTTCAGTCCATAAGATCCGGAAGCTCCAAGCTCCGATTCCAGTAGAAAAAGGATCGAGACAAGTTTGATGAATCTAGGGTGAGATTGAAAAGGATCTAGAGAGTAATCATAGAAATTCGAGCTGAGCGGTGTCTTCACGAGAAAGCAGAGAGATCGATCTTGAAATCTAGGGTTTGGACACAGAGCTCCCTCTCTTTCTCTCGTATCGTGTTTTTGTAAATCCCACAGAGAATTTCCCTTAAATAAAATTTTAATTAAATCTTATCTTATGACATTTATAGTCGGAATATGAACAAAACCACGGTTTTGTTTTCTTTTTGGTTTCTTTCTTTTAAGAAACATTATTTTACCTAATTTCCATTATTGACATATTTTTCCAACTAATTTAATTTTTTTTTTCATACCTAAAATTTACAAAATCAAATGATATAACATCATATACACTTGAAATTAATAGTGTGTTTGCAGAAATAATGAAAACATAAAAAGTTGACTTTAGTATATTAATTATATTTTATTTGTTTTTGGTTATAGTTTTAACGAGCTCAAATTTATACAGTAAAAATTGGTATTTTATTCTATCAAATTTTACAAAGCTCATTGCCTATGTTCAGCTCATAACAAACCCTCTGTTTCATTCCACGTCTTTCTTGCTAGCAATCTTTCTGCAAACCCTCTGTTTCAACCCAAGTTTTTGTTATAATTGTAATCACACAAAACCATAACACTTATGGTTTTTCTATAAAGATACTCCCACGAGTTCATTAGTGTTACATACAGACTATTCGAATAGCCGTCGGCTATTTTTTTTTTTTTTTTTTTTCTATGTTGCTATCATTATTTTCTTCATATCCAATCGATAATCATGTAACCAAAAGAATCAATAGTCCATTGTATGGTTCTTCAAAATCAATGGAAAAGAATGGTATATCACTTGAGATTTTAATGTTTTCACGTTATAAAAAAACTATATGAATAAAAAAACCCATGATATACGTTTGAAAAAAACCCATGAAGTGGAATATATACATTTTCTTATTAACAAGACATAACTTCTTTTGTTTCTCTACTTACAATCTTGGAAGAAACTGAACACCAAACATACACAATCAAACAAAACATCAAACCAACCAACAAGCAAACATTAAGCAATCACAAAGCCAGTTAATTAATTAGACTCGGATCTCGTGGGTTTATACAGCTTCGTAAGAACCAATGAACACGTCACCGTATATGAGTCCGGCGAGTGCACCACCGACGAGTGGTCCCACCCAATAGATCCAAATCTGTGACAAGTCGCCACTGACAACAGCTGGTCCAAACGACCTTGCTGGGTTCATGGAGCCACCACTGAATGGACCAGCAGCAAGGATGTTGGCACCAACGATGAAACCAATAGCGATCGGCGCGATGGTTCCGAGCGATCCTTTCTTTGGATCAGCCGCCGTGGCGTAAACGGTGTAGACCAAAGCAAAGGTCACAACGATCTCCATCACGATACCTTCGACAGCTCCTACACCGGCTGCGACTCCGTGGGTTGGTACGCTCTGCAGCAAACCGGGAAATAAATCATTTGATACCCTTAAACCGTTTTCTTTTTGCAACGTAATAATTTTTTTTTGGTCATATATTAATACTATTGTACGGTAAGCAAATGAGCCAAACAGAATAAAACCAATATATTTCTCACCAAATTTAGTTTACAATTTGTTAGCATATATTTTTTTTTCTTACTGAGCAAACCAAATTTGGTAGAACTTTTCTACTTTAACTAGATAAACAGAAATTCACAATATTTAAACATAGATAATTTACTAAATTAGATAGAAATAAATTACCAAATCAAACAGAAAGGTACGATTCAAACCAACGCGAACTGGAAAATAACAAATACATCTTTCGGGCTATTTTCTACCTAATTAAACCGAACTAAAAGTTCTCCAACCAAACCGCAAAAAATATGTTTATTTCGGTAAAAAAAAAATGCTACTAGATAACCTAAGTCAACAAGCAACAAAAAACTATCGTGACCTAAAAAACTGATATTCATGATCCAAACCAAAGCGAACCAGAAAAACAAGAATAACCACTCCTAGGCTACTAGTACGTACCTTTCCATTGGTAACAAAGACGAGGAGAAGACAAGCGACGATGGAACCAAGACACTGAGCTATCCAATAAAAGAAACCTGTGATCAATGTTATGTTTCCGCCGATGGCAAGGCCAAGAGTCACAGCTGGGTTAAGGTGACCACCGGAGATGTTAGCCGCAATCGAAACTCCAACGAACAGAGCAAACGCGTGAGCAATCGCGATCGCTACACGACCAGCTGGGTCTAAGGCTCCATCAGAGGTTAGCTTGTCAAACGCAATAGCAGAGCCAACGCCAGCGAATACGAAGAGAAGAGTTGCTATAAACTCAGACAAGTAAGCTTTAAGAGATGCTACACTGAATGAGTCACCCACACTTCCAACTTCGATCTTCACCATTTTTTAAAAACTTTTGCTTGTGGTTGGTTTTGGTTTTGTTAGCTCTTTCTCTTTTCTTGTTTATATAGCAAAGAGGAGATAACAACGATGGGGCCCATATTACGTGGCAGATCATTATTGGATGCCGTCCAAACCGCCTCTTAATTGATTAATCGAAGATTAGCAATATTTAAGATGTTTAGTGACAACTATAGTGGGGTTTAAAAACATGCAAGGATAAGAATCTTCTGTTGGCATTTTGAATTCCACATTTTAATTAATGTTTGTGTCACACCAATAATGATAATGGTCTTATTATGTTTACTAGTCTATGCTATTTTTAAATTTCGTATTGGATTAGATAAGTCGGAAAGTGCTAAAATATTAGGAGAGATTATATGTTAAATCCAATTTGTTATTTTGTTTTTTGTTTTTTTGTTTTTTTGTGTGTGTTGAGTTGGTTGATTGAGAATATTTGATAAGAAAATCCAAATTTTAACTAGCTGCGATATTCACAAAACTAACATTAGATTGAATATAGATCTAGTGTAGGTTTCTTTGTTTTTTTGCATTTATATAAACTTACGTATATATGTATTTCTAAGACAAATTGTATGCCGTCTTGAAAATTTAGATTTTATAGAAACAAACATTTGTTGTCGATATGAAACATTTGATTTACTATTTTAAAAATAAATTTTTGACGTTCAAATTTAGATTAAAGTCACAAAATTTAAGTTACGTAGAGTTGAAGGAAAAAATGATCAAAAAACGTATTCATTAAGTTTTAAATAAAGATTTGACATTAAGTAATTCGTCTTTTAAAAAATAGAGGAAATTATAAGCAATGCCACTCCCACATTACTGTGTTTCACCTATTGCCACAAGGGATGGAGTTTTCACAAAATGCCACAAAAACGTCCTGTGCATATATTTCGAAAAGACCGATTTACCCTTTGATTATGTTGCAGATTTTTTATCCATTTCTCCATGACTTATATACCCTTATTAAAGTAGAAGAAGCCACAAATAGATTTTGGACACTTTTGTCTGGTCTAATCAAACCACAACAAAAATCAAATTCTTAAAAAAGAAAAATTAAAAATAAATTGAATCAATAGTAGTAGAAAGATATACGATCACAAAGAACTCAAGATCCGGTGACGAATCCAACTTATTGTGACGGAGCTGAAGTCGAGAGAAGACAATAGTAGCTGTTGTGGATTATGTGTCATCGGAGATCGGAATCGTCATCTTGGAGCTTCTTCTTCTTCTATTGTTTTTTAAGCGGAGAGAAGTAGAGATAAAGGTGGCCTTCATATGTATCTTGCAATTACGGAAACATCATCTCCCCTATATCTAACCCTAGTATTCTTGGAGATAAATCGAACCCGTCTGCTGATGAAAACTTTGAAGAAGAAGAGTCAAGCATCGGTGATGAAGTCTTGATTGCGGAGTTTGGAGGTCAATTGCTGAAACCGGTGGTTACTAAACCTGGCTTCACAGCTTCCGCGGCTATGAAAAGAAAGAGACTTCATCATTGTGCAATCTACACGCCCACATAACCACGGAGTGGACATCGTTGTCCTCGGGGTGGACATCGGTGTCCACGCGATGTAAATGGCTATTACTTGTCTATGCGATGTACATAATGATTTTCGTCCATCCAGTGGATATCCGTCGTCTTGCTACTTTTACATCCAGCTTTTTTTGCCCACGTGATGGATATATGTTTTCTAGTGTTGGCTAAGCCACTTGTCCACGCGATGGTTATCTTTGACTATACATGGAACTTCTACCTCCATGCCGTGGATATATAGTTTGTTTTCGTTCGTCCACGCGATGTATATGCCAGTGCTTTTACCCGAAATGTACATACTAATGCTTGTCCACACGTTGGATTGTCATCCACATGATGTACATGTTAATGCTTACCCATGCGATGGATTGTCGTCCACATGATGTACATATTTCTGTCCATAGGGTGGATATCCCTGTCTATACGATGTACATGGTTATTATTTGTCCATGCGGTAGATATGTCTTCTCTTCGTGAGGCCAAACTAGAAAACATCCCGCAATTCATTTATGTTCTCGTGCCTCTTCTTGGTTATTATTTGTCCATGCGGTAGATATGTCTTTTCTTCGTGAGGCCAAACTGAAATTTAGTTTTTTTAGTATCCAGTGTTTGCCAATTACAGAGCCTTGCAAGAGACTACATAAAGTGAATTAGAATGTTAGTTAAACAATTATGTCCATCGCGTGGACAACAACAATTATGTCTATCGCGTGGACAACAACACATATTTTACCGCGTGAACAACAACAGCTATATCTACCGCGTAGACAACAACAACTATGTCCACGAGTAGACAACATTAACTATGTCCACCGCGTGGACAACAACAACTATGTCCACGAGTAGACAACAATAACTATGTCCACCGCGTGGACAACTATGTCCACGGAGTGGATGAACAACGCCGCTGCATCAAATTCCACGATTCTTATGTCCACGACTCTCACGTACACCAAAGCAACGCCACTGCATCAAATTCCACGATTCTTATGTCCACGACTCTCACGTACACCAAAGCAACGCCACTGCATCAAATTCTCTCTGAAACATGATAAGCAAGCATAAGTTAACAAAATAACCTAGTTTTTTTAAACAAAGCAAACAAATATTTTAGGAAAATCATGAGAGAATGTTTCAGTGGCTCAAAATAGTACAAATATGTTACCTTTGAATCCACACATATGCTTCCCTAGTAATCCATATGCCTAAAAAAAAAACATTTAACATATAGTGAGGACATAATCTATCAAAACAAATCAATTCAAAACAAATAGTTACAAATATATTTTCAACAATTCATGAACGAAACGTATTAGAGCTTCAAAACATTTTGCCACTCTGAGCTTTAAATTACAAATGTTGTCCTAGACCTTGATTGCTGTAAAGAAATCATTCGAATTGGATGGACTGAAGTAGTCATTTTACCATTCTTAAAGCTCGCTTCTCCATCATGAATGATTCATGCGAGTTTTTCATCGGCGGATCACTCACCTATCCAAACCAAAGATGTTTTGCCTCAATAAACAGTAATCTTAAATCGAATCTATACTCTCAAGAGATTGAAATTTCTGTTACAACCCTAAGTTCAGAACCCGAGCGAAACCATATACCCTTGAAACATGTCTTCTGCCAAATCAAAACTTACTAATTTCCAATGTATTGCTTACCGTATTCTCGTCGCCGACTCTTACCCACAAACGCCGCACCGTTAGATCCTCCTTTTTCACTCTGTATTCCTTCTAAAATCGCCTATTCTAATGATTCGGCGGCGTGTTAATAGCTTTGTCGAGGTCGAAGAGAACGTAACAAACAAAATAACAGAGAGAATGGCATACAGGACAGAGACGGTCGTGCCAGACGGTGCCTTCGTGGAAAGAGACATTGGGATCTACATTGGCGCTTGAAGAGAAGAGACAGAGGAGAAAGAAATGAAATGGGAGGAGAAGAGAGAGGAAGAAGGAAGTGATTGAACTGTGGAGAATTAAGCAGAGGACCCCAAATCTCGTTTATTGATGCTAGTTTTTCTAATTGAAACGATGCCAAGCGTCTAGAAATCAGACACAAACCAGTTAGGGTAAAATTGTATTTCAGCCTTACCTCTACAGTGACCATTGTGGCGTTTCTAGAAAGAATTGAATAAAATGGCATTTTTGAAAAATTCAGAGTCAAAAGTGGCAATCCTTGCCCCTAAAAAATATATGTGGCGCTATGATGATAATTCAAATAGTATTAAGTTGAAAAAGGGTATTATGTTGAATTTTGAAAGGTGCTCCACAAAATGTCCGAGAGAGCGTGTGGGTATTCACATATGGTGGCGCTCGGGACGTTGCAAGTGGGATCAGAGCCAAATGCAAATGAGTACGTGGAGACATGTAGACTCACATCGTCGAGGATAACAGTCGTGGTACGTAACGAGGATGTTGATATGTGCATGGAGACGATTTTAACATCCCGATTACAAAAATATAATAGCCCATATGAAGATGCTTAAAAAGAGTGATTTGGCTATCAATGTTACGAAAGTGCACTGATCTTTTTAGTTAAGTGTGCTTGAGCTGGAGTAATAAAAGAGTGTGTGACCTAACCCTGGGCACGGGATGGGTACTTGCTCTTTTTGCTCTACTTGATACTTGTACCCGCCCCGCCAAGTAATTCATAATTGGACTTGATACTTGTACCCGCGAAAGCAAGTACCCGCTGGAACAAGTACCCGTCCGATTTTCTGGTACTTGCGGGTTACTTGACCCGTACTTGTACTTGTTAGTACAAGTACCCGCTTAGCAAGTACTGCCATTACCTGCCTTGTTTAAGAAATACAAAACCTGAATAATTCACATTGATATTGAACGTTCTTAAAACTGAACTGATTAGCAATTGAAACACAAGTCTAAGAGATAATACAAAGTCCTTAAACTAGAATTGTAAACACAACACACATCATCAAAGAGAACACACAATTCATAATCTACAAAAACATAAAACTAAATCAGTAATACTCATTCTTCTTCCTTCAAACTCCTAATCAATGACACCAAGTTAAAAACATAACAACAGAACATAAGCCTTAATCATTCTCTCAATCAATTAGAACCATTCTTAATCAATCTACCTTGGATCGATAGACAAGACGGAAGAAAACCAGGATTTTAGTCATTACGCGTTTTTGACATTATTTTAGGGTTTTTCCAGCCACTTTTTCTGTATCATTCATTCTGCAACTTTTTTTCTGCAACTTTGGGATCTCTGTAAGTTTTGGGAGAAGAAATCTCTGACTCTACATCAAACTGAGAAGATTTCTGAACCCTTTTGGATATCTTTTTTATTATGATTATGAATCTCTTTTCATCTCCCTGTGTTTTCTCTGCTTCCATGTCTGAGTAGTTTCATAATTAGGTTTTAGGGTTTCAAAAGATTTCATGAATCAATGAATTAGACATAGATAGAGATTTATCATTGTTAATCTTCACCTATTGTTGTGCCCATTGCTTAGACTGAATTGATCACTTAGTCTCTGATTTAGGGTTTAACCTATTCTCCAAAAGTTTATAGGTTGCTTGCTTGAACATAGGTGAGCGAATTGTCCTTAGCCAACGAAAGCTGATGCTAAGGCAATTCATGAATAGATTGAACCTGCCTGTTGAATGCTTGTCTGTAATTCTGAGTTCAAACGAAAGTTTAGAATCTTAGGTTGCTACACCAAGTAATTGGTGCCACGACAGTGGATTGATTATACAATTCTTTTGAGTTCGAGACTGGTGTTTAATTCATTCCCTGAATAATTGTCTGATTCCTGATTTGTGACTTCCTGCGAATTTTCCTGAAACCTAGCGTTTTTAATTCATTGTTTACAACATTTAATTTTAATTATCTTGTTCTATTACAAACAACTATTTTATTTTGTCTTACCTTCTCAATCATTCTCTGTAATATGTAATGCAACACTTGATTCTCGTGGATTCGATTCCTAAGTACTACAACGTGCTAGAATTATTTGCATAGACCCGAGTGAAAACTCTAACTATCACATATTATTTTTCTTTTCTATTTTTATTCTCACACATAGATCTTAGGTTTTTTTCTTCTCTTTTTTCGAAATTTTGACACATTATCCATTCGTTTTAAAACATTTTTTCACTTCTGAGTGGAATTATTAATTAAAATAAGCATCATTGTGGAATTATATGAAGGCATTTTACATATTTTTTGTCTTTTCTTTTTTAGGTAGTTTTAAAAGAAGCATCTTAGGTACTTTTTTTAATCTTTTTCTAAATTTCGACACAATATCCATACTTAAAAGATTAAAAAAAATATAGTTATGAAAACATCAAAAGAAACACATAATTTTCAATGTGAAGAGTAATACTTTATTGATTTTCTTCAAATATTAATTTTAAACATATAATCCGGAGATAGCATCTATTCTAACATTTATCGCAGATACATACATGTTTTACACATTTCTGAATTTGACATGATGTGAAGCAACTATTTAAGCAATCTTTATCACTAAAGCAACTCCCAAAATATTGTTCTACATGCTTCGGTGGACATCCTCCAACACACGCCATATCTTGTTGTTGTATTTCCCTCGCATTTGTTATCAACACACCTACACATACAAGCAGAGATACTTAAATCTACATATATTAACTGTGAAATATATGGTAGAGTCATGATATGTAGAGAGAGAGAGAAACTAACATGAGAGAAAGAAAGCGATGAAAACAATGAACAACATTTTCTTTGTTTCATCCATGTCTCCTCTACTCTATCAATATGTTTACAAATATGATTCAATAATGTTTTGAGTTCTATAGCATTTGTGTCTATATATACTATGCTATGAAGTGCTGAAAATGATAGAATATCAAGCACTCAAGCATACAAACAATTTCATTAGATCTACATTTCTTATTAGGATTTACAAATACAATGACTAGATTATTAAACATTTTTGAATGATTCGTTACCAAAATAATAATCTATAATTCTTTTTAAATTTTTTTGAAATTATTAAAATAGTAGCATATAAGTTATGAGAATAGACAATTATAATTTTGATATTCTCTTCTAATTAGGAATTTCTTTTTTTTTCCTTTTTTTTTTTAATATACATGATAAACTTAAGTGGGTTGTCGTTTATATGAACTAATTATTTTATTGATGGATCATGGAAGACAGTGCCGGCTTAACTATAAGGGCGAGCAGTGCGACCGCCCCGAATCCATAAATAACAAGGTCCAAATGTAGAAGTTCAAAATATCTTTTTAGTGTAACTAAAAGACCCAAAAAAAAAAATTTAGTATAACTAAAAGGTCAAGAAAAAAAATTTAGTGCAACTAAAGGGCCCCAAAAAATTTTTAGTGTAAAAGTACAATAAAGTGAGGATGATTTTAGAGTCAACTACTTTTTAGTTGTAGTGGATATGACAATAATTTCCATTAAGAATAGATTTGCTCAGGTAGAATATTTTAAAAGTGTCTTTGGATTATTATTTGATTCGATAAAATTAAAGACATCGGATGAAAGTGAACTATAAGAGTATTGTACTCATTTTCACAAAATATTTTCTCATAATAGTTCATCGGATGTTGATTCCAATGATTTTTATTCTGAGTTGAGAGTATTGCAAACGACTTTACCGGATGCACCTATGGAGCCTAATGAAATTCTTGAGTTTGTTGAGGATATGGGTTGTTATCCAAATGTTTCAATTGCGTATCGAATTCTTTTGACCACACCAGTGACTGTGGTTTCGGTGGAGAGAAAATTTTCAAAATTAAAATTGTTGAAAAATTATTTGAGATCCTCTATGTCTCAAGAGAAGTTGAATGAATTAGCTATTTTATGTAATACAAATAATATATTAGATACTATTGATTTTGAAACGGTTATTCATGATTTTGCATCGACTGATGCTCGAAAACATCGTTTTGAATGATTGATTTTCTTCTTGGAATAACTTGTTTCTCTTTTCTTTTTTTTTCAGATTCAAGAAATAAATGTTACGGTGTGAAAGTCGGTGAACAAAATATTGGAAGAAAAAAAATACCCAAAGAAAATTTTGGTTATATGTTGCTGTTCTTGGAATTAAATTTTTGCTGGTTTTTGTTTTTGATAAAAATATAAAATATGTTTTTTTGTTGGAAGAACATAATTCTTTGCTTTTTTTATATATAGGATCCGCCGGACCTGCAATGATGACAAGATTATCTAAATGTTTTTATATTTTGTTGCTGAGCCAACTGTTGTTTTATTTTATACGTCCCACCTTAAATTTAGACGAATACTAAATATTACCTGAAATTAAAAAGCTGACATAGGTCATGAAAAGGTGATTAATCAATGTAGTTATTTAGTGAAAAGGTTTAGGCAGGGAATAGGGATAACTTAAGTTATTTATCGCTTCTTCTTTCTTCTTTTGGAGCTTGGCTGGCACGTATTAATGTTCCTCTCACTAGTCACTAGTGGCTTAGTCAAAAACAAACCCTCCGACTCATCCAGCAGCTTTATATGACGTACCTTTTTAATAAAATGGGCCTAAGCCCATCAAAAATCTGTAAGATTCACAAACCCAACAAAAAATACTGCGATATTTATTTATTTGCCAGCTTCTTCTTCCTCCGTCTGTCCTAAAACCCTATAAAATAAAACCTTTGTGGAAGAAGAAGACGACGAAGATCGATCTCACATTTTCCGGCGTCATCTTCTCTCTCTTACAATGGCTTCTAGATTCATGAACAGATCGTCTGTCTCGTCTCTCAGATCCGCAATCAGATCTTCGCTTCGAAATTCTCCTGTTGGCACTGGATCTTCACCGGCTGCTTCGTCCGCCGGATTTCGTATTCCGTCTAAACCCGCTGCTTCTCCCATTCCCCGATTCTCTTTCTCGAGGTCTGTTTATATAATTCAATCGCCTAATTCCATGTGTTCTGTGTCAATATTCCACTTCCCTTTCGTCATTTCTTTGATTCTATGGTGTTCCTCATTCTTCGTTTTAGGGTTTCATTTGATGACTTTGTGTGGTTTACGTTTCATGTAGGTGTCCATCTGAGCTTGGTTGTGTTCAGTCGTTGTTACCGCTTCACAGCACAGTGGCGGCTGCTCGGTTGACGTCATGCCTTAGCACAACTTCCAGAAGCAGCCGAGCTCTCTCTCAGGGTACTCTCTGTTGCACCTCTCCCGACCTCTAATTCTCTTTTCTGCTTTCTTTCTTGTGAGTTATCTTTTTTGCTTTCTTCTCTACATTTGATCCTTCTTTCTTTTAGTCTTTACAGTTTGTAATTCTCTGTTGCACAAGTCTTGATTCATATACTTAAATGACTGCGCTCACATTAAAGTTTATTCCTTTATGGTATTGCACATTATCCATGGTTATTACAGGGCCTTACAGTCGGTTTTGTTAGTTAGACTTAGAAAGCTTAAACCTTTTCAAGTCCTTTACATGTGAGGACGTTAGATTTCTGCGAGAAAAGGATCAATTTAGAAAAGGATCAATTTATAGTAGCTCTGATGTTATTATTGATTGCTTATATGAAGTGTTGCAAGCTCTGTGATTAAATATATGACTATGCTTCTTCCTTGTTTATGTTAATTCTTGGTTTTGTGACTTTCTTACTTGGCAAAATAGTTGTATTATGTAGTGTTGATAGATTTAATGTTTGACTCATAACAAGTAGGAGATTGACCCTAGTAAAACTAATATTGATTGAATGAATCAGTTTTAAAGTTGTGAAAGAGTTTTGAGCTTCAGTGTCATTGTGTCTGTCTAATTATGAATACTTGGTTAATGCAGGCACATAATTTCACCGTTACCATGTGGGATCCTTGCATCTTTATCAAGTACGAACCTTTTTTGAGTTCTAGTAATCCAAATGAAATATTGGAATATAAGCTGTAGGATAAACCCTGGAAAACGTGGAATTCAAATGTTAAACGGCGTCAGATTGTCATTGTGTTTCTTGCCTTTTTTTCTTCTATGGATGCCAGCCTAGGGAAATTAGTTCATGATCTGTGTATGAGTGGCAACAATACTGTAGTAATTTGTAAAAGTGCTCTTTGTCCCAGATGGAATCGATGGCACGTGAGACGTATTTGCAGTTGTTTTTAAAGGTGGGCTCTATCAACAATGCTTTGGTGATTTAGATTTTAGGAAGCTATTTTAGGTAGAGATTGCTTGACTAGTTTACTGTTCATCTGATTTACTTAACATTTTCCAAAGATTCTTACCATGCAATCAATAAGCCCAAAGCATCCGTCTTTCTTTCTTCTTTGCAAATATCAGTTTCTGTTTCTGTCCTAATCTTTATTTCTCTTTCTGTTTACTGTTGTAGAGATGGGCCTTTCAGTCCCAAGGTGACCTGATTGATACATTCATGAAGAGTATTACTATTGAGTGAGGAAAGTTCTTCTCTTAAACTTAGAGACAAGTTCTTTGTTTGTTACTCCAAACTCATGTTCTTTGATTCATGAAGAAAAAAATGTAATACAAATGTAACCTTTTTACACGATTCATCTCCCAGATTCTGGTCTCATGTTTGATTCCAAGGCTAGTTTGACATTGTGTTTAAATAACCAAAAGCTCAAAACTTAAAAGATACTAAAGCTGTATTGCTACATCTTGCTCTTGAATCCAGCTAGACCCGACTTCTTTCTTTACCCCTTTTTCTCTCATTATCTTCCTAATTTGACTAACTTCTCTCCATCTCTCATGGTAAGCATAGAGATTCGACATAACTATGATACATACTCATCTTCATCAGCTTCCCCTAACTCAATCATCTTTGCCGCGACGGTTTTCGCAGCTTTCAGATCCTTTCGAACACCACAAGCACCAAGCAAAGCTCTCCAAGCCACACCATCATACCCAAAACCGCAGTGCTCTACGCTTGGTTTGATCCCATACTCGTTGCCCATCATCTCAAAGTAGCCTAGCGTGACTTCCATTGGAACTTCGTAATGAGAACAAACAGCTAAGAGATTCATTAGATTAATTAGCTAGAGCTTGGCATGTTCAACTTAGATTAATTACATGCAACCTCCGTCTATGAATAATAATAACAAATTGGTATATACAAATGTATTGCATATCAATCAATGTATCATGTATGTATTGCTTTCAAAGTATCTGTAGAAATGTTCTTTAGTAGCTTCATCCTCCCATTCAACTCCTTTTCTACATTCTTTGTCAAGGTACAATCCAAATTGATTTCTTTTAGCACATTCAACTCCTTTCCTACATTGTTCATTTATGTTGGGGAGTGATAATCATCTGGTGTTTGTATCCAGATTGATTGAAAAATAAAAGAGGGATCTTGGTGTTTGTATCTTGGATTTCTCAGTAATAATAAACGTACTATTCAGCTACTCTTTGTGTTCGTTTACATAAATATGAGTTTACATTACAAAGGAGAAGAAACAGCAGCAGGTCACAGGAAGAAAGAAAAGAACAGAGAGGAAGAAGATAGCAAGAACCTTATAAGACTACGGACAAGAAAAATTATTTACCGTAGACTTGTGCTCATTTTAGAGCATAAGATAAACAGACGGGAACAAAAGAAACTATGGCTTCAAATTTCTGGGCTTCGACGCACTAGTAATTTTATTTCAAGTTTCCAAATCAATTCTTACAAATCTTCTGATCATCTAATTCAATTTCTATTGTTCCTGATTCCTTGTTTTTTTTTCTAGGCTTCTTCGCACAGCAAAGAGCTTAAGGACCTTGAAGAGGTTAATGTTATTCATCCTCTTGATGCACAAAGAGGAATCTCTGTTAAAGATTTCAGACTCATTAAGCTTCATATGTCTAATTGTATGTATTGCTTCATAGATCTTGGAAGCATTGAACTTCTATCTTGTTGTATTTTACCCATACCGATCTCTGCCTGAGTAAAAGTCTTTTGCATATCTTTGCTTCGGATCTTATGTGTCGAAATCAAATCTTTTTGCTACTATACTACGCTTTTTTTTTTGATTATTCTTCTTGCTTTAATTACAGGTTCTTGCAGGATTCTGAAATCAATGACACAAGTACGACCCATTTAACTTGGTAAGTATCCAAAACTTTTGACCGTTATTAAGCTTGGGGATGAAGTGTTGTAATCAAGAAGTCAATTGTAGAACAGTTACCAGCATCTGACTAATCTTAAATTGGAACAGATTTACACAGGTTTTGATTTGCAAGCAAAAAGTAAATGTTCTCTTGATGCTTAAGTTTTATGTGGAAACTTTAGTGGTCTTGTCAACGACACTTTCAGAATGGATCTCATCCTTATACGTCCGCCTTTTCTCATCACGCTCGCTCGCATTTACATTGCGTCTGTACACAAAGAGAAAGACACAAGGACATGGTTTGAAGAGCTTTCTGTCGACGTGAACATAGTAAGTTTCGTCATCGCAAATTTCGCTTACATTGTTCTCGTTCTTCTAAATTATTAGCTCTGTTGTTACAAGAACGCGGAATGCTCTCATCTGCGCATTTTGGTCATATTTTCGATATCAGGTATTGTTTACTCATTCATTGGTATGTTGAAACATTGGCAGATGAAGAATATTGCAATGGAGATATTAGATTTCTACGAAAACCACAGAATGTTCACAGAAGAGAGAGAGTTCATGCCGCTTTCAATAAACTTGCTACAAACCCATAAAGTTTGAACGAGATCTTATTCAACTTGTCTGTGTTTATGTTTTGCCAGAAGTTTCTATTTCTAAGATGAGATTATTACTCTCATTGTACATACACTTAGAAAAAGGTGGCGAAACTGCCACAAACAAAACTCAGCTTGTAATTGTTTAAGAAAAGTTGACAGTATTTGGGGCATTATCGAAAAAATCCAATTTCAAAAGCTAACTGTGTTAAATCACAAATGAAAAACAAAACACAATCTTTCTAACATTTAAGTAAATAATGGTGTCATGTATTTTTGGACAAAACATATTCAAATTATACAATGATTAAACCATGGTTCCTCCTTTCTCCATTTTGTGAAAAAGTTCCCAATCATATTCCATAAATCCACATCGGAAAGAAAAAAAAATAATTCAATAAGTGAAATATTTACTATAATATTGTTCTTGAAATCCTGAATCACAAACAATAACAATGCATTCGAAGCGAGAGCTCCAAAACTTATCCAAGCGGAAATAAAAGCAAGAATGGTATTATTTCAAAATCTGATTCTTCATTACCAATTCCAGAGATTCTTCGCAAAAACTTAAAACTTAATCAGCAGATGAGTCTTATGAAGCAGCCTCTTATCTCTCCCAATACAAACTGTACAAAAGCAGAACTTCTTGTGGAAGACAGTAGACAAATCCTAAAGAGAGCCGCATGGCTACTCACCTTGAGAATTTGGCTAGCTTCTTGTTATTTCCTGCATTCAATATCAGAGATGATCATCGATGTTAGAACAATGTATAATAGTTGAGATTGTCCACATGACTTTCACACGAATCCAAATAGGATGCAAAACCTACATTATACGAATTTGTTTTTACCTGCGACTCCTTATTCTTCGTCACATTTGATAAATTGAACATCGGGAATGTGTTGGACTTTGTAGTAATCTACTCCACCTGGTACCAATTTCTCCTTCCATTCCCTCTTCATTTTCACTATCTTTAGTTCCTTTAAGGATGTTATGTACTTGAGTCCATCAGGAAGTGCTTTCAACTTTTTGCAATCACTTATAGTCAAAATACAAAGACATGGCATCGACCCTTCTTCTACTATCCATTCTTCCAACTCCGTTTCTCTGTATATCTCTAGATAACATAATTGAGGAAATCCGCCTTTTGAGCACACCATTATCCTCCCAACGAAAATACCATATAATTTAACCGACTTCAAATGACACAACTTTTCTAGAAACGGCATTGGATCTTCCTCCATGCCGCAATTAGATAGACATATGCGTGCAAGGTGGGGAGGGAATCGATGTTGATCAGGAAACCTTGGCATATGCACATACAACGTTAAATCCTTTAGATGAATACAATCCAGAACAAAATCAGCCACACTTACTGTGCTACTAACAACATCAATCGTCGTGAGGTTTCTCAATTCACTGAGAGTTGACGATAGAGTTTCAAAAGTACACCGTTCACTCAATTTTACAGAGAGATACCTGAGCTTTGTCATACGGTGGAGGTCCGTCACACTACTTTGATATGTTGAGAAATACTCCAAGTGCTCCAAGTTCACTAGATCACCCAATTCCAACTTTGATTTAAAATCCAAATAAGGAGGTAGGATAAGGTACCTCAACTCTAGCATCTCTTTCAAAACATTTGGAACATGAACTTGATAATTAACATTTAAGTTCAAATAGAGCAGAAGCTTTAAATTCCGCATAGAAGAAGGTAGATGAGATACCCCAGCATTTTGTAAGCTCAAGAATCTCAAGTGGATGAGCTCTCCAATGCTGGAAGGTAACTTCCCTCCTTCAAACTTTACCGAAGAAAGATCTAACACCCTGAGCAATGGTAAACTTCGGAAGCCTCGAGCTGATTGTATCCAAAGGTCTTCCTCGAGTCCCAAAACCCAAAGAGATCTCAGTTTTTGATTGTTTCTATGTACCAGCGTATGAAGTGCATTACCACTATGTACGGCGAGTCTGCGAGATCCTCTAGGAGATTGAGTATTGATGGTAGAGGTGGAAGAAGGAACTTTGATAATTTGTAGGAAGTTCTCTTCTTTGGCTTTAGATAAACATACTTCTCTCATCATGTCATGCATTTCACAAGTTTCAAATCTCGAACTCAAATAGCCTTTTTTTGAGATAACCATATTTCTCATTATTAGCTCTTCTAGGTAGTCTTCTCCACTATCTCGGATGGTTGATCCATTGTAAAATGATGTTATTATTCCTTCTGCAGCCCAGTAAGTGAACAATTCCTCCTTCATTATCTTGCCATCTTCGGGGTAATGGGCTAGGTAGAGGAAGCAATGCTTTAAATGCATTGGCAAATCTTCATAGCTAAGAGACAATATTTGGTCGACCGAATTGAGATTGTTGTCATGTACGCCAGATTTTCCTACGATCTGAATATTTTCATATACTCTTTTCCACTCGAGAACTGTACGTTTCTTAGCTAACAAGCCTCCCAACACTTTAACAGCTAACGGTAGTCCTCCACAATACGTGACCATTTCCTTTCCCATGGCTTCCATTTCTTCATAAACATTTAATTCTGCACAACATCACAAGGTAATGCGTTATTAAATAAAATTCACAAGATTCTTGGTCTTCATTCTATATCTGAAAAAAGTGTACCAATTTCTTCTCTCCTGGGGAATGATATCCTCTCACATAACTCCCAACTTTCTTCGGGAGTAAAGGTTCTTGCTCTAAAGGGAAAACACGTTGGATCTGCATGTAACCCAACACCTTCATTCCGAGAAGTAAGTAACAACTTACAACCTGCATAATATTTATGTTTTCATGTTAGTGAAGAAAAGGAATTTATGACCAATATGTGAGTCTTACTATATCTCTTTTAACAATCACTTGTGAAATTAAAGAAAAAGAAAAGTACCATAAGAACTCACCTCTTTTCCGCGGAAACCCCGCTTTTATTCGATCCCAATCTTCTTCTTTCCATAAATCATCAATGACAACCAAATATGTAGCGGTCTCCAACAATTGAAAGAGTTTACCCTGGAGTGTAGACTCGTCCATCTCTTTAATCTCACCATCTTTTGGCAGAAGTTCTTGCAAGATCGTTTTCCAAACATGCTTCTGTGTAAACTGATGCGACACACAGACCCATGCGAATCCATCAAAACGACGTCGGACAGAGTCATGGTGAAAGACTTGTCGGGCCAAAGTGGTTTTACCAATACCGCCCATCCCAGATATAGAAACCACTTGAAAGCTATCATTCTCCACCAAATGACCAACCAATTCTTCAACACTCTGCTCCAACCCCACAGGATCACTTTCGAAATTGTTAGCAAAGGTTTGTCGGATCTCCCTTTGTCTGTTCTGAAGAGACAGCGAACGACCACCGTCGATGAGCTGCTGTATTCCAAACTCCTGCATTTCTCTATGCACTTCAGAGATCCTCTTAGTTATGCCTTCAATATCTGAAGCAAATTTGTGGCGATCTTTTAAGAAGGAAGCAAGTCTTCTCGCATGCTTCTTGATCCATTTTTCTTTTCCTCTAAATTCTTTCAGAAGGAAGGATTCGATTATATCCTCAGCATCATAAACAATGTCTTTGACATCTTCCAAGAAGTTTTTCACTCTTTTACTTTCATGCTTCTTGGCATCTGCATCTTCCAACAACGACTGTAACCTTCCCAGCTGAAACTTCAGTCCATCAACTTGCTCACCTATTCCTTTCAATCGCTCAGTTTCTCGACTCAGAAGGTCCCAAAGCTTCTCAACTGCGAACGACACAACTGCTTCAGCCATAACTACTCGTCAACAATCACCTACGATGAACCAGTACAAGAACGCCAAAGGGTAAAGATTCTTGGAAAAAAATAGATCTAAAATCATTGACTATAAAATCATCGACTAAAAGTTGAGTCCAAGTCAACCTTGGCTAGCTACCAATCTATTGGCTGACGATTCTCCACAATAAAATATCTTTTTTTGTTGTCGGCAAAAGTATTATTTAAAGCGGAAATCCAATCCCGAGTAAATGAGTTAGGTAACATCCTGCGCATATAATCGAGCGCAAATAAGAGAAATGAAAAAAATCTCGAATTGCTCCTTATTCTTCTTCAGCTCTTCTGATTTTGAGACGAAAACAGGCCAGTCTTCTGGGGACATCACCATCTTCACTAAATCAGAACTGTCTGTATAGAAACTCACCGACAAATTTTATTGCAGTAACATACAATGCATAGCTCATAAGAGATTTTATCATTAATGATTGATCAAAAATATAATAGATTTTATTGGGCAGAATATTATTACAACTTATCTACTATTATCAGACCAAAATTAAGAAGTATCTGCTTGGTTGTCATTAATGATGTTACTCCACCACATTTAAATGAAATAAAATGAGTTAGGTTTAAATTTTTATATTTAATAATAAGCCTATCATAATTTTTATTTAGTGAATACTTAAATATACTAAATTTTTATTTTTCCGACTGAGATTTATTTTTACACGAGATTTTAGAATTTAGACCCGATTTATATATATCCACATAACCATCCGAAAATAACTTCAAATTTAATAATTTAAACACTATTTAAATTATTGAAAATAGTCTTGATCATCGTTGATTAAAAGAATAGCACTAAAGAATGTTAAAAGGATTGGTTTTGTTCCACAAATAATAATAACCAGGTTCGCATCCACGCTACAGCGTGAGGTAATGATTATAAACAAATTTATATGATATTTAATCTTAAAAAATAATTTGTTATAAAAGTAGTGTTAATGGTATTAAAAAAAATTGGTTTATGAATAAAGTTGTCTAAACATAAATCACAATCTATAATGGATGGTTGATTTTTTTAATAATAATTTGTAATTATTTTGTATATTAATGTGATTCACTTTGGAACGGAGTTTTCCCTTCCGACTCGTGGTTACAAATTTTTATTATATTCATGTTTCTGTTTAGACAATTACAACTTTTGTATATTTTAATATATTCTAACGTATAATATAACACTTCGAGAGTGAGATGGATACATGAATTATATTTCATGATGTCAATATATTGTGTAATATAAAATTTGAAGAATTGAATATTTTCTATTTAAATGGAATATTATGGATGCGAAAGAAGTTGATAAAATGATATATTTCTTACTACAAATTATTTAATATAACAAAAATTTAACCATACTAAAAGTCAAAAGATCCATTAAACGTTCTAATTAATTCATATTATTTGTTTTTTTGTAAAATTTTAAGTTTGATTACGTAATAATATTTACGTAATATGATCTATTAATGTTCTCGTTGAAATAATTACATGTTAGGACAATTTAATATAATTAAACGAATAAAATAGTGGATCGAGAATAAGATCGAGTGCATGAATTATCCATTTAATTATTTATGTTTTTAACATAGAATCTTCTATATATTATTTGGAGAGTACACTTTTAAATAAACATTAAAAAATCTAAATATTTACATCACATTGCCATTACATCAAAGAACAAATTTTAATCTCCCATTAAGGGTATTTTAGTCATTAGTTATTATATGATCATTTAATTAAAATCAAAGATTATTTAAGAAAATTAAATCAAATATATCGAGATTTTTCTAAATATCCTTAAATATCGATATTTTTTTTAAATATTTCATTACTTATTTGTCTAAACCACTTACTGAATCTTCTATAATTATTATCGAGATTTTAGAGAAAACGATAACTTCTAATAAATAACAAATTTTAAAATAATATATAGTGCATAAATTTTTAAATATTTTATTATTTTATTTTGTTTTTAAAATTAATGAAAATCTTTCTACAAAAAAAGGTATTATAATCGATAATATGTAAATATTCTCAACGATTTTATTTTGCAAAACCTAAAACCTACATTATATGTTTATATATATTTTTTAATAAAATAAAATCAAAATAAAATCTAAAACACACCATTTTAAGTTCTAACCACTAATAAAGAAAACTAGATTACGATTTTTTTAATTTATTGATTGATAGATCACGAGTATAAACTTTATATGTCATCAATACTTTTTATACTCTAGATTACGATTACGTAATTTTAACAAAAAAATATATTCTATCATTATAATAAAATCTTAACGAAAACTCATCTTAGCGTATATAAGATTTTAGAATAAATATAAATATAAATTTATAATTTTCGAATTTTCAAATGTACATTAATCCGTGCTATAACACGGGGACTAATTCTAGTAGTAATTTATTAATTCAACCTTTTTTCCTCTCGACTCGTGCTCTTCTAGAATTGTATGTCGTATGAATGTTACTGCTGAATTGATTGCATGTTTGAGATAATTTAATTCATACTACTGGGTAAGATAACGGATCGAGAATAAAATGGGATACATGAATTATCCGTTTAGATAATGTTTCCAACGTATATATCTCTAGAAATTTTAAACTATTTTAGAGAAAAATGACTTATATCAAAATATAAATTCTATATTATTATTTTAGATTTATTTATTTTAGATTTAATAAAAATAAAAATTTATTTATATAAATTCTATAATATTATTATAAATTTTATAATATTCTGGAATTGTGGTGACGCAGAATCTGAATCATGCCTCTATGAAGAAGGTATGTGTGGTTTTTATAATCTTTGAGATTTTGAAATTTCCTGACATAGTCTTATTATCTTCTTCTGTTGGTGTTAGATGAGCATCATAACCTTGAGTTTGGGTCAACGGTAAATATTTGGTCAGGGTGTTTCTTTGTTCACTTCTTTTGGCCTTTTTTAGTGCCTAAAAATGTAAAAAATTACATTGTAAATACCTTTTGTTAGTAAATATAAAATTGTATGCCAACTAAGGATCCTGTGGAGACTTCAGGAATAATTAATTACATTATCTTACAAACATTTTCTCAAGTAGATCACGCAAGGAACAAAAACAACATCCAAAGATACAAAATACTTTCCCATGGTAGACCACCGAAAGAACAAAAAAAACATCCAAAGATAATTAAACTAAACAGAAAGTTTATGGCTAGTAAGAACCTAAACAACACCGAATGCTACAACGGCTTCTTGGTTTCATCTAACGATCACTTGCTGCTTCTGCAAGCTTGACGGCATATCTACGCTTCATGATCTTCAATCTTCCTTCCTCAACACATAAAGCTTTCCATCCATCGCTCAACTCTCTTCTTTTACCAGTTCCAATGTTCATCAGCTTCTCAAGCTGCAGCTTCTTTCGATAATCACTTAAACCTTGTGACATCACGGCCTCAAATGCATCCCGTACAGCGCATAACTCATCATCATCGTTATGACTCTTTTTTCCAGCAGTAGTCCCGTTCTCTGTTGTTTTCGCTGCCCTATTCTCATTGAAGGGTTCAGCATCAGCTACTTCCTCATGCTCCTTCAACATCTCCTCCCCACTCTTGCTCTGCTGTGCTACTCGAGCAGTCCCGCTGTCTGTTATTTCCGCTGCACTATTTTCATTTACGGGTTCCTCGTGCTCCTTCAACATCTCCTTAGATATACCATCATTATCATGAACAAATTCAGCTTGATTTTGTCCCCAAATCATCATGGACAAACCAAAAGCTTCAGAAGCACTGCTAGACCTCGTAAATTTCGGATCATTCCCTTCATTAGTTTTCTCCAAGTGAACATGAAATCTCCTTTTTAATTTCCTGATCTTAGTATAAACCTGATCCTTGGAGAATTTCGCGACGATAGAACCTCCGAGAGAACGATAAAACGCATCCCAATCGAATTTGGTTTGGTATCCTGACTTAGCTAAGTATCAACTACTCCCTGAGAAATTATAACAAGTAAAATCACAAGGCAATTCAATCAAGATGAAGAAGTAGAAATACACACCTTTAAGAGGGCTAGCTCATCTTCCTCGTTCCAGATCCGGATGAACAACGGCGAACCCAATTTTGTCTTCTTCTTCTTCTGCTGCATTGGAAGCAGCACACTTTGAGGAAGGATTCCGCGGTGATTTTCGTCGGGCGAAGGTATCATCACAGTCACCAGCACCACCAGAGGAAGAGAGATTTAGCTGCTTCGAAGACACCATGATCCTAGGGGGGCATGCAGAGAAACCCTAAACATATTCATCAAATCGAATATAGGATGAGAATAATCAATATAGGATGAATATAGCAAAGAAGAAATCAATATCAATGCTGTCACAATAATCACCAGAGTGGTTCAACTAAGAACCGAGAAAATAATCAGAGTGAAATTTCAAAAGAGATCAACTAAGAAGAAGTGATCAAATAATCGAACATCTAAGCAGCATCATACACAGATCATCGTTGAAAATTGCGAAACCATCAGAAGAAACAAAATCGTAATTATCATTATCTTCACAGATGATGATTCGAAAACCTGAGATGACTAAGGAACATAAGAATCAGAGAAATTTCAACTAAAAAATGATCAAATAATCATGCATCCTAGGATTCGAAAATTGTAATCGTAGAATGGAGAGAACTCCCTAACCTTTAGCAGCGGAGAAATCTTCAGTAGAGTATCAGTTCCTCTTTCGCTATATATCTCCATCACTTGCTTTGCTTTGATGAGCCTTTCATGTTAAAAGCCCAAAAAGGCCAAAATAGAAGAAGTAGCATTTTATCTTTGGATATAGCAAATTGTGTTACTTTTTAAATTTCTAAAAAGTCAAATATTTAAGAAAAGTTAGCTAAAATTGAGATTCGAGATCATGTGGCATAAGATTGGGGATCTTGTGGTCTGTGAAAAATGAAATCAACCAAAGACTGTTTCTGAATGTGTGTTGCTCCATCTCGAGACATTTGTGTGGGAAGGCTACGAGGGAAAACGCAAAGAAGAGAAAGAGGTAGGTATATCCTAAGGAACGCAACTCGTTTGAAAAAGGTAACTTTATCCAATAAAACAAATTGTAATTCAGAAGAGACACTTGAGATGCTAGATGAGTTTGCAAGTGTACTAGTCAGGACTTGGAGTTCATGTCAGTTTGAGTTCGAATGAAACTTGTAAATATAGGAGAGTCTTTGATTTTGATTTGGCTTGATTTAATACATTAGTTTAGACCGGTTAGGCATCTCTAGACCACATCTAGATTTATGCTTTCAAAAGCTTGGAGGAAGAATCAAGAACCTACTCGTCGGGCCAATTCATGCTGAACCATTTTTCAGTAGCTTCAACGCGAAGTCCTGGAACTGCCTTCTCAACCTCTTCCCACATCCACAAAGCCTCACTATAGCATGATACATGCCGTAGAGAAGTCAATGAAACTGCGGAGCTCGGTATGCTCGATAAGCTACATTCTCTCATGTCGATTCTCTCAAGTGTCCTTACCTTTCCTATCTTTTCCGGAAGAGAACTTAGGCTGAGACAGTGAGAGATGTCGACGTACACTAGTCTTGGCAACTCACAGATTTCTTAAGGCAGAGATTTTAGCTCTGGGCAAGCATATAGCCTCAAAAGTTGAAGGGATTTTAGCTTACTCATATTCTTAGGCAATTCCTTGATGTTGGGACAATTTGTTATGCTGATGGAGTTGAGAGAGGTGATTCCATAGATGGTCGAAGGTAGTTCCACAAGATCCTCGCAATAATCTATTGTGAGATCAGTCAATTTTGGGAAGATATGGGCAATGTCTACTGCTGTCTGATCAAAACTGTTATTGATCTTGCAAATAATCAGATATAGCTTGTGGAGGTTTTTTAAGGGTATCGTACTGCTAGAGATTTCAGGGACATGAACCCTCTCAAGCCAGAGACTCCTAAGTTTGGTCAAATTGGTAGAGATGGGGAAGTCATGTAGACGCGCTGGAGAGAAACCGTTGTTGATAATCACCAACACCTAAGCCTTCCCATCTTAGCAATGAAAGGAGGCAATACATAGTTGTTTGAAGAGAAATTTAATATCAGAGCTTCTGCCTTGGGGAAATCCATGTCAAACCAGTCCATCTCAGTCATTTCTCCTGTAAAGACAGAAATCCATATTAATACCTTATGATTCTAGTGTCAAACCGAATTAATTCATTTAGAAGATCGTTGTGTAACAGATTCTTGCCTGTGTGAATGGAAACTATCTGGGCATTGTATGGCTCATCATTGCTCCTCTCCCATTCTCTGGGAAGCATTGACTCTCTTTTTGGCATCAATAACCGCTCTCTTCTACTTACTTTCCCACGATTGGTAAGATGAAATGCTACATCTCTTAAAACATTGTGCTGCGTCACAAATATATCGTAGTAGCTAGTGTGCATAGGGACAAACCTTGCAACATTATCCATGGTAAATTAGTTAAGAATGGTTAAAACTGTAAAAGTGGCTACAACAGATGAGAACATAAAGAATTCTATAACCGTACGTTGGATCTTTCACGAGAGTAAGGAGATTCCTGTTTGCTAAATCAACAAGAACATCAAAGGCAGTTGCGGCCTTGAGATCATGTATCTCGACCAACATGTTGATGAGAACATCAACAGGGATTTTCTTGCCTTCAGGGAAAGCACCAATATCCAAGAAACACTCTTTGCTTTTAGGATCGAGATTTTCTAGAGTTGCTTCGATTTGAGCAAACACTTTACTCTCATGAGTTTCATCAACAGGTTTACCTCTTGATAACCTCTCCACTGCACTTTCCCAATATTTTTCAGGTCGATATTTTAATGAAGCGCCAATGACTTTCAGAGACAAAGGTAGACCTTTACACTCCCCAACAACCTGCCAAATAGAGTGAATATGAGTACTGAAAGTATAAAGAATATTACTCAGTACTATGCATGTAACACTTGTAGCAGACCCATTACCTGCTTGACCAATCTTTTGCTGAACCCTGAAGGGACTGATTTCTGGTTGAAAGCAGAGAGACAGAACAGAGACGTTGCTTCACGTTCATTTAGTAACTCTACGTCATAGGTGGTTCTAGGATCTGCGAGTTTAGACTGTGAGACCACAAGCGTTGTGGTTCCAGGAATATTGAACATCAGCTGGTCTAAAGATTCCCTTGTCCAAACATCATCAAGGATCACTAGCTTCCATGTATGACCAATGGATTCCGGAAGAGTGGCACCAAAGCCAGCCTTATTGACCAGGAAGAAAATCCCGTATAAGGGCTCTCAGCCCTTAAAGGTTGGGAGATTGTGACACAGTCAAAAACAAAACTCGGTTCCCAAAATGGCCTGTAAAAGCCGTAAATTAAAGCCTTTTTAGCACCAAAGAAACAGTCTCTCCGACTCTTAACAAAGTCTAATATCAAGAACTCAACTATACGACTCAACAATAGTTCACCGGAGATGAACATGACATAATGGAACATACAGAGATAGATGCATGATCATTAAAATAAACCAACAAAACATGCCATTAAGCAACAACAACACAACCTGCTCAAAAGACTATAAAGATGGCCCAAGCATATTAACAAAAGATATTGAATCACATAAATCATTAGGCAAGCACATAAGATTAAACAATACTGATTACCTCGGACCTCCTCGTCCCGCACAAGCTCTTTGGCAAGAATGGTTTTCCCTGAACCAATCATCCCTGAGATCCCAATAAGTCTTGCCTCATCCTTCAAATTAAAAAGCATCTCCTTCACCTTCCTCTTGCCTAAATCCAGTTCCCAAAGTCAGAAAATATGACACAGTCAGAAACAAAACTCGGTTCCCAAAGTGGCTGGTAAAAGCAGTAAATGAAGGCCTTTTTAGCATCAGAGAAACAGTCTCAATGACTCTTAACCAGTGTTCAATATCAATAACTCAACAAATAGTTCACCTGAGATGACATTCAAACATACATACACATAGAAGCATAATCGATTATAAATTTCTGGTTTCTATGTATGTTCGATTAATATGTTGAAATATGCAACACTATGATCGGGTAGTTTATCTTGATGTTGGGAAATATAAAGGATAAAAGAGTGTATAATCGAAGTTTTGTTTTTTTTAATCATACTCTAAATTATTCTTGTCACATGGTCATTTATTGTTCGCTCTTTTTGTTGTGAAAGGACTAAATGGATTTTTTGGTCGTTTGTTGTTCATATTAAAAAAAAAAAAAAAATCTTTTTTAAAAGATACTGTATAAAATTTATTTAAAATACATATCGTGCGATTTAGGAATAAGAATAACCATAAGATATGAAAAAGTGTGTTTGAGTCATTTATTTTTTAAAAATGATTAAGCAAAATAATATATTTACAAAAAATAATAATCTAATGGCATATCATGTAATAAATTACATACTAAACATTTCTTTTAATAATATGTTTCTTTTTAATTTATAGTAGATATTTTCTGCTGGTTTTGTAATAAATTGATTATTTTTATATTTCTTATATATACCTCCTCGTACTAATATTTGGGAAGTACCCATTTAAAAATAACATTTAATTTGTTAAAATTTAATATAATGTCATTGGTCTTAAGAATAAATAAAAAATAATAATTAATGATGAAAATGTCTTAACAATTATCATTTTAATTAAAAATATATATATTTTTAAAACAAAATCTTAAGAGAATTAATTTTTCAATCTATACAATATCAAATATTATAAACTTTTAACTCTTGCATCGGTGGAGTAAATCTGTATAAAACAATACAATATAAACATTATTATACACAATATATCAACGGACAACATTCATCCGTTGGATGTGTTCGAGGACGTCGACTACTTGTTGCATGTGGGGTCGTTTTTCGGGGTCTGGCTCGATACAAGAGAGTATGATGCGTCCCATTTCGGTAGCAACTTTGGATGTGTATTGACCTTTGATTCCTTTGTCCATTATTTGTTTCACTCCGTGTTTGCTTGAGAGTTTTGGTCTTAACCAATCAACTAGACTCTCTTGTCCCCTGAGCCGTTTTGTGTCGTACGCTCTCAGTCTGGTCATTACTTCTAGTAAAACCACACCAAAGGCGTGTACGTTACTCTTAACGTATAAATGCCCTGAGGATAAGGAAAAGAAACTAACGGTAAATAATTTGTTCAACTGGTGTGCTATCTACTCACTCCAAAAGGGAGAATCTTGAAGCTGACGAGTTCGAAAACCAACAATGAAAAGATACTAGTTTGACATATCTTGGTCCTTGATCTGATGAGATTATAGACATAAGGTCCATAAAAAAAAAAAGACTTATGGTTTATGATTTTCTATATGTACCTGTTGCCATATATTCAGGAGCAGCGTAACCATATGTGCCCATGATCCTAGTCGTAACGTGTGACTTCTCTTCTGATGGTCCTAGCTTTATTAGACTGAAATCCGAGATCTTTGCCTCATATTTCTACTCACATATATCAAACAAATCTCATTAGCAAAACAGGAAAACGATTAAAGATTCTTCCAACTATCGTGAGTATTATTATTCAATGGAATTTAAATTAGACTAACCGAGTCGAGAAGTATTTTGGAAGTTTTTAAGTCTCTATAGATGACTTCTCTTTGTAACCCGTGTAGAAACGCAAGGCCACGAGCTGCACCGAGCACAATCTTGATTCTTAGGTCCCAAGGAAAAGGCTCGTTTCCTAAATCAAATAAAGATCATTCAGATTAAATCAAAGTTTTTTCTGATCAGTACTTGTTACAACGCCTGAACAATGTTTTGTGGGTTTAAGAGATCTTAATTACGTCGAAAAAGTTCATCCTCAAGACTCCCTCTGGGCATGAACTCGTAGACAAGCAGAAGCTCTTTGTCTTCACGACAGTATCCTAATAACTTCACCAGATTTGGGTGTGAAAGCATTCCGAAGTAGTTAACTTCTGACTGTCCAAGATCATAAACAAAACCACAACTCTGGAATTTAGCTTATTTTAACTTAAAGATTAATTTTGTTCCTTCTAAACATCCAATAAATAAACCAAGTGAAAGATATTGGACTCATAAATATGTCTAAATAAATTATGCTTAAGAATTAAAAACGGATTAAAAGAGAACATAATCCTGACTTTCTAATCATTTTTTACGATTAAAATTTCTATAATGTTACTTACATATGAATAATACTTTGACAACAGTAAGCTAATAACATGTAACAACGTGTCCAAAACTCAAAGTCCGGTAACAATGGAAAGTTCCTAACTACACCGAATTTGTTGGTAGACATTGGAGATAAAATTATCTTCAAATGGAAAAAACGAGGTAACTGATGTCAATCAATTGGTAAGTAAAATAATAATGGGTAGTAATTCCTGAATATAAATATATTAATTTAACATAGTACAAAATATCATTTATTTATTAGAAAAATCTCTTAATATTTCTTTAATCAATGTGCAAGACTGCAAAAGAGTCAAAATCGTTTCTTGATTGGAATAGTCAACTCTTCTTCATCTTATCGAATAACATAATAATTGGGCTAGTTTTTTAACTTAGAGATTCAGAACTTACTTGCCACTCTGCCAATTCTTGGGCACTCTCGGAGTTCATTCTCCTGATGGCGATTATCATACCGGAACCGGCTTTGGACGGAGCAAGAGTCTTTGCATCGATCCAACCTTTGTAAACTTTCCCAAATCTTCCTTGACCCATCAATGAATCCGGTTTAAAATTCCTTGCCGCCATCTTTAGATCAAGAAAGCTATAAACTTTTAAATTCGGCGGTTCCAGTATTTGACCTCGTTCATTCATAATCCCACCGGAACTCTCGCTCGCCCCCTCTAAGAAGTGGCTTTGTCGTCCGACGCTGTTTGTTGTCCAGCCGGTGGTGGTCGTGGAAGACGACGAGAACTCTGTTCCATAGTTGTAGTTTTTCGTTGAAGCTGATTTTCAAATAAAACAGAGAAATCGGAAAGTGGAGATTTTTAAATTTTTGAGGAATATAGTAAGAACCCCAAGGGAAAACAAGAACTTGCTTCTTCATCAAAAAAAAAAAACAAGAACTTGAATAAGAAGAATTTTATGGGTTTGGAATCAAAGAGTAAGAAGAATTTTTTGTGGGAAACTAGAGGTTAATTACCATGACTATGGAGACCTTGTTTTGGAAGGAAAGGAAGAGGAATGATATGAGTATATGACCAACAAAGATCCATTTCATTAGCCTCTTCTTCTTCTAAATTACATGAATAATATTCCACATGTCGCCCAAAAAGAAATACTAAAAATTCTTATATTTTGTAAATTATTATATCATTAAACAATTTGATGTTAATCTTTTACTTTAATAATGCCTCTGTCAGGTCTCGTAATTTCTTATAGTTTTGATATATATAAGTGATAAAAAAAAATTATAGCGTGATTGAGTGTAATTGGAGATAAAATACACATGTCAAACTGTGAGAGGTGACGCATAAAAGCTTCTCCTAGATTTTCATTACTTAAAGAGTGTCCAGACTAGATCAGGCTTAGCTACTCTTAATCTAGATCTTACACATTTTATGTTAGGATTGTGTTTGTGATTATATTTGAACCAACTCTTTTGTGAGCAAAGTAAACTTTAGCCACCTAGTTTAATGAATGAGAGTTGTGATTTGTGTTTAATATAAATAATAAATATATATGTCATATGTGTAATGGTAGTAATATATATATATATATGTGTGTATGGTAGTGACAAAATCATATCAATTATATAATTGAAGATAGTATTGATAGTTATATAAATTATAATATCTGTTTCAGCATTATTAGTTATGTCACTTTTTAATTTTAAACTATATATTAAAATAGAAATACACGTTTTACGTGGATCCTATTATAATTATATGTAAAGTACAAACCATACTTAATAATTACTTATTAGAAAAATTGTATTTTATTCCCACGCATGATTATTTAGTTAGGTATAAGCACATAAATAAATAAAACGTACCTGTAGTCCCGACCAGGTCTATGTTTTGGATTGGATGTGACTCCGATGTCAGACCATCCATCTTCGGATCTTCAGCCATCTGTGGAAAGTCTCTGCACTCCGTTCGTTTGTTACATAATTCATACAAACAATGATCAATCAAAATGAGGATCGCCATTGCATAATCTTATCTAATTAGCTTTTCAATTTCTATAAATAATAAGAGTGACAATGAAAAAAAAAAATAAGAAGATGGTATGTGACATTCCTGTAGGAAGATGCTAGTTATTCATCGCCATGTTTTTATAAAATTAAGAAACCTGATCGAAGAAAATGTTGGATAAGGAAGAAGATACCTGTTATTGAAATGGGAGAAGCGTTGTTTCGTAGCTTCATCCTCCCATTCAACTACTTTTATCCATTGTTCCTCGATTTTCATTTTAACTTGATTTCCTATAGCGCTCTCAGAGTTGAGTGGAAGTCTTTTCAGCTCTGGACAACGCCTTATCTCAAGATATTCCAGAAATGGGAAGGGTAGAGGAGGCCAGTATATGCTCTTCAGTTTAGGTAAACCATTTAAGACGAGCTTAGTTAGATTTTGAAAGGGCTGCTCACTCGTATGACCCAGTTTGGCCATAGCTTTCTCTTTGCTTATTACTTCTTCCACTAGCGGACATTCAGATAAACTTAGATCGCGGATACTCGGGGCTAGAAACAACCATGTCAACTCCTTAAGACATTCGCACCCATGAATAGTCACTGTGCGTATGTTCCGGAATTGTGGAATTTTCTCAGATGCTATCCACAAGGCCATTTCACGAACCATACCATGCATCTTTACAAAATATCCATTTCCACCCTCCATCAACAATCGCATCCTAACCAAATCACAGATAATTTCATTTCCCTGGATCTCAGTTCTCTCTCTATCTTCTTTTGCAAGGATTCCCTCGCCTATCCAGTAGTTTACCAGATCTTTTTTTCTTATATCACAATTTTCTGGAAACGGAGCACAATAAAGGAAGCATAACCTAATGTTCTCATCACTCATATTATCATAGATAGACTTTAAGATGGGAAGAGGCCCATCTTCCATATCAGGAAATTCGGCTGTCGATGAAGCCAAAACATGAATTGTGTAACGCCATTCGCGTACAGTCCTTTTGCGTGACATGGTCTCACCAATGAGATTGAGAGCAAGAGGCAAACCACGGCATGCACTAGCAACTACTCTTGCGAGCTTAGGTATGTCTTGATGACTTCTCAACGTGTTCACTCCGACTGTCTCTTGAAACAAATCCCATGCTTCTTCTGGGCTCAAACATGTAATTTCTACCTTAGCATCAACCCCCTTGCTTTCATCACATACTTCCCGAGATCGAGTGGTGAATACGACTTTGCATCCATTTTCTCGGCTGGGAAAAGGAACTCCAATTTCCTCAAGATCCACTTCCCTCTGTACGCCGTCTAATAACAGCAAAAATCTCTTTCCCTTTAAGGTCAGAAATATTTCAGCTGCCTTCTCCTCTTTAGTTTCTCTCCATTGTAGTAGGTCTAATCTATTGCTGATTTCTTCCTGTATGCTCTCGACCTCTTCAGATCCCACAACAACAAAGATCACAAGACCAACAAATGCTTCTTGAAACTTGTTTTTGATTTTAGTAAGAAGGGTGGTTTTGCCTACTCCACCCTTACCATAAATACCCAAAGTCCCAACATTTTTTTCCTCTAAAAAGTTACACGCCTTTTCGAACAAATTTTGTTGAGAAACAGTTAGTTGAATCGGGGGCATCTTTATCACAAGAGGCGGAAGAGCTCTGTGAACGACAACTTCAAAAACTCCCTTAGATGTCAGAGTTTTAACTCCTTTCAGAGTCATGAGTACATTTTTACCGTAACGATAGGTCGATGCAGGGATCAGGGAACAATAGCCATACCTTGATAGTCTCTGAATTTCAGAGACACTTTCATCAAGCAGACGATTGGCTTTCGGTTCAATCTCTTCGACCATTGAAATCCACCCCTTGACTTCTTGTAGCACTTGTAGTCCTATGTCCTCTTCTTTCGAGACCCTTTTCAACAGATCATTTCTCATTGCGCTGAGCTCTTGCATTAGTTTATGCAAAGCCTCTAGATATTCCTCCATATTGTATAAATACTTACGTTTCCCACACAAGAATGGCAGAAAAGGTTGATCACAAGATGGAGATTCAACGGAGAAATTATTACCCATTTTGTATTTGTGATTTAGAAAGCGGCAAGAGAATCAAGATGGCAGAACAGAACACACATCTGTTGGAACTTATAGATTTGGCACTCCTACAGAAAAAAAAAAAAAAAAAGATTTGAATAGTAACCTACTTACTTGGGTCTAGTTAATTTTTAAAAGAGACCATTATGCTATTTTCCACTCCATTATTTCATTTTAGAATTGAGTTTTTCTCAAGATAATGCTTTTGTGGATGGCTACAAGCTTTTGTGGACCAATTATTTTAGAATTGAGTTTTTCTCCATTATTTCTATGTAGGTGTTGACGTTTGTGGACTTGTTTTCCGTCGTCATGTAATGGAAGTTGGAAGTTTGTGTTAAGAAATATAATGCTTTTGTTTCCCTTTCTTCTCCTCTCTCAATTATTATTATTTTTTTCCACCAAACATCTGCTACTCCCCAATTGAAACATCCTGTTCTGTACAAAGATCTGTTTTAAATTTGCTACTCTTATTTTAGTTCTCTTTCTCAATACTGAACACAATGAATTTTTGGCCGGTAGTTGAGCCATGTTATCAGTTTGCTTTGTCTTACTTGTGTGTAAAGGTGGGTTACAGTTGCAAGTTGAAGGAAAATCTTGACCTGTTGAAGAGTGCTTTGGAGCAGCTTAGAGCAGAAAGAGAAGATGTTTTAAAAAGAGTCTATGCTGGGGAGCTTAAGGGTGGTCAACGGCTAGCTATAGTGAATACGTGGCTTTCACAAGTCGAAACCATTGAAACAAAAACCAAAAAAATAATTGATGCTGCGTCCGCTCGGGATCCTTCTTCTCAGAATGCTTCCGCTGTACGTCGACGTCTGTCAACATCCGGGTGCTGGTTCTCAAGCTGCAACCTAGGCGAAGAGGTATTCAAGAAGTTGACTGAAGTTAAAAGTCTCTCCGGTAAAGAGTTTAAAGAAGTGACTGAGCAACCTCCTCCTCCTGTGGTACAATTGAGACTTTGCCAACAAACATTTGGTCTTGATACGACGCTGGAAAAGACTTGGGAAAGTCTTAGAAAAGATGAAAATAGAATTTTGGGAATCTACGGTATGGGAGGCGTAGGCAAAACTACCCTCCTCACTCTAATTAACAACAAGTTCGTTGAAGTCAAGAATGACTTTGATGTCGTTATTTGGATTGAATCATCTAAAGATGCAGATGTCGGGAAGATTCAAGATGCAATCGGGGAAAGATTACACCTCTGTGACAATAATTGGTCTACGTACTCAAGAACGAAGAAAGCTGGTGAAATAAGCAGGGTTCTGGGAGATATGAAGCCCCGATTCGTGCTGTTATTAGATGACTTATGGGAGGATGTGAGTTTAACAGCAATAGGCATTCCATTGCTGGGGAGACAATACAAAGTCGTGTTTACTACTCGTTCTAAGGATGTCTGTTTACGTATGAGGGCAAATGAGGACATAGAAGTTCAATGTCTGGCGGAGAATGAAGCATGGGATTTGTTCAAGCTGAAGGTCAGATTAAATAACGAAATTTCTGAGATAGCCAAAAAGATTGCGTCTAAGTGTTGTGGCTTACCCCTTGCAATTGAAGTAATTGGGAAGACTATGGCATCTAAAACTACTGTACGTGAATGGCGTCGTGCACTCAATACTTTGGAATCTTTTCCAAGTGAGATGAAAGGTACAGAGAAGGGCATATTTCAAGTTTTGAAGTTGAGCTATGATAATTTAGAAATAAAAGATGCCAAGTGTTTCCAGTATTGTGCTTTATTTCCCAAGGCATATTATATCAGACAAGATGAGCTGGTAGAGTATTGGATAGGTGAGGGTTTCATTGATGAAAAAGACGGAAGAGAGAGAGCAAAGGATCGAGGCTATGAGACAATCGATACTCTTGTTGGGGCAGGTTTGTTACTGGTGGATGGCGAGTCTAATAAGAAAGTGTATATGCATGATATGATCCGTGAGATGGCATTGTGGATAGTGTCAAAAAATAGGGATGGAGAAAGATTTGTTGTGAAAACAGATGCTGGTTTATGCCAGCTGCCTGATGTCACGGATTGGACAACCGTAACAAAGATGTCTCTGATCAACAATGAGATTCAGAGCATACCAGACGATCCTGAATTTCCTGACCAGACAAATCTTGTAACCTTGTTCCTTCAAAATAACAAGTTAGGAGATATTGTTGGTAAATTCTTTCTGGTCATGTCGACTCTGGTGGTTTTGGATCTATCTTGGAACCTCCAAATCACGGAGTTGCCAATAGGAATTTCGGAGTTGGTTTCTTTGCGGCTTCTCAACTTATCAGGGACGAGTATAAAGTATTTGCCGGAAGGTTTAAGAGTCTTGAGTCAACTGATTCACTTGAATTTAGAGTCCACATCCAATCTTCGAAATCTCAGTTTGCTTTCAGAATTACAAAAGTTGCAGGTTTTAAGATTTTATGATTCTGCTGCTGCATTAGATTGCTGCTTACTGAAGATCTTGGACCAGTTGAAGTATTTACAACTTTTGACCGTTACTATGAATGACGATTCTGTTTTAAAAGAGTTTTTAGGAAGCAAAAGATTGGCAGGGATGACTCAGGGTCTATATCTCGAAGGACTTAAAGTATCATTTGCAGACATTGGTGCGTTGAGTAGTCTTCAAAAACTTGAAATGGTAAACTGTGATATCACGGAGTCAGGGACAGAATGGGAAGGCAACAGAAGAGACCAGTATTCTCCATCCACATCATCCAATCAAATCACTCCAAGCAATCCATGGTTCAAGGATCTCTCAGCTGTGGTAATAAACTCATGCATACATCTAAAGGATTTGACATGGCTGATATATGCTGAGAATCTTGAGTCTCTTAGCGTGGAATCCTCGCCTAAGATGACAGAATTAATAAACGAAGATAAAGCTCAAGGGGTTGGTGTTAATCCTTTTCAAGAGCTACAAGTCCTTCGTCTACATTATTTGAATGAACTAGGAAGCATCTATGGGAGTCAAGTCTCTTTTCCAAAACTGAAGCTGAACAAAGTCGATATAGAAGACTGCCCGAATCTTCATCTACATCCGTTAGAAGAAAATCAATGATGATCTCATTCATATAAGGCGTTGAATGGGAGAGTGTAGGTCAAGACCCATTTTGTCCTGTCATCTTTGTCCCGTTCTCTTGTTTGTTTCCACTACTTTGCTTGTTTTGTAAATGTTCAAACTACTGCGCTTTGTATTAAATTATGGCGATAACGAATTCAAATGCTTGTAATATATTATGTAAATTCTTACAAACACAATTTTCTATCCGTTATATTTAAATGAATAATTAAAATATTTATAATTGATATACTTGGTCAATATTAATAGTTGACTTATTTTCTAAATATTATAAATGAAGAATCGGATGAAGAATAAGAATGATATCCGGTCAGGGGTCACTTACGGGTCTGGTCAGGTTTAATTTTGGTTTGGTATTTGACCTTGGACGAGCTGAAGTTTTTGCTTCTCTTACATCTGTGAAGTTTCCTTGAAGGTTTCTTGAAGCTTTTGTAAGAAAGGTTTGATCTTTTGTCACTTAGCTCTACTCGCGGATTGTTTTTCTCTCGTGTGTTTAGCTTTGAAAAACAAGAACTGAAAGTAAAAGACACGTAAGATTTAAAGAGTTGACGTTCCAAACCGTAAACGCTACATCTCGCCGAGATTCACTCGGAAATCCACTAGAAATCTCTGTTCTTGTCTTCTTGGTTACACAAACCCTAGAGAACAACTATAAACTTAGCCGTCTCTATCCTTGCTCTCTTAACCCTAAAGATCCCAGCTTTACTCCTTTTTTAGTTTTTATACTAGACAACCTGTCTCTCTCTCTTCTTCTTTCTCGCATGCTCTGTTCTCCGTACAGAGGAAGGAGACAAATGAGATTGAGTTTAGACATAGGTTACACTACTCCTTTGTCCTTTGTTGAATTTTATAGACTTCACGTGAGCTCCTCGTGAGCTCCTCGTGACCTTCTTTGCTTTTTGCTGAAACCTTTCTCTTGGGTTAGACATTCTTAGACACTTGGGCAAAAACTCACAAAACTCCACCTTTGCCTTAGTGTCAAAGCTCTTCTCTTCCCCTTTCTAGATTTTCTTGATTTCCATCTCGAACCCTGAGATCTTCTCAGGATTGTGATACTTTGAGAAGCTCCATATCTGCTTGAAGCTTTCTCACTGTTGTCACTTTAGTGAAATTCTCAGCTTGATAAGCTATTCCACTCTTAACAACCTTGATTACCAACTCTGCAATCACTTCCCCTACGAATTGCCTTCTGGCATCAATCCCCTTTAATCTTCTTAGGCATACTGTGATTTTGGCTAGAGTAGTCTCACTCTTGGTATCACAGTAAACTTCAACAATGACTTGTTGAAAACCAACTTCTGCAAACAACTTTCTCAACCTGTTTACTACTTTAGTTTCTTCTGCAAAACTGAAACCAGCAGTCTCTTGAACCTCTGTTCTCCACTGACTTATGATGTCACCTGCTGTGAATTCAAACAGAAGGACTAATCCTCCTTTGTCTTGATTAATTTCATAAACAGATTTACAGTCACTTCTCACCTTACGACTGTTTTCCTCTTTGCTGTTTAAACAGACTTGCAGATTTTTCCTGCAATTTCTTTGTGTACATATCACTGCCACCTCAGATTTTTCCTGTAGACTACCCATGAAGCTTCTAATAGCACCTACAGGACACAATTTTTCAGGTTTGATTCTTATCATGTTGTTCATGATGTTCGTTTCAGCATTTAAAACGGAAACACGCTTCATGTAGTTTCTCTGATATGTCAATTCCTCTGGTGCTGCAGCTTTAATCTTGAAATGATCTTCTCTTAGTGTAAGAACACTCTTGGATTTACCCAAACTGAACATTTCAAGTACCATTCTCAGACATTCCTTTAGAAACAACTCACTTGCTGCTCTAAACCTACCTCTGTTGACTGCTAACCACTGAATCCCTGCTTCCTCTTCTTCATCTGAGTTTCCCAAGTCAGCTTTACTGCTTAGTAGATCCTTTAGGAGCTTGATTTCAGAATTCTCATTTGATATATTGACTATATCATTACTGGTGCAGCCTCTTTCTTTTTCTGTGATAACCTGTTCTTTATATCTTGCAGGTTGATCCATGAGTGTGAACTCATCCTGAGTCGAGTGTAGAATTGTGCTTTCTACATGAACGTGATCCAACTCAAGACATGAATCATCATTATCGTGCATCACTGACCTGTTTGAGATGTTCTTCTCAGCTTGTAAGAACCTCTCTTGTCTGTCCTTACTTTTCACCTTTAAAAGACATTGGTTTCTTCTTCTACTTTGAAGCTTTGACTGTTTCGCTGTCATGACTTGACTTCTTCTGCATACTCCACAACTTTCAATCCAGCTTCTTTGTGAGTAATGTTTTGTAACTGACCTGCGATCAAAACTTGGCATTTCACCCTTAGAGATATCTGATTTTCCTTCCCTAAACTGCCTGCATTTATACCTCTTTTGACGTCATTTTCTTTTTGAAGACTTACTTGTACTTTTCTGTCTTTATATGTGATCTTGGCGCACTAGTTAGTCTAAGTCTAAGCTGCATGGAATTGGAAGCGGATACACGAAAGCGGAAGCGTTTGGAAGCGGAGAAGCGAATATTTTTTAAAAAATAAGAAGCGGGTACGTGTTGGAAGCGTGTATATATATATATATATATATATACTATATCATAAAATATCAAATATAAAATCATATTAAAATAAAATGTTTTAAACAACAAAATTCAATACATTATTTAAATAATGTAACTCATTTAAGCTAAAGGATTCTTAGTTGATTTATTAATTAGATTTTAGTTGATTTATTAATTAGGTTTTAACTTTTAATGTTGGACCATAAACAAATAACTAAAAGCCCAAATCTATTGATTCTATTTGTCATCTCTGCTTCCAATCTACTCCGCCGACGCTTCCACAGCGGTTCCAAAAGATTCATATTGGAAATCGTGATTCCAAGACGATTCCGGGCGATTCCGCTTCAGTTTCCAATTCCGAAACGTATCCTCGACGATTTCGTGCTACATATATATAGGTCTAAGTGCATTCAACTCCCCATAACACTTGTTTGGCCTGATATCTCTTCTAACTTGATCTCTTGTTGATTGACAAACCTGCAGTTTAACTTTGTAAACTTCATCTCCACTTTCTTCTGCATTTATATCATCTTCTTGTGATATATTTTTAAGAAAAAAGTTTGAATCTTCTCCCAAGAGAGTTCCTTTTCTTGAATCAACTCCAATAGCTCCACCTTGGATTGATGACAAAACAAAAATAAATAAATAAATAAATATTAAATATAAAATGAAACTTGGTTCTTTTATAAAGAAAAAATGGTATTTAGATTTCTTGATTAATTGAAAATTTTAGATAAATAACAAAAAAAAATGAAAAGAAAATATATAAAAATAAATAAAAGTTACGGCAAGTCATGGAATAGAGTTTTGGTTTTGGTTAAACTGGTAAACGCTAAAAATTAGCATATTTGAAAGAAAAATAAAATAAAAATGTCACGCAAATTTGTTTTAAAAATCCATAGAATTTGGTTTTTAGATTTTGTGCAGAAATAAGTAAAATCTCTTAGTAGAAAATCTATTTTAATCATAATTTTGAAAAGATAATAAATTGATTTTTGCAAAATCAGAAACTAAAAATCACTTCCGCCATTCAAGGCCTAAAACCACTTGATTACGTATAAATTAGCATATTTGATACATTTATGATTTATTTAGACCGGTTTGATTTACTCCGATTCTTATGACCGGTTTATTTTGAAAGTTTGCAATAAAATTGGAGTAATTTTACAGAGGATCTCTTACTCCGCAGCTTCCTCCTCCTTCGAAGCCCTAACCAAACGTCAGCCATCAAAATCGATCAGCATTAGGATCTAACAATCAACGCTTTGATCTCTTCAATGAAACGATGGTACGGTTTCTTAAACTGTAACACTATATAAGCTCCCAAACTTTTAACCAAATCATCTTTTTGTTATTGTTAAATTTCTGGTGTTGAAAGTATGAGAATTCGAGGTGTTTTGAACGAAGTAGAATCAGTCAATTTCCTGAAGCTTTGCTTCTGCAAATATTGTCTCTTCTTCCAGCAAAAGATGTCATAGCCACAACTGTTTTGTCTAAACAATGGCAGTCTCTTTGGAAGATGGTGCCTATACTCATGTTTGATTCTTGTGATCACAAACGTAAACTCGGGACATTTTCAAAGGATGTTTGCAAATCTTTGTTTTCACATAAAGCTCCAAATTATTTAACTTTCAAATCTCCTTTGAAATCTCTTTTATGTAATTTTCAAATCCAAGTTATTTAATTTTCAAATCCACTTTGTTCGATTTTAAAATCAATGAATTCTGCATGGATTTTCAAATCTTATAAGGATTCCAAATCCATTAAAATTGATGAACCAATAAACCCCTAAGTTTTATATAATATCTTTTGAGTATCGATCTATACAAAAAATGGAGATCATAATACACAAATCGTACAAAAATAAAAGTTTGCTTGTTTAAACTCGAGTGATTTTTCTTGCAAAATAAGTATAGAACTAGATTATATCACACGCTATAGCGCGAACTGAGTTTTAGATTTATTCTAAAGTTTTGGTGATAATATTGCAATATTTTTAATATTAAATAATAATTTTGAGTTAGGTTATTATTTGTCATTCAACAAATTAAATGTTATTTTTATAATTGTACTCTCCAAATATTAATAAGAGGGTATTAACCTCAACTATTTGATTTTATTTAAAGAAACGTACTAGAATTATAAATATATATCATTTTTATACTAACTTTATGTTGTGTTATTATTAAATAATAAAAAACTATGAATATAAAATATCTATTTTCGTAAATGTTTGGTTTTATTTAAAAATATTCATTTTAATCTTTCAAAAAAGTAATAGATTTTACATAAATGTTTTGAATTTTAAATTAATATCATTTATGTTTGTAAACAAAAGATTTTGATGATTTATTATTGTAAATTGTGTCTAATTTTTAAAAATATTTAATTACATATATAATTGTGTTTGGTTATATGGGTAGTAGAGAAATATTTATTAGATTATCTTGGCTATAAAGATAAAAAAATAAAATACTAACATATTCTTATCCTTAATGATGTTCTTGTTTGTTTTTAAGATCAATAATATTGTATCTAAGTGTTTACAACTGGTTGCTTGGGTTGCACGAGGAGAGTTTTATTATCTGTGCTACTGTATTTTCGTTGATATCATTTATATTTACAAATATATAATCCGATTTTGGAGTAAAATAATCATTTGCACTATGACAAATGAGAATAACATTTGCCCAAAGGGCAAATAAGAGTTTTGATCCAAACACATTAGACAAGTAAACCGAACCGGAGTTAACTAAAAAGAAAATTAGAGTTATTTCGATTTTTGGGTTTTTGATAAAATCCCTCGTCCAAACTTTTCAAACATCTTCAGTTGTTGTCACTCCCAATGTCCAATTGAAGAAGATAAGACCAGAATCGTCACCTAAATTTGTCTGTAAGATTCTTCATTTAATCTTGAAGATCGAACAATCAGCAGTAATCTGCCAATTTCGTATTTCTAGGTATCTTTTTCTCTTTTTTCTCAGTCTTAATTCAGCAATTAGAAAAAAATTTTGCTCTTGTTCTTGTTTGTAACGTATACGAGAGTGGTTTTAGTTTAATGGGTATCTCAAAGATTCATGCTTTACTTGTGAATTCTTCAGAATCATTTCACTGTTCTTTCTCTACTGGGTTTTGGTTCTTATAACCAATTAGCTGATCTTGAAGTGTTTTAGTAACTTAGATCTTACTGTTAGACACATCAAGTTTCTCTGTTGTTTGATGTATCACATATGTGGTCCTCTTGTCCCATTGATTCGAGCAAAGTAGTCTTTTAGTTGTGAAATCAAATTGTGAAAATGTACAAGATCTTTTAGTCGTTTAGTTCCTAATTTTAAAATTGTTCTTTTTTCATATTTTCAGTTAAATGGTATGTTTTTGGTATTGGTGTTATGTAGATTTCTCTTATTTTGATTATTCTTTCTTTGGCCTTTGATCATTCATAGTGTATATATTTTCCTGTTTGTTTAAACTGGGTTTATAAATGTGTTGTGGATTCATTTGACATATTAATGGGTATTTTTCAGGTACTTAGAAAAGCCGTAGAAGATGGCGAGTGTGTTGTGGCAGGCCGTGGCTGTGGTGATGGTGGTGGTGTTGCTGTCAGTGCAGTGGTTTGCACAAGGGTACCCGGAAGAAGATTTGGTGGTGAGGCTGCCAGGTCAACCAACAGTTGGGTTCAGACAATATGCAGGTTACGTCGATGTTGATGTGAAATCTGGTCGGAGTCTCTTCTATTACTACGTGGAGGCCGTGAAACAACCCGATGCAAAACCACTGACCCTTTGGCTTAATGGAGGTCCGTGTTTTGCATAATTCATATGTTTAAGCTACTTTTCCAGCTCGTTCGGATTTTGGGAGGTGTGATTATTGTGAATAAAATATGAAAATTGAGGCTTATATTGCAGGTCCAGGTTGTTCTTCAATTGGTGGAGGAGCTTTCACTGAGTTGGGTCCATTTTACCCCACTGGCGATGGCCGTGGCCTCCGCGTTAACTCCATGTCTTGGAACAAAGGTTTGTATTTGACAACTCTATGCAAAGACCACAGAACTATGTGATTTTACATTTGATGCTATTGTCTCTTGTTGTAATGTGTAGCCTCGAACCTGCTATTTGTGGAGTCACCGGCTGGAGTAGGATGGTCTTACTCCAACCGAAGCTCTGATTACAACACCGGGGACGAAGCTACTGGTACAATCTAAATTCCACTCTTCAAACTATATAAGAAGATTGTTGTTTCTTGAAATGTTTTATGTTTGAGCAGCTAGCGATATGCTCGTGTTCTTGTTGAGATGGTTCGACAAGTTCCCAAAGTTGAAGTCTCGCGACCTCTTTCTCACTGGCGAAAGCTATGCAGGTGTGTCTTCGATATGGATGAAATCCATTGAATGTTGACCTTAAAAACATCACTATTTCTCATATTATTTTTTTGGCAGGACATTACATACCTCAATTGGCTGATGCGATTCTCAGCTACAATTCACGCGCAAGTGGGTTCAAATTCAACCTCAAAGGCATTGCAGTAAGCAAAAGAACCTTCTTGACGTTCCATCAACTCTTTTGGTTCTCTTCTGAATCCGTCGTCTGTTTTTTCTATCTGATCAGATCGGAAATCCACTTCTGAAGCTTGTCAGGGACAGTCCAGCTACATACGAGTTCTTCTGGTCACATGGTATGATCTCTGATGAACTGAAACTCATAATCAGGAGCCAATGTGACTTTGAAGATTACACATTTGCCAGCCCCCATAACGTAAGCACGGCCTGCTATGATGCTATCAATGAAACCGAAAACATCATCACTGAGTATGTCAACAACTATGACGTTCTCCTCGACTTTTGCTATCCTTCTATTGTCCAGCAAGAGCTGAGGCTCAAGATAATGGTCAGCCCTTTTTCATCTTTTGGTCCACCAACAAAATTTTTACTGAATTGTCTGTCAATTTTTTTTAAATGGTTTCAGGCAACTAAGATGAGCATGGGAGTGGATGTTTGTATGACCTATGAAAGACGGTTCTATTTTAATCTCCCAGAGGTACAGATAGCGCTTCATGCCAACCGCACTCACCTGCCTTATGAATGGTCAATGTGCAGCAGGTAAATTAGCTTACCTTCTCTCAGTTTCATTGATCACAAAATTAAAGAAGCTTTTTATAACTAAAGTTGTTATATCTCTATACTTATTGCTATCGGCTATTTACTTTGCCTGTCACAGCGTGTTAAACTACTCTGGCATCGATGTGAACATTGACATGCTTCCGATTCTAAAGAGAATCATACAGAATAAAACTCCTGTTTGGATTTTCAGGTAATAATTATATTAAAAATCTATTTCATCTCCTGTCTTTTGTAGCTTAACACCCAGCTTGTTGAAATTGCAGTGGAGATCAAGATTCCGTAGTTCCATTCCTGGGTTCAAGAACTCTCGTAAGAGAACTTGCGCAAGAACTCAATTTCCAAACAACAGTTCCCTATGGAGCCTGGTTCCACAAAAGACAGGTAGGTTCCTACACCGTTAAACAATTCTAAGCAAAAGCCAAGTTTGCTTCTTACCCCTACAAAAAATTTCTCAAACTTATTGCAAACTTGTCGATGTAACTAGGTTGGAGGCTGGGCCATCGAGTATGGAAAGCTACTGACGTTTGCAACGGTGAGAGGAGCGGCTCATATGGTGCCATATGCGCAGCCCTCACGAGCTCTGCATTTGTTCAGTAGCTTTGTGAATGGCCGGAGATTGCCCAACCAAACACATTCTTCTACTGATGAATGAAAGACCAGAGATATCTTTTGTAAGACAATGTCGATATCTTCAAGTGCAGTTTGTTTTAGTTATCTTAATTTTCATTTGATTATTCGGAACATAACTCAGTCTCTTGATAATGATAATTGTTTCATGATGATACCGTTTCATGCTCTTGTCGATGTCCCTTCTCAGATTTGTCTCAAATCCCTTAAAACTCTGCATCTTGATTATATGTACTACAAAGACGACAAATCAGTGCATAACCTTTTATCCGGCTGCCCTTGTCTTGAAACTCTGGTAGTGAGACGATCTGCTTGGGGTGATTATATTAAATCTTTCATTATTGAGGTGCCATCTTTGCAGAGTCTAAAATTCATGATGAAAATGACAGAGTAGACCATTGGGGATATGTGATTAATGCTCCTTCTTTGAAATACTTGCACATTGATATGGAGGAAGGTCCTGAAGTTTGTCTAAGTGATAATTCTCTGGAGCTGGTAGAGGCGAAAATTTCATGTGTAACAATCAATGAAAAGCTTTTGAGATCTCTAACTTCAGTCAAAACTCTTTTGGTCAAAATGCTTTCTTTGCTCTCTAACAACATACGTTACATGGGAATAAGTATATACAGAAACGAACCACTTGATTTTGATTTGGTTACTTATAAAAAATCAGCGATACAATTGGAGTGTGAAGGATCATCATCGTCATCAACAACATTGTAATAGAGTGAAGAAGGTTTGCCATCAAAAGTAGAGACAAGTCGATGAGGAGAAAGACCGCAGTAACGATGTCTTAACCTCGCCTCGCAGATTTCAATCACTTTCTTAAACATTTTGTCTTCGCTTATCATCGGTTGCTTCACAAATTCCGCTAATGGCATCCACTGAAAAAACACAACAATCATTGTAATCAGGACGTCTTTTTTAGCATGTACAACTGGAGCATTCCAATAAATAGTTTTAGACTCTTAACTGCAAAAAACTTTATTACATTTTACCTTTGCGGCTTTGATCTCAAGATCATCGATGATTATCTTATCAGAGAGTGGTCTCAACATACAGATGAAGAACAGATCAGATTTCTCAAACGCAACGTTGTGAGCATGTCTGAAAGCTATAACCTCTAAGAACTCTGTATCTACCTGAAGAACACAACACAAGGCCATATACGGTTATGATCTTGCGAATTATAAATCAAAATCAAGATTTATACTAATGTTGTCGGATTTAATTACCCCAGTTTCCTCCTTGACTTCTCTTACGGCACCAGAGAAAATCTCTTCAGATACATTAATAAACCCTGTTGGTAACTTCCATAGACCTGTAATGGATGGAGCACAATACTTTTCTTGTACCACAAGCACCTAATGAGATTAAAAAAAAAATCAGATAACTCTTTGAAAAACCACAATAGAGGTGGATATATGATCCGTTTCACGGTTTGATTTCGACTTTTTTTCTAATACTGTTTTTTTTTACCACCCCTACTTGAAGTGTTGAGAGAATCATCATTCATATATTCATATATACCTCTTTATTTTGATTTAATACAAAACCTCCAACACCAACTTGATGTGAAGCATTTGCGGGAAGCATACTAGGTTGCTCCTCTGGTATCCAATATGTTAACATCACATATCCTTTCTCTGCATGATGATACTCAAAACCTTCCTGCAAAATCCACAAAGTATCATTCACTTATATAAACAAATGAACTCTGCTTTATCAGACAAAATCAAGAACTTTCTTAATGTTTACCTTTACAGCAATTGGGACTAATTCTGATTGTTCCACAGGTAACTTTAACCAAACTCCTTTCTTTCCCTACAAAATTTCCCCCCCAAATTGACAGATTGATAAAAGATAAATGACTTTTTTAGTAAAAGGGTTTAAGATTTTTATAGGTTTTTTAGTTTACCTTTCTTCTCCAATCAGAAAGAGAAGCTCGAAGCATAGAAGCGAAAGCGTAAGGATTTGATGGTAATTTTCCATGATCAACAATTACTCCACCATAGTCATCATCATAAGCATCAAGTAATAATCTTTCTTTAACAGAACTGATCAATGTTCTGCTTTTTAGGTTTACTCCATTCATCTTATAACCTGAGTCTGCTGTTGCAGCTATGCTTCCTCCATAAACAAATTGACTCTTTGTGTTGCTTGACGATATTGCCTTTGGTCCATCAACTTCTCATTCAAGTGCAAATGATTTTTAAAAAAATGAAGATTCTTGTTGTGAAGAGGAAATGAGTTTAAGGTGTTATAATTACCTTTGGAGGAGAAGAACTTGGGAGATATTGAAACACCAGAAAATGGTTGTCTGAAACTGTGCATAAAACCCAAATGTGTTCTTCTAATAACAGTAACCTCATAAAGAGAAACAGAATCCATTGGAGATCAAGAAGTTCTCGAATTTCTCTATGTGAAAAAAAAAAAAGTTTTCTATAAATGGAAAGCGATTAAAGAACTCAGATTTTGTTTACCAGAGATTGAGCAGATTAAAATCTTAAATAAGAATGAAATGAAGAAGAAAGAGAAATGTATTGAGAGAGTAATGAGAGATTTTTTTTGAGACACACTTATAATGTGTGGTGTAAAGTGGTTCGAGTGGTTAAGTGAGAAATGAGAATTGGAAAGCAACCAACAGTTTTAATATCTTACATCAAAAGACAAAATACACGTGATTTTCTTTTTGTGCTATGATTTCAATTTTCAACCGACCAGATATTACAACACTAATATATGAACATTTTTCTAATATTACATATAGCTAAGCTACGTGTTTTTTTCTTTTGGATAAAGACATATATATAGCTACGTGTTGTAATGTAGCTATATATAATGTCTTGGGGATTTTATACAATTGTTAAAAGGGATATATAATATCTTACATACTTTACACACTTTAATACATTAATTCTGGAAAACTATATAGATAATGTAAAAATTACTAAAGAAAAAAAATTACATAGAATGCAGGAAAACATCCTCGATATTACACAAAATCAATTATAGTGAAATGGATGGAGTATTATTTTGAAACATTTTTCCTTCTTTATTTATTAATTCTTCTATGTAAATGAATCATTTTTCCAATACAAGTTTTAAGTTACCTCTTTAACAAAAAGAAAAGTAAATATCAGTTACCTAAGATCAATAAAATATTCCAAAGCTTTTGGATATAAACCCATACGATAGTGGCAGGATTTTTAATTCAAATTAACAAAGTTATAAGGAAATAGTGTACGAAAAATACAGGTAAAAAAGGAATCAAGAGTTAGGTCTCAGAGAATCTTTAACAACTTCAAGAGAATTGTCTGTACGAAGGAATCTTCAGGAGTTCAAGGATATGGATAAACGGATATATCTCAATGATCCGACCCCTCTCCTTCAAGAAGAGGGTCTCTCTTCTTGACACTTATAATCTCGTACGTTGATTTATAAGAAGCGTGTACCTTACGCAATAATCGACGAGAGTGGAGTAATAAAGCATCTGGTTGTTGCTGAAGCTACGTAGAGATGGGCCTTGGTGGGTGGTGGCTTAGTTTCCTTGTCCCTTCTGTTTTATATATTGTAAATTAATAATAAAATATCAAAAATATTTTAATCTACTTGGGTTTTTTTTTTTTCTTGAACATTTTGGGGGAAATAACAGGGTTCAAAGAACTCGTTATCAAGTGTATACAATTTTGTTTTGACATTGGATAACATTGCCCTCAATTATTTTCCTACATATGTAGAGATTTACTTATTCAATGTAGATTTTTTATCACAAAAATGTATGTATATAGCGATGAGATAGTATTAGGTTTGCATTAAGAGGATATATGATATTCGTTATGGAAAATGATGACGTTTAGAAAAATGAAATGCAATAATTGGAAATTATGGAAGGATTAGGTATTGTCCACGTAGGACAATTAGGTAACCTGAAGTGCATGATGATCCACATTCGTGATAACATTGTGTCTTCCATTACAACTTAATAAATTTAACAATTTGAGTATGTTTGGATAATGATGTAATGCCAACCATGATTCGTGGTCAGATTTTTCAAATCAAATATGTTTGGATATTGAATAGTCGTAGGATGACGAACGATTCTTACCTGATTGATACTCTATAGAACATATATTTAATATAGCCTACATATTATTTGAAAAATATATTTATAAATAAATCTTACAAAATATTAATAATCACATCACATTGCCATTACATCTAAGAACAAATTAAAATCTCTCATTAAAAGTATTTTAGTCAATTAATTATTATGTGATCATTTAATTAAATATTAAATTAATTATTCATAATTTTTGTTTTAAATAATTTATTTATTTTAATGTTTTTGAAAAAAAGTTAAAAATAGATTTTGTGAAATTTTTGTTGATTTAATTAAATACAATAATTAAATTAAATTAAATGTTGGTTTTATTTTCCAAAAAAAAGATATTTGATATAGATTGCGATTTTTTTGAAGATTTTAAGAAAAAATTTAAACTGATTTAATTCTGTTTTTAGGTGCTAACAAAGATTCGATATTATAAAAATTGATATTATAATTTTCATAAAGTTTTGGAAGAATTACAATTTTATAATATACTGATTTTATAATTTTTGGATATTTTTCTATAATTATAATTTGTCTGTTCAATAGTACGGGATATATCATAGTGTAATTTATTTTCCCAACAAAATTTTGTAAGAAACTAATTATACCCTTTTTATTTGATTACGGTTCATCTTTGAAAACGCTTTGTATAATCAATGTCGGTCCTTCCATAAGGCAAAGTAGGCAATTGCCTAGGCCCCAAAATCTGGGGGCCCTTTTTCTTATTTTTTTTAATTTTTTTCTTTCGCTGGCCTTATTTTTCTTTTTTCTTTTGTCTGCTGATATTTTTTTTCTGTCCGATGGGACATTTTTTTCTTAAACCTAACATTTTATAATAGGTAAAAGCGACGATTTGGTTTCTTCAACTTTTTCTCTACCTAAACAGTGAAAACACCACTAAATTTCTTCTCCAACAGTCCAACTTCAATCTCCCGCAGCGTCTCTTTCTCTTCTTGTTTCCATGTAATTCTTCTATTTCTCTTTTTACGTCAAGTTTTTTTCTTCTTCCAATTTTGGTTTCTAAGCAATTGAACTTGAAAATTAACATAGGTTAATTGAATATCAACATAAATGGCGAACACTGTTGAAGCTTTTCAAAGTTGAAATTGATAAAAAAAACTATTTGCGGTCTACTATGTCTTAAATATGTTGAATAGATTATCAATGATATCTATTAAAAAATACATGGTTGATAAACTTAATTATGAAAAAATTATGGACGAGTTCGCCGAAAAAAAAGTAGAAAGATTATTTTTCATTAGAAAGTATTCGTTGTCTGTTTTTTTTAGATAATAAGTACTTCTAAAATTATTTTAATATTTTCTAAAAAAATTATTAAAGACCACATTTTTTAATAATGTTTTAGGCCTCTTAAATAGCCGGACCGGTCCTCTGTATAATCCAGTTTCATGAACGGATTACAAATTAAACTAACAAATTGTAGGTAAAGTCTATTTGTATAGTTTCAAGTATTCGATGTATTAGATAGGTTGGTTTAGAACTTATCCATCCAGAACTTAAAGATTTCTTTAGAGAAAGATATTAGATTATTCATATGACATATTCAAGGTTTTTAAAACACAAGGCCCATTAGTGTAGTCAATGAGATAGTGTACTAATATATTACAAGACCCAATGAAATGCTTCGGTTCTAATGGTCTTCCAAATTAGATTACAAATACTAAAATACGTAAGAGATTTAGCCGTGCAAGAAAAATTATTCTGGATACACATATAATATGGCTTTCAAATTCGTCATGTGTTTTACTAACTACGCAAAAGTCTACCCACGTGCGACCATCGTTTTGACCAAGTGTATCCATTATTTATCGTAAGAAAAAACTGAATCGACTTGTTCAGACTTCAGACAGGATCACGTTTCTGCATTAATTTATTGTATTTTCAACTTTACATTACGGCCGGTAAATAAGCAAATATATGAACAATATATGTTTTTTTATTTTTTATCGCATGCACCTACGTGTACGATAAGTCCACGTCAGCATACACACCGCCAAAACAAAAACAAAAAACAAAAAAAAATTCAAACAACGGTCAATTGTGAAAAACCAAACGATGGATGAGGAGATAACGGCGAGAGAAGCGGAAAGTTAAGAAACCCCGTTAAGTCCCAGTCGCATAACGGAAACGTCTCTCCACCGTTACCGTTAACTTTCTGTTTCTGGACAACAGTCACTTTCTCATTTTCGTCATCGTCGTCTCTCTTCCGTTTCTTGTCACTTTCGTCGGCGCGTGGTTTCCACTTGCCAACTTCAAGAGGGAAATTCAAAATCGCCTTGGATCCTCGAAGTCTAAACGCTGCTTTATCATAAGCTCTAGCCGCGTCAATCGCTGTATCAAACGTCCCGAGCCAAACGCGAGATCCGCGTTTATGCGGGTCTCTTATCTCCGCCGCGAATTTTCCCCACGGTCTTTGTCTCACTCCTCTGTAATGTTTCTTCTCTTCTTCCGAGACTTCCGGTTTAGTAACTTCCGGTTTAGGATTCTCGGCGGCGAATTGGATCCACTCTGGTTTAGCTGGAAGTAAGATATTCAATGGCGGTTTTCGAATTTGAGATTGAAGCTCCGATTCGAATTGATTTTGATCGGAAGGTTTAAAATCGAAATCAGAAACAGAAACTTGGGAGTCGAATTCGAATGGAGTCGATATGAATCTCGGTGTATCGAGATCGATAATTTCAGGTTTGCATTCGGATTTAGAAAAAGAAGCGAAATCGGCCGCTGATGATGATGATGATCCGAAGATCATAGAAGAAGAAGAAGAATCGGAGCTAGATTCTGATGCTGATGGTTCCTGCTTCATCCATCGATCTGTAGCCACCGCCACCGGAGAGATCTCGTCGAGTAGGTGCTTCTCGATGAACCAAAGTGCTGATACTTCGTTAGGAGTCGCCATTGATAAGAGTTTCAGGTAAAACTTTAGAAAACAACAGACAAGGCAGAAGAAGAAGAAGAAGATGATTGAAGATTGAAGATTTGATTTGAGTAGAGAAGAGAGAGTGGAAAGATGTATATATATAGAACCATTGAGGACTTTGTCGTGAAGTGGACTTTTTCAATGGAGGTTATGAATAAAAGTTGTATTATTTTAAGGAACAAGAAGGAGCGAACGAACCATCCTCTTATTTTTTTAATAAGATGATCAGGTTCAGGTGTATAAGAGAGCACCACTTAGCTGCGTGTTTCGTGGACTTGGAGCCGTTTGATAATCTTGTCGACATTGTGATCGTTCCGTTTTGCACTTGACTTCATATTATTAGGCTTCACCATATGGTAATTACTATTATTACATGTCAAAGTGTAATATATTTTATAACCATAAAAGATTAATTACTATTACCTAATCCAGTCTTCCACTTCCCGGAATTGGTTTTAATAGATAGGGAACAAGAAGAAAGTCAATGTTTTTTATTGTTTATTGATTCCAAATGCTGCAAACAATTCCTTTCAAAGTTTCATATAATGATTTTTTATAACCCTCCGATACATTTCTATTGAAATAATTAATTATAGCATTAACTAATTTTTTTGATGAAAATTAATCCAACATGATCCACCTTCGTCATTTCACTTCACTTAATCATTCTTTCGTAGTTTTAAACTGTATCTATCCCAAACTTGCATAATTTTGGGGGATAAACACTAGCTATAACTTACTACATTTAGTTAAACTTGATATAGTCTCCTCCATAATTTGTTTCTAGTCACTTTGCGTTCAAAGTTAATTGGTTACGTAGTTTATTTTTAAAAAAATTAATTCATATAAACAAATCCAATGCCAACTGCCAATATTATAACCAACTCAAATGCAAACATATATGTAACCGTAAACAAAATCGATTTTCAAAAAAAAAAAAAAAAAGTAATAACTCGTAAATCGTACTAGTTAAAGGACAATATCAACCGGCTAATCTCGCATCGGAATATAAATGGTGTATTGTAAGAAATACACATATGATTAAAGCAACATTGTCTAATCCTTCTAGATGATTTTTTGGCGTGGTAAACACAAACGCAACTTGCTAAGATGAGAGTTAATGTCTAACCAAACACAACTCAGAAAGTTAGCAGTTATTATTAGTTTGATGCATTATGGAGGGTTTAGTTAGTCAGCAGAAAGAGTCAAGTCAATGCATGCAATAAAAGAGATGATATTGAATTATGTTTGGTTTCGTATTTAATTTGCTCGATCTTCATGCACTGCACCAGCTGCTCCAATTAATTTTATATCTTAAGAATATAAGTTATACGATTTGTATATACACATATTATTCTGTATGTACATATATGACCATGCACGTGAAATAATTTACGCGGTGCATTAACTGGTTTGTAGAATGAATCAACGAGTCACTAGATTCTAGAAAGCCATGTTATTACAAGGAAACAAAAAAAAATTTACCATTTTATATAAAATTGATTGTAGCAATCCCTCTCAATTTTAGTCGTTCAAACGAGATTTCCCATGACTTTGGCCTTTTCGATTTACAGTCAAAAAGAATATCATTTTTCAAAAAACATCAAAATCTATTAATCTCTACACAATTCAACATATCAAGTTAAAATCTTGATTTTCGTTCAATAAACCGATAACTATGTTTTACTAAATCAGGATTACCATTTTTAACCAAATTTGATCCCATTTAACCCTGCCTAACATTTGACCCTACCCAACATTTTTTTCTTAAAAGGAACAACATTTGACATGACCCAATAAAAGTAAAATTTGACATTTTTTATATGAATTTGAATTTCATAAGAAATGAAAAGTTTTGTACTTAATCACAAAAACAGTTTAACCAAAGAAACTTTCCTTACAAAAAAAAAAGATAAAACAAAGAAAAACTGTTGGATAAACTCAAACTTGATTTGTTGCCCAAGATACTAACAAATTTGTGACTTATTTAGTTAGATCAGGTGGACATTAATCTAGGATTTATCTAGTAAGATTTGGTGTTATCTTAGTCCTAGAAAATAGGTTTTTAGCTATGGAGCTTTTCAAAGTAGTTTTGATGGGTTTGTATCAAAGCTATGAGAAATAAGCGAGAACCTTAATCAACGTGTGATTAAGGTTGAGAGAGCTTTTATGAGAGTTTAGATTTTGTGTGAGTTTCCTAAACATTTAATAAGAAAAGTGTTTCTTATAATTTTCTTGTTGTTTTCTATATTCGGTAAAAACCTATATATGACAATCACCTTGGTTTTGTGGTTCGTCTTGATAAGAATCGCATCTCGAATCAGTTGATCGATAGCTTTAAAGATTGCTTGCGGAGTAGAGAAAACATTGTTGTGTAATGTGTTGTTTCGCTCAATCCATATATATCCTACAAATTGTTGCTTAAGCAACAAGCTTACTGAGATTCCTTGGAGAAGTGTTTTCAATAGTCCTTAGCAAAATGGAGAAAGTTGTCCATGTGTGGAAGGCGAATGGGCGATAGTCTATGCGACGGCTAGCAAAAATCCCATATCAGCTCACCGGAGAAAATTTGACATTTGAAATCATCTTTTTTTTTTACACACTAATTTGAAATAATCAAAACTCTAATATAATGGTTTGTTCATTTCATGATGGTGTCTCTAACTTTTAGAGTTCTATCCACCTATCCACTAACAGAATAAAAATGATCACCTAAGCAGGTAACAAAAAAGAAACACCATATGATAATTAAATTTGTTATCTAAAATGAATGAATCCAGTTATATTTATGTTAATTAATAACTATGTATTATAGAAAAAATAGTGTATTTTTTTTTTAAACAAGCTTCTAGCTAACCAAAGACGTAATCCAATGGAAAGACATAAAAGAGATTAATAAGTAGTGTTTGTTTCCCCTATAAGTTTAGTTTCTATAGTTAAATGGTATAATTAATTATTTGTGATAAAGATAAGGGTATAATTAATTTTTTGTGATAAAGTTTAAGGGTATAATTAATTATTTGTGATAAAGTTTAAGGGTATAATTATGAGGTTAAAGATCCATACAACAATATTTTTTTACGTCTAAATACAACTACTAATCAATAATAATATAACAATCACAATCATGTGGTAACAAAGCTTTCTTAGCATCATAGCTAATCATGACAACACGAATTACGTGTCGTTTTCTTGAACCAATCTGGTCTCCAAATAGTTATTGCTCTAAATCGAGTAATGACATACAATTTTGAGTTTTGTTTTATATTTTTTTGTCGTTATGGGACAAGATATTTAGCGTCACATAAATGCTTAACTACTTTTTTCCCTATAAATCTAAATTCCAAATTGAAGGTCAAGAAAATATATTCAATGGAGAATAGTAATTTTAATTGATCAATAATATATGAGACATAAACAACTATTTTACAAACCAATCTTCTATGTGACAACTACTCCAGCGTTATAAATTGTATAACTGAAATGAAAAATTGTGAGTCATAAAAAACAAAAACTGATCATTCATTTGTAGAGAATCTTTGAATTCTCATCTAATAGATGTTATATAAATAACAAACAAAAGATTTATCGTCTTCTGTTGAAGAAAACTCAAACATTGCGGTGGGAACGGCACGTGCGGGATTGTTAGCACGTATGGAATTGAGTTTGAAAAGTCAATAGTCAAAGTCAAACAAGACTAGATTTGATCAACTTCAAACTTTTGAATTGCTGACTCTTCACACTGCCTCCCTTCCTTTGAGCCTTCCTCGCATTGTATTGTGTGTACCTTTTGCTTTTATCCCTTTTTAATCATTTCTTTTCTCGCATTGGCTTAAAATTGTATTTTTTATTCTATACTCATAGTTCAGTTAAATTCCAATGTAATAATAGTCTGATGATCATTTGCACAAATAAATAATAATAATAATAGTCTAATGATCCAAACCAAGGAAAAGAGGAAATTTGATTGTTAAAATGTAAGATTAATTTGATCACTAACTTTTAATTGAGAAATATCCTAATTGTAGGGCGGTTGTGTGTAAATTCAAGATACTAAATATATGACTGATATATAGTCTCATTAATCACATCGGTGATTTATATCATCATTTTCCTTTTTGTTTTTTTTATTGTCTAAAATATGTGATCGATTCTGTCTTCATTGTCCGTATTTCGTATAATAAAATATTGTTTATTTTATTAGGTGACTATGTTTATCTTTTTTTTTGTCAACTCTTATTTTATTAGAAATCACTAAAGTGAAATACGTTTACATATTACATAAGCCGCCATAAAATATGAATATCCTCAAAAATAAAAGCCGACAGAAAAACATGAATATTCTTGGTGACTATGTTTATCTATGAATCGTGTTTTTGCTAAAATTGAGCTTTAATTTGATACTTTTTATACAACATTTATTATGTTATAAATAAAATATTGTAGTTGTTAAATAGTTTTGAAAAGATGTGAACAACACATTGGTCAAAATGACATTTGTTATACAAGGTGGATATTTTTATTGGTTGGAAGAAAGATGATTTAAGCTTCTTTATAAGCAGAATTAATTATGTTGTCACGTAATATGAGAAAATATTATTTACGTAATATATTATCACTGACTAGTGTAAAGCATAATAAGATTATGAACAAAACAACTCAAGATTATTAAGCAAAAAAAATTTTATACATATTTTTCTCTAACTAATCAATCCAATAAAAAATGATAAAATTTAGATTATGTTTTAAAATTATGTTACCAGTATAATTTTTTTTTGAAGATTTGATTTCTCAAATAAAAAAAATTCAATCCCTCTTGAATATTCTCTATTTCTCTCCAATTTCTTTTTTTCCCACGTTTGTATTACAACAAAAATTATCTTCTTCTTTGAAACAAAAAATGAAATAATATGAAAATACTTAATATGCAAAATATATAACAAAAGATTCCAAGTACTGGATGTATGTGAAACGTAATATGAGGATTTAGCTGCGGGATTCAAACATGAAAACGAAAGTTCAACTACTATATTATATAGTCTAATATTTGATATTTAACTAATCAAAGTATTTTGCTGTAAAAACAAGAAATGATAATCAAAGTATTTAATAGCAAAACGGAACTTAACCTGATGGGATCCATGTATAATTAGCATAACATCTCCTAAAACACTAGGATTTAGCTTTTACGTCGGTGTTTTTTTTTTTTTTTTGTTTTTTTTAAGGTGTTTTGTGTTTTCTTCTCAAAATTAGAACTTCTATTACTTTTAGGATTGGTGTTTACAAAAGAATAAAATTCTTTTTTAATCGTTGTAAATCATCTTAACTTTTGATAAATTAGCAAAAAAGACCAAAAAGAGGTAATATCTATTATCCATAAATCTGAATATCATTTAAGAATTCAACAACTTTGTGAAAGCTTAGTTAACATGTATTCTAAGAATCCTAGCTTTGCCTTATCGATATGTCCGCTACGTCAGTTGGTATAAGCCATTTAGATTTTGAATTAGATTTCATGATTTTTTTTTCTTGTTTTCAATGGCTCTGCGATCAGATAAACAACCAGTTAATGACTGATTTAACTTTCAACATTTCTTCAATGAATTTTAAGCATCGTTCAACAAGAACTTTTGCCCGACGCTCACATATGTATTCAACAAGAAATTTAGTAAGGTGTTCGTCTTAGCAGCCAAGAACTCTGCTAACCAAACCAGAACGTATCACGTTCACTAATAACTTTCCGTGTTTTGAAAAAATATAATGATAAATCCAATCGTAATGATAAATCCATTGGGCGAAATCGACGAGGATCAACAAAGACAACTTCAAATTCTTTACAACAAAAAACTAGGAAGACAGAAATTCAAGTTGGGATTCTATATTTAAAACTGAAATACATGAATATTATGGAGTATCACAACCTGAATATTTTATGGACTAAGTGATTGCAATCGATAAATTTTTATAATTGGGTTGGCGAGACATAATCGGTTTTTATTTTATTTTGTCACAGACTCGAAAATTTAATTTGTATGGTTTCACTTAAGGAAGAATGACCAATTTATGCAACGACTTTTGATTTGATAATATACAAAATCTTGATCCCAATTTTTATGTTAATGTATTTTTATTAAATGGTTGTGAATTTTATGTTAACTAATGTATAAACCGCATAGTATTAATGTTAAAACAAATTAGCTTTTTACATGTAAGTATAACCAATATTTTAAACTCATTGTTTTGTGTTTGTAAACACTTTTGTCCTATATTGGTTAGCTACTTATGTAATTAACCAGTTTTTATCATCAATCCAAAAATTCATTTGTTGACATACAGAACATCATATTCATACTCAAAATCAGTATAAATGAAATAACCATCAAACCATTGTGATGTGACTGAACCAAAACTACTCTTGGAATCGATAAGAGATTGAAAATAGTACGATATTTTTAGAGAGTTTTGAGTGACTAACTATGCTTCGGTGAAAGAGGTCCCTTTTGCTACTGATAGACGTGACTCGTGACTGACCCACTATTAATTTGTCTCTGAGCCTTTATGTTATTGACTTTTAGCCGATAGAAAGAAAAAGACGGAGATTCAATAATTATCCACAAAATTCCAAATCATTGGTGCAAACAAATATCTAAGGCTATTCCATTTTTTTTTTCATGAAAAGAAATATAACAAATATGAATTGAACTATGGATTCTGATGAGTTTTGCATGAAAATTATATCATTATGATTTTAACTGATGAGTTTTGCATGAAAATTATATCATTATGATTTTAACTGATGAGTTTTGATTAATAATCATGAGTTATTATATCAAAAGTTTTAAAATAAACATGCGTTGGAAATTAGGAAAATTCTAAATTAGAAATTAGTAAAAATGAAAGGTAAAAGGGAAAAAGTGAGATGATATTGATAGGTGTCCAGGATAAATGTATCCTGATTTGTACCGACATTTGAAGTGACTCACCTTGTTTCACCACCATAACAAGATCTAATCTAGATTTCAAATAATTAAACATATAATATACTTGGCAAATATCTAACAGAGTTATACATTAGCAGTTTGGTTATGTATATATGATATTTTATCCCATATCAAAAAGAATTAGTTTAGCAGAGTAGATGGAAAATCTAGTTTTGGTTGAAAAATTATGTCAATATAACAAAGAGTAATGAATTAAGACCTTGGTTTTCGATTGAAAAACTAATTAAACACTACTTAATCAGTTAATTGCTTAATAAAACCGGAACTCAAATGCAAAATCGAACAACAAAACAAGGGACAAGTTGAGATACAAAACCAAATCAGCATCTTTCTTCCAAAAAATGTCATATGACCAATGACGTAATCTTGACCCTTCTTCATTGTGACCTTTATGGATAAAGCGCACGTGTTTAAATTCACGAGCCTTCGTAGTAAGGAAAAATCCACAACTTTCATATTTTTAATTACCCACTAAAACTATTATAAAATTGAAAAACATGAAAAAAGTTTATTTACCTTTTCGAGGTTCATGAACCTCGTTTCTTCTATAATCTATATAAACCTCTTAACCATCTTCCACATAGCAAAAAAAAATAGATATTTGATAAATCAATCAAAAAACAAAAAAAAAAAACAAAACCCAAAAAAAAAAAAAAAAAATCTCTCTAGAGTTGTTCTGAAAATGTACGGACAGTGCAATATAGAATCAGATTACGTTTTGTTGGAGTCGATACGACGTCACTTGCTAGGCGGAGAGAACGAGCTGCGACTCAGTGAGTCCATACCGAGTTCGAGTCTCACAGAGAGTTGGGGAGATTTGCCGTTGAAAGAGAATGATTCAGAAGATATGTTGGTCTACGGACTCCTCAAAGATGCCTTCAACGGAGCTTATGACACGTCATCATCGGACTTGAGCTGTCTTTACGATTTACCGGCGGTTAAAGTCGAGCCGACTGAGATTTTGGAGGTTGTTGTGGCGGAGAAACCAAAAAAAGCGGTGGCGGTTGCGGCGGCGCCGACGATGGTGAAGGGGAAGCATTACAGAGGAGTGAGACAGAGACCGTGGGGGAAATACGCGGCGGAGATACGTGATCCGGCCAAAAATGGAGCTAGGGTTTGGTTAGGGACGTTTGAGACGGCGGAAGATGCGGCTTTAGCTTACGATAGAGCTGCTTTTAGGATGCGTGGTTCACGTGCTTTGTTGAATTTTCCGTTAAGAGTTAACTCCGGTGAACCTGACCCGGTTCGGATCACGTCTAAGAGATCTTCTTCTTCTTCTCCGTCGTCTTCGTCTTCGTCTAAAAACGGGAAGTTGAAACGGAGGAGAAAAGCAGAGAATCTGACGTCGGAGGTTTAGGTGAAGCGACACGTTTTGATGAGTTATTGGTTTGATAAGTTTTGCCATAGAATGTTGAGGCAGGAAGTCATGTGTTCACCCTCATGTAAATTACTTCTTTTTTTTTTTTGTCGACTTGTGGATTAATAAACCTCGAAGGTTATAGTTTACAAATAAGATTACAGAGCTTTTCTAAAGGCTCTCATGCTTCTAACATTGAAGCTTCTACTCATAACAACAAAAATTATACTTTCATGATCTCCTAAAACAGTTTTACAAAATGAAGCCTAAGCTTGTCGATACGCTTTTACCTCTCATGTAAATTACTTATGAAGTTTTTTTTGTTTTTTTCTCTCTCTTAGTTTTACTAAACAGAGTCATCTCCAATTATCCATAACTAAATTTTAATAAAGCCCTGAGTGTTAACTTTTCAATCTGATTTCATATCTTACATCTACCAAATCCCCGGATGCATTCTCTTACATCTACCAAATCCCCGGATGAGTTTTTTAACTCATTTCATTGCTAAGGAACCAAAACTTGATCTAAGAGTTAGCAATTAGTGAAACCAAATTCCATCAAACAGTAGCGTGTATATATAGTATTTAGGCATTTCCCTAATAAATTGGGATATAATATTTGTAGGTTAATGGGCATAGACATAGTTGTCAAATTGGGAGTATTAACGTTTTCAAACTGATCAGTATTATTGATTAGGCACTATACTTTATTTATACAAAGTTATGTACTTTGAATAGCATGTTTATATAGTTAATAATAAAAAAATCTACCTAATTAGTAATAAGGAAATTATGGCGATTGGGTCTCAAACAAAGTGTGTTTAACTTGATATTGGGTAAGCGGGACAAGCATGCAATGCGATTTAAGCTTAGTTGAAGCCTTGTGGATAAACGACAATGAATCTCTGCGTTTTGGAAAGACACGCCTTTGTTTGTACGTCATCTAACATATTAAAAAAAAAAAAAAAAACAGAGAGCATAATATATAGATTAAGAGAGTCTAAGCATGAGCTACAAGGGTAAGTTGCAGCAACATAAAGGGAAAAAGTTAGAGATAGAGAGGGTGAGAGAAAAGACCTTGTGAGAGGTGAGAGTAACTTGATCTTCTTCCTTGTTCTTCATATTTCTCTTCGAGTTTTTTTCTTCCGGTGAGTGCTGTGCGCTTGAGTCTGTACTCACTCGTAAATGTTTCTCTTTGATATTCTTGTGAGCTGGGTAAAAGCTCACTAAGACGTACCTTAGTCGCTTTGGCCTTGAAGACTCGTAAACCCTTGTGTCTTTACTTTCCGCAACTACAACCTGCAAAAGAAAAAAAATCATTAGCAACTAGATCTCCAAAATACACATAGATACAAGTTGAATATTAGTTTAAACTTGCAACAGAAATGTACACAAATGTTAACTTTTCTATAACAATATGAAAATATGTTCGAGTCCATCTCGTAATCACAAAATTCTATGTTTCACCTAAAGGGTCGGATTGAAACCCACTAATTTTTTAATGGGCTAGATATGAAAATGCTTACCATCCATGAGCCTATCCAGTAGGATATTTATAGATTCGTGCTTGCCCATGGGCAGAACCAGCTAGAGCCCTTACATTTGTGGGGTAATTAATCGAATGGACAAAATATTAACCCCTTACCGCCCTGGCCATAATACCTGGGCCCGAATTACCCTACCCGAACAGACCCGAAATTTTGGATATTTCGGATATATTAGAATACTCGTTCGGTTCTTAGATGAATTTAGTTCGGGTATCAGATCAATTCGAGTAATACCCGAATACCCATTCGGGTATTCGAAGTACCAAAACTTGAGAGTAGTTCAGTAGAATATAGAAGGATTTGTTCGGGTAGTAACGGTATATTTGGATACTTCGGATAAACTTTTGGATGAAATTTCGGATATTCGGGTAAAATTTTGGGTAGTTCAGGTAAAATTTTGGATAGTTCGGATAAAGTTTCGAGTAAAATTTTGGGTATTCGGATAGTTCGGGTAATCTCCGATACCTGAAAATACCGATCCGAATCGACCCGAAAAATATTTCATTTAAGCAATCATTTTATATCTTTGATTTTTAAAGCACATAAAACTTCAAACCAAAAAAAAAAAAAAAAGAATGAAAAAATCCTTTGTTCCGCCTAGAGGGATTCGGTATTGAAACTTAGTAAATGGACTAAGAACGGATATGCTTTAAATTGTATGGGCCTAACCATAACCAACGAGAGCCCTTATAATTATAATTATTAACCAGTTGTAGCCCACGGACAAAAGAAGAGGACCAGGATACACTTAAATAGTACCCTCCGCAGAGAGTAATAACTCAGGAAGGGTTTATAGATTAGGTTTTAAGTCGCATTTCTCTCTCTCTCTGTGCCGCAGCATCTCTTAGGGTTTCTTGTTCACTTTCTCTTTAGACACAACCACTGTCCGAATAATCTCTCTTCGATTACCTGTTTTTTTTTTTTTTGATTTTGTATACCGTCATGGATTACTGATTTCCCTTTCTATAAACCCATCAAGCAAGCAATTTCTTTTGTGACTTGTATCTAACTCCATCTTATCAGACCGATAATGGCGTCTTTGAACCCTTTCGATCTCTTAGGAGATGACGCTGAGGATCCGAGCCAGCTCGCTGCGGCTTTGTCTCAAAAAGTCGAGAAAGCAGCTGCTGTGCAACCTACTACTAAGGCCGCTAAGAATCCAACCAAGCAGCCTCCTGCTTCTCAATCAGGTTAAAGTTCTTTGCTTTATGTAGTCTTTATGTAGTCACTGAACAGATTTAGATTCATCCATGTTATGTGTAGTGTTTGATTGATTCGTTCAAATGAACCTTGGTTATGTTTGTCATGAAAGATACAGAGACAAATGTTTGCTTTTCTCATTTTAGGTTTTTAGTTTTTTTTTTTTTTTTCAGTCTTAGTTTCTCTCTGCTGCTTTGGTTGATATGGTAAGCATAATCTTTTACTCAAGGTAGATTTATTGTATTCAGAGTAGTAGTTCTGTAAAGTAGTTTTTTTTTGTAGTGTTTCGTTTGATCGATGTCTTGGAAAGTTATTGAATGAAATGTGCTTTTTTTATGTGTAGTGAGGGAGTCTAGGAATGGTGGTGCTGGTGGACGTGGTGGTGGTGGTGGTGGACGTGGTGGTGGTGGTGGTGGTGGTGGTGGTGGTGGTGGTGGTGGTGGTGGTGGTGGTGCTGGTGGTGGTGGTGCTGGTGGACGTGGTCTTTCCCGTGGTAGGGGTAGTGGATTTAACCGGGACTTCCGGAACAATGATGCTCCTGGAAATGAGAATGGATTTTCTGGAGGATTCAGACCTTCTGAAGATGCTGATGGAGCAAGGCGTGGTGGATACCGTGTCGGCGGTAGTCGTCGCCGTGGTGGATTTGCCAATGGTGAATCAGGTGATGTTGAACGCCCAAGGAGAACTTATGAGCGCCGTAGCGGGACAGGTCGTGGGTAAGCTTTCTTTTTATTCTGTCCACTACTTTGGTTACTGCTTTGTTTAACTTCTAATGTTTGTGATTTTTTTTTGTTACTTGATGTTTGCTAGTCATGATCTAAAACGTGAGGGTGGTGGTCGTGGAAACTGGGGTACTACTGAAGATGATATTGCTCCGTAAGTATCCTGGTCTTCAGTCTGATTTTCCCTATTCTTGAACTCTAGGCTGTTTAAAAACTAATGTTTGTCTTCTATTAGAGTTACTGAGGAACCCACCACGGAGGTTGAGAAGAGCCCTGTTGCTGAGAAGCAAGGAGGTGAGGATGAAACCGCCGATGCAAGCAAAGAAGCCTCTGCGGAAGAGCAAGCACAGAAAGAAGCTGAAGACAAGGTACAATCATTTACAGCTCTTGAAACATCTTATGAAGTCTTAAGTAAAGTTAGATGGAGAATGTTTGCTAATTATTATAAAACTCATATTGTTTTGTCATAGGAGATGACACTGGAAGAGTATGAGAAAGTTCTGGAGGAGAAGAAGAAGGCTCTGCAAGCCACAAAGGTCGAGGAAAGGAAAGTTGACACCAAAGTGTTTGAGTCCATGCAACAGCTTTCTAATAAGAAGAATACCGATGAGGAAATCTTCATCAAGCTGGTCAGAAATCTTATATTTTGTTTTCTCGATTCCCTTTAGTGTAATGGAGCAATAGTTGATCCTTACTATCTGGTTGTGTCAGGGATCTGAGAAGGCAAAAAAAGAAGCCGCTGAGAAGGCCAAAAAGGTTTTAATTCTTTCTTTTCTCACTCTTAACATAAATACTGCAAAATTAGTTCACTTTTGTTTTTCTTTTGATTGAAGCACAAACTGATTTAAGATTAGGAAGACCATGATTGAACTGATTACATACATTATTGAAAAAATTTGGACTTCAAATGGATCGTTTCTGCATAATTATGAAATATTTTGGGTTTAAGTCATTTTTGTTTGGTGATTTTGTAGTCCTTGAGCATTAATGAGTTCTTGAAGCCGGCTGATGGAGAGAGCTACAACCCGAGAGGTGGATACCGCGGAAGAGGAGGTCGTGGTGGTCGTGAACAGAGAGGTGGAGGTAACGGAGGAGGAAACCAAAGGCGCGGAGGAGCTGCTGCTCCGGCGATCGGAGACACTGCTCAGTTCCCGTCGTTGGGCAAGTAGAGCCCCCTCTTGATCCCTCAGCCCCTCTCTCTTCTCTCTTTGGTTGAATTTTTTGTTCTTAGTTTTATTTTTGTTGTTACACTCTCTGAAAGTCTTTTCTCCAAAACCTGTTCGTGGGCTTTTTTAAAGTTATGGAAAAAATTGTTATGATCCTTCTATCTCTAATTCTCGAATTACAAATTCTGTTATTCAATCTTTTCATAAGTGCCAAAATCTTCTAAAAACCAAATGTCTTAGCTTGTGTAAGGGCGAAATATACTTCGAAATTGCCTTATTAGACGGAAGGCGTTAGAGAATGCTTCATTGCTTGCATAAAGGGCCTTTTACTAATGTAATATATGGGTTTAAAGCATTCGAAATACATCAGAAAAAGAATTTGAAAAGAAAATAAATGAAAACCAAAGAAGAAAAAGAGGAGAGTTGTTAATTTGGAGAAGTCATACATGCAATGCAAACAAATGATTATAATGGAGTGATGATCCAAAGAGAATTGGTGACTAATCGAATCAAGATGAGCAACAGCCTGATTGCTGGTTCACTGGCTGCCCGCGAATCTGGACCGTCGGTGGCTTGGCACCTCCAGCTGGTTGGCTAGCCATTCTGCAAAAGAAAATCAACAAAACCGGTTTAAGTAAACGGTTAAGGAGTTCACAAGTAAAATTTAGTTCTAACTTTTAACCTTGTCTTAATTGCGGCAGTCATGGCCATGAAAGCCTCTTCCACATTGGTTGCATTTTTAGCACTTGTTTCCAAGAATGGGATCCCAAGTTCATCTGCAAAAGCCTGTGCGACAAGGAGAGGAGACAACAACAATGTTATTATCTTTTAGACAAGGTTTACGTGGATAGAGAAGTCACTTGGTTTATTATAATATTACCTTAGCTGTCTCAGTGGATACAACTTTCTGTGATGTGAGATCGTTCTTGTTCCCAACCAGTAGCTTGTTCACATTTTCGCTAGCGTAACGGTCAATTTCATTCAGCCATTGTTTGACGTTGTTGAAGCTCTCTTGGTCAGTGACATCATAAGTGACCTGTAAAGATAGTCAACTGTGAGGGAGAAGCAGAGGATGTATTAATTAACAAGAAGGTGACTGGCTGGTTAGAATGAGAGTACATACAATGATTCCATGAGCTCCTCTGTAGTAGCTGCTAGTGATTGTCCTGAAACGTTCTTGGCCTGCTGTGTCCCACTGCATGCACAGGCAATTACCAACACGATTATAATATGATCTAATCCAAAGTTTAACCGATTATATTGCATATTGAGCTCAACAACACTTACGATCTGGAGTTTGATGGTCTTTCCGTCTTGTTCGACTGTGCGTATTTTCTGCATCACATCACAAGTAAAGATTAACACTTGTATTTTATGTTTTCGTTTCCTGTATATAAATGAGTGATGTGCAATGAATATGCTTACAAAGTCAACACCAATGGTGCTTATGTAGCTATCCAGGTAAGAATCGTCCTGTACACGTAAAATTCAAGATATCAGGAAATAAAGAACACAGAAGAAGCAACAATGATACCATAGTAAAGTAAGAACAAAGCTAAAATCCAATAGAGTAATGACTTCAAAGACCCATAATTTGTTTTTGTTTTTTTGTGTGTGTGTGTTCAATGGTAAAGAGCAACAACCGAAGATGATAAATCAATACAATCTAAGCTAGGTAGAGTTTGTGGCAATTACTTACTGCAAATCTTAGAAGCAAGCACGATTTTCCGACACCAGAATCACCGATAAGCAAAAGCTTGAACAGATAGTCACTGCAACAAGAGATATGTCAATAAAAAAAAACGCAAAGCATCTGAATTAAATTTATTCCCAGAACAAAAGCATGAATCCTATACGAGAATAATATTAAGGGGCTATTCAACTACGATAATCAAAAGAGATTGCAGATCTCGATCAAATATCCCAGGATCTAACCTATATATATATATATAAGATCCTCCATGGAACGAGAATCCAAATCTAGAATCGATCGGATAACAAAGACCTTAAACGAGCAAAATTGAGTAAATTCAGATCAACAACCTACCAACCAACAAAGATCCAAAGCAAAATCGAACAATCACCAAACAAATAAAAAAAAATACGGAATAAGCGGGTCGATCCGAGGCAACAGATACATAAAACAACGATTAGAAGAGTTTCTTACTATTCAGGATTCATTATATAGATCGATCTTCCAACGAGAATTTCTGGCGATTAAAGGAATCTCCGGCGATAATTTTCAGCGACGAAAAACGAGAGAGAGAGAGAGAGAGAGACGTGAATATTTGTTTTGTAATTTTCTTTTTTGGCTTTTGGGTTAATATATTTATTTAGTGCTCTTTTCTTTTTGTTAATGACGCGGTTAAGAAATAAGAGAGAGGGACCCACTCTTTTCCACATTTTAAATGCGTTTTGGTTTTTTGTTGTTTGAATGCTGACGTGGCATAGCCAACTCAGAGAGATGCCGTGGAGGACAAAAGAATCAATCAATCTTCTTTTCTTCTTCTTCTTTGTCGCTTTTTTTTTTTTCTTTTTGATTCTATACAATTGGAGAATAACTAAATTTAGAAAATTACATTACGAATCTAATTAATTCTCACTTTGTGATATTATATGCTAAGATTTTTTAAAAAGAACCTTAAGAAAATATATTCGTTTCACAGACAAAGAAAGATGGAACCTTTGCTTATTTTTTGGTATTATAATAGCTTTTCATCGCCTTGCGGTGTAAGTCAATGATAACGTGAACATGTAGTAGACGACTTGAACATACAACATAAAATTATATTTTTCAACTCCAACAGAAATTTCTTTTCTATTAATAGTAATAATAAAACAAATAATAATATATGAATTTAAGTTTTTTCTTTATCTTGTATCGTTTATGGTAAAAGGTGTACCGCGTGTTGTAACCATTCAATGAAACGGTAAATAGTTTTACTGAGAATTGGAGTAGTGTTATTGTATCGTCGTCTTTTAACACATACTCTTTCCGTTTCTGAATAATTGATTTTTAGAGTTTACACATATTAAAAAATAATAATTGTTTAGTTATATCTACATTTATTCTCTAATATTAAAAATTTCCAATAATTATAAACCAATAATATTTGTACACATTTAATTATTTTTACTTAATGTTTCTTGAAATGTACAATTCAATAATTAAAATATAAAAAAATCTAGAAAATCAAATTTTGTAGAACAAGAAAAAAAAAACTAGAAAACCAATTATTCAGGAACGGTGGAAGTATTTTTTATGCTTAGGAAATGTACCATCATCTCTTACCACATACTCCTCCCGTTTCTGAATAACTGTTTTTAGAGTTTTCACACATATTAAGAAATAATAATTGTTTAGTTATATCTACATTTATTCTCTAATATTAAAAATTTCCAATAATTATAAACCAATAATATTTGTATACATTTAATTATTTTTACTTAATGTTTCTTGAAATGTACCATTCTTGAAATGTTGTCTCGTTTTACCAATAAATCTATAGAGTTTTGTGTTATTCATCGGATTCATAGTCAGGGAAGGACCATTTCAAATGATTGGAAATTGTGCCTAAGCAGCATTATTTAGAGCATGATTATGGAATTTAGCTTTGGTAATGGTTGCTTGTAACACTTCTCAGTTGAATATGGGCCCAATTTTATAGGCCCATAAAATTAGTAATTGGCCCATAAATCGAATCACACGTGCGGATAAGAGATGTTAGTTCACATTGCCACCAAGTGCTTAAACGCTTGAAGGCTTGAAGCCGATAAGGCTCATTACTCTGCTTCGAGTTTGGGTTGTGCAAACATGGCGACGAGCTCTCATCTTCTTCCTCAGGTTCTTCTTTCCTCAGTTTCATATTTATGCTTCTTTGAATTATGTATTTATCTACCCCTTTTATGGAGGTAGGCATTGCATATGATGCCGAGAATCCCTACATTCTCGTCGAAGAATTTTGGGGTTTCTTCATTTCTGCCACGAGCTTCATCAGTCAACTCAAGGCTATCAGTTTCTAGGGTTTTTCTCAATCACTCCGGCTCAAATTTTGGTTTCGCGATCGATTCTAGGAAGAGTAGGGAGTTTATCGTTAAAGCCGAAGAGAGTACTGAAGGTGAAACTGAGGCAGTTGTGGAGAATGCTGTTGAAAATGAAGCGGAAGGAGAAGGAGAAGCCACTGTGGCGGAGGAAGCTAAACCTCCGAGGAAGACTAGAGTCAAGCTCGGAGATATCATGGGGGTAAGTTCATTTTCAAATGTGATTCTATAAGATTATCTAGGGTTTTGTTTTGGTGCTGAATTTGGAAAATTTGAAGCTCTTGTTATCAGTAGCAATATTAATTTTCAAATGGGTTTTTGTAAGAATATGTGCTGAGTTTGTTAATCTGATTATGCATTGCTGATACTGTAGTAAAGAGTGATGTGTATGTTGTGGCTCTTGTTCTCTATTATCTAGGGTTTTGTTTTGTTGCTGAAATTAGACAATTTTAAGTTCATTTCATTATTGGCAATAGTAAATATCAAATGTGTTTCTGTAAGAATATCTGTGGTGTTTGTTAATGACTATACATTTCTGATACTGTAGTCAAGAGTGATGTGTTTGTTTTGGCTCTTGTTCTTTAATCATCAGTTTATCTTTCAGGCATTGGAGATTTTAAATGTTGATTTGCTTTTCGTTTCTGTAGATACTAAACAAGAAAGCCATTGAGGTTTCAGAGAAAGTAAGACCGGTTCCCGAACTTAGGACAGGGGATATTGTAGAAATCAAACTGGTAAATCCTTGTCTCTGTATAATCTGATGCAATTATGCATTTAACTGCAAGATTTGAGTTGACATGGTGGGTTTGATTTTACAGGAAGTTCCTGAGAACAGACGTAGGCTATCTATCTACAAAGGTATAGTGATGTCTAGACAAAATGCAGGCATCCACACTACTATTCGTATCAGGAGGATAATTGCTGGCATTGGTGTTGAAATCGTCTTTCCTATGTAAGTTCCTTCTTCTTAACCTCGTGAATTATCACACACTTGCTCTGGTATATTGTTAAGCAGATATGTAAATAGTACATAGGAGTGGGTGGGATCAGAGATAAGGGACTTTGGCCAGTTGGTTGTTTTGGGAGCCTTTTTAATAGGGGAGAGATTATAGACTCCAAAAAAAACCCTTAACGGTTACTTGGCCTTTGATAGTCGAACAAACCTTTCACCGGTACTTGGCTTTTGGTAGTCGAATATAGTCATAGTGCTCTGCTCTTCGTTTCTTGAGAAATAAAGTGTGGTTTTGATTATGAATCTTATCATATATGCATCAGCTTTATTCATGTATGCTGTAAGTTTTAGCATTTTAGATCACCAAGCTGAGGATTACCTTGATATATGCTTAGACCAGGATTCAGATTTTTTCATTTACTACGGAAAAGTGTGTTGACCTTTGGTCTAAATCAATCTAATTGTGATCCTAACATACTAGTCTACATGAACTTTCCAGTTACATTAGCTGAATCTATAGTGAAGTTGGTTTAGTATATGTATCTGATGTGAATCGTTTCTATATAAACAGATACTCTCCCAACATAAAGGAGATAAAAGTGGTAAGTCACAGGAAAGTAAGAAGAGCAAGACTCTACTATCTTAGGGACAAACTTCCTCGTCTCTCCACTTTTAAATGATCACCAAACCCAACACCAGTCTTGTCTTGTGTTGTCTTCAACCTCCAAAAGTAGCTAATCTCCTCCTTTTCACATACTCTCTCTTTCTTTTGTAATAATTGTTTGTTTGTTCTATCAGTTGGATTTCATTTCTTTTCATGTAATTTACAGTAACAGTGATTTAAGAAAAGTAAATCAATGATGATTGTTTTGATCTTGAGTAAGAACGTGTACCTTTTAGTATTCTCTTTCAGTAATCATTTAGAAAAAAAAAAAAAAAAACCTTTTCAATCATTTAAATGACTTAAAATCATGTAAATTGCATTTCAAAATAGTTGTTTTTACATGTATAATCTCATGAATATTAATGAATTTTCCAGAAAACGAATATTCGAGTAAATTATTGAGTATTGTCTTGTCTGTTTCCTCTGTATTGACTTTAACCACCACAGTTTCAGTTTTCTTCGTCATGATTCTACTATCTCCATTTAATAATTTTTTTTATGTCCGATATTTTAATTACTCCTCAACAATTAATTAATGGACACAGCAAAGAAATAAAAATTAAAAAATCAATCGTGAGAGATGAAAATGGCCTACCACCCTGAAAGCTCATTATAGCCTTTTTTTTAGCCACTATATTAAAACTATAAGAAAAAAAAAAAACAATCAAAATCTGCCACGTCATCGTCCTCTTTTTGTTTTTTCCAGCCTGTCGCTTTAACCTTTTTTTTTTTTTTCTTCTTCTCTTTGTAATGCACAACTGTTATCACACGTGTCACATTTTCCCTCTTCTCTTTCTCTCTTTCTTCTTCTTCCCCGCACTTACCGGAGACGACGCCGGAGGAAAATCGTACGGAAACTTTTGCTTCGACTTCACGAGGCCGCTCCACGAAGCGCTTTCTTTCTCCTCTCTCTAGAAAACTTCGTTTTACCACCAATCGAATCGAGAGGAGAGAGAGAGAGAGAGGTGAATTTTGGTTTTGGTGGAGAGCGATTCTCGGGAGAAAGAAATAACCAGCTTCTTCCTCCTCACGCGTTGGACCTGTGACTTTTTGTTTTCTTCAGGTTTGATCCGTCTTTTTTGCTCTCCTCTTCATTTCTCAGTTTTTTTTTTCTTTTTACTTTTTGTAGCTTTTCTTGGGGACCTTTTTTCTGGAAAATAAAAAAGAAGAAGAAGATAAAATCGGAATTTGTTTGAATTAGGGGCTTCGATTTTGATGTGTATAGGTTTTTCAAGTAGAGATTTGATTGTCGATCTTTTGTCGTCGTAGCTTAAGCCAAAAAAAAAGAAGATGACTGGTGTTGGCGAGAATCAGCTAATCTCCATTCAACCTGATGAACTCAAATTTCTCTGTAAGAATTTCACTCTCTCCTTTATTATATGTCATGTCAAAAGATCGTGCCATGCATGATTGTTAATGTGAAATCGCCTGGGCTTTGTTTGTTTGTGAAATGTGAAAATGGCTTCCCTTGAAATTGCCTTCTTTTTTTGTTCTCTTGAGATTTCCAAATTGTGAATCTCCTCTTTTTTTACACCAACATCAAAGTTTTGGTAACTTCTTTTAGCTTTCAGGTATTGCCTTTTAGAAAAATGTAAATCTTGGGGTTGATTCTCATGGCGATAAACGAAATCCTTGTCTGTGATTTACCACTGAATCTTTCTGAAGGTCCTCCTTTTGAATGACATGGTAATATTGATATTGTTACAGATGAACTCGAGAAGCAAAGCTACTGTGATCTTAAAGTTGCCAATAAAACAGAGAATTATGTTGCTTTCAAGGTAATTCTGCATCAAACCACCAACTTCACATGCTTTTTTTATGATCAAGTTATTATGGGTGTTTCTTCTCCCAAAATGATTTCTTCTTTTGTGTTTTTCCTTCACCAAATCAGGTCAAAACAACATCTCCAAAGAAGTATTTTGTAAGACCCAACACTGGTGTCATTCAGCCATGGGACTCCTGCATCATTAGAGGTACAATGATTCTTCATAACTCTTTCTTTCATTGGCAGTTTACAACTTCAAACATGGACATAATTAAGATCTTCTAAATTATAGTTACTCTACAAGCGCAACGAGAGTATCCGCCAGATATGCAGTGCAAAGACAAATTTCTCCTGCAAAGTACCATTGTACCTCCACACACTGATGTGGATGAACTTCCACAAGACACAGTAAGAAATCCCAGTTTAAAACCTTTTTTGATTCAGAATCTTGTTTCTGCATTTTGGGAAACAAATTGACATTAAATTTGCCATGCTTGCCTCTAGTTTACCAAGGACAGTGGAAAGACATTAACAGAATGTAAGCTCAAAGTCTCTTATATCTCCCCATCTACAACCCAAAGATCCTCTGAATCCGGAGCAACGAATGGTGATGGACAGGGCTCGGAAACCATCTCTGTAAGTAACAACTACACACACCCACCTATATAATTTAATCTGCCTGTGGTAATGACTTACTGAAAATTTTCTTAACATCACTATTCGGATTTCTGGGTCAAGAACTTGTGTGAATCATTATCATTTTGCTAACCTATTAAAATAGTAGCAAAACCCTTCTAGTAAGATATACCATGGACCTCTTGCATAGACAGACACCTTATGAAAATTGAAAAGTCCTTTTTTTGTGATACCTGTGTGCAAGAATTGTTATTCATAGTTTTATTCAGATCCCATTTCTAGTATTCACACTTGTGGATTGGTTGGGACAGTGAAACACACACTGGTTTTCAAAGCGTTATTTTTTCTCTATAAATATAACTTTCTTCATATGGTGAACAAATATACCTCACAGAATCTCAGTAGTGACCACATTCCTTGCTTAAGAGAGATTAATTTGTGTCTTGTTTAATCATCACTCTCTCAATTATACCATCAATATGTATGAACAGACTATACAGCGGCTGAAGGAAGAGCGAGATGCAGCCGTAAAGCAAACACAACAGCTGCAACAGGAATTGGTACGCCTCCATGAACCTTTCCTTGATATTTTAGCATTGGTTTATGCTTGCAATCATTGCCATTCAAACAAAATCATGTGAACATAACAGTGGATAATAACAAAGGATACTGCCTATCACGTTTTGAATGACATTGCAGGAGATGGTGAAGAGACGGAGAAACCAGAGGAACAGCGGAAATGGGCTATCCTTAAAGTTGGCAGCTATGGTTGGACTCATCGGACTCATCATCGGTTTCATCCTAAAACTCACTTTAGCTTCTCCCACATAACAACTCTCAGCTTCTCCGCATCGCCTACCATCTCAGCATATGTAGCTGCGGAATCAGAACAGTTTCACACATTTTCGGGTATTTTACTCTGTTAATCTTCTATATTTGTGTTATTTCTATCCCTCTCTTAATGTTCTACACGTTTCTTCCATCAAATTTTCTTCATTTTCAGTTATATTGTATGTACATTTTTGACCCAACAGACCCTTTTCATCATTCTATTTTACTTCTCCACTTTTTCAATCCTCTTGTGCTTCATGAAAAATTATCTGTCCTAGAAAACGAAGTATTGTCATTTTTAATGTTCATTCGGACAAGTATTAAGTATTAACTATTAAGCATGAAAAACAGCCAAATTGGTGGCATCAACAAGAATTAGCCACCAGGAATTTAAATGAAAACTTGAGCTTTGTTTAAATTGATGAATATGGTCGAGTGTCTTCTCATGAATATGTGCATAATATTGGTTTTTATCAATTCGACCAATTAAATTGTTTCCAGAAGCCGAGTCGCGTCAAATATATGCTCGAAGTAAAAAACATGTTAAATAAAAAGTTATGCAATACCTAGAAGTCTATAGTTCTTGTTCTACTGGTTGAAACAAATATTTTCATAGCGAAGGGTTTTAATGCCTATGGCCCCGAACCTTACCACTGTGGTTCAGTCAATTTTTCCGCTATAGTTCTCGGCTCGAATATGTCTATAACCTGAACAAATTTAAACAATTGATAGGAATGATATTTTTTTTTATTTTTTTTGTCAACAATATTTTTTAAAATTTAAATTGTATTTTATCACACAATTATTTGTATTAAAAACTAAACAGATTATAGATTAAAATTTTGATAAGTTTTGATAAGAATCAAACATAACAATAAGAAATATAGATTATAATTTTCAATGTTGTCAAAATTTTATTATTAAATATGTAAAAAAAACAATTTGTAGATGAACCAAACCCAAAAAAAAAAGGAAAAGATTAATTTGTAGATGAACCACACCAAAAAAAGGAAAAGATTAATTTGTAGATGAACCACACAATTGACTACATTATAATTTCTACATATATTTTACTTATTAGATTATATCAGTCCATATCTAAATTTTATTTATCGATATTATTCCATAATAATATATAATAAGAGGGTTAAAATTTGAAATTGAACCACACCCAAGAAAGGGAAAAGATTAATTTGTTAAAGAAGAAGCTATATACTGTTTATATTTTGTCATTGTATATCTATATTTTATTTTTGAAATCATTTCCATACTAATAATAATTATTATTATAATAAGAGGATTAAAATTTGGATTTGAACAAAAAAAAAGGAAAAGGGTAATTTGTTAAGGAAGAATATATATATATATATATATATATATTTTTTTTTGTTGTTGTTGTAAATAGTCATCTAATTTTTGAATTTATGACTAATTATTATCCAGCATATGTTTTGGTCAAGTATATTAATTATTTAAAGATTTATGAGAAAATATCAACGATTATAGTTTACTAAAATTAAGAATTTTTAATTGTTAAGGAAAATTTGGATATTTTTTTTTTTAACATGAGATATAGAGATTATAAACTATACATAAAAAGATTTTTAAATCAATTACTTACCAAATTTATTTTATTCTCTAATAAATATATATATATATATACTCTTTGTGATATTTCATTGTGCACAACCACTGTTGTCATTATATTTGTAATTCAAAAACTCCAATAATTACACAAAAATGACTAAATTCATCGTTTGTGGTTTCTTCATCATTTTTATTCTAGGTTTCCTCTTTAGATTTAGCATGCTCTAAATCTCATATAAAATTTTATGTTTTTATGTTTTCGAAAATAAAACTGATATTTTATGTAATATAATCATTATATTTTTGTAGGGATGATGGTGAATGAGATTGAAGGACAACAATGTGATGAAGTTTTAAAGGAAATAGATTGTGGTGCAGGCAATTGTAACGCTCTGTGCCTACAGAAACGGAAGGGAATTGGCCGATGCTTCCAAATATACGACTTTTCCATGCAGTGCCATTGCTATTATCCTTGCATTTAAAGTTTTTTTTTTTTATATAGTTATAATCTCTTTATCTACAAATTATCATCAATATAATAAATTAATAAATAAATATTAACTTGCAATCCATTTTATTTTTACAAATAGAGTAAAAATTCTATAAATTAATACTCGATAAATTAATAAATACCATAAAATATTTTTAAAAAATCGGTTCCAAATCGGACGGGTGTAAAAAATAACAAAATGTAATTTGGATGTATAAAATCCAAATACTATAAAAATCCATTGTTGCACTATTGTTGTATTTGTTTGTGTATGGGTGATATTATATAAATATTATTGTAATTTGGATATATCAACTTTTGTATCCGATTTTAAATCAATGATACAAATTTATTATATATACTACCTTTAATTAATTTTATAGATAGTCATAGGAAATTTTTTTGGCTGCGTTGTAAAATAGATAAGAATAGTTTAGATTCACTGATTTCTCAACTTTTCAAAGAAAAAAAATAAAACTAATACAGATATATTAGTTCACCATCAAATATGTATGAACAGACTATACAGCGGCTGAAGGAAGAGAGAGATGCAGCCGTTAAGCAAACACAACAGCTGCAACAAGAATTGGTACGCCTCCATGAACCTTTCCTTGATATTTTAGCATCGGTTTATCCTTGCAATCATTGCCATTCAAACAATATCATGTGAACATAACAGTGGTTAATAACAAAGGATACTTACTGCTTATCATGTTTTTAATGACATTGCAGGACATGTTTTTAATAACAGCGGAAATGGGCTATCCTTAAAGTTGGCAGCTGTGGTTGGACTCATCGGACTCATCATCGGTTTCATCCTAAAACTCACTTTAGCTTCTCCCACATAACAACTCTCAGCTTCTCCGCATCGCCTACCATCTCAGCATATGTAGCTGTGGAATCAGAACAGTTTCACACATGTTCGGTTTTTTTTGTTTTTGTACATCGTGGAAATTAAAGCTCGTGGGCCCTACATTTTTCTGGGACGGGTCATGATTATGTTAAATTCACTATTTTGAAGTAGACTCCTCCCAGGTGGCGACCTCTAAATTCTCTCAGAGATCTTTACTAGTAGAGCTAGCGCTTTCACGTTCGGGTATTTTACTTGTTAATCTTCTATATTTGTGTTATTTATATCCCTCTCTTAATGTTCTACACGTTTCTTCCATCAAATTTTCTTCATTTTCAGTTATATTGTATGTACATTTTTGACCCAACATACCCTTTTCATCATTCTATTGAATTTACTTCTCCACTTTTTCAATCCTCTTGTGCTTCATGGAAATGTCTAATCCTTTGTATTGGTTACCGCTTTGTGAAGGAAATCAGTTACAATATTTTGTTGATCACTGCATCACTTAAATAGATTTTTTTTTTTTTTTATCTGTCCTAGAAAACGAAGTATTGTCATTTTAATGTACATTCGGACAGGTATTAAGCATGAAAAACAGCCAATTGGTGGCATCAACAAGAATTAGCCACCATGTCTTTAAATGAAAAGTTGAGCTTTGCTTAAATTGATGAATATGGTCGAGTGTCTTCTCATGAATATATGCATAATATTGGTTTTTATCAATTCGACCAATAAAAGTGTTTCCAGAAGCCGAGTCGCGTCAAATATATGCTCGAAGTAAAGAACATGTTAAATAAAAAGTTATGCAATACCTAGAAGTCTATAGTTCTTGTTCTACTGGTTGAAACAAATATTTTCATAGAGAATGGGTTCAAGGCCTGTGGAAGAGTCTAATTTATCCGCTATAGTTCTCGGCTTGAAGAGGTCTATAAATTGAACAAATTTAAACAATTGATAGGAATGATATTTAAAATTTAAACTGTATTTTATTAGACAATTATTTGTATTAAAATCCTATACAATACCATAGGAATGAGAAGTTTTGATAAGAATCAAATATAACAATAAGAAATATAGATTATAAATTTTAAATGTTGTCAAAATTTTATTATCAAATATGTAAAAAAAACAATTTGTAGATAAACAACACCATAAAAAGGAAAAGATTAATTTGTAGATGAACCACACAATTGACTACATTATAATTTCTACATATATTTTACTTATTAGATTTTATTAGTCCATATCTAAATTTTATTTATCGATATTATTCCATAATAATATATAATAAGAGATATATAGATTATAAACCATACATGACAATATTTTTAAATCAATTACTTACCAAAATTTATTGATAAAATATTTAAAATCCATTTTATTTTATTTTCTGATATATATCTATATATATCTGTATCTATATATATATTCTTGTCTGATATTTCATTGTGCACTACCACTGTTGTTATTATATTTGTAATTCAAAAACTCCAATTACCACACAAGAATGACTAAATTCATCGTTTGTGGTTTCTTCATCATTTTTATTCTAGGTTTCTTTTTTTTTTTTTAATATATTTATCATACTCTAAATCTCATATAAATTATGTTTTTTTATGTTTTCAAAAAAAAAAAAAGATATTTTATGTTATTTAATTATATTTTTGTAGGGATGATGGTGAATGAGATTGAAGGACAACAATGTGAGGAAGTTTTAAAGGAAATAGATTGTGGTGCTGGCAATTGTAATGCTCTGTGCCTACAGAAACGGAAAGGAATGGGCCGGTGCGTCAAAACACTCGGCGTCAAAACACTTGGCTATACCATGGAGTGCCATTGCTTTTATCCTTGCATTTAAAGTTTTTTTTATAATTATAATCTCTATATCTACAAATTATCATCAATTATAATAAATTAATAAATAAATATTTACTTGCAATCCATTTTAATTTTAAAACTACAGTAAAACCTCTATAAATTAATATTCGATAAATTAATAAATATTATAAAATAATAAAATTCTAGTGAAGACTAGACAATTTTGAAGTTTCATCCAATAGATGATTGCAAATAACGATAATCTCATTAGATTGAGATTCATTTCGAAGAATGAAAATAATAAGACTTGTTAAGTTGTTAGTAAGTATAAGGTTCTCGTTCCGAAAACATCGTGTAAATCCAATTTTTTCACCATTATTGTATTTGTTTGTATATGGATGAAATTGTATAATATTAGTGTTATTTGGATGTACCAACTTTTGTATCCGATTTAAAATTAATAAATGAATCAAATTTATTATATATAATACATTTAATTAATTTTACGGATAGTCATATAAGAAAAAAAAATTGGGTGCGTTTTTAAAATAGATAAGAATGGTTTAGAATCCACTGATTTCTCAACGTTTCATAGAAAAAAAATTCACGTATTTAAGGATGATATTGCTTTTAAAATATTTAGGTACAAGATTTGAAGAGTCATTAAATGATAAAATCGACTAAAAAATAATATGAATAAGAGAATTCCCAAATTATAAAACTAAACAGAATTGGGTCCAAAAGATTCATCCAACTTAAAAGCCCAAAAAGGTCCAATACAAAAAAGTCTCTGAATTTGTCTAATAATCTTTGGAAATCAAAGGACAGAAGCGTAAAGTCTAATCCGAAGCTTTTTGTAGAATGGAGAAACGTTCAGATACAGAAAGTTCAGAGATTTTGGGAGATTGGGATTTATCTCCGGAAGAAAGAATCATAATGGTATCTGTTCCCACTTCACCAGAATCTGAAGATGCGGCGAGATCGAATCAACCGAAAGAGATTGAAACTAGGGTTTCAGACAAGGAAAGAGGTTCGACGACATCAACTGTAGCCGGAGAAGAGGCGGCGAGGAGAGTGTTGCCGTCGTGGATGGAGCCGTCGTACGAATGGGGTGGTGGGAAATGGAAAGAAGACGGAAGAAAGAAGAAGAAGAAGAAAGAAAAAGAGAAAGAAGAGATTATTCCATTTAAGGAAATCATCGAATCGCTGCTTCGAAACTCCGGTGATAAGGTTGAAGAAGATAAAGGAAAGGGTCAAGGTCAAAGCTCTGTTCAGATGTTGAAGTCTATGGGCTTTAATTTTCCTTTGTAAACTTTGGGGCCTTTTTTTTAATTTTATGGGTTTAGTTTTTTTTTTTACTATCTCGTTTAACAGCTGTTAACAGAAACTAGTAAACATTGTTATCTTTTAACCCCATGTGTTAAAAATCCTAATTAAAATATTACTGTTGCCCTACTCATTTATCACAAATCGATTTGGGATCGACTAAATATTTATCACTATTTCAGATTTATTTATAAGCTTTTGTATTTTTTTTAATATGGATTTTGTATTTATTACTTATACATTAAATATTTTAATTTTGTTATTAATATTTTTTTGACTATAACATGTAACATAATAATTTGTGCGAATATCATAACATATATCCAGTATAATTTATGTTTTTGACAAAAAAAAATTAATTAACATTGTTTAAAATAAGAGTTACAGTTTCTTTCTTTGTTAATACTCATAAATATTTACAGTAACCGGTGAGTATCTATGTTTCTGCACAGCTTTGGCTAGCAAATCATTAAAGCTCTACTTTGGGAAATGGAAAGAAGACGGAAGAAAGAAGAAGAAAGAAAGATAAATAGAAAGAGAGTGATGAGATTATTCCTTTTAAGGAAATCATCGAAGCTCTGCTACGAACTCCGGTGATAACTGATAAAGGTTAATAAAACTCAGAGCTGTCTTGAGATGTTGAAATCAATGGGTTTTAAGTTTCCTTTGTAAATTTTATAATTGAGATGTATTGAAACTTAAGTCAAATCCCATAATGTACTTTAATTGTTCTCATAGAGTTATGTGGCATTAAGAACTGAAATATTAGGTAAAGGTATTGGAGGATCTCTATGTTCATCACTTCAATATATCACAACATTAAATTCAAATGGAATATATATAGAAAAAACAAACTCCTGAATTCATTTTTCTGAATTTAATATGAAAAGTAAAGAAAACTAAAAAATGACTGAGAAAATGAATTATTTAGAGTCTAAATTATTGTATTTATAACCAAACTACTATAATATTAAATTGGAAAATTAACATAATCGAAAAATTATCTTTTGTGTTATCGACATTTTTGTTAAAACTGAAAACTATCAATTTTACATATTTACATAGAAAATTAGCAGAAAGTTTTTTTTCTACTATTTTGACATTTTCGTTAAAACTGAAAAGTATCATTTTTATATTTTTCTGTTATTTTTTTTTAAAACTGACAATTGTCTATTAAAAAAAAAAATTTGTCTTTTTTTTCTGATGAAACAATTATCTTTCTATTTTTTTTAGATTTCTAAATTACAATTGACGCGTATCACAATCTAAATTAACAATGACACATGTCAAAATCTAATGAGTAATATCGTTGACACGTGTCACATTCATGTTGAACGCGTTCAACTTTGTTAAAATTTAAAAAATCTCGTTTTCCACCTGCTTTATTTCCTAAATATTAACTCTTTTCGCTGATTTTAAAAGGTTCTAATCCATAGTAAAATGTTAACCTCAAAATATAATTTGAGAAATCATTTTGTAAAAAACCAAAATTGAAGGAAACCATTCTTCTAAGAATTATTTCTAAATTTGAACAAAAGGAAGTAACATTCATGAAGTTCAGAAACACACAAGGATCATTAGTTATGAAGACATCAGAAGCATCATTAAATTTGTACAACACAAGATCCCCAACCACATTATAGCTGGTTTGATATTGCAGCCTTACAGGTCCCCCAAACCTAAGTAAGTACTATCTTCCCAAAAAACCAAAAAACAAAGTTTCCATCATGAAACTTTGTGAAACTTTCATCACACTAACGTTTCAAAAGTCAACAGAAGGTTGACCAGCTATTCTACTAAGCTCAAACTTGAACATAGTATTACCTTGAGGTCCTCTCTCTTGCCAATACTTGTCAACCATATATAAACCATCATACACATAAACCTTTCCTCTACGGTCCAATCTCCTTTCGCCACGGATCACTCGCACCGGAGTCTTTTCCTTAATGCTATTAAGGATGTATTTCCCGCAACAAGCTTCTGATCTTTGATTGCTTTCTGATCCTTGCTCTTCACATTACCTCCTTCACCACAATATATCATTACATCGTTAACGAATATATCGCCGTAATCATTACCTTCAGATGAAACAATGCTCGTAGCTAGTTCCATGGTTCCTTTCTTCATATAATCAATCCCACCCATGATGTCGAAGTGAAGACCGATTAGATTGAGTTCTGCTTTATATTGAAATTCATCTCCAACCTCGATTCCAGGGACTGGTCCAATCATCTTTTGACAGTTCACTTGCATCCCCATTTCTCTGAGAATAGTCCGAGTTTCGTAATCTATCCTACTTTTGGCAGTCTTTGATTCACCTCTTTGTGCTGCCTTAAAACGATCTAGCTCTTCAAACACAAGTTTGAAATGATGCAACACCTCGTGAACTTTCTCGTGTGGGCTGAGATATTTTGGAATCCGGTTTTGTTGTATAACCGGGATGATTCCAAGTTGATTTGACCGTCTTTCATCACTGTGTTGAGTTGGTTTATGAGCATAAGCCCTTAGTCTTAACGCAGCTGCATTACTCAACTTCTTCTTCGCCGGTGAGTATCTATGTTGCTGCACAGCTTTGGCTAGCAAAGGATCCCTCTGAAAGTTACCAAAAGAACGTCTCCTTTTGCTTTGAGAAGCCATTAGTTTAATACCTTCCTCCAAGCTTAGAGGTTTCACTTTACTTTCAGAAAATAAAGGAACTTTCCTCTTAACTGGAGGAAATTTATCATTCCCAACATTACCATTACCTGCTACATTGAAGCCAGCTTTCTTCATAATCGAATCAAGCGATTCGACTTCCTTAGGCCTATGGTAATTTTGACAAGCAAAAACAACACATTTGCTATCTTCATAACCATTCGAATTCTCCTTTGTCACATTTATGGCTGCAGCATGAGCACTACCAATCTCACTTGTCTCCTTTTTAATAGTAAAATGTGGAAAATCTCTAACAGCAGAGACCTTTCGTCGCTTATAAGAAGGGGAGATCCTTTGAATGTTAGCGGCTGTGATCAAAGCGGAATCGAACGAAATGCTGTGGGAGAAAGAAGGCGAGCCTTTGAATGGTGCTTGTTGCCAAACTTGTTCTGCACTTTCTGGCTGCTCACATCTTACACAGTTGGTATTGATGCTGAATCCTCTGTTTTGCAGGTTCTCTCCTGAGGGGAGTGCCTTTTGTAGAATCTTCCACATAAACACCTTGATCTTTGGTGATATTGGTTTCCTCCAGAGGCTTTGGATCCAGTTGAAGTTCCTAGAAGGAGTTTTTGTGTGGTTCTGTTCTGCCCTTCTCTTCGTAAGTGAAAAATACCCAGACTTAGTAGAGTAGGTTCCAGGCATCCAAATGTAAGAGTCTTCAGCGCCTCTCTTGCTAGGTTTAAGGTATTGAATCTCCTCCAGAAGATAGGGGAATGTTTCAGCTATTAGTGGAGTGTTCCACTCATTTGAGCCGTTGAGTAGGAGATCAGAGATTGAAAAATCCGCTGCTTCCTTGTTTGGTGGTCCGTAAGGAGTTCTTGCATTCTCAAATGGTAGTTACGGATCCTGCCAGACTTTAGTTGATTCTCCATTTCCTATAGCTTAAATGACTTGTGGTTCTAGCAAATCTCTCCCCACTAGAATACTATGCTATCCATGTGAGCAAGAGTTTAGAACCAAGGCTTTTAAATTTGTAGTTTTGTACACAGACCATCAACTTAACTGTTAATATTGGTTTTTGCAATGTTTGTTTTTACAATTTATTCATAGACTTGATTCTGCAACTGTAACCTAATAATGAAACATAACTCAACATTGAACCAGTCAGTAGCAATTAGAATACTTTACCAATACTACAAAATATCATTTACCAATCCTATAAAAACAGAACTCAATGTTGACAATTTAAGCTTTAAACTCAACTTAAATCGAAATCAGTCCTAATTGAGAGAAAAATCTACATCGTAATTGAGAAAGGGATGGTTCATGAGTGCACCAATCCCCCACCGTGAATCAGGCTCCTTAACCAAGCATCTCTTCAGAAAATCTTGTGCTTCTGCGGATAACCAACTCGGTATATGAGGAATGAGATCACTGTGACCGATGAGATTGACCCAATCTTCAAAAACTAAATCACCATGCTCTCCCCAAACAAGTTGTCCAGTTAGCATCTCGAAAATAGAACATCCGAACGCCCAAGTGTCAACACTAAAGTCCACAATCCCACAGCCTATTAGCTCCGGAGCCATATACCTCGTCGTACCTCTCTTATGACCACATCCGTTTCTGTACTCCACCGACCCTTTCTCCATTGCTAAACCAAAATCCCCAATCTTTGTCAAATACCCATTAGACCTTAACCGGTGATCAACACGGCTGAGTAAGAGATTGTCCGGTTTAATGTCGCAATGAATAATGTTTCTGTCGTGAATGTAACTGAGACCAGACAAAACATCTCTAGCGAATAGCTTCACATCAAACTCCGATAACCCACCGTTGTTATCTTCAATCATATCCGCAAGACATTGGCCAGAGCAATACTCAAGTATCAAGTTGTAATGATGATCAATCCCTTCTCGTGCAATCTCATCGCCGTAACAACGAATCACGAAGGGAGATTGTAAACGTCTTAAGATCCTTCCTTCGTGCATGAGACTCGAAGCCCGTGAAAGCTCTGCACTTTTGATGGCTCTCTCTGTTTTCACTTTCTCGTTCTTACTTGTCGCTAGATAAACCGAAGCGTAAGCGCCTTTTCCAAGTAACCTAGATTTGACCCAAGACGAACACTTTCGTACTCCTCGGTCATGGGTTACGGCGGCGGAAGGTTTCTGAACGGCGGCTTGGAATAATCCTTTGCTTATCACTTCGACACTGCTACTAATACTCTTCTTCAAAGATGGCGGTGTAAATTTTCTCTTTTTCATGTTCTTCGAACGTAGATGAAGAATGATCGGAGATAGTTTTTCAGTGAAAATAGGGTTTTGAGGAAGAGGAGGGATCATCGTGTTGCTTGATGAATCATAAATCTCTAAGACGCTCGTCGGTGAATATTTCGTCTTTTTGTGAGACGGATTCTTGAAATCTTTGAACTTGAGATGACCATATCGACTGTAGTAAGCAGAAACGGAAATCTCAGAGTCCATCTCCATTCTTCTCTCGCTCTCTCTGTAAAAGTTTCTGATAGAGTGAAACAGAGACAAGAAGAAGGCAAGAGACGGCGTTTTATAAGCTTAATCTCTAAGACCTTAAAGTTTCCTTTTTTTATCGTGGGAGCATCCGGAGATAATGTTAGATTCAGTTTCCAAATTTCTTTTAGAAAAATGAAATTATTTTGTGTGTTAGATAATGTTAGATATTCGAAATTTGCGGAATGGTGATTCGAAATCTTATATATATACATTAAATAGAAGATTTAACTAATATATTCAAATTTATGGGAGCATATTTCCAAAACAAAAACTAAATATTGTCTACTTGAAAGATTGTGTATCGATTTATTCTCTTATCTAGCCTTAAAAAAAAAAAAATTAACAATGCATAAGCCGACTTTTTGTATTATAAATATAGCATCCGATTTCTACCATTCTAAATAATTTAAAAGGATCATTAGTTATGAAAACATCAGAAGCATCATTAGTTATGAAAACATCAGAAGCATCATTAAATTGGTACAACACAAGATCCCGAACCACATTATAGCTGGTTTGATCCTCGACCTTAGTAAGTACCATCTTCCTCAAAAAACCAAATAACAAAGTTTCCATCATGAAACTTGTGAAACTTTCATCTCACAGACTCGCACTAACGTTTCAAAAGTCAACAGAAGGCTGACCAGCTATTCTTCTAAGCTCAAACTTGAACATAATATTACCTTGAGGTCCTCTCTCTTGCCAATACTTGTCAACCATATATAAACCATCATACACATAAACCTTTCCTCTATGGTCCAATCTCCTTTCGCCACGGATCACTCGCACCGGAGTCTTTTCCTTAACGCTATTAGCTAAAGCCAAATTTCCCGCAACAAGCTTCTGATCTTTGATTGCTTTCTGATCCTTGCTCTTCACATTACCTCCTTCACCACAATATATCATCACATCGTTAACGAATACATCGCCATAATCATTACCTTCAGATGAAACAATGCTCGTAGCTAGTTCCATGGTTCCTTTCTTCATGTAATCAATCCCACCCATGATGTCGAAGTGAAGACCGATTAGATTGAGTTCTGCTTTATATTGAAATTCATCTCCAACCTCGATTCCAGGGACTGGTCCAATCATCTTTTGACAGTTCACTTGCATCCCCATTTCCTTGAGAATAGTCCGAGTTTCGTAATCTATCCTACTTTTGGCAGTCTTTGATTCACCTCTCTGTGCTGCCTTAAAACGATCTAGCTCTTCAAACACAAGTTTGAAATGACGCAACACCTCGTGAACTTTCTCGCGTGGGCTAAGATATTTTGGAATCCGGTTTTGTTGTATAACCGGGATGACTCCAAGTTGATTTGACCGTCTTTCATCACAGTGTTGAGTTGGTTTATGAGCATAAGCTCTTAGTCTTAACGCAGCTGCATTACTCAACCTCTTCTTTGCCGGTGAGTATCTATGTTGCTGCAGAGCATTGGCTCTTAGTCTTAACGCAGCTGCATTACTCAACTTCTTCTTCTTCGCCGGTGAGTATCTATGTTGCTGCACAGCATTGGTTGCATTACTCAAATTCTTCTTCGCTGGTGAGTATCTATGTTGCTGCACAGCTTTGGCTAGCAAAGGATCCCTCTGACAGTTACCGAAAGAACGTCTCCATTTGCTTTGAGAAGCCATTAGTTTAATACCTTCCTCCAAGCTTAGAGGTTTCACTTTACTTTCAGAAAATAAAGGAACCTTCCTCTTAGCTGGAGGAAATGTACCATTACCTGCTACATTAAAGCCAGCTTTCTTCATAATCGAATCAAGCGATTCGACTTCCTTAGGCCTATGGTAATTTTGACAAGCAACACCAACACATTTGCTATCTTCATATCCATTTGAATTCTCTTTTGTCTCATTTATGGCTGCAACATGAGCACTACCAATCTCACTTGCCTCCTTTTTAATAGTAAATTGTGGAAAATCTCTAACAGCAGAGACCTTTCGTTGCTTATAAGAAGGGGGGATCCTTTGAATCATCATCATCATCCTACAATGTGCACAAAATCAACTGTTATGGTAAACAGTAAAGTATTAAGTGATTCCAAACTCAAAAGACACCTTAAAACAAAGACGAAACCATCGAAATTTTTCTCTATTCCCACACATAATCCGTAAAGAATCCAAGAAAAAGATGAAGTTTTTAACTCAAGAATCAAGCATATAATTCGCAGAAAATGACAAAATATTGAACTCTAACAATTACATAAAGGGTAAATACGAAGATGACGGAAAGTGAAAAATTTGAAATTCGAACCGTTATTGTGTGTAAAATCATGAAGATTGTAAAAATAAGAACCTGAATTAGAGCTTAACTAAGTGAAAGATTCGATTTTTACACCTAATATCAAACCCTAAGTTGAAGAGATTTCGATGAAATCATACCTAACAAAACAAAGATTCAAGCAAATGGCAGAACAAGGAAACAAGAAAAATCACCGAACAAGGACCAGAGAATCTCACAAGGAAGACGACGACGAGTAACAACAATTTATTCTACTACTTCTTCTTATTGTTTTTTTCGTCTGTCTCTTGATTCTTCTTGTTGATAATCTCTGAGGCTCGAAAAAACATGAAGTCACTGAACAAATACTTAATTGTGTGTTTTTGATTTTTTTTAACGGAGCCACTAAGGCACTAACTACGTTATTAGTTTTCAGTTATTAATTTTTAAATGTCATGGAAGCTAATTATAAGCAACTAATTACATGATTAACTTTAATGATTACGTGAAGCTCGTTATATGCCAAATGAGTAATGGTGATGCAAGTTTTCCATATCATTTAATTTTTGTTTACTTTATACTATGTATAGTTATAGAAACTCTAAAGTCTATGGAATTTCAAATTTCTTTTGCTATGACTATTCCTATGCATTTAGTGTATGCATTTAGTGTATGAATAATTTACTTCAACTACTGGGCGAATAGGTTACTAGGTCTTAATGTTATTGTACTATATTAAAAGAGAATAAATAGAAACAAGAAAACGAATTTTGAAAAAAAAAAAAAAATGTGTTTAAAGCCATGAATGTTTGTGGTTTTTAAAGTGGTTTTTAGACTATAGTTTTTGGATTTTGGTTTATGGTTTTTAAATCTTGCATTAAAAAGATAGGAATGGAAAAAAAAATTACAAGTCACTTTAAAAAGTAAGAAACCCATGTAACATGGTTTTTAGATTTTCTTTGTAAATTGGCAAAACTTTCGAACAACTAGTTTCCCTAGTTTTTAAGGGAAACTACTTTTCAAATTTTTTGAATGGCAAAAAAAATGGGGTTTTCAAAAATGAAATCCAAAAACTAAGAGCATGATTGTTTGACGGGGTTTGCCACATGAAACTAAGAGTCGCAAGAAACTATTTCTTGTTTGGTTCTCGGTTCAACGACTAAAAAATTTTAGATGTTTGAAATCACTCGTTTTCGTTTTCACAAACGATTACCAAACACATGATTTAGCCGTTGTCGATAGCAATTGTAAATCAAGCAGAATATACTAGGGTTGAGCATTCGGATATTCGGATCGGATCCGGATCGGGTAATTCGGATATAGGTAAAAAGATACCGATCAGATATTTATAAAATTCAGTTCGGCTTCGATTCGGTACCTTTCAAGTTCGGATATCTAGGAAGTACTCGACAAAAAAATTGGATAAGTTTTGGTTCGGATGCGGTTCAGATATTTCGAGTATTTCGGGTAATTTTTTCTAATATACGAAAATAAAGACTAATTGTGAGTAATTTGGTTCGGGTATCGGATTCAATCCGGGTTCGGTTCGGGTATTTTAGATTTCGGGTATTTCGGTACAAGAGATTTACAACAGTTCAGGTATTTTGAATTTTTCGGGTTCGGTTCGGATATTTCGGATTTCGGGTTTAGAAAAAATGTAATGATCAAGTATTTATAAAAATTTTGGTTCGGTTCGGTTAAAATATTTTCGGGTCGGTTCCAGTTCAGGTATCGGGTATTTAGTCCTAGAACATATTAGATGTTGCTAACGACTACAAACGAACATGATTACAGGACTAAGATTTCATCAGTTTATTGGCCTCTAAAATATTTAATCTATTGGCAGCTACAAGGGCTACCCTGGGTTCATCACAAAGAAAGCACAAGATCATGAAATAAAAAGAAAATTGAGAGATAAGGAGGTGGACATTACCTGATGTGAGTAATTCACTCAATGAGTAATAATACCTTCTAAAGAGAAGTTTTTGGTTTTAAGCTTATACTTGTAGGTTGTGATGTTTCAGATTCGAATCTACGGATTTGGATTTGGAGAGATATTTTCTAGTCGTATAGATACTTTCGCCTCGCCGGTCTTCTTCAATTGTCGTACAACCGTCTAGATAAAAAAAGAAACATTAGAACCCACCCCTCATGGGCTTAGAAAAAAATAGAAATAAGTGAATTTATTGGTTCATGCATTTTGATTGATTTATAAATCTATATGTGATCCGTCGACAAAAAGAACAAAAAAAAATCATATGAGATTCAGAAATCCTCACTAATTTTAAAATTAGCCATCTGGATTTTGAGTAACATGGTTTACCCAAAGATTTGGGTCTTTTTATTTTTCACATCTACATTCATTAAAATCCAAATCCAACAATATATCTTTAAACATAACCCATTATATATTTTTCACATCTAATGGGTTCCAAAAGCATTTACCAGGTTTTATCTCCACTTCATGCGGAGTTGAAGGTGATCTGGGCAATGGAGTGTTTGCTGGCCCACCGAAGACTAGACGTTAGTATCCACACAGACTGTTCAGAGCTAGTGAAGATGGTGCATGTTCCAACGGAGTGGTTAACATTCAAGATGTATTTAAACGACTACACGAAGCTCAAGAAATGTTTTGCAACTTTCTCAGTGTCTTTTGTACCCCGTCATTCTAATATTCAAGCAGATAACTTAGCGGTAAGTGCTAGAATATTATCGCAAGAAGTGAACTATGTAAACTCTAATCCCTCGGTTTGAATTTCAAAACTGTTTTAAATTTAAATCAAACTGTTGACAAAAAAAAATATTAAACAAATAACATAGGATTGTAACTAGTATTTTTAAATGATAAAACCAACTACATATGATTTTGGAAAAGATTTTAAAATGAATGATTAATAACACATCAATTTGCTTAAATTTTCAAATCCATTAAAATCCATGAACAAATAAACCTCTCTAAATTATTGAAAACATATGAGATATTTAGTTAAAAACCAAAAAAAGAAGAAATAAGGGAATTAAAAAGTTAAACTTTTGATACTTAAAAATCTAATTGACCAATTAACATATATCATAATCTCATTACTTAGACTTTCGACACATGTTGAATTTTACGAGAGATAATGAGAAGCAAATGAGCTTACACTAGGAGTGGAATGAATCCGGATATTCTGGATTTTCAAGGTATCCAGATTCGGATATGGATCCAACTTTTAACTATCTAGATCCAGATTTCTGACTTTCAGATATACGCCTAAATGATATAGATCTGTAAAAAAATAATTAAAAAAATAATAATATCAAAATACTAAAAATAATGATAAAAATAAATATTTATTTACTATATTTTCGAAAAAATAAAATCTGATTATAAAATATTTAAAATTTATTTTTATCAATTTTTTATAAATATAAATCTCAATATATTTTTAAAACTTATTGATATAATATAATTAAAGGATCTAAATCAGGATATGGGAATCCGGATCCATTTTCTCCCAAGCCGACCCTCCCGGATATCCGAATTTTTGGAACGGATCAGAACAAATTCCAGATCGAATCTCGGATGCTGAAAAATAATTCCACTCCTAGTTTTAACACACTATCCTTTACTTACATATCATAGGTCGATGAATCGACTTTGTAATTTGATTTAGCTAATCAATTGAAGTTGTGTTACGAGGAAAAAAAACAAAAAGTAACCTACCCTACTCGTTAGAAGAAAATATTTATCAACCTGTATGATTGATTAGCTCCAAAGATACAACAATCACCTGTTAAAAAGAAGCAACTATATTCGTATATCAAACCTTTTGAGGGTTAAACTTCGCCATGTGCTTGATTGGTTTCTCAAATTTGGTGAGGTGAAAGATTTATAAGTATATACAAAACCTCTTTTTATAGTGGGAGAAGAAAATCTCGATAAACAATACTAAATATTTGTAGTTATCTCAATTTACCTTTTCCTAGGGTTATCTTAACTAATGCCATATTGCTTTTCCATTACCTTAGAAACTATTTTCCATATTTGACTCGAACTAGTATCTAATTTATTCTCCAATCAAATCATGCTTTGAATTCAAATTTGGAAATTACTCAATCGATTATATATATATATATATATATATTTTTTTTTTTTTCATGAAAAGTATATTTTTTTGGTTTTTACTTCCATTTATATATATATGGGAAAAGAACATATGTATGACTTTTTCTTGTAACTTGTAAGTAAAAAACTTCCAAAACGGATATAAGTTGTGTTTGTTAAGAAAAGTATATTTCCATTTTCCAATTCACTTAATTTGGCAATTTGCTGTACAATTGTAAAATACCCTTTATCCCTCAAATCTTATTATATACGATCATCATCTATACTATTTCAGTTACCTGATAAACCTGTTTTCAAGTCAACGGAGGTTGACCAGGTATTCTACAAAGCTTGAACTTATACACAGTCTTACCTCTAACCTCTCTCTCTACCCAATACTCTTCAACCATATACAAACCATCGTACACGTATCGTTTCCCTTTATGATCCCATCTCTCTTCTCCACGTATCACTCTTACTTGACTCTTCTGCCTCATACTGTTAGCCAATGCTAAGTTCCCTTTCACCAATTTCTGATCTTCAGTTTTCTTTTCCTTGCTGATTACATTACCTCCTTCACCTGTGTAAACCATCACACCAGAGTTGAACGTATCTTTGTAGCCATACCCTTCTGATGCAACGATGCTTGTGGCCAGCCTAACATCTCCGATTTTCATGTAATCGATCCCGCACATCGTCTTGGAGTGAAGCCCGACAACACGGAGTTCGGTTTTGTACTGAAACTCATCCCCGACGTTGATTCCAGGAACCGATCCAATTCTCTTCTCTTTGTTCACTTGCTTCCCCATACTCTCTAAGACATTTAGCGTTTTGAGGTCGATTCTGCTGGTAGCATCGAACAAATCTCCACCACGCCTCGCCTTTTTATCACGATCCAACTGTTTGTATATTTGTTTGAAAAGACTCAATACCTCAAGCACTTTCTCACGAGGAGTAGGATCATAATCAGAGTTTCTAGTCTTTAGTTCTTGTCTTTGAGATGAAGATGCATAAGGTGTAGGAGCTGCAACAACATGATACTCATCCGCTGGTTCTTCTTTGAGACAAGTTCCTTCAGGTTTCGGAGCTGCAAAACTCAGATTCTTGCCAGGAACATCACCAGTTCTTGGATGCTTAAAGGCCTTCTCATCTGGAAGATTACACCTCGACGAAACATCAATGTGAGTTCCACAGCCCGATGGGAAATCTCGAATGGCGAAGACAATAGATCGCTTCTGAGAACTAGTCATATTCCTGTAGAAACATCACAAAGTGCACAAAAATCAATCTTTGCAGTAATCAAATCATCATTCAGTTCTACGATTTTGATTCCTAAAACTATCAAACATACACCATAAAGCAAAATGAATAAACTTTTCGTAGATTTCAAATTTTCCACAAAAAAACAAGAAAAATCCTCGAAATTTTAACACAGAGATTGAATCTGAGACTATTTTCACGGATCCAAACAGAGTAGTGAATATGATATGAAGTCACTGAATTCAAAACTGGAGCGATTATAGTCACTGAGCTTCATGTGTGGTGAGATAATCTGAGAGTGTGGAAGAAAGAAACACTAACCTCGATAATGATCTCTCTCTCTATAGATGGTGAAAAAATGCGATTTTTCCACCTGAATTCTCAAGACAAGTATAGATTGCTAAAGAGAATTAAGAACAATCATTTCTTATTAATTTGGAAAATAACTCAAAAACCAAATATTCTCTCTCAAGTTGTGATTATTCACATTTTTGGATAAATAAAACATCTTGGCATGCTATAGAGAAGATTATGGGGTTTGGTGGTGGAAAACTTCAACGAAAGCTTCAACAAAATCTGCACCCTTTTGACCTTTGAAGTTCAACAAAAGTTTGGCACCTCCCATTTGACTTGTTGGGAGGAGCTTCTAGCCACCTTGACTAACACAAGTAATTGGAATTATCCAACAAATTCTAATCAAATTCGCACAAACAATCCAAAAGCAACACACAAAATGGGGATATTTCACCCGATTCAACCTAAAATCTACAAATTGATTGAAGAAAACAAGATGAAATCCAAGAAAAATCAGAACATGGAGTTTCGAAAGCATTCAGATATCATTTTCTCGGGAGCAATGAACTCAGAAAACTCAGACGAAATCGTAAAAATCACTGAACGAAACACGCCAAGGAGAGAAGGGAAATGACTGATCGAGATCGACGAAGATTTCAGTGTATACCTGAGAATCCCCGATGACTTATGACTGATCGAGATCTTCGTCTACCTCGTCTGCGTTTTTTTTTTTTTTTTTTTTTTCCCGGCTCCGGCGAAACGAAGATTTAGCAGAGGTTTTGAGTTTGAGATTTTTAAGTTTCTCAGTTCTATACTTCTATAGAAATTCTATAGAAATGCAAATTAATATATATATACATAGTTTACTGTTATTATGGGCCTACACCATTAAGTTTGTGTGACTATTTTAAGTTATTTTTAGATAAAATTCCAAAAATGATAAATGAAAGTTAAAAAAAAATACATTGTTTAGTAAATAAATAATGCAAGTACGCGCTGATGCTTTTCTGGAAAAGTGGAAATTGACAAAATTATTACATATTTACCATAAATATGTATACGTTGAAAAAAGAGTGTTTAACTACTATTAGAAGTTGAAAAATATTACAATTTCTTTAAAAAAAATTAAATATAAAAGTTGCTTTCACACTTACTTTTAGGAAAAGTAAACTACGAAAATTTTATTTGGTAATGCAGTTATATAAATGCTTATAAAGTATAATGACATAAAAATATATTTTAAACTAGATTATGCACGGATTGATGTTTTATATTCAAAATTATAATACTGAAATTTAAAAATTAAGTATTTTTTTTAGTAGAAAAATACAAATTTATGTCTTATTCATATTACATATTTATTTTAACTATATTTTGTTAAGAGATATATTCGGTAATATGATATTGATCGATAAATAGTTTGTTTTTGTTGCTAAAAAAAAACAGTTTGTTTTTTATGTCAATGATAAATACATAATTTTTTTTTTATATCCACATTTGGCCCATTTAATTGATATCTAGCCTATTTTGCACAATTGACTAATTAATTATTTTTTAGGTTCATTACAATTTTGTTTTTAAAAACAAACAAACGTGTAAACAATAATTAATTCTGGAAACTTCATTACAATAACTATTATTTTATTCTGGAAATTTGTTACAGCAGTACAACGGGTTAACGTTGTGCGTATTATAATAATTTTTTAAATAGAACCATATAAAACTCAAAAAGAAAAATTAATACTTTTGAGAAATATTATAAAACCGAAATAAATTAATGGGTTTTTTTTTGGGTCAACAAATCAATGGTTCTATAAAAAACACTATAAAACCTTATAAATAATTATAAAACCTTATAAAAATCCACAACATTGACCCGTTGTGCTAATGTGAATATTATAAGAGAATTGTGCTAATTTATTATGGGAAAAATTCTAGTAAACAAAGATCAACAATAGATTATGAACAAAGATCACACAATATGATATCTGATGATTTGTCATCTTCTTAAAGTAAAGTTAAACGGTTTGTTTTAAGGAATTTAAGATAATATCTTTTATATTATTCAAAGATGTAAATATGATATAATTTAAGGTAAATTTAAAAAGTACTTAACGTTTCTTATAAAGAAAATGTAAATGTTTTTAGTATATTAATAGTAAATACTTCTTTCCTTTAGTTTAAGAATATATAAATGGAATATTAGTATATTAGTACTAAATAATTCCTTCCGTTTAAATACTTCCTTTAGTATAATAGTACTAAATTTTTTTTTCTTTTAGTTTAAGAAGATGTAAACGAGATATAATCTTATTATATAAATCTAAACGCGTTTAACGTGAACGTGACACGTGTCAAAATGATAACTCATTAGATTTTGACACATGTCATTGCTAATATTAGATTGTGACACGTGTTAAAGAGATAACTTATAAGAATTCGACATGTGTCAATTTTCTGATAATGGTAATTTTTATATAAAAATGATTATTTTTTATATAATAATATAGAATAAATAATTAAAATAAATCACAATAGTAGAAAAACATTAATGATAATTTTTTATATAGAATATTTAATAAATCAAGATTTTTGTGAGTTAAACCAAAAATGTTAATAGCAGAAAATTTAATAATTTTCAACTTTCGGGTAATGATAATTTTAATATAAAAATGTAGAATATATAATCAATTAAGATTTTTGTCAAATTAAGTGAAAATATTAATAGTAGAAAAAATAATAATAGAAAAAGACAACTAATATATCATTAGAAAAACAAATTGTCAGTTTAAGTAAAAAACGTAATAGTATAAAAAAAATAATAGAAAAGACAGCTAATATATCATTAGAAAAACAAATTGTCAGTTTAAGTAAAAAACGTAATAGCAGAAAAATGTATTATCAGGAAAAATAATTGTTAGTTTTAGTAAAATGTTTAATATTTGATATTTAATATTTTACATCACAATTATATTAATTTTCCAAATTAATATTGTATTAGTTTGGTTGTAAATATCAAAGTATATATAATTAACAAATCATCTTCTCATTCATTTTTTAGCTTTTGTTATTCATCATATTAAATCAGAAAAATAAATTTAGGAGTTAATCATGTTTTTGTTATTAAGTATACCTTTTGTTATTCATTATATTATCTTCTGGTGCTATAGCACCGGGTTAGAATACTAGTTTAAGATAAACGGTAAGTTTTATTAAGGATATATTTTGTTAAAAAAACTTATTTACAATAACTTTAATCAATTAATGAAATATTTTATTTTAAAATATTGATATCTTGAAAGATCACGATTTAATTATGTTTTTACGTACTAATTAAATTTACAATTATGACATTAATAAAAAATAAACAAATGATTTTAATACCTATGACATAAAAAAAATAAATATTGACATATGATAAGGTTATTTTTAAATTTGTACTCCCTAAATATTAATAACGATAGAAACTTTCAATATATAAACTCGCATGCAAAAGATGGATCAAAGACTTGCCAAAAACCTCTTTCTTCTCCATTACATGTGGAAGTGCAACAACATGATTTCAAAAAGTACTTCTCTCAACCTTTTTAACATGTAAAACAAAAATAATCAATCATGATTACTTAGAATTTAGAAGTCTTTGCTCCACTGCCGCATTTGATATCAAAATCTAACTTTCCCCGTTTTAACATACATATTATTCTGACATTTTTCATCCAAATTATAAAAATAAGCTAAATAGTCCATTATCATTATAATAAAACCACTCTTATAATTTGCCGATTTTATTTCTAGAAATTAAATTTTCATTAGAATTCTAGTTATTTTTAAACAACATTTTTAGTAAGACATAAAAATATATATATATATATATATTTTATTATTATTTGTTTGCCTTTTCTTCATAAATTGCTTTTTTGATCAATTTCTTCTGTTGCTTGATTTTTTTAAAAAAAATTTTTATTGTACGAAAAAACTCAAATGTCTTCCAACAATATATCCATGTTAATTTGATTGTCTTTCATTGGTTCATGAGTCTCAATTTTTAGTGCAATAGACGTAATGCTTTAAGCACCTTCTCACAAGAGCTTAAGGCTTAGGAAATCCGGAAGAGATCGTGATTGTCTTGAGACGAGCTGCCTTGTCTCGATCAAACTCGCCAAAGATGTTTCTGCAAAGATATGGCTTTGTGCACCGTACCTTCTCCCGAGATGTTTTTGCCAGCCAAGTGCAGCGACTGACGAGAGTTCTCTTTCGCGACTTTTAATATTAATCCATTGTAATTCGTAAACAATCACGAACCAAAATTTCTTAATTAATAAAAGGTTATTTTGTTTACCAAAATAATTTTTTTTTTCTTATTATTAATTCTATAGATATGTTACATGCGAACCGGTTGAAATTCGTCCAAACAAGAAAAATTAAGATGAATAAAGCACTAATTTTTTTTTTTTTGTTTTAAAAGCAAATACTTAAATAGAGTAACAAAGATCTATTGATATCGGAACCATGAACCATAAACCTTCATCTTTCACTGACACCGTAAATGAGACTTTTAAACCAAAACACTTGCAGAAATGGTTTCTTTATTTATAGAAGCCTATGCTCATTTCTCTCTATCAACACCGAAATACTCATTTCTTTGTTGGACGTAAATATATTAAATAGATTGATCATCAATTGTATTTTTTTTTTTGTCGACGATCATCATTTGTAGTAAGATAAGAATTGATGATCATGTAACAAATAATAAAAATACACATAATTTTAACTAAAAATGAAGAAGGTAATATAATATGAATTACAAACGATTTTATTATGCAAACAACGAAGATTACAGCACAACACAAACACAAACATTACATTATGAAACTTTATTCCCATAGTTATCTTCTTAAGGCACTACATTACAAGTATGCCTCCTTTATTCATATACACACATAAGTTTATATGTAGAAGCAATCATGCATTGTTTTAAGATATTATATTGCTTTAGAGATATTCTATTCCCAGAGAAGAAGCAATAACAGCTTCTCCTGCACGACAACACCTAAAGCAGCGGCCACGAATACAGCGGCAGCAGCCGCGGCGTCCGCAGCCACCACATCTTTGTCCTTGTTCCTCGCTGCCTCCTTCATTGCTGTCGTGGCCATACTGATCAGGTTGCACGGTTTTCTCACTCCCTGAATCCACTGTATCTGTCCAAACCAACACATTATTTCAAAGATATCACTCTACCGAGTTTTAACTGTGTTTCTCTTAGAAAAAACTTTTAAAAATATGTTACCTCATTAAAAAACGTTTTATATAAAACATAAAAATATTTTGAGATGGTCTGATACATATAATAAGGATTTAACATCATACTTAAGTGAAGTGTGCTTAAACTTTAGGAAGTTCGAATAATACCCGGCTGAGTCTGAACAGCTTCTCCTGCACGACAACACCTAAAGCAGCGGCCACGAATACAGCGGCAGCAGCCGCGGCGTCCGCAGCCACCACATCTTTGTCCTTGTTCCTCGCTGCCTCCTTCATTGCTGTCGTGGTCATACTGATCAGGTTGCACGGTTTCCTCACTCCTTGAATCCACTGTATCTGTCCAAACCAACACATTATTTCAAAGATATTACTCTACCGAGTTTTAACTGTGTTTCTCTTAGAAAAAACTTTTTAAAATATGTTACCTCATTAAAAAACGTTTCATATAAAACATAAAAATATTTTGAGATGGTCTGATACATATAATAAGGATTTAGCATCATACTTAAGTGAAGTGTGCTTAAACTTTAGGAAGTTCGAATAATACCCGGCTGAGTCTGAACAGCTTCTCCTGCACGACAACACCTAAAGCAGCGGCCACGAATACAGCGGCAGCAGCCGCGGCGTCCGCAGCCACCACATCTTTGTCCTTGTTCCTCGCTGCCTCCTTCATTGCTGTCGTGGCCATACTGATCAGGTTGCACGGTTTCCTCACTCCCTGAATCCACTGTATCTGTCCAAACCAACACATTATTTCAAAGATATTACTCTACCGAGTTTTAATTGTGTTTCTCTTAGAAAAAACTTTTTAAAATATGTTACGACATTAAAAAATGTTCTATATAAAACATAAAAATATTTTGAGATGGTTTGATACACATAATAAGGATTCAACATCATATTTAAGTGAAGTGTGCTTAAACTTTAGGAAGCTCGAATAGTACCCGGCTGAGTCTGAACAGCTTCTCCTGCATCACGACAACACCTTACGCAGCGGTTATGAAACCAGCGGCAGCAGCCGTGGCGGCAGCGGACACCACCTGTTTCTCCTTGTCCCACGCAGCCTCCTCCATTGTATCCTTCATGGCCGCCGTGGCCATAATGATCAGGTTGCGCGGTTTCCTCACTCCCTGACTCCACTGTGTCTGTCCAAAACAACACATTATTTCAAAGATATCACTCTACCGAGTTTTAACTGTGTTTCTCTTAGAAAAACTTTTTAAAATATGTATATAAATTCGGATCTCAAGCTTTTATAAAAATATTTACTGCATTAAAAAAACGTTCTATATAAAACATAAAAATATCTTACGTACCGGATGCAGCGGCCACTTCTGAGACGACGAGAAGAAATGCAAATAAACCCAACAGAACTAAAGCCTTGGAAGCCATTTTCTTTAACTGCTTATAAACTCTTTTTATGGGAAAACACAAGTGAATGAAGTGTTACTCAGTATGCTCTCTATTTATAGAAAACGGGTAGGAGGCAATGAAAAGAACTCTAATCAGTAATCCAATAGAGTGAAGGAAATTTTTTAATCACAATAAATACAAAGAGGTAAGGAGATAATTATCAAAGTGTAGGTAAAATAGAGTGAAGGGAATTTTTTAATCACAATAAATACAAAGAAGTAAGGAGATAATTGTCAAAGTGTAGGTAAAATAGAGTGAAAGGAATTTTTTAACCACAGTAAATACAAAGAGGTAAAGAGATAATTATCAAAGTGTAGGTAAAATAGAGTGAAGGAAATTTTTTAATCACAATAATTACTAAAAGGTAAGGAAGATAGTTATCAAAGTGTAGATGACTTAGGGCCTGGGGAATCCAGAGGAGATCGGCTTGATTCATGAACGATGGCTTTTTCTTCTTCATCAACTTTTCTTGATTCTTGTTTAACAAAAAATAAAAACTTTTCTTGATTCTTGCTCGAGAAACGAAAAAGAAAACTGGAAATTGAAACTTTTTTTTCATTCAATTTGATACAATTTGTATTTTGATTTGGTTTTGGTTTAATTTTTTAGTTTATAAAATTATTTATATGCATAAATAAACAATGATTAATATAATATGAATATATAGTTTTAGGATTACTGACCATATTTTTAAAAAACAATTAAGAAAAAAATATTAAATAATATAGGCGGAATGACTTGTTTTTCTTTATTTATGAAAATGTTTACTATTTACATATATTTTTTCCCAAATATAAATTATATGACAAATTTAAGCACTTGATGATGTTAGAATTGCAATTAAAAATTGTATAATTCATAAACATATATTTTTATTTAATAAGATCCGCATTTGATTGTCTTATATTGGCTTCATTGTGGTGATCTTATATGCTATGGTCCATGTCTATTTGTTGTTACAGATGTGAGAACGATAACAAAGTCATATCCAACACTATTTATATAAAATATTTAAATACACCTAAAACAGTAACTATATAAACACAATTAATTTAATGATTAATAAAACCTATAATTCTCCTTAAACGGTTAAACCCTCGAATTAAAAATCAATATTTCTAATTAATTTTCTCTATAATATACAATAGAGAATCAATTACAATTTTTTTAAAATTTCGTATGTAAGTATATAAGTGCGTATAACTAACACATACTCCATCTATTCCTCAATAATGATTTTCTAGGATTTTTCACACAAATTAAAAAACAATAATTACTAATTATAAATACGTTATTTTCTCTAACCAAAAACACTTTTATTTAATTATGAACCAATAACAATTTATATATTCAAATATTTTCAATAACTACTTTTTGGAATTTACAAATTATTAACACTAATTAATTCAATGTGCATTAATTAATCTTAAAAAATCAATCTGAAACAAAAATAAAATTTTAGAAAATTAATTATTCAGGAACAGAGATAATACAATAGATGCTTCTCTCATCTATCTTTTTACAAGACTCGACAAAAGTTACCTACTATTTTTTTTATATAGAAACTATATACTTAGGATTCATTGCTTCATTTCTGCATTTGGTTATCAAAAAATGCTACTAAATATTTCCTCATCCAATACAAAATAAAAGCACAAATTTAAACTTCCAAGAAAAAATGATATAAGAAAACGAAACTTTCTTTTTCTTCAAGTTTAGTAAGAACAAGAAGACATATATGTATCAACATATAATATATCTGCAAATTGCAATTTATATCTGCAAACTGCAATTTCTAGTGCAGAAAAATCTCATTTGGCCACATTATCTCAGAAAAGCTTAAAGAGCAAAAGAGTTTTCTCTTCAACAGAGAGAGATCTTAGAAAGTCTCAGTCTTTGTTCTGAGAAACACCAATGAGTTTGAGAAACTTTATCTCTTTCATATCATGTGAAGAAGCTCCGCTTGAGGGAATGATCCATTCGATGGCACATCAAGAAGAAGATCCTGATCAGAAATATCATTATCTTCATAGCTAAACACCAGAGATCCACCACAGCTCATAGGGTTAAAGGAAGAGACACTGTTCTTTAAAATCTCTTCAGTTTCGATGTGGTTTGATCTAATCTTCATCACTTCTTCGGGGCTTCTCTTTACAACCCTTGTCTCTGAAGGATACAAAACTCAATAGAATCAGAAACAAACAGATTTTATTGCAGAAAGTTATGGATTGACATGGTTTAAGAATCTTAATTGACCTGAGAAGTTTTGGTTTAAGCTTTCACAAGGTCTTTCAATGCTTACAAGACTATTATTATTTGATATCGGAACCATGAACCATAAACCTTCATCCTTCACTGACACCGTAAATGAGACTTTTAAACCAAAAAACTTGCAGAAATGGTTTCTTTATCTATAGAAGCCTATGCTCATTTCTCTCTATCAACACCGAAATACTCATTTCTTTGTTGGACGTAAATATATTAAATAGATTGATCATCAATTGTATTTTTTTTTTGTCAACGATCATCATTTGTAATAAGATAAGAATTGATGATCATGTAACAAATAATAAAAATACACATAATTTTAACTAAAAAATTAAGAAGGTAATATAATATGAATTACAAACGATTTTATTATGCAAACAACGAGATTACAACACAACACAAACACAAACATTACATTATGAAACTTTATTCCCATAGTTATCTTCTTAAGGCACTACATTACAAGTATGCCTCCTTTATTCATATACACACATAAGTTTATATGTAGAAGCAACCATGCATTGCTTTAAGATATTTTATTGCTTTAGAGATATTCTATTCCCAGAGAAGAAGCAATAACAGCTTCTCCTGCATCACGACAACACCTTACGCAGCGGCCACCAATACAGCGGCAGCAGCGGTGGCGTCCGCAGCCACCACATATTTGTCCTTGTCCCTCGCTGTCTCCTTCATTGTATCCTTCATTGCCGTCGTGGCCATACTGATCATGTTGCACGGTTTTCTCACTCCCTAAATCCACTGTGTCTGTCCAAGACAACACATTATTTCAAAGATATCACTCTACCGAGTTTTAACTTTGTTTCTCTTAGAAAAAACTTTTTAAAATATGTTACGGCATTAAAAACGTTCTATATAAAACATAAAAATATTTTGAGATTGTCTGATACATATAATAAGGATTCAACATCATACTTAAGTAAAGTGTGCTTAAACTTTAGGAAGTTCGAATAATACCCGGCTGAGTCTGAACAGCTTCTCCGGCATGACAACACCTAAAGCAGCGGCCACCAATACAGCGGCAGCAGCGGTTGCGTCCACAACCACCACATCTTTGTCCTTGTCCCTCGCTGCCTCCTTCATTGTATCCTTCATTGCCGTCTTGGCCATACTGATCAGGTTGCACGGTGTTCTCACTCCCTGAATCCACTATGTCTGTCCAAGACAACACATTATTTCAAAGATATCATTCTACCGAGTTTTAACTTAGTTTCTCTTAGAAAAAACTTTTTAAAATATGTTACGGCATTAAAAAACGTTCTATATAAAACATAAAAATATTTTGAGATGGTCTGATACATATAATAAGGATTCAACATCATACTTAAGTGAAGTGTGCTTAAACTTTAGGAAGTTCGAATAATACCCGGCTGAGTCTGAACAGCTTCTCCGGCATGACAACACCTAAAGCAGCGGCCACCAATACAGCGGCAGCAGCGGTTGCGTCCACAGCCACCACATATTTGTCCTTGTCCCTCGCTGCCTTCTTCATTGTATCCTCCATTGCCGCCGTGGCCATAATGATAAGGTTGCATGGTTTTCTCACTCCCTGACTCCACTGTGTCTGTCCAAAACAACAAATTATTTAAAAGATATCACTCTACTGAGTTTTAACTGTGTTTCTCTTAGAAAAAACTTTTAAAAATATGTTACGACATTAAAAAACGTTATATATAAAACATAAAAATATTTTGAGATGGTCTAATACATATAATAAGGATTCAACATCATACTTAAGTGTAATGTGCTTAAACTTGAATAATACCCGGCTGAGTCTGAACAGTTTCTCCTGCATGACTACAACACCTTACGCAGCGGCCACGAACACAGCTGCAGCAGCCATGGTTGCAGCCGTGGAGGCAGTCATCCATTTTTCCTTGTCCCTCGCGGCCTCTTTCATTTTATTCTCCATTGCTGCCGTGGCCATAATGATCAAGTTGCACGGTTACCTCACTCCCGGAATCCACTGTGTCTGTCCAAAACAACGCATTATTTAAAAGATGTCACTCTAACGAGTTTTAACTGTGTTTCTCTTAGAAAAAAAACTTTTTCAAATATGTATATAAATTCGGATCTTAAGCATTTATAAAATATTTACGGCATTAAAAAACATTCTATATAAAACATAAAAATATTTTGAGATTGTGTGATACATATAATAAGGATTCAACATCATATTTAAGTGAAGTGTGCTTAAACTTTAGGAAGTTCGAATAATACCCGGCTGAGTCTGAATAGCTTCTCCGGCATGACAACACCTTAAGCAGCGGCCACCAATACAGCGGCAGCAGCGGTTGCGTCCACAGCCACCACATCTTTGTCCTTGTCCCTCGCTGCCTCCTTCACTGTATCCTTTATTGCCGTCGTGGCCATACTGATCAGGTTGCACGGTTTTCTCACTCCCTGAATCCACTGTGTCTGTCCAAGACAACACATTATTTCAAAGATATCACTCTATCGAGTTTTAACTTTGTTTCTCTTAGAAAAAACTTTTTAAATTATGTTACTGCATTAAAAAAAACGTTCTATATAAAACATAAAAATATTTTGAGATGGTCTGATACATATAATAAGGATTCAACATCATACTTAAGTGAAGTGTGCTTAAACTTTAGGAAGTTCGAATAATACCCGGCTGAGTCTGATTAGCTTCTCCGGCATGACAACACCTAAAGCAGCGGCCACCAATACAGCGGCAGCAGCGGTTGCGTCCACAGCCACCACATCTTTGTCCTTGTCCCTCGCTGCCTCCTTCATTGTATCCTCCATTGCCGCCGTGGCCGTAATGATCAAGTTGCACGGTTTCCTCACTCCGTGACTCCACTGTGTCTGTCCAAAACAACAAATTATTTAAAAGATATCACTCTACCGAGTTTTAACTGTGTTTCTCTTAGAAAAAACTTTTTAAAAATATGTTACGGCATTAAAAAAGTTCTATATAAAACATAAAAATATTTTGAGATGGTCTGATACATATGATAAGGATTCAACATCATACTTAATGAAATGTGCTTAAACTTTATGAAGCTCGAATAATACCCGGCTGAGTCTGAACAGCTTCTCCTGCATCACGACAACACCTTACGCAGCGGTTATGAAACCAGCGGCAGCAGCCGTGGGGACAGCGGCCACCACCTGTTTCTTCTTGTCCCACGCAGCCTCCTCCATGGCCGCCGTGGCCATAATGATCAGGTTGCACGGTTTTCTCACTCCCTGACTCCACTGTGTCTGTCCAAAACAACACATTATTTCAAAGATATCACTCTACCGGATTTTAATGGTGTTTCTCCTAGAAAAAAAAAAACTTTTTAAAACATGTATATAAATTCGGATCTCAAGCTTTTATAAAAAATATTTACGGCATTTAAAAAACGTTCTATATAAAACATAAAAATATCTTACGTACCGGATGCAGCGGCCACTTCTGAGACGACGAGAAGAAATGCAAATAGACCCAACAGAACTAAAGCCTTGGAAGCCATTTTCTTTTTATCGGAAAATACAAGTGAATGAAGTGTTACTCAGTATGCTCTCTATTTATAGAAAACGGGTAGGAAGCGATGAAAACAACTCTAATCAGTAGTCCAATAGAGTGAAGGGAATTTTTTAACCACAATAAATACAAAGAGGTAAGGAGATAATTATCAAAGTGTAGGTAAAACAGAGTGAAGGGAATTTTTTAATCACAATAAATACAAAGAGGTAAGGAGATCATTATCAAAGTGTAGGTAAATAGAGTGGAGATAATTATCAAAGATTCAAAGTGTAGAGGACTTAGGGCCTGGGGGATCCAGAGGAGATCGGCTTGATTCATGAACGATGGCGTTTTCTTCTTCATCAACTTTTCTTGATTCTTGCTCGAGAAACGAAAAAGAAATCTGGAAATTGAAACTTTTTTTTTCATTCAATTTGATACGATTTGTATTTTGATTTGGTTTTGGTTTAATTTTAGTTTATAAAATTATTTATATGTATAAATAAACAATGATTAATTTAATATGAATATATAGTTTTAGGTTTATTTATAAAATTATTTATATGTATAAATAAACAATGATTAATTTAATATGAATATATAGTTTTAGGATTACTGACCATAGTTTAAAGACAAATTTAAGAAAAAAATATTAAATAATTAGGCGGAATGACTTGTTTCTCTTTATTTATGAAAATGTTTACCATTTACATATATTTTTTCCCAAATATAAATTATATGACAAATTTAAGCACTTGATGATGTTAGAATTGCAATTAAAAATTGTATAATTCATAAACATATATTTTTATTTATTAAGATCCGCATTTGATTGTCTTATATTGGTTTCATTGTGGTGATCTTATATGCTATGGTCCATGTCTATTTGTTGTTACAGATGTGAGAACGATAACAAAGTCATATCCAACACTATTTATATAACAGATTTAAATACACCTAAAAGAGTAACTATATAGACACAATTAATATAATGATTAATAAAACCTATAATTCTCCTTAAACCCTTGAATTAAAAATCAATATATCTAATTAATTTTCTCTATAATATACAATAGAGAATCAATTACAATTTTAAAAAAAATTCGTATGCAAGTATATAAGTGCGTATAACTAACACATACTCCATCTGTTCCTCAATAATTGATTTTCTAGGATTTTCACACAAATTAAGAAACAATAATTACTAACTATAAATACATTATTTTCTCTAACCAAAAAAACTTTTATTTAATTATGAACCAATAACAATTCATAAATTCAAATATTTTCAATAACTACTTCTTGGAATTTACAAATTATTAACACTAATCAATTCAATGTGCATTAATTAATCCTAGAAAATCAATCTTAAATAAGAATAAAATCCTAAAAAATTAATTATTCAGGAACAAATATAATACAAGAGATGCTTCTCTCATCTATCTTTTTACAAGACTCGACAAAAGTTACCTACTATTTTTTTTTATAGAAACTATATACTTAGGATTCATTGCTTCATTTCTGCATTTGGTTATAAAAAAATGCTACTAAATATTTCCTCATCCAATTCAAAATTAAAGCACAAATTTAAACTTCCAAGAAAAAAGATATAGGAAAACGAAACTTTCTTTTTCTTCAAGTTTAGTAAGAACAAGAAGACATATATGTATCAACATATAATATATCTGCAAACTGCAATTTATATCTGCAAACTGCAATTTCTAGTGCAGAAAAAACTCATTTGGCCACATTATCTCAGAAAAGCTTAAAGAGCAAAAGAGTTTTCTCTTCAACAGAGAGAGATCTTAGAAAGTCTCAAGTCTTTGTTCTGAGAAACACCAAGGAGTTTGAGAAACTTTATCTTCTTTCATATCATGTGAAGAAGCTCCGCTTGAGGGAATGATCCATTCGACGGCACATCAAGAAGAAGATCCTGATCAGAAATATCATTGTCTTCATAGCTAAACACCAGAGATCCACCACAGGTCATAGGGTTAAAGGAAGAGACACTGTTCTTTAAAATCTCTTCATTTTCGATGTGGTTTGATCTAATCTTCATCACTTCTTCGGGGCTTCTCATCACAACCCTTGTCTCTGAAGGATACAAAACTCAGTATAATCAGAAACAAACAGATTTTATTGCAGAAAGTTATGGATTGACATGGTTTAAGATTCTTAATTGACCTGAGAAGTTTTGGTTTAAGCTTTCACAAGGTCTTTCAATGGTTACAAGACTATTATTATTTGATGGACTCAGGTTTGAGACCCTTGATGTTGTAGTGACAGAGTCTTCAATCTCTTTTCTCTGTTCCTGAAGCAAAGATTAAGTGAACAAAAGCCAAAAGTATAGAATCTATTTGTTTCAAGAAGAGTATATGATGAAAACCTTGAGCATGTAATAGCTTGCCAACAAATGGGATTTATTAGGATCGGATAAAGCAAGCTTTGCAAGTGTCTTGATGTCTTCAAGTTTTGATCCAGATGAAGATGTCTCAAAAACACCATCTGCTACAAGTTGCTGAAACAAGGAGAAGTTCTCTTTGAATTGAGAACTCTCAAACATGCTTCTGAGGCTGGCAAAAGAGAAAACAGGAAGTATAAGAACTTGAATAAGCCACTGAAATCTGTAAATACTGAAGTTTCATCGAGTTAAAATACCTATCAGGGCCATCAACAGAGTCAACTTGAGGAAGTAATTTCATCAGTTTTTGCTGTTCTTCCTCTGTGAATTTTTCTATGAACTCATCAAAGTTGAAAACATCCTGCACAAATATTTTTCCAAGTCAACAACGTAAGGCATTCAATTGATTTTTGAAGAAACACAGTTGTTGGGATGCAAATGAATTTACCTTTAAATCTATGCTACAGAGTAGTAAACTATGTCTTCCCAAGACTTGAGATTTGCTCCTGCAACAAATCGTCATTTATGCTTACTGAAATTAGAATCTCCAAAAGCAATCTTAAATCTTTATTGTCTAGAAGGATTCCACAAGTTATTTACCTCTTCAGTTGCTCCTGCTTTATTGCTTTTCCACCTAATTTAGCAGAATGAACTGATGAGGACTTGCTGCTCTCAACTAAGAGTGAGCTAGCTTCAGATTCCTCTTCTCGAGCACCCGAGTGAGGATCTCTCATAAGAACACTCCCATGTCCTATCAACATTGGTGTTTCATTCTCAAAAAGCAAATCTTCCTCCGAAGAACCGGAGAGAGAAGAAGATTGCTGTTCTTGTAGAATAGTATAGAGATCCTTTGTGAGCTTTTCAACAGAAGAAGCCGCCTTTGGACGGCCCACACATGTCCTCCTCTTACAAGGAAAAGTCGTGTCCCACGCATTAGATTGTGCACAGCTCTCAGAGTTTGATACAACCGATCCTGAACTCGATCTATTGCTAGCTTCTTCGTCCAGAGCCTTCCTCTTGAAACCGGTATTGAATTCCAAGTTAGCTCTTTTAACTGTGAAATTTTCTTGATATAATTTCCTCTTGGGAATCTTTTTGTTCAAAGACATTCCCTTAATCATCACCCTTTGAGCTCTATGATCCTCAATCTCTATCTCATCACCTTCAGCACGCGAATGAAGCGGTGTGTAGTTTACTAATGTTCCCTTAGTTCTCCACCTCGAACCACATGCATTGCACAACACCGGCTTCTCTGGTGGCCCGTTTCGCCATAGAGGTGTACCTGTTTATAACATTTTCCCAATGATTAAACAGTCGATTGCAACAACAACAAATATCACAATCTCCTAATCGATGTAGATAGCATAGCCTCATAAGCAGAAAGAACAATGATCTTTCAAGACCAAACAATCCTGTGAAGTTCTAACATCAAAGCAGCTAAAATTTGAGTCTTGATTCAAACATAACTGAGCATTTCAAACACAAACTACGATCCTAATTTGCCTATTCATTTGATGACATTCAATGCTCAATAAGAGTGATCAAAACAACAAAGGACCCTACAACGTGTTCTTGTGATCATAAACATAGACACAACAAACCAAATCATTTTCAAATGCTCAATCATGTTCATGTCTCCAAGAAACGTTTGCATTATCACAGAGTTCTTGAATAGTCAAATTTCTCAAAAATCAAATCGAAAATTGAAGAAACAAGAACTCACTTGTAACTCCACAGTGATAGCAAGGCCCTTGCTTACCCATCTTTTCTTTTCACTTTTTTTTTTTAAAAATTACAATTTCACAAGAATCAGAGATTTTGTGAAAATTGAGTTTTAAGATTGTTCTGTTGTTTACTAATTCAGCTATACAAAGACTAGATTTTGTGAAGCTTCTCTACGAAGAAAAAAAAAAACCCAGAAAGAAAAAAAAAGTTCTATTTTTTGTAGATGAAAGCCAATAAAACCCAGAAAAGAAAACAACAAAAAGTGAAAAACCTCCACCAAAGAAAATTCGAGAAAATTAAAAACAAGAACAGCCCAGAAAGAAAGATTCAAAATCCAAATCAAGAGAAGATTTTTATTTTTGGGTTTGCTTGAGCTAATCAGTCTAATACAAAAAAAAATCCAATAGAAAAGAGAAGAGACTTATTGAGAGAGGAATCTAACAAATGGCTGTGAAAAAGGGCAAGAGAGAGAAAGTGGAGAAGGTTTTTAGAGAGAGAGAGAGAGTGATTGTTTTTGTGTTATTGTAAAAATGGCTTTTTTTTTTGGTTTGTATCTGTATATGATGAAGGTAATGTTTCAGCTTCTTCTCCTTACTTAGCTTTTTTCATATAATGTTTAATTGCTTACTTACTTATAGATTTTTTTCAATTACTTAGTACCTAAAATGATATTTCCATATGGTTAATGTAGCAATTAAAAATACTATAATAAGTTAACTAATATTAGCTAATTTATTTTAATTGTGTTTTCATGTGTCCAAACCTCCCCAAATGCAATGAAAATAATATATTTTCCATCTTTTTAAATATATTATATTTTTTAATTAATATAAGTGAGATATAATCTCAATAATTTAGAAAGAAACCTCTAATGGTTAGAAAGTGATGATGAGGGCTGGAGGAATATATCATTTGCTTGTGCCTTATGGTTCCTTCCTGTTGACTATAGACTTTTTCTTCTTGTTTGTTTTTTCTCTTTCCATATTCCAAAAGAAGGAAGATAATTCATTTTTAATTGTGACAATAGAAATAATAATCATGAGAAAACAAATGTGATTAATCATGATAAACTAAAAGTACTAATTTTAACTTTCTCTAACTAATATTTGTATTACAGGTTAATATTTGCAACATTATACTAAATGTAAACTTTAAGATTTTTGTTAATTACCAATTAAACTACAATGTTTTTATTGGTCAAACTCATTTCTCTGTTTACATTAGGTAAGAGTAGTTTGTTAATATTTTCTGTACGACATGGATTTTTTAATTATTTTTTTGATAAAAGGCTTACATGGATTTTTAAAATAAAATATAATTTCAAATGTTAAACCAATCAAGAACGTGTTGAAAAATATAGGCCAAGATGGAAAAGAAAAGTAACAAAAATAGTTTTTGTCCACTTTTTAACGTTTCAAGTTCATATATATGATCTAGTGAATAATTGATTGTCTTTTAAATAAAGATAAGACTATGTTAATATAGATTAGGTTACACTTGTTCTAAAGTATGCGATGGCATGACGTTGGTAAATTAATATATAATTTTTTTTGTAAATCAAAGATAACAATAGTTTGTGAAGTCACCGGCCGTGATGACGACGATCATGGACACAACTCTCTTCTCCACCGTTTGATTTGGTTAAAGTATTTGTAGTGATGGGTTCCACCTTTGTGGTTTGTGAATATGATTAGTGAACTAATTTTTGGGTACATTTCTCGGTGTCTACACGTATTTTAATATTCCAAATCTCTTTTAACTATAGTTTTTTCTTATTAAAATATGCAATCATCCATGGCCAAGATCCACATAATTTTGAGGTTTGGTGAAATTGTAGCATGTTACTCAAGATGAGATGTATCTAAAAATTTAGGTTTTTTATTTCGAGGAAATAAGCAAATTGTAGGAAACTGTGATTATTGTTACGTAACTCCAAATATAATGTGGAGTCTCTATCAAATAATAGTACTTTCGCAAGAGACATATGAAAACAATATAATTCGCAATACTAAACGTTGGCCCTCGGACTTGCGGTATACCTACATGGTAACATGGATATTATTTTGTAGATGACAAAAAAAGTTTAGTAGTTAAATAATTTTTTGTTAAAAGTTTTATCACCAAATGATAAAAGAATTACCAAAAAAATGAAATTAATATTTAACATGTAATCTGATTGATTTCACATTTGGAAATATTTTATATCAAGTATTTCTTTAGATAGATGATTAGATTTACTTTCTAATTGGAATAAAGATTTACTTTCAAAAATTGGAATAAATATTTTTCCTTTGTTTATTATATTTTTAAAACATATTATCATTATAAAACGAAACATAACCATTACATAATCTTTAAACATATTATATTTTTAATAAACTAATAAAAATGTGTATATATATATATATATATTACTATAAATAAGTCTGTCTATAAAATTAAATAGGATGATTATTTATAAAATTACATAGCATAAAATGCGTCTATGTATGATGCAAATTCTTACCGAGTATAATAAAAAAGAGAAAACTATTCTCAAACCTAAATGTTCACAGAAGTAACCGCATAGAACAAAACAACGCAATACACATTAAATCACATGATTAAAGTGTCCGAAACGTATCGTAATTTACTTTTCTCGTTTGAACAAAATAGTCATCATTTCTATGATACAATTTCTATGCTTCTGTATATATAAACTAATTCTGGGTATTCGGATATTCGGTTCGGTTCCGGATAAGATCCATTCGGTTCCGGTTCCATTCGGTTCTAAGTTTTAAGATCCCTTCGGATATTTTAAAATTTCGGTTCGGTTCGGTTCGGTTCCGGGTACCTGAATTATTAAAAAAAAACTAAAAAATGATTAAATTTGAATAATATTTAGTTAAATTTTGAAAAATATAATTAAGAACTTGCATATATAAAAATTATTTTGAGTATTTTGGTTATTTCGATCTAAAAATAACGACATTTTTGGGTTTATAATTATAATTTTGGATAATTGAGTTATATAAAGTCTAAATATAATTAATATTTTGGGTATATAATTATATTTCGGATATTTCGGGTACCCATTCGGTTCTCGGTTCGGTACCGGTTCGGTTCCGGTTCTTTCGGTTCTCAAATTTGAGATTCATTCGGTTCTTTTGTCGTTTTCGGTTTGATTTCGGTTTCACTTTTTTCGGTTCGGTTCTGGTTCGATCTATTCGGTTCGGATATTTTGTCCAGGTCTAATAAACCGTGTCGTAATTACAGGGTAAAAAAGGAACAGAAATGGTGTAAAACTCGTGACCGTAATTAATTGGACTGCGTGCTAATTCTTTTACGAAAATTTTGATCGAATAGTTTAATGATGTTAGAATCGGACGGTGGAGATGAGGTGATGGAACTAATGGATGGGATAAGGTTAAAAAAACAAAAGGTAATGCACGAGTAGTGCTTAAATAAAAACAAAGTATATCATATGATGTTCTGCTTACAATTCACACATTCATGCTGATTAAAACACAACCACTACAGCACAAAATGACAACAATTAAATACTTAAAAAAAATAGCTTAAAATGATAGGTTCAATCTCTTTCTTTTCTTTTTCTCCGCATAAAAGTTTCCAAGGAAAAAAAAGAAAAGAATCCTACAATTTTGTAGTATTTCATTTATTTCTTCTCCAACCAGAGTGATTCTGGCACATCACTTAATTTCACTAGTGATTAGATTCGTTTCATCGTATTAAGTCTTATACATGAAAGTTAGAGTCTCGGTTGAACCATACTTCTTACTACCTTAAACAAATTAAGGAATCAGTTCAAGAATTTTCACTTTTCCTACTTTTTATTCTTAGGCTAATGCGATTTAAAAAACAAAAAAAAAAAAAAAAAAAAAAAACCCCTTAACATCTACGGATATGATTATAAAAGCTTAAGAATTGGAAAAGAACAAAACCAAGTACACAAACCACTAAAGCCATTTACAATATCAGAGTAATATATAACCGATTTTTTTTTTTTACAATTTAAGGCATCAATTGTGGCTAACCATAAACAAAATTGCAGTGAAAGAGGAGATCAAACCTTAGTCCTTCACTTCACATGGTGAAATTTTCAAACACCGGACCCGCTATAAACTGTTTACCATATAAATATTGTAACTGAACATGTGTTGTCACCACAAATGTGTCCTGGCAATTAAACTTTTTAAATTTAGTTATCAGCCACCAACTTGCTAAATTTTTTTTTTTTTTGAGGCACACAAAAATATTTTATTTCCAAAAAGTCACAATTATGGGAAACATTCAAAAAATATTTTAAATTTTATATATCATAAACCTAAAGTTTGTAATATATTTTTTGAGTTGTAGAATTTTGTTGGTACTCCTCGAAAACAAAATATAACATGCAGCAGTTTTGAAAAGGCCTTGAATTTTATATAGTTTTGGAAATTGCAACTCACTTCACAATCTCATCTACTAACGAATAAAGTTACCACTTACCATTTACTTAATTTTAAAATTTCGGATCTGTATTTAGAAAAAATATACTGAACACAATTATCACATGTATTTTTCTTTTCAACCGGACCGTTTTATCCATAGATAATGAAAATATTGCTCAAGTGTGTAAACAAAATGAAAATGTTATTCGGGTGATCAGGTAGTATGGCACCACTCACCAGAGTTCAACTCCATCTCTCTATAATAATATAGGTATAGAATTTTTAAGTAAAAAATGGGCTTTCATCTACGTACTTGGACTGTATGATAAGAGAGTTGTCATTTTGGACTAAATATCTCTAATGTTTTGAAATTGGAACATTAAAAGTGAAGATGACGACGGTGTTAATAATCACAACAAGAACCGATCGAGTGACATAATAATGATAATTTTCTCTTAGCACAATTTAGAGAATCTACAGTATATTTTGGACAGAGAGAAAGATATAATTAGAAAATAATAAAATTTTCCACTCACTTTGACATAAATGTACAAATAAAACTTAAATACTAACATCCTATACCAAACTACAGAGCACTTAATTGTCGAATAATAATAACAGGTGAATATGAAGTAACTAATATCACTACTAGAAAAAATCGTTATACCCACAAAAAAAACGTGGGTATTTAGGTACAAAATCCGTGGTAAAACGTGAGAAACGTCACGTTTTGCCACAAATTATTTTCGTGAGTATAGCATCGTGGATAGAACAAATTAGTCACGTTTGCCCACGAAATTATTCGTTGGTAATACCCATGTTATTATTCGTGGCTATTCGTGGGAAAAATGAAAAAATACCCACGTTATTTTCTGTGGTACATCGTGGTAACGTTTTAGTGGTATTTCGTCGGTGACCGTGGTTATATTGATAAATACGTTTTTTTTTTAAAATAAAAATTTTTTCACAATATAATTAAAACCAAATAATTAAAAATGTAATAGATTAAGAAGTTTACAAATTAAAAACAGAGTACTAGTTAAATTTACAAATTGAAATCAGAATAAAAATCTATAACGACGTGGAACTAGAGCGACGAATTAATGTGGGAGGGATGAATTGTCCACGTCCAGCTCCCATACTCATGGAAGCACCAGCTGAAAGATCTGTACGATGATGGATAAAAGGAGGATTCTGAGTAGGTGGGGTGTTATCTCCACTTTTAGCTCTCGTACTAGAGGATGCAGAAGCTGCGGGGTTAAGCCGGATAACGGGAGGATCCTGCGAAGGCACGATGTTATCTCTACCTCTAGCTCCCGTACTCGTGGACGGACCAGCTGCGGGATCGCCCGAAGGTGCCTGAGGGGTTTGACCCATGGATCTGATAAGAAAGTCTAGCTTTTCTTCCAACCGGGTAACAATGTGCTCTACTTTGTCTTCCAACCGGGTAACAGTGTTTGCTAAACGTTGAATCTCTGGGTCTGGAGTATGGTGTATGACATGTGGATGTACGTGTATTTGTTGAATAAACTGGGATCGCGCACTACCAATGCCATATATATGACCATTATATGGCTTAACACGCTGTAGAAGAAATGTAACTAATGTAAAAATCGAATAGAAAAACTATAAATTTTAATATCATATGGAATGGAAGAAAGTAAACATACCTCGAAAAATACATTGTTAATCTCCTCGCGCGTTGGACCTGTTGCCGATTTTGCACCTTCGGGTGAAACATCTGAACTTATAAGGGAAGTTGACTCTTCAACCTCATTTACTATCTCCTTGGCCCGTTCATCAACGAACGTCCCGTCTTTACGGGTATGAGTCTTTCGTACCAATTCAACTAGGAGGATGGAAACGACCTGACTGGACCATCTATAAAAATATTTAGATGTTAACTTGTTAAAAATAAGTAAATACGAGAGGAAAATAACATTGGATAATTGTAAAATACTAACCATATCATATTCAATTTTAGAGAACGGATTAGGGCCGGCCGTGTGTTTGTGCATCCCCTTTCCATCTATGTTGGTTTTGTGACTCGAAGATGCTGATGCACTTTTCTTTATGGATGTCTCTGTGTGTCATTCCTCTAGTAGAGTGTCCCAATCACTCTTGCTAATAAAACGTGGACGTTTATTATCTCGATGATTTCTGCTTATGATTTTTCCAATCGTTTTCATGGTGTGTTCTTTCTAAAAATGGTAAACATAATCCTCCAATTGAGGATCCCAATAGTAGTTTTGCTACAAAACAATGAAACATATTAGTAATTATGATATTAGAAGCATATATGATTAATCCATAACACATAACAAAACTGATTTGCTTTCTATTCAAAATGCATAACATAACACAAAGCCCATGGTTTAAGGGTGATTGATCAACATTTCCACGAATCATATAATGGCAGATATACACCCAAATGTCCAATTTATGAGGCGAATGCATCTCGTTGATTTTATAACTTGTCTACACTCTATATTCCGTTCTATAATTAAAACACTTTTGCCCCCACTAATTAAAAATAATATTTGGAATAAAATATTTCCTCACGCTATAATAAATCAACCAAAAAATAGCTAAAAAGAGTAGCAAAAATAGTTTGGTCTTTTCAAGGTCAATATTTTGACCAATTCCATAATTTTCTATCCTTTGCAGCATTTGAAATTGGACCCCATAGTTTGGCTTCTTGAGTGGGAAACTACACATTTAGAAGCTTCCTGGTAACATTCATGTTTTGTTCATACGTAAGTAAAACTATCATTTTTAATTGTAAGTAAGTAAAACTATCATTTTTAATTCATACCGTTATGCATAATATCTCATGCAGACAGTATAATAGAGGTTGGGGAGTAAATATGCCAAAGAAAATGAAGACAAAAGTATAATCTTAATAAACCATATAAGTTTAGATTCAATGAGAGAAGCATATTAGATAAATATGGAACACTTACCACAAAAATTCTCCAACCGTATTTTACCGGGGTCGGTTCTATAAACATCTGACCAATTTTTACAAGGTAAACAAAAATTTATTTGCCATGTTTGCTTTATGAAATTGTGGACCGATGGATCAATTCCAAACCTTGTACATGGTGAAAATATATAAGTTAAATATTTTCAAAGAATTTAGAAACAAGAGATTGAATAAAAATTTATCAGATTACCATAAATCTTGTTCCATCAGTCTGACAGAAACCACCGTAATTCACCCAAAGAAAATAATAGATCTCGTGGGTAATATCCTGGATGGTCGTGGGTATTTGGTATATATGGATCTAACGGTACTTGTATACACATGAAATCCAATAGACGACTTGGATATGTTTATTTATATTTTTTTTATCCTTACAATCAGTGTTAATAAGATCTATATAATCTACATTACGATTGTTAGATTTGCAAACACATTACAATAAAAAAATTTAAAAATGTCAGGGAAAAAAATAACACAAAGAGAAGAAGACCAAATCATCGCCACTTTCCTTGATTCCTTCGAATTATCAAAACCAAAAACACGAGTTCCAACATAACAAACCTCCGTCCATGTAACAATCCGCAAGGATCTGGCGCCGACGTCCGATCCAAACAAGTTGAATTTGTAGACTTTGATGAACCAGCAGAACTCTATTTGAAACCACATAAATGCCCAGGTGATTATGAAGGATGTTGCGACAAGCACATGTACAAGCAACTCAGGGAATGGTAGAAGTAAGTATTAATACTTAGAAATATTTCTAAGTTGTAACTCTATCTAAATATTTAGTATTTTATAAATATATTTCGATCTAGCTATTATGATTAATGTATAATTACAATTAGTGTATGATTATAATTATAATTATTTGTATAATTATAATTATTTGTATAATAATCGTAATATTTTAAGTATTGTATAATTATTCTATTTAATATGTATGTTGTAATTGATCGCTTTTTATATCTAATTGGAATAAGAATTTGTAATAAAATATGTTATGTTTTATTGTATTTATAATAAAACATAATAAATTTAATTTTTTTTATTTATATATTTATATAACTATCTTTTAGTTGTTTATTAGTTTTAGAAATAATAAACATATTTTTCCATTTCCCACGATTTACCACAAACTGCCACGAATAACTTCGTGGATATATTACCCATAAAAGTATGCGTGGGTATTCGTGGAAAAACTTAGCCACGACTAAATTAGTGGGTAATCGTGGGAAATTTGACAGATGAATTGCCACGACATTCTGCGTCGGTATAACACCCACGACTTTACCGTGGGAAATCATGGGTACTACTACCTACGAATTTTTTCGTGGGTAAACGTGGAAATTAGGTTCTACCACGTTTTTCCACGGTCGTTAAATTTTCCTGGCTAATTTTTCTAGCTTGGCAATTCGTGACTTACCGTGGCTTTTTTCCATACCTAAGAAATTATTCGTGGGAAAAACGTGGGTATAACGATTTTTTCTAGTAGTGATATCCTCTCACTATCTTTCTAAGCTTCCTTCTCCAAAGAAAAAAGAACGAAGCAATGAAAACCTTAAGAAACTGAAATGCAATCGAGACAACAACAACCATAGAAAATGAAACGTCTCTTTTTTGCCGCAAAAGCAAATTGATCGTCGAACCATTAAGAGCCATCCACTTCAAGATTTTTCAAAGTTCTGCAAAATGAAATATCTTGAAATTGATGAGTCAGCAATTGGTCAAAGTGGTTATAGAAGCAGATGGACCAAAACAGAACACTCTCTCATCTCAAGCTCAAGACTTAGCTCAAGTAACTAAAACGGCAACGTCTTGCTCATGGACCAAAACAAAATCAACATACGGCCCAGTGACAAGACTCAGCCCATAAACCAGCAAAAGAAGAAGTCTAATATTGGAAATCAAACTAAGGAAGCAACGCGGCAACTTCCTCCTGCAACCTGCGACCTGCGACCGTACACGATTCTTAATGAAGCTACAAAAGAAGGAATCAAGACATATAATCGGTTTGATGCGTTGCAGAGTGAAGATGAGTCATAATAATGCTTTTTCAAATCTTTTCCGTTTAGTCAAAAGAGCATCTTATTACCGTTGTAATTTCATCTTTAATGTGCCTTTATAAGGTTGCAGCTTGTAATCAAAACGTTTATGGAGAAATGAAATATCATTAAGAAAAACTTCATCTTTTACATTTTCATTTCTCTTTTCAGTGGTGAACCAACAACCAAACAAAATGAAGAAGCCAAATCCAAAGTATTAAGATCTCTTGACCAAAGTCTTTCTTTTATTTCCAGCAAATAACCAGAGTAGTGCCTTGCTGCTTCCTAGAAAGAAGGAACCAAAGTGTTGCACATTTGTTTTCCTCAATTTCCTCTGTGCAGTTTGCAAGAACTTACGGTTCCAATTTTCCTTCTTAAAAAAAAAAAAAAAACTAAACAAAGGAAAAAACAGAGGTATTTGCCTTATTTAAAATTTTGTTAAAATTTTCTGTTTTGTCCTTATTATCAACCAATTAAAAAATTGATATTATATATTAATGAAGGCTAAAAATGAAAATTTAATTATTTTTTTACCATATGTGAAACAACGTTAAACTATCTATAATATGAAACGGAGTGAGTACAATAAATCATTTCGTTTTGGTTCCACAAAATTTCATTTCCATGGTATTAAATATGGGGGATGTTCCCCTGTTTGGCATTGTTGGCCCCTGTTTTAATTTCTTTTCCTTTAAATCCCTTTGTAAGTTGCAATGATGCTTATATAACTCAATATTATATATTGTTTGTTCAAAGGAAAAAAAATCAATATTGTATAAAAAAACCAAACTATTCTACATATCGAAATATACTAAATTTTCAAATACAATGAGTTATTTTTCATGGGTGGATGCCCACCAAGGTCTCGATGCAAAACATAACGTAACTTTTAAGTGAGAACGAACACTGACATACATTCCTTGTTTTTTGACGTACGACAGTATTTTATTGAAACCAAATTCTGACAAAAAGCTCCAGTCAATTTTTCTGTCACTTTACCGGCGGAATTTATTATACATTTGTTCTCAACGCCATTTACTCACAATTTTCAAATCCAAGTTTAGCAACAATACCGTTTTCAAATATGTTTTCAAACAATTATATACTGTGATTATGCACAAATTAAATAATTGGAACATGTGTTCAAAAAATTTAAACGTTTAAAAAAAAACACCAAGCCAGAATACACCCTTTTCCCGAAATTCAATTGTCTTTCATCTTCTGCTACAGAATTAGTAGTTGCCTAAATGTATTATTTTGTAAACTTAAAATTTCACTTTCCAGCTTTATTAATTTTCACATTTCTACATTAGCTGTATCTTTCCGAAGATATTGAAATCCCCACATGTTATATATTCCTACTTTATTCTTAGCTTGATACGAACCAAACCCTTTTAACAACAAAAGTTCATGAAAAGACGAACACTCTGGTCATTTACAATCTGAAGGTGATATTCGTGCAGAAAAGAAACAAGCAAATCCTTTTAGTGAAAGAACATGTGTTGTCACCAAGAAAGTTAAGAGTGTCCTAACAAGTAATAACACCAAAGTGGCCAAATACTGTAACCACTATAAAGTTGTATTTTACTTGCATCGCCTCGCCTCAGTTTCTCCTTTTCTTTTTCTTCTCTTCTTTATCTGCCGAGTTCTTCAACTGCATAACGAAAGGACCCATCAATGAAGGTTTGCTAACAGATAAAGGGCCATTTGTGAATATTACTAGGCGATAAATGAACTTACCATTATGATGAGAATCCGAACAAACACAGCTACAAAGTCGGTGAAAAGGGTCAATGAATGTTTCACATAGTCCATGTCGCCGAGGTGTGCCTTCTCTATAATCTCCTGTGTATCCACCACCATGTATCCCACAAAGATCAACAGTCCAAAGTACAGCTGCGACCAGAGATAGATTCATAACAGTGGTGAGATGTCTGAAATAAACAAGATAAGTACATAAAGAACAGATCTTCCCGCGAAGGAGACACTTGATTTACCTCAAACTTAAAGATAGATGCAGAGCCACCGAAGATGGCAGAGGCAAACTGAAGCCACATGAGCATGGACAAGCCAGACGAAAGCAGTCCTCCAAGGTAGAGATACTCCCTGCGTCTTGCTAGCATTGCTGCAGCTGAGAAACAGACAAACGCTATAGCAGTTCCAACAAACGCAGTGATGAGGATGCTGGAGATCAAAAAGAAAGATATCAATGTCAGTTCCTAGATACGTTTCACAGAACATTAACATGAAGGAAAAATAAAGCATCCAATTCTTGTCGAGTGATGGACAAAAGATTTGATCAATAACAAAAACGCACCTTGGGTCAACATCAATTGCCACTTTGATCAAGGGCCCAACTGAAGCACCTTCAAGAACAGCAGAGACTAACAGAAGAGAAAGCCTCTTTTGCTGCGATCAAAAGAAACAACAATGTCAAGAAATTGAAACTTCAACACAATCCGAGAGACAGCAAATTTAGCCCACTTACTTGTTCATAAGGAGGACATGAAAGCAGCCAAATCATAGTTCCAATACATCCAATTGTTGTTAGAAGACCGCCAATATTCCAGAGCACATGGAGATAAGCTCCAAAGGCAGACGCAACGAGAGCACAACATAAGGTCAAATAAACCTACAAATTCATCAGAAATATAATACCAGATGAGCAACATTTCTCGTAACATAAGTGAGTATACAAATCAAATCCCCTTTACGAGAGACCATATTTATGCAAATGGAACATGAGAATTGAGAAATGAACAAAACGATCTTAACCTTAACAAGCGGATTAGAGTATAACGAAAAATCTCCACAGAATCATAAGAAGAAAAATATTAACCAACAAATTGATAGAAAGACAAAAATGGAAACCCTAGAAATCTATGGAAACTACGATCGCAACGATTCGTTCAAACGGAAACCACATCCTAGAAATTAAGATGCAATCGCGATAACCAGAGCGATCAATAGTACGAAAACGAAACCAATCTCAATCAATCGTGAAACAATAGTCTCTAATCAACAAAACCACGGTTTGTGAGCGAGATGAATAGAATCGGCGACGAAGAAACTTACCCGCTTAAGATGATTCTGGACGGCCGGAGAAATCTGACGGAAGTTTTTAAGAGAATCATAACTCCAGCTTCTGCTACCAGGTTGAGAATCGAAGAAGGAAGAGAACGCATCCATTGTTTCGTTTTTTTTTTTCTTGGCTTGACTTTGAGAATCGATAATGAAAATACCAGTGGAAAATAATCGATTATGTAATTTATAGAGCCTAATGATTGGGGAACAACTTGACAATAATACCCTTGCTGCTTATATGTAAATTACACGTTCTCAACACGTGTAGGGACAAAAAGAGCATGGGAAAGGGCAGTTCTGGAAAGTTCTTGAAAATTTGAGATAGTCGTCGCATTAATAGTTGAGACTTTGCCGCGAAGCAAATGAAATATCTAAATCGTCATCGAAACCAATCACAGTCGTCCACATGGAATTTTCTCCTTGAACTACTTAATTTAATTGTTCTAAATTCTTCTAGACGTTACGCTTTTGTTTTGTAAAAATATGTCAAAATATTTTACTTTTTTCTTAAGACGTCCGATTAATTACTTTATATACTCGATTAATGTATTTATAAGATTTTATGAAAAAAAAAAAACATGGAGTATATCAATAATCTTTTGTTGATTGACTAGACATTAATTTTCTTTTTAGGAATGGACCATCACCATCAGAAAATTTTGTTTTACGAAAATTACGTCAACAGTTTAACAATAATATATATGTAAGTCAAGAGTTATGTTAGGTTACGAATCATTGTTATATATTATTTGCGCAGTCCATTCCATCCTCGTATATTATTTGGTGAGTATACTTATAAATAAACATTAAAAAATATTAATATTTACATCACATTGACATTACTTCAAAGAACAAATTTTAATTTTTCATTAAAAATATTTTAGTCATTAGTTATTATATGATCATTTGATTAATCATTGTCATTGATTTTTTATGGTAACTAATTAAAAACCTTTATTTATGAATACTAAAAACCCATATTTAAAAGAGATATTCTATATAATATTTTATATTTATGAAAAAGTTTCATAAATCTTTGCTAATATATTGTCGAAATTTTAAAAGTTTCAATAAGGCATTAAATATTAGTTTTGATATTTTATATTTGTTCATCTGTTAAATATCAAATTTTAAAGTTTTATTTAATATCAACTAAAATATAGTTAATTTTGATATAACTAATCTAAAATATTAAAATATAAAAATTTATAATATCGAATTTTAAAAGAATCATCGATCCGTGCAGTAGCACGAGACATTTCTAGTATCAGATCAAAGTCGAACCAATCCGCTTTTTTCGCCATTCACATAGTTGCACGATATTTGAAAGAATCACACTCAATTTTTTAAAATTTATAAAAAATATTTTTTTATTATTATTTATTAGATCCTAATATCAATTTTTGGATATATTAGCTAGGGGTGGGCATAATTCCCGTTCCGTTCCGTTCCGTACCCGTTCCAAAATTTCTATATGGGACAAGTTTTCAATTTCCGATTAGGAACGGGACGGGAACGGAAATTTTCGAAATCCCGTTTGGGACAACAAAAAAATAATTTATTTTATAATATATTTATATACTTTATACATAACTTAGATAACTAGTTAAGCCCTCTGTTCTAAAAATCGGCCGCCTAGCCGCCTAGGCGCTAGGCGTCGCTAACCCTTGGTGATTTGAGGAGAATCGGAGCATTCGAAGGTCAACCGCCTTAGACCGTCGTTGACCGATTTATCCCGTGGAAAATCCGATTATTTGGCTAAATCGGCCAAAAAAAAAAAATATATATCTTATGTTTTCCTCGATTGAAATCGTGTTGGGCTCGGTTTTTAACCTGGATGGAAGAGAAGAAGAGTTGGGCTCGGTTTCTGTCTGGATCGGTTTCATCTGGAGAGAAGAAGAGAAGAAGCTGTCGCGGCGTCGCCAAAGGATTTCTAGGTTAATCGCGAGATCGTTTCCTGGCTGTGTTTGTAGGAGAAGTCGAGAAAAAGAAAAAGAGTTGGACTGGGTGAAAAAAAAAAAAAAAAAAAAGAGATGGGCTTGGGCACTTAGTTGGGCTCTGGTTAGTGTAAAAACAAAAAAAAAAAAAACCTTTAAAACTATAATTAACAAGAAATCAAGAACTATAATTGGACAATTAGATTACAAGAATGGTTCATAGTTAGATTACAAATATACTCACAAGTATAAATATTCTATAATTAATAGATATGTAACAATACATACATAATTATATGTATAAAATTTACAAAAATACTAAAAATATTAAAAAAAAACCTTGAAAACTAATCCCCGATTAATCTCCGATTTTTCGCCTAGGCTCAAGTCTCGCACTCGCCGCCCTAGAACCGCCTAGCGTTTATTAAAACATGGGTTAAGCCCATGTACATTGATATACATAGAGGATAATCAAATACACAGAGGATAATATAATAATAAAAAAAATCTGATTATTCATTTTCCTTCTTTGTTTCTTTATTTATTAACAGTTTAGGGTTTTTTTTTTTTTTTTTGCAAAGAGCCATTCAGCCGCATACGTAAAAGCTCTTCTTATTCTCTTATTTTTCTGTTTGGTTACTCGGAGTTTTTAACGAGAAGAAGCCCAGAAGGTACGTTCGTATTTGGTATTTGGTTATTATGTTTTGTTTCTCCGCCGCATCGATGATGGATTCACATATATTTAATATTTAATTATAGTTTTTCTTTATATGAACCGATGGAGGATAGTGAAAGTGGACGTAAAAGGCCTTCTTCTGATACTCCATCATCTAGTCCAAAAAACAGCAGACTCGTAGATCAGATTCATGGGAAATTTATACTGGTGGTAAAAAAGCGAAGTGTAATCATTGTGGAGCTGAGATAAAATGCGAAACTAAATCAGGGACTACCGGTTTGAAGAGGCATAAGGAGAAGTGCAAGCTGTATAAAAAAGCTCAATAAAGTGAAGGTAATAAAGTATTGACTCGAGATAGTACAACAAACGAAGATACTGGTAATCTTGGTGTTGTTGGTGGTTATTGTCCTATCAGGTGTAGACGAGCAACCGTTAAAATGTGGAGAATCGTGGGCTTAAATACTTTTGCAGTCAGACAGTTCCTCTGTATAAGATTCCTTCACGAAGATCAATTACCAGGGATGCTCTTGAGTTGTTTTTAACCGAGAAAGCTTTGTTGAAAGGTAACTAATACTATATAGAAAAGATGGGCCGTCGCAACTTTTTACTCTCGGGCACATCCTTCAAGAAACCCAATATCTGAAGCCAAGCTTGCGGCCGACGCCGCCCAAAGCTCCTCCTCTTCTAGGTTTCGTTTCTCTTCGTTCTGCTACTCGTCCCCTTTATGTCTCCGCCGCTTAAGAGATCGACTTTCTCCCGGCGTCAGAGTCCATTGATCACGGACCATCCCCAACACGCCGGAGGAACATCGCCTTCACAACCCCCACCTTGAGAACGTTGGAAGCTCTGTGCCACCGTTAATCTCTGGTTTCGTCTCCCTGCTTCCACCATTACTCTCTCGGAGGTCTCTTCCAGAGAAGAAGAACGTTTTGGTCTGCAGAGCCACCGGTAAATCTCCGATTTTACTTTTCTATTTCCTGGCCTAACCTTGTAGATCTTTACCCAGATGATCCCTTCGCCGTTCACCGTCGTGGCCGAGAACACCATGCCGTCGTCGACAAGGAGCATCTACGGCGATCACTCTCGGGTTGTGACCATGGGGAGATCTCTGCATCAACTCGTCCGGTATACTTGGCAGAGCCACCGTGACGAGTCGCCGTTCGGAGCTCCCCACCACCAGGAATAGGGCTGGGCAAAATACCCGAACCCGAACCCGAATCCGAACCAAAAAATCCGAACCCGAACCGAACCCGATTTTTGCAAAACATCCGGATGGGCCTTATGTCTCTGATAGTTCGGGTTCGGGTTCGGGTTCGGGTTCGGATATATCCGAAAACCCGAAGTACACCCGAAAGAACTGAAACTATATAAGCTTAACCCTAGTCCCCCTTTCTTTCCTTTCCTAATTTCCTTTGGCTGCGAAAAAAAAAAGGTAAACGACGATAGAGCTTCAAATCTTTAAAAAAGAGTATACATTCATTTTGGTAATAATTTATATGGTTTTTTTTTTTGTGTTGTGGGAATTACAGGAACTTTATTGGCTTATGGAAGTAAGGTTGTTTATTTATATTCTAGACGTGCTTTTATGTTGAGAAGTTACCACGGATGGTTTTTTAGACGTGTTTTTATGAATTGATTTTATAACGTTGTTGCTATTTCTATTATAACATTTTGTGTTGTTTCTATTTTTATTTGTTTATTAGGATGTTATTTTAAGTGTTTGGAACGATTTTGTTTATATTTCTAGATGGGGACTGGATAATATTTTGATTTCAATTGCTTAACCTTGAGAATTTGGACAATTTGGTTCGGTTACTTTGGGTATAAAATACCCGAACCGAACCCGATTGAACCCAAACCCGAAATCTGAACCGAACCCGAGTGAACCCAAACCTTATCCCGAACTGAAATTGTCAAATACCCGAATGGGTACTAGAAAGCTAAATCCGAAAATCCAAAAATCCGAAAAACCTGAACCGAATCCGAATGGGCACCCGAATGCCCAGCCTTAACCAGAAACCTTTATGTTCCTCTCTCGACCGCTCTGATCTCAGTTATCGGTTCGAGTCACTTCTCTGGTGAAAACCCAAAGATCTCTTATCAGTTAAAGCGATATCTCGCCGCCGATCCCCTTTCGGGTGACTCACGGATTGTCCCTCGGGTCGGTAGCCTCAGAGAAGACTTTTGAACCTCATCTCGGATCTATAATCCGAAGACAACTCCACCTTGCCGGCGAAAAGCTTCTGTCAAAGCTGGATGCACGGCTGCTGGAGGTTCCAGAAACCCTAGCTCGTCTAGGATGTCCCCTATCTTCATGGGCCTTTGGCCATAGAAGTTTATACCCTGTATTTCTCTTATTGGGCCTTTGTTAGCCCATTTGCTTTTGGTTCTTCTGTAAGATTTTAATTCAATGAGAAGCAATCTTGCGTGACAAAAAAAAAGCTTTGTCGAAAAGTGTGCTGAGTACACAAAGGGTTTCTTTCACCACAGACATATGGACGGCCATTACTACTATCAGTTACATGGTAGTAACAGCTCATTTCATCGGTGAAAATTGGAAATTGCAAAGAAAGATCATCAGCTTTAGTCCAATATCTGATCATAAAGGGAACACAATTGCAAAGCAGTTTAAGAAGTGTTTGGTTGATTGGAATATAAAGAAAGTGTTAACTATAACTGTTGATAATGCTAGTGCGAACGATCGTGCACTAAAGCTTTTGAAAGATAAGTAGATAGATAATTTGGGAGCTGATGGATTAATATTGAATGGTGATTTCATGCATGTGCGTAGTGTTGCACACATTCTAAATTTAATTGCCGGAGAGGGTTTAAAGAAAATGGAGAATAGTGTGCTTAGTATCAATATGTCCGGTCCTCATCTTCGAGATTACAAGCATTTCAAAGGAAAGCTGATGAAGAGAAAATTGCTAGAGGGGGTTTTGGATTGCGGTACTAGGTGGAACTCCACTTTCTTTATGTTGAGTTCAACATTAAAATTCAGAACCGCATTTGATCGAATGACCGAAGAGGACAAGCTCTATGATGCTTACTTTCATGAAGATGATCTTTCGACAACAAAAGAGCGTGAAGATGGTAATTCAACATAAAAAAAAAAAAAAAAAAGTTGGACCGCCATCAAGCAAGGATTGGGATAATGCTCGTGTGATGGGTAAATTCCTTAACGTATTTTATGATTCCACTTTAGCATTTTCTGCTTCAACAAAGGTGACTTCCAATAAGTGTTATAATGAAATTTGCAAGCTTAAAAGAGTTTTAAAAACAGTTGCTGAAGGTTCTGATTTTGATCCTATTTTAAAAGCCACTGCATGTGCTATGAAGTATGAGAAGTTTGATAAGTATTGGGAAGGTTTTGAGAAGATTAACAAGCTTTTGATTGTTGCTGCTGTTCTTGATCCACGCTGTAAAATAGGGTTTGTGAAGCTCTGTTTTGATAAGTTGTATGGGCAAGGTAACCCAAAATGTGTAGAGATGAAAGAAAATTTTTTAAGCTTGTTGCGTAAGCTTTATGATGTGTATAACACATCTTACAAAAGATCAACTGAATCTGCCAAAGGTAGTGGTAACCAAGATGATTGCACAACAGTTTTTGAAGCAAGCATAGATGAATTAGATGAAAGAATTGATCAAAGTGATGTGGGAGCTAGAGAAAAATAAGAAAAAGACCCATTTAGAGAATGGGGCCAGATGTCTTATGATAAAGGAAGCGATAACGCATCACCAAGTGAATTAGAGCTTTATTTGATGGAGAAGATTGAAAGTCCAAAAGAAAATAATTTGGGTGCCAAATTTGATGTTTTGAGTTGGTGGAAAGTGAACAGCACAAAGATGTTTTGCCAATTTTGGCTCAATTGGCAAAAAAATGTTTTTTGGCGATTCCAGTGTCAACTGTTTCATCTGAATCTGCATTTAGTATTGGGGGTCGTATCTTAGATGAATATCGGAGTTGCCTAAAGTCTTCTATGGTAGAAGCATTGATTTTAACGCAGAATTGGTTACGCTCTTCACCACAACATGATATAGGAGTAACCATAAATCAAGTGATGGAAGAGAATGTGTTTATGGATATAGTTAAAGAAGATAATAGTTTTTCACATTTTTTTTTGTTGACAGAAAAAAAAAACTAATTTTTTTTTTGAATAGAACTGAATAAACAAATAAAAACTCTCTCAAAACTCAGCGCCGCCGTCGTCCGTGAAGTTTATTGCCTTGTCTCTCCGGCTCCGGCGCCGCTTGTCGGGGCTGCGAGAGGGCCCTCTTCTCCTTTTTTTCTCGGCTGAGCCTCCCAATTTTCCTTGGCTTCACCTTGATTGTAGATCCGAAAGTTTTGCTCTTGGCTCATGGCGGTGAACCTTCTCGCTGGCTACTCTTCAAATTGAACACCCTTCTCTTCTCCAGTTTGAATCTGTCGTCTCCTGGTCCAGAGAAACCCGTGGTGTCACCATGTTTGTCCGCGAAAGCCTCGCCGCCTCATTCCTCGCATACTTCAGTCGAGTCTGGCACTTGTCATTGTTGAGCCTTTCTTTGGTGACTCGGCAAGGTCCAACGGAATGATTCGACGGGCCCTGTGTTTTTTCGAATGCTTTCGGTTTTTATCTCTCCTCAAGGTTTAGTCTCTCGGGTTGGCTCTTTTTAGGTTCTGTTTCTGGTTTTAGAACAGGATTAGTTGTTGTGTAGGATCTTGGGATTAATTGTGGCTTTGCTTAGTTGGAGGCTTGGCTCTCCTCCTCACGGCAATTTGCTCTAGTTTGAGCTGGATTCACAACATCTCTCCTTGTTCTTCTTGGTGGTATAAACTAGTGGGAAGCGTGGTCGTTGTGTGAGTTTATGATGTGGACTGATGAGTTGATTGTTATCTCTTATGATGAAAGCTGGTTCCCATTAATTATATTCCATCTCCTTTGGTTGGAAAGCATCTGTAGAGTCTTTCGTTATAATAGATTCATGGATCTGAAGTGTTCTAAGACGGGATTGAGGATGGTAGTAGTGAATTAGGTGGTTCTCTTATATCCTCTGAGTCACTGGTCATTACCCTCTTCCTGGAGCTCTCATTGTCATCCTCATCCAGTATAGCTCCTGTCGATCTTCTATGCTTGACTTCGTGCCGATACTACTAGCCACGTCTGTGGTTAGTTGTAATCGTGTATTGGTTGGTTATTGGAAAGCACACGCCCTATGCTTTGACGATGATGAGCCTTATCCTAAAATCAAGCCCTGCTCATGTATGGTTGCATCTTCTTAGCTGAAGATAATATTTTGGCTATTTTGGGATGCTTTGTTGGCAACAGAAAGCTGATAGTTTGGGAGAAAACGGATTCAACTGGCGTGATCAAGAGCATTCAGCTGTAAAGCCAGATACCCCGTCGTTGGCTTTCCTTTTTTTCCCTTTTGGCATTGTTTTGGTAGCATTTTTGCTTTCCCATTGGCTTGTATTGCTTTTTGGTTTCTTCCTCCGGTTGTTTCCAAGTGGAAAACTGTGGTTCCCTTTGTGGATCTAGTGGCCAGAGTGGCCTGTATGGCTGTTAATGGCACCTTTGGCATATGAACGAATGTGTTGATGAGTTAAAAAAAAAAAAAAGAACTGAATAAACAATCATTTGCAAATGAGTCCAACTGAAGAATCACATACTAGAAGATTGGTTAATTGTTTTTTATAAAACTTTGTTGTTGGACTTTTTTTTGATTTCACTCGTTTACATTATGTTTTTGTTTATTTTGTTTAGATTATAGTTCATTATTTTTATGGAACATGTTTTAAATCTTAACATATCATATTATTTAAGATCATTTTTTTGGGAATTCTTGTTCCGCCTCGTCCCGTCACATCCCGTTCATATCTCGAAATTCATATGGGACATGAATGAGACATGTTTTTCTATTCCCAAAATTCATGTCTCGTCCCATTTCCGCAAATTCCCATCCCGAATTCCCGTTTGCCCACCCCTAATTATTTGTCATTTAAACTCTAATCAATTCACATCTAATTTAAACCAAGTAATTATAATATTCCAAATTCTAACTACTTAATTAAAACTAACCCAACGGATTTAAACCAAAATTTAATTAAGCAACCAGAAATCCATTAACCCAAATATATCAATAAAATCGGACTCACTAATTAAAATAATTAAACCCATAACTCTCAACTTAATAAAAAACATATAAAAATAGGGAAAAAATGTCAATTAAATACTCAACTTTCCGATTTGGGACGTTTAACGTACATACTATCGCGTGGACCAAAAAACACACCCACATTTTTCTGCGTTGCCGATTCAGACACGGCGTTAACGAACGTTTAGCGGCGTTAACACAAAATTTAACATCTATTAAAAACTTATGTTAAATTAAACTCTGTGTTTTAGACACAAAATTCATCTCCAAATTGAAAACCCTAAAACAAAAAATACCTAAATTGATTTCACTCAAAATTTCTTCACAAATTGAGTACTTGTGATTAAATTTCCAGCGGCGAATACTAATCTTGTAATCATTTTAATCGTGGTGGGTTTGAACACCATGGGATTTGGATCCGTTTACAATCTAAAAAAATTCAAAATCTGATTAAAATGAAATTAAAACTTCGAAGCTATAACTCCCCAGAGAAGTTGAAGGTATTCGCCGGTCTTCTCCGAATCCTCCGCCACCGCTTCCCGATGAAGTCTGGCAGTTATGCAATCGTCAGAAAAATCAACTGATTACGGATCTAGCTCTTTCTTCCCTGGTCGATCTCTCTCACCTCCTGATGCATCTTCTCACGACTATTCTCTGATACACAAGAACCAAACAAAAACCCATCAGAAAATCGGGAAACAATCAAAAAGAAGAAGAAGAAAAAAAAAAAAAAAAACAATACCTGAGATTCTCTGTCTCCGTCTTGTTACTCCATTTGAAGCTGCCACAGTTGTTGTTGATCGTTGAGCTTCTCCATTCATGCAAGCTACAACAACTAAGCTCCCATCAACACCGGTTGGACCAAACGACCCTCCTGCCATATATATATATATATATATTTTTTTTTTTTTCTCTGCTTCTTTGCTTTTTTTTAAAGCTCTGTGTCTGTGTGGCCATGGCTGATATATATAATTGGGAAAACATAATGTTTCATATGAGTCTTTACTAAATTTATGTCTCTTTGAATCGATTGAACAAAGAATTAGGAAAACAAAATTATAATTGAGCATAACATAAGTTTGATTTAAGGATTTTGTGTTTTAGGGTTTTCAATTTGGGGATAATTTTTGTTTCAAAAACGCAGAGTTTAACAGATGTTAAATTTTGTTTTAACGCCACTAAACGTCCGTTAACGCCGTATCCGAATTGACAACGCGGAAAAATGTGAGTGTGGTTTTTGGTCTATGCGATAGTACGTGCATTAAACATCTCAAATCGGAAAGTTGTTCATTTAATTGATATTTTTTTCCATAAAAATACAACTATAACTTATGAGAATTGAATTCAACCACCCTTATAATTTTATAACATAACGTTTCCTGATTATTTAATAGCCAAACAAAATCATCAATTTATTTTAAAGAAAATTTCACATAAACACATTAAAAATCGATGATCATATCTATGCTTCTAATGATTTTTCTTTCTAAAAATTCAAGAATCCAAACACAAAATTCAATCAACAATTTCACAGAAAATAATTCAAATTATTATCACTCAAATGATTTAAGATTTAACCATGATGAAACAGTACGATGAACAATAATCACGATGAACAGTAATCATGATAAATAGTAATCCGCTTAGCTTGAGGTGACTCTGCACCCTTGCCCTTCTCCAGCTTAGGGCAATTAGTCTTGATATGCCCTGCCTCCTTGCAGTAAAAGCATACCTGATCCTCCCCTCTCTTAGGGCAGTTGGCGATCCGATGGGTTTTGCTACCGCACTTGTAGCAACCGGCATTCTGACACCCAAAATCCTTAAAAGGATTTTCCCACTTTCTCTTTTGTCTTTGCACTGACTTGTCCCACTTGACAACAAGTAAATCAAACATCAACAAGATTAACACAACAAGATTGTTAAAAACAAACCGAACTACTCTACTTAGATTCAGATTGCTAACCTTGTTCGGGACATAGTGTTGCTGAGGCTGAAAGCTTGTGTTTCCCGCCGAAACCTCGTCCTTTAGACGGTCCTCTATCATAGCGGCCTTCTTGACCAGCTCGCCAATGGTGGTAAAATCCCACAACAAGCAATAGTTCCTCAACTCGATCCGCAGACCTCTCATAAAATGACGTATCTGGGCTTTTTCATCCTCGAATCGACGACCCGCATATGCCTTGAGACGATTAAACTCGATCTCGTACTCACGAACAGTCTGGTTCCCTTGGGTCAAATCCAGGAAACGATCCTCCAGACGGTCCAGTGCCTCCTGCGGAAAATACTTGGCTTTGAAATTTTTCACGAACTCACTCCAAGTCATCTCCTCTACCGATCTCCGAGCCGCCACACCTGTCCACCAGTGATATGCGTCTCCCTCAAGGTAATGAACCGCCACGTCAACCCGATGCTCTGCCGGGCACCTAATCGAGTGGAAGTTACGTTCCATCATTGATATCCAATCCTCGGCATCCTCCAAAACGACACTGCCGGGAAAGAACCTAGTACCGATTCTATTCATTTGCTCAATATGCTCTATCATTCTCACATAGGATGGAGGCTCCTCTGCAGCTGTTGCCCTCGGCTGCACTTCCGCTCTCTGTGGTACTTCTGGTGCAGGAGTCGGTAAAACCTCTAATAACCGCTCTAACAATCGAGTCAATCGAGTCAAGAGATCCACCACACGATCATCTCCGGGCCGAGCCACACCCGCTGGTCCACTAGCAACATCGGCATCAACCCCACCGACAACTTCTTCAACCACATCCCGATCAACAACCGGATCCTCAACCCGCTCAACCGTGGCACTCTGGGCCACACTTTCGGCATTCACCTCAGGAACCCTCATGTTCCTCCTCGCACTACCACGAGCTCTTCCTCTGTTCACCATCTGCACTTAGAACAAACTACTAAGTTCGATAACACCAAGAAGAAAAACAAACTTACCGCAAATCTCTAAGGCTTGAAGAGGGTGATTCTAGAGTTTCTAGCAACCATTATCAAAATCACTTCTAGATAACATGCAACGCATAATCATGCATAAATGATTAAACCGCTTCTAATCAAGTAAATATACATCATACAAGCTCTCGGTCCCGTTTAAAAAAACTCTAACCGTTCGAGACATGCATTCTAAACAACCGTCATTTATCACTAAAAAAAACCAATTAATCACCCAATTCAAATAAAATAAAAAATTCAAACTCAAAAGACCAAGTTCAAATTTAAATTTATAGTCGTCTAAGAAGCGACTCCGCTCAGATACAAACTTGAAAGAACTGCACCCAATTTTTTAAAAATAATCCCTTATTATTATTTATTAAATCTTAAAATCAATTCTTGGTTAACTTAACCATTTAAACCCTAATCAATTCCCTTCTAATTTAAACCAAATAATTAGAATATTCCAAATTCCAACCACTTAATTAAAACCAACTAATGGATTTAAATAAAAAAAATAAATGAAGCAACCACAAAGTCTGGTTTCCAAATAAACTCAAACTAGAATTTATCCCATGTTTATGCACGGGTTGATGTTTTCATATATGAACATATTAAATTAATATTTTAAAAATAATCCAGAAACTAAATACAAAAATAAAAACATTAATAACTTCAAATTCTTGGATAATTTTTCATTCTTTTTTTTTTACAAATCTTTGAAATTTTGACATATGCTCTTTTTTAATTTTTGCTTGAATTTTGTTACCCAAAAAATATAGACACAAATAAACATTAAGATTTATCATAATATCATAAATATTACATTACATTAAACAACATTTAAAAAATATTTTTGAGTTCAACATTTAAAATTTTGAGATATGCTTTTTCTTAATACACGAACATTTAAAAAAAATCAGAATCTACATAAATCTTTATTTTTGGAAATTTAAATCAACGTTTAATTTAATTTAATTAGTGTGTATAATTAAATCAAAAAATCTTCATAAAGTATATATATCGTTAACTAATTTTATGAAAATGTAAAATAAATTAATTAACTAAAACAAAAATTATAATTTAGAATGAAGTAAAAACAAATCTATTTTTAACTACTTTTCAAAAAATTTAAAATTAATTAATTAATTAAAATAAAAACTATAATCTAGAAAAAAGAAAAAAAAAACTTTGTCTACATAAATTATCCCTTCATATTTTCCAAAAAAATCAGAATCTACATAAAATCTCTTATTTTAGAAAATTAAATCAACATTTAATTTAATTTAATTAGTGTGTTTAACTAAATCAACAAAATCTTTATAAAATCTATTTTTAACTACTTTTCAAAAAAATTAAAATTAATTAATTAATTAAAACGAAAATTATCAAATAATAACTAATGACTAAAATATCTTTAATGAGAAATTAAAATTTGTTCTTTGAAGTAATGGCAATGTGATGTAAATATTTACACTTTATAAAATTTATTTTATAAATGTACTTCCCAAATAATATATAGAGGATATATCAATAAAAACAGACTCATTAATTAAAATAATTAAACCCATAACTCAACTTAATATAACACATAAAATACAACTATAACTTATAAATTAAATTCAACCACCCTTATAATTTTATAACACAAGGTTTCCTGAATATTTAACCGCCTAAAAAAATCATCAAATACTTTTTAAGAAAAATGCACATAAACAAATATTAAATTGATTACCATATATATATATATATATATCTAATGATTTTTCTTTCTTAAAACTCAAGAATCCAAACACAAAATTCAATCAACAATTTCATAGAAAAATCATCCAAATTATTAATCATCTAAAATCAAACGTTTTAAGATTTAACTTAATCAACACACAAGACACCATAATAATCACCCAATTTGGATTTACACACATAATTATGTCAGAACATCACATATATTACATCACTTCATGGTTACACACTAACCTTTTAGCTTTGAATGAAATGAGGAAAATATAGCTAGAACACAATTCTCACCACCAAAGGCCCAAAGCTCACGACAAGGAAGGCTTAAGAATGAGTATGGAGGCGACAAGACAGGGTAAGGAGGCTAGGGGGAGGAGATCGATCTTATTAAAAAAAAAAAATAGGCTAGGGTTTTTCACTTTAAGTTTTTAACCAATAGGAATTAAGAATTAAACCACGTAGGATTAATTAATTTTGTACCCTTAATCTTATTCCTAAAACCTAAGTCTCTCCTCTTTTAATTTTAGAAACTCAAACCACAACTTCTACCAAATCGTAAATTAACCCCTTTAATAAAAAACAAAAAACATCAATTCTAAAACACGTGTTACAGATATACTCCGGAACAATTTTGGACCAACTCTAGACCAATTCAATATATGTTTAGAATGCAGCGAACATCAAACTAAAAGATTACTATCCATCTACTTTATTTGCTTTAAAAATGAAACGTATTCCATTATAGAGTTTAGCGTACGAAAATGTTAGTCATATTAGTCTAATCTTGAGTGTACTACACAACCATTCAAAGCCTCTATTTCAGTTTTATGATAAAGTATATTGGACAACAGTTTATGACAATCTCCAAATCGATTTATTTGTCAACTTACAAAGACTTGGATTTGTGTTTTCTCTATTATCCCCTATATATTATTTAGGAAATACATTTATACAATTAACCTTCTAAGATGTTAATATTTACATCACATTGTCAATACAAGAAAGAATAAATTATAATTTCTCATTAAGGATAGTTTAGTCATTAGTTATTATACGATTTTGAGATTTCTTAAAAGAAAAAAGATTTTCTTAAAAAAATAGATATATCTAGATTACGGTTTAAATACTTCCGTAAAAACTTCTAAACAAAATCGCAATCTTAATCAAATCGCTTATTTTTTAAAAAATCAAATCAATATTTAATTTAATTTAATTAGTTTGTTTAATTAAAGGGTTTTCTGCAAAAAAACCCCCCACCTCGCCGATTTTTGCAATTTTACCCTTTATCTCCAGAAAATGCAATTTTACCCTCCACCTCAAAGATAATACGCAATATAACCCTTATACGTTACCGTCAAGTTTGTAAAATATTGATAAATAATATATCAAATCGAAACCCTGAAGACGAGGAGTCTAAATCTACCTTTAGAATTTGAAAAATCTAATGTATATGATTGCAAAAACGTTTAGAAAATACATATAAGGGTTATCTTGCGTATTATTTTTGAGGTGGAGGATAAAATTGCATTTTCTGGAGGTGAAAGGTAAAATTGCAAAAACCGGTGAGGTGGAGGGTTTTTTTGCAGAAAACCCTTAATTAAATAAACAAAATCTATTTTTAACCTTTTCAAAATAAAATAAAATAATTAAATTTATTAAAACGAAAATTATAATCTAGAAAGAAGTAAATATGTTAACTATTTCTAACTAAATTATAATTTCAAAAATAAGAAAAAATTGATATGCATATATTAAACTAAATTTTATCACTTATATAATATTATAATTTAATAAATTATTTAAATAAAATTATTTAATGTATATATATATATATTTGATTGTTTAAAAACCAATTATCCTCTTAATAATATTACGGAAATACTTTTCAGAATCTAACCTTAAAGTTTTTTAAAGTTATATAATAATATTATTGGAATAAGTCATTTAAAGAACAAAATTAATTGTTCCATTAAAAGTTATTGTAATTTTCAATGGGTAAAAATAATAGAATATTTTAATAAAAATATTTATCAAAATTTAATTTTTATTTAACATCAACTAAAATATACATAATTTTGATATAATTAATCTAAAATATTAAACTTAATTGAATACATATTTTTGTTGATAAATTATCTCTCTCTCTATATATTAAGCAATTATATTATTAATTTATAATCTATAAATAAAAAATTTATATATTGACTCTTAAAAGAAACATCAATCCGTGCTATAGTATATGACAAATTCTAGTTTTTCTTTAGATCTAAAGTACAATAAAAAAAATATTTAAGACTCCGAACCAGAAAAAAAACTATTAAAGAAAAGACCAAGAACATTTTCAAATCGTCTAGTCATTTTGTAAATCACGGGTCGACTAGGTCTGGACATTCGGGTATTCGGTTCGGTTTCGGTTAGGAACCGATCGGTTTTGGTTATTCGGTTACTGAAATTTAGGAACCATATAGGTACCGAAAAAAATTGGTTCGTTTTCAATTGGTTTCGGTTATAAATTTGAAGAACCGATAAATACAATAAACAATCGGATAACCTTCGGTTCAGTACCGGTTTTGGTTTTTTGGTTATTTTAGTAACCAATACCCGAAATAGTAAAACCAATACCCGAAACAAAAACAATCAAACTTGGACTGAAACACAAACTTAAAAGTAACACATATTTGAATCAATTGCTATTAATGAGTTGATGACTCTTTGCTTGAAGGAAAAAAAAAAAAACTCATGCTTTGAACAATGTTTACGAGGATTGAGATCCAGATGATTTAAACAACCTTCTGAGTTTGTCCTCATGAACTAGATATGTAAATAATTTCATTTAACCAAGAAAACAAGAAAATCTAACCCATTTAGCTTGACTTATACGGCGGGAATTAGTAATAATAACAACAAAATCCAAAGGAACTCTTCCAGAAACGTAATCAAGGATGAACAACACATGAATTTTTTCTTTTTTCTTCAACAGCTGCACACATGACTTGTAAAAACTATAAATATATTATAATTCTTTTAAGCCAGTAAGATTGATTACGTTCAAGTGGTTTGTTCTTGTACAACGCTGAAATAAAAGAAAGAGGGCAAACAAATAGAGATGAAAACTGAAAAATCAAACTACTCATTCCACAACAATAATATTACCCTAAATCAGATCAATTCCCTTAATAACTATCCAATCCCTAAAACTAAAAGTTTCACGCTTTCAAAATTCCCTAATCCTACAGATTTCTGAGACAAAATCATATATAGTATCAACTCAAACAGAGACAAAAGCAAAGCGAACACGAAACAGCATCGAATCGACAAAGCAAGTAGCAACTACCTCGGAATGATTTCTGGACAAAGCAGCTTCTGCGTACAGAGAAGGAAAATTTGGCAAGTTTTCTTCTAGATCTCAGACAAAGATTAGGGTCAGTTAGGGATTCCAGTTTTGATTTGGGGATTTTGCTTTTATGTAGTGAAGGAGAAAATAGAAACAGGTAATTAGTGATTTTGATTTTAGTGTGAAGACAAAGGAAAGTAGGAAACCCGAAACCACATTATTCAGATTAGATATAACCCGAAACCAATTCCCTTAATATGGCTTTTATTTTGGATAGATATAACCAAGTCTTTTGTTTTCCTTTCTACAATATGTTTATTTTACTAATTTATTCCGATAATAAATCAAGTGAATTATTTTACTATTTTCTTTTATGTGATAACAATTTATAATTTACAAATATGGCTTAGTTTACATTACTAGTTAATTATTTAGTTAAAACAATATCTTTTAAAAGTCAAATTTAGGAAACAATAAAATCAGCTATAATTTTATAGAATATTTACTTATTTGATTTTTTATAAATAAATAAAAATAATTTAGGTAAGATTACGATATTTAAAATAAAGACAGTTTATACATGATTGATCTAATGACATATTATGTAATTAATCTAGTAATTAATGACTTATAATATATATTTTCTGAGAATCACTATAGCGACGACAGATCAGCGTAGGAGTGCTGTAATATTCCACGTAAACATAAGGTTATTTTGTTAAAATAATTCTCAATTAATATATAGGAAATTTGTATGTACGCTTTCGATTTTTGGTATAACCAAATGGGTATCGGTTGTTACACGGAACCGAACCGATATCCATGAAATATTTTAATAATAACCGAACCAAAATCAGAACTGATTTTTTGGTTTGGTTCGGTTCCGTTTTTAGGTTCTAGATATTTTTGCCTTGTCGAGAGTGTGGTTTAAGTCGGGTTTGAATTCTAGTTCTATTTGGGCCGAGCGCTAAATATAAAAGCCCATTAAATAGTCTCATTTTCGATGACAGAAAACATCACGTAGTTTCCTTAAAACTGAATTAAAAAATCGAAAACGACATACACTCCAAGTTTCTAACGATAGCATCTCTTTCACTTCCTTCAAAGCTCATTTCAAACCACACATCCAAACTAACTCTGGAAAAAAACTCAGAGCAGAGGAGAGAGAGAGAGAGAGATCTTCAACAAAATGTCTATATCCATGGCGTTATTCTCTCCACCGATCTCATCATCACTTCAAAACCCTAATCTCATCTCCAAAATCTCATCCTCTCTCCTCTTCTCCACCAAACGTTTCTCTCTCATCTCCGTCCCTCGAGCTTCCTCCGACAATGGTACGTCTTCACCCGCGTCTGCTTCAGTCTCTGCAACAACCGTAGAGATTCCGAAACCTGCGTCTGTGGCTGTAGAAGAGGTTCCGGTGAAATCTCCGGCGGAAAGCTCCACCGTTTCTGAAAATGGCGCCGTTGGAGGTGAAGAGACCGACTCGAGCACAACGACAGTAATCAAATTTGCGGATGCGAAATGGGTTAATGGAACTTGGGATCTGAAACAGTTTGAGAAAGATGGGAAAACAGATTGGGATTCTGTAATCGTTTCTGGTTAGATCCTTTTAAACTCAAAAATTTTCGTTTCAGTTCTTCACTTTTGTTATGATTTTACAGTCATATATTTGTTTCAAGTGATAATGATTTAGGGATACAGAGTAATCTTTGAATTTAGAATCACTAATGACATATATCATGATAATGTCACATAATCCTAGGATTTACATAATGAAATTTATAGTTTGTGAAACTGGAAAAATTGTTGAATTTGGAATGAGCAAAGACATGATAATGATTTAGGTGTAAAAACCTTAATCAAACTTGCAAATGTCTCATAATCCTTGGATATACAGATGCTATGTTACTAGGAAGCTTCTGTTTTGGTTTGTAATATATAGTGTAAAAGAAGATGAGTGATTATTGTGTAATGTGCTGATTATGTATTTATAGAGGCAAAGAGGAGAAAATGGCTTGAAGATAACCCGGAAACAACTAGTAACGACGAGCCTGTACTCTTTGATACTTCGATTATTCCATGGTGGGCATGGATGAAGAGATACCATCTACCCGAAGCCGAACTTCTCAATGGTGATTTCCAAAACACTAAGATCTAGGAGTTAGTTAGCTAAGTACATCTAAACATTTGCAACTGAAACATGAAGTGATTTTATGTTTTTCTTGGTGGTGCAGGTCGTGCTGCAATGATAGGGTTCTTTATGGCATACTTTGTTGATAGCCTTACCGGAGTAGGACTTGTTGATCAAATGGGGAATTTCTTCTGCAAAACACTCTTGTTTGTGGCTGTAGCCGGAGTTCTTTTCATCCGCAAGAACGAAGATTTAGACAAACTCAAGGATCTGTTCGATGAGACAACGTTATATGACAAGCAATGGCAAGCTGCATGGAAAGAGCCCGATTCAACAACAGTTTCTTCAAAGAAGTGAACAAGTATGTTTTTACATCTTTTGTTTCCTCTCTCGTTATGCGAAAATCTGTGAATCAGTAAAAGTCTCTCTACTGAACTACTGATCTTCAGATTTGTAATCTTTCTGCTTTAAAAATCTCTATGAAGTAGTCACAAAGAAAATGTATCGAATTAAGGAAAGGTCTTTGACTTGTAAAGCAGACCTATTCCGTTTTGACGCTTGATAAGTTGATCAATGGGAGATTTTTTTATGCTTTCTACTGTTAATACATCTTCAATTCATAGCGTTTTCAGATGGATGTTTGTGAAGAAGTGTCATCTAGCAGTAATTGTTGTGAGTTACAGACAAGTCATGCATTATCAGGCTTTAATCTTTGAAAATTAATACTAGAAAAATTATCAAATTTATCATAGTTATGATCTTCATAGAAATCAGACTTCATTATTTTAAATCAACTACAATTTTAGACATGTTCATAGAATTTGAGTTTTCATTGTGTGAACGTCTTTTAGAGTCTAAGACATTATTGCTCTGCTCTTATTACCGCAACCACTTTGCCTCAGTTTCATGTAAACTGTACAAAGGGACCATTTTAGCTTCAACTGTTGTCACTTGTCACTTGTCACTTGTCACTTGTCACTTGTCACTTGTCACTTGTCAGGACCATCTCCCCAACTTTACTAGAGACCTTTGGACAATATTTGTAAATGGTGTTGATAGCAATATTTATATTTTGATTTCTTTTAGGCTTAAAATATCGAAAGTTTATATTTTGAAGATTTTTAAAATATAATTAGTTATCAACACCATTTATAATTTTTTTTGGTCCAGACTGGTATTGTTTTTCTTTTTTGAATTAAAAAACAAATAAATATTGGATCTTTTTGATTATTAGACTCCGGATCTTCGCATCTCAATTTTTTCGAAAAGTCTACTTGCCTATTGTATTGACCATCTACCTCAACCTTTCTTATTTACTGTTTTCATAATCACGAGTGTCCGCCTCAAAATGAAATAATTTTTTTTTTAAATCACAATTTTTTTAAAAATAATTTAAATATCATAAACATTATAGGAAATAAAAATTCTTGAAACAAATTAACAATAATGCAACAAATTTTTCAGCAATAAATTTAGTATATATTTATCTCTTATTAATTTTCTAGTATTATTTTTTTCTACTTTTACAAAATTACGTATCTATTAGATTGATGTCAAAAAAAAAAAAAAAAAAAATCTACTAATAAGATCTTGCATCTCATGTAAAGATTATGCATCGTCGTTTCCCCTGTTGTTTTTTCAAATTTATCCTTCGAGAACATGCGTGTTAGCCACTAAATATCTATAACTTGGTCCTGCTTGGGAAAATCTAATATAAATATCTATAGCTTGGTCCTGCTTGGATTGTAATGAAGGAAAATACGACCAATTCCATTTGGTATTCTAAATCCAGTATAAAGTACTTATAAACCAAAATTATTGAGACAGGTTCCCAGTTTCAAATTTATATAACAATCATGATTTGACTATGTCTTATGGATATATATATATATATATATATAAGCAATGCTAATCCATTTTCTTATTTAGGCCAACATTAATACATTATATAGTTTACATTATTGGATTTTTGTATGGCGTACGTACCTGGTTTCAAATTTAGATAATAAGCATGATCTGATCATGTCTTATGGATATATAAAAGTAATTATGCTAATCCATTTTCTTATTTAGACCGACATTATATGGTTTATACTATTGGATTTTTGTATGGCGTACGTGATTGATTAGACCACTAAAATGATACCAAAAAATATTATAATTATTCGTTTATCCCAAAAGGTATATGACCCATATTGAAATGATTATGAAACACACTCTATGAATCTTGAATATATGTAGTCCCCTTGCTAGTTGGTTTATCATAATTAATCTATTTTATTACGAGATCTTGAAGACTATGAGAGCTTGACATCTGTATGGATTACGAAAACGAAAGAACCAAATTGAAAATAATCAAATATTATTAGGTATACAAAAAAAAATATCATTCTTAGTATATTCTTTTGAGTATGTTAAAAATCTTGACTCTACAACTATTAATTAACTCTCAACACAATTTTTATTTATTTATTAAGTTACCCTTTTTTTTATTGTTTACAATTATAAGCTTATACTATAAAATACAAAATTCCAGTCTGAATATTCCACATATTAAAAAAAAAAAAACCAAAATCATTACAGAATTGTAAGAAAAATTCTAAAAATGATTAAGTTTCTTAACCAATAAAAAAAGGAAACTTGAAAGTTCGAACGTAAATGTCAAACAACAATTATGGTTTTTTTTTTCCACACGGTAAAAAATAAATTAAAAATGGGGTTGGTAGAAAAAAAAAAGAGGTAAAAATTATAGACGCGTTCATACATCGTCACGTGCGACGCTCATCTTATTTATAACTCTCTCATAATTTCTAAAAAAAAAAAATTATAAAGCCAAAAAAAAAAAAAAAAAATTCTCCAATCGGCCTCTGAAGAACAAAAAGCCCACCAAAGTCTGAAGTTAATCTCAGCCGTCCGATCAATTCATCTACCATCTCACAGATCTTTGTCGTCTCTCTCGTTTCTCAAAAATCAAAATCCCTTCCTGTCTCTCACCGAGCCGGCGGGGCTGTTCTCTCAGTGGTAAGTGCTCAATTCGATTTTTTATTTATCGTTTAATTTCTGGGTTCTGAGATTCTCGAGCCGCGCCTACATTACCTGTTTAATTTCCGATTACTTTTCCAAATTTTTGTGAAATCTGATTGAAATTTTTGTATCTCATTCGATTGGCGCATCGCTGCTACTTTTTTTTTGTTTTCTAGGGTTTATAATTCTTCTTCAATGATCAATTATCGTGTACGTGTTCGTCTTTTAATTCATATTTCTGCGGTTCTGTGTTTTTTCTTTGAATATGTGTAGATTCTAAAGATGGTTATGATGATGGGAAGTAATATCAGCAATCAAGCTTTACAATCTCAGAAATTGTAGAATTTAGCAATCTCGGGAGTCTTCGTTTTGCTTCTTCTTCTTCTCGGGAATCTTCGTTTGTAAATGGGTTGTTTCCATTCCACAGCTGCGAGAGAAATTCCAGGACACGAAAACCCTGTGAAGCTAGCTTCTGAGACAGCTTGTAAGTTTACTTGCACTATACGTTTCATTTTCTTCATGGCTTAAATCTTTAAGAGCATGAAGCTTAAGGATCGTTCTTTTTTTATTATTTGCTGATATGAGAATCTGTTTTTGCATTCTTTGAATCCGAAAAATCTGAAGATAATGGTTTGTTTTATTCATAGCCTATATAATATGCAACTTCGCTTAACTCAGAAATTGTTACTTAGGCCATCACATAATGATATTTCAATAGTTTCTTGGATCAACACCCTAGTTTACTTCCACTTTCGCATTGAATCTTGATCCGAGAAAGTATTCAAGAAGCATCTCTTTTCCATTTTTTATTGCAATATACATTTTGTTTTACGAATTGACATGATCTTGATATTTAATCTCACAGAGTGGCTTATTAATTTCTTTGTTTTTCTAGTTAGTGTAAGTGAAGTTGAAGCATTGTATGAATTGTTCAAGAGCATAAGCAGCTCGGTTGTTGACGATGGCTTGATAAACAAGGTATCCTAATCGATAGCCTTTGATTCTTTCGCACCTCATTGGAGAATCTTGAAAGCGTGATGTACAATGACATCATATTCATTGCACTATTATCCATATGCCATAGTCAACTTTCTTGACTTTCACCAATTTTAATTCAGTAATAATTGAATCTCCATGCTGAGCTGTGGGCTCCTTATTGCTCATCATGTCTCGTGTTGATAGTTGACTTGAATTTTAATTCTTTTTAATATTGGTTTGGTTTTGAAGATTGATTTTTTCTTGGCCCACTTTTGGATATTGTTATTTATTTCTTGACCAACTTGTAATGCAGGAAGAGTTTCAACTTGCTTTGTTCAAGAACAGAAAGAAGGAAAATTTGTTTGCCAATAGGGTAAATCTTAAGTTTCTCTGACCTTAATAACTTTGTAGTTAATCTTAAAGTTTGCTTCTATAGATGTGCTAAATGGTAATGCCCACTTTTGCAGATATTTGATTTGTTTGATGTTAAACGGAAAGGTGTCATTGATTTTGGAGACTTTGTGAGATCACTCAATGTTTTCCATCCTAATGCTTCTCTAGAGGAGAAAACAGACTGTAAGTTGACCCATAAACGAGTTTACATCTATAATCGATTCTCTAAAGCCTTCCTCTTAATTTTATTCATGTTGGTCTGTATTTATTATCTCAGTTACCTTTAGGCTTTACGACATGGATTGCACAGGCTTCATTGAGCGCCAAGAGGTAAAAATTTGTCCTGTATCTTCACATCTCATTCCAAAACGATCTATGTTACAACATGTTGAGTTTCAAAGACTTTTTGTGAGCTTTCACTATTAATTCTGCATCATTTATAGGAAGTCATAATTGTTTATGCCATTTTGGCAGGTGAAGCAAATGCTGATTGCACTTCTCTGCGAATCTGAAATGAAACTGGCTGATGATACAATAGAGATGATACTTGATCAGGTTTACTTCTTGTCTATTACCACTTCGATTTCTAAGAAAACAAAGATTCTTTGATAAAACTCGAGTTTTTCCCTTTTCGTGAACAGACATTTGAGGACGCGGATGTGGATCGGGATGGAAAGATTGATAAGGCAGAATGGAGCAATTTCGTTATCAAAAACCCATCTTTGCTAAAAATCATGACTCTTCCATATCTCAGGTATGTCTCCTTTCTATCATACTATCTATATGGCCAATTTTGGTATCGTTTTCCAAGTTTGAGGACCTAAAACTCCATTTTAGGGATATAACGACGACGTTTCCGAGTTTTGTCTTTAACTCGGAGGTGGACGAGATTGCGACGTGAAGAAACAAGGGAAGCTGGTTTATAGAGACTAAGTCGTAGGTTGGACCAAGAACAAGAACAAGATTGATTCCAACAATGTTATGTGGCAGGATCGAGCTTTATTTCCTTGGAATTTTAGTCTATGGGTTTCAATTTCATGTAATGCTTTACTTTGGCTCTTTCTTAACAGTTTTGAATATTAAGTTGTAGTTCCACGAAAAGATTAATATAAAATCAGAATTTCTGATTGAAGATTTTTTTTTGTTCATAATTATCGCAATATTTTTGTTTATGTAACGAGAAATCAAATTGAAATGCTTAAATAGTAGAAAATCGCTTATAAATCAGTTTATTCATTAATTGAAAACTTAAAAAATCCCAAAATGAAATTAAAGTTGAAATCCCAATTTTTTTTTGAATTTTAAAATTTGAATGTTATATATATTTAAAATAATTGATATGTCTTAAATATAATAGTAAGTAAATTATATATCTTTTTTTTTTTCTGTCAACCAAGTAAATTATATATCTAAAATACATTTTTTCTGACTAAAACCGAACCGACTTCAAACTGACAATCAACTAAAATTACATCAAACCGAATCGGTAACAAATTGGATTTACATATACTTGTATATATAGGCCTTGATTGTTTCCGATTTTTAGAACTAGTATTTTGGATTTATAGTTTCTTAAAAACTCATTTTAACCATTCAAGATTTATAAAAACAATAAATTGATAGTTTCCAGTTTAACAAAAATGTCAATAACACAAAATATAATTTTTTGATTATGTTAATTTTTTAATTTAATATTGTAATAGTTTGGTCATAAATACAATCATATTCTCAATCATCTTTTTATTCATATTAAATTCAGAAAAATAAATTAGGAGTTCGTCTTAGTCTAAATCAGTTAAATATAAATCATGTTTATAGTCGTACTATGATACATGTTCTTCGAAAGTGAGAAGCACTAAATATTAAAGCAAATAATATATTCATTGAGAATGAAGTTATTATTAGTTGATAAAAAGTAATATTTATATTAAGATTTAATTTACTTGTGTTATTGTAGAAAATACTATTTTAAAATATTTACTTAATGTCAAATTTATTTGGTTATTCAAAGTAAAATAGAAATTAAGTATATATTTTAAAATAGTATTTTCCACAAAATCAAGTAAATTAAACACTAATATAAAATATTACATTTTCATAAACTAATAATAACTCTATTTCCATTAATATATTATTTGCTTTAATATTTCTTGTTTCCCATTTTCGAGGAACGGGTATTATAGTACGACTATAAACACGATTTCTATCTAACTTATTTAGAGTAAGACGAACTCCTTAATTTATTTTTCTGAATTTAATATGAAAAGTAAAGAAAACTAAAAGATGAATGAGAAGATGAATTGTTGAGGGTCTAAATTATTGTATTTATAACCAAATTATTGTGATATTAAATTGAAAAATTAACATAGTCGAATTTTTTTTTTTGTGTTATTAATATTTTTGTTAAAATTGGAAACTATCAATTTATATTTTTAAATAGAAAATTACCATAAAATTTTATTTTCTACTATTTTAACATTTTAGTTAAAACTGAAAATTATCAATTTTATATTTTTCTGTTATTTTTATTTTTATTTAAACTGAAAATTGTTTATTAATTTTTTTAAATTTTTTTCTGCTATTAACATTTTTGCCAATACCAAAATCAAATCAAATCGTAAATCCGATTATCTTTTACCAATTCACCAACCAAAACATAATCAGTGGTTTAATTGGGAAGGCTCAAGAAAGCCCAACAGGGCTAATTTGTTTAGGTGATGAACACCGCCAAAGTCTTCTCACGTGACCAGCACGTGAACGAGACGATTTATTTTACAGCATTCGGTGGGAGAGAAGACGAAGAAGAAGATGGAGATGGAGGGAAGAGCAATGAAAGACACGGCGGCGGAAGGAATCACGGCGAGGCTTTCGTCTCTCGATAACCTCTACTTCCCACGCGCCGTCCAATCTACCGCTGCATCTTCCGACCAACGCAAATCCATCCTCCTCGACCTCCTCCGTCGTGATCCCGCCGTTTTTCTCGGTACTTTCTATAATCCTGCTCAAATTCTCGATTCTAATTCCAATTTCTTCATGGTAGTGAAAAGATGTTTGAATAGATGAGTTTTTTTCCTTCTTGGTCATCTAAGTTTTGACTGTGGTACTGCGGTTTATACTGAAACCTATCGCACTTGTGATCTCAGAACTGGAACTTAGTTGTTTGCTTTTGATTGAATTGAGTATAGATAAATTTCTTGAGTTTTGATGCTTTGAAATCCTGGTGAAACTATCGATTCTATTACCGATTTCGTCATGGCTTTGCAGGATTTTATAGATAGAAATAGATGAGTGTTGGCTTCTTAATCGTCTAAGTATTGAGTGTCTAGTGCGTTTTTTAAGACTAAAACTTTATTGGACTTTGATTTCGGAACTGAGACTTGGTTGTTTGCTTTGATTCAGAGCGATATGGATCAGAACTGAGTGTAGATGAATTGCTTGAGTTTGATGCTTTGAAAAATGACTACGAGGTTAATTGGCACTTGAAAAACCTGCGGAAGAAGATAAGTCCAACCTCAGAAGAGCTGAAATCGAGGTCTGTAGCTGTGAGGAATAGAAGGTTGGCTTACTTGAATAAGCTTGTATCAGAAGGACAGTATTTCTCAGAGGATGCTATGAGAGACAGGGAGCCGTATCTACACCATGAGTATGTCGGGAAATTTCAGGATTTGATGGGAAGGAACATGGCTAGGCCTGGAGAACGTTGGTCAGAGACGTTGATGAGACGGGCCGAGGAAGCAACGTTGGTTACTCGGATTAGAGAGGAGCAGCAGCGGTTAGGTGTTGCAGAGAGTGATTGGATTGGTAATGAGAAGATGGAGGAATCAGAAGAAGAGGAAGAGGAGGAAGAAGAGGAATCAGAAGAAGATGAAGAAGCAAAGAATCCTACCGAAGCTAGCTCAAGCCTTGAAGAGGTAACTTGTTTTTTTTGCTATGTGTTGGTTCCAAGATCACGAAGATCTCATTTTCGATTTGTTGTTTACTTTATTGTGGTGCAAAACCCTCGTTCACATCTTAGCTTGTCGAACATTTTCAGGTTACGGATGGCAATGGAACATTGCATGATAGAGAACAGAACAACAAGGCAACAGTCTTACCGCCAGAGGAGATGCAAGATATGATGGATCAGTTCACATCAATCATGCAACAGAAGTTCTTATCGGGAGAAGATCATCAACATTTGGATTACACAAAGATAGACAATGACGAGACTCTTGATGATCATTGGCTTCGAGAGATTAGCCTTGACGCTGAAGAAAAGTACTTTGGTGAAGACTAATGGACACGGTCAAATACCATACCTGGTCTATGTAAAGATATGACCTCTCCTCTCTCTATCTCTTTACCTGCAACAATGATGATCATTGGTATAAGCGATGAATCCGGAGTTACCATGAGAGCTATATATCTTATGATAAAGAGAGTGATTTCATTTCTTTACAAGTCCAAACACCAACACAATTTCATATTAGTTTTGGTGGAGAGATTATTCTTGAAATCTCTATGCACACTTGTAGAATTGGTTAGTGTAATCAAATGACTATAGTCTGTAGTGGTTTTTGTAGTGATCAAGAGTTGTGATTTCATTTCTTCTTCGTCTTTCCCCTTCCCAGAATTCTACGATTTGATGATTCTTCTGGCCTTGGCAAACGACACCGTTATATCCAGAGAGGCCCATTATTATTGGGCATGAACCAAATCTTCAAGCCCATTACCACTTAGAATCATAAAAAAATAAATAAAAATAAAAAAAGACTTTAGCTGTTTCTTGGCTTGACATGACAAATGTAAAACTGGGAGAGCAAGTCAGTCCGATTGTGTTGGGGATGGCAAAAGTAGTAAATAAGGAAGAAACAGAAGGGGTGTTTTCGGGGAAGAAAGAGGAATCAAATGAGTGTGAGTTGGAGTTGTTGTAGGAATCTGAGGAAGACAATAAAGGAAGTACCTTTACATTTGCATCTGAGGCGTTGTGGGAGCACTAGTAGTCTCTATCGTCGTCATACCCAAAGCTCTTCTTCTTCTTCAATGGAGGCCAATCTCAAGTCAACCTTTCTCAACGTTTATTCCGTTCTCAAATCCGACCTCCTTCATGACCCTGCTTTCGAATTCACCCATGAATCTCGTCTTTGGGTTGAACGGGTATATATACCGATCTCTCATCAGATCCTTATCCGATCCACATAATAAATATCCTTATTGGTTTATCTGTGACAATACCCTGATTCTCTATTTCTTTGCAGATGCTCGACTACAATGTACGTGGAGGTGAGGCTCCCTAGCAAACAGAGCCTCTCTCGCATTTCACGATTCTAACACTTAATTCTTCTCTTCTCCAGGGAAACTCAATCGTGGTCTCTCCGTTGTTGACAGCTTCAAACTTTTGAAGGAAGGCAAAGATTTGACTGAGCAAGAGGTTTTCCTCTCTTGTGCTCTTGGTTGGTGCATCGAATGGGTATAAGAAGAAGAAGATTCTCCTTTCCTCATTTGAATCTCTAGATAGATAGATAGATTCCCTCCTCTATGTCTCTATCACTCATCCTGTTTCATCATCTTTGCAGCTTCAAGCTTATTTCCTTGTGCTTGATGACATTATGGATAACTCTGTCACCCGCCGTGGCCAACCTTGCTGGTTCAGAGTTCCTCAGGTAAGGTTTCATATTTTTCTCACGCTGCAAGGTTTAAGTCCACTAGAGTACTCTTAACACAAATGTTACAGGTTGGTATGGTTGCCATCAACGATGGGATTTTACTTCGCAATCACATCCACAGGATTCTCAAAAAGCACTTCCGGGGAATGCCTTACTATGTTGACCTCGTTGATTTGTTTAATGAGGTAATCTTTTTTTGGCAGATCTACTATATTCTTTCCAGAACTGTGAAGCATTCGAAATATTTTCCTCAGTTTATTCCTTTTTCTGTCTAGGTTGAGTTGCAAACAGCTTGTGGCCAGATGATAGATTTGATCACCACCTTTGAAGGCGAAAAGGATTTGTCCAAGTACTCATTGTCAATGTGAGTCAAGTGTGGGCATTGTCGAAATAATATAAATGGTTTGTTCTGATGGTTGATGAGATGAAAGGCAGTAAGTGTTCTGACCTGATGAAATGGTTTTCAACATGCAGCCACCGGCGTATTGTCCAGTACAAAACTGCTTATTACTCATTTTATCTCCCTGTGAGTATGAATTTTCTCCCTCCCTAGTCATAATTGGGTTTACAGTATAGAGCAATCATGCTATTCCTTCTATATCCATAATTGTAATTGTAGATCCCGTGACAAGCTGTGTTTTTTCACTCAGGTTGCTTGTGCATTGCTTATGGCGGGTGAAAATTTGGAAAACCATATTGATGTGAAGAATGTTCTTGTTGACATGGGAATCTACTTCCAAGTGCAGGTACTAGTTTGCTGTTAAGTATTCATGAGAGCTATATGATAGGGTAATGCCGGGATGTTTGATATCCGTTCTTTTGTGTAGGATGATTATCTGGATTGTTTTGCTGATCCGGAGACGCTTGGCAAGGTTTTCACTCCTGTTAACACTTGGTTTCTCAGGCTGATCTGAATGTATTAATGTGCTCACTTCATGCAGCATATTGGTGTTTTATAATGCAGATAGGAACGGATATAGAAGATTTCAAATGCTCGTGGTTGGTGGTTAAGGCATTAGAACGCTGCAACGAAGAACAGACTAAGATATTATATGTAAGAACCATATATCTTTTATCAAAAGGTTTGTATCCTGTTTGGAACCTGAAACATGTTTTTTTGTTCTGATTTCCTAGGAGAACTATGGTAAACCCGACCCATCAAACGTTGCTAAAGTGAAGGATCTCTACAAAGAGCTTGATCTTGAGGTTTGAAAGTAGTGGAACATGAGAGATATGATCTAATACACAACTAACATTTGCTAATTGGATGTGGTTTTGATGTGAACATGATAGGGAGTCTTCATGGAGTATGAGAGCAAAAGCTACGAGAAGCTGACGGGAGTGATTGAGGCTCACAAAAGTAAAGCAATCCAAGCAGTCCTAAAATCTTTCTTGGCTAAGATCTACAAGAGGCAAAAGTAGTAGTAGAGACATTAGTCTCAGCCCTGAAAAAAGTTCCTGTTATGTCTTTGATTCTTCGTTGGTGATTTGTGTAATTCTGTTAAGTGCTCTGATTTCAGGAGGGAATAACTATGATTCTTCTGTTACAATTGTATTTGTTTCATGACTCTGATCTTCTTTCATCATTTATTTGAACTTGAGTTTCCTGTTGATGCTGTGGCTACTTATTATTATTGACCACCAGAAGATCCTCGTTTTAGCAATCCATGAATATACACATTGACAAGAAGAAACTATATTCTTATGGAGAAGGAATCAAATTCTTATGGAACATTACTATTTTTGGTTGTTCTAACACTCTAACTAAATACGCAGGGCCAATTCAATGTATTCAATTTTTAAAAATTTAAGGTCTGTTAGATTGAATTGTAATATATTATGAGTGGAATCGTTGTACGTTGGATGAATGTAGTTGTAGTGAGGATGTGAAATTCACTAAACGAATAATATTATTCATACGGGTATGTTTGGGAGAATATATAAAGTACAGGGACTGAGGATGTAAATTTATATATATTTTTTTTCTGAGTAGATCATGTAGAATGTAGATGGATCTTTGAAAGGGGAACAGAAGAAAGAAAGAGAAACCCTAAGTCTGGTCTTTGCTTGCTGCTTTTAGAGATTCGAGAATGTATGGAAGATCTGGTCTTGACAGGTTTAAGAAGTCGCAAACTTCGGAACCCTTCTCTGTATCAGCAAATCCTCCTCCTCCAGCAAAGAAGCCAGCAGTGGTTCAACATTTGTCACCGGAGGAGGCGGCGGCGCCATTGGCGGGGCAAACTCAGATTGGAGCGGGTCAATCAAGCTGGCATCCCCCTGACTGGGCGATTGAGCCTCGTGCCGGTGTCTACTCTCTGGAGGTTGTGAAAGACGGCCAGATCCTTGATCGGATTCATCTAGATAGACGGAAACATATCTTCGGGAGACAACATCAGACTTGTGATTTTGTGCTTGATCATCAGTCTGTTTCTCGCCAGCATGCCGCCGTTGTTCCCCACAAGAATGGCAGGTTTGTCATCTCTTTCTCAGGATTCGCTACTCATTACAGCTTTGGCCACTGTTGAAAGGAGTTTTTTTTTTTGTAGCATCTTTGTGATTGACTTGGGATCAGCTCATGGTACGTTTGTTGCAAATGAGAGATTGACGAAAGGTACTCCTGTAGAGCTTGAAGTGGGCCAATCCTTACGATTTGCTGCCTCCACAAGAATCTACCTTCTGAGAAAGAACAGTGAGGCTCTCTTTTCTCGCCCTCCACCTCCAGCCCAGATTAAGCTTCCCACACCTCCTGATGCTTCTGATGAGGAAGCTGTTGTTGCATACAATACTTTGCTAAATCGCTATGGTTTAAGCAATGGAGAATCGGGTTGTGTGTTAGGCAAAAGGAAAGAGAAGACCGCATCAGAAGCTGGTGTGGCTAAGAGGATGAAGAAAGTGAGAGTTAGCTTCAAGGATCAGCTAGGTGGAGAGCTGGCTGAGATTGTTGGGATGTCAGATGGAGCAGACGTGGAAACAGAGCCTGGTCCTATAAATGTCAAAGAAGGAAGTCTCGTGGGGAAATATGAATCACTGGTGCAAGTGACGCTGATACCCAATGGCAAAGGGAAGGAAGATAAATCTTTTACAGGAACCAGAGGTGTGACAGATCGACTCCAGGAAGCGATGAAGTTGTTAAAAGGGGTTCCAAAAAAAGGGATTTACGATGATCTTTACGGAGGTGACTCACTCGCCAAGGCCGTTGGCACGTCATGGGCTTCTTCTGTGAGTGAACCAGCAGCCAAAGATAAAGAAGAAACTGAATGCAGAGGGGTTGGTGAAGAAGATGATAACGACGATCTGTTTGGTGACTGAATGATTTTGAACACTGAGATTTATGCAACTCTTCTTCTTCTCTAATGTCTACATCCCATCACAAGATATGATGGATCAGTTCACATTAATCATGACGAGATAAATATGATGGATCATCACATTAATCAACTTTTGGATTACACAAAGATAAACAATGACGAGACTCTTGATGATCATTGGCTTCGAGATATTGGCCTTGACGCTGAAGACAAGTACTTTGGTGAAGACTAATGGACACAGTCAAAAGCCATACCTGGTCTATGTAAGATATGATCTCTCCTCTCTCTATCTCTTTACCTGCAACAATGATGATCATTGGTATAAGCGATGAATCCAGAGTTACCATGAGAGCTATATATATCTTATGATAAAGAGAGTGATTTCATTTCTTTACAAGTCCAAAACACCAACACAATTTCATGTTAGTTTTGGTTGAGAGATTATTCTTGAAATCTCTATGTACACTAGTACAATTGGTAAGTGTAATCAAATGATTATAGTCTGTAGTGGTTCTTGTTTCTAACTAGTTTAGTGTATATTTTTTAGTCCATGTGAATTTTCATTGAAGTAAATCATGAAGAGACAAATAGTGGAATGGTATAATGGTTAAGAGATGCGATGATAAAAACCGAATAATTGTATTTGGCAATATGATCATAGAATATTAAAATGTGGCTCGTAAATTAATTGATCCGCGGTTGATCCGGATTATCCGGTGACCCCGAAAGGTAATCGGTTTGCTGTTGTGATCGGATTTGAAAATATTGGTACCAAAGAAGTTGCGTATATTCTTTTGGAAATTTTCTTCCTCATAATCAAAAGTTCAATGGTATTTAGAAGATATAACTTTTTATATACATTTTAGACGAAAGGCATAACTGAACATACAGAGCTCTAAGCTGTAAAGCTAAAAATATTTTATAAATCGACTTAAACTTCTCTTTGTTTAACTTTGGAGAATTTTTGGCTGTTTATTGTGAATTGGATGTTTCTGAGTAGGGCCAATGCAAATGGAGTGCATTGGATTTGATTGACCGTACAATTCTCTCCCTCAAGGCAGACCAATTCCATCAGAAGGAAGACATTTGTACTCAAATACCTCACCTTTCATTCTATTCCACGTTTGCCTTTTTGCATTATTAAAATAGTACACTAATGACGTGAGTTGACTTCCTCCTCCCCCACAAAAACAGAGATTCCATAGTGGAAATGGACAACATGTAAAACACTTGTAAAAATGGTTTTTAATGCTTTTAAGTTGTGGGGGAAGAGGGGAAGGTATTGTCTGGGGATCCACGCATCTTCAATAGTATAAAGAAGAAAGAAGCTAATATGTGTTGCAACCAAATTAAAACTCTCTTTTTGAGTTAGCCTATTCAACTCCTAACTCCTAGTGTGGTCCATTGTATTTATCATAAGAGTAAACTCACTTGTAATTAATTATAGTACTAGGGAAGACCCACTTTTGTTTCTCACTTTCTTTCTGTTTGGTGAGAAGTTGTTTTCCTTATGCAAAAGATGGAATGCATGGAGGACACTTGTGTCTGGCTTTTTATTTTTAATTTTGGTTGTGGATACTTTTTTTGATATACTTACCCACCTCAACCCTTTAATACCACACAATCTACCTCCTTTCATCTTTTCTGTTCTCTTAGTTTTCACCTTATCTTCGAAGGAGACCATAGAGTCAGAGACTCCAACTTATAGCTACTAGATATGCTCTGAAACACTACCTTTGCACCTTCGATGACAGATAGGTTAGTGAGCCAAAATTTCTGGTTTTTCATTTTCAAACCAAAACAAGTTTGAAGGAAATAAATATCAGACACCATTTGGAGACTGAGTCCATGCGGGGAGCAACAAGTGATGAGGCCGGGACCCTTGTTTCCATTCAACTCTTTCTCTCTCTCTCTCTCTCTTGAGATTTTATTTCACTAACACTTTATGTCAATTTGATCATTACCACTTTCACATCTCTCTCTCTCTCTCTTCTTCCTCCCTCATATCAACCTTTGAGCACACCAGTTTTTCATGGTAAATCAATCATCCTTTTGCTTGATCTTTTCCCCTTTTTTTTTTTTCATTCTTTTGGTTTTCAGAATTGTATCATAAACTACAGGTGTAATTGTATCATTTAGCAATACAGATAACAAAAGTTTCAGCTTCAACAATAAAGATGAAGTTCATGAAAATCGGGACAAAGCCTGACACTTTCTACACTCAAGAGGCTTCAAGGTTGTTCCTTCATCTCTGTGTGCCTCTAAATTCCTAAATCGCATTTCTCTAATAAAATATATACACTGCAGGATTTTGATAACAGACACACCAAACGATCTCGTTATTAGAATCAACAACACCACTTATCATCTCCACAGAGTATATATCTCAAATGACTTTATTCTCATAGCAGCAACACAGAGTATATATCTTTATACATGTATGTTATAGTGGTTTCCAAATTTCTCTATTGCAGTCTTCTCTTTTTCCAAAATGTGGGCTGTTGCCAAGGCTTTGTACTGATTCAGAGGTGTCTGATAGTGTTACCATAGAGCTGAATGACATACCTGGGGGTGCTGATGCTTTTGAGTTGTGTGCTAAGTTCTGCTACGGCATCACCATCAACATCAGTGCTCATAACCTTGTGAATGCGCTCTGTGCCTCCAAGTTTCTTCGGATGTCTGATTCTGTTGAGAAGGGGAATCTGTTACCAAAGCTTGAATCTTTTTTCCATTCCTGCGTTCTCCAAGGCTGGAAGGACTCCATTGTCACTTTGCAGTCCACTGCCAAATTGCCAGAATGGTGTGAGAATCTTGGAATCATCAGAAAGTGTATAGATTCAATTGTGGAGAAGATCCTCACTCCAATTGCAGAGGTTTGTTCCATTTTCTCTTTTGAGTCCAGATGATTTTCTTGCACATCCATTTGATCTTTCTTTTTTGCAGGTCTCCTGGTCTTATACATACACCAGGCTAGGCTACGCAAAGAGACAGCACCGCTCTGTTCCAAGAGACTGGTGGACAGAAGACATATCAGACCTTGACTTGGACTTATTCCGCTGTGTTATCACAGCAGCCAGGTCAACCTTCACGCTGCCGCCTCAGCTCATTGGTGAAGCTTTGCATGTATACACCTGCCGTTGGTTACCATACTTCAAATCAAACAGCCATTCAGGTTTCTCAGTTATAGAAAACGAAGCAGCACTGGAAAGGCATCGGCGTGTTGTTAACACAGTTGTGAATATGATTCCTGCAGATAAAGGGTCGGTTTCAGAGGGGTTTTTGCTGAGACTTGTTAGCATAGCAAGTTATGTGGGAGCATCTCTCACAACAAAGACTGAGTTGATTAGAAAAGCTGGTCTGCAACTTGAGGAGGCAACTCTTGATGACCTCTTGTTGCGTTCAAACTCATCCTCTCATCACCGTCGCTATGATACCGACTTGGTTGCTACAGTTCTTGAGAGTTTTTTAATGCTCTGGAGAAGACAGTCTTCTGCGCATCTTTCTAGTAACAACAGTCAATTGCTGCATTCAATCAGGAAGGTGGCAAAGCTTATTGATTCCTATCTTCAGGCAGTCGCACAAGATGTCCATATGTCAGTTTCCAAATTCGTGTCTCTTGCTGAGGCAGTGCCCGACATTGCACGCGAGAGCCATGACAGACTTTACAAAGCGATCAACATATATCTCAAGGTATCATATGCTCTGGCCTGCAGAAGGGCAACTCTAGATATAGTTGAGAGTCACACCAGTCTAGTTTTAGCAAACATCCATTTTATGCACTGAACATGGATACAGTATTTGGAACTGAAAAACATTAAATACATGTCAGGTGCATCCCGAGATAAGCAAAGACGACAAGAAACGACTATGCCGAAGTCTTGACTGCCAGAAATTGTCTGCAGAGGTACGTGCCCACGCGGTGAAAAATGAGAGGATGCCATTAAGAACGGTCGTCCAAGCCCTCTTCTTCGACCAAGAGAGCAGTTCCAAAGGAGTATCAAGTCGATCAGAGAGCCAAGAACTCGTCTCAAGAGGTAAAGAGATGCCCCCGGATATACACAGCAATATGCACAAGCTTCACCTAGGTCCAGCTGAAACAGCTTCTTTAGGGAAAGCTAAGAATATACTTGAGGGAGGAAGCAAAAGAGGAGAAGAGAAAATTAGATCCAGTACAGACCCCAAGAAGATAGTGCTGAAAAGAACAGAGTCAAGAGCATAAGTAGAGACAGGTAGTGGACTAAACGTCTTAGGCCACAGAAATTCAGTTTCTTCTTTGCACTCACCAGATTTCTGCTTCTTTTAATTATCTTCCTAAAAAGAATCGATGATGATTGTAGAACCCAGTGGTATAATCTGTATTAATACAGTGCAGAGCTCAAGCTCCTGCTCAACCATTCTCGTGTAGCTTGTATCTTAAGAAATCGATTATGCAACTACCATGAGCCATGGGATAATACGTAGTAAAATGTGGTTATTAGGATAAATGATAGAAAGGGTTTTAAAATCCCATCTTTGTTTCAAACGTTTCCCATTTCTCCCCTGGATTTGCCTAGAAATCTAACATTGCTCGGCACTCAAATGTCCTTCAGCTGCTCTCTTGTTGATCACTAGTGCTATTTAGATTAAAACGTACACATAGTTACCAATGCATTGTTTGATCATATACATGAGATTACTACTAGCTTACATGATCTTTGCTATGGTTTAAGCAATGGAGAATCGGGTTGTATGTTAGGCAAAAGGAAAGAGAAGACCGCATCGGAAGTGGGTTTGGCAAAGAGGATGAAGAAAGTGAGAGTGAGCTTAAGGGGTCAACTAGGTGGAGAGCTGGCTGAGATTGTTGGGATGTCAGATGGAGCAGACGTGGAAACAGAGCCTGGTCCTATAAATGTCAAAGAAGGAAGTCTCGTGGGGAAATATGAATCACTGGTGCAAGTGACACTGATACCCAAAGGCAAAGGGAAGGAAGATAAATCTTTTACAGGAACCAGCAGCCAAAAAGAGGGATTTACAATTGAGGAGAATGTGAAAACAGAATCTAATCAGTCTTTTATCTTATCTCAATTGTTTAGCCAATCAGTGAAAGCTTATAAACCTATCAAGAGATAGTGTAAAATTGTTACCTGATGTATCGGTTACATTATGTTAACCTCTTCTCTTTATTTCCGGGACTCTCTATATTTTGACGTTTTTTTTTTGTGTGAATAGACAATGTCCCACTATCACGCTCATCTAGATTGTGCCAGGGGAAGTCATCTTCAGTGATAAATTTATTTTTGGTATGAACGCTTAGTTTCATACAAATGATTCTCAAACTTTCCTTTTGTAGTTAAAAAAACAGAGATGATAGGTAGAAGCCTCTCCATACGTATCTGAATCTTTCCATGATGTCTGAATCCGCTTGAGTTCTTTAGCTACTTGGATCATCTTTGGTCTGTCTTTATCTCTTTCCTCGCAGCATCTCAAAGCCAGCACCACACATGCTTCCACCTGTAATCTTTGACTACTTGTGATGTCTTTCGCCACCACTGGATCAATTACTTCGTCGAGCTTCCCATTCTCACATAACCCTCTCACGTAGCCAAGAATACCTTCGGTATACCCATAAGATCTGGTGAAGATAACGGGTCTACCAGTGAGAAAAGCCAACAAACAGATTCCAAAGCTGTACATAACGGTATATTCCGTCACAAACCCCGTGGCTTGATGTGATTGATCGAGGTACCCAAATGTCCCCATGACTCTTTCAACTTGTATTCTTGATGTTCCCTCAGGGAGCGTAATGGAGAGCGAGAAATCAGACAACTTTTGGCTTAATGTGTCTATGTATGATGATCTTAGGGAACTCGATCGCGGTATCTATGCATCATACATAGACACATTATGTCAAGGATTCCAAAGCAATATCTTTTCCAGAGGTATTGAATTCAGAAGGTCAGGATGACTATTTGTGGAAAATTGGAACTTCTTAAACCCTTCTACTACTATAGTCGATTGTAATAAGTCAGTCTGGTTTCACGAAGGATTCCAAAGCATGTCTTTATAACCTGGTTAACCGCAAGGCATCGACTTCATACTAAGGACATGTTGATAAGGTTGGGAATACCAGTGCCATCTGTGTGCCCATGTTTTTCTTCACTTCAAGAGCCCATGTTTCTTCACTTCAAAGAGCCCATGTTTCTCATCCTAGGTTGTTTGAGGATGGAGTTAGATAGATGAAAGACACATGCCGAGACAGAAATGTTGCACTCATCCTCAAGTTAGCGTATCAAGCTTCAATCTAGCTACCTCATCTGGATAAAAAAGGAATGCTTGGCTCCACCGTAACACTTCAAGACCTCCGAATTTGATCATCGTAGATATTATGACCCTCATTTGTTACCATCTTGATCCGCTCTCAAGAGCTCAACGAAACTGGCATCATGTTGCCTCTTACCTTTCTACTTGGTTTAATGTCTTCCAGCCATAAAGGCTTTGTTGTAATCTATTGCTTTTAAGGTTTGCCCCTCTGTATTCACTTAGCCCCTCGTCTCATTAAAAATATGAAAATACCCTTGACTTAGACAGTTGAACTACGTGATACATGGTACAACTGATACCAGTCGTACTATGTTGCATCCGCTGCACCAAATTGTATCCAATTAAATACTCAGTTGTACTAGTTGTACCACGGATCTGAGTTTCGAAACCTGGTCGCTCGGATAGAATCTTATCATGCATCTATTGAGCTATGCTACCGTATTTCCATTAATATTAGTTACATTTACAAATATAAAATATGATTTATGGGTAAAATTTGTCCCATGAGTCAAATGAGAATAAGATTTGGTCAACAAAAAAGTTGGAAACAAGGAGGAGCGAATGAAGACCTTGATTATTTGTGGCCGTTGTTTACTTTCTATGAATAAATATGGCAAACTGAATCTTTGTTTACCATGTGCTTTATTTGTTTTTATAAAACGGTATTAGTGTTTTTTACACGGTTTTTGATATGTTACGAGGCGTATTTTTAAATTTCACCATAGAGCCTATAAAATGTTTACGTCGGCCATGCTACTCTGGTTGAACGCTAGCAGAGATTGATATGAGATTAACGTGCAACTAAAGAAGAGGCAAATCCCTACATGCACTAAAATATGATGTGTATTAATTGTTTTATTTTGATTGGTTTTCAAAATGTGTTTGAAATGAGGTGTTACTTTCATAATGGTATTTATTGTTTTTGGTTTTAATCTATAACCAGATACTATCCCGCACTAAATCGCGAGATTATATATTTTTTAAAAGTAATGTTAAGTATTTCTTTGAGAGAGTTATGGTTATAATATTAGAAAAAAATATTAAAAAGTGTAAGTATTATTATTTACAAATATGAAATCATGGAGGCGAATATTTGATATATTGTAGTATATTGGTAATTGCGAATTCGGTAATTTTGTTGATACAATATTATTATTAGTGTAAATTTTATTTAATTCATATTAGTAGAGTTTAAGATATAAATATGATTGTAAATGTAACATGAAATCTATATATATTTGACATGTAACATTTTCAAGATAATGTTTTTAAGAAATAGTATAATAAATTATATAAAGTTCTCAAATTTTTTGTTAAAATATTTCTTTTTACTATTTTGATTTCATAAACTAAGATTTTTTTCATTTCATATTATAATTAACCAAGAAAAATAATTTAACGTAATAAAAATCCTAACATATTACTTTACATAAAAAATTAGTAAATAATTAGAAAAGAAGACATATCTCAACGAAATCACTTTTGTGTTTCCATTACTATCTCCCACTACATGCATGAATATAACAAAAATATGTGACAAAAGATATGAAACTTTTTATTATTAACAACATAAATATAATATTATATATATATATAAATGGAACAAATAAAACAATATTAGGGATTTAAGTGGAATGAATATTTCGTTTAGTGGAATGAGATGATCTTATATATATATATATATAGTGAAGTGGGAGTGCTTGATTTAAGAGTTTTAGAGAAAAATATCTTGTTTATCTTGTTGCAAAAGTTTTTTATAATGTTTAGCTTGCTGATTGAATTAAATTTTGTTTTTTTATTTTAAAACCTTGTCAAAAATTCTAAAAATTTAAATCCTTAGGTTAGTTATGAGATTTTCTTTATATTGTATATGTGTTTATTTATCAGCTTTATTGTTAAAATCTATTTTTAGTAATTTTATTAATGTCAATGAATAAAAATTAATTAGATTCTAATGATTCTGGTATTATATATTTTATACATTCATATACATAGTTATGAAAAACAATAATTATCGGATTTTAATGATTATGAAAATATTAAAGTCAATATTGAAATTTTCCATTTTGGTAACTAACATTTAATTAGTTTTTTTAATGGATCACATAATAATTAATGGGTCAAATAATAATTAATAACTAAAGTGCCCTTAATGAGAGATTATAATGTGTTATTTGTTGTAATGACGATGTGATGTAAATATTAACATTTTGTAAGGTTTATTTTTAAATGTACTCCCTAAATAATAATAAGGGGATCTTTTCTAAATATTGTTATTATGCTTTAAATTTTTAGTTTTTGTTTTATGTGATTAAAAATTAATATATTAAATTTATTAATACTATAATCATAATAATAACTCACAAAATTTTATAAGTAAAATTAAAAAATTAGACTCATTAGTCATTGAAAAAATTATATTAATATATTAAATTATATAAGCATATGAAAATAATTTAGAATGTGCAATTGACTCATTAGTCATTATAATATTAATTAATATATTAATTAATGAGTCAATTGCACGTTCTAAATTATTTTCTTATGCTTGATTTGTAGAGATATATTTTGTTAGTAGATGTAGAACCTATAAAATGATTTATAGAGATTTTTAATACGAAAAGGGGTCAACGAAACGAAATCTTATTAAACAAAATTGTTTCTCTTATAAACAAGTATATATATAATTCAAATACATACCTACTCGTTCAGCTAATCATGTTGTGCACGAACAGTCAGGAAATGCCATAATTTTCCTATAAACTTAAATAAGCAACTATTACAAAAAAAAAACAATTTAGAAACCCAAAAACCGAACGATTATACGATTTTTAGCCGAACTGCACTGAAACAAATCGAAAATGAAATATTGAGTCCACCAAAAAAATTGTAGAAATATAGATGAACCACCAAAAAAAGAATTAATTTGTAGATGAACCACCAAAAAAAAAGATTAATTTGTAGATGAACCACACAATTGACTACATTATAATGTCTACATATATTTTACTTATTAGATTATATCAGTCCATATCTAAATTTTATTTATCGATATTATTCCATAATAATATATAATAAGAAGGTTAAAATTTGAAATTGAATCACACCCAAAAAAGGGAAAAGATTAATCTGTTAAAGAAGAAAATATATACTGTTTATATTTTGTCATTCTATATCTATATTTTATTTTTTGAAATCATTTCCATAATAATAATAATAATAATAATAATAATAATTATTATTATTATTATTATTATTAAAAAAAAATTGGATTTGAACAAAAAAAGAAGGAAAAGGTTAGTTTGTTAAGGAAGAAAATATATTATGTTTTTTTGTTGTTGTTGTAAATAGTCATCTAATTTTGAATTAATGACTAATTATTATCCAGCATATGTTTTGATCCATTATATTAATTATTTAAAGATTTATAAGAAAATATCAACGATTATAGTTTACTAAAATTATGAATTTTTAATTGTTAAGGAAAATTTGGATATATTTGTTTTTTTCTTTAATGAGATATACAGATTGTAAACTATACATAACAAGATTTTTAAATCAATTACTCACCAAATTTATCGATAAAATCTTTAAAATCCATTTTATTTTACTTTCTGACATATATATATATATATATATATATATTCTTTTGTGATATTTCATTGTGCAGAACCACTGTTGTCATAATATTTGTAATTCAAAAACTCCAATAATCACACAAAAATGACTAAATTCATTATTTGTGGTTTCTTCATCATTTTTATTCTAGGTTTCTTTTTCATATTTATCATGCTCTAAATCTGATATAAAATTATGTGTTTGTATGTGTTCGAAAATAAAACTGATATTTTATGTTATTTAATAATAATTTTGTAGGGATGATGGTGAATGAGATTGAAGGACAGCAACGACTATGTGAGGAGGTTTTAAATGAAGATTGTAACGCTGACAATTGTAACGCTCTGTGCCTACAAAAACGGAAGGGATTGGGCCAATGCGTCAGAAGACCCGCCGATACCAAGGAGTGCCATTGCTTTTATCCTTGCATTTAAAGTTTTTTTTTGTTTTTAAAAAAAATTATTATCTCTTTATCTACAAATTATCATCAAAAATAAAATAATAAATAAATATTTACTTGCAATCCATTTTATTTTTACAAATACGGTAAAACTCCTATAAATTAATAAATTAATCCAAAGACTATAAATATTATAAATTTTATCAAGTGACTTTTGTGCTGTGGTATCACCTCATCTCACTAGGTGTATGGCCGGTTCGAATGCGTTGGAAGGGGATATTCTCCCAAGAAAAAAAACACATGGTTTTGTCTCCCTCCTAGGAAGATGTATGGTCCTGCGTGTGGACTCCGAATCTCCTGGTCATAAAAAAAAATCCATTTTTCCACCATTGTTGTATTTATTTGTGTATGGGTGATACTATATAATATTATTGTACTTTGGATGTATCAACTTTTGTATCCGATTTCAAATCAATGAATCAAATTTATTATATATACTACCTAAAATTAATTTTATAGATAGTCATAGGAAAAAATTTGGCTGCTTTTTAAAATAGATAAGAATGATTTAGATTCACTGATTTCTCAACTTTTCAAAGAAAATTTTTTAACTAATACAGATATTAGTTCACGTATTTAAGGATTATATTTCTTTTAAAAATATTTAGGTACAAGATTTCAAAAGTCATTAAATGATAAATCGACTAAAAAATAATATGAATAAGAGAATTCCCAAATTATAAAACAAAACTGAATTGGGTCCAAAAGATTCATCGAACTTAAAGGCCCAAAAAGGTCCAATAATAAAAAAGTGTCTAAATTTGTCTTATAAATCTTTGAAAATCAAGGACAGAAGCGTCAAATCATTTTTTTTTAACACAAAACACATTCCATAAATATTTATACGGTTCGAATACACCTCTGATCATGATCGACCAGTGGCTGGAGCCAAGCTGGGGGAGATACATCCAATGTTGCATAATAAGTAGGACAAGAAACTACATGTCTAGCCATAGAGTCGACACAGACATTACAAGTTCGAGGAGCAAATTGAAAAGAGAAACATCGATCCCTGTTAAAAGAGCCTAAAATGTCCGATGTGAAGGAGCTAAGTCGCGGCCACTCTTCAGGGGCATTCAGCGCTTGGATCAGGTTCTTGCAATCCGATTCAAATATCACATTAGTGAGACCTTGATTGTTGATGCATCTTACGGCCCAAGCCAACGCTGAAGCTTCAGTTTCTAACGGGGAGACCAGTTTTGGGTAGCACTTTGCTCCCAGGTGTCTCACAGAACCTACATTATCTCTAAGGATCCAGCCTATACCACTATTGGTGCCATCAATCTTCCAAGACCCATCAACATTACATTTTAGGAAACCTAACCCAGGGGGTAGCCACTTTTTTGGAATGTTGACAGGTTGATGCAAGTTTGGAGGACCATAACTTACTTGAGTGGTATTAGATGTGAGCCATTCCTCTGCTGACACAGTAGCTGTGCTTAACAAAGCATCCACTTGCATATCTAGCCCTGAAATGACTAAGTCATTTCTTCTCTTCCAAAGGTGCCACAGGATCCAAGGCCAATGTCTATACCTGTCTTTCTCAGACGCATCTGTCTTGTTCTCTAGATTCGGCAGCAGTAAGGCACTTAAGGCAAAGGGAAGGAAGATAAATCTTTTACAGGAACCAGCAGTCAATTGAGGAGAATGTGAAAACAGAATCTAATCAGTCTTTTATCTTATCTTTTCTCAATTGTTTTAACCAATCAGTGAAAGCTTATAAACCTATCAAGAGATAGTGTAAAATTGTTACCTGATGTATCGGTTACATTATGTTAACCTCTTCTCTTTATTTCCGGGACTCTCTATATTATGACGTTTTTTTTGTTTTTTGTGAATAGACAATGTCCCACTATCACGCTCATCTAGATTGTGCCAGGGGAAGTCATCTTCAGTGATAAAGGGTCGGTTTCAGAGGGGTTTCTGCTGAGACTTGCTAGCATAGCGAGTTATGTGGGAGTATCTCTCACAACAAAGACTGAGTTGATTAGAAAAGCTGGTCTGCAACTCGAGGAGGCAACTCTTGAAGACCTCTTGTTGCGTTCACACTCATCCTCTCATCACCGTCGCTATGATACCGACTTGGTTGCTACAGTTCTTGATAGTTTTTTAATGCTCTGGAGAAGACAGTCTTCCGCGCATCTTTCTAGTAACAACAGTCAATTGCTGCATTCAATCAGGAAGGTGGCAAAGCTTATTGATTCCTATCTTCAGGCAGTCGCACAAGATGTCCATATGTCAGTTTCCAAATTCGTGTCTCTTGCTGAGGCAGTGCCCGACATTGCACGCGAGAGCCATGACAGACTTTACAAAGCGATCAACATATATCTCAAGGTATTAGATGCTCTGGCCTGCAGAAGGGCAACTCTAGATATAGTTGAGAGTCACACCAAGTCTACTTTTAGAAATCATCCATTTTATGCACAGAACATGGATACAGTATTTGGAACTGAAAACCATTAATTACATGACAGGCGCATTCCGAGATAAGCAAAGACGACAAGAAACGACTATGCCGAAGTCTTGACTACCAGAAATTGTCTGCAGAGGTACGTGCACACGCGGTGAAAAATGAGAGGATGCCATTAAGAACGGTCGTCCAAGCCCTCTTTTTCGACCAAGAGAGCAGTTCCAAAGGAGTATCACACATACCAGTTCTTAGAATGAAATCCGAGGATATTTGCAACATCGGTCAACGCTTGCTTCCACTGATTTTTCACTTCCTCTATTTGTTTAAGGCAAGTCTTTTTAAATGCCTCTCCAAAGTCTCCACACTGTTTCCTAAGATGAGTTGGATCCAAACCGTAGAAAATTGGTATGGCCTAGTTTGAATTTAATCTTGACAAAAGAATAATAAGAGATCCACCAAGAGTTGACTCTGTTTTAGATACATCAATATGGTAACTATATAAAGCCAAATCATCTCATTACCAAATCATTTAGCTTCTTCGTCTTCTCTTCCCTCAATTGATTATTTACAGATACAGCCTTTGTAAACATACTTCTGCCAACTTCACAGACCTCATATGTCATGAACAGAATCAGTGCTTCCAAATTCTTTGTCAGATGAAAAGCTGCACAAACCACATTTCATTACATTTATCAAACTTGACCATTTGCTAGCCCAACAAATTTTTAAGCACAAAGAGAATTCAACTTTAAAAATTGAAGTCCATCGTATGGAATTACCAATCGAAACCAAATCTTTGGTTAGTGGCAGAATATATTAAATAGATTCCTAATTAAGATGATCTTTTGCTCTGTGCTAAGATAAGATGTTTTATGAGATATTTGGGTTACCTGAAACACTGAAGACTCTCTGTATGTCCTCTTTGTATCTTGTTGTTCCATTATAACTGGCAAAACTACTCATTTCAAATATTCACAATCAAAGATTCAAAGTGAAATCTTTTGTTCTTCGTGAGTAATCTGCAAAATATAGTGGTATATTATACAAAATAGTTTCTGGTTGAACTTAAAAAATAATTGTGGGATATAAGTATTATGCATAGTACATGCTCAATGCTTACCCTGATTCGCTTCTTGCTTCTCTTTGTCTCTTCATTGCTGTCTCCAGATTCTTCACTATGTTCAGTCTCATTAATCGTATTGTCTTGATCGACTTCACATCCATCTGGAAAATAATTTCTACTACCAAGTCGGATCTCTGGTGATGAAAAGTCATCGGTGACTCGTATACCCCATTCTTTTAATGTGGACGTAGAGTCACTACTATACCCCAGTCGTATATCCATGTTCTCGTAGTTCAGTTCAGTTAGAGAAGCATTATCATCGTTTAGAGGGAAACAACATTCGAATATAAGAAGTTGGATACCCTTAGGTAAAAACAACTTATTTGGTCGATGAGGGGAATCAAAGTGGTTACCAAGTCTACCTTTGAACCGACAAGATACGTGGATGGAACATTCATTGTAGTCAGCAGATTGGGCGTCAACCACAACACAAGCCTTAAATCTGAAGAACGGTTGAGAGGGAGATGTCTCTAGTAGATGGATATTGGTGAGAGAGGTTCCAGTAGTACGGTGAGTGAAATATGAAGGCACTTGTTCACCAGACAACAACATGTACCTGGGACGGATTGGTTCTCTATCCACGTTGAAGTTGAAGCAGCTGATAAAATTGTTTGGAAAAGAAGAGGGAATATTGTCTGTTGCCATTGCCACAACATTTGAACTATCATTCCACGTAGCTTCAGTCAATGCCCTGCAGTCTGAAAAGTTTACTCTGTGAAGATGTTTCAGTTTAGAAATGTGGAGGGAGACACATTTTAATCTGTTGCATCCATTCATATATAGCTTGCCAAGCCTAGAGAATTTCTCAATCCACCAAGGAACCTCTTCAATCCCTGTATTCTCTAGATCGAGCTCTTCGATGTTGGTTGAGATATCAGGAAAAGTCCTCAATCGTGAGCATCCATTGAGATAAAGGTATCTGAGAAATGGAAAGTTGATGCCAGTGGGAAGAGTCTCCAGATTTATACAATCTCTAATTACCAAATCAACAAGTGTAGTGAAATTCTGAATAGACGCAGGAAGCTCCTTCAAATTAGGAATATCCGAGACACAGAATTGGGATAAAGAGTGAGGCAGCGTGGTCATGAGAGGTGTAAGGGGAAGAACCAAAAAAAAAAAAAAAAAAACATAGATGAAATCAGCTAAGGTTCTATGCTGTGCACAATAAATAATTTACTTTTAGTTAATATATTATTATGTGAATTAATATATGGATTGTTCTTGTATTTTTGGACAAATCACAGAGAACCGTTATTCATAGAATAAAAGAACAATTATTTATAATTGTCTTCTCTCCTTCAAATTATTTACCAAAGTCTCATGGTGATGACACGTCAATCAAAATTTTCTCCAATGATTCTATTTTTAATATATAGAACATATTTATATTTTGGGTTGTTTCAAATCTTAGTGTAAGTTAAAATGAAACAACACTCTGTAAACATAAATTAACTGTTTTTGTTATTTTCAAAAAAAAAAAAAGAACTTTCATGTAACGTACTTTAATTCTTTTAATATTTCATAACAAAATGAAAATATTAAAAAAAATTCCTAAAATTCCAAAGAAATTTAGAAATTCATAAAAAATGATTAAATAGTTTGTGTACTTTTATGAAAATAGCTAAAAGTTTTGTTTCTGCACTTAAAAACTAATATTATCAGATAGCTTTATTTGATTGTTGTTTTTTTACTTTAGAATATAGGTTTTTTACAGACCATCTACACTAGTATTTTACATAAGAAATTAAAAACAAAATGTTAATAATCATAGTGGTACTAAACAAATTGTTTTCCTCTCAAATTTCATTTTTCACAACGTTTGATCAAAAATCAACTTAAGGAAAATGATTTTTCGTATAAGAATTTTGGGTATAAAAAAAAAAGTTGGGAAAATGTAGGTTAAGTAAGATACCTGAACTCTTCTCCACAGTTTCTCACTCTTCATTTGAGTCATGGAAAGAGTCACAAGATTCTTTAAACTCAAGCTAGAGGGAAATGTTTCAATCCCTGTCTCATCTAATCCGAGCGATTTGAATTTGGTTGAGATATCAGGGAAAATTTTCAACCGTGAGCAACCGCGGAGCCTAAACTCCAGAAGAGATTGGAGGTTGATTCCTGTGGGAAGTGTCTCCAAATTTATGCATCCTGTCATCTCCAACCTCTTCAGTTTATCGAGATACTCAATAGTGGAAGGAAGCTCCACCAAACTTGAGCAATATTCAAGATTGAGTGCCTCAAGGTTGGTGGCCATCGAAAGATTTGGTATTTCTTTCAAATTTGTAGATCTCTGCAAATCAATGTCCTTGAGCCCTCTAAGTGACTGAAATATGAGAAAGTTAGACATCACTTGAAAGGGATTTCATCTCGATACTAATAATGTTATAATTTGTATAAAACTTACATGAACTCCTTCCCATAGCCTCTCGAGTTTGCTATATGACATTTGCAGCTTAACGAGATTTTCAGTACAAAAGTTAGAAGGCATATATCTCATCGGGTATCCATCCAACCTTAATAATCTAAGTTTAGGTGGCAAATAGTTGAAGCTTTCCGGTAAGTGCCACATCACCTGGTTCCATTTTTTAGAGTAGATTTTTAGAAAAAGGAGATTACGCATCCCTTTGAAGGCATTCTCATGTATATGCAATTCATCAATCTCATCCATTTCTAATGATATACCTAAAACCTTTTTGGTACCCTGTAATAATAAGAAAAATATCAATTAATATAATTCACATACAACATGATTATAATCTTATATTATGGAGTGAGATATATGAAAAGAGCACGACAAAACTTACAGTGTTTTCTTCAAGTAAATCACATATATCTTTCGCATCCACAAGGAATTCTCGTTCTCCTGGCTCAATAGATTGGCCACGAACGATCTCCTTACCCAGTTCTTGCAGCAAAGAGTGCATCTCAACAATTCCGTGTACTATATGTACGAGAGACTTATCAACGAGGTTTTTCAACCCGATATTAATATCCAAACCGCTGTCTGCTAGTAGCAGCTTGATGTCATTGACTTTTTCACCATTGAAAAGACATGCAATGTGACGAAATATCGCTTTATCTTTTTGGTTATTTAATCCATCGTAGCTAAGTCTTAGCGTCTTCTCGATTTTACCATCCAACCCATTTCGAAGCCTCGGAAGCATATCTATCAAATCCTCTTTGTCTCTACCCCGTAAATATGAGCCAAAAACCTTAAGACCCAAAGGAAGATTACCGGCACACAATGCAACTTCAGAAGCAAGCTCCATCAAACCATCTGGTGGAGAGTTTTTCCTAAAAGCATATCTACAAAATATCTTAAGCGCAAGCTCTTTAGATGGGAGACAGACCTCATAAATATGATTGATCCCATGGGCCCTTAGAAAATGTTTATCTTTTGTAATCACAATGATTCTGCTCCCACATCCAAACCAATGAATTTGACCCGCCAAAGTATCTAGCACCACTTGATCATCCAAATCGTCAATAAAGATAAGAACTTTGCGGCGATTTAGCGTCTCTTCCATTGCACCTAAATGATTTATCTTTATGTCTTTTTGTCTAAAATTTCAGACAAGAAACTTCTTAGCAAATGCAACTTCATGTTATAATCGTCGGGGTTGCCACCTTTATAAATTTCCACACTCTTAGATATGAATGCTCTGTCAATGAAAACACTACCTTGGAACCGACGAGAGAGTTGACTATATAAAGCCCTTGCAATGGAAGTCTTGCCGATTCCTGAGGAGCCCCAAATCCCAACCATCCTCACTTCCTCGGATTCTAAATGCAATAATTCACTCATCTCTGCAGTATGAGCTTCCATTCCGACAAAGTCCTCAAAATCCTTCGATGGAGTGAAATTCAGTTTACCCAAGATATCATTTGCAATTGCTTCAATCATTTTTGCTTCGTTAGGCCTAACAGGATGAAAGATCATTTCACAACAATGAGTACCAATTGTCACATGTCAAGGTCTATAGATGGAGTTGAACATTTACAAAAACTAAACAAACAAACAAATGTTTATTGGGATGGATTATCCATATGAAAACTCAAAATGGAAACAAACAACATTTAAATAGACTATCCAGATGGAGTATTTGGATGGAAATTTTAGATGAAGAAACAAACAGGCTCAAAAAGATTTACCAGTTCTGAGAATGATATCCGAGGACATTTGCTACTTCCGTCAATGATTGCCGCCAAAGTTGTGTTTTATCCTCTGGGTGTTTCCGGCAAGTCTTAGCAAAAGCCTCACCAAATTTTCCGGTTTGTTTCCTGACATGAGATGGATCTAAACCGTAGAAAACCGGTATAACCAGTTGACCAGATTCTTCCTTGCATTTGACGATCTCCAGTAACTCGTCCAGGCACCAGCTGGAAGATGGGTACTTTTCCGAAAACACAACCACCGCAATCTTTGAAGTCCTGATCGCTTGTTTAAGCTCGGGATCGAGCGAATGGCTTCTTTCGATCTCATTGTCTTTGAAAGCAGTGATAAATTTCCGATCAAGTTCTTTTAGAAAGTGGCTAAGGAATGTTACACGGACGTCTTCCCCGCTGAAGCTAGGGAAAACATCGTACACCCAATTGCAGGAAGAGGAGTAAGAAAGAGCCATTAAGCAAAGTAAAAAAAATGTATTTCTTGAAAAGTCACCGACTCACTCTTAAGAACAATAGCACTTAAAACTTGTTTTAAGCTTGTACAGAGTCTCGTGGGCAAGTCTAACGGAGACTTTTTGGTACCAATCGAATCTTTATGCTACGAAAGAAAAGAAAGCCATTGGTGGATCTAAAATCAAGTAGCACTAGTGATATAATATTCCAGCGGAAAGAGAAGAAAACTTTGGAAAGGAAAAGTATTTCTTGAAAAGTCACAGACTCATATATAGTCTTGTAGAGAGTCTCGTGAGCTTGACGAATGTTTCTAATTTGTTGACTTAATCACGGCCGCACAAGGGCACATGCATATGTTTCATAGCATCTTTAAGTCTTATCCTTACATTACTTTCTAAACTTTTGTTTTCAATATATCATCTATTGGTTGGTGGAGTCTTCAATCTTCAATTCCTTCTTAAAACTTTTCAGCGAATTTATTTTTATTATCTACTTTCTATGTAAATTCTAGGCTTAACAACTTGCTCGTGTGAAAATGAGGAAATGCTACAGCAATTTTATATAACAGAAAAATACAATCTCACTTTATATAGCTTAATTTAAGATTTTAAAATTTTACATCCATGTCTTCACTGTGTAAATTTATTCAGTAATTCAACTGATTTTAGCTTCAGGTTATATAAGCAAAGCAATCAGGAGTTAGAAAAGTATAGGATCCATGAACAATACAATTGTGTTGTGGTCTTATTAAATCTCGTGTAAATCAATTGTGTTGTCCAAAGCTATTAATAGGTTTCAATTATGGTGTAGAAGGATCTGAGAAATTTTATAAGTACAAAGTAAATCAAAATAGAAGCCAATGGACACCGTATGAAATCACCACTCAAACCAACTATTTGGTCGTTAGCAGAAACTATTAAATAGGTTCTTACTTAGATGCTTCTATATATGTTTTGTCTCACTGTTGATCTGTACTCTTGAAAACTTGTCTTTTTTGGGGGGTAAAATGTGAAAATTATCATTACCTTTGAACCTGATACAATCGAGCATTAGATCCTCACAATATTACAAAATCAAAAGACATCAAAAGGAAAAGAGATACAAGTGAAGTATAATTCAAGAAGTGAGGCGGCAAAACCATCAACGGATAAAAAATTAGTCGATCTCGGAGTGTGCGGTCAATTATTGCTTGAAGTGCTAATTCCGAAGTGGAGGCGTTGGAGAAGATACGTGTGTTGCGTTCACGCCATAAAGTGTAGATTGATGTTTGCATGACCAACTTGAAGATCGTTAGTTTTTTGGCATGAGCTGGTGTAGAGAATTGGCCTAACCATGAAGGTAAAAGCTGGAGATCCAATGGAGAGTTCGGGAAAATATGATCAATATGATCAACAAAGGGACGCATCACCACTTAGGAAAATCGGTTTTCATCCGACTTAATATTTTCCAACTTGATTCTTCAGTCCCATTGCAATCCGAAAGAATTTTTACCATAGGAACTTATTTCCTTCTTGTATTCTTAGACATCCAATCAATGATTCGGATAGGTATTGCTTCAACTGTCAAATCTTCCCTTAAGTTCGAAGGTGGCTTGTCTAGGACTTGGTCTCGATTTGATAAGCATTTTCTTAGCTGAGATACATGAAAAACATTGTAAAATGCCTCCATTTATGGAGGTGATATGCTCAAATTAATACCCTAAAAGTACTAAAGCGATTCTTTGCAGATATCGCGTCGAACACAAAAACTCAAGAAAATCACACAATAAATAACTTAGTGAGGATTAAGCTAAGCAAATCACAGTTAAACAAGAAAATAGGTGATCGAAATATGATTGTTTTAATTCAATTCAGGGAAGGATTAGGCTCGTGGTAATTCTCGCGAAATCAATGATAAATGACAATTAATCGCTTAAAGTTCAATTCAATTAAGCTCCGTTCTTGAACTCAAACACGAAAATAAAGCTAACCAACTGTCGTTGAGAAAACTATCTAAGTCTAAAATCAAGAATTCCAAATCTCTTTGCAAATCCTACGATTAAACCAAAGAATCGGGCTCAAGTTTGATAAGTTCACAATTTGATTACACCAAATCTCTTTGCAGATAATCTAATTGCTCACCCTAGGTTTTATCAGATTACTCAATTGCACCGTCGTGCCTAATCGATTAATCTAAGTTCTATGTTCTAAGTGATCGATTAGAAATAGCTTTAAGAACAACCTATGGTGAAGAACTACTCAGATTATGAACCTTAACAAAATCAATCATCATAAATCAGAGAAATCCATATGAGAAAAACCCTAAACCTAAAATGGAACTACTCGTACATGATTGATGAAACACAAGACATAACTGAATAGATCATGAAATTAAATATGATAAAAGAATAAAAACAAGGGTTCAAGATCCTTTCTATGATGAACAAAGTCTTGGATCCGTCTCCTCACAAAAGTATTCAAAACTCAGATGGTGGCTCCCGAATCAAAATCCAAAGTAAGTGTAAAAGGTCTTCTAACCTAATGACTAATAGTTTGCTTAAATAGTCTAAAACACGAGCTGGGTCTCTTTGTAAATAAGGGAAAGTATTGGGCCTTTCGGTGAGAATTCTCTTCCTTGGATATTTCTCTATCTCCGCGTCCGTTACTTCGGTATCGATCGATACCGGGATGGTGTCGATCGATACTAAGGCTTCAAAACGGGTACTTTCTTCGGTTTGCTCCAAAAGGCTCCAAATGGTTCCAAAATCTCCAATTTCGTCCCAAACGTGCTAAGACCTGAAAAGACTCCAGAACGAGATAAAAGACACTAAAAAGACTCGATAAAACAACTTATATCATGGCTAGAAATGGGTAAAAACCATGATATATCAACTCCCCCAGACTTAGCCTTTTGCTTGCCCTCAAGCAAAACAGAAAACTAAGTTAGAGAAAGAGGTTTGAAAAACCTTAGAGATCCGACCTGTTATCGAAATCGCCGTGATGATCTTTTCCTAAGCGCCCACCGCTGCCTGATCAGCTCCAAATTCTAACCACCATGTACTTCTCCGCAGAACCCCAACTTCCAAAGACTTCACTCATTATCTCACACCAATATTCATCCAAGCTCTCATCGCCAGCTTCATCGCTGCAATCGTTGTTCAAAACCTTCTAGATTCTTGCCCATACAATATCATAGCTAAGGAACCATTTATTCAACAACATTTGTTGCTCTCGTGTATTATTTATCTCCCCGCACTTATTTCAAAATCAGTTCTCATTAGATTTCAACAGCGCAGGTTTTTCTGAACAAAGATATACAAATCAAGGTCCGAAACGCGAGTATTGATAAGTGTTTGCTACCGAATCCCCAGTTCTTACCCTCTCAATGCATCAAAAGTCTTAGGTGAATAATGGGGTCATAGGAAATTTTTCTACCCCTCACTTCAGGCCTTTGTGTGATCATTCCTTATCCAAGTAGAATAATGGGGTCATAGGAAATTTTCCTACCCCTCTATTCGGCGGAAATCATTTCATCTTTTATATAGATTTTACTGTTTTAACGCAAATTTGTATCCAAAAATTTTCACAGGAGAGATTATACCACAATTTTCAAACATGATGGGTTCCTTAGCCAGATATGAATGATGAATCAAGCTCTAAGAACACTAACCGCGTAGATGAAGTGCAAAATTTGGCTAAAGCTTGTGAAGAATATTGGGAGACATGGGTGATTTCTAGCTGGCTGGTTATCCCTTGGATTTTTCATTAGTCGAACTGAAACTAATCCTCTAACAGTGGTCACTCAAAAGCAAAACCAGAACAACAAAAATAAGCACAATCCGTAAATCTCTAAGTTGTTTTGACTCAATAAAACAAAAGGGTTTTTTTTTTTTTTTTTTTTTTTAGAATAGAGGGAACAAAATGAACAAAATGTCAAGAACTACCTCCCCTGCACTTAAACAACACTGTCCCCAGTGTGTATCAAGCCTAGAGAAAGCGAAGGAAAATAAGTGGAGAAAATGGCAATGATGAAGAACAAGAGGTGTTACCACAGACGGGTGGTATCGATCGACACCAGGTTGGTATCGATCGATACCGATAGAAACGTTTATCTCCTCGAAGTTGTATCGACCGATACCCAGGTGGTATCGATCGATACTGATAGCCAAACCCCGATTCACGACACAAAAAGAAAACAAAAACAAAAATTAGTATGTATAGACTTAACGGTGGGTTGCCTCCCACAAAGCGCTTGTTTAATGTCACGAGCCGACTTAAACAACAGTTAGGCAACGGGTGGATTAGCCGCAGGCACGATTTGTCCAGCTGGAATCTCGGCCACCCAATAGTGTTTTACCCTTTGCCCATTCACAGTAAATTGCGTCTCCGACGAATTAAACAAAGACGATAGCACCATGTGGTCGTACCTCCTTGACAGTGAAAGGACCTGACCAACGAGAACGAAGTTTACCAGGAAACAAGTGCACACGAGAGTTATACAGAAGAACCTGGTCATTCGGTTCGAATTGACGGGAGAGGATCTTCTTATCATGATAAGCTTTAACTCGTTCCTTGTATAACTTTGAGTTCTCGTAGGCATGATACCTGATGTCAATCGCCGCTCAGCAGCCTGCTTGATGTCATAGTTGAGTAGCTAAGTTGCCCAGATTCCCCGTGTTCGAGCTCAACCGGAAGGTGACATGCTTTCCCGTACAGCAGGTGAAACGGTGTAGTCCCAGCGGTGTCTTGAAAGCAGTTCTATATGCCCATAAGGCATCGTTCAACTTACTAGACCAGTATTTCCGCGAAGTACCCACAGCCTTCTCTAAGATTTCCTTGATCTGCCTATTGGAGACCTCAACTTGTCCACTGGTCGAGGATGATATGGAATGGCGACACGATGATTAACCCCATACTTCTTCAACAATCGCTCGAAGACCCTGTTGATGAAGTGACTGCCGCCATCACTGATGACGATTCGCGGGACTCTAAACCGTGGAAAGATGATGGTCTTAAACAGTTTGAGAACCACCGTGTGATCATTGGTCGGACTCGCAATCGCTTCCACCCACTTAGAGACATAGTCAACAGCCACCAAGATGTATTTGTTCTTGTGCGAGGATGGAAAAGGACCCATGAAGTCAATACCCCAGCAATCAAACACTTCGACCTCAAGGATGAAGTTCTGTGGCATCTCATGTCGCGTACTTATCTTCCCTCTCCGCTGACAGGCATCGCACTGAGAAACAAAAACATTAGCATCTCTGAACATAGTAGGCCACCAAAATCCGGCTTGAAGAACTTTAGACACTGTTTTGAAAGTAGCGAAATGCCCAGCGTATTCAGAACCATGGCAATGAAAAAGGACGTCGGGCACTTCAGACTCAGGAAGGCAACTTCTGTAGAGACCATCGAGCAATGCTTGTACGTATAAGGTTCATCCCAGAAGAAACGCCTTACTTCGCGTAGAAACTTCTTCCTCGCATAAGGTGTTGCGTGACTCGGTTCAGTTTTAGTAGCCAACAATAGTTGGCGATGTCAAGCATACCAAGGTCTGGAAGAAGTCGCCACAGCAGCTGAATAAACAGCATACGAGTTGATGCTATATGTCGACAAAATGTTGTAGTCAGCCGATGGGTGTCGATCGATACCAAGGTGGTATCGATCGACGCTGGAGTTCAGATCACGAGAGAAGTCGGAGTTCTCCTCCAAATCATTCTGATCTTCTATAGCAATGAAGTAGATGCGTTCTTCCTGGTAGGTAGTCATCGATAGGCACGCCCCCATCTATTTGCATGCGTGACAAGTGATCTCGCAACCCCATTCTCGATCCCTTTTTGTCTTTAACCTCTATGTCGAAACCCCGAAGCAAAAGCACCCAACGACAGAGACGAGGCTTGAGGTCTTTGTTCGAAACAGTACCTGAGAGCAGCATGATCAGTGTGAACGATCACTTTGCTTCCAACCAAATAGGACCGGAATTTCTTAAAAATGAAGACAACCGCGAGGAGCTCCTTCTCGGTTGTCTTGTAGTTGCGTTGGGCGTCATCCAACGTTCGGCTGGCATAATAGATGACATGCAACTTCTTATCTTTCCTCTGTCCCAAAGACAGCACCTACAGCAAAATCTCTTGCATCGCACATGACCTCAAAAGGTAAGTCCCAATCAGGAGGTTGAACCACAGTGCGCTTACTAGTGCCGCTGATAGCTTCGAAAGCAGCAAGGCAAGCAGTGAGTGAAGTCGAATTGCACATCCTTACACAAAAGAGCAGTGAGAGGTCGAGCAATTTTGGAGAAATCCTTCATGAATCTCCTGTAGAAACCAGCATGACCCAGAAACTTCTGATCTCTGAAACCGACCGTGGGGCTGCAAACTCGAGATGACTTGAACCTTGGCCTCATCAACCTCGATCCCTTTCTCCGAAACCTTGTGTCCCAAAACAATCCCAGCTTGCACCATGAAGTGACACTTTTCCCAATTAAGTACCGCATGCTTCTCTTCACATCGCTGAAGAACCTTGCATAAACCGTCCAGCATAATCCTTGAACGAAGACCCATAAATAGAGAAATCATCCATGAATACCTCCATAAACTCCTCGATCATATCAGTAAAGATCGAAATCATGCATCTCTGGAAAGTGGCGGGCGTTACATAGTCCGAATGGCATTCTGCGGTATGCGAAAGTACCATAAGGGCATGTAAAGTCGTCTTCCCTTGATCCTCGGGTGAATGGGGATCTGGAAAAAGCCTGAATACCCATCAAGAAAGCAGTAATATGGGTGACTTGCCAAGCGTTCCAACATCTGGTCAATGAAAGGTAGGGAAAATGATCCTTTCGCGTAGCAGCATTCAACTTCCTGTAGTCGATGCACATCCTATGACCAGTGATAGTCCGTGTCGAATCAGCTCGTTTTTCTCATTCTTCACCACCGTGATACCACCCTTCTTAGGCACGACATGAACAGGACTAACCCAAGAACTATCTCGAGATCGCATAGATGATCCCAGCTTCGAGTAGCTTCATCACTTCATTTCTCGACAACCTCCTTCATGTTCGGATTCAACCGTCTCTCGACACTCAACCGATGACTTTGACTCATCCTCCAAGTAAATCCTGTACATGCATAGGTCCGGGAGAGATACCTGAAATATCATCAAGAGAATAGCCGAGAGCCTTGCGATACTGCGCAGCTTGCTCAGCAGTAAAGTGACCTCCGCATTGTTCAAAGAAGAATTGACGATAATAGGATATGTTGAGTTAGGGCCAATAAAGACGTACCTTAGCTCGGCTGGAAGTGGTTTGAGTTCGATCTTTGGAGCCTTTTCCTCGCTCCAATCCCCGGTTATACTGACTTGTTTAGGAACCTCGCCCAAGTTGTTTATCACAGACATGGTGTCGATCGATACTACCATTGGTATCGATCGATACCGGGTCTGCATTGTCGAGGATTCTCGACATAACCAGTGGCATCGCCTTCTAAAGCCAATTCCAAACCCTCGCACAAACCAATGCTCGTTCCAGCGGATCCTCGATGTTTTTCCAGGAAATACTCTTCCGCAATGTCACCGAGTGTATCGACGTAGAAGGTTTGTTCATCGATGGTTGGTCGCTTCATGATCTTCTCCATGCTGACGTACATTACCAAATCACCAACGTTCGTAGTAATCTGTCCATTCTTGCAGTCTATCGAGCACCAGCAGTAGCAAAGAATGGTCTGCCTAGATAAGAGGGTCCTTAGGCTCGGCATCGTACTCTAACACGATGAAATCAGTTGGAATCAAGCAGTTACCAATCTTGACAGGCACATCTTCGAGAAGTCCCTCTGGCAAACGCACTGAACGATCAGCAAGGATCAATGAGATCCTTGTAGGTTGGTAATCACTTATCTCCATTCTCTTGGCGACGGAGTGAGGCATGAGATTTACGCTCGATCCAATATTGCAGAGGGATCGTGCAAAACGCTCTTGGAAGATGGTGCAGTCCAACACAAAGCTACCTGGATCTGGAAGTTTCTTAGGAATCGTGTTGGTGAGAATACTGCTGCACTCGGCTGAAAGCATCATAACACCTTCACTAAGGTTGACGTTGCTGGATACCATCCGCTTCACGTATCTTCTGAATGCGGGAGAAGTCTTGATAAAGATCAACAAAAGGGAGTTCAACTACCAACTTGTCCAACATTACCTTGCATCTCGCATCCTCCCATTCCTTTTTGGTCAGCTTGGGAGTAATAGGATAAGGCAACTTTGGTTTGTAGACTCTTTCTTTGACAGTTCAACGTTCTCCTTGGGCGCTGTCTCGGTATCGATCGATACTGGCGTAGTGTAGGTCGATACGGGGTAGCTTCGCTCGATATTGGGGTAGTGTCGATCGATACCCTGGGATTTTCATCATCCCACTCGTCATCTCCAGCAAGATCGACGGGATTTTCAGCTATTGGAGTCTGATTAACTCCGTAATTCACCACTTTTCCACTTCTCGCACTTATGGCGTTGATGTGAGCTCTTGGAGCTTCAGTCTTTCCCGGAAGAAACCCTTTTTGTCTTCTCACAGCAGCCGCGGTCCGAGCAATTTGAGTTTCGAGCCTTTTCTGCGACAGATTCAATGCCTCAATCTTGCCATTCAGGCCTGTATACAGGTTGTCCAGCTTCCCATTGAAGTCTCCAGTCATCTTTTCTTGTCCATGCAGAATTTGTTCCAAGAGGATCTCTGTCTTACTCTCTGAAGACCTCGGAGAAAACGGTTGGTAAGCTGAATTACCGTATTGGCGAGTAAAATCACCGCTTTGAAGTGGTTTTTGGGCAAATTGAGTGGCACCAAAACCAGATTGGTTACCTCCAGACTTGTAACCACCTTGCTGATTGTTGTTGAAGCTTCGGTTGTTGTTGTAACCAAATCGCTGACCCTGAAATCCAGAACCACCAATGTAGTTAACATCCTCTGTCTCATCTTCAATGTTCTCTACTTCCTCAGCAAAATATACAGCCTTCTTCGTCTTTCCCACTAAGAGATTGTGCATCGTGTCCAGCTTCGCCTGAACCTCAGCAATCTGCGAACCGTCAAGAACACTAGCCGAGCCGTTTTCGCCGAAATCAGCATTCTTGGTGCTATTGCTAGATGCCAAGTTCTCAATCAGCTTCACAGCTTCGGTTGGAACCCTAGTGTTGAAGTTCCCGTTGCTTGCGTAATCCAGTGCCATCTCGATACCGCCAATCAATCCCTCTCGTAAAAGATCCCGAGCAGCTGAACTTGACTGAAACCGTGATGCGGACAGTCTCTCTGGTAGGATCTAAATCGCACCCAAGCAGCCTTGAGTGCTTCCGTTGGACCTTGAGAGAATTGAGAAATCCTGTTCCCGAGCTCCTCCGATCTCGCATCGTCATAGAAGTTGTTCAGAATGCGTTCTTGGTCTCGTTCCAGTGTAGCGAGAGATCCGGGAGGTAGCTGCTTCAACCAGCAAGCTGCCTCTCCACCAAGAGAGTATGGAAAGAGCTTCGCAAAGAGGTATTCCCGTGGTACTCCATTGTACTTCATACTGGTGACCAAGTCTTCGAATTTCTCGATGTGATCCATAGGGTGCTCATGAGAGAGACCGGTGAAAGGATGCTGGCCAACAAGAGTGAAATAAGCAGGCTTCAGCTCAAAGTCATTCCTCTGGAAAGTCGGAATACGGATTACGCGCGATTTGCATAGAATTGATCCGGTCGGTTGTATTCGCCAGCGTTCGTTCAACCTCTGCGTGAGGTAGCTGAGGTTGACGTTCACTTCAGCTTGTGGTCGACGTCCACCTTCCTTATCATGCACCAAACCATGTGGAAGATCCATTTCAACCGTAGTCCTTTTCTTCGTCCGATTTGTGCGTTCAAGCTCGCTAACTCGTGTTGGAGAGATTGATCAGTGGTGTGTCCTTCGATCTCCTGGTGGCACGCTGATGCATACACCTGAAAATCAAAAGACGAGAAGATAAGTAACCGAAATTTAAAAACAGACGTTCAGTGTCGATCGATACCAATGGAGTATCGATCGATATCGACGACGAACTTAGACAAAATCGACAACTAAAATTCTAATGGTGAATTTTTAGAGTCCTCGGCAACGGCGCCAAATTTGATATGCTCAAATTAATACCCTAAAAGTACTAAAGCAGCTTATTCATAAAGATATCGTGGGTCGAACACAAGAACTCAAGAAAATCACACAATAAATAACTTAGTGAGGATTAAGCTAAGCAAATCACGCTTAAACAAGAAATAGTGATCGAAATATGATTGTTTTAATTCAATTCAGTGGAAGGATAGGCTCAGTGGTAATTCTCAGAAATCAATGATAAATGACAATTAATCGCTGATATGCTCAAATTAATACCCTAAAAGATACTAAAGCGCATCGTAGTATAGCTAGGGTCGAACACAAGGACTCAAGAAAACTCACACAATAGGTAAAAGATGCAGATTAAGCTAAGCAATACAGAGAATTATGCGAAAACGAAAACAGAATTAAACTTAAGGTTGATTGATATGGAGGAAACTAGGCTCGTGGAGATTCTCGGGAAATCAATAATAAACAATAATCAATCGCTAAGGGTTCAATTTAATTAGGTAGCGTTCTTGAACTCAAACACGAAAGTATAGCTAACCAACTGTCGTTGCGAAAACTAACTAAGTCTAAAATCCAGAATTCCAAATGTCTTTGTAAATCCTACAGATTAAACCAGCAATAATTTCAAGTTCGATATGTTCACAATTCGATTAAACCAAATTTCTTTGCAGATAATCCAATTGCTCACCCTAGGTTTTGTCGGATTACTCAATTGCACTATCGTGCCAAATCGATTAATCTAGGTTCTATGTTCTAGGTGATCGACTAGAAATAGCTTTGGGAACGCCCTATGGTGAAGAACTATTCAGATTATGAACCCCTAACAGATCAATTAATCATAAATCGTAGAAATCCATATGAGAAAATCCCTAAACCTAAAAGGTGACTACTCAAGCATGATTAGTGAAACACAAAACATAATTGAATAAATCATGAAATTTAATAAAAGAGTAAAAACAAGGGTTCGGGAATCTTCTATGCATGAACAAGTCTCGAATCCGTCTCCCTCACAAAAGCTCTCAAATCTCAATCCAAAGTAAAGTAAGTCCCCTGACCTAATGACTAAAAACTACTTAAATAGGTCTCAAAACACGAGCCGGGCTTCTTTTGTAAATAAAGGGGATGATTGGGCTTCTTATGGGCTTCCTTGAAAATCTCTTCTCGCGTTGATACGCTTCGGTATCGATCGATACCATGATGGTGTCGATCGATACTCAGGCCAAAGCCGCCGCCTGTATCGATCGATACCGGGATGGTGTCGATCGATACTCGTGCTTCAAAACGGGTACTTTCTTCGGTTTGCTCCAAAAAGGCTCCAAATGTCTCCAAAATCTCCAATTTCGTCCCAAACGTGCTAAAACCTGAAAAGACTCTAAAATGATAGAAAAGACACTAGAAAGACTCGATAAAACGACTTATATCATGGCTAAAAACGGGTAAAATCCATGATATATCAACTCCCAGACTTAGCCTTTGGCTTCGCTTTCTCAAGCAAAACAGAAAACTAAGTTAGAGAAGAGGTTTGAAAAACCTTAGAGATCCGAATCTGTTACGAAATCGCCGTAATGATCCTTTTCCCAAGCGCCCACCGCTGCCCGATCAGCTCCAGAATCTAACCACCATGTACTTCTCCGTAGGAACCCCAACTTCCCAAGATTTCACTTACTATCTCACACCAATATTCATCCAAGCTCTCATCGCCGTCATCTCTCGCAATCGTTGTTCAAGAACCTTCTACATTCTTGCACATACAATATCATAGCCAAAGAACCATCTATTCATCAACATTTATTGCTTCGGTATTCTTTATCTCCCCAGACTTATTCCAAAATCAGTTCTCGTTAGATTTCAACAGCAGGTTTTTCGAACAAAGATATACAAATCAAGGTCCGAAACGCGAGTATTGATAGTGTTTGCTACCGAATCCCCTGCTCTTATCCTCTCAATGTATCAAAAGTCTTAGGTGAATAATGGGGTCACAGGAAATTTTCCTACCCCTCACTTCAGGCTCTTGTGTGATCATTCCTTATCCAAGTAGAATAATGGGGTCATAGGAAATTTTCCTACCCTCTACTCGGCGGAAATCATTTCATCTTTTATAATGGTTTTACCGTTTTAACGCAAGTATGTATCTAACACTTTTCACAGGGGAGATATACCACAATTTTTCAAACATGATGGGTTCCTTAGCTAGATATGAATGATGAATCAAGCTCTAAGAACACTAACCGCGTAGATGAAGTGCAAAATTTGGCTAAAGCTTGTGAAGAACATTGCTGGAGACATGGGTGATTTCTAGCTGGCTGGTTATCCCTTGGATTTTTCATTAGTCGAACTGAAACTAATCCTCAGAATAAATGGTCACTCAAAAGCAAAATCGAACAACAAAACCAAGCGCAATTCGTAAAACTCTAAGTTGTTTTGACTCAATTAAAAATAATTTTTTTATATTTTTTTTAGACGCAAAACCAAAACAAAATGAACACAATGTCAGAACTACCTCCCCGCACTTAAACAACACTGTCCCTGTTTATCAAGCCTAGAGAAGGTGAAGGAAAACAAATGGAGCGAATGGGAAGGATTAAGAACAAGAGGGGTTACCAAAGTCTCGATCGATCGACACCAGGATGGTATCGATCGATACTAACATTCATGGAGGCACTTCTGACCGATTGGTGTCGACCGATACCCAGTGGTGTCGATCGACGCTGATGTCCAAAATCCGATTCACTACACAATGTAACAAAAAACAAAAACGAAATCAGTATGTATAGACCTAATTGGTGGGTTGCCTCCCACCCAGCGCTTGTTTAATGTCACGAGCTTGACTTCCATGACGATATTAGTCGGGACAGGTGGAGAATTCACTCCGAAGTAGGTTCCACAATCGACATCTCGAGGTTCAAAGTTCTACTCATCATACCTTCTTCCTTACCTTTCATATCCGTAGGGATGAGAACTCTAACCTGTAGAGAAGGGTTTCAAGTTCCCTTACACTTAACCTTATACTCGATCGAATCTCCATCACACTTCTGAAGAATCAAAGTGAAGTTAGCGGCACCGTCGATCTTCTTGCTCGTCGTTTTCTTCTTTGATGCGTTGGCCTTCCCCGCAACTTTCGGGTGTTGGGGATTCGTTTGAAACATCTGCGACTTTTGGATCGATCTTCGAGGTTTTCTTGAGGTAGTGGTGATGCTCGAGACAAGTTTGGGTGCTTCTAGAAGGGATGAGATCGTAGAAGACGTCTTTGTCAATGAAAGAGAAAGTTAGAGTCTCTTATTAGCGCGTGTCCATGATCGCCCAACAAGAAATGCAGTAAATGATCTCCCCAAAATCAAGGGTACCGTGTGTTCTCGGCTCATCTCCACAACCTGAAAATCAGTAGGAATCAGACAATCTCCAATTTTAACAGTGTAGATCAAAAATTGTAGCGTAAGGGAGAGAGCTAGAAGAATTGGCGTATTGGAGAAGCATGTTAGGAGATCTCATATCAGCTTTTAATCTCTCTCGCAATCGCTCTCGACATGACGTTGACACTAGACCCGAGTCAACGTAGACTCCTTCAAGTTTACTCCAGAGATGGAGCATGGAACCGAGAATTTCCTGGGTCTTCCTTCTTTATCAACTGTCTCGGTGGTGGTGTATCAGCAACGGGAGGTTCTGCAGCCACTTTCTTCGACAAAAGCTTGCTTCTAAGCAGCTTCCCACTCTTCTCTTGTCAGTTTGGGAAGAACGGGGTAAGGTAGTTTTGGTTTATAAACCCGTTCCTCAACCATCTCTGTCCTTTTCTCAGTTTTTGACTCAGCTGGTAAAGGGTATCGACCGATACCGGATGAGTGTCGATCGATACTGGAGTTTTCAGATCGTCTCGCAGGTTGGTGTCGATCGATACCAGAGTGGTGTCGGTCGATGCTAGTATCACCCATACAAACACAGTCATCTCGCACTCAAAATCCTCTTCTCGATGCTTGAGGTGATTGCATTGACATGTCCATGCTGTGGTTCAACTATCTTTCCCTCGATAGCTGCTGATGTCCGAGCTATTTGACTTTCCAGATCTTCTCCGATGGATTTCGAGGGCGTTGATTTTCCCATTCAGATCAGTGTACACATTATCCAGCTTTCTATTAAAATCCACGCTCATCTTTTCGACCACCAGAATTTGTTCCAAGAGGATCTCCGTCTTACTCTCTGTAGATCTCGGAGAATGCGGTTGGTAAGCTCCGTACTTGTAACCACCTTGCTGATTGTTGTTGAAGCCTCGGTTGTTGTACCCAAATTGCTGACCCTGAAAACCAGAACCACCAATGTAGTTAACATCCTCTGTCTCATCCTCAATGCTTTCCACTTCCTCAGCAAAGTGTACAGCCTTCTTCGTCTTCCCCACTAACATATTGTGCATCGTGTCTAGCTTCGCCTGAACCTCGCAATCTGCGAACCATCAGCAACACTAGCGAGCCGCTTTCGCTCAAAATCAGCATTCTTGGTGCTATTGCTAGACGCCAAGTTCTCGATTAGCTTCACAAAGACGGTTGGAACCCTAGTGTTGAAGTTCCCATTACTTGCAGAATCTAATGCCATCTCGATACCGCCATCAATACCCCTGTAGAAAACCCCAAGCAACCGAACTTGAGTGTAACCATGATGTGGACAATCTCTCCTAGTAGGACCTAAATCGAACCCAAGCAGCCTTGAGTGCTTCGTAGGACCCTGAAAAACTGAGAGATCTTGTTCCTGAAGTTCCTCTCGATCTCGCATCATCATAAAAGTTGTTCAGGAATGCATTCTTGGTCTCATTCCAAGTAGTCGAGATCCAGGAGGTAATCGCTTCAACCAGCAGTCGCTTCTCCACCAAGAGAGTATGGGAAAAGCTTACGTAAGGTACTCATGTGGTACCCCATTGTACTTCATGCTGCTGACCAAGTCCTCGAACTTCTCGATGTGGTCCATAGGATGCTCATGAGATAAACCGTGAATGGGTGCTGTCCAACAAGAGCGAAGTAAGCAGCTTCAACTCAAAGTCATTCCTCCGGAAGGTAGGAATACGGATCGCCGCACGATTGGCATGTAATTGATCCGGTCTGTTATAATCCCCAAGAGTCCGTTCAGCAACGGCCTGAGGTTGTTGAGGAGGCAACCGCTCAACCGGCTCATCTTGTACAAAACCCCGTGGAAGATCCATCTCAACTGTAGTCTTCTTCCTTGTTCGGTTTGTGCGTTCTAGCCCCTGGCAGTTCAAGGCTGGAGAGATTGACATGCCGCTGCGTCCAAATTTCTCCTGGTGGTACGCTGATGCATACACCTGAAAATCAAAAGACGAGAAAATAAGTAACCAAAAATTAAAAAGTGACGTTCGCTGTCGATCGATACTCCAGTGAGTGTCGATCGATGCGACGACGAACTTAGACAAAATCGACAACTAAAATTCTAAAGGTGAATTTTTAGAGTCCCTGCATCCGGCGCCAAATTTGATATGCTCAAATTAATACCCTAAAAGATACTAAAGCAAGCACTGTAGTATAGCTAGGGGTCGAACACAAGGACTCAAGAAAATCCACACAATAGATTAAAGATGCGAGAGAAAGCTAAGCAAAGACAGAATTATGCGAGAACAGAAATGTAATAGACTTAAGATTGATTTATATGGAGAAAACTAGGCTCGGGAAATTCTCGTGAAATCAATGATAAACGATAATCAATCCGTTAAGGTTCAATTTAATTAGGTGCCGTTCTAGAACTCAAACACGAAGGTATAGTCGACCAACTGTCGTTGTGAAAAACTAACTAAGTCTAAAGTCTAGAATTCCAAATGTCTTTGTAAATCCTACAAATTAAACCAGCGATAATTTCAAGTTCGATATGTTCACAATTCGATTAAACCAAATTTCTTTGCAGATAATCTAATTGCTCACCCTAGGTTTTGTCGATTATTCAATCGCACCGTCGTGCCTAATCGATTAATCTAGGTTCTATGTTCTAGGTGATCAGACTAGAAATAGCTTTGGGAACGCCCTATGGTGAAGAACTATTCAGATTATGAACCCCTAACAGATCAATTAATCATAAATCGTAGAAATCCATATGAGAAAATCCCTAAACCTAAAAAGGTGACTACTCAAGCATGATTAGTGAAACACAAAACATAATTGAATAAATCATGAAATTTAACAAAAGAGTAAAAACAAGGGTTCGGGAATCTTCTCTATGATGAACAAGTCTCGATCCGTCTCCCTCACAAAAGCTCTCAAATCTCAATCCAAAGTAAAAAGTAAGTCCCCGACCTAATGACTAAAAACTACTTAAATAGGTCTCAAAACACGAGCCGGGCTTCTTTTGTAAATAAAGGGGATGATTGGGCTTCTTATGGGCTTCCTTCAAAATCTCTTCGCGCGTTGATTACGTCGGTATCGATCGATACCATGATGGTGTCGATCGATACTCGTGCCAGGCCAAACCGTTGCGTGTATCGATCGATACCGGGATGGTGTCGATCGATACTCGTGCTTCAAAACGGTACTTTCTTCGGTTTGCTCCAAAAAGGCTCCAAATGTCTCCAAAATCTCCAATTTCGTCCCAAACGTGCTAAAACCTGAAAAGACTCTAAAATGATAGAAAAGGCACTAGAAAGACTCGATAAAACGACTTATATCATGGCTAAAACGGGTAAAATCCATGATATATCAATCAGTTAAAGTTCAATTCAATTAAGCTCCGCTTCGAACTCAAACACGAAAATAAAGCTAACCAACTGTCGTTGAGAAAACTATCTAAGTCTAAAATCTAGAATTCTAAATCTCTTTGCAAATCCTACAGATTAAACCAGCAATCAGTTCAAGTTTGATAAGTTCACAATTTGATTAAACCAAATCTCTTTGCAGATAATCTAATTGCTCACCCTAGTTTTATCGATTACTCCAATTGCACCGTCGTGCCTAATCGATTAATCTAAGTTCTATGTTCTAAGTGATCAGATTAGAAATAGCTTTAAGAACAACCTATGGTGAAGAACTACTCAGATTATGAACCTTAACAAAATCAATCATCATAAATCGAGAAATCCATATGAGAAAAACCTAAACCTAAAATGGAACTACTCGCACATGATTGATGAAACACAAGACATAACTGAATAGATCATGAAATTAAATATGATAAAAGAATAAAAACAAGTGGTTCAAGATCCTTTCTATGATTGAACAAAGTCTTGGATCCGTCTCCCTCACAAAAGTATTCAAAACTCAGATGGTGGCTCCCGAATCAAAATCCAAAGTAAGTGTAAAAGGTCTTCTAACCTAATGACTAATAGTTTGCTTAAATAGGTCTAAAACACGAGCTGAGTCTCTTTGTAAATAAGGGAAAGTATTGGGCCTTTCTGGTGAGAATTCTCTTCCTTGGATATTTCTCTATCTCCGCGTCCGTTACGTCGGTATCGATCGATACCGGGATGGTGTCGATCGATACTAAGGCTTCAAAACGGGTACTTTCTTCGGTTTGCTCCAAAAGGCTCCAAATGGTTCCAAAATCTCCAATTTCGTCCCAAACGTGCTAAGACCCGAAAAGACCTTAACGAGACAAAAGACACTAAAAAGACTCGATAAAACAACTTATAACATGGCTAGAAATGGGTAAAAACCATGATATATCAGGAGGTAAGTCAAGCTTATAAGCGACTACTCCTATATGTTCTAATACTTTGAATGGTCCCATGAATCTCGGATTCAATTTCCCGCTTTGCGAAGTCTGAGCCATTCCTTTGAACGTGATCATCTTTAGATAGACGAGATCACCCACTTGGAATTCAATATCTTTTCACGCTTATCTCGCATAACTCTTTTGTCTATCCCGAGCTTCCTTCATTTTTATCCTTAGTAACTTAATCCGTTCAAAGTGGTTTCATCAACAATGTCTAAACCAATTGCACTTTTCTCCCCCACTTGTGTTCAACATAAGGAGGTTCTGGAAGGTCGTCCATATAGTGTCTCATATGGCGACATCCCAATACTTGCTTGATAACTATTCTTATAAGCAAATTCGCCAAGGACAAATACTTTTTCCATGAACCATCCCAATCCAACACACAAGCTTGCAACATATCCTCAAGTATTTGAATTGTCCCTTCAAATTGTCCATCTCTATGCGGATGGTAGGTTGTGCTCATGCCCACTCCTGTCCCTAAGGCTTTTGGAAAGCCCTCCAGAAATGGGACTTGAACCTAGAGTCTCAATCCGAAACGATGCTCACTGGAATTCCATGTAACCGAACGATCTCATCAATGTACTTAGATGCGATTACATCCACACCATTTGTTTCCTCGATGGCGATGTAATGAGCAGATTTAGTCAGTCTAGCCACCACAACCCAAACCGCATCTCTCTTAGGCTTAGCCCTAGGCAATGCCGTCACAAAATCCATAATGATGTGATCCCACTTCCACTCCGGAATGGGCAAGCTATGCAACAAGACACTCGAACTTGGTGTTCTACCTTGATTAACCGGCATGTAGGGCACTTTGCAACCCATTCTCGCCACATCCATTTTCATTCCAATCCAATGATAATACCTTCGAGATCCCGGTACATTTTGTTCATCCATGGATGAATCGAGAATTTAGACCGATGCGCTTCTTTAAGAATTTTTTCCTTAAGATCCTTAACATTCAGTACACTAACTCGGCCATTCACCACTATGGTGTCATTGTTCGAAGTTTGGTACACCGTCTTATCATTTTGGGCAACTTTTTGAAGGTTTTCATCCTTCTCTTGAGCCGTCGAATTCTAGTAAGCAAGTCTGCTTGATCCGCTGCTCCGAGCTCCAAAGGTTCCAATTCTTCAGACAATGCAGTAAGGTGTAATGATCCAATTATTTTAACGAGCTCCTCCGACTCTTTTTCGGGTAAAACATAGGACCGCCTCCTACTCAAGACGCTCATGCGACCGTATTTGCCTTTCCCGAATGGTAGGCTATATCCAGGTCATAATCCGCTATAAGTTCCATCCATCTCTTTTGACGAAGGTTCAATTCACCATGCAAACTAGGATATATCCTTTGCTATAGCACGTATAAATTGTAATTATAGAAAAATATCCAAAAATTATAAAATCAGGTTATTAAAAATTGTAATTCTTCCAAAACGTTATGAAATTATAATATCAATTTTTTATAATATCGAATCTTTGTTAGAAGCTAAAAACATAATTAAATCGGTCTAAATTCTTATTTAAAAATTTCAAAAAATCGCAATCTAATTTAATTTAAATCAACATTTAATTTAATTTAATTAGTGTGTTTAATTAAATCAACAAAATTTTCACAAAATCTATTTTTAACTTTTTTCAAAAAATAAAGAAATTATTTAAAACAAAAATTATAAAATAATTAATGTAATATTTAATTAAATGATCACATAATAATTAATTGACTAAAATACTCTTAATGAGAGATTTTAATTTTTTTTAGATATAATGGCAATGTGATGTAATTATTAACATTTTGTAAAGTTTATTTATAAGTGTATTCTTCAAATAATATATAGGGGATTAATAAGTTTCCAAATAAGTATATCGTGCTAGGTAGTTCAGTTTATATGGCTTTATTATTATTATTATTATTTCTCTTGACCAAGAACAGCATTTCTATCCTTGTCGGTAATCACTCGATTTACCTGCTGGTTTTGATCTGAAGTAGTGTTCACCGCATTTGAGTTTGCAAACCGAGCTGTGCGATTCCCATTTGAGCTACCACGACCGCGACCTCTTGTGGACCGTTGGGTCTGTACAGGTTTATGAGATAAATCCTCCCACCAATCAGGATAACCGATAACCTCAAAGCATCCTTCAAGCATGCCCAAACCGACCACAATGCCTACACGCGTTTTGTTTCTCTCCTGTGCGACTCCTTTGCCTTGCTTGGACAACAAATACAAAATTTTCTTGAGGTTCTTCCCGAGCTTTGCTCAGAATAATCATATCATCTTCCCCGAGAAACAATATTATATGTTTCTTCTAAACTCGGCAATGGCTTCCACACAATGAATGTTGGAACGAACATTGTGATACTCATCGTCGAGACCACTCAAAAATTGGTGAACCATATCATCTTCTCTATCCTTTTCTTGTTTTCTCCAAGATTACATGAGCACTTCCCACACTCACACGTTCTCAAAGGTCCGTAATTATTAATATTCTCCCGCATCTTTGTGAGCTTACCATAATATTCTTCAATCGTTGCTCCTCTCTCGTCTACATGATGCAAGATCTGTTTTCATCTTTTGAATCCTTGTACCGTTAGAAACAGAAACGATTTTTCAAATGATCCCACAGATCCTTCGCATTTTCTCGATGAGAGATGTTTTGTCTCAGTTTTGGATCTATTGACATCTTAATCCATGACACAAGAAGAGCATTTACCAAACGCCAATCTTCAAAATCAGGATCAAGTATCGATGTTTTTGGAATTGTTCCATCAAGAAATCCAAGTTTCTTTCTTGACAACAAAGCTGTTTGCATCGAACATGCCCATTCATCGTAATTGTGTGATTTTAGCAGCGGATATGCAATGATAGCACCAGGATTGTCAGAGGAAGTGAGATCATAAGGTGATATTGTTCGTCGAATCTCACTTTTCTCTACTGTGGCTGGGCGTGTTCTTTCTCCTCCAACTGTTTCTACGACTTCACTCATTTTAGTATTATTTTAAAGTTTGTAGAAACCTAGGCTCTGATACCATAACAAGCTTTTGCCAGGTTTAGAGAACAAAGATTTAGTCTGCAATTTCTGTCTACGTTATTTCATCGATCACAAAGGTTTATATAGTATAGACTTTGATTTAACAGACTCCTCTATTCTAGGACGTGATAAACATTTAATAACTAGCAGATAAGCTTTGATAACAAACCAATAATATCGTCTCAATAGATTCAAATATCACATTAGTGAGACCTTGATTGTTGATGCATCTTACGGCCCAAGCCAAAGCTGAAGCTTCAGTTTCTAACGGGGAGACCAGTTTTGGGTAGCACTTTGCTCCCAGGTGTCTCACAGAACCTACATTATCTCTAAGGATCCAGCCTATACCACTATTGGTGCCATCAATCTTCCAAGACCCATCAACATTACATTTTAGGAAACCTAACCTAGGGGGTAGCCACTTTTTTGGAATGTTGACAGGTTGATGCAAGTTTGGAGGACCAGAACTTACTTGAGTGGTATTAGATGTGAGCCATTCCTCTGCTGACACAGTAGCTTTTCTTAACAAAGCATCCACTTGCATATCTAGCCCTGAAAAGACTAAGTCATTTCTTCTCTTCCAAAGGTGCCACAGGATCCAAGGCCAATGCCTATACCTGTCTTTCTCGACGCATCTGTCTTGTTCTCTAGATTCGGCAGCAGTAAGGCACTTCGTGCAAAGGGAAGGAAGATAAATCTTTTACAGAACCAGCAGTCAATTGAGGAGAATGTGAAAACAGAATCTAATCAGTCTTTTATCTTATCTCAATTGTTTTAGCCAATCAGTGAAAGCTTATAAACCTATCAAGAGATAGTGTAAAATTGTTACCTGAGGTATCGGTTACATTATGTTAACCTCTTCTCTTTATTTCCGGGACTCTCTATATTATGACGTTTTTTTTGTTTTTTGTGAATAGACAATGTCCCACTATCACGCTCATCTAGATTGTGCCAAGGGAAGTCATCTTCAGTGATAAATTTATCTTCAGTGATAAAGGGTCGGTTTCAGAGGGGTTTCTGCTGAGACTTGTTAGCATAGCGAGTTATGTTGGAGCATCTCTCACAACAAAGACTGAGTTGATTAGAAAAGCTGGTCTGCAACTCGAGGAGGCAACTCTTGAAGACCTCTTGTTGCGTTCACACTCATCCTCTCATCACCGTCGCTATGATACCGACTTGGTTGCTACAGTTCTTGATAGTTTTTTATTGCTCTGAGAAGACAGTCTTCTGCGCATCTTTCTAGTAACAACAGTCCAATTGCTGCATTCAATCAGGAAGGTGGCAAAGCTTATTGATTCCTATCTTCAGGCAGTCGCAAAAGATGTCCATATGTCAGTTTCCAAATTCGTGTCTCTTGCTGAGGCAGTGCCCGACATTGCACGCGAGAGCCATGACAGACTTTACAAAGCGATCAACATATATCTCAAGGTATTAGATGCTCTGGCCTGCAGAAGGGCAACTCTAGATAGAGTTGAGAGCCACACCAGTCTACTTTTAGAAATCATCCATTTTATGCACATAACATGGATACAGTATTTGGAACTGAAAAACATTAATTACATGACAGGTGCATTCCGAGATAAGCAAAGACGACAAGAAACGACTATGCCGAAGTCTTGACTACCAGAAATTGTCTGCAGAGGTACGTGCACACGCGGTGAAAAATGAGAGGATGCCAAGAACGGTCGTCCAAGCCCTCTTTTTCGACCAAGAGAGCAGTTCCAAAGGAGTATCACACATACCAGTTCTTAGAATGAAATCCGAGGATATTTGCAACATCGGTCAACACTGTTTCCTAAGATGAGTTGGATCCAAACCGTAGAAAATTGGTATGGCCTAATTTGAATTTAATCTTGACAAAAGAATAATAAGAGATCCACCAAGAGTTGACTCTGTTTTAGATACATCAATATGGTAACTATATAAAGCCAAATCATCTCATTACCAAATCTTTTAGCTTCTTCGTCTTCTCTTCCCTCAATTGATTATTTACAGATACAGCCTTTGTAAACATACTTCTGCCAACTTCACAGACCTCATATGTCATGAGCAGAATCAGTGCTTCCAAATTCTTTGTCAGATGAAAAGCTGCACAAACCACATTTCATTACATTTATCAAACTTGACCATTTGCTAGCCCAACAAATTTTTAAGCACAAAGAGAATTCAACTTTAAAAATTGAAGTCCATCGTATGGAATTACCAATCGAAACCAAATCTTTGGTTAGTGGCAGAAAATATTAAATAGATTCCTAATTAAGATGATCTTTTGCTCTGTGCTAAGATAAGATGTTTTATGAGATATTTGGGTTACCTGAAACACTGAAGACTCTCTGTATGTCCTCTTTGTATCTTGTTGTTCCATTATAACTGGCAAAACTACTCATTTCAAATATTCACAATCAAAGATTCAAAGTGAAATCTTTTGTTCTTCGTGAGTAATCTGCAAAATATAGTGGTATATTATACAAAATAGTTTCTGGTTGAACTTAAAAAATAATTGTGGGATATAAGTATTATGCATAGTACATGCTCAATGCTTACCCTGATTCGCTTCTTGCTTCTCTTTGTCTCTTCATTGCTGTCTCCAGATTCTTCACTATGTTCAGTCTCATTAATCGTATTGTCTTGATCGACTTCACATCCATCTGGAAAATAATTTCTACTACCAAGTCGGATCTCTGGTGATGAAAAGTCATCGGTGACTCGTATACCCCATTCTTTTAATGTGGACGTAGAGTCACTACTAAACCCCAGTCGTATATCCATGTTCTCGTAGTTCAGTTCAGTTAGAGAAGCATTCTCATCGTTTAGAGGGAAACAACATTCGAATATAAGAAGTTGTATAGCCTTGTTACGTAAAAAAAAACTTATTTGGTCGATGAGGGGAATCAAAGTGGTTACCAAGTCTACCTTTGAACCGACAAGATACGTGGATGGAACATTCATTGTAGTAAGCAGATTGGGCGTCAACCACAACACAAGCCTTAAATCTGAAGAACGGTTGAGAGGGAGATGTCTCTAGTAGATGGATATTGGTGAGAGAGGTTCCAGTAGTACGGTGAGTGAAATATGAAGGCACTTGTTCACCAGACAACAACATGTAACTGGGAAGAATTGGTTCTCTATCCACGTTGAAGTTGAAGCAGCTGATAAAATTGTCTGGAAAAGAAGAGGGATTATTGTCTGTTGCCATTGCCACAACATTTGAACTATCATTCCACGTAGCTTCAGTCAATGCCCTGCAGTCTGAAAAGTCTACTTTGTGAAGATGTTTCAGTTTAGAAATGTGGAGGGAGACACATTTTAATCTGTTGCATCCATTCATATATAGCTCGTCAAGCCTAGAGAATTTCTCAATCCACCAAGGAACCTCTTCAATCCCTGTTTTCTCTAGATCGAGATATTCGATGTTGGTTGAGATATCAGGAAAAGTCCTCAATCGTGAGCATCCACTGAGAGTAAGGTATCTGAGAAATGGAAAGTTGATGCCAGTGGGAAGAGTCTCCAGATTTATACAATCGCTAATTAGCAAAGAACCAAGTGTAGTGAAATTCTGAATAGACGCAGGAAGCTCCTTCAAATTAGGAATACCCGAGACAGAGAAAAAGGATAAAGAGTGAGGCAGCGTGGTCATGAGAGGTGTAAGCGGCTGAACCAAAAAAAAAAAAAAAACATAGATGAAATCAGCTAAGGTTCTATGCTGTGCACAATAAATAATTTACTTTTAGTTAATATATTATTATGTGAATTAATATATGGATTGTTCTTGTATTTTTGGACAAATCACAGAGAACCGTTATTCATAGAATAAAAGAACAATTATTTATAATTGTCTTCTCTCCTTCAAATTATTTACCAAAGTCTCATGGTGATGACACGTCAATCAAAATTTTCTCCAATGATTCTATTTTTAATATATAGAACATATTTATATTTTGGGTTGTTTCAAATCTTAGTGTAAGTTAAAATGAAACAACACTCTGTAAACATAAATTAACTGTTTTTGTTATTTTCAAAAAAAAAAAGAACTTTCATGTAACGTACTTTAATTCTTTTAATATTTCATAACAAAATGAAAATATTAAAAAAAAAGTTCCTAAAATTCCAAAGAAATTTAGAAATTCATAAAAAATGATTAAATAGTTTGTGTACTTTTATGAAAATAGCTAAAAGTTTTGTTTCTGCACTTAAAAACTAATATTATCAGATAGCTTTATTTGATTGTTGTTTTTTTACTTTAGAATATAGGTTTTTTACAGACCATCTACACTAGTATTTTACATAAGAAATTAAAAACAAAATGTTAATAATCATAGTGGTACTAAACAAATTGTTTTCCTCTCAAATTTCATTTTTCACAACGTTTGATCAAAAATCAACTTAAGGAAAATGATTTTTCGTATAAGAATTTTGGGTATAAAAAGTTGGGAAAATGTAGGTTAAGTAAGATACCTGAACTCTTCTCCACAGTTTCTCACTCTTCATTTGAGTCATGGAAAGAGTCACAAGATTCTTTAAACTCAAGCTAGAGGGAAATGTTTCAATCCCTGTCTCATCTAATCCGAGCGATTTGAATTTGGTTGAGATATCAGGGAAAATTTTCAACCGTGAGCAACCGCGGAGCCTAAACTCCAGAAGAGATTGGAGGTTGATTCCTGTGGGAAGTGTCTCCAAATTTATGCATCCTGTCATCTCCAACCTCTTCAGTTTATCGAGATACTCAATAGTGGAAGGAAGCTCCACCAAACTTGAGCAATATTCAAGATTGAGTGCCTCAAGGTTGGTGGCCATCGAAAGATTTGGTATTTCTTTCAAATTTGTAGATCTCTGCAAATCAATGTCCTTGAGCCCTCTAAGTGACTGAAATATGAGAAAGTTAGACATCACTTGAAAGGGATTTCATCTCGATACTAATAATGTTATAATTTGTATAAAACTTACATGAACTCCTTCCCATAGCCTCTCGAGTTTGCTATATGACATTTGCAGCTTAACGAGATTTTCAGTACAAAAGTTAGAAGGCATATATCTCATCGGGTATCCATCCAACCTTAATAATCTAAGTTTAGGTGGCAAATAGTTGAAGCTTTCCGGTAAGTGCCACATCACCTGGTTCCATTTTTTAGAGTAGATTTTTAGAAAAAGGAGATTACGCATCCCTTTGAAGGCATTCTCATGTATATGCAATTCATCAATCTCATCCATTTCTAATGATATACCTAAAACCTTTTTGGTACCCTGTAATAATAAGAAAAATATCAATTAATATAATTCACATACAACATGATTATAATCTTATATTATGGAGTGAGATATATGAAAAGAGCACGACAAAACTTACAGTGTTTTCTTCAAGTAAATCACATATATCTTTCGCATCCACAAGGAATTCTCGTTCTCCTGGCTCAATAGATTGGCCACGAACGATCTCCTTACCCAGTTCTTGCAGCAAAGAGTGCATCTCAACAATTCCGTGTACTATATGTACGAGAGACTTATCAACGAGGTTTTTCAACCCGATATTAATATCCAAACCGCTGTCTGCTAGTAGCAGCTTGATGTCATTGACTTTTTCACCATTGAAAAGACATGCAATGTGACGAAATATCGCTTTATCTTTTTGGTTATTTAATCCATCGTAGCTAAGTCTTAGCGTCTTAACGATTTTACCATCCAACCCATTTCGAAGCCTCGGAAGCATATCTATCAAATCCTCTTTGTCTCTACCCCGTAAATATGAGCCAAAAACCTTAAGACCCAAAGGAAGATTACCGGCACACAATGCAACTTCAGAAGCAAGCTCCATCAAACCATCTGGTGGAGAGTTTTTCCTAAAAGCATATCTACAAAATATCTTAAGCGCAAGCTCTTTAGATGGGAGACAGACCTCATAAATATGATTGATCCCATGGGCCCTTAGAAAATGTTTATCTTTTGTAATCACAATGATTCTGCTCCCACATCCAAACCAATGAATTTGACCCGCCAAAGTATCTAGCACCACTTGATCATCCAAATCGTCAATAAAGATAAGAACTTTGCGGCGATTTAGCGTCTCTTCCATTGCACCTAAATGATTTATCTTTATGTCTTTTTTGTCTAAAATTTCAGACAAGAAACTTCTTAGCAAATGCAACTTCATGTTATAATCGTCGGGGTTGCCACCTTTATAAATTTCCACACTCTTAGATATGAATGCTCTGTCAATGAAAACACTACCTTGGAACCGACGAGAGAGTTGACTATATAAAGCCCTTGCAATGGAAGTCTTGCCGATTCCTGAGGAGCCCCAAATCCCAACCATCCTCACTTCCTCGGATTCTAAATGCAATAATTCACTCATCTCTGCAGTATGAGCTTCCATTCCGACAAAGTCCTCAAAATCCTTCGATGGAGTGAAATTCAGTTTACCCAAGATATCATTTGCAATTGCTTCAATCATTTTTGCTTCGTTAGGCCTAACAGGATGAAAGATCATTTCACAACAATGAGTACCAATTGTCACATGTCAAGGTCTATAGATGGAGTTGAACATTTACAAAAACTAAACAAACAAACAAATGTTTATTGGGATGGATTATCCATATGAAAACTCAAAATGGAAACAAACAACATTTAAATAGACTATCCAGATGGAGTATTTGGATGGAAATTTTAGATGAAGAAACAAACAGGCTCAAAAAGATTTACCAGTTCTGAGAATGATATCCGAGGACATTTGCTACTTCCGTCAATGATTGCCGCCAAAGTTGTGTTTTATCCTCTGGGTGTTTCCGGCAAGTCTTAGCAAAAGCCTCACCAAATTTTCCGGTTTGTTTCCTGACATGAGATGGATCTAAACCGTAGAAAACCGGTATAACCAGTTGACCAGATTCTTCCTTGCATTTGACGATCTCCAGTAACTCGTCCAGGCACCAGCTGGAAGATGGGTACTTTTCCGAAAACACAACCACCGCAATCTTTGAAGTCCTGATCGCTTGTTTAAGCTCGGGATCGAGCGAATGGCTTCTTTCGATCTCATTGTCTTTGAAAGCAGTGATAAATTTCCGATCAAGTTCTTTTAGAAAGTGGCTAAGGAATGTTACACGGACGTCTTCCCCGCTGAAGCTAGGGAAAACATCGTACACCCAATTGCAGGAAGAGGAGTAAGAAAGAGCCATTAAGCAAAGTAAAAAAAATGTATTTCTTGAAAAGTCACCGACTCACTCTTAAGAACAATAGCACTTAAAACTTGTTTTAAGCTTGTACAGAGTCTCGTGGGCAAGTCTAACGGAGACTTTTTGGTACCAATCGAATCTTTATGCTACGAAAGAAAAGAAAGCCATTGGTGGATCTAAAATCAAGTAGCACTAGTGATATAATATTCCAGCGGAAAGAGAAGAAAACTTTGGAAAGGAAAAGTATTTCTTGAAAAGTCACAGACTCATATATAGTCTTGTAGAGAGTCTCGTGAGCTTGACGAATGTTTCTAATTTGTTGACTTAATCACGGCCGCACAAGGGCACATGCATATGTTTCATAGCATCTTTAAGTCTTATCCTTACATTACTTTCTAAACTTTTGTTTTCAATATATCATCTATTGGTTGGTGGAGTCTTCAATCTTCAATTCCTTCTTAAAACTTTTCAGCGAATTTATTTTTATTATCTACTTTCTATGTAAATTCTAGGCTTAACAACTTGCTCGTGTGAAAATGAGGAAATGCTACAGCAATTTTATATAACAGAAAAATACAATCTCACTTTATATAGCTTAATTTAAGATTTTAAAATTTTACATCCATGTCTTCACTGTGTAAATTTATTCAGTAATTCAACTGATTTTAGCTTCAGGTTATATAAGCAAAGCAATCAGGAGTTAGAAAAGTATAGGATCCATGAACAATACAATTGTGTTGTGGTCTTATTAAATCTCGTGTAAATCAATTGTGTTGTCCAAAGCTATTAATAGGTTTCAATTATGGTGTAGAAGGATCTGAGAAATTTTATAAGTACAAAGTAAATCAAAATAGAAGCCAATGGACACCGTATGAAATCACCACTCAAACCAACTATTTGGTCGTTAGCAGAAACTATTAAATAGGTTCTTACTTAGATGCTTCTATATATGTTTTGTCTCACTGTTGATCTGTACTCTTGAAAACTTGTCTTTTTTGGGGGGTAAAATGTGAAAATTATCATTACCTTTGAACCTGATACAATCGAGCATTAGATCCTCACAATATTACAAAATCAAAAGACATCAAAAGGAAAAGAGATACAAGTGAAGTATAATTCAAGAAGTGAGGCGGCAAAACCATCAACGGATAAAAAATTAGTCGATCTCGGAGTGTGCGGTCAATTATTGCTTGAAGTGCTAATTCCGAAGTGGAGGCGTTGGAGAAGATACGTGTGTTGCGTTCACGCCATAAAGTGTAGATTGATGTTTGCATGACCAACTTGAAGATCGTTAGTTTTTTGGCATGAGCTGGTGTAGAGAATTGGCCTAACCATGAAGGTAAAAGCTGGAGATCCAATGGAGAGTTCGGGAAAATATGATCAATATGATCAACAAAGGGACGCATCACCACTTAGGAAAATCGGTTTTCATCCGACTTAATATTTTCCAACTTGATTCTTCAGTCCCATTGCAATCCGAAAGAATTTTTACCATAGGAACTTATTTCCTTCTTGTATTCTTAGACATCCAATCAATGATTCGGATAGGTATTGCTTCAACTGTCAAATCTTCCCTTAAGTTCGAAGGTGGCTTGTCTAGGACTTGGTCTCGATTTGATAAGCATTTTCTTAGCTGAGATACATGAAAAACATTGTAAAATGCCTCCATTTATGGAGGTGATATGCTCAAATTAATACCCTAAAAGTACTAAAGCAGTTGCTGCAGTATATCAGGGGTCGAACACAAAAACTCAAGAAAATCACACAATAAATAACTTAGTGAGGATTAAGCTAAGCAAATCACAGTTAAACAGTAAAATAGGTGATCGAAATATGATTGTTTTAATTCAATTCAGGGAAGGATTAGGCTCAGGGTAATTCTCAGGAAATCAATGATAAATGACAATTAATCAGTTAAAGTTCAATTCAATTAAGCTCCGTTCTTGAACTCAAACACGAAAATAAAGCTAACCAACTGTCGTTGAGAAAACTATCTAAGTCTAAAATCAAGAATTCCAAATCTCTTTGCAAATCCTACAGATTAAACCAGCAATCAGTTCAAGTTTGATAAGTTCACAATTTGATTACACCAAATCTCTTTGCAGATAATCTAATTGCTCACCCTAGGTTTTATCAGATTACTCAATTGCACTGTCGTGCCTAATCGATTAATCTAAGTTCTATGTTCTAAGTGATCAGATTAGAAATAGCTTTAAGAACAACCTATGGTGAAGAACTACTCAGATTATGAACCTTAACAAAATCAATCATCATAAATCAGAGAAATCCATATCAAAAAACCCATAAACCTAACATGGAACTACTGAGACATGATTGTTTAAACACAATACATAACCGAATAGATCATGAAATTAAATATGATAAAAGAATAAAAACAAGGGTTCAAGATCCTTTCTATGATGAACAAAGTCTTGGATCCGTCTCCCTCACAAAAGTATTCAAAACTCAGATGGTGGCTCCCGAATCAAAATCCAAAGTAAGTGTAAAAGGTCTTCTAACCTAATGACTAATAGTTTGCTTAAATAGGTCTAAAACACGAGCTGGGTCTCTTTGTAAATAAGGGAAAGTATTGGGCCTTTCTGGTGAGAATTCTCTTCCTTGGATATTTCTCTATCTCCGCGTCCGTTACTTGTATCGATCGATACCGGGATGGTGTCGATCGATACTAAGGCTTCAAAGCGGGTACTTTCTTCGGTTTGCTCCAAAAGGCTCCAAATGGTTCCAAAATCTCCAATTTCGTCCCAAACGTGCTAAGACCTGAAAAGACTCCAGAACGAGACAAAAGACACTAAAAAGACTCGATAAAACAACTTATATCATGGCTAGAAATGGGTAAAAACCATGATATATCAACTCCCCCAGACTTAGCCTTTTGCTTGCCCTCAAGCAAAACAGAAAACTAAGTTAGAGAAAGAGGTTTGAAAAACCTTAGAGATCTGACCTGTTATCGAAATCGCTGTGATGATCTTTTCCTAAGCGCCCACTGCTGCCTGATCAGCTCCAAATTCTAACCACCATGTACTTCTCCGCAGGAACCCCAACTTCCAAAGACTTCACTCATTATCTCACACCAATATTCATCCAAGCTCTCATCGCCAGTTTCATCGCTGCAATCAGTGTTCAAAAACCTTCTAGATTCTTGCCCATACAATATCATAGCTAAGGAACCATTTATTCAACAACATTTGTTGCTCTCAGGTATTATTTATCTCCCCCAGACTTATTTCAAAATCAGTTCTCATTAGATTTCAACAGCGCAGGTTTTTCTGAACAGCATATACAAATCAAGGTCCGAAACGCGAGTATTGATAGTGTTTGCTACCGAATCCCCAGTTCTTACCCTCTCAATGCATCAAAAGTCTTAGGTGAATAATGGGGTCATAGGAAATTTTTCTACCCCTCACTTCAGGCCTTTGTGTGATCATTCCTTATCCAAGTAGAATAATGGGGTCATAGGAAATTTTCCTACCCCTCTATTCGGCGGAAATCATTTCATCTTTTATATAGATTTTACCTGTTTTAACGCAAATTTGTATCCAAAAATTTTCACAGGAGAGATTATACCACAATTTTCAAACATGATGGGTTCCTTAGCCAGATATGAATGATGAATCAAGCTCTAAGAACACTAACCGCGTAGATGAAGTGCAAAATTTGGCTAAAGCTTGTGAAGAATATTGCTGGAGACATGGGTGATTTCTAGCTGGCTGGTTATCCCTTGGATTTTTCATTAGTCGAACTGAAACTAATCCTCTAACAGTGGTCACTCAAAAGCAAAACCAGAACAACAAAAATAAGCACAATCCAGAAATCTCTAAGTTGTTTTGACTCAATAAAACAAAAGGGTTTTTTTTTTTTTCTTTTTTTTTTTTTTTAGAATAGAGGGAACAAAATGAACAAAATGTCAGTAACTACCTCCCCCAGACTTAAACAACACTGTCCCCAGTGTGTATCAAGCCTAGAGAAAGCGAAGGAAAATAAGTGGAGAAAATGGCAATGATGAAGAACAAGAGGTGTTACCACAGACGGGTGGTATCGATCGACACCAGGTTGGTATCGATCGATACTGATAGAAACGTTTATCTCCTCGAGTTGTATCGACCGATACCCAGGTGGTATCGATCGATACTGATAGCCAAACCCTGATTCACGACACAAAAGAAAACAAAAACAAAAATTAGTATGTATAGACTTAACGGTGGGTTGCCTCCCACAAAGCGCTTGTTTAATGTCACGAGCCTGACTTAAACAACAGTTAGGCAACGGGTGGATTAGCCAGAGGCACGATTTGTCCAGCTGGAATCTCGGCTTTCACCCAATAGTGTTTTACCCTTTGCCCATTCACAGTAAATTCGTCTCCTGACGAATTAAACAGCACGATAGCACCATGTGGTCGTACCTCCTTGACAGTGAAAGGACCTGACCAACGAGAACGAAGTTTACCAGGAAACAAGTGCACACGAGAGTTATACAGAAGAACCTGGTCATTCGGTTCGAATTGACGGGAGAGGATCTTCTTATCATGATAAGCTTTAACTCGTTCCTTGTATAACTTTGAGTTCTCGTAGGCATGATACCTGATGTCAATCGCCGCTCAGCAGCCTGCTTGATGTCATAGTTGAGTAGCTAAGTTGCCCAGATTCCCCGTGTTCGAGCTCAACCGGAAGGTGACATGCTTTCCCGTACAGTAGGTGAAACGGTGTAGTCCCCAGCGGTGTCTTGAAAGCAGTTCTATATGCCCATAGTGCATCGTTCAACTTACTAGACCAGTATTTCCGCGAAGTACCCACAGTCTTCTCTAAGATTTCCTTGATCTGCCTATTGGAGACCTCAACTTGTCCACTGGTCTGAGGATGATATGGAATGGCGACACGATGATTAACCCCATACTTCTTCAACAATCGCTCGAAGACCCTGTTGATGAAGTGACTGCCGCCATCACTGATGACGATTCGCGGGACTCCAAACCGTGGAAAGATGATGGTCTTAAACAGTTTGAGAACCACCGTGTGATCATTGGTCGGACTCGCAATCGCTTCCACCCACTTAGAGACATAGTCAACAGCCACCAAGATGTATTTGTTCTTGTGCGAGGATGGAAAAGGACCCATGAAGTCAATACCCCAGCAATCAAACACTTCGACCTCAAGGATGAAGTTCTGTGGCATCTCATGTCGCGTACTTATCTTCCCTCTCCGCTGACAGGCATCGCACTGAGAAACAAAAACATTAGCATCTCTGAACATAGTAGGCCACCAAAATCCGGCTTGAAGAACTTTAGACACTGTTTTGAAAGTAGCGAAATGCCCAGCGTATTCAGAACCATGGCAATGAAAAAGGACGTCGGGCACTTCAGACTCAGGAAGGCAACTTCTGTAGAGACCATCAGAGCAATGCTTGTACAGATAAGGTTCATCCCAGAAGAAACGCCTTACTTCGCGTAGAAACTTCTTCCTCGCATAAGGTGTTGCGTGACTCGGTTCAGTTTTAGTAGCCAAATAGTTGGCGATGTCAGCATACCAAGGTCTGGAAGAAGTCGCCACAGCAGCTGAATAAACAGCATACGAGTTGATGCTATATGTCGACAAAATGTTGTAGTCAGCCGATGGGTGTCGATCGATACCAAGGTGGTATCGATCGACGCTGGAGTTCAGATCACGAGAGAAGTCGGAGTTCTCCTCCAAATCATTCTGATCTTCTATAGCAATGAAGTAGATGCGTTCTTCTGGTAGGTAGTCATCGATAGGCACGCCCCCATCTATTTGCATGCGTGACAAGTGATCTGCAACCCCATTCTCGATCCCTTTTTTGTCTTTAACCTCTATGTCGAAACCCTGAAGCAAAAGCACCCAACGACAGAGACGAGGCTTGAGGTCTTTGTTCTGAAACAGGTACCTGAGAGCAGCATGATCAGTGTGAACGATCACTTTGCTTCCAACCAAATAGGACCGGAATTTCTTAAAAATGAAGACAACTGCGAGGAGCTCCTTCTCGGTTGTGCTGTAGTTGCGTTGGGCGTCATCCAACGTTCGGCTGGCATAATAGATGACATGCAACTTCTTATCTTTCCTCTGTCCCAGCACAGCACCTACAGCAAAATCTCTTGCATCGCACATGACCTCAAAAGGTAAGTCCCAATCAGGAGGTTGAACCACAGGTGCGCTTACTAGTGCCGCTTTGATAGCTTCGAAAGCAGCAAGGCAAGCAGGAGTGAAGTCGAATTGCACATCCTTACACAAAAGAGCAGTGAGAGGTCGAGCAATTTTGGAGAAATCCTTCATGAATCTCCTGTAGAAACCAGCATGACCCAGGAAACTTCTGATCTCTGAAACTGACCGTGGGGGCTGCAAACTCGAGATGACTTGAACCTTGGCCTCATCAACCTCGATCCCTTTCTCCGAAACCTTGTGTCCCAAAACAATCCCAGCTTGCACCATGAAGTGACACTTTTCCCAATTAAGTACCAGATGCTTCTCTTCACATCGCTGAAGAACCTTGCATAAACTGTCCAGACAATCCTTGAACGAAGACCCATAAATAGAGAAATCATCCATGAATACCTCCATAAACTCCTCGATCATATCAGTAAAGATCGAAATCATGCATCTCTGGAAAGTGGCGGGGGCGTTACATAGTCCGAATGGCATTCTGCGGTATGCGAAAGTACCATAAGGGCATGTAAAAGTCGTCTTCCCTTGATCCTCTGGGTGAATGGGGATCTGGAAAAAGCCTGAATACCCATCAAGAAAGCAGTAATATGGGTGACTTGCCAAGCGTTCCAACATCTGGTCAATGAAAGGTAGGGGAAAATGATCCTTTCGCGTAGCAGCATTCAACTTCCTGTAGTCGATGCACATCCTATGACCAGTGATAGTCCGTGTCAGAATCAGCTCGTTTTTCTCATTCTTCACCACTGTGATACCACCCTTCTTAGGCACGACATGAACAGGACTAACCCAAGAACTATCTGAGATCGCATAGATGATCCCAGCTTCGAGTAGCTTCATCACTTCATTTCTGACAACCTCCTTCATGTTCGGATTCAACCGTCTCTGACACTCAACCGATGACTTTGACTCATCCTCCAAGTAAATCCTGTACATGCATAGGTCTGGAGAGATACCTGAAATATCATCAAGAGAATAGCCGAGAGCCTTGCGATACTTGCGCAGCTTGCTCAGCAGTAAAGTGACCTCCGCATTGTTCAAAGAAGAATTGACGATAATAGGATATGTTGAGTTAGGGCCAATAAAGACGTACCTTAGCTCGGCTGGAAGTGGTTTGAGTTCGATCTTTGGAGCCTTTTCCTCGCTCCAATCCCCGGTTATACTGACTTGTTTAGGAACCTCGCCCAAGTTGTTTACCGCGTACACATGGTGTCGATCGATACTACCATTGGTATCGATCGATACTGGGTCTGCATTGTCGAGGATTCTGACATAACCAGTGGCATCGCCTTCTAAAGCCAATTCCAAACCCTCAGTACAAACCAATGCTCGTTCCAGCGGATCCTCAGGATGTTTTTCCAGGAAATACTCTTCCGCAATGTCACCGAGTGTATCGACGTAGAAGGTTTGTTCATCGATGGTTGGTCGTTTCATGATCTTCTCCATGCTGACAGACATTACCAAATCACCAACGTTCAGAGTAATCTGTCCATTCTTGCAGTCTATCAGAGCACCAGCAGTAGCAAAGAATGGTCTGCCTAGGATAAGAGGGTCCTTAGGCTCGGCATCGTACTCTAACACGATGAAATCAGTTGGAATCAAGCAGTTACCAATCTTGACAGGCACATCTTCGAGAAGTCCCTCTGGCAAACGCACTGAACGATCAGCAAGGATCAATGAGATCCTTGTAGGTTGGTAATCACTTATCTCCATTCTCTTGGCGACGGAGTGAGGCATGAGATTTACGCTCGATCCAATATTGCAGAGGGATCGTGCAAAACGCTCTTGGAAGATGGTGCAGTCCAACACAAAGCTACCTGGATCTGGAAGTTTCTTAGGAATCGTGTTGGTGAGAATACTGCTGCACTCGGCTGAAAGCATCATAACACCTTCACTAAGGTTGACGTTGCTGGATACCATCCGCTTCACGTATCTTCTGAATGCGGGAGAAGTCTTGATAGCATCAACAAAAGGGAGTTCAACTACCAACTTGTCCAACATTACCTTGCATCTCGCATCCTCCCATTCCTTTTTGGTCAGCTTGGGAGTAATAGGATAAGGCAACTTTGGTTTGTAGACTCTTTCTTTGACAGGTTCAACGTTCTCCTTGGGCGCTGTCTCGGTATCGATCGATACTGGCGTAGTGTAGGTCGATACTGGGGTAGCTTCGTTCGATATTGGGGTAGTGTCGATCGATACCCTGGGATTTTCATCATCCCACTCGTCATCTCCAGCAAGATCGACGGGATTTTCAGCTATTGGAGTCTGATTAACTCCAGAATTCACCACTTTTCCACTTCTCAGACTTATGGCGTTGATGTGAGCTCTTGGAGCTTCAGTCTTTCCTGGAAGAAACCCTTTTTGTCTTCTCACAGCAGCTGCGGTCTGAGCAATTTGAGTTTCGAGCCTTTTCTGCGACAGATTCAATGCCTCAATCTTGCCATTCAGGCCTGTATACAGGTTGTCCAGCTTCCCATTGAAGTCTCCAGTCATCTTTTCTTGTCCATGCAGAATTTGTTCCAAGAGGATCTCTGTCTTACTCTCTGAAGACCTCGGAGAAAACGGTTGGTAAGCTGAATTACCGTATTGGCGAGTAAAATCACCGCTTTGAAGTGGTTTTTGGGCAAATTGAGTGGCACCAAAACCAGATTGGTTACCTCCAGACTTGTAACCACCTTGCTGATTGTTGTTGAAGCTTCGGTTGTTGTTGTAACCAAATCGCTGACCCTGAAATCCAGAACCACCAATGTAGTTAACATCCTCTGTCTCATCTTCAATGTTCTCTACTTCCTCAGCAAAATATACAGCCTTCTTCGTCTTTCCCACTAAGAGATTGTGCATCGTGTCCAGCTTCGCCTGAACCTCAGCAATCTGCGAACCGTCAGTAACACTAGCGAGCCGTTTTCGCTCGAAATCAGCATTCTTGGTGCTATTGCTAGATGCCAAGTTCTCAATCAGCTTCACAGCTTCGGTTGGAACCCTAGTGTTGAAGTTCCCGTTGCTTGCAGAATCCAGTGCCATCTGATACCGCCAATCAATCCCTCTGTAAAAGATCCCGAGCAGCTGAACTTGACTGAAACCGTGATGCGGACAGTCTCTCTGGTAGGATCTAAATCGCACCCAAGCAGCCTTGAGTGCTTCCGTTGGACCTTGAGAGAATTGAGAAATCCTGTTCCTGAGCTCCTCCGATCTCGCATCGTCATAGAAGTTGTTCAGGAATGCGTTCTTGGTCTCGTTCCAGGTAGCGAGAGATCCGGGAGGTAGCTGCTTCAACCAGTAAGCTGCCTCTCCACCAAGAGAGTATGGAAAGAGCTTGCAAAAGAGGTATTCCTGTGGTACTCCATTGTACTTCATACTGGTGACCAAGTCTTCGAATTTCTCGATGTGATCCATAGGGTGCTCATGAGAGAGACCGGTGAAAGGATGCTGGCCAACAAGAGTGAAATAAGCAGGCTTCAGCTCAAAGTCATTCCTCTGGAAAGTCGGAATACGGATTACTGCGCGATTTGCATAGAATTGATCCGGTCGGTTGTATTCGCCAAGCGTTCGTTCAACCTCTGCGTGAGGTAGCTGAGGTTGACGTTCAGCTTCAGCTTGTGGTCGACGTCCACCTTCCTTATCATGCACCAAACCATGTGGAAGATCCATTTCAACTGTAGTCCTTTTCTTCGTCCGATTTGTGCGTTCAAGCTCTGCTAACTCTGTGTTGGAGAGATTGATCAGTGGTGTGTCCTTCGATCTCCTGGTGGCACGCTGATGCATACACCTGAAAATCAAAAGACGAGAAGATAAGTAACCGAAATTTAAAAACAGACGTTCAGTGTCGATCGATACCAATGGAGTATCGATCGATACTGACGACGAACTTAGACAAAATCGACAACTAAAATTCTAATGGTGAATTTTTAGAGTCCTCGGCAACGGCGCCAAATTTGATATGCTCAAATTAATACCCTAAAAGTACTAAAGCAGTTATTGCAGTATATCAGGGGTCGAACACAAGAACTCAAGAAAATCACACAATAAATAACTTAGTGAGGATTAAGCTAAGCAAATCACAGTTAAACAGTAAAATAGGTGATCGAAATATGATTGTTTTAATTCAATTCAGGGAAGGATAGGCTCAGGGTAATTCTCAGGAAATCAATGATAAATGACAATTAATCAGTGATATGCTCAAATTAATACCCTAAAAGATACTAAAGCAGTTACTGTAGTATAGCTAGGGGTCGAACACAAGGACTCAAGAAAACTCACACAATAGGTAAAAGATGCAGATTAAGCTAAGCAATACAGAGAATTATGCGAAAACAGAAAACAGAATTAAACTTAAGGTTGATTGATATGGAGGAAACTAGGCTCAGGGAGATTCTCAGGAAATCAATAATAAACAATAATCAATCAGTTAAGGGTTCAATTTAATTAGGTAGCGTTCTTGAACTCAAACACGAAAGTATAGCTAACCAACTGTCGTTGCGAAAACTAACTAAGTCTAAAATCCAGAATTCCAAATGTCTTTGTAAATCCTACAGATTAAACCAGCAATAATTTCAAGTTCGATATGTTCACAATTCGATTAAACCAAATTTCTTTGCAGATAATCCAATTGCTCACCCTAGGTTTTGTCAGATTACTCAATTGCACTATCGTGCCAAATCGATTAATCTAGGTTCTATGTTCTAGGTGATCAGACTAGAAATAGCTTTGGGAACGCCCTATGGTGAAGAACTATTCAGATTATGAACCCCTAACAGATCAATTAATCATAAATCAGAGAAATCCATATGAGAAAATCCCTAAACCTAAAAGGTGACTACTCAAGCATGATTAGTGAAACACAAAACATAATTGAATAAATCATGAAATTTAATAAAAGAGTAAAAACAAGGGTTCGGGAATCTTCTCTATGATGAACAAGTCTCAGATCCGTCTCCCTCACAAAAGCTCTCAAATCTCAATCCAAAGTAAAAAGTAAGTCCCCTGACCTAATGACTAAAAACTACTTAAATAGGTCTCAAAACACGAGCTGGGCTTCTTTTGTAAATAAAGGGGATGATTGGGCTTCTTATGGGCTTCCTTGAAAATCTCTTCTGCGCGTTGATTACGTCGGTATCGATCGATACCATGATGGTGTCGATCGATACTCAGGCCAGGCCAGTCGTCGGTATCGATCGATACCGGGATGGTGTCGATCGATACTCAGGCTTCAAAACGGGTACTTTCTTCGGTTTGCTCCAAAAAGGCTCCAAATGTCTCCAAAATCTCCAATTTCGTCCCAAACGTGCTAAAACCTGAAAAGACTCTAAAATGATAGAAAAGACACTAGAAAGACTCGATAAAACGACTTATATCATGGCTAAAAACGGGTAAAATCCATGATATATCAACTCCCCCAGACTTAGCCTTTTGCTTGCCCTCAAGCAAAACAGAAAACTAAGTTAGAGAAAGAGGTTTGAAAAACCTTAGAGATCTGAACTGTTACCGAAATCGCTGTAATGATCCTTTTCCCAAGCGCCCACTGCTGCCTGATCAGCTCCAGAATCTAACCACCATGTACTTCTCCGTAGGAACCCCAACTTCCCAAGATTTCACTTACTATCTCACACCAATATTCATCCAAGCTCTCATCGCCAGTTTCATCTCTGCAATCAGTGTTCAAGAACCTTCTACATTCTTGCACATACAATATCATAGCCAAAGAACCATCTATTCATCAACATTTATTGCTCTCGGTATTCTTTATCTCCCCCAGACTTATTCCAAAATCAGTTCTCGTTAGATTTCAACAGAGCAGGTTTTTCTGAACAGCATATACAAATCAAGGTCCGAAACGCGAGTATTGATAGTGTTTGCTACCGAATCCCCGGTTCTTATCCTCTCAATGTATCAAAAGTCTTAGGTGAATAATGGGGTCACAGGAAATTTTCCTACCCCTCACTTCAGGCTCTTGTGTGATCATTCCTTATCCAAGTAGAATAATGGGGTCATAGGAAATTTTCCTACCCCTCTACTCGGCGGAAATCATTTCATCTTTTATAATGGTTTTACCTGTTTTAACGCAAGTATGTATCTAACACTTTTCACAGGGGAGATATACCACAATTTTTCAAACATGATGGGTTCCTTAGCTAGATATGAATGATGAATCAAGCTCTAAGAACACTAACCGCGTAGATGAAGTGCAAAATTTGGCTAAAGCTTGTGAAGAACATTGCTGGAGACATGGGTGATTTCTAGCTGGCTGGTTATCCCTTGGATTTTTCATTAGTCGAACTGAAACTAATCCTGTAACAGTGGTCACTCAAAAGCAAAATCAGAACAACAAAACCAAGCGCAATTCAGAAAACTCTAAGTTGTTTTGACTCAATTAAAAATAATTTTTTTATATTTTTTTTTTTTAGACGCAAAAACCAAAACAAAATGAACACAATGTCAGTAACTACCTCCCCCAGACTTAAACAACACTGTCCCCAGTGTTTATCAAGCCTAGAGAAGGTGAAGGAAAACAAATGGAGCGAATGGGAAGGATTAAGAACAAGAGGGGTTACCAAAGTCTCAGTATCGATCGACACCAGGATGGTATCGATCGATACTAACATTCATGGAGGCACTTCTGACCGATTGGTGTCGACCGATACCCAGGTGGTGTCGATCGACGCTGATGTCCAAAATCCGATTCACTACACAGAACAAAAACAAAAACGAAATCAGTATGTACAGACCTAATTGGTGGGTTGCCTCCCACCCAGCGCTTGTTTAATGTCACGAGCTTGACTTCCATGACGATATTAGTCAGGACAGGGTGGAGAATTCACTCCGAAGTAGGTTCCACAATCAGACATCTCGAGGTTCAAAGTTCTACTCATCATACCTTCTTCCTTACCTTTCATATCCGTAGGGATGAGAACTCTAACCTTAGAGAAGGGTTTCGAAGTTCCCTTACACTTAACCTTATACTCGATCGAATCTCCATCACACTTCTGAAGAATCAAAGTGAAGTTAGCGGCACTGTCGATCTTCTTGCTCGTCGTTTTCTTCTTTGATGCGTTGGCCTTCCCTGCAACTTTCTTGGGGTGTTGGGGGGATTCGTTTGAAACATCTGCGACTTTTGGATCGATCTTCAGAGGTTTTCTTGAGGTAGTGGTGATGCTCGAGACAAGTTTGGGTGCTTCTCTAGAAGGGATGAGATCGTAGAAGACGTCTTTGTCAATGAAAGAGAAAGAGAGTCTCTTATTAGGCGTGTCCATGATCGCTCCAACAGTAGCCAGAAATGATCTCCCCAAAATCAAGGGTACCGTGTGTTCTCGGCTCATCTCCACAACCTGAAAATCAGTAGGAATCAGACAATCTCCAATTTTAACAGGTAGATCAAAAATTGTAGCGTAAGGGAGAGAGCTAGAAGAATTGGCGTATTGGAGAAGCATGTTAGGAGATCTCATATCAGCTTTTAATCTCTCTGCAATCGCTCTCGACATGACGTTGACACTAGACCCTGAGTCAACGAGAGACTCCTTGAAGTTTACTCCAGAGATGGAGCATGGAACCGAGAATTTCCCTGGGTCTTCCTTCTTTATCAACTGTCTCAGTGGTGGTGTATCAGCAACGGGAGGTTCTGCAGCCACTTTCTTCGACAAAAGCTTGCTTCTAGCAGCTTCCCACTCTTCTCTTGTCAGTTTGGGAAGAACGGGGTAAGGTAGTTTTGGTTTATAAACCCGTTCCTCAACCATCTCTGTCCTTTTCTCAGTTTTTGACTCAGCTGGTAAAGGGTATCGACCGATACCAGATGAGTGTCGATCGATACTGGAGTTTTGTATCGTCTCTGCAGGTTGGTGTCGATCGATACCAGAGTGGTGTCGGTCGATGCTAGTATCACTCCATACAAACACAGTCATCTCAGACTCAAAATCCTCTTCTCTGATGCTTGAGGTGATTGCATTGACATGTCCATGCTGTGGTTGAACTATCTTTCCCTTGACAGCTGCTGATGTCTGAGCTATTTGACTTTCCAGCATCTTCTGATGGATTTCGAGGGCGTTGATTTTCCCATTCAGATCAGTGTACACATTATCCAGCTTTCTATTAAAATCCACAGTCATCTTTTCTTGACCCTGCAGAATTTGTTCCAAGAGGATCTCCGTCTTACTCTCTGTAGATCTCGGAGAATGCGGTTGGTAAGCTCCAGACTTGTAACCACCTTGCTGATTGTTGTTGAAGCCTCGGTTGTTGTACCCAAATCGCTGACCCTGAAAACCAGAACCACCAATGTAGTTAACATCCTCTGTCTCATCCTCAATGCTTTCCACTTCCTCAGCAAAGTGTACAGCCTTCTTCGTCTTCCCCACTAACAGATTGTGCATCGTGTCTAGCTTCGCCTGAACCTCAGCAATCTGCGAACCATCAGCAACACTAGCGAGCCGCTTTCGCTCAAAATCAGCATTCTTGGTGCTATTGCTAGACGCCAAGTTCTCGATTAGCTTCACAGCATCGGTTGGAACCCTAGTGTTGAAGTTCCCATTACTTGCAGAATCTAATGCCATCTGATACCGCCAGTCAATACCCCTGTAGAAAACCCCAAGCAACTGAACTTGAGTGTAACCATGATGTGGACAATCTCTCTGGTAGGACCTAAATCGAACCCAAGCAGCCTTGAGTGCTTCTGTAGGACCCTGAAAAAACTGAGAGATCTTGTTCCTGAGTTCCTCTGATCTCGCATCATCATAAAAGTTGTTCAGGAATGCATTCTTGGTCTCATTCCAAGTAGTCAGAGATCCAGGAGGTAACTGCTTCAACCAGTAAGCTGCTTCTCCACCAAGAGAGTATGGGAAAAGCTTACAGAAAAGGTACTCATGTGGTACCCCATTGTACTTCATGCTGCTGACCAAGTCCTCGAACTTCTCGATGTGGTCCATAGGATGCTCATGAGATAAACCGGTGAATGGGTGCTGTCCAACAAGAGCGAAGTAAGCAGGCTTCAACTCAAAGTCATTCCTCTGGAAGGTAGGAATACGGATCGCTGCACGATTGGCATAGAATTGATCCGGTCTGTTATAATCCCCAAGAGTCCGTTCAGCAACGGCCTGAGGTTGTTGAGGAGGCAACTGCTCAACTGGCTCATCTTGTACAAAACCCTGTGGAAGATCCATCTCAACTGTAGTCTTCTTCCTTGTTCGGTTTGTGCGTTCTAGCCCTGCTAGTTCTGCGTTGGAGAGATTGACAAGCTGTGCGTCCAAATTTCTCCTGGTGGTACGCTGATGCATACACCTGAAAATCAAAAGACGAGAAAATAAGTAACCAAAAATTAAAAAGTGACGTTCAGTGTCGATCGATACTCCAGTGAGTGTCGATCGATACTGACGACGAACTTAGACAAAATCGACAACTAAAATTCTAAAGGTGAATTTTTAGAGTCCCCGGCAACGGCGCCAAATTTGATATGCTCAAATTAATACCCTAAAAGATACTAAAGCAGTTACTGTAGTATAGCTAGGGGTCGAACACAAGGACTCAAGAAAATCCACACAATAGATTAAAGATGCAGAGAAAGCTAAGCAGTACAGAGAATTATGCGAGAACAGGAAACAGAAATAGACTTAAGATTGATTTATATGGAGAAAACTAGGCTCAGGGAAATTCTCAGGAAATCAATGATAAACGATAATCAATCCGTTAAGGTTCAATTTAATTAGGTGCCGTTCTAGAACTCAAACACGAAGGTATAGTCGACCAACTGTCGTTGTGAAAACTAACTAAGTCTAAAGTCTAGAATTCCAAATGTCTTTGTAAATCCTACAAATTAAACCAGCGATAATTTCAAGTTCGATATGTTCACAATTCGATTAAACCAAATTTCTTTGCAGATAATCTAATTGCTCACCCTAGGTTTTGTCAGATTATTCAATCGCACTGTCGTGCCTAATCGATTAATCTAGGTTCTATGTTCTAGGTGATCAGACTAGAAATAGCTTTGGGAACGCCCTATGGTGAAGAACTATTCAGATTATGAACCCCTAACAGATCAATTAATCATAAATCAGAGAAATCCATATGAGAAAATCCCTAAACCTAAAAGGTGACTACTCAAGCATGATTAGTGAAACACAAAACATAATTGAATAAATCATGAAATTTAACAAAAGAGTAAAAACAAGGGTTCGGGAATCTTCTCTATGATGAACAAGTCTCAGATCCGTCTCCCTCACAAAAGCTCTCAAATCTCAATCCAAAGTAAAAAGTAAGTCCCCTGACCTAATGACTAAAAACTACTTAAATAGGTCTCAAAACACGAGCTGGGCTTCTTTTGTAAATAAAGGGGATGATTGGGCTTCTTATGGGCTTCCTTGAAAATCTCTTCTGCGCGTTGATTACGTCGGTATCGATCGATACCATGATGGTGTCGATCGATACTCAGGCCAGGCCAGTCGTCGGTATCGATCGATACCGGGATGGTGTCGATCGATACTCAGGCTTCAAAACGGGTACTTTCTTCGGTTTGCTCCAAAAAGGCTCCAAATGTCTCCAAAATCTCCAATTTCGTCCCAAACGTGCTAAAACCTGAAAAGACTCTAAAATGATAGAAAAGGCACTAGAAAGACTCGATAAAACGACTTATATCATGGCTAAAAACGGGTAAAATCCATGATATATCAATCAGTTAAAGTTCAATTCAATTAAGCTCCGTTCTTGAACTCAAACACGAAAATAAAGCTAACCAACTGTCGTTGAGAAAACTATCTAAGTCTAAAATCTAGAATTCTAAATCTCTTTGCAAATCCTACAGATTAAACCAGCAATCAGTTCAAGTTTGATAAGTTCACAATTTGATTAAACCAAATCTCTTTGCAGATAATCTAATTGCTCACCCTAGGTTTTATCAGATTACTCAATTGCACTGTCGTGCCTAATCGATTAATCTAAGTTCTATGTTCTAAGTGATCAGATTAGAAATAGCTTTAAGAACAACCTATGGTGAAGAACTACTCAGATTATGAACCTTAACAAAATCAATCATCATAAATCAGAGAAATCCATATGAGAAAAACCCTAAACCTAAAATGGAACTACTCAGACATGATTGATGAAACACAAGACATAACTGAATAGATCATGAAATTAAATATGATAAAAGAATAAAAACAAGGGTTCAAGATCCTTTCTATGATGAACAAAGTCTTGGATCCGTCTCCCTCACAAAAGTATTCAAAACTCAGATGGTGGCTCCCGAATCAAAATCCAAAGTAAGTGTAAAAGGTCTTCTAAGCTAATGACTAATAGTTTGCTTAAATAGGTCTAAAACACGAGCTGAGTCTCTTTGTAAATAAGGGAAAGTATTGGGCCTTTCTGGTGAGAATTCTCTTCCTTGGATATTTCTCTATCTCCGCGTCCGTTACGTCGGTATCGATCGATACCGGGATGGTGTCGATCGATACTAAGGCTTCAAAACGGGTACTTTCTTCGGTTTGCTCCAAAAGGCTCCAAATGGTTCCAAAATCTCCAATTTCGTCCCAAACGTGCTAAGACCTGAAAAGACTCCAGAACGAGACAAAAGACACTAAAAAGACTCGATAAAACAACTTATAACATGGCTAGAAATGGGTAAAAACCATGATATATCAGGAGGTAAGTCAAGCTTATAAGCGACTACTCCTATATGTTCTAATACTTTGAATGGTCCCATGAATCTCGGATTCAATTTCCCGCTTTGCGAAGTCTGAGCCATTCCTTTGAACGTGATCATCTTTAGATAGACGAGATCACCCACTTGGAATTCAATATCTTTTCACGCTTATCTGCATAACTCTTTTGTCTATCCTGAGCTTCCTTCATTTTTATCCTTAGTAACTTAATCCGTTCAGTGGTTTCATCAACAATGTCTAAACCAATTGCACTTTTCTCCCCCACTTGTGTTCAACATAAGGAGGTTCTGGAAGGTCGTCCATATAGTGTCTCATATGGCGACATCCCAATACTTGCTTGATAACTATTCTTATAAGCAAATTCGGCCAAGGACAAATACTTTTTCCATGAACCATCCCAATCCAACACACAAGCTTGCAACATATCCTCAAGTATTTGAATTGTCCCTTCAAATTGTCCATCTCTATGCGGATGGTAGGTTGTGCTCATGCCCACTCCTGTCCCTAAGGCTTTTTGGAAAGCCCTCCAGAAATGGGACTTGAACCTAGAGTCTCAATCCGAAACGATGCTCACTGGAATTCCATGTAACCGAACGATCTCATCAATGTACTTAGATGCGATTACATCCACACCATTTGTTTCCTTGATGGCGATGTAATGAGCAGATTTAGTCAGTCTAGCCACCACAACCCAAACCGCATCTCTCTTAGGCTTAGCCCTAGGCAATGCCGTCACAAAATCCATAATGATGTGATCCCACTTCCACTCCGGAATGGGCAAGCTATGCAACAGTACACTCGGAACTTGGTGTTCTACCTTGATTAACTGGCATGTAGGGCACTTTGCAACCCATTCTGCCACATCCATTTTCATTCCAATCCAATGATAATACCTTCTGAGATCCCGGTACATTTTGTTCATCCATGGATGAATCGAGAATTTAGACTGATGCGCTTCTTTAAGAATTTTTTCCTTAAGATCCTTAACATTCAGTACACTAACTCGGCCATTCACCACTATGGTGTCATTGTTCGAAGTTTGGTACACCGTCTTATCATTTTGGGCAACTTTTTGAAGGTTTTCATCCTTCTCTTGAGCCAGTCGAATTCTAGTAAGCAAGTCTGCTTGATCCGCTGCTCCGAGCTCCAAAGGTTCCAATTCTTCAGACAATGCAGTAAGGTGTAATGATCCAATTATTTTAACGAGCTCCTCTGACTCTTTTTCGGGTAAAACATAGGACCGCCTCCTACTCAAGACGTCTGCGACCGTATTTGCCTTTCCCGAATGGTAGGCTATATCCAGGTCATAATCCGCTATAAGTTCCATCCATCTCTTTTGACGAAGGTTCAATTCACCATGCAAACTAGGATATATCCTTTGCTATAGCACAGATAAATTGTAATTATAGAAAAATATCCAAAAATTATAAAATCAGGTTATTAAAAAATTGTAATTCTTCCAAAACGTTATGAAATTATAATATCAATTTTTTATAATATCGAATCTTTGTTAGAAGCTAAAAACATAATTAAATCGGTCTAAATTCTTATTTAAAAATTTCAAAAAAATCGCAATCTAATTTAATTTAAATCAACATTTAATTTAATTTAATTAGTGTGTTTAATTAAATCAACAAAATTTTCACAAAATCTATTTTTAACTTTTTTCAAAAAAATAAAGAAATTATTTAAAACAAAAATTATAAAATAATTAATGTAATATTTAATTAAATGATCACATAATAATTAATTGACTAAAATACTCTTAATGAGAGATTTTAATTTTTTTTTAGATATAATGGCAATGTGATGTAATTATTAACATTTTGTAAAGTTTATTTATAAGTGTATTCTTCAAATAATATATAGGGGATTAATAAGTTTCCAAATAAGTATATCGTGCTAGGTAGTTCAGTTTATATGGCTTTATTATTATTATTATTATTTCTCTTGACCAGTAACAGCATTTCTATCCTTGTCAGTAATCACTCGATTTACCTGCTGGTTTTGATCTGAAGTAGTGTTCACTGCATTTGAGTTTGCAAACCGAGCTGTGCGATTCCCATTTGAGCTACCACGACTGCGACCTCTTGTGGACCGTTGGGTCTGTACAGGTTTATGAGATAAATCCTCCCACCAATCAGGATAACCGATAACCTCAAAGCATCCTTCTGAAGCATGCCCAAACCGACCACAATGCCTACACGCGTTTTGTTTCTCTCCTGTGCGACTCCTTTGCCTTGCTTGGACAACAAATACAAAATTTTCTTGAGGTTCTTCCCGAGCTTTGCTCAGAATAATCATATCATCTTCCTGAGAAACAATATTATATGTTTCTTCTAAACTCGGCAATGGCTTCCACACACAGATGTTGGAACGAACATTGTGATACTCATCGTCGAGACCACTCAAAAATTGGTGAACCATATCATCTTCTCTATCCTTTTCTTGTTTTTCTCCAAGATTACATGAGCACTTCCCACACTCACACGTTCTCAAAGGTCTGTAATTATTAATATTCTCCCAGATCTTTGTGAGCTTACCATAATATTCTTCAATCGTTGCTCCTCTCTGTCTACATGATGCAAGATCTGTTTTCATCTTTTGAATCCTTGTACCGTTAGAAACAGAGAAACGATTTTTCAAATGATCCCACAGATCCTTCGCATTTTCTCGATGAGAGATGTTTTGTCTCAGTTTTGGATCTATTGACATCTTAATCCATGACACAAGAAGAGCATTTACCAAACGCCAATCTTCAAAATCAGGATCAAGTATCGATGTTTTTGGAATTGTTCCATCAAGAAATCCAAGTTTCTTTCTTGACAACAAAGCTGTTTGCATCGAACATGCCCATTCATCGTAATTGTGTGATTTTAGCAGCGGATATGCAATGACAGCACCAGGATTGTCAGAGGAAGTGAGATCATAAGGTGATATTGTTCGTCGAATCTCACTTTTCTCTACTGTGGCTGGGCGTGTTCTTTCTCCTCCAACTGTTTCTACGACTTCACTCATTTTAGTATTATTTTAAAGTTTGTAGAAACCTAGGCTCTGATACCATAACAAGCTTTTGCCAGGTTTAGAGAACAAAGATTTAGTCTGCAATTTCTGTCTACGTTATTTCATCGATCACAAAGGTTTATATAGTATAGACTTTGATTTAACAGACTCCTCTATTCTAGGACGTGATAAACATTTAATAACTAGCAGATAAGCTTTGATAACAAACCAATAATATCGTCTCAATAGATTCAAATATCACATTAGTGAGACCTTGATTGTTGATGCATCTTACGGCCCAAGCCAAAGCTGAAGCTTCAGTTTCTAACGGGAGACCAGTTTTGGGTAGCACTTTGCTCCCAGGTGTCTCCACAGAACCTACATTATCTCTAAGGATCCAGCCTATACCACTATTGGTGCCATCAATCTTCCAAGACCCATCAACATTACATTTTAGGAAACCTAACCTAGGGGTAGCCACTTTTTGGAATGTTGACGGGTTGATGCAAGTTTGGAGGACCAGAACTTACTTGAGTGGTATTAGATGTGAGCCATTCCTCTGCTGACACAGTAGCTTTTCTTAACAAAGCATCCACTTGCATATCTAGCCCTGAAAAGACTAAGTCATTTCTTCTCTTCCAAAGGTGCCACAGGATCCAAGGCCAATGCCTATACCTGTCTTTCTCAGACGCATCTGTCTTGTTCTCTAGATTCGGCAGCAGTAAGGCACTTCAGGCAAAGGGAAGGAAGATAAATCTTTTACAGGAACCAGCAGTCAATTGAGGAGAATGTGAAAACAGAATCTAATCAGTCTTTTATCTTATCTCAATTGTTTTAGCCAATCAGTGAAAGCTTATAAACCTATCAAGAGATAGTGTAAAATTGTTACCTGAGGTATCGGTTACATTATGTTAACCTCTTCTCTTTATTTCCGGGACTCTCTATATTATGACGTTTTTTTTGTTTTTTGTGAATAGACAATGTCCCACTATCACGCTCATCTAGATTGTGCCAAGGGAAGTCATCTTCAGTGATAAATTTATCTTCAGTGATAAAGGGTCGGTTTCAGAGGGGTTTCTGCTGAGACTTGTTAGCATAGCGAGTTATGTTGGAGCATCTCTCACAACAAAGACTGAGTTGATTAGAAAAGCTGGTCTGCAACTCGAGGAGGCAACTCTTGAAGACCTCTTGTTGCGTTCACACTCATCCTCTCATCACCGTCGCTATGATACCGACTTGGTTGCTACAGTTCTTGATAGTTTTTTATTGCTCTGGAGAAGACAGTCTTCTGCGCATCTTTCTAGTAACAACAGTCAATTGCTGCATTCAATCAGGAAGGTGGCAAAGCTTATTGATTCCTATCTTCAGGCAGTCGCAAAAGATGTCCATATGTCAGTTTCCAAATTCGTGTCTCTTGCTGAGGCAGTGCCCGACATTGCACGCGAGAGCCATGACAGACTTTACAAAGCGATCAACATATATCTCAAGGTATTAGATGCTCTGGCCTGCAGAAGGGCAACTCTAGATAGAGTTGAGAGCCACACCAGTCTACTTTTAGAAATCATCCATTTTATGCACATAACATGGATACAGTATTTGGAACTGAAAAACATTAATTACATGACAGGTGCATTCCGAGATAAGCAAAGACGACAAGAAACGACTATGCCGAAGTCTTGACTACCAGAAATTGTCTGCAGAGGTACGTGCACACGCGGTGAAAAATGAGAGGATGCCAAGAACGGTCGTCCAAGCCCTCTTTTTCGACCAAGAGAGCAGTTCCAAAGGAGTATCACACATACCAGTTCTTAGAATGAAATCCGAGGATATTTGCAACATCGGTCAACACTGTTTCCTAAGATGAGTTGGATCCAAACCGTAGAAAATTGGTATGGCCTAATTTGAATTTAATCTTGACAAAAGAATAATAAGAGATCCACCAAGAGTTGACTCTGTTTTAGATACATCAATATGGTAACTATATAAAGCCAAATCATCTCATTACCAAATCTTTTAGCTTCTTCGTCTTCTCTTCCCTCAATTGATTATTTACAGATACAGCCTTTGTAAACATACTTCTGCCAACTTCACAGACCTCATATGTCATGAGCAGAATCAGTGCTTCCAAATTCTTTGTCAGATGAAAAGCTGCACAAACCACATTTCATTACATTTATCAAACTTGACCATTTGCTAGCCCAACAAATTTTTAAGCACAAAGAGAATTCAACTTTAAAAATTGAAGTCCATCGTATGGAATTACCAATCGAAACCAAATCTTTGGTTAGTGGCAGAAAATATTAAATAGATTCCTAATTAAGATGATCTTTTGCTCTGTGCTAAGATAAGATGTTTTATGAGATATTTGGGTTACCTGAAACACTGAAGACTCTCTGTATGTCCTCTTTGTATCTTGTTGTTCCATTATAACTGGCAAAACTACTCATTTCAAATATTCACAATCAAAGATTCAAAGTGAAATCTTTTGTTCTTCGTGAGTAATCTGCAAAATATAGTGGTATATTATACAAAATAGTTTCTGGTTGAACTTAAAAAATAATTGTGGGATATAAGTATTATGCATAGTACATGCTCAATGCTTACCCTGATTCGCTTCTTGCTTCTCTTTGTCTCTTCATTGCTGTCTCCAGATTCTTCACTATGTTCAGTCTCATTAATCGTATTGTCTTGATCGACTTCACATCCATCTGGAAAATAATTTCTACTACCAAGTCGGATCTCTGGTGATGAAAAGTCATCGGTGACTCGTATACCCCATTCTTTTAATGTGGACGTAGAGTCACTACTAAACCCCAGTCGTATATCCATGTTCTCGTAGTTCAGTTCAGTTAGAGAAGCATTCTCATCGTTTAGAGGGAAACAACATTCGAATATAAGAAGTTGTATAGCCTTGTTACGTAAAAACTTATTTGGTCGATGAGGGGAATCAAAGTGGTTACCAAGTCTACCTTTGAACCGACAAGATACGTGGATGGAACATTCATTGTAGTAAGCAGATTGGGCGTCAACCACAACACAAGCCTTAAATCTGAAGAACGGTTGAGAGGGAGATGTCTCTAGTAGATGGATATTGGTGAGAGAGGTTCCAGTAGTACGGTGAGTGAAATATGAAGGCACTTGTTCACCAGACAACAACATGTAACTGGGAAGAATTGGTTCTCTATCCACGTTGAAGTTGAAGCAGCTGATAAAATTGTCTGGAAAAGAAGAGGGATTATTGTCTGTTGCCATTGCCACAACATTTGAACTATCATTCCACGTAGCTTCAGTCAATGCCCTGCAGTCTGAAAAGTCTACTTTGTGAAGATGTTTCAGTTTAGAAATGTGGAGGGAGACACATTTTAATCTGTTGCATCCATTCATATATAGCTCGTCAAGCCTAGAGAATTTCTCAATCCACCAAGGAACCTCTTCAATCCCTGTTTTCTCTAGATCGAGATATTCGATGTTGGTTGAGATATCAGGAAAAGTCCTCAATCGTGAGCATCCACTGAGAGTAAGGTATCTGAGAAATGGAAAGTTGATGCCAGTGGGAAGAGTCTCCAGATTTATACAATCGCTAATTAGCAAAGAACCAAGTGTAGTGAAATTCTGAATAGACGCAGGAAGCTCCTTCAAATTAGGAATACCCGAGACAGAGAAAAAGGATAAAGAGTGAGGCAGCGTGGTCATGAGAGGTGTAAGCGGCTGAACCAAAAAAAAAAAAAAAAACATAGATGAAATCAGCTAAGGTTCTATGCTGTGCACAATAAATAATTTACTTTTAGTTAATATATTATTATGTGAATTAATATATGGATTGTTCTTGTATTTTTGGACAAATCACAGAGAACCGTTATTCATAGAATAAAAGAACAATTATTTATAATTGTCTTCTCTCCTTCAAATTATTTACCAAAGTCTCATGGTGATGACACGTCAATCAAAATTTTCTCCAATGATTCTATTTTTAATATATAGAACATATTTATATTTTGGGTTGTTTCAAATCTTAGTGTAAGTTAAAATGAAACAACACTCTGTAAACATAAATTAACTGTTTTTGTTATTTTCAAAAAAAAAAAAAGAACTTTCATGTAACGTACTTTAATTCTTTTAATATTTCATAACAAAATGAAAATATTAAAAAAAATTCCTAAAATTCCAAAGAAATTTAGAAATTCATAAAAAATGATTAAATAGTTTGTGTACTTTTATGAAAATAGCTAAAAGTTTTGTTTCTGCACTTAAAAACTAATATTATCAGATAGCTTTATTTGATTGTTGTTTTTTTACTTTAGAATATAGGTTTTTTACAGACCATCTACACTAGTATTTTACATAAGAAATTAAAAACAAAATGTTAATAATCATAGTGGTACTAAACAAATTGTTTTCCTCTCAAATTTCATTTTTCACAACGTTTGATCAAAAATCAACTTAAGGAAAATGATTTTTCGTATAAGAATTTTGGGTATAAAAAAAAAGTTGGGAAAATGTAGGTTAAGTAAAATACCTGCACTCTTCTCCACAGTTTCTCACTCTTCATTTTAGTCATGGTAAGAGTCTCAAGATTCTTTAAACGCAAGAGAGAGGGAAATGTTTCAATCCCTGCCCCATCTAATCCGAGCCATTTGAATTTGGTTGAGATATCAGGGAAAATTTTCAACCGTGAGCAACCGCTGAGCGTAAACAGCTGAAGAGATTGGAGGTTGATTCCTGTGGGAAATGTCTCCAAATTTATGCATCCTGACATCTCCAACCTCTCCAGCTTATCGAGATACTCAATAGTGGAAGGAAGCTCCACCAAACTTGAGCAATGCATAAGATTGAGTGCCTCAAGGTTGGTGGCCATCGAAAGATTTGGTATTTCTTTCAAATTTCTAGATCTCTGCAAATCAATGTCCTTGAGCCCTCTAAGTGACTGAAATATGAGAAAGTTAGACATCACCTGAAAGGGATTTCATCTCGATACTAATAATGTTATAATTTGTATAAAACTTACATGAACTCCTTCCCATAGCCTCTCGAGTTTGCTATCTGACATTTGCAGCTTAACGAGATTTTCAGTACAAAAGTTAGAAGGCATATATCTCATCGGGTATCCATCCAACCTTAATAATCTAAGTTTAGGTGGCAAATAGTTGAAGCTTTCCGGTATGTGCCACATCACCTTTTTCTTCTGGTTCCGACAAAACTTACAGTGTTTTCTTCAAGTAAATCACATATATCTTTCGCATCCACAAGGAATTCTCGTTCTCCTGGCTCAATAGATTGGCCACGAACGATCTCCTTACCCAGTTCTTGCAGCAAAGAGTGCATCTCAACAATTCCGTGTACTATATGTACGAGAGACTTATCAACGAGGTTTTTCAACCCGATATTAATATCCAAACCGCTGTCTGCTAGTAGCAGCTTGATGTCATTGACTTTTTCACCATTGAAAAGACATGCAATGTGACGAAATATGGCTTTATCTTTTTGGTTATTTAATCCATCGTAGCTAAGTCTTAGCGTCTTCTCAATTTTACCATCCAAACCATTTCGAAGCCTCGGAAGCATATCTATCAAATCCTCTTTGTCTCTACCCCGTAAATATGAGCCCAAAACCTTAAGACCCAAAGGAAGATTACCGGCACACAATGCAACTTCAGAAGCAAGCTCCATCAAACCATCTGGTGGAGAGTTTTTCCTAAAAGCATATCTACAAAATATCTTAAGCGCAAGCTCTTTAGATGGGAGACAGACCTCATAAATATGATTGATCCCATGGGCCCTTAGAAAATGTTTATCTTTTGTAATCACAATGATTCTGCTCCCACATCCAAACCAATGAATTTGACCCGCCAAAGTATCTAGCACCACTTGATCATCCAAATCGTCAATAAAGATAAGAACTTTGCGGTGATTTAGCATCTCTTCCATTGCACCTAAATGATTTATCTTTATGTCTTTTTTGTCTAAAATTTCAGACAAGAAACTTCTTAGCAAATGCAACTTCATGTTATAATCTTCGGGGTTGCCACCTTTATAAATTTCCACACTCTTAGATATGAATGCTCTGTCAATGAAAACACTACCTTGGAACCGACGAGAGAGTTGACTATATAAAGCCCTTGCAATGGAAGTCTTGCCGATTCCTGAGGAGCCCCAAATCCCAACCATCCTCACTTCCTCGGATTCTAAATGCAATAATACACTCATCTCTGCAATATGAGCTTCCATTCCGACAAAGTCCTCAAAATCCTTCGATGGAGTGAAATTCAGTTTACCCAAGATATCATTTGCAATTGCTTCAATCATTTTTGCTTCGTTAGGCCTAACAGGATGAAAGATCATATTCACAACAATGAGTACCAATTGTCACATGTCAAGGTCTATAGATGGAGTTGAACATTTACAAAAACTAAACAAACAAACAAATGTTTATTGGGATGGATTATCCATATGAAAACTCAAAATGGAAACAAACAACATTTAAATAGACTATCCAGATGGAGTATTTGGATGGAAATTTTAGATGAAGAAACAAACAGGCTCAAAAAGATTTACCATTTCTGAGAATGATATCCGAGGACATTTGCTACTTCCGTCAATGATTGCCGCCAAAGTTGTGTTTTATCCTCTGGGTGTTTCCGGCAAGTCTTAGCAAAAGCCTCACCAAATTTTCCGGTTTGTTTCCTGACATGAGATGGATCTAAACCGTAGAAAACCGGTATAACCAGTTGACCAAATTCTTCCTTGCATTTGACGATCTCCAGTAACTCGTCCAGGCACCAGCTGGAAGATGGGTACTTTTCCAAAAACACAACCACCGCAATCTTTGAAGTCCTGATCGCTTGTTTAAGCTCGGGATCGAGCGAATGGCTTCTTTCGATCTCATTGTCTTTGAAAGCAGTGATAAATTTCCGATCAAGTTCTTTTAGAAAGTGGCTAAGGAATGTTACACGGACGTCTTCCCCGCTGAAGCTAGGGAAAACATCGTACACCCAATTGCAGGAAGAGGAGTAAGAAAGAGCCATTAAGCAAAGTAAAAAAAATGTATTTCTTGAAAAGTCACCGACTCACTCTTAAGAACAATAGCACTTAAAACTTGTTTTAAGCTTGTACAGAGTCTCGTGGGCAAGTCTAACGGAGACTTTTTGGTACCAATCGAATCTTTATGCTACGAAAGAAAAGAAAGCCATTGGTGGATCTAAAATCAAGTAGCACTAGTGATATAATATTCCAGCGGAAAGAGAAGAAAACTTTGGAAAGGAAAAGTATTTCTTGAAAAGTCACAGACTCATATATAGTCTTGTAGAGAGTCTCGTGAGCTTGACGAATGTTTCTAATTTGTTGACTTAATCACGGCCGCACAAGGGCACATGCATATGTTTCATAGCATCTTTAAGTCTTATCCTTACATTACTTTCTAAACTTTTGTTTTCAATATATCATCTATTGGTTGGTGGAGTCTTCAATCTTCAATTCCTTCTTAAAACTTTTCAGCGAATTTATTTTTATTATCTACTTTCTATGTAAATTCTAGGCTTAACAACTTGCTCGTGTGAAAATGAGGAAATGCTACAGCAATTTTATATAACAGAAAAATACAATCTCACTTTATATAGCTTAATTTAAGATTTTAAAATTTTACATCCATGTCTTCACTGTGTAAATTTATTCAGTAATTCAACTGATTTTAGCTTCAGGTTATATAAGCAAAGCAATCAGGAGTTAGAAAAGTATAGGATCCATGAACAATACAATTGTGTTGTGGTCTTATTAAATCTCGTGTAAATCAATTGTGTTGTCCAAAGCTATTAATAGGTTTCAATTATGGTGTAGAAGGATCTGAGAAATTTTATAAGTACAAAGTAAATCAAAATAGAAGCCAATGGACACCGTATGAAATCACCACTCAAACCAACTATTTGGTCGTTAGCAGAAACTATTAAATAGGTTCTTACTTAGATGCTTCTATATATGTTTTGTCTCACTGTTGATCTGTACTCTTGAAAACTTGTCTTTTTTGGGGGGTAAAATGTGAAAATTATCATTACCTTTGAACCTGATACAATCGAGCATTAGATCCTCACAATATTACAAAATCAAAAGACATCAAAAGGAAAAGAGATACAAGTGAAGTATAATTCAAGAAGTGAGGCGGCAAAACCATCAACGGATAAAAAATTAGTCGATCTCGGAGTGTGCGGTCAATTATTGCTTGAAGTGCTAATTCCGAAGTGGAGGCGTTGGAGAAGATACGTGTGTTGCGTTCACGCCATAAAGTGTAGATTGATGTTTGCATGACCAACTTGAAGATCGTTAGTTTTTTGGCATGAGCTGGTGTAGAGAATTGGCCTAACCATGAAGGTAAAAGCTGGAGATCCAATGGAGAGTTCGGGAAAATATGATCAATATGATCAACAAAGGGACGCATCACCACTTAGGAAAATCGGTTTTCATCCGACTTAATATTTTCCAACTTGATTCTTCAGTCCCATTGCAATCCGAAAGAATTTTTACCATAGGAACTTATTTCCTTCTTGTATTCTTAGACATCCAATCAATGATTCGGATAGGTATTGCTTCAACTGTCAAATCTTCCCTTAAGTTCGAAGGTGGCTTGTCTAGGACTTGGTCTCGATTTGATAAGCATTTTCTTAGCTGAGATACATGAAAAACATTGTAAAATGCCTCCATTTATGGAGGTGATATGCTCAAATTAATACCCTAAAAGTACTAAAGCAGTTGCTGCAGTATATCAGGGGTCGAACACAAAAACTCAAGAAAATCACACAATAAATAACTTAGTGAGGATTAAGCTAAGCAAATCACAGTTAAACAGTAAAATAGGTGATCGAAATATGATTGTTTTAATTCAATTCAGGGAAGGATTAGGCTCAGGGTAATTCTCAGGAAATCAATGATAAATGACAATTAATCAGTTAAAGTTCAATTCAATTAAGCTCCGTTCTTGAACTCAAACACGAAAATAAAGCTAACCAACTGTCGTTGAGAAAACTATCTAAGTCTAAAATCTAGAATTCCAAATCTCTTTGCAAATCCTACAGATTAAACCAGCAATCAGTTCAAGTTTGATAAGTTCACAATTTGATTAAACCAAATCTCTTTGCAGATAATCTAATTGCTCACCCTAGGTTTTATCAGATTACTCAATTGCACTGTCGTGCCTAATCGATTAATCTAAGTTCTATGTTCTAAGTGATCAGATTAGAAATAGCTTTAAGAACAACCTATGGTGAAGAACTACTCAGATTATGAACCTTAACAAAATCAATCATCATAAATCAGAGAAATCCATATGAGAAAAACCCTAAACCTAAAATGGAACTACTCAGACATGATTGATGAAACACAAGACATAACTGAATAGATCATGAAATTAAATATGATAAAAGAATAAAAACAAGGGTTCAAGATCCTTTCTATGATGAACAAAGTCTTGGATCCGTCTCCCTCACAAAAGTATTCAAAACTCAGATGGTGGCTCCCGAATCAAAATCCAAAGTAAGTGTAAAAGGTCTTCTAACCTAATGACTAATAGTTTGCTTAAATAGGTCTAAAACACGAGCTGGGTCTCTTTGTAAATAAGGGAAAGTATTGGGCCTTTCTGGTGAGAATTCTCTTCCTTGGATATTTCTCTATCTCCGCGTCCGTTACTTCGGTATCGATCGATACCGGGATGGTGTCGATCGATACTAAGGCTTCAAAACGGGTACTTTCTTCGGTTTGCTCCAAAAGGCTCCAAATGGTTCCAAAATCTCCAATTTCGTCCCAAACGTGCTAAGACCTGAAAAGACTCCAGAACGAGATAAAAGACACTAAAAAGACTCGATAAAACAACTTATATCATGGCTAGAAATGGGTAAAAACCATGATATATCAACTCCCCCAGACTTAGCCTTTTGCTTGCCCTCAAGCAAAACAGAAAACTAAGTTAGAGAAAGAGGTTTGAAAAACCTTAGAGATCTGACCTGTTATCGAAATCGCTGTGATGATCTTTTCCTAAGCGCCCACTGCTGCCTGATCAGCTCCAAATTCTAACCACCATGTACTTCTCCGCAGGAACCCCAACTTCCAAAGACTTCACTCATTATCTCACACCAATATTCATCCAAGCTCTCATCGCCAGTTTCATCGCTGCAATCAGTGTTCAAAAACCTTCTAGATTCTTGCCCATACAATATCATAGCTAAGGAACCATTTATTCAACAACATTTGTTGCTCTCAGGTATTATTTATCTCCCCCAGACTTATTTCAAAATCAGTTCTCATTAGATTTCAACAGCGCAGGTTTTTCTGAACAGCATATACAAATCAAGGTCCGAAACGCGAGTATTGATAGTGTTTGCTACCGAATCCCCAGTTCTTACCCTCTCAATGCATCAAAAGTCTTAGGTGAATAATGGGGTCATAGGAAATTTTTCTACCCCTCACTTCAGGCCTTTGTGTGATCATTCCTTATCCAAGTAGAATAATGGGGTCATAGGAAATTTTCCTACCCCTCTACTCGGCGGAAATCATTTCATCTTTTATATAGATTTTACCTGTTTTAACGCAAATTTGTATCCAACAATTTTCACGGGAGAGATTATACCATAATTTTCAAACATGATGGGTTTCTTAGCCAGATATGAATGATGAATCAAGCTCTAAGAACACTAACCGCGTAGATGAAATGCAAAATTTGGCTAAAGCTTGTGAAGAATATTGCTGGAGACATGGGTGATTTCTAGCTGGCTGGTTATCCCTTGGATTTTTCATTAGTCGAACTGAAACTAATCCTCTAACAGTGGTCACTCAAAAGCAAAACCAGAACAACAAAAATAAGCACAATCCAGAAATCTCTAAGTTGTTTTGACTAAAAAAAACAAAAAGGTTTTTTCTTTTTTCTTTTTTTTTTTTTTTAGAATAGAGGGAACAAAATGAACAAAATGTCGATAACTACCTCCCCAGAGACTTAAACAACACTGTCCCCGATTGTGTATCAAGCCTAGAAAGCGAAGGAAAATATGTGGAGAAAATGGCAATGATGAAGAACAAGAGGTGTTACCACAGACGGGTGGTATCGATCGACACCAGGTTGGTATCGATCGATACTGATAACGTTTATCTCCTCGAGTTGTATCGACCGATACCCAGGTGGTATCGATCGATACTGATAGCCAAACCCTGATTCACGACACAAAAGAAAACAAAAACAAAAATTAGTATGTATAGACTTAACGGTGGGTTGCTCCCACAAAGCGCTTGTTTAATGTCACGAGCCTGACTTAAACAACAGTTAGGCAACGGGTGGATTAGCCAGAGGCACGATTTGTCCAGCTGGAATCTCGGCTTTCACCCAATAGTGTTTTACCCTTTGCCCATTCACAGTAAATTCGTCTCCTGACGAATTAAACAGCACGATAGCACCATGTGGTCGTACCTCCTTGACAGTGAAAGGACCTGACCAACGAGAACGAAGTTTACCAGGAAACAAGTGCACACGAGAGTTATACAGAAGAACCTGGTCATTCGGTTCGAATTGACGGGAGAGGATCTTCTTATCATGATAAGCTTTAACTCGTTCCTTGTATAACTTTGAGTTCTCGTAGGCATGATACCTGATGTCAATCGCCGCTCAGCAGCCTGCTTGATGTCATAGTTGAGTAGCTAAGTTGCCCAGATTCCCCTGTGTTCGAGCTCAACCGGAAGGTGACATGCTTTCCCGTACAGTAGGTGAAACGGTGTAGTCCCCAGCGGTGTCTTGAAAGCAGTTCTATATGCCCATAGTGCATCGTTCAACTTACTAGACCAGTATTTCCGCGAAGTACCCACAGTCTTCTCTAAGATTTCCTTGATCTGCCTATTGGAGACCTCAACTTGTCCACTGGTCTGAGGATGATATGGAATGGCGACACGATGATTAACCCCATACTTCTTCAACAATCGCTCGAAGACCCTGTTGATGAAGTGACTGCCGCCATCACTGATGACGATTCGCGGGACTCCAAACCGTGGAAAGATGATGGTCTTAAACAGTTTGAGAACCACCGTGTGATCATTGGTCGGACTCGCAATCGCTTCCACCCACTTAGAGACATAGTCAACAGCCACCAAGATGTATTTGTTCTTGTGCGAGGATGGAAAAGGACCCATGAAGTCAATACCCCAGCAATCAAACACTTCGACCTCAAGGATGAAGTTCTGTGGCATCTCATGTCGCGTACTTATCTTCCCTCTCCGCTGACAGGCATCGCACTGAGAAACAAAAACATTAGCATCTCTGAACATAGTAGGCCACCAAAACCCGGCTTGAAGAACTTTAGACACTGTTTTGAAAGTAGCGAAATGCCCAGCGTATTCAGAACCATGGCAATGAAAAAGGACGTCGGGCACTTCAGACTCAGGAAGGCAACTTCTGTAGAGACCATCAGAGCAATGCTTGTACAGATAAGGTTCATCCCAGAAGAAACGCTTTACTTCGCGTAGAAACTTCTTCCTCGCATAAGGTGTTGCATGACTCGACTCAGTTTCAGTAGCCAAATAGTTGGCGATGTCAGCATACCAAGGTCTGGAAGAAGTCGCCACAGCAGCTGAATAAACAGCATACGAGTTGATGCTATATGTCGACAAAATGTTGTAGTCAGCCGATGGGTGTCGATCGATACCAAGGTGGTATCGATCGACGCTGGAGTTCAGATCACGAGAGAAGTCGGAGTTCTCCTCCAAATCATTCTGATCTTCTATAGCAATGAAGTAGATGCGTTCTTCTGGTAGGTAGTCATCGATAGGCACGCCCCCATCTATTTGCATGCGTGACAAGTGATCTGCAACCCCATTCTCGATCCCTTTTTTGTCTTTAACCTCTATGTCGAAACCCTGAAGCAAAAGCACCCAACGACGAGACGAGGCTTGAGGTCTTTGTTCAAACAGTACTGAGAGCGGCATGATCGGTGTGAACGATCACTTTGCTTCCAACCAAATAGGACCGGAATTTCTCAAAAATGAAGACAACTGCGAGGAGCTCCTTCTCGGTTGTGCTGTAGTTGCGTTGGGCGTCATCCAACGTTCAGCTGGCATAATAGATGACATGCAACTTCTTATCTTTCCTCTGTCCCAGCACAGCACCTACAGCAAAATCTCTTGCATCGCACATGACCTCAAAAGGTAAGTCCCAATCAGGAGGTTGAACCACAGGTGCGCTTACTAGTGCCGCTTTGATAGCTTCGAAAGCAGCAGGGCAAGCAGGAGTGAAGTCGAATTGCACATCCTTACACAAAAGAGCAGTGAGAGGTCGAGCAATTTTGGAGAAATCCTTCATGAATCTCCTGTAGAAACCAGCATGACCCAGGAAACTTCTGATCTCTGAAACTGACCGTGGGGGCTGCAAACTCGAGATGACTTGAACCTTGGCCTCATCAACCTCAATCCCTTTCTCCGAAACCTTGTGTCCCAAAACAATCCCAGCTTGCACCATGAAGTGACACTTTTCCCAATTAAGTACCAGATGCTTCTCTTCACATCGCTGAAGAACCTTGCATAAACTGTCCAGACAATCCTTAAACGAAGACCCATAAATAGAGAAATCATCCATGAATACCTCCATAAACTCCTCGATCATATCAGTGAAGATCGAAATCATGCATCTCTGGAAAGTGGCGGGGGCGTTACATAGTCCGAATGGCATTCTGCGGTATGCGAAAGTACCATAAGGGCATGTAAAAGTCGTCTTCCCTTGATCCTCTGGGTGAATGGGGATCTGGAAAAAGCCTGAATACCCATCAAGAAAGCAGTAATATGGGTGACTTGCCAAGCGTTCCAACATCTGGTCAATGAAAGGTAGGGGAAAATGATCCTTTCGCGTAGCAGCATTCAACTTCCTGTAGTCGATGCACATCCTATGACCAGTGATAGTCCGTGTCAGAATCAACTCGTTTTTCTCATTCTTCACCACTGTGATACCACCCTTCTTAGGCACGACATGAACAGGACTAACCCAAGAACTATCTGAGATCGCATAGATGATCCCAGCTTCGAGTAGCTTCATCACTTCTTCTCTGACAACCTCCTTCATGTTCGGATTCAACCGTCTCTGACACTCAACCGATGACTTTGACTCATCCTCCAAGTAAATCCTGTACATGCATAGGTCTGGAGAGATACCTGAAATATCATCAAGAGAATAGCCGAGAGCCTTGCGATACTTGCGCAGCTTGCTCAGCAGTAAAGTGACCTCCGCATTGTTCAAAGAAGAATTGACGATAACAGGATATGTTGAGTTAGGGCCAATAAAGACGTACCTTAGCTCGGCTGGAAGTGGTTTGAGTTCGATCTTTGGACTCCAATCCCCGGTTATACTAACTTGTTTAGGAACCTCGCCCAAGTTGTTTACCGCGTACACATGGTGTCGATCGATACTACCATTGGTATCGATCGATACTGGGTCTGCATTGTCGAAGATTCTGACATAACCAGTGGCATCGCCTTCTAAAGCCAATTCCAAACCCTCAGTACAAACCAATGCTCGTTCCAGCGGATCCTCAGGATGTTTTTCCAGGAAATACTCTTCCGCAATGTCACCGAGTGTATCGACGTAGAAGGTTTGTTCATCGATGGTTGGTCGTTTCATGATCTTCTCCATGCTGACAGACATTACCAAATCACCAACGTTCAGAGTAATCTGTCCATTCTTGCAGTCTATCAGAGCACCAGCAGTAGCAAGGAATGGTCTGCCTAGGATAAGAGGGTCCTTAGGCTCGGCATCGTACTCTAACACGATGAAATCAGTTGGAATCAAGCAGTTACCAATCTTGACAGGCACATCTTCGAGAAGTCCCTCTGGCAAACGCACTGAACGATCAGCAAGGATCAATGAGATCCTTGTAGGTTGGTAATCACTTATCCCCATTCTCTTGGCGACGGAGTGAGGCATGAGATTTACGCTCGATCCAATATTGCAGAGGGATCGTGCAAAACGCTCTTGGAAGATGGTGCAGTCCAACACAAAGCTACCTGGATCTGGAAGTTTCTTAGGAATCGTGTTGGTGAGAATACTGCTGCACTCGGCTGAAAGCATCATAACACCTTCACTAAGGTTGACGTTGCTGGATACCATCCGCTTCACGTATCTTCTGAATGCGGGAGAAGTCTTGATAGCATCAACAAAAGGGAGTTCAACTACCAACTTGTCCAACATTACCTTGCATCTCGCATCCTCCCATTCCTTTTTGGTCAGCTTGGGAGTAATAGGATAAGGCAACTTTGGTTTGTAGACTCTTTCTTTGACAGGTTCAACGTTCTCCTTGGGCGCTGTCTCGGTATCGATCGATACTGGCGTAGTGTCGGTCGATACTGGGGTAGCTTCGTTCGATATTGGGGTAGTGTCGATCAATACCCTGGGATTTTCATCATCCCACTCGTCATCTCCAGCAAGATCGACGGGATTTTTAGCTATTGGAGTCTGATTAACTTCCGAATTCACCACTTTTCCACTTCTCAGACTTATGGCGTTGATGTGAGCTCTTGGAGCTTCAGTCTTTCCTGGAAGAAACCCTTTTTGTCTTCTCACAGCAGCTGCGGTCTGAGCAATTTGAGTTTCGAGCCTTTTCTGCGATAGATTCAATGCCTCAATCTTGCCATTCAGGTCTGTATACAGGTTGTCCAGCTTCCCATTGAAGTCTCCAGTCATCTTTTCTTGTCCATGCAAAATTTGTTCCAAGAGGATCTCTGTCTTACTCTCTGAAGACCTCGGAGAAAACGGTTGGTAAGCTGAATTACCGTATTGGCGAGTAAAATCACCGCTTTGAAGTGGTTTTTGGGCAAATTGAGTGGCACCAAAACCAGATTGGTTACCTCCAGACTTGTAACCACCTTGCTGATTGTTGTTGAAGCTTCGGTTGTTGTTGTAACCAAATCGCTGACCCTGAAATCCAGAACCACCAATGTAGTTAACATCCTCTGTCTCATCTTCAATGTTCTCTACTTCCTCAGCAAAATGTACAGCCTTCTTCGTCTTTCCCACTAAGAGGTTGTGCATCGTGTCCAGCTTCGCCTGAACCTCAGCAATCTGCGAACCGTCAGTAACACTAGCGAGCCGTTTTCGCTCGAAATCAGCATTCTTGGTGCTATTGCTAGATGCCAAGTTCTCAATCAGCTTCACAGCTTCGGTTGGAACCCTAGTGTTGAAGTTCCCGTTGCTTGCAGAATCCAGTGCCATCTGATACCTCCAATCAATCCCTCTGTAAAAGATCCCGAGCAGCTGAACTTGACTGAAACCGTGATGCGGACAGTCTCTCTTGTAGGATCTAAATCGCACCCAAGCAGCCTTGAGTGCTTCCGTTGGACCTTGAGAGAATTGAGAAATCCTGTTCCTGAGCTCTTCCGATCTCGCATCGTCATAGAAGTTGTTCAGGAATGCGTTCTTGGTCTCGTTCCAGGTAGCGAGAGATCCGGGAGGTAGCTGCTTCAACCAGTAAGCTGCCTCTCCACCAAGAGAGTATGGAAAGAGCTTGCAAAAGAGGTATTCCTGTGGTACTCCGTTGTACTTCATACTGGTGACCAAGTCTTCGAATTTCTCGATGTGATCCATAGGGTGCTCATGAGAGAGACCGGTGAAAGGATGCTGGCCAACAAGAGTGAAATAAGCAGGCTTCAGCTCAAAGTCATTCCTCTGGAAAGTCGGAATACGGATTACTGCGCGATTTGCATAGAATTGATCCGGTCGGTTGTATTCGCCAAGCGTTCGTTCAACCTCTGCGTGAGGTAGCTGAGGTTGACGTTCAGCTTCAGCTTGTGGTCGACGTCCACCTTCCTTATCATGCACCAAACCATGTGGAAGATCCATTTCAACTGTAGTCCTTTTCTTCGTCCGATTTGTGCGTTCAAGCTCGCTAACTCGTGTTGGAGAGATTGATCAGTGGTGTGTCCTTCGATCTCCTGGTGGCACGCTGATGCATACACCTGAAAATCAAAAGACGAGAAGATAAGTAACCGAAATTTAAAAACAGACGTTCAGTGTCGATCGATACCAATGGAGTATCGATCGATACTGACGACGAACTTAGACAAAATCGACAACTAAAATTCTAATGGTGAATTTTTAGAGTCCTCGGCAACGGCGCCAAATTTGATATGCTCAAATTAATACCCTAAAAGTACTAAAGCAGTTGTTGCAGTATATCAGGGGTCGAACACAAGAACTCAAGAAAATCACACAATAAATAACTTAGTGAGGATTAAGCTAAGCAAATCACAGTTAAACAGTAAAATAGGTGATCGAAATATGATTGTTTTAATTCAATTCAGGGAAGGATTAGGCTCAGGGTAATTCTCAGGAAATCAATGATAAATGACAATTAATCAGTTAAAGTTCAATTCAATTAAGCTCCGTTCTTGAACTCAAACACGAAAATAAAGCTAACCAACTGTCGTTGAGAAAACTATCTAAGTCTAAAATCTAGAATTCCAAATCTCTTTGCAAATCCTACAGATTAAACCAGCAATCAGTTCAAGTTTGATAAGTTCACAATTTGATTAAACCAAATCTCTTTGCAGATAATCTAATTGCTCACCCTAGGTTTTATCAGATTACTCAATTGCACTGTCGTGCCTAATCGATTAATCTAAGTTCTATGTTCTAAGTGATCAGATTAGAAATAGCTTTAAGAACAACCTATGGTGAAGAACTACTCAGATTATGAACCTTAACAAAATCAATCATCATAAATCAGAGAAATCCATATGAGAAAAACTCTAAACCTAAAATGGAACTACTCAGACATGATTGATTAAACACAAGACATAACCTAAAGGGTTCAAGATCCTTTCTATGATGAACAAAGTCTTGGATCCGTCTCCCTCACAAAAGTATTCAAAACTCAGATGGTGGCTCCCGAATCAAAATCCAAAGTAAGTGTAAAAGGTCTTCTAACCTAATGACTAATAGTTTGCTTAAATAGGTCTAAAACACGAGCTGGGTCTCTTTGTAAATAAGGGAAAGTATTGGGCCTTTCTGGTGAGAATTCTCTTCCTTGGATATTTCTCTATCTCCGCGTCCGTTACGTCGGTATCGATCGATACCGGGATGGTGTCGATCGATACTAAGGCTTCAAAACGGGTACTTTCTTCGGTTTGCTCCAAAAGGCTCCAAATGGTTCCAAAATCTCCAATTTCGTCCCAAACGTGCTAAGACCTGAAAAGACTCCAGAACGAGACAAAAGACACTAAAAAGACTCGATAAAACAACTTATAACATGGCTAGAAATGGGTAAAAACCATGATATATCAGGAGGTAAGTCAAGCTTATAAGCGACTACTCCTATATGTTCTAATACTTTGAATGGTCCCATGAATCTCGGATTCAATTTCCCGCTTTGCGAAGTCTGAGCCATTCCTTTGAACGTGATCATCTTTAGATAGACGAGATCACCCACTTGGAATTCAATATCTTTTCACGCTTATCTGCATAACTCTTTTGTCTATCCTGAGCTTCCTTCATTTTTATCCTTAGTAACTTAATCCGTTCAGTGGTTTCATCAACAATGTCTAAACCAATTGCACTTTTCTCCCCCACTTGTGTTCAACATAAGGAGGTTCTGGAAGGTCGTCCATATAGTGTCTCATATGGCGACATCCCAATACTTGCTTGATAACTATTCTTATAAGCAAATTCGGCCAAGGACAAATACTTTTTCCATGAACCATCCCAATCCAACACACAAGCTTGCAACATATCCTCAAGTATTTGAATTGTCCCTTCAAATTGTCCATCTCTATGCGGATGGTAGGTTGTGCTCATGCCCACTCCTGTCCCTAAGGCTTTTTGGAAAGCCCTCCAGAAATGGGACTTGAACCTAGAGTCTCAATCCGAAACGATGCTCACTGGAATTCCATGTAACCGAACGATCTCATCAATGTACTTAGATGCGATTACATCCACACCATTTGTTTCCTTGATGGCGATGTAATGAGCAGATTTAGTCAGTCTAGCCACCACAACCCAAACCGCATCTCTCTTAGGCTTAGCCCTAGGCAATGCCGTCACAAAATCCATAATGATGTGATCCCACTTCCACTCCGGAATGGGCAAGCTATGCAACAGTACACTCGGAACTTGGTGTTCTACCTTGATTAACTGGCATGTAAGGCACTTTGCAACCCATTCTGCCACATCCATTTTCTTTCCAATCCAATGATAATACCTTCTGAGATCCCGGTACATTTTGTTCATCCATGGATGAATCGAGAATTTAGACTGATGCGCTTCTTTAAGAATTTTTTCCTTAAGATCCTTAACATTCAGTACACTAACTCGGCCATTCACCACTATGGTGTCATTGTTCGAAGTTTGGTACACCGTCTTATCATTTTGGGCAACTTTTTGAAGGTTTTCATCCTTCTCTTGAGCCAGTCGAATTCTAGTAAGCAAGTCTACTTGATCCGCTGCTCCGAGCTCCAAAGGTTCCAATTCTTCAGACAATGCAGTAAGGTGTAATGATCCAATTATTTTAACGAGCTCCTCTGACTCTTTTTCGGGTAAAACATAGGACCGCCTCCTACTCAAGACGTCTGCGACCGTATTTGCCTTTCCCGAATGGTAGGCTATATCCAGGTCATAATCCGCTATAAGTTCCATCCATCTCTTTTGACGAAGGTTCAATTCACCATGCAAACTAGGATATATCCTTTGCTATAGCACAGATAAATTGTAATTATAGAAAAATATCCAAAAATTATAAAATCAGGTTATTAAAAAATTGTAATTCTTCCAAAACGTTATGAAATTATAATATCAATTTTTTATAATATCGAATCTTTGTTAGAAGCTAAAAACATAATTAAATCGGTTTAAATTCTTATTTAAAAATTTCAAAAAAATCGCAATCTAATTTAATTTAAATCAACATTTAATTTAATTTAATTAGTGTGTTTAATTAAATCAACAAAATTTTCAGAAAATCTATTTTTAACTTTTTTCAAAAAAATAAAGAAATTATTTAAAACAAAAATTATAAAATAATTAATGTAATATTTAATTAAATGATCACATAATAATTAATTGACTAAAATACTCTTAATGAGAGATTTTAATTTTTTTTTAGATATAATGGCAATGTGATGTAATTATTAACATTTTGTAAAGTTTATTTATAAGTGTATTCTTCAAATAATATATAGGGGATTAATAAGTTTCCAAATAAGTATATCGTGCTAGGTAGTTCAGTTTATATGGCTTTATTATTATTATTATTATTTCTCTAGACCAGTAACAGCATTTCTATCCTTGTCAGTAATCACTCGATTTACCTGCTGGTTTTGATCTGAAGTAGTGTTCACTGCATTTGAGTTTGCAAACCGAGCTGTGCGATTCCCATTTGAGCTACCACGACCGCGACCTCTTGTGGACCGTTGGGTCTGTACAGGTTTATGAGATAAATCCTCCCACCAATCAGGATAACCGATAACCTCAAAGCATCCTTCTGAAGCATGCCCAAACCGACCACAATGCCTACACGCGTTTTGTTTCTCTCCTGTGCGACTCCTTTGCCTTGCTTGGACAACAAATACAGAATTTTCTTGAGGTTCTTCCCGAGCTTTGCTCAGAATAATCATATCATCTTCCTGAGAAACAATATTATATGTTTCTTCTAAACTCGGCAATGGCTTCCACACACAGATGTTGGAACGAACATTGTGATACTCATCGTCGAGACCACTCAAAAATTGGTGAACCATATCATCTTCTCTATCCTTTTCTTGTTTTTCTCCAAGATTACATGAGCACTTCCCACACTCACACGTTCTCAAAGGTCTGTAATTATTAATATTCTCCCAGATCTTTGTGAGCTTACCATAATATTCTTCAATCGTTGCTCCTCTCTGTCTACATGATGCAAGATCTGTTTTCATCTTTTGAATCCTTGTACCGTTATAAACAGAGAAACGATTTTTCAAATGATCCCACAGATCCTTCGCATTTTCTCGATGAGAGATGTTTTGTCTCAGTTTTGGATCTATTGACATCGTAATCCATGACACAAGAAGAGCATTTACCGAACGCCAATCTTCAAAATCAGGATCAAGTATCGATGTTTTTGGAATTGTTCCATCAAGAAATCCAAGTTTCTTTCTTGACAACAAAGCTGTTTGCATCGAACATGCCCATTCATCGTAATTGTGTGATTTTAGCAGCGGATATGCAATGACAGCACCAGGATTGTCAGAGGAAGTGAGATCATAAGGTGATATTGTTCGTCGAATCTCACTTTTCTCTACTGTGGCTGGGCGTGTTCTTTCTCCTCCAACTGTTTCTACGACCTCACTCATTTTAGTATTATTTTAAAGTTTGTAGAAACCTAGGCTCTGATACCATAACAAGCTTTTGCCAGGTTTAGAGAACAAAGATTTAGTCTGCAATTTCTGTCTACGTTATTTCATCGATCACAAAGGTTTATATAGTATAGACTTTGATTTAACAGACTCCTCTATTCTAGGACGTGATAAACATTTAATAACTAGCAGATAAGCTTTGATAACAAACCGATAATATCGTCTCAATAGATTCAAATATCACATTAGTGAGACCTTGATAGTTGATGCATCTTACGGCCCAAGCCAAAGCTGAAGCTTCAGTTTCTAACGGGGAGACCAGTTTTGGGTAGCACTTTGCTCCCAGGTGTCTCACAGAACCTACATTATCTCTAAGGATCCAGCCTATACCACTATTGGTGCCATCAATCTTCCAAGACCCATCAACATTACATTTTAGGAAACCTAACCTAGGGGGTAGCCACTTTTTTGGAATGTTGACAGGTTGATGCAAGTTTGGAGGACCAGAACTTACTTGAGTGGTATTAGATGTGAGCCATTCCTCTGCTGACACAGTAGCTTTTCTTAACAAAGCATCCACTTGCATATCTAGCCCTGAAAAGACTAAGTCATTTCTTCTCTTCCAAAGGTGCCACAGGATCCAAGGCCAATGCCTATACCTGTCTTTCTCAGACGCATCTGTCTTGTTCTCTAGATTCGGCAGCAGTAAGGCACTTCAGGCAAAGGGAAGGAAGATAAATCTTTTACAGGAACCAGCAGTCAATTGAGGAGAATGTGAAAACAGAATCTAATCAGTCTTTTATCTTATCTCAATTGTTTTAGCCAATCAGTGAAAGCTTATAAACCTATCAAGAGATAGTGTAAAATTGTTACCTGAGGTATCGGTTACATTATGTTAACCTCTTCTCTTTATTTCGGGACTCTCTATATTATGACGTTTTTTGTTTTTTGTGAATAGACAATGTCCCACTATCACGCTCATCTAGATTGTGCCAAGGGAAGTCATCTTCAGTGATAAATTTATCTTCAGTGATAAAGGGTCGGTTTCAGAGGGGTTTCTGCTGAGACTTGTTAGCATAGCGAGTTATGTTGGAGCATCTCTCACAACAAAGACTGAGTTGATTAGAAAAGCTGGTCTGCAACTCGAGGAGGCAACTCTTGAAGACCTCTTGTTGCGTTCACACTCATCCTCTCATCACCGTCGCTATGATACCGACTTGGTTGCTACAGTTCTTGATAGTTTTTTATTGCTCTGGAGAAGACAGTCTTCTGCGCATCTTTCTAGTAACAACAGTCAATTGCTGCATTCAATCAGGAAGGTGGCAAAGCTTATTGATTCCTATCTTCAGGCAGTCGCAAAAGATGTCCATATGTCAGTTTCCAAATTCGTGTCTCTTGCTGAGGCAGTGCCCGACATTGCACGCGAGAGCCATGACAGACTTTACAAAGCGATCAACATATATCTCAAGGTATTAGATGCTCTGGCCTGCAGAAGGGCAACTCTAGATAGAGTTGAGAGCCACACCAGTCTACTTTTAGAAATCATCCATTTTATGCACAGAACATGGATACAGTATTTGGAACTGAAAAACATTAATTACATGACAGGTGCATTCCGAGATAAGCAAAGACGACAAGAAACGACTATGCCGAAGTCTTGACTACCAGAAATTGTCTGCAGAGGTACGTGCACACGCGGTGAAAAATGAGAGGATGCCAAGAACGGTCGTCCAAGCCCTCTTTTTCGACCAAGAGAGCAGTTCCAAAGGAGTATCACACATACCAGTTCTTAGAATGAAATCCGAGGATATTTGCAACATCGGTCAACACTGTTTCCTAAGATGAGTTGGATCCAAACCGTAGAAAATTGGTATGGCCTAATTTGAATTTAATCTTGACAAAAGAATAATAAGAGATCCACCAAGAGTTGACTCTGTTTTAGATACATCAATATGGTAACTATATAAAGCCAAATCATCTCATTACCAAATCTTTTAGCTTCTTCGTCTTCTCTTCCCTCAATTGATTATTTACAGATACAGCCTTTGTAAACATACTTCTGCCAACTTCACAGACCTCATATGTCATGAGCAGAATCAGTGCTTCCAAATTCTTTGTCAGATGAAAAGCTGCACAAACCACATTTCATTACATTTATCAAACTTGACCATTTGCTAGCCCAACAAATTTTTAAGCACAAAGAGAATTCAACTTTAAAAATTGAAGTCCATCGTATGGAATTACCAATCGAAACCAAATCTTTGGTTAGTGGCAGAAAATATTAAATAGATTCCTAATTAAGATGATCTTTTGCTCTGTGCTAAGATAAGATGTTTTATGAGATATTTGGGTTACCTGAAACACTGAAGACTCTCTGTATGTCCTCTTTGTATCTTGTTGTTCCATTATAACTGGCAAAACTACTCATTTCAAATATTCACAATCAAAGATTCAAAGTGAAATCTTTTGTTCTTCGTGAGTAATCTGCAAAATATAGTGGTATATTATACAAAATAGTTTCTGGTTGAACTTAAAAAATAATTGTGGGATATAAGTATTATGCATAGTACATGCTCAATGCTTACCCTGATTCGCTTCTTGCTTCTCTTTGTCTCTTCATTGCTGTCTCCAGATTCTTCACTATGTTCAGTCTCATTAATCGTATTGTCTTGATCGACTTCACATCCATCTGGAAAATAATTTCTACTACCAAGTCGGATCTCTGGTGATGAAAAGTCATCGGTGACTCGTATACCCCATTCTTTTAATGTGGACGTAGAGTCACTACTAAACCCCAGTCGTATATCCATGTTCTCGTAGTTCAGTTCAGTTAGAGAAGCATTCTCATCGTTTAGAGGGAAACAACATTCGAATATAAGAAGTTGTATAGCCTTGTTACGTAAAAAAAACTTATTTGGTCGATGAGGGGAATCAAAGTGGTTACCAAGTCTACCTTTGAACCGACAAGATACGTGGATGGAACATTCATTGTAGTAAGCAGATTGGGCGTCAACCACAACACAAGCCTTAAATCTGAAGAACGGTTGAGAGGGAGATGTCTCTAGTAGATGGATATTGGTGAGAGAGGTTCCAGTAGTACGGTGAGTGAAATATGAAGGCACTTGTTCACCAGACAACAACATGTAACTGGGAAGAATTGGTTCTCTATCCACGTTGAAGTTGAAGCAGCTGATAAAATTGTCTGGAAAAGAAGAGGGATTATTGTCTGTTGCCATTGCCACAACATTTGAACTATCATTCCACGTAGCTTCAGTCAATGCCCTGCAGTCTGAAAAGTCTACTTTGTGAAGATGTTTCAGTTTAGAAATGTGGAGGGAGACACATTTTAATCTGTTGCATCCATTCATATATAGCTCGTCAAGCCTAGAGAATTTCTCAATCCACCAAGGAACCTCTTCAATCCCTGTTTTCTCTAGATCGAGATATTCGATGTTGGTTGAGATATCAGGAAAAGTCCTCAATCGTGAGCATCCACTGAGAGTAAGGTATCTGAGAAATGGAAAGTTGATGCCAGTGGGAAGAGTCTCCAGATTTATACAATCGCTAATTAGCAAAGAACCAAGTGTAGTGAAATTCTGAATAGACGCAGGAAGCTCCTTCAAATTAGGAATACCCGAGACAGAGAAAAAGGATAAAGAGTGAGGCAGCGTGGTCATGAGAGGTGTAAGCGGCTGAACCAAAAAAAAAAAAAAACATAGATGAAATCAGCTAAGGTTCTATGCTGTGCACAATAAATAATTTACTTTTAGTTAATATATTATTATGTGAATTAATATATGGATTGTTCTTGTATTTTTGGACAAATCACAGAGAACCGTTATTCATAGAATAAAAGAACAATTATTTATAATTGTCTTCTCTCCTTCAAATTATTTACCAAAGTCTCATGGTGATGACACGTCAATCAAAATTTTCTCCAATGATTCTATTTTTAATATATAGAACATATTTATATTTTGGGTTGTTTCAAATCTTAGTGTAAGTTAAAATGAAACAACACTCTGTAAACATAAATTAACTGTTTTTGTTATTTTCAAAAAAAAAAGAACTTTCATGTAACGTACTTTAATTCTTTTAATATTTCATAACAAAATGAAAATATTAAAAAAAATTCCTAAAATTCCAAAGAAATTTAGAAATTCATAAAAAATGATTAAATAGTTTGTGTACTTTTATGAAAATAGCTAAAAGTTTTGTTTCTGCACTTAAAAACTAATATTATCAGATAGCTTTATTTGATTGTTGTTTTTTTACTTTAGAATATAGGTTTTTTACAGACCATCTACACTAGTATTTTACATAAGAAATTAAAAACAAAATGTTAATAATCATAGTGGTACTAAACAAATTGTTTTCCTCTCAAATTTCATTTTTCACAACGTTTGATCAAAAATCAACTTAAGGAAAATGATTTTTCGTATAAGAATTTTGGGTATAAAAAAAAAGTTGGGAAAATGTAGGTTAAGTAAAATACCTGCACTCTTCTCCACAGTTTCTCACTCTTCATTTTAGTCATGGTAAGAGTCTCAAGATTCTTTAAACGCAAGAGAGAGGGAAATGTGACACGACCTACCCCGAAGAATAACCGGAAAAAGGCGAAATTTTTAAAACTTTTCTTGAAAGATCCTAAATGAAAGAAATAAACATGATCGATCGTTCTCCCCTAGGATCGATCGATCCTGACCCTTCAAAACTGGCCAGAAACCCCTGGCCAAAAACGACACCTCAAGAACGATCGATCCTCCCAAGAACGATCGTTCTTGTGGACGACGATCGATCGATCCGTTATGGATCGGTCGATCTCGAAACTCTAATCTTTCCCTTAAATTTTCTGGACAAAAACGACCCTAAAGGTCCGATCGATCTCCCTTAAGATCGATCGATCTTAAACCCGGATCGATCGATCCTTTGTGGATCGATCGATTTCAATACCCCGAATCGACCCAGTAAAAACTTGGACTAAAACTACATTTTCGGATCGGTCGTTCTTACCCAGGAACGATCGATCCTTACCCCCAGAAATCGACCAGTGGTTTTCTGCCCAAAATCAACCCCTCAGGATCGATCGTTCTTGCCAAGGAACGATCGATCTTACGTCCCCAAGGACTTCTACCACGAACGACCTTGCGGGAACGATCGATCCTATATGGATCGGTCGATCCCTACTTGTCAAGTTCAAAACATTAGCATCCTAGGACCACGAGTCTATGAACAACATCCAAGATCACAAAACACGAAGAATTCAACACTAAAAACCTTCAAAACCCGAGATCATCCCTTCCCCTCGGCCTTGGTTCCACGCGCTCCACATCTAAGTCTTTTCTTTGTCCTTACCTGCACCAAAAGAGGCGCGTAAGCATTGATAATGCTTAGTGAGGCGGTCGTCCCGTCTCACGGCCATGAACACATACAATCAAAAATTTAACGCAACCGAAATGTACTTAAGAATAACCAAAACACATACCATAATAGAGCTCCATTACTCACACAACAAACAACATGGCTAAACCATGATTCACACCCAATGGACTAGTTCCTAAGCACACAACAATCACGAAAATCAATGATTATATATGCGGACCACGGTCACGCACTCACCTCGGTTTGACGATTCGTCCTTGACAATTCCAAACCTTAAGCTTGTTTCCTTTGAACCTCTTGGCTCCAACTCAACCAAAATAACACCTCTTGCCTAGCAAGAGACCAACAAACAATTCAATTGGATGATCAATAGCTCAAAACCCCATGACAACCTTTCAAACTCGGATTCCTTTACTCAAAAACAGGGGTAACTTCGGGTAAGCATAACTTATTCTCTAGGCCATATTTTCACAATTCCTTCGGTGATACTTAAGATCAACCCCTCAACAACTTATCTACCAAATTTCAGTCCAAACAAACGAGAATTGAGTGCTCAACCTTTCACTCAATCTCACCCCGCTGCTACAGCTCGAAAACAGAGTAGTCTAGGGATAAAATTCATAACTCCTAAACTACCCAACAATTCTTGACGAAATTTGGTAGACAATTACACAAGAGATGGGAGAACTAACCCACCAAATTTCAGCTCGATCCGAGCTCTCTTTCTTGGTCAATCGGACCTCTCAATACTCTGCTCTTTTCCACCTCTTTCCCCTCTTCTCTCCCTCTCCTTCTTCCTTTCTTTCTTTCTCCTTTCTCCTTTTCTTTCTCCCTTCTCGTTTTCTATTTCCAAAATGAGGGAGAAGAGAAGCTTCCAGAAAGATGGAGAGAAGGAAGATATTTTTGTATACATATATGTGTATGTATATGTTTGGTTTAATTCAATTAAACCAAACCGACCCAATTCCACTAAACCGCAACGATTAAATTCTTTTCTTAATTCCTCTCCACGCGGTTTAGTAATTCCATCCAATATCCCGAAATATTTGAGACATTCACCCCGTCTCCAAATATTTCCTTAATTTCCGCCAAATCCCCGGAATTACCGCATAATTCCGCTAAACCGAACCGCTCAGGATTTCCTCAACAACGATCAATCCTTTGACCGTTTCACCTCACTTCCCGCCCCTAGGGCCACCAATCAAGCTCGGTACCGTTCCATACTTGGTTCAAAAACACTCCGGTCTAACGTCGTAAGATCCTATGTGGTCCCCGACGGCTAACTCGTCGAAATCCAATCAACCCCGGATTCGAACGAGTTAAGTCGTCAAACGACCTAGTACATTAGAATCCAATCACCCAGGATCCTAATATACTAAGCCCCGTGAGATCCATCAAACGACCTAGTACATTAGAATCCAATCGCCCCGGATCCTAATATACTAAGGCCCCATGAGATCCGATAATACCGGACCCCACCCGTGGTTCACCGTCCATTAGGATTAAATCGCCCATAATCCTAATCAGTAAACCACCCGGTTAGGATTAAATCGCCCATAATCCTAACCCACGTCATTAGAGCTAATCTCACATAACTCTAATGACCCGTCATTAGGATTAAATCACCCATAATCCTAATGACCCCGTCGATAGAATTAGACGTCATCTAATCCTACCGACCCCGACCACCTCGTAGGATCTATTGACGTAAACCCAAAAATCCCCGAACCAAGATGGAACAATACTTCGCTCAATCCCGCGACACATGAAATATCCCATCATATGTCGCCCCGTCGATACATGAAATCCCCCATCATGTACTCGACAACCCAATACATGAAATACCACATCATGTATTGTAATCCATCATCAATCCATAAACATCATTATATTAGTAATCAACGTCAATATACAATTATCCCGAGGGTCCATTACAACAACAACATAATTAAATACAATTCGGGAAGACGACTTAGGAACACGGATGTTACAATTCTCCCCCACTAATTTAGATTCGTCCTCGAATCTCAAGCCGCAGCTTGTTCCCTGAACCATTCGGAGAATCTAGCCCTTATCCGTCTCTCGGGTTCCCAAGTCTCCTCCTCCACCCCATCACAGTCCCAAAGAATCCTCACCTCGGGAGCTCTCCTCCTCCCGTCAATCCTGATTCTGCGATCTAGAATCCTCACGGGTCTCGCCTCAACCCTCAAACTCGGCGATAACTCAGATGGAACTTCCGGTAACACCTGATCATCCCTATGCAAGCACTTCTTCAACTTAGACACATGGAACACGTCATGAAATGCTTGCATAGACGCTGGCAACTCCAGCCTGTATGCAACCGGTCCAACTCGTTCCACCACTCGGAACGGTCCCAAATATCTCGGGCTCAACTTGTCCTCGGAAAATGACCTGTTAGAACCCTTGAACATCGCCATCTTGAGATAAACCATATCTCCTACGGCGAATTCCAACTCTCTCCTGCGATTATCCGCATAACTCTTCTGACGATCCTGAGCCTCCTTCATGTTAATCCTCAAGACTCGGATCTTCTCTGTAGTCTCCTGCACCAAACTCTCGCCATACATGCTTCGCTCCCCCACTTGAGCCCAGCATAATGGCGTCCTACAAGGCCTCCCATACAGAGCCTCATATGGTGCCATCCCGATACTCGCCTGATAGCTGTTATTATACGTGAACTCTACCAGGCTCAGGTAGTCGGCCCAATGGCCACCCCAATCCAGCACACACATCCTCAAAAGATCCTCGAGAGTCTGAATGGTCCTCTCGGACTGACCATCTGTCTGAGGATGATATGCTGTACTCATGTGTACCTTAGTACCCAACTCCTTCTGGAACTCTCGCCAGAAAACCGATGCGAACTTACTATCACGGTCTGATACAATACTCGCAGGTACACCATGTAACCTCACAATCTCATTGATGTACTTTCTCGCCAAAACCCGAGCTCCATCTGTTTTCCTTATGGCGAGAAAATGAGCGGACTTAGTTAAGCGATCAACAATGACCCAGATCGCATCTCTGCCTCGAGAATTCGGTAACCCCACCACAAAATCCATCGTCACCATATCCCACTTCCACTCAGGAATGGGCAAACTCTGTAACACTCCACTCGGGACTTGATGCTCGGCCTTCACTAGCTGACAAGTCTCGCAGCTAGCCACCCACTTGGCTACATCTCTTTTCATCCCAACCCAATGATAATACCGTTTCAAATCTCGGTACATCTTAGTCGCCCCGGGATGAATAGAAAATCGACTTTGGTGTGCCTCCCGCAGGATATCTCTCCTCAACTCCTCATCACTAGGCACACACACTCGTCCATGAACCAAAATGGTTCCATTATTCGAGACTTGATACTCAGACTTCTCATCCCTCGAAGCCTTAATCAAAGCCTCGTCTTTCTCTTGAGCCGCTCGTACTCTACTCAAAATATCGGCTTGGTTAGCCGCCTCCAACCCCAACGGCTCTAACTCATCGGAAACAACACATAGCTGCAAGGTACTAATCATACCCATCAACTCCTCGGCATCCTTCTCTGTACTTGCAGCTATCCGTTTCCTACTCAAGGCATCCGCAACGAGATTAGCTTTCCCCGGGTGATAAGCTATCTCGAGATCATAATCCGCCATAAGTTCCATCCATCTTCTTTGTCTCAAGTTTAACTCAGGCTGAGTAAACACATACTTGAGACTCTTATGGTCCGTGAACACCTGCACCTTACCACCATACAGATATGATCTCCATATCTTTAATGCAAACACTACCGCAGCCATCTCCAAATCATGAGTCGGATAATTAGCTTCATGCTTCCTCAACTGTCGAGAAGCATAAGCAATCACCCTCCCATGTTGCATCAAAACGCAACCCAAACCCAATCTCGATGCATCTGTATAAACCACATATGGCTCTTTAGGATCCGGTAGAGCCAATATTGGAGCGGTTGTCAACATATCCTTAAGCCTCAAGAAGCTTTCTTCGCACTTCTGAGACCATACAAAGGAAACATCTTTCCCCGTCAACTTCGTCATAGGTTGAGCAATACTCGCAAAACCCTTGACGAATCTCCTGTAATACCCAGCTAAACCGAGAAAACTTCTTATCTCCGTAGCATTCTCAGGTCTCGGCCATTCCATGATGGCCTTAATCTTCTCGGGGTCAACGAATACTCCACTCTCCGAAATCACATGACCCAAGAATCCAATCTCTCTCTGCCAGAAGCTACACTTACTCAGCTTGGCAAAAAGCTTTTGCTCTCTTAGCTTCTCCAATACCCTTCTAAGGTAATCACCATGCTCACCGGAACTCTTCGAATACACCAAAATATCATCTATGAAGATGATCACAAACTCATCCAAATATTCCCGGAAAACATCGTTCATCAACCTCATGAATGCCGCTGGTGCATTCGTCAACCCAAAAGGCATCACCACGAACTCATAATGCCCATACCTCGTCCTAAAGGCCGTCTTCTGGATGTCCGTCTCCTTAATAGGAATCTGATGATATCCAGAGGCCAAATCAATCTTCGAGAACCAAGTAGCACCTCTCAATTGATCTAACAACTCATCAATTCTCGGGAGAGGGTACTTGTTCTTTATCGTCACTCGGTTTAGACCTCGGTAGTCTATACATAACCGGAAGCTTCCGTCTTTCTTCTTCACAAACAAGACGGGTGCTCCCCATGGCGAACTACTCGGTCTTATGAAACCCTTATCCAATAGCTCCTCCAACTGCTTCTTAAGCTCCGCCATCTCTGCCGGTGCCATACGATATGGAGCTTTAGAAACAGGAGCCGTCCCCGGTTCCAACTCGATTGAAAAAGGATCCGCTCTTGGTGGTGGTAATCCCTTCAACGGTTGGAATACATCCTCAAATTCCTTTACCACCGGGATGTCTTGAAGCCTTATCTCCTTACCATCTTCAGGTAATGAAATGGTAGCGAGATATGCTTCACAACCATTTTCAATCATCTTCTCCGCTTGAATAGCGGAAATCACCAAACACCCCGTGGTAGGTCTCACTCCTTGATACACCACCCGTCCATGATCATTCTCGAACACCACTCTACCTCGATGACAATCTAGGTGAGCCTTATACTTCCCAAGCCAATCCATCCCCAAAATCACATCATAAATCTTTACTGGCCACACAACCATATCCGCTGGCTTCACTTCTCCAGCGATATGAACTTCTACGTCTCGCACCAGGCTATGCGTAACAAAGGTCTGACCTCCAGCCACTCTCACCTTTCTCAAACCGTCACTAGGCTCTTCTTTGAGCCTTCCCTCTCTTACCAATTCCGGAGTAACAAAACAATGAGATGCTCCGGAATCAAACAACACGTGAGATGTAACCCCTCCCACGTTCAAGGTCCCTACACATAGCCTATGCATTGAGACTACACAACAACAACAATAGCGACCACCACCACAAAACAAAACTCATAAACATATTAGAATAATCATGAGAAAGAGGAATTCTAACCAGTGATCGGTTTGGTGTTGCTCCCTTCTCCCGATTCGATGGTCAAGGAGTAGGCTCGAGGAGTCACCGCCGCCTTCTTAGCTGGTGGAGCTCCCGAACTTCCGCTACCTTGTTGGAGCTTGGGGCATGAAATCCTGATATGTCCCACCTCCTTGCAATGGAAGCAAGCCCTACTATCTCCCTTAGGACAGTTAGCCACCTTATGACCCTTGTCTCCACACTTGAAACATCCAGATTGAGTGCTAGAAGCACTCTGAGAGGAACCTTCCCACTTCCTCTTTTGTCCTCCCATGAACTTACTACCTTTTCCGGAATCAGAAGTAACCGTCTTCTTCCCTTGAGTTTGAGGCTTAGATGCTTTAGCCTCCTCTATCATACCCTCCTCAATTATGGCCGCTCTCTCCACTAACTCGGCCACCGTTGCATATGATCTCACATTGCATCTATTCCTCAACTCCAAACGCATTCCCCTTAGAAACCTTCTTACTTGGGCCGGTTCATCCTGAAGGCCCCTTCCCGCAAACCTTCGAAGTCGGTTAAACTCCACTTCATACTCTCGAACCGACCTCGTTCCTTGAGATAACTCCAAAAACTCCGTCTCCAAACGATCCATTGCCTCTTGCGGGAAGTATTTGAGGTTGAACTCCTCACAGAATTCCTCCCAAGTATTCACACCATTGGCTCTTCTAGCCAACACATTCCTCCACCACATATGTGCATCTCCCTCCAGGTAATGCACTGCAATATCCACCTTATACTCCTCAGGGCACCTTATAGAGTGGAAGTTTCTCTCCACTCTCGCCCTCCACTCATCAGCTTCAACCGGTTTGGCACCCCCATGAAAGAACTTTGTGCCAAGCCTCTGCATATGATCCATCACAGAAAGGTAAGATGGGATCATTTGCCCTGCAACTGCCTCATGAGCCATAACTCTTGGTGGCTCTTCACCTCTTGGTGGCATCTCAGGGGCTGGAGCTGGTACCGGTCCTGGTAACCTCTCCAAAATCTGAGCCAACATACCCATCATTGCCCCCATTCCCGGTTGACCAGCTTGTTGCTGAACCTCAACTTGTGGTTCCCCACCAACAGCAGGAGCCGCACCCCCAGCAACTCCAACATCTTCACCACCAGCAACTGGGTCAACTCTTTCTTGATTCTCATCATTAGGGGCTCCATTCACCACACGCTCAGCTACTTCGCCCCTTGCCACCACTTCTCGCACTCTTCTAAATCTCACCATACTACAAAAGCAACACAAGATTCAATACACACAATTTAATCACACAATACCCCAGAAGACTTACCGTGGAACCATTTCCCTTGGCCGAAGAGGATGATCTCTAACCCAACCCGCAATCAACAATTAATCACAACCATATCAATCACAAGTAATCACAACAATATCCATCACAAGCAAGACTCCCCACACATCCTAGAACCGTCTTGCTCTGATACCAAATTGACACGACCTACCCCGAAGAATAACCGGAAAAAGGCGAAATTTTTAAAACTTTTCTTGAAAGATCCTAAATGAAAGAAATAAACATGATCGATCGTTCTCCCCTAGGATCGATCGATCCTGACCCTTCAAAACTGGCCAGAAACCCCTGGCCAAAAACGACACCTCAAGAACGATCGATCCTCCCAAGAACGATCGTTCTTGTGGACGACGATCGATCGATCCGTTATGGATCGGTCGATCTCGAAACTCTAATCTTTCCCTTAAATTTTCTGGACAAAAACGACCCTAAAGGTCCGATCGATCTCCCTTAAGATCGATCGATCTTAAACCCGGATCGATCGATCCTTTGTGGATCGATCGATTTCAATACCCCGAATCGACCCAGTAAAAACTTGGACTAAAACTACATTTTCGGATCGGTCGTTCTTACCCAAGAACGATCGATCCTTACCCCCAGAAATCGACCAGTGGTTTTCTGCCCAAAATCAACCCCTCAGGATCGATCGTTCTTGCCAAGGAACGATCGATCTTACGTCCCCAAGGACTTCTACCACGAACGACCTTGCGGGAACGATCGATCCTATATGGATCGGTCGATCCCTACTTGTCAAGTTCAAAACATTAGCATCCTAGGACCACGAGTCTATGAACAACATCCAAGATCACAAAACACGAAGAATTCAACACCAAAAACCTTCAAAACCCGAGATCATCCCTTCCCCTCGGCCTTGGTTCCACGCGCTCCACATCTAAGTCTTTTTTTTGTCCTTACCTGCACCAAAAGAGGCGCGTAAGCATTGATAATGCTTAGTGAGGCGGTCGTCCCGTCTCACGGCCATGAACACATACAATCAAAAATTTAACGCAACCGAAATGTACTTAAGAATAACCAAAACACATACCATAATAGAGCTCCATTACTCACACAACAAACAACATGGCTAAACCATGATTCACACCCAATGGACTAGTTCCTAAGCACACAACAATCACGAAAATCAATGATTATATATGCGGACCACGGTCACGCACTCACCTCGGTTTGACGATTCGTCCTTGACAATTCCAAACCTTAAGCTTGTTTCCTTTGAACCTCTTGGCTCCAACTCAACCAAAATAACACCTCTTGCCTAGCAAGAGACCAACAAACAATTCAATTGGATGATCAATAGCTCAAAACCCCATGACAACCTTTCAAACTCGGATTCCTTTACTCAAAAACAGGGGTAACTTCGGGTAAGCATAACTTATTCTCTAGGCCATATTTTCACAATTCCTTCGGTGATACTTAAGATCAACCCCTCAACAACTTATCTACCAAATTTCAGTCCAAACAAACGAGAATTGAGTGCTCAACCTTTCACTCAATCTCACCCCGCTGCTACAGCTCGAAAACAGAGTAGTCTAGGGATAAAATTCATAACTCCTAAACTACCCAACAATTCTTGACGAAATTTGGTAGACAATTACACAAGAGATGGGAGAACTAACCCACCAAATTTCAGCTCGATCCGAGCTCTCTTTCTTGGTCAATCGGACCTCTCAATACTCTGCTCTTTTCCACCTCTTTCCCCTCTTCTCTCCCTCTCCTTCTTCCTTTCTTTCTTTCTCCTTTCTCCTTTTCTTTCTCCCTTCTCGTTTTCTATTTCCAAAATGAGGGAGAAGAGAAGCTTCCAGAAAGATGGAGAGAAGGAAGATATTTTTGTATACATATATGTGTATGTATATGTTTGGTTTAATTCAATTAAACCAAACCGACCCAATTCCACTAAACCGCAACGATTAAATTCTTTTCTTAATTCCTCTCCACGCGGTTTAGTAATTCCATCCAATATCCCGAAATATTTGAGACATTCACCCCGTCTCCAAATATTTCCTTAATTTCCGCCAAATCCCCGGAATTACCGCATAATTCCGCTAAACCGAACCGCTCGGGATTTCCTCAACAACGATCAATCCTTTGACCGTTTCACCTCACTTCCCGCCCCTAGGGCCACCAATCAAGCTCGGTACCGTTCCATACTTGGTTCAAAAACACTCCGGTCTAACGTCGTAAGATCCTATGTGGTCCCCGACGGCTAACTCGTCGAAATCCAATCAACCCCGGATTCGAACGAGTTAAGTCGTCAAACGACCTAGTACATTAGAATCCAATCACCCAGGATCCTAATATACTAAGCCCCGTGAGATCCATCAAACGACCTAGTACATTAGAATCCAATCGCCCCGGATCCTAATATACTAAGGCCCCGTGAGATCCGATAATACCGGACCCCACCCGTGGTTCACCGTCCATTAGGATTAAATCGCCCATAATCCTAATCAGTAAACCACCCGGTTAGGATTAAATCGCCCATAATCCTAACCCACGTCATTAGAGCTAATCTCACATAACTCTAATGACCCGTCATTAGGATTAAATCACCCATAATCCTAATGACCCCGTCGATAGAATTAGACGTCATCTAATCCTACCGACCCCGACCACCTCGTAGGATCTATTGACGTAAACCCAAAAATCCCCGAACCAAGATGGAACAATACTTCGCTCAATCCCGCGACACATGAAATATCCCATCATATGTCGCCCCGTCGATACATGAAATCCCCCATCATGTACTCGACAACCCAATACATGAAATACCACATCATGTATTGTAATCCATCATCAATCCATAAACATCATTATATTAGTAATCAACGTCAATATACAATTATCCCGAGGGTCCATTACAACAACAACATAATTAAATACAATTCGGGAAGACGACTTAGGAACACGGATGTTACAAAATGTTTCAATCCCTGCCCCATCTAATCCGAGCCATTTGAATTTGGTTGAGATATCAGGGAAAATTTTCAACCGTGAGCAACCGCTGAGCGTAAACAGCTGAAGAGATTGGAGGTTGATTCCTGTGGGAAATGTCTCCAAATTTATGCATCCTGACATCTCCAACCTCTCCAGCTTATCGAGATACTCAATAGTGGAAGGAAGCTCCACCAAACTTGAGCAATGCATAAGATTGAGTGCCTCAAGGTTGGTGGCCATCGAAAGATTTGGTATTTCTTTCAAATTTCTAGATCTCTGCAAATCAATGTCCTTGAGCCCTCTAAGTGACTGAAATATGAGAAAGTTAGACATCACTTGAAAGGGATTTCATCTCGATACTAATAATGTTATAATTTGTATAAAACTTACATGAACTCCTTCCCATAGCCTCTCGAGTTTGCTATCTGACATTTGCAGCTTAACGAGATTTTCAGTACAAAAGTTAGAAGGCATATATCTCATCGGGTATCCATCCAACCTTAATAATCTAAGTTTAGGTGGCAAATAGTTGAAGCTTTCCGGTATGTGCCACATCACCTTTTTCTTCTGGTTCCATTTTTTAGTGTAGATTTTTAGAAAAAGGAGATTACGCATCCCTTTGAAGGCATTCTCATGTATATGCAATTCATCAATCTCATCCATTTCTAATGATATACCTAAAACCTTTTTGGTACCCTGTAATAATAATAATAATATCAATTAATATAATCCACATACAACATGATTATAATCTTATATTATAGAGTGAGATATATGAAAAGAGCACGACAAAACTTACAGTGTTTTCTTCAAGTAAATCACATATATCTTTCGCATCCACAAGGAATTCTCGTTCTCCTTACCCAGTTCTTGCAGCAAAGAGTGCATCTCAACAGTTTCATCTACTATATGTACGAGAGACTTATCAACGAGGTTTTTCAACCCGATATTAATATCCAAACCGCTGTCTGCTAGTAGCAGCTTGATGTCATTGACTTTTTCACCATTGAAAAGACATGCAATGTGACGAAATATGGCTTTATCTTTTTGGTTATTTAATCCATCGTAGCTAAGTCTTAGCGTCTTCTCGATTTTACCATCCAAACCATTTCGAAGCCTCGGAAGCATATCTATCAAATCCTCTTTGTCTCTACCCCGTAAATATGAGCCCAAAACTTTAAGACCCAAAGGAAGATTACCAGCACACAATGCAACTTCAGAAGCAAGCTCCATCAAACCATCTGGTGGAGAGTTTTTCCTAAAAGCATATCTACAAAATATCTTAAGCGCAAGCTCTTTAGATGGGAGACAGACCTCATAAATATGATTGATCCTATGGGCCCTTAGAAAATGTATATCTTTTGTAATCACAATGATTCTGCTCCCACATCCAAACCAATGAATTTGACCCGCCAAAGTATCTAGCACCACTTGATCATCCAAATCGTCAATAAAGATAAGAACTTTGCGGTGATTTAGCGTCTCTTCCATTGCACCTAAATGATTTATCTTTATGTCTTTTTTGTCTAAAATTTCAGACAAGAAACTTCTTAGCAAATGCAACTTCATGTTATAATCGTCGGGGTTGCCACCTTTATAAATTTCCACACTCTTAGATATGAATGCTCTGTCAATGAAAACACTACCTTGGAACCGACGAGAGAGTTGACTATATAAAGCCCTTGCAATGGAAGTCTTGCCGATTCCTGAGGAGCCCCAAATCCCAACCATCCTCACTTCCTCGGATTCTAAATGCAATAATACACTCATCTTTGCAATATGAGCTTCCATTCCGACAAAGTCCTCAAAATCCTTCGATGGAGTGAAATTCAGTTTACCCAAGATATCATTTGCAATTGCTTCAATCATTTTTGCTTCGTTAGGCCTAACAGGATGAAAGATCATTTCACAACAATGAGTACCAATTGTCACATGTCAAGGTCTATAGATGGAGTTGAACATTTACAAAAACTAAACAAACAAACAAATGTTTATTGGGATGAATTATCCATATGAAAACTCAAAATGGAAACAAACAACATTTAAAAAGACTATCCAGATGGAGTATTTGGATGGAAATTTTAGATGAAGAAACAAACAGGCTCAAAAAGATTTACCAGTTCTAAGAATGATATCCGAGGACATTTGCTACTTCCGTCAATGATTGCCGCCAAAGTTGTGTTTTATCCTCTGGGTGTTTCCGGCAAGTCTTAGCAAAAGCCTCACCAAATTTTCCGGTTTGTTTCCTGACATGAGATGGATCTAAACCGTAGAAAACCGGTATAACCAGTTGACCAGATTCTTCCTTGCATTTGACGATCTCCAGTAACTCGTCCAGGCACCAGCTGGAAGATGGGTACTTTTCCGAAAACACAACCACCGCAATCTTTGAAGTCCTGATCGCTTGTTTAAGCTCGGGATCGAGCGACTGGCTTCTTTCGATCTCATTGTCTTTGAAAGCAGTGATCAATTTCCGATCAAGTTCTTTTAGAAAGTGGCTAAGGAATGTTACACGGACGTCTTCCCCGCTGAAGCTAGGGAAAACATCGTACACCCAATTGCAGGAAGAGGAGTAAGAAAGAGCCATTAAGCAAAGTAAAAAAAATGTATTTCTTGAAAAGTCACCGACTCACTCTTAAGAACAATAGCACTTAAAACTTGTTTTAAAGCTTGTACAGAGTCTCGTGGGCAAGTCTAACGGAGACTTTTTGGTACCAATCGAATCTTTATGCTACGAAAGAAAAGAAAGCCATTGGTGGATCTAAAATCAAGTAGCACTAGTGATATAATATTCCAGCGGAAAGAGAAGAAAACTTTGGAAAGGAAAAGTATTTCTTGAAAAGTCACAGACTCATATATAGTCTTGTAGAGAGTCTCGTGAGCTTGACGAATGTTTCTAATTTGTTGACTTAATCACGGCCGCACAAGGGCACATGCATATGTTTCATAGCATCTTTAAGTCTTATCCGTACATTACTTTCTAAACTTTTGTTTTCAATATATCATCTATTGGTTGGTGGAGTCTTCAATCTTCAATTCCTTCTTAAAACTTTTCAGCGAATTTATTTTTATTATCTACTTTCTTTGTAAATTCTAAGCTTAACAACTTGCTCGTGTGAAACTGAGGAAATGCTACAGCAATTTTATATAATAGAAAAATACAATCTCACTTTATAGCTTAATTTAAGATTTTAAAATTTTACATCCATGTCTTCACTGTGTAAATTTCTTCAGTAATTCAACTGATTTTAGCTTCAGGTTATATAAGCAAAGCAATCAGGAGTTAGAAAAGTATAGGATCCATGAACAATACAATTGTGTTGTGGTCTTATTAAATCTCGTGTAAATCAATTGTGTTGTCCAAAGCTATTAATAGGTTTCAATTATGGTGTAGAAGGAACTAAGAAATTTTATAAGTACAAAGTAAATCAAACTAGAAGCCAATGGACACCGTATGAAATCACCACTCAAACCAACTATTTGGTCGTTAGCAGAAACTATTAGATAGGTTCTTACGTAGATGCTTCTATATATGTTTTGTCTCACTGTTGATCTGTACTCTTGAAAACTTGTTTTTTTTGGGGTAAAATGTGAACATTATCATTACCTTTGAACCTGATACAATCGAGCATTAGATCCTCACAATATTACAAAATCAAAAGACATCAAAAGGAAAAGAGATACAAGTGAAGTATAATTCAAGAAGTGAGGCGGCAAAAACATCAACGGATAAAAAATTAGTCGATCTCGGAGTGTGCGGTCAATTATTGCTTGAAGTGCTGATTCCGAAGTGGAGGCGTTGGAGAAGATACGTGTGTTGCGTTCACGCCATAAAGTGTAGATTGATGTTTGCATGACCAACTTGAAGATCGTTAGTTTTTTGGCATGAGCTGGTGTAGAGAATTGGCCTAACCATGAAGGTAAAAGCTGGAGATCCAATGGAGAGTTCCGGAAAATATGATCAATATGATCAACAAAGGGACGCATCACCACTTAGGAAAATCGGTTTTCATCCGACTTAATATTTCCCAACTTGATTCTTCAGTCCCATTGCAATCCGAAAGAATTTTTACCATAGGAACTTATTTCCTTCTTGTATTCTTAGACATCCAATCAATGATTCGGATAGGTATTGCTTCAACTGTCAAATCTTCCCTTAAGTTCGAAGGTGGCTTGTCTAGGACTTGGTCTCGATTTGATAAGCATTTTCTTAGCTGAGATACATGAACAACATTGTAAAATGCCTCCATTTATGGAGGTAAGTCAAGCTTATAAGCGACTACTCCTATATGTTCTAATACTTTGAATGGTCCCATGAATCTCGGATTCAATTTCCCGCTTTGCGAAGTCTGAGCCATTCCTTTGAACGTGATCATCTTTAGATAGACGAGATCACCCACTTGGAATTCAATATCTTTTCACGCTTATCTGCATAACTCTTTTGTCTATCCTGAGCTTCCTTCATTTTTATCCTTAGTAACTTAATCCGTTCAGTGGTTTTATCAACAATGTCTGGACCAATTGCACTTTTCTCCCCCACTTGTGTTCAACATAAGGAGGTTCTGCAAGGTCGTCCATATAGTGTCTCATATGGCGACATCTCAATACTTGCTTGATAACTATTCTTATAAGCAAATTCGGCCAAGGACAAATACTTTTTCCATGAACCATCCCAATCCAACACACAAGCTTGCAACATATCCTCAAGTATTTGAATTGTCCCTTCAAATTGTCCATCTCTATGCGGATGGTAGGTTGTGCTCATGCCCACTCTTGTCCCTAAGGCTTTTTGGAAAGCCCTCCAGAAATGGGACGTGAACCTAGAGTCTCAATCCGAAACGATGCTCACTGGAATTCCATGTAACCGAACGATCTCATCAATGTACTTAGATGCGATTACATCCACACCATCTGTTTCCTTGATGGCGATGTAATGAGCAGATTTAGTCAGTCTAGCCACCACAACCCAAACCGCATCTCTCATAGGCTTAGCCCTAGGCAATCCCGTCACAAAATCAATAATGATGTGATCCCACTTCCACTCCGGAATGGGCAAGCTATGCAACAGTACACTCGGAACTTGGTGTTCTACCTTGATTAACTGGCATGTAGGGCACTTTGCAACTCATTCTGCCACATCCATTTTCATTCCAATCCAATGATAATACCTTCTGAGATCCCGGTACATTTTGTTCATCCCTGGATGAATCGAGAATTTAGACTGATGCGCTTCTTTAAGAATTTTTTCCTTAAGATCCTTAACATTCAGTACACTAACTCGGCCATTCACCACTATGGTGTCATTGTTCGAAGTTTGGTACACCGTCTTATCATTTTGGGCAACTTTTTGAAGGTTTTCATCCTTCTCTTGAGCCAGTCGAATTCTAGTAAGCAAGTCTGCTTGATCCGCTGCTCCGAGCTCCAAAGGTTCCAATTCTTCAGACAATGCAGTAAGGTGTAATGATCCGATTATTTTAACGAGCTCCTCTGACTCTTTTTCGGGTAAAACATAGGACCGCCTCCTACTCAAGACGTCTGCGACCGTATTTGCCTTTCCCGAATGGTATGCTATATCCAGGTCATAATCTGCGAAAGTTCCATCCATCTCTTTTGACGAAGGTTCAATTCACCAAACAAACTAGGATATATCCTATGTTATAGCATAGATAAATTGTAATTATAGAAAAATATCCAAAAATTATAAAATCAGGTTATTAAAAAATTGTAACTCTTCCAAAACGTTATGAAATTATAATATCAATTTTTTATAATATCGAATCTTTGTTAGAAGCTAAAAACATAATTAAATCGGTTTAAATTTTTACTTAAAATTTTAAAAAAATCGCAATCTAATTTAATTTAAATCAACATTTAATTTAATTTAATTAGTGTGTTTAATTAAATCAACAAAATTTTCACAAAATCTATTTTTAACTTTTTCAAAAAAAATAAAGAAATTATTTAAAACGAAAATTATAAAATAATTAATGTAATATTTAATTAAATGATCACATAATAATTAATTGACTAAAATACCTTTAATGAGAGATTTTAATTTTTTTTAGATATAATGGCAATGTGATGTAATTATTAACATTTTGTAAAGTTTATTTATAAGTGTATTCCTCAAATAATATATAGGGGATTAATAAGTTTCCAAATAAGTATATCGTGCTAGGTAGTTCAGTTTATATGGCTTTATTATTATTATTATTTCTCTAGAAAAAAAAAACAGAAAATTATAAATCGCAAATGTCTTTTTAGTCTATTAAAAAATATATTTACAGCTATGATGTAAAAGATTGAGATGTGCGTGCATATAATACGAGTTGGGTAGAAAATATTTTCTACTTTTCGAAGAATTTAGATGGAAAATATTGAAACTTTTCTAAGATCCCAAGACGAATTCTGAGGACGTGGTTTCGACGGACCGGTCTACTAAAACTCGTAAAATATCAAAGCCCGTTAGAGTAAAATCGAGTGGAATAGCCGCGTTGGCCAGCCCAACTTGAATGAATCGATCGACTATTGCGAGAAACATAAAACAAGTAGGGGAAAAAACACAAAACCCGACAAATTAACCTAAAGTAAAATCACAAAACCTAACTTGTGATCTCAGATCTCTGTCTCCTGCTTGTGTTCGATGGCACCGAAGAAGGCGGAAGTGATCGACAACCCACCTGTGGGCTCTTCAAGTGAAGAAGAAGAATCTGGTTCATCTGGAGAAGAATCTGAGTCTTCTGCTGAAGTTTTGAAGAAAGACGAGTCCTCCAAGAAGCCTGAATCCGACTCTGAAGGCGAATCTGATTCCGAGTTTGATTCCGATTCTGAATCCGAGCCTGCTAAGACGAGTGAGCAGCCTGTTGTGGCCAAAGCAAAGCCAAAGACCTCTGGATCTGCTGTGACTGTTCCTGAGAGTTCAACGGCAAAGCGTCCTTTGAAGAAAGCTGAGTCTGAAGCTAATAAGAAGCTGAAGACATCGGAGACTGAGAATGTGAAGAAGCCGATAAAAAATGATGAGGTTAAGAAGATTTCTGCAGATGATGCGAAGAAAATGTTTCAGAGGTTGTTCAGCGAGACTGATGAAGTTGCGTTGCTTCAAGGTATTATTGATTTCACATCTACCAAAGGAGATCCTTATGAGGATATTGATGCCTTTTGCAATTATGTGAAGAATCTGATTGATTTCAATGCTACCAAAAACCAAATTGTAACCAAACTTCAGAGACTGAAGAAGAAGTTTGTGAATACCGTGAAGAAGTCCCTGAAAAAGGGAAAGAGTGAAGATCAGATTCTGTTTGCTAAGGATATTGACCAAAAATCTTTTGAATTGGCTAGAAAGATTTGGGGGACCAATGGTGTTTTGGCTTCTAAATCAAGGAAGAAGCTTGGAGGAACCCCAGCCCCTAAAGAGATGAAGTTAGTAACTCACTCGTCTCCCAAGAAACCAGAGGAAGCGAAAACACAGGAAAAAACAGAGGCGAACACAAGTCTCTCCATTGGTAGAGAGATAGCATTGTTCTTCAATGCAGAAAATGCGAGTTCTTCTGGTTTGGATGAATCCACAGTAACTGCGTTGTGGAAAAATATTGCGGATGGAGCAGAGAAAACAGAAGTGGAGGAAAAATGGAAGAAGCTCAAGGCGAAGCAGGTGGAGCTATGTTTGCAGAGGACTGGTCTCGTGAACGAAGCTGCAAAGATGATATTCAAAGCCAATAAATCCTGAGCGGATTGTCTTTTTACTCTTTAGTATGCATCTTTGAGTCTTTTGGTATTGTGCATTTTAGCTTGTGGAACTAATCCTGTATAAGTCATTGTCGTATTTTCTTTATGCCCCTATGTTGGATGCTTGGTTTAGGTATAAGACCATTTTATCTATTCCTCTTGTTCGGTTTCTATGAAACTAGCCAGAAAATGGAATGGCCTTATTAGTTTTTTTTATGTTAAGAGCTGTGAAACGACTTGTCAATGTGTGGATCATATTGCCCTGTTTCCTAATTTTCTTTTGATTTTTCTTGATTTCACTACTTATTACTGTGAGTTTGGTCAATTCTATTAAAACAAAGGGAATGATGTGTATATATAGTGCTTGTGTTCGGTCTCCTTGCGTTTGATCAAAATTATTTTGGTATTGAGCAAAACTGGATGTCTGAAACCATGTAATTATTGTTAACATGTCTTTAAAGGGCTTAGAAGTATCCAGCTCACTCTAACTCCTTCGATCAGTGTAGCGTCCATGCCTTAGTTCATCTCAAAGTCGATGTATAGTTTCTGATCATGAACAGAACGAGGATGGATTAGACTTTAGTTTTCAGTTTTGAGTACTTTTATTGGTGTGAGTTTCTTAATGGATTTTCTTATATATCATGAAGACATCACAATTGTTTAATCCAATTCCCACTTGACTGCTCTGAATCTGCATACAAGTCTTAATCCATGTACTTGAATCTGTGTTAGGCTTGCTTATAAGTTATAACCACACAAAGTCACAAACATTCATTGTCACTAAACGATCCTGTAATATGGTCAAAGGCTCACAATGCTTGTGAATGCATAATATGCATATATCTTTAAATTGCAAGGGAAAACAAACTAAGAAATAGTTAAAATGATCACACTGACTGAATCAGTAAGATAAAACTATAAATGGGCCGCCGAGAAAAAACAATATGGGCTAGTAGAAAATTATAAAAGAGATAAGCTCAAGGCCCAAGCACACATCAAAGTCAGCGCGTGAAAAACATTCCCCCATCGCAAACATAGCGCGTGATAATAACTCGCTCAGTTTCCCTCAATTTCCGTGGTCCGCAAAATCAGCTAATTTTGCAAAATTGTAAAATTTCAGCGCGTGAGGAGAAGTCCTTAAACTTTTCAATACATACAATTTGCGTCCTTTGTTCGTTGATTCTTTCGTATTACCCTAAAGGCCTAAGTATAATATGTTGATTATTACCATTTATAGGTTATATTTCAACTTCCTTTTACAGACCCTTGAGAAAAAAATGTCAACCTTAATTTGATTTTTTCAATTTGTTGTATTACTTTTTCTTATCCAAATTTATAAATGTCGGCTTTGAAAATTATTGCATAATAGAATATTTGAAAATCAGTAAACATAATTTCAATACAAATTGATATTTAAAAAAATCACATAAAAAGAAAATTTGACGCTTAACTGAGTAACATACATTTAGAAATCATATTAAATCAAAGGATAATTTTGAATAAATGAAAATTTATCGGTCAAATAGATTTTAATTGATTTAAACATTCAATCAAATTGTTGATTTTAAGTTTTTTTTCCTTTCAATAGCTTGTTTCGTGTAATAATTCCTAAATACCAGTTAAACTAGTGTTATTTGCTGCATGAATTATCACATAATTTTAATAGATTTGAAGTTTTTTTTAAGTTAAAGATATAAATGCTTAAATCCAACGATAAGTAATCTTTTATGTTGAAATTCATATGTTTGATTTATTAGATTAAATTTAGCAAAGGTTTCACATCATATTTTCTATATTCGGGTAGTATCATATTTTATATTATAATAGTATAAAATAGTTGGATTTGTTAACCGTAAAAAACATCATCTAGTCGACTTCATCAAAACAAAACATCCACTGGTCCAATTAAACCCCCACACCCAAATATTAGAATCATAATTTTATCTCAGAAAAAATAAAATTAAAATTAAAATAATGTAGTTCAAGAGCGGTCGTAGGTGGCCACGTGTCGAACCAGAGGTTAGTGGTTGGTTCGCCTCTTCTTTATTACTTTCCCATTTTACCCTTCTCTTTTCCTTCTTTTTATTTTTCAAAAACCAAAAATTTTAAAAATAATAATCTCTCTCTCTCTCTCTCTCTGTACCAAACAGAGACACTAGTTGCGAAACGCGAGCGAGAGAAACAAGATTCGACAAAACGCAAAACCCTAGAGCTCAAAGGTAATCGCCGTCGATTTCTCAATCTCTCACCGGCGATTTCATGCCGGTGAAAGGTGTACAATAGCTGTAAGAGATAGAGATTTGTTAGGTATTTTAGAATCATGTATAGAGAAAGAGGAACGGTGAATTCGAGACCTGAGGTTGTGGATCGTAAACGGATCAACGATGCTCTCGAACGACCCTCTCCGTCAACGTCTCGTCAAGTTAACGGTAAAGGAAAAGGAACCATTACGGCGGCGACGACGGCGACGGCGAACTCCGTTTTGATGGGGAAGCAGCAATCGCATGACAACCATAGAGATTCGCGTTCTGCTTCTCTCTCTAAGAACAATAATGTTTCTGATGGTTAGTTTCGTTTTTGCTTCTTCTCATCTGCATTTGGAAATTTTCTGTTTTGTTGGATTAGAGACTTAACCCTAGGTTTCTTGATTTGGGAATCAAGTTTTGATATTGTAGAAGAGATATTGAATTGTACTCATTACATGAGCTGAATTAAGCAAATTCATTTATTAGTCGTATGGAATTTTTGATGTAACTGATGCAATGTTTTGTGGGTTTTATTATTTGGAATAGATGAATCAGATACAGACAGTGAAGAATCAGATGTTAGTGGGTCTGATGGAGAGGACACTTCATGGATATCTTGGTTCTGTAATCTACGAGGAAACGAGTTCTTTTGTGAAGTTGATGATGATTACATTCAAGATGACTTTAACTTGTGTGGACTCAGCAGTTTAGTCCCGTACTACGAGTACGCTCTTGATTTGATTTTGGATGTTGAATCTTCTCATGGTAAGTTTGTTAAATGTTTTGTGTCATTCAGTTTTAGTTTTGCGGTCTAGCTAGGGACAGAATCTGCATTTAGGGATAGTGGTGAAACCAATATGCGTTCGCTTTTACGATTATGTCTCTTGAATGTTTGATTTGGATTGGATCGGTAACAGGAGAGATGTTTACAGAGGAACAGAATGAATTGATCGAGTCAGCAGCTGAGATGCTTTATGGACTCATTCACGCTCGTTACATATTGACTAGCAAAGGATTGGCTGCAATGGTAAATAATTATTTTCAACTCATTTGCATATCTTAAACATCCTATAAAAGATGCACCCCTTGATTCTATTTATTTGCAGTTAGACAAGTATAAAAACTACGACTTTGGAAGATGCCCAAGAGTTTATTGCTGTGGCCAACCTTGTCTTCCGGTTGGCCAATCCGATTTACCTCGATCTAGCACTGTGAAGATATATTGCCCTAAATGCGAAGACATATATTACCCACGATCGAAGTATCAAGGCAGTATCCTTTTTTTCCACACTTTCACTTCTTGCTTATACATATTTATGGAAACTCTGATGTGTGATTCTTATTGCATAAAGCAGTGATTTTTTTGAGTTTGTAGAGATCTTGCAGGTGTTACTTTTTTCTGGGTTTTTTCCTTAAAACGATGAACAGACATTGATGGAGCTTACTTTGGGACAACATTCCCTCATCTGTTCTTGATGACTTATGGGCATCTCAAGCCACCAAAGGCAACACAAAACTATGTTCAAAGAGTATTTGGGTTCAAATTACACAAGCCGTGAAGGAAGTATGAAGACAAAAAACCCCAAGAATCAAGATCATGGCTTTGGTTTGGAAAAGAGAAAAGCAGAGACGTGTGTGTGAACAGGAACGGAAAAAAACATATATAATCACGAATGGTGAAGAGAGCATTCATGTCTCAATTTGTCTTCAGGTACATAACCGTTAGAAGCAAGCAAAAGCATGGTTAGAAAGAAAGAAAAAAAACAAAACAAAAAATCTTTTGATGAGTTTGTTAAACTTGAAACTGTATTTTTCTACCTTTTGTTAACTTTCTTACTTTGTTTTGTTTCTTTTCAATGTCAGATGATATCAGAGAGTTTAGTCATTTATCATAAAAAAAATGTTCTCTTTTACCTCTACTAGATTATCCACAAATTTATCAAAGATTCCAAACTTCTGAAAAATATAAAGAGAAACAAACTTTACACCAAAAGCCTATGGTAACCGATAACAATCTCTTTATATAAACTATGGTAACGGGTAAGTATCTCTTTTGACAATAAGAATATGAAAATTTATACATTAAATAACTTCCTAGAAGCTAACTCGTTTAGAAAATTCAAGAGATTCTTGAACCTCATCATTCATTTTTATTTATTATAGGCAATTTTCCGCCGAAAGAATGACGAAAACAGAGTAGAAGAGAAAGACTAATGGAGCTAAATGATTTTCTTCTTCACGTTGACGAAGAAGACTAACGGAAATAAATGAAGTATTTGTGGTTGTAATTGAAAACCCTAAACACTACAAATATTGAAACCCATTTTTTCTCCAACAAATCATGGGTTTCTATGCCCATGACAACTTGATTAATGTCAAACGGATCTACAACGACGACGGAGATCTCTGCAAAAACAAAAAGATTTTCTTCGATTTCCAAGTGGATTACACTCGCGTGGAGATTCAGACGAAGAAGAAGATCTTGACAATCTTGTAACCAAAACCATTGATCAAACCGCGGCTAGTATCCGATCTCCATCTCCACCGAGCAACCATTCACGATCAAACTCACGAGTTTTCAACGGTTTTAGTTTCAAGATTGTCAAGATCTTCTTCTCCGTCTGAATCTCCACGAGTGTAATCCACTCGGAAATCGAAGAAAATCTAGTATTACTGTATATACTATCTCTGTTTCATTACAAATATCGTTCTAGAGTTGTAGTTATTATTTTGTTTAATTATTATATTCCCTATTCTTAATTAATACAGCAATTATATTTTTCTTTTCAATTTTCTATTATATAATATTTATCAAAAGTGTGTTTGGTTCTAAAGTATGCATTTAATATTTTCTCTATTTCAAAATAAGTGATGTTCTAGTATTTTTTAATATTTAAATAAGTGATGTTTTATATTTCTAATACAAAATTTAACTCATTTTCTTCAATTAACCCTACACCTAGTCATATTATTTACATTATTAATTATAATATATAGGTATAAAAGTCTTCTTTCAAGTTTTTTTAATTATTGTGCATGAAACAAACCATCTTTTATTTTAAAACGAGAGAAAGTACACAACAACATTTTTTTTTTATAAAACAAAAACAAAGTTTTACAAGGACAATTGTGTTATATATAAAACAGAGATTGTAATATTTTTATTCTACAACAAAATCCTTTTTGGGTTTTAAAAAGCACTATGTCAAAGACCAATTACTACATTAAATTTGTATATTATGATGACTCCATACAAATTTATTTCTAGTTCCCCTGAGAACGAACCCTGCAGTTAGAGCTGTTGTGAAGCCTCAACGTCGTGCCCATACAGCAGATCCGCTCTCCAGGGAGACGGATCCTGCTTCCGCTCCTAAGAGAGCGGACCATATTCCCGCTCTCTTGTAGGCAGAAGGGAGGAGCGTCCACGTCGTCGCTACGTTGCAATAGGAGTTGAGCAGCTCGAAGCTGCTAGGGCTGAATATAGGGTGGTAAGGACAGGAGTGGATAGTATGCTTTCCAAGGAGCTTGAAGCTCGGATTGGTTTTGAACAAGTCGATATATTATACAATAAATGTCTTGTTTGTCTACACAACATTGTTAACTCTCGATACTTTATCATCATTGGGCTCCAATATTTCATTTTTTGTAACGTTTAGGACCATAAGAGAAGACTCATAAGCTGACAATACGAAGAAAATCAATTCGCTTTGTCTGTTGGTTACGAAAGACATAGTGTGTTTACCTTGGAATTTTTAATTTGCTTATAGAAATGTGAGTGTGAAGGTTTAGTTTTTAGTTTCTTCGACAATATAACAGATCGAGACTCACTCAAGAACACCAACAATTAACCAACGAGTTCCCTTTGATCTAATGAGTTTCTCATTCTGTATTACAGATTTTATAGGTACTTTGAAGTAATATGAAGAACAAGCAAGAAGAAGAAGAGAGTACACAAGCTTGAAGATGAAGTTAGCGAAGACTAAAAACGTTGAACTCTGTTTTGTTTGTAACTAACCTCTAATAGGTTTAATAGCGAAGACTAATAACCTTATATTCATTCAGCCTTGTATTTTGACCTGGGCCTGTACAGCCCATTACTCTTCTCTTCCTTTCTTTATAAACTCGGCCCATTACTAAGCTTTACCCGATTATCTATGCGCAACCCGACTCGGATCCTTAATAGGTTTCTTTGATTTCGAATATATTCACTGTTTTCATTTATCTGATGCTTAATATGTTTGTTTGATATTTACAGTAACTTTCTCTTGTGTTTCTCAAATTTTCTGAAATAAGTTCAAATTTTGAATACTATGATTGCTTTTGTTTTTGGACCAAACAATTTCTTTAGAGAATGTGTGTAACACATGCGAATTTTCATTTTGTTTTTATAAATGTAACTTTCTTTGCTATGTCGAGTATTCCACAATGCCGATATATTGCAAGAGATTCGTTGATTTGAATACATGTATATGTTTGGATTTGCAGGTACTTCCCAGAGCAATTGTTTAATGTAGTTGCAGCTGTCCACACTCCGAAATTCTTGAAGAATATATAGATAGGTCGTTTGATGCGGAATTGGAGATTGGTTTTTCAAATTTCTTGTCGAGAGTTACACTTTCAATGTTGAATTCGAAAGGCCAAAATGGATAAAAGTAGTAAAATATGTCCATGGTTAGAAACCCATTTACTTGGATGTTTTTAATACTATTTTCTTAATTAATCCAAGTTTTAAAATTTTCACACATATTAAAGAGAAAAAATTAAATTTAATTATAAATGCGTCATTTTATGATTAACAATTTTTAAGAGTATAATTCTAAACCAATAGTATTCAATTATTTCTATCTTTTTGAAACATTGTTTTCTCTAAAAATTGGATTAATTAGGAACAAAGGGAGTATATAACAAGCTATTTTACTAAATTTCAGAAAAAGAATTAGCAATAAAATATGATTATTTAAAACATGTTATTTATGGAGATAGCAATAAAATTATGATTATTTACTAAAAACTTACGGGTCATATACGTAGTGGAATTGTCATGGGTCTGAGATGGATTTCGGTAAGGAAGTGGAAACGTGGTTTGGCCATTCAATATTTGTATAAACTAAATTAAAAGCAAACGCATCGCTAGTATAATTATAATTCGAATTTTAGCCTTTAGGGAATGTTTCTCATAATGTTTCATTAAAATAATTAATTACACAAGAAATGTGTAGACAATAGAGAGAAATGAGTTGGTGTGTGAGTATTAGCAAATCATTAAAATTATGTTGTTGTGGTTAACCATCTGAATTATTGACCTACTTTCTTATTAATCAATTTTTATATTGTACTTAGAGACCAATATGACTCAATCCAATAAATGTAAGTGTTGACTATATTCACACGCTTTTACTTGTGTCAAACATTTTCAACATTATCAAACGATTCGAAGGATTTAGACATCCCATATATATATATTTAAAGAAGAAGATATTTATGTATTACTATGTTTAATCGATATTATTGTTGAAGCTGTAGGATTATAGGGAAGAAAAAAAAAACAAAAAAAGAGACTAATACGTTCAATGTTGCAACTTAGAATTTTAAACGTTGTTCAATAATTTTCTTTAGGCATAAAAAACGCCATAACGCAGATAGCAGTTGTAGAAAATGTGGGAAAGAAAACGAAATTCACTTAGCAGTTTATATACTGTATACCCTTTCAAATTATATATTTTTGTTGATTGTAGTTTTAATCTATTTATTAAATATCAGTTTGTGAAAAATAACTCAGAAGAAAAAAACCTCGCACCGTATGTGGTAAACGTGGATACTCTCCTAATATTCAAGTACAATTCATATGCAATAATAATATATTGACCAATATCAAACTAATAGTAATATATTGTAAGCCTAAATTTGAAATAATAAATAATATTACAATAATTAATAAATATATATATATATATATATACCAATATTATGAACGAGAAAACGAAGTGTGTACGAGAAAAAAAAACACATTCAAAATGCGTTTGTAGTGTTGTAATGTCGGAATGGGACAAAGCCGAAGCAATTAAAAAAATGTATTATAAATTTACAATGATTGATCACAAATTCACAATATGATACACTCATACACAGGATGTATATTCCTAAGAGCAGATATGAAAATATCTTATACAATATACAATCACAAGAAAATAAGAAAACGTAACTAGAAAGGATGAAATGAAATATTTTATAATCTTAGATAAACTATACAATTTGACTACATTACAATTTTGAGATATATTACTTATTGGATTTTATCATTCTATATCTAGTTTTTCAATATTGTTCCATAATAATAATAAAAAAAAAAATCGAAACTATTATACCAAGAAAAGAGCATAAAATATTAAAATAAAAGCCACAAAAAAATATCAAAAAAAAACAAAAATTATCTTTACTTGTTTGTAAGTCACAAAGTAATTTTTTTAAACTTATGTTGACTAGTTTTTATATAGGAACAATTTCAAAAATACCTCTTTTAAAGTAGCCATTTCATATTTACCACAACAAGATGCACATTTTTAATATGAAATTGACTAAATTACACTCCGTTAATGAGAGAAATTTTTTACAACACAAAAATCCCAAAATTAATCTTCTCTTGTTGCTCTCGCCCAAATTAAATCCTAAAGTCTCAAAATTTATTTACAAAATTTAAAAGGTATTTATAAGCTAATTTAAAAGGTTTTATAAACTGATTTATAAAACTAACCACATGTATTTATAAGGCTTTGTAAGTTTTAAAAGGTATTTAAAAGTTTTTAAAGCTGATTTGTAAAACTAACCAAAAATATTTATAAAGGTTTTGAAATTTATAAAAAAAATTAAAAGAATTTATAAGCTAACTTATAAAACTAACCACAATGAACGACGGCAAAAAGAGGCGATGAGCAACGATAACGATGAAATGTAAAAATTTTCTCCAAAATTTATTAAAGGTAAAATATGAATAGTATATAATTTTAGTGGTATTTTTTAGAATATTTTTGGTATGTGACATTTTTGAAAATGGGTACTGTAAATGTAGCATTCTCAAAAGTTCTCTAATATATAACATACTATATTATATTGCAATAATCTAGCTTATGAAACACACTAAATGTAACCATAAGTTATGGTTTTGTAATGTTTGTATTGTGAAAATTAACTCTCTTTATCTAATGAAATTATCTTGTTGATCAAAAAGAAAAAAGTTATTTTATCCTTGTGTATATATTTTACTAAAAACATATATATACTATAAATATGTGTTGACCAAAACAAAATACTATAAATATGTTTTTAATAAAATATATACATAAAGGGAAAATATCAATTTGATAATATGTACATGTATCTACATATATATAAATATATATATATATATGTATGTGTGATATTTCATTAACACTATCACTAATCTTATTGTATTTGTATTTTGAAAACTCCAATTATCATAAAAATGACTAAATCAACCTTTCTTGTTATCTACATCATCCTTATTCTAGGTTTTTTTTTTACCATCTCTAATTATTTTATAAAATCTTGTAGTTTTACTACCATGATAACTTTGTGTTTTAAATATTATTTTTACAGGAATGATGGTGAATGAGATTCAAGGACAACAGAGAATGTGTCATAAGATTTTAGCAGAAACAGATTGTGGTGCTGGCTCGTGTACTGCTTTGTGCTTACAAATATGGGAAGGAAACGGCAAGTGTGTTGAAATAAATGATGGAAGCTTAATATGCCTCTGCAATTTTTATTGCACTTCTTGAATTTATCTTTTCACTTTATTTTGAAATATATAAATTATCATCAACTAAAGAATGATTATAATAAAGAAAACAATTTTCGCAATCCATTCTGATTTTACGAGGATATGAAATGTGATCCGAACTTATCCCAAACATCATCATTCATGTAGGATTTTTTTTTTTTTTTTTTTTTTTTTTAATTTACCACGACTTACATATTAATAAATATAACTAGAATATATATCGCGCTATAGCACGGACAAATTACAATTATAGAAAAATATCCGAAATTTATAAAATCAGAATATTAGAAAATTATAATTTTTCCAAAACTTCACGAAAATTATAATATCAGTTTTTATAATATCGAATCTTTATGATATTCGCGTAAATATTTTGTAATCAGAAATATAAAACCAATCTTTCATACTCGACGATATTGAAAATTTTATGTTGAAAAAATTATATATAAAATCAGGATATTTTTTTTGATTTAACCGAAGAAAGAAGTAAAGTTTTGGAAGATTGCGACATTCTAAGATATTAATTAAGATTTTTTGAAAAATATTAACCTAAGATATTTTAAAATTGATTTCGTAAAATATATTTTTCTGTTGAAAGATAGTATATCTATTAGCGATATTGGATATTACGATATATATTGTTTACAGCAAAAAAATTTTGAATATTTTTTATTTGAATTTTAATTATATCTTGTTCTGTTTAAATTACCAAATTTTACAATTTAAATAGATTTGAAAATTAAATTGTTATGTTAAATTGTACATCATGTTAAACTAAATCAGATATGAACTAACATTTTTAAATCTACTAAAAATCTATTAATAGATTTGATATTATAAAGAGAAATTAACATTAACATTAACATTCTAAAAAAAAATCGCTATCTACATCAAATCTTTTATTTTTAGAAAATTAAATCAACATTTAATTTAATTTAATTCATGTGTTTAATTAAATCAAAAAAATCTTCACAACTATCTATTTTTAACTAATTTTCAAAAAAAATAAAATTAATTAATTAATTAAGCGAAAATTATAATCTATATAGAAGTTAAAAAAATTGACAATCTACATAAATTCTTATTTAAAAGTTTCTAAAAAAAATCGCAATCTACCTAAAATCTCTTATTTTTGAAAAACTAAATCAACATTTAATTTAATTTAATTATTGTGTTTAATTAAATCAAAAAAATCTTCATAAAATCTATTTTTAACTATTTTTCAAAAAAATTAAAATTAATTAATTAAATGATCACATAATAACTAATGACTAAAATACTATTAATGAGAGATTAAAATTTGTTTTTTAAAATAATGGCAATGTGATGTAAATATTAACATTTTTTAATGTTTATTTATAAATGTACTTCCCAAATAATATATAGAGGATATACAATGCATTTTGAGGATCGGTTATTTAGCATGTAATTTTTTTTTTTTTGTAAATTATACTCTTCATTATTTGATTACCAATTAAAGAGTTTTATTTTAGTTTTAAAGTTTGGTTGTCAAAAAAAAATTAGAAACCTTTATTAACTAATTTTTAAAATAAAAATAGTTGCAATTAGCCTAAATTTTGTACTTATTTATGATATTGAGTGCAATTTTTTCCATAATTTATTCATTTAAAAATGTGGAATAGGATAAAAATAAAACGAATTTGAAAGTTTTGTTAGGCTCTTAGATTCATTAAAAAAAATCCACTATATCAGTTAAAAAAAAAAAAAAGGTAATACTTACAAGTTAATACAGAGCCTAGAATTGTGTTGACTATTGAGTATGAAAAAGTCTTGTGTCCATTGTCCCCAGTCGCCATTGATGATTAATTTATCTCTTCTTTTCTTTCACACATACTTTTCTACGTGTGATCCGTACGGACGCGATTTCTTCTCTTCTTTCTCCTTTATCTTTTAAGGAAATGGTGTAACGTTTTGTGTCCTTTTCCCATCTAAAGAATTATCATTTTTCTCAACAAAGAAAAGGAGAGAGATAGAGAACAAGAGAGGCTTGTTAATTTACTCAATCTCTGGCTTTTAGTGTTGTTGTCTCTCTCCTTAATTTCCCGTGAAAATCTCTTTCTCCTGAAGTTTTTAAACAGATCTGTGTTCATACACCCTTATTCCTCATACCATTCTTTGTTTCTTCAGCTTTCTTTGTTCATTAAATAATCTTATTTTGAGGAACCCAAAGAAAAAAGAAAGCTTTTTTTAAGTTCATCTTTTGGGTTTAAGCTCAAAAGTATCAAAATTCCACTTGTTTTCTTCAGAAAGTTTCAATCTTGTCTCTCTATCTCTCTCTTAAGACATGAATTGTCTGTTCTTGTTCAAATCAAAGAAACCCAGAAAACAACAGAAAGACAACAACGAGAATAACAAAAAGAACAGAAGGAAAGGTAAAGAATTGTTACAAAACTCAGCTCCAGAACTGACGAATCGGAGTGGCACGTCGTCGTTTAATCTCCAGACGCCGAGATCGTTGCCTTCTCCAAGAAGTATCAGAGATTTGTATACAGAGAGAGAACAAAATCTTAGGGTTTACACTTACGAAGAACTCAGTGAAGCTACTTATGGGTTTAGCAGAAAGCTTAAGATCGGTGAAGGTGGATTCGGTAGTGTTTATAAAGGTAAGATTCTCACCAACGGAGATTCTGATTCTCCACTTTTCGTCGCCATTAAGAAACTCAATCGACAAGGTTTACAGGTACAAATTTATTAATTACTTTTTTTTCCTAATCTAATCATCAGGAGATAAATAAGCAACTAATTGAAGCTAAGAGATACTTCAAAGTTGGTTTGATGTTAATATTGAAGTAAATTCTGGGAAAAAAAAACTGCTTAGATTGATGCAACTATGAAGAAAATTCAAATGTTCGCACTTGTTTTAAAGTAGAATTGAAGATATTTCATGATCGTGAAATAAAGATTTAGAATGGTGAAGTAGGTATAAGTCAATGGATGCATTTATTAAGTAAACTTTGTCACTTTGTTTCTTTAATGTCAATTCTGAATTTTTCTTCAAAAGTTGTGAATTTTCCCTTCTCTGTGTTTGAATGGTGTATTAGGGTCACAAGCAGTGGCTAGCAGAGGTTCAGTTTCTAGGGGTAGTGAATCATCAAAACGTTGTGAAACTCATAGGTTATTGCTCAGAGGACGGCGAGACCGGGATCGAGAGGCTTTTGGTTTATGAGTACATGTCGAATCGAAGTTTAGAGGACCATCTCTTCACCCGTGGATCACGCACATTACCGTGGAAAAAAAGACTGGAGGTCATGCTTGGTGCAGCTGAAGGATTGGCTTATTTACATGAACTTAAGGTAAAAATTTAAATCTGCCAGGGGAAATCTGGTTTTAGACAGACCCTTTTGATTGTTCTTGATATTTTAAGAGGGGCACAATGTTAAACATTAAGTTATATGTAAATGTCGACATAGAGCCATGATTAGTAGATTAGGATTGAGACATTCTGTGAACCGTGTTGTGATCTTTTGGGGCTAAAATATGGGTTTGAGTTTCACCAATTTGTGTGTTTAATGAATATATTGGATGACCATGTCTTGTTTATTTGGTTGCAGGTTATATATAGAGATTTCAAATCGTCTAATGTGCTCTTAAACGATGAATTCTGTCCGAAATTATCGGACTTTGGGCTTGCCAGAGAAGGACCTGAGGGCGACAATACCCATGTCACAACTGCAGTAAGTATTCAATTCGGTTGTGGTTTAACAATTTCGGTTTGGTTTGACATATAAGTTTATTAACATGTCTTCTTCTTCGTTCTCTGTACAGAGAGTTGGTACACACGGCTATGCAGCTCCGGAATACGTGCAAACAGGTCATCTTCGGTTAAAGAGCGATGTCTATAGCTTCGGTGTTGTGCTCTACGAGATCATAACCGGACGCCGAACCATTGAGAGGAACAAGCCAGTGGCTGAACAAAGGCTATTGGATTGGGTCAAAGAGTATCCTGCTGATAGTCAACGCTTCAGCATGATCATTGACCCTAGGCTACGAAACAATTATCCAGCTGCTGGAGCTAGGAGTTTGGCTAAACTGGCTGATCTTTGTCTGAAAAAGAACGATAAAGAGCGACCCGCTATAGAAATCGTAGTGGAAAGATTGAAAAAGATTATCGAAGAATCCGATAATGAAGATTATCCGATGGCTACAACTAAGGAAAGTAGTCAGGTAAGGAGGAGACAACTTGCAGAACCTGTAAAACCAAGTTTGAGAGGAGGTGTTAGTGTTAAAGGATGATTTTTGAGTTTAGAAGTTATTTGCAGGTTTATATATAAATAAGTTTATGGTTACTGTAATTTTTTTGTTTATTGTGAGATTAGTAGAGAAAGCATAAATGAAATTTAATACGGTGAATGAGAATCATTGAGGTCGGATTTTAAGAGTATGTTTTGCTGTTGATAGCGTAACATTTTAGCCAAAGTATTCGATGATAAATATTTATTGCATATATGTAAATTTATTTGTTACAAGTTCTACGTCTCATCTAACTTTTGTTTCCATTATAAATTAGTATGGTGGAGTCGCCTACTCTGTTCATATTTTTGTACGAATGCAAATGCAATGTTGTTGTTTGGAATTTATCGTGAAACCTCATATGTATATTTGGTATTTTGGTAATATCTGTTGTGATTACCGAAATAATGTTAACCCTCTGGTGGTATTTGGGCATTTTTGGCTAACTCATTTAAACATTATTAATACAGTATACAAATCGTATAAAACAGAGAAATTTGTTTTATAAATTCGTTTTATATGCTTTTCCGGTCCACTGCTCACGTCAAAAAAGATAACTAAATATTTTATTTTGGAAAATATTGTACTACTACCATTTCGTGAAGGAAAAGAAAATTGTACTATCAAAAAAAATTAAAGGTAAAAAGATATTTATATCTTTATTTTCCACTTTTCGCAAGTCACCAAACTTACCACAAAAAGAATCGAATGCAATACTATTACTCAAAATCTTATATCAAATCACAAAAACGTCGATAAAAAAGACCTCATTTCTTACAATTTTTCTCGTATATATTTCTCATAATTCAACATATAATTTGATTTTACATCTGTATATTCCTCGAGCGATATATAATTAACAGATCGAAAAAAAAAAACAAGAAAATTTACTCAAACATGCCAAGGACTATTATAATTCACATAGGCATTTACAATTTCTCTTCTCATACTCTCAAAATTTCAAGTCAAGAAACTTTTTTTTCTTACAAAAAAAAAGAAAATGGAAGGATCTTTAGCTTTCCTCATTTTCTTTTTCCCAAGACTTGAAGCTAAAGTTAAAAAAGATCTCAAGATCGAAAAGAGAATCCAAAACCAGCTTCGTAGCGTTAGAGACAATATAGCTTTTATTTTCTTCTTCTTTTCTTAACCTAATTAATTATATATAATTCCCAAAACTCGGATTTTTTAATTAAGCAGCAGCAACAGTTCCATTGTGAAGAGCATAATCACGAGATCTAGTTGGAGAAGAAGAGCTTCTCTGTTCTTTCCTCCTCATAGCTGCTTTCACAGAATGAGACAGATTCTGTGTCTTCTCTTTAGCTTCATCTCTCTCTATCTGTTCTTGTCTACACTCTTCACTACAAAACGGTGTGTCTCCTCTGCAAAAATCAAAACTTCAAATCAGACCCATGAATCATTAAAATTGATCAAATCAACAAAACTGAAAAAATAGGTATCCCAAAAATCTCTCCTTTTTCTAGGTTTTCATAACATCGACCAAGACAGAGAGATTTGAAATCAGACCGATGAATCTCGAAATTGATTAATAAGAAGATTTGAAGAAAGGGGTATTTGAAAAATATATCCTTTTTTTAATGGGTTTTCATAAATTCGACAAAAAAAAGGAGAGAAATTGAAAAGAATCAGATCTGAAGTTGTAGATCTTTAAAAGTTACCTGTACATAAAGATGTCTCTGTTATCACCAAGAGGTTTCTTACAGAGGAAACACGAATCCAAGAAATGAGGTTGTTGATTATCGAATCTGAAATCATGAAATCTTCCAGAAACAACAGATCTCGGAGACGAAACAGAATATTGGTTGTAATAATAACTCGGAATGTTCCTGAGACTGTTCATTCTACCGTAAGAGAAACGGCTTGAAACGACGCTGTTTTGGTTGTTTCCATGATTGTTACCAGAAAACCCACCTTCCATCTCTGTTAAAGAAGAAGCCGAAGTATCATCATCTTCTTCTTCTTCAATGAAATAAGGCTCTCTTGATAAAACCTCCATTTTTGTTTTTCTGCTTTTGAAAGAGAGAGAAACAGAGATATAGAGAGAGAGGTTTTGTATTGTTGATGTGAAGAAAGTGTGAAGTGGGATTTTATAGCAAAAGATGTTTTGTTTTCTTTTGTGGTTTACACAGAGAAAAATTAAGAAACAAGGGGCGAATTTTGAGATTGGAGAATCTATTGGCTTTTGTAAACTTTTTATGCTATTTTTGAAAGTACAAGAAATTTGAAAACCACTTTTGTTATTTTCTTTTTGAGAAACTTTACTTTATTTGACACATAAGGAATAATCGAGAGGAGCGTTAGAAAAATAAGTTTTTTTTCCATGACTTATTCGTCCTTTAGTTTTAGAGGAACTTTCGAGAGAGCCAGGTAAAAAGGTAAAAGTAAAACACTCTTTTTCTCTAACATTTTCTTTTTTAGTTCAATTATTAACTTTTAGACAATATTTTTAAATTAAAATGACTCACTTTGATTTTTCAACATGATAAAGTTACATAAGATTGGTAATTACTGTCATAATATTCTGCATTTTTAACAGTTTTTTAAGGATATATGCATTAGATAGTAAGAAAATTAAGGAAATAATGCAATGGTACAATCATAAATATTTTTTGCTAAATTGAATAACATATCTCTATTTATTCGATAATATGATATTATACAAATTGTTTAAAAATGCGTGACTGCGTGAAGTTAATATATATTTATTTATATTTTTATTCATACCGATTTTAGAAATAAAACGCTAAACTTTTAAAATACATTTTACAAATAATTTTTTAACTAACCAGATTTTTAAAGTAGTAGGTCGACGGATCCTAGAAATAATTTAAAGAGATTAATTTGTAGTAGCTAATTTTTGTAGTATCAATCAAAATATACAGCTGCTATTAATTCGGATTAACACTGTTAGTACCTGTCTGAATCTGCTTGAGTGAACAAGTAGTGATCACATCCGTCCAAATAGAAATTAACTTTTTCTTTTTTTTTTGTAAGGTTTTCAAAACAAGAAGGAAGCAACAAAATAGCGGCAATACTGTAAATAACATAAATAAAAAGGACCAGAGATGTAAAATAGTTAAACTCCAGCACGGTTCCATAAAACATTGGACCCCACCAGCACTCGAGAGACGTTAAGAAAATCATGGGGATTCGTGGGAAGAGAGAGTGTGGACCCCACGATGCGTTACCGTAATCACTACACCACTTTTACTTTGTTTTGTGTCTCTTCTCTCTTCCTCTTATGACTCGACAAAATGGTAAATTGAATTTTTTTCTACAATTTGTTTTATTGAATCAATGAAATAATAGAAAATGAAGAAAGTTGTCGTATTGTCTACTTCATGAATTTCCGTGGTGGGTGACGTTTTAGCGAAGACTTTGAGAGAGCCTACTTTGTGAGGTACAAAACTACAAGTACTAGTGGTGCGATGAGGTAGGTGTTTTTTTTTTTTTTAATGTAGAATAGGTGTGTGTGATCACTAGTTGTAGAATAGTGGAATCGAAAACAACAAAAAAGAATAAATGGAACTGTATTTTTAGAAATTTGGTAATGAAATGGTATGGTAGATGTATAATAGAATGATAGTATATCGAAAACATTATATATTTTATCGAGTTTGACACTTGGGAAACGAAGAAAGTCATTTTCATTGTTTCAAAAGTTTGCATGTTTAACTTATAATAAATACACTCTTTCTTAAAATGATGATATAAGGATATTTGGTACGTTACAACTTCCTCAAACGAACTTAAAGTCCACACCAAATACCGTCCCAATTCTTGGTTACACCTTAAAATGTCATTTATTTCAATTTTTGTCAAACAAATATTAAGTTACATGAGTGCTTGTGTGTATATATCACTCAAGTAAATATTTGGGGACATATCGAGATATTTGATATATTAATTACCAAGTGGTTAACCTACGTACAGTTTTCAACATGCGGTATAAATTACATGGAGTGTGATACACCTCACATGAGGTCATTAGCTAAGGAATACGTGCAAGCAAATATTTTAATAAGTTGACGTCGCACACACTTGCGGAAGTCTCCGATGTTACCAAAACCCACTTGTTTGTGTTTCAATCTCCGAGCTAAAACCTACCTAATTATATAAATACTCTAATCTAATTCGAGATATTTGTAAATTTACTTATTTTCCTCTTAAATTTCAATACAAATTGATGGATCCAACTGGTGAAAAATATAGTTTATTAGTGATAAAAAAGCAGTAAAAATAATTTTTATAATTTACACCTTAACTATCATTTAAAATTAAATAAATAAATATACTATTACTGTCTTTCTATTGTTTCAATATAGTGGCCGTGAAAAAAAAAAATTGTATTACCAGTTTCTATGATTCGTACTACATACATATTTGTAACTATTTTTAATTTGCCAAATTTTATAGTATTGTTGATTGGTCATATATTCGACGATATAACTTTTCTGGATGTAACGAAAATGTTAACAAACAAACCAGTATTATTTTTCACCCAATTAAAGTACTAAATTATAGTGACATTAATTTTTTTTACTAACAACATGTCAAAATATTATGGTTATAGTTATCAACGCAGAGCTTCAAAACAATATTAAAACACAAAATGATAACAACAAAGAAATTTTGGTAACGGATTAAAAGACAATCAAGCCAAGTCAATATCAACAATATCTGAGCCCAACCAAAAACAACGATCACCTGCGAGTAAAATCAAAAACAAAAGATTTGCAGAGTAGTTCTTATCCTCATATTATGGAGGTTCAAATCAAAAACCGTTTTGACCCTCTTGGATCTTATGTTGAGGTGATGTGCTAGACAATTCAGTTGCGCACAACTAGGTTAAATCATTGTAAGCTCTATAAAGAACAATGAGATTGTAAATGCAATAAGTTAAGTTGAAAGGAAATAAAAACAGAAACTTTCTCTTCTCTCGTTCTTGGTTTGTCTTTCATGGTATCAAAGCCATAGATCAAACCATGGATCTCTATTCAAATTCTTCACTAAATATCTCTAACTGCGTTACTGTGAAACTCACAGAACGTATATTCATATTCTAAAGCCAAAAGCAGAGGATTTGCAGAGCAGTCCTCATCCTCATGTAGTATGGCAATCTTTCGTTTGTTCTTAATTGATTTTTTAATAGTGTCACTATTTGAACTCAAAACAACATAATACTAAAAAAAAAAAAAAACATCATTTCCCTTACGTCGGTCTTTCTCACTTTTTTGTTTTCAAATTCGTTTTAAATTATTCTCTCCTCTCTTGTCTTTTCCACTTTTCTTTACTACATGACGTGACTCACCGCCCAAACCCATAGGGTATGGGCCACTCATATCATGAAGACTTGAAGTCTGAAGTACGTATTTACTCTCCTCTGCCATTGCCTCGAATTGTTTGCTTGATCCGTTGAACCGCTATCACTATTACTAGTGTCGATGATAATTCATTTCTCGTGAGATCAATAAATTAGTTATATTACAGAGTCCAGTCAATATAGATGTGTGAATAACAAACTTAATCCTCTGTATATACACTTAATACGTTTTACCTGAATTTGAATTGTTCAAACTTTTACATTCTCGTTTAATGTAAAATACATTCATATAATAAGCTAAGTGCTTGCAAAATACTATAAGGAAATAATTTAATAAGCTTACGTTATAAATTCGTTGCGTATGTAGACAACTCAAAAAGATTCTTTGGGTCTAACTAAAAATTATAGAATTCATGTTTTCTTTATAAGTGTTTTTTTTTTCCTTTGATTTGAATCATACAAACTTTTAAAAGGACTCGTCAGTAACTTTTGTGTGTCAGTCTGTCAAAATTTCAACATGGTGATGTCATTGCCAATAATTTATGCTTCTAGATAGATTTCACCTAAGCAACTAAAATAAGGAACTATTGTTTTAAAATAGCAAAAGTGCTAATATATATTTCTTACGAGGTTTGTTTATTTCATCAACCACTTCTCTTTGCCGGCATGTCCCGGGAATCCATGGCCCCTAGATTTTTCTTCTTTTTCATATTAAATATTACAAAATGTGCAAGACTTGTTATCAAGAAGAAGAATATTATTTCTGGTTGAACCTACTTCTTTGAGCTGTTCGAACTTACTTAGCATAAGAAAAAATATCTTCCTAGAAGGTGTCAAAATATATGTGAAACATATGGTAAAATCATAAATAAATAATATTTTATTACGTGTAACTTTGATATCGTGTAAAATTGTACCAAATAAATAACATATTTATTTACTAAACATATGCACGAAATCATAAAACATAATATAATAAATGAATAAATTTATTTAAGATTTTATTCAATTATTATTATAGTGACTTTAAAGAACATGTATATGATGATTTAGTGTTCTTAATTGACTTATTTTTACAAGTAATTAAGTAAATAAGTTCACCAATTTGACATACAAAAGTTAACCAAAAAACAAAAACAAAAAAGTTCACCAAACAATCTGTTTAATATCTATATAATAATATCTCTAGATACCTATATTATATCTTGGAAATAGTTAGACCGACGTAACAAGTCGATTCATATTTACAGAAAAAATATAATAATGGCATTTTACATTCGTTGTCCTCAGATATTGGATGTCTATAGTACACGCGTAAAGTTAAGGTTTAACAAATCGTGACACGTAAGACCTAACCGATCAGGATTTGCCTGCGTCACAATGAATCTAGTAAGTATCATCTGTTTTTTTCACAATCTGACGGTCAATAATTTATAAGCCTGTCGATCAATTGTTGACCGTCCGATTGTAAAACTGATTCTTTCGTCCCCACATTCCCCCCGAATCGGGCCTATTGAAGTAAGAATCTCGCCAGCAAGATGATATTTTTCTTTTTTTTTTTTCTTTTTGCAAGATTATAATTTCACAACAATAAGAAACGAAATTAATAATCAGAAAAGATTGTCGAAGATTAAGGTCATGAATGTTTGTAGTTTTTAAATATTTTTTCGTTTCAGTTTTTGGCTTTTGGTTTTTGACTTTTTTAGTTTTGGTGTTGAATTTAGTTTTTTTTTATAACTTAAATGGTAATTTGTTTAGTTTTTGGTTTTTATCCACGATATTTTTTAACGTTTTTATGCTTTATTATTATTTGGTAAATTTTGATTATAAATGAAATAACCAATCGATGGTTTTTTGAAGGAGAAACCTCAAAAATATAGATTTTGGTTTTTCTTTGAAAAGTTGTTAGAACATTCAAAAACTAGATTTTTTTTTGTTAGAAAACCTTTTTTTTCAAAATCATGAATGGTTATAAAATAGATTTTAGGAAAAACCAAAACCAAAAACCACTTCAAAAACTATAACCAATCAAGGCCTAATTTTCATATAATCACTCATAATGACCAACGGTTATAATGAGGCAATCCCTGTGAAAAATCTTGGCACATGTTTTCATATGATAATATCTAGGTTTTTATTTATAATAATAATGAAACATAATTAAACTTATAATTGCTTTGCCCAGTTACTGAGTTCGTTACATGTGATGTGTTTTATAAAGAAGTGAAACAATTGTGGCCGCACCATAGGCCATTATTGGTCTACATATTGAGTTATATGTACCAAATACTTATAAAAACAATGAACCTAATGTACCAAATTATAAAAATAATGTACCAAAGGCAGATCTTTTCAAGTGAGTAAATGTTTTTGTCAGAATTGATAAATCCAAGAACACGCTTGCTCTATGGGAGATTCACTAATATTAGGTTGGATAAAGCAAAATACCTATTTAACAACTTTTGGTTTTGAATTAACCATGACGTTTTACTTTTAAACAAGGATATTAAGTAAGTTTTGGCAAAATACTCGGAATTGATATACCAAAATGAAACCGATTTAAAAAAAAAAAAACCAATCCAAAATTTGAAACCGACAAAATATTCAATCGGATCCTAGACTCTTATATTAAAAAAACCAAACATGAACCTGAACATAAAACCGAATAGATACCCGAAAATATTAATTATAAACTCGAAAATATTAGTTATTTTTAAACGGAAATGACCAAAATACTTGAAATATTCGAAAGTTATTAGTTATATTTGTCAAATTTAACCACATTTTATTCAAATTTAAAATATTTCTTATTTTTATATTTGTAAAAATTATTGGTTCAACTATAGAGCCAAATTAAATTGACTAAATATTTTAAATTTAGACGTATGATAAGTCAAACTTTTTGCTTTGAAATTATTTTGGTCGTTTTTATAATATGACTATGAACCATTGCCCAAATTTTTTAGCCGATGTGGGACGTGGAACACACATTTTTATTTTATCGATTGAGAATATATCTTCATTTTAAAAAATTCAAATCACAGCATATGCCAAAAATTATATTTCTATTAATTATAGGTATAGTATGATAATTTAAAATAATTTTAAAATAAGATAAAAAGATGATAGAAAAATCAGAAATTTTTTAATTCTTAGCAAAATTCAAATATGATACTGAAAAAATGATATAATTAGATATCAAATCTTAGTTTTTAATTTTGATTGGTTAAAGTTTTTAAAAAAAATTAATTCTAAATTTTTGTTCATAATTAAAGATAAAGTGACATTAATTTTTAGAAGTTAATAATTATTTAAAAGTTTTTTCTTATGATTTTTGATTTTAATTATATTAATTTTGTAATTATTATGGTATCCTCAAATAATTTATTTAAAAAACAGTAAAGATTATGATATTATAATTTTTAACAATTTTAGGTTAATTTTTATTTTGTATTTTTGTATTTCCAATTATTATGGATTCTTTGTACAGCGGAGAGAAGACTCATGAACACAAAAACTAAGAACTAGAGAGTAATTGATCCAATTGTTAGTGTGGACAAATATATGTTTATTTTAGTTGATGATGTAGAGAGATTTGTTCTTGAGCTATTGCCTTGAAAGAGTCCTCAAAACTGAGTGAAGATTAGTTTCAAAACCGAGTAAGTTAGTTTGATAGAGTAGAATCCTTTTATATTTTACATTAATATATGTAGCATAGTATAAGAAATGTTGTTACAATTCACATAATTTTTGTTTATCTAACGAAAGGCTAATTACATGTACCTTTCTCCGTGTATGTGACAACACACAAGGTCTCTTTCATTTGTTAAAACCTTTTGAAATCTTTTGTTATATCCCCATAATCAAATTTTTGTTACATGCATAAGAATGGTCTAACTAAACTTTTTTGTGCAAGAAACACTTCAAAGTTCTTATCAACGAAAGATTATAGTAAAACCAATACTGCAGTTTCACATTTAACAGGAGTCAAATTCCAGAGAAGCAGATTCAACTAAATAAATATAAACCAATATCTTAACGTACATGAAGCTGCACAAACCACATTTCATTACATTATCTAACTTGACCATCAAGAAATCTAAAGAGAGAATATTATTTGTAATTCTTGTTCACTTAACTATACTAATAAAAGAGAATGTGTTCAATACATGAGAATAGTTTATAGAGAAAAGGAAAAGCAATTATAAGAAGCTAAACATACAGAGTCACAAAATCAGTGAGAGCCGTTGAATAGATGGAAAAGACAACTATTCCTAAACTTGTCTTATATTGGGTGATTCTTCAAGATAGGGTTTTCTTCTTGGTACGTATGATCCATTATTTCCTTCAATAGACTGCGCTCAAGCCAAACAATTTTATAAGCACAAAGAAAATCAAAACAGAAACAAACGAATTGGAACCAGCTATCTATTAATTAAATAGACTCCTTAGTAGAAGCTCCTATGCTCTGTGTCACAGTTGATGTGGGAACTAAAATGAGATAGTTATTTGATGTTTGGGTTACCTGAAAACGTCTCACCAGCTGGGGAGACATTGAAGACTCTCTGCATGACCGGGATCAGAAGCATGTGGAAGTCGGTTCTCCGGTAATGAACATCACTGTTCATCATGCTTTCTTGAATAATTATTGGCGCATGAAAGTTATCATAATAATTTAAATTTAATGAAAGACATATATTACCAAAAAATATCCAAAAGTTTATGTAAAATTTCTAAAACGTATGAAAAATTGTATATTGTGGAAATATTTTTTGTAAGTTCAAGTTTTCTCAATTTTAATCGAATAGTTAAATTCATGCATGTATTAAATCAATCACTGCCAAATTACCAATGAAAAAACAATTGATTTTGTTATGTCCATAATTTTAGCAGTAGATTTTTGTTTTGTCAATGATGTTTTTTTGTTGATATTTGATTTAAATGCTCTGGTGCTCTAGTGGTCACTTTTGGTGATTTCCTAACAAAATAATATTTTATAGATGGACACTAGTTTCGAAACGCTTCTTTATCCATAAAGAAGTCCCAACCACTTTGGTGATGGATTCTTTGTACAACGGAGAGAAGACTCATGAAGACAGAAACTAAGAACTAGAGAGTAATTGATCCAATTGTTAGTGTGGACAAATATATGTTTATTTTAGTTGATGATGTAGAGAGATTTGTTCTTGAGCTATTGCCTTGAAAGAGTCCTCAAAACTGAGTGAAAATTAGTTTCAAAACCGAGTAACTTAGTTTGATAGAGTAGAATCCTCTAGTTTTCTATTTTCTTGAACCGAGAATGAAGAAGTTGTACCTGCACTTCTAGAGGACTTACTTTTATAGTTTACATCAATATATATAGCATAGTATAAGAAATGTTGTTACAATTCACATAATTTTTGTTTATCTAACGAAAAGCTTATTACATGTACACCTTTCTCCGAGTATGTGACAACACAAGGTCTCTTTCATTTGTTAAAACCTTTTGAAATCTTTTGTTATATCGCCATAATCAGCCTTTGTTACATGCATAAGAATGGTCTAACTAAACTTTTTGTGCAAGAAACACTTCCAAGTTCTTATCAACGAAAGATTATAGTAAAACCAATACTACAGTTTCACATTTAACAAGAGTCAAATTCCAGAGAAGCAGATTCAACTAAGTAAATATAAACCAATATCTTAACATGAAGCTGCACAAACCACATTTCATTACATTATCTAATGTGACCATCAGGAATCTAAAGAGATAATATTATTAACTTAACTATACTATTAAAAGAGAATGTGTTCAATACATGAGAATAGTTTAGAGAGAAAAGGAAAAGCAATTATAAGAAGCTAAACATACAGACTCACAAAATCAGTGAGAGCCGTTGAATAGATAGAAAAGACAGCTATTCCCAAACTTGTCGTATATTGGGTGACACTTCAAGATAGGGTTTTCTTCAATAGACTGCGTGCAAGCCAAACAATTTTATAAGCACAAAGAAAATCAAAATAGAAACTAACCACGAATTGGAACCAACTCTTTGGACAGTGGCAGAATCTATTAATTAAAAAGACTCCTTAGTAGAAGCTCCTATGCTCTGTGTCACAATTGATGTGGGAACGAAAATGAGATACTTGTTTGATGTTTGGGTTACCTGAAAATGTCTCTCCAGCTGGGGAGACATTGAAGACTCTCTGCATGTCCTCCTAGTATCATGTTGTTCCATTATAAGTTATAACTGGCAAAATTACTCATTTCAATATTCACGCAATCAAAGATTCAAAGTGACATCTTGTGTTCCTCCTGGGTATCCGAGGCAGAGCAAAGCAGAGGTTTCTTGAGCGGTCCTTCACTCAATCTGCAAAAGAAATAAATCTATTGTAGAAAATAGTGTTTGATTGATCCGGAAAAATAATTGGGGGCTATATAGTATCAGGTTCAATTCATGCTTAATGCTTACCTGCAGTCGATTCCAATTTCTCTCTTTCTATTCACCACTGTCTCAACACACTCTTCACTGTGCTCAGTCTTCTTAACCAAATTGTCTTCATCTGATTCACAAACATGTGGAAGTCGTTCTCCGGTAATGAACATTCCTCTAACACTCGTATACCCCATCCTTTTAATTTCAAGGTATTTTCAGTCCTGTTATATGGAGTCACTGTAATATGCATATCCACGTGATCATAGTTCCGTTGAGGAGGAGCATTATCTTCGTTTAGAGGGATACGACAGTCCACTATAGTTAACATATTACTCCAACCCAACTCCACGTAATTTGTAGAAAAATCGCTGCTGTTCCCAAATCTGCCTTTGAACTCACAGTTTACCTTGAGATAAACATACTCATTACCATTAGGTACCACTACTGCGCCAACCCTAAATCTGAAGAATGGTTGGGAGAGAGGGACGTGAAGTAGAGGAATGCTCAGAGAGGAGCTTCCAGTAGTACGGTGAGTGAAATATGATGGCACTTCTTCACCTGAGAATGTGATGCTCCTGAAAATAATTGATTGTTGGTGAAGGACAGTTTCTGGATCCAAGTTGAAGCAGCCCAAGAAACCGAATTTGACTTTTGGAAGCGAAGAGGAGGCCTCCTCGGAAACTGTGACAATATTGTCTGCTTCCATCTCTACCCCACTTGGATAGCCACTTAAATCAACTCTACTCAATGCCCCACAATTTGAAAAGTCAACAGACCAGAGATGTTTGAGTTTAGAAATGTTTAGGGATACACACTTTAGCTTGCTGCATCCTTTCATAGTTAGAAAGAAGAGGTTAGAGAAATTCTCGATCCTCCAAGGAACCTCTTCAATCCCTGTTTCGTCTAGATAGAGCCTTGAGATGTTGGTTGAGATTTCAGGAAAGCTCCTCAACCGTGAACATCCATCGAAACTAAGGAGATCGAGAGATTGGAAGTTGATTCCGGAGGGCAGAGTCTCCAGATTTCTGCAGTCTGCCATGGACAACACCTTTAGTTGATTGAGATTCTGAATTGAGGAAGGAAGTTCTACTAAACTTGGGATATGCTGGAGATACAATTCCGTCAAAGTGGGAGACAGCATCGCCAGGGGCTTAGACAGCTGAACCAAATAAACAATTTAGAGATGTTAAACAAAATCACCAATAATACTTTTTACTTTTAAGGTTTTTCAGTTGCAAATTACTGTGGTTTTAAGTGTAATTATCTTAAATTTAGAAAATAAACCTTTTAAAAAGAAAAGAATAACATAACTAGTATTATGAATTTTAAAAAAGAAGACTATTATTGTTGAGCGTAATCGGACAAGTAAATACCTTATATCAATTTAATTTAAAATGAGTTAAAATTTATAAAACAAAATATGAATAAAAATATACTACCATTATCATCAAGTAATCGAAAATTCATTCATTTGCTCACTTTTTTTTTCAATTTTTGTGTTTTCACTCATGACTACACGCGGAAAATTTATAAAATACAAAATAAGTAAAACTATTTTAGTGTATATATTTGTCAAGTAGCCTAATGGTTTCAATAATCCATTAACAACGTAAGAAGCAAAGTTCAAACCTCGAGCCTACAACTTAATGTGATGAGTTTTCAGAGGTGGCCACTATTGTGCCACTTGACTCCCACAAACTATATTAATATTTTCATCAAATAATCATTATTCTTATCATATAAGCTCATTACTTTTTTGAAGATTTTTATGTTTTCACCTACGAATAATAAACACTATACTACAACGATAAATACAATTTTTATCCAATTCAATTTATGTTAAATAACTTATATTGTTATTTTGAATATCAACATTCATTGTGTATTGGTTAATATACATGTCAAATGAATTTAAAAAAAAAATACATGTGAAAATCTAATTGACCAATAACACACGTAAATTTAGCATGTAAATATAATTTTTTCTATTTTTTGCTAGTTTTCTTTTTGGCTTTATATATATATATATATATACATTTTTCTTTTCAAATTTCAACATTCATTGTTTATTGGTTAATATCCATGCTTACTTTTTTTTTTTAAATTGATACATGTGAAAATCTAATTGACCAATAACAAACGTAAAATTAGCATTTTTTTTTTTGTTAGTTTTCCTTTTTAGGTTCTTAGAAATTTTTTTTAATGTTTTCACTTACGAATAAAAAAAACACTATATTACATCGATAAATACAATTTTTATCTAATTAAATTAATGTCAAATAAATTATATTGTTATTTTCAATTTCAAAATTTATTGTTTATTGGTTAATATCTATGCAAAATGAATTAAAAAAAATGATACATGTTAAAATCTAATTGACCAATAACACACGCACAATTAGCATATGTAAAATATATATATATGGTTAATTGTCTTTTTGGTTAAGGAAAAAAAAAGTTTTGTTTAGATATAGAAATGTTAACTAGTATATGTAAATATGTTTTTAATTAGTATTAATATTTCGTTAAGAAAAAAAGGTTAAAGTTTTTGATACGTGTCAACATCTAATTGATAGACTTGACATGTGTCTCGAACATGTAGATGACTAATTTTGATACCAAGCTTTTTATAATAAGATTACTTTTCAATCATATTAAATTATTTTGAAATAATATGGAATTAGTGTTTTAAACAAAATTAGAGTCAGCAACAATGACTTTTTTAATAATAAATTATTTTAATAATAAAAGTGTTAGTTAGAGAGGTTGGAGAAAACGTTAAGTTTAGAACTACATACCTTCACTCCTTCCCATTGTTTCCCATCACTATTTAATATCTCAAGCCTAGCGAGATTCTTGAGATGTAAAATAGAAGAGAATTCTTCGATGTGTGTATCCAATAGATTGAGAACTGAGATGTTGGTTGAGAATTCGGGAAATGTCCTCAACTCCGAGCAATAACTGAAGTTGAGGTGCTCAAGGGATTTGAGGTTGAAGCCGGTCGGAAGAATTTTCAGATTTTTGCATTTTCCCATGTCCAATTTCAACAGTTTATTGAGATTTCGTATAGAGGAAGGAAGCTCCACCAAACTCTCGCATCTCCCAAAATGAAGTGTCTCGAGATTAGTAGCCATGGAAAGATCTGGAATATCTTTCAGGCTTGATGATCCCTCCAAATCCATTTCCTTTAGACATGTAAGCGACTGTACTCAACAAAAATTAAACACAGAGCTTAGTAGAAATTACACATCACATAACATGATTGTCATCCAAAAACTAAAATAAACATTGTGACATAAGAAATTATTCTCAAAAGTTACCACAATTCCTTCCCACAGCTTATGTAGCTTGCTATTCTGCATTTTGAGCTTGACAAGGTTTTCAGGATGAAAATTAGATGGCATACAGCTCATTGGATATTCGTCCCAACTCAATAGTTTGAGTTTAGGGGGCAAATAGTCGAAACTTTCAGGTAAGTGCAATCTGCCTTCTTTTCGAAAGTTCTTCGAATCAATTTCTAAGAAACGGAGATTACGCATCCCTTTGAAGGCACTCTCATGTACATGCAACTCATCAATCTTACTTGTATCCAGTGATATACCTAAAACCTTTTGAGTACCCTGAAAAATATAATATTAATGAGAAAGAGACAAATCCATACTATTCATTGTTTATCAAATGACATTCTCTTAACCTCATATACTGAGTTATGAAAAGACCACAAATAAAAAAAGAACTTACAATGCCTTCACTGAGTACATAACAAATATCATTTGGATCCACCAGAAATTCTCGTTTTCCAGGCTTGTCAATGGATTGCGTGCGAACAATTTTTCTTCCCATTTCTTGTAGCGAACGGTGCATCACCACATAACCTTGTCTGACAAGAATGAGGGACTTATCAGCTAGGTTTTGCAGTGCAATATTAACACCCAAGTTAGTATCTGCGAGCAACGAATTGATGGTTGTGACTTCCATATGATTGAAAAGACATGCGATATGACGAAATATCGCTTGATCTTCTGAGCTACCTAACCCATCATAACTGATTCTTAGTATTTTCTCAATTTTTCCGTCTAGACGTAGACCATTCTCAAGCCTTGGCAGTGTATCCATCCAGAACTCCTTATCCCTCCCCCGCAAATACTTACCCAAAAGATTAAGACCCAAAGGAAGACTGTCCGCATGTCTTGCAACATCAGCTACAAGCTTCCCAAAACCTTCAGGTGCATAGTTTTGCTTGAATGCAGATCGACATAACATCTCTTGAGCGCGCTCTTCAGATGGGAAACTAACTTCATAAATATGACCAATCCCATGAGCCCTTAAGAAGTGCTTATCATTTGTAACCACAATGATTCTGCTCCCACATCCAAACCATTGAGTTTGACCCACCAAAGTATCTAGTACCAGTTGATCATCCAAATCATCAATGACGACGAGAACTTTCTTGTGCTTTAGCCTCTCTCCGAGTGCCTCTAGATGATCTATCTTTATGTCCTTTGTCCCGAGAATTTCCGATAGGAAATGATTTTGTAAATGCAACTTCATGTTGGGGTCGTCCGGATTGGCTCTACTATAAATTTCTTTACTCTTATATAAAAAACCCCTGTCTACGAAAATGCTACCTTGGAAGTGTCGAGAAAGTCGGGTGAACAGAGCTCTTGCAATGGTAGTCTTACCAATCCCCGAGGAACCACATATACCAACCATTCTCACTTCTTCAGATTCCAATTGCAACAATAAACTCATTTCAGCGATATGAGCTTCAATGCCAACAAGGTCCTCACAATCCTTGGATGAAGTTAAAAGCAGTTTACCCAAAACATCATTGGCGATTACTTCAATCATTTTTGCTTCGTCATCCCTAATAAGGAGAAAACGATGATTTAAAAGAGATATGAAGTAACAATATATTCAAAAGATGTATTTAAACACATAATGATAAAAAGGATACCAGGTCGCAGAATGAAATCCAAGCATATTAGCAACATCAGTCAACGCTTTCTTCCATTGATTTTGCTTTTCCTCTGTATTTTTGTTGCAAGTCTCTTGAAAGATCCTTCCAAAGTCACCGGTTTGATTCCTCACATGGGAAGGATCCAAACCGTAGAAAACTGGTATGACAATATTATCTTTACAATTAACGATCTCCAGCAACTCGTTAAGACACCAGCTTGAAGAAGCGTAGTTTTTGGAGAAAATGACCACAGCGATCCTCGAAGTCCTGATCGCTTGTACAAGCTCGGGCCAGAGGGAGTGGCTTCTCTCGATCTCATTGTCTTTGAAAACAGAGATCAATTTCCTATCGAGCTCCCTGAGAAAGTGGCTACGGAAAGTGACGCGGACGTCTTCCCCTCTGAAGCTCAAGAAAACATCATATACCCAATTGAGAGAAGAAGATGAAGAAGCCATAGAGAGAGAGAGAGTGTGTGTGAGAGACTGAGAATAAAATCAGACGCCACTGTCGTCTTGGTGATTTAACATTGCCATTTCACCATTGTTTCTGGGACATTTCTCTTGCCAACTTGACTTAATCACGGTCACACAAGTCTTATATTTTACTGTTCAAAAAACAAGAAAAGTCTTCAGTGTTCAGTTTCACTATTGTTTCTCAGATATTTCAGACGCAACTTGACGTATGTTTCCAATTCCTTCATGAGACTTTTCAAAGAATTCTAAGCTTAGCAATTTGCTTGCTCGTGTGAAAACGAGGAAATACTACAGCAATGAAAGACAGAGTCTCACTTTTTAGCTTCATTTAAGGATTTAAAAGTTTAGAGTGGAGACATGTTGAATTTGTTACACACAAGCAACAACGATTGAATTTTAGATTATTCGATATAACATTTCTGAGAAGCTCTAGTCTGAAGCAGATACATCTATGGCCTAATGCTTATTATCAATCCAATGTGATCTTATTATCAAAATGTTTTTTTTCCAATTAATCTTGAAAATAAAGACATAAGAGACACCCAAAATGTTCAGTTCATGACTAATCCTTATTGCTTAATTACATTATTCAACTTCCTTAAGTCTCTCTGACTCACCACTAACCTTTCTCCTTGCAATTCTGCGTAAACATGATCCAGCTTATCAAATCGGGTTTTTGTATGAGTTTACTCATATAATCTAAGTGTTGCAGAATGCTTTTTTACTTCTTCTTGAACATGTCTTTAATAATCAATTTATATATTTTTCAATGAATTACTTTTCCTCGTTTTGTGTTCTTTTGGCCTATGTAAATGTTCCCGTAACTGTTATCCATATGGTATTTTAATGAGTTACTTTTGTTTGTCTGAAACAGAGATATTCATATGGTAACTATGTAACTCTTGAATAGGTTCTTAATTAGATGCTCCTATATGTGCTCTGCGTCACAATTGGTGTGGAAGTAAAACAAATAAATTTTTTGGGTTACCTAAAAACGTCTCTCCAGCTGGGGAAAGGAAACACTATAGATTCTCTGCATGTTCAATATAACTGGCAAAACTACTCATTTTAATATTCACAATCAATGATTCAGAGTGAAATCTTGTGTTCTTGCTGAGTAATCTGCAAAAAAGAAAAAGAAACTCAGTGGTCTATTAAACAAAATACTGTGTCTGATTGACCTTGAAAACGAATTGTGAGATATAAAGTGTTATGTTCATTACATGCTTAATGCTTACCCTGATTCTTTTCTTGCTTCCCCAGTTCTCTGTGTTTCTACATTGCTGTCTCCAGATTCTTCGTAAGTCTCGGTAACCATATTGTCGTCAGCTTCGCAAACATGTGGAAGAGTATTTTCATTACCAAGTTACCTATTACATAAGTGAAAGTGTACATCCACGTGATGGTAGTTTACTTCAGCTAGAGAAGCATTGTCTTCGTTTAGAGGGATAGATCACTCAAATATAAGGAGTATACCACCCTTCTCATCTTTCCAAGACCAACCTTGTCGATCATGGGAATCAAAGTGGTTCCCGATTCTATAATTGAACCGACAAGATATGTCGAAGTCAAATGTAAAACGACCATCGAAAGTGTGAATTAGAGGGATATTGGTCAGAGAGGTTCCAGTAGTGCGGTAAGTGAAATATGAAGGCACTACTTCACCTGACAACCTCATGAACTTGGAATCTTGTGGATGAAGTATTGGTGGAGACCAATTACAAGAGTAAACAAAATTACAAGTGGAGACAGCAGATTCAATCAAATCCTAAATATATAACTTTTAGTTCAGCAAAAGTCCTCAAAATATTATTAAAGTAATAATTCTCTTGATTCGTTTCCTATTCTCTCTGTCTCCAAAAACTTCAACGTGTTCAGTTTCATTTTCTCGGTTATACAACTGCAAGTTTTGCCAGTATAAGGTGTCGTTGTTTCTCTTCATCAGAAACTCTGTGTAGATTCTGGCTAGCGCAGAAAAACCAGCTGAGAGGATGCTCAGCAAATAACCTTGTATTGGTGCCGTGAATAATGAATCACATGAAGCTTCTCCGCATCCCTTAACCTGAAACGACAAGAAAAATTGAATGCTTGAAATTTTGATGCCAGCTTAGCTTTTGAATTACCAGAACAAAACCAGTGTGCTGACTGCTAAGTAGTATGATAAGTAGGAGAACATAATACGCAATTCAATGTGTATGCATCACCTCACCTGGCTGGTAGTTGTTCCAACAGCTAAAAGACCAATTGCCATCGACTGCAGTTGTGATAGTTTCCTTTTCAAAAATTACCTATAACATTGACAGATTTCAAATTAGTTAGTTAATCCACAGAGAGAGCTCAGAGCAAAAGGATAGTATAGAGAAGGAGAAGGCACGTGAAACAGATACCTGAACAGTATGCCAGTGGTCACAATCGTTAAATTACACATTATCTGATAAGTTGATGTGTCCACATAAGTCAATGTAGCAAACTGCACATTGTTATGTATCAGATATATAAGAGAAGGAATAAAAAATAAGCGCACGCTCTTCTAATCCGTAGTAATCCTTGCAGTTGTTGAGGAAGATGTCCGCATCTCTCTCCAGAGAAATTATTAGCTGCAGAAGAAATTAACAAAAGTAAACAAACTCAGCAGCTAAATAAGGCATGCAAAAATCCAGTACCAGTCACCAAGCTTTTCTAGAACAACAAAATACCTTTAAAACTTCAGCAAGAAAAGGAACAGTTGCATAATCATACTTATAACCTCCATCGTTTTGAGGTTAAAATTCCCTGTAGCATAAGTTTACTCAGTGAGAGAAAAGAAACAAAAATCGTAAACTTATCTCTCACTTTCGAATCTATCCAGTGAATATTGCTCTTCAATCTCAAACCTAGACCCAGAATATAAAGAATGATGATCATGACTCCACTTGTATAGACTAATAACATGAATTTTCCAACAGCTTCTCACTGAACTTCTTCAGCTATATTATATCGAATAATCAATCAATCATGCAACCTCCATTTTCTCTACAAAAATCTCAAGCATAGTGTGAAATGTGTATTGATTTTTTATTTTTTTTTACAAAAAAAACCTTGCCAAAATGGAATTAAAGGGTTCCTGAATCGTCAGAGAAACAATCAAACAGTCGCAAAATTTACACCAGAATCCACAGGAGTATCGAATCTAACGATCTATCATGACATTATCGCACTCTAAGTCTCTAACCGACATGATCCAGAAATAGATTTGGAGACAATAACACCACCGATAACTCAACTTATACATCTATAAACTCTCGGGAAATTCTAAGAATTCAGGGAAAGAAGAAACAAATCGATGAAAAATCTCGATTCGATCAAAATTAGCGACAGACAAAGACGACGCAAAGAAGAAAGGAATTGGAACCTGAGAGCTGGTAAGAATGGTGAGTAGCCTTGCGACAAAGTACCAAAGAGTAGCCGCCATTCGTGTTCTTCTTCTTCTTCTTCTTCGTCTTCACTTCACACGAGCTCACTCATTTTTTGTAGCTCCTCATTCTCTTCTCAACTGTATAAATAAATCACACGATTCGAATCACCGTCACCGGCGTCAAATTTTTCTTTCTCGCCATAAAAAAAAAACAGAAAAAGAAAAATTAAATTAAATAGTAAGCGTTGAGAATTGGGCTATTGGGCTTGACTGTTATGGGCCTCATATAACAAGTTACATCAACAAGTGCGTTGTCCTTGATTGGCGAAAGCAAGAGGCAGAACAAATTCAAATTATGGTTCTAAACCAGTTGTAAATTTGGTTTCAACTCGACTAAAATTAAAAAAAAAAAATGATATTTGGAAATGAAAAAATAACATTGTACTGTCATTAAAAATTATTTGACATATTTTGAAAACTCAATTATTTAGGATATTTATTACACTGTTTTAGGCAATGGTATATATTATTATTATTAATATGAAAAGGAATGTTTACAAAAGAAAAAAACAAAAACAAAAAAAGGAAGGTTACATATTTGGTCTCATTTTTTGGTCGCCCAAAAACAATTAAGGTAAAGCGCATTTTTACAATCCAACGTCATGAAAGCCAGTGAATGGGAGAAGGTATTAATTCCCTGCGACGCGATTCTTTAATCACTTGCGCTCCAATGTGAGATTATATTGTCCCAAAAAGTGCTTTAACGATGAGATTAGGTACGATCCTTTTTTTTTTTTTGCCGTGCTCGGAAATTTTCAACTTGGAGAAAAATCTCGTCCTTAGATCTTCCAATTTTTTGGGATTTTTTTTAAATTTTTTGCAGCTAACAATGGAGTTGGATGAAGTTAGTATCGAGGAATCTAGTATGATGAATAGTTTAAAGATCAGGGAAACATCATCACGAAGCAGAACCCGCAATTTAGGTTCTAACAGTCCAGAAAATGTAACAGATGTTAACCCTTCTCTCTCACGTTCGCCAGCTTCTGATGTATCAGATTCCATCAAGTTAAAAAAAAAGGAGTTAAACCAAAAAACAAAAACAAAAAGTTCACCAAACAATCTGTCAATATCATTATAATTTCTACATAATATCTCTAGATGCCTATATAATCTTGGAAATAGTTAGACCGACGTAACAAGTCGAATCACAAAAAAAAAATGTAATAATAATGGCATTTTTACATTCGATGTCCTCAGATATTGGATGTCTATAGTACACGTGTAATGTCGAGGTTTGGCAAATCGTGACTCGTAAGACCTAATCGATCAGGATTTGCCTGCTTCACCATGAATCTAGTAGCATCTGTTGTTTTCACAATCTGACGGTCAATACATTATAAGCCCTTCGATCAATTTGTGACCGTCCGATTATAAAACTGGTCCCCACATTCCCCCCGGGCCTACTGAAGTACGAATCTCGACAACAAAATGATATATTTCTTTTTTTCTTGTTGCAAGATTATAATCTCACAGAAATAAGAAACGAAATTAATAATCAGAAAAGATTTTCGAAATTTAAGGTCATGAATGTTTGTAGTTTTTAAAATATTTTTTTCGTTTTAGTTTTTGGTTTTTGATTGGTTTTAGGAATTTAGTTTTTTTTTTTTATAAAAAAAAACTTAAAAGTTAATTTGTTTAATTTTTGTTTTCATCCTTTTTTTTCTTTTGGAAAACCTTTTTTTTTCTTCAAAATCATGAATGGTTATCAAATAGATTTTTGAAAAAAACCAAAACCAAAAACCACTTCAAAAACTATAACCAATCAAGGCCTAAACTTAGCACATGTTTTAATATGATAATTTATAGGTTTTATTTATAATAATAATGAAACATAATTAAACTTTTAAATTTATAGGTTCGTTACATGTGATTTGTTTTATAAAAGAAGAGAAACAATTGTGGCCATTATTGGTCTACAAATTAAGGTATATGTACCAAATACATATAAAAACAATGAAGCATAGGTTGGATAAAGCAAATTACTCGGAATCCGACAAACCAAGACCGATTCGAAAAAAAAAAACCAAACCAAAATCTGAAACCGATAAAATACTCGATCAGATCTGTGACTCTTATATTCAAAAAACCAAACATGAACCTGAACATAAAACCGAGTGGATATCCAAAATATTATTATATAATCAAAATATTAATTATAAACTCGAATATATTAGTTATTTTTATACCGAAATAACCAAAATACTCAAAATATCTGAAAGTTATTAGTTATATTTGTCAAAATTAAACTAAATTTCATTAAAATTTAAAATATTTCTTATTTTTTTATATTCGTAAAAACTATTAGTTCAACTAAAGAACCGGATTAAACTGAATAAAAATTTTAAATTTGGACGTCTGGTCAGTCAAGCTTCCTACTCATTCATATTTAAATTAATTTTAACTCTAAACTATTGCCCAAATTTTGAGTCGATAATGGACGTTGAACACACACATTTTAATTTTATGGATTAAGTAATATATCTATGTTTTTAAAAATTCAAATCACAACATATGCAAAAAATTTTATATTTCTATTAATTATATGTATAATATGATAATTCAAAATAATTTGAAAATAAGATAAAAAGATGATAGAAAATCATAATTTTAATTCTAAACAAAATTTTAAAAATATAATAACTGAAAATAAAAAATATGGTATAATTAGATATCATATCTTAGTTTTTCAATTTTGATTGGTTAATTTTTTTTTTTAAACTTTATTTTTTTGTTCATAATTAATGATAGAGAAAGTGACTTTAATGTTTTAGAAACTAATAATTATTTAAAAGTTTTTTTTATGATTTTAATTTAATTATATTAATTTTGTAATTATTATTGTTATCTCAATAAATTTATTTTTAAAACACTAAAGAATAATGATATTGTAACGTAATTTCTAACAATTTTTAGGTTAAATTTTTATTTTATACTTTCCAATTAATAATATAAAATTTGTTTTTGTTAGTCATATTAAATAGATGTCGCTTCCACGTGGAATTTTGTCAAAACGTAACAGCTGGTAATGCGTTTTCCTTTAGGCTCAAGTATTGTTCACTTTTCCTGTCTGTGAAATTTTCAAATGAATTGTTAATGAGTTTTTTTAAATGACTTCAGATAAACTCAAAAGAGAAAGTCATTCATAAAATTGGGTTAATTTTGTTAATATCTGGGCGAAACGTTTTTTAATTCATTTTGAACCACTAACTTTGTCTCTTGAAAGTTTGGCCCAACGTTTCCGAGATCAGATATAAGCCCATCGAATACTTAAATTCATGCATGTATTAAATCAATCACTGCCAAATTACCAATGAAAAAACAATTGATTTTCTTATGTCCATAATTTTAGCAGTAGATTTTGTTTTGTCAATGATTTTATTTGTTGATATTTGATTTAAATGCTCTGGTGCTCTAGTGGTCACTTTTGGTGATTTGCTAACAAAATAATATTTTATAGATGGACACTAGTTTCGAAACGCTTCTTTATCCATAAGGAAGTCCCAACCACTTTGGTGATGGATTCTTTGTACAACGGAGAGAAGACTCATGAAGACAAAAACTAAGAACTAGAGAGCAATTGATCCAATTGTTAGTGTGGACAAATATATGTTTATTTTAGTTGATGATGTAGAGAGATTTGTTCTTGAGCTATTGCCCTGAAAGAGTCCTCAAAACTGAGTGAAGATTAGTTTCAAAACCGAGTAACTTAGTTTGATATTCTTGAACCGATAATGCAGAAGTTGTACCTGCACTTCTAGAGGACTTACTTTTATATTTTACATCAATATATATAGCATAGTATAAGAAATGTTGTTACAATTTCACATAATTTTTGTTTATCTAACGAAAGGCTAATTACATGTATCTTTCTCCGAGTATGTGACAACACACAAGGTCTCTTTCATTTGTTAAACTTGTCTTATATTGGGTGACACTTCAAGATAGGGTTTTCTTCTTGGTATGATCCATTATTTCCTTCAATAGACTACGTGAAAGCCAAGAAATTTTATAAGCACAAAGAAAATCAAAACAGAAACAAACGAATTAGAACCAACTCTTTGGACAGTGGCAGAATCTATTAAATAGACTCCTTAGTAGAAGCTCCTATGGTCTGAGTCACAATTGATGTGGAGACATTGAAGACTCTCTGCATGACCGGGATCGGAAACATGTGGAAGTCGGTTCTTATTAACCAAATTGTCTTCATCTTATTCACAAACATGTGGAAGTCGGTTCTTCGGTAATGAACATTCCTCTAACACTCGTATACACCATCCTTTTAATTTCAAGGATGAATCTACGTGATCGTAGTTCCGTTAAGCTAGGAGGAGCATTATCTTCGTTTAGAGCGATACGACAGTCTAGTATAGTTAACATATTTTGCCTTCCCTCCCCAATTTTCCTGTAAAATTCGAGCCTTCTTCCTCCATCTCCATGCTCCTTTCATGGACCCTGTTCGGCATTTTTTTTTCTTTTTCCATTCTTTTTGGGATTCAAAATGACCGGGATCGGAGGCAGGGCAAAACCGAGGTTTCTTGAGTGGTCCTTCAATTAATCTGCAAAAGAAATCAATCTATTTATAGAAAATAGTTTTTGATTGATCTGGAAAAAAGAATTGGGAGCTATATAGTATCATGTTCAATTCATGCTTAATGCTTAACTGCAGTCGCTTTCAATTTCTCTCTGTCTCTTCACAACTGTTTCAACACACTCTTCACTGTGCTCAGTCTTATTATTAACCAAATTGTCTTCATCTGATTCACAAACATGTGGAAGTGCGTTCTCCGGTAATGAACATTCCTCTAACACTCGTATACCCCATCCTTTTACTTTCATGGTATTGTTAGTAATATAATATGGAGTCACTGTAATATGAATCTGCATATCCACGTGATCGTAGTTCCGTTGAGCTAGAGGAGCATTGTCTTCGTTTAGAGGGATACGACAGTCCAGTATAGTTAACATATAATCCCTACTCTTCCAAATGTCCTCCGTATAATGTGTGGAAACACCGTTTAAGCCAACATCAAAGCTGTTCCCAAATCTGCCTTTAAACTCCCAGTTTACCTTGATATGTAGAACTCCATCCTTAACACTAGTCATCATTGCGCCAACCCTAAATCTGAAGAATGGTTGGGAGAGAGGGACGTGAAGTAGAGGAATGGTCAGAGAGGAGCTTCCAGTTGTACGGTGAGTGAAATATGATGGCACTTCTTCCCCTGAAAATGTGATGCTCTTGAAAATAATTGATTGTTGTTGAAGGACAGTTTCTGGATCCAAGTTGAAGCAGTCCAAGAAACGGAGTTTGAGTTTAGGAAACGAAGATTGTTGGTGAAGGACAGTTTCTGTATCAATATTGTCACTTGGATAGCCACTCAAATCAACTCCAGTCAATGCCCCACATTTTGAAAACTCAACTTCCCCAAGATGTTTGAGTTTAGAAATGTTTAGGGATACACATTTTAGCTTGCTGCATCCTTTCATATATAGCGTTTCGAGATTAGAGAATTTCTCGATCCTCCAAGTAACCTCTTCAATCCCTGTTTTTCCTAGATTGAGCCATGAGATGTCGGTTGAGATTTCAGGAAAGCTCCTCAACCTTGAGCATCCATGGAAATTAAGGTAAATGAGAGACTGGATGTTGATTCCGGAGGGCAGAGTCTCCAGATTTCTGCAGTCTACGATGGACAACTCCTGCAGTTGATTGAGATTCTGAATTGAGGAAGGAAGCTCCACCAAATTTGGGATAACCTGGAGCCACAAAACCGTCAAAGTGGGAGACAGCATCGCCAGGAAGAGCGTAAACGACTGAACCATATAAACAATTTAGAAATGTTAAACGAAATCACCAATAATACTTTTTACTTTTAAGGTTTTTCAGTAGCAAATTACTGTGATTTTAAGTGTAACTAGAATCTATCCCGTGCAGATGCACAAGTTGAAGTTTTCATATATGGACATATTAAATTAAAATTTAAAAATAATCCACAAACTAAAATATTATTATATTTTAACATTAAATTGAAAATTTGAGATATGTTATTTCTTAATCTCTGCTTGAATTTTGTTATCCTGAAAATTGGAGATATGCTCTTTTTTGATACTATCTGCTAAAACCATTTCTAAGGATGATCATGTCCTTTTGGCATAGTGCATAAAGGAATGAAGTATTTTTACTTTTATACACTACGAAGATTTAAACGGTTTTAAATCTTTGACAGAAGAATATGTAGCAGCGATTGACATTTTTTATTTTGGGTTTTTGATATGAAGGAAAAAAGAAAGATTTTGATGAGGTGATAGTAGAAAAAATTTCTATGCAAATCGTACACCAAAGTTTCTTTAAAACGTAAAAGACAAACGATATATATACAGGGCAAGAGGATATTACGGGATAAACTCGACCTATAACTTTTATTATATTCCGATTTTATAGTTTCTGAAATTGTATTAGTTTTTGAAAATTTTCTTATAACTAAATTGTATAGTTTCTGTTTTTTATGCAATTGCGAATATTCTCTTATAACTAAATGATTACGGGATAAACTCGATCTATAACTTTTATTATATTCCGATTTTATAGTTTCTGAAATTGTATAGTTTTTGAAAATTTTCTTATAACTAAATTGTATAGTTTCTGTTTTTTATGCAATTGCGAATATTCTCTTATAACTAAATGATATAGTTTCCGATTTTTTAGCAAATTCGATTTCATAATTATAATTTAAATCCGATTTTAATATATTCGATATCATATATATTTTTTAAATCTATATCTACTTTCTATATATTTTAAAAGTCTGTGAACTAAATATAGACAAATATTAACAAAATGACGCATATGAAGTTAAACCATTTACATAAGTTTTTATTTTTTTCAGTTTCCGATTTTTATGCAAATCTTGTTTAATGTTTTTATAAATTCTCTCATAACCAAATTGTATAGTTTCGGAATTTATTCGATTCCATATATATATTTTTTGAGTTTCCGATAAATTCTCATAACCAAATAATCTAGTTTTGGAATTTACTCAATTTCATATATATAAATTCGATTTTAATACGATGCAAATTCGATTTAATAAATATATTATTCAGTTTCCCTTTTTTTAGCAAATCGAATTTTAATAAATATATTGTTTCCATAAATAAATATCTAAATAGAATAAGACTAAACTAACCTCAATGAAATTTATGTAATTGTTCTTAACTCTAATGGCAAGTAATTTTTTACACTTTATTAGTTTAATTCATAAGTGTACTCCCCAAATAATATATAAGAGATTACCTTATATTTAGAAAATAAACCTTAAAAAGAAAAGAATAACATAACTAGTATTATGAAGTTAAAAAAAGAAGACTACTATTTTTGAGCAATCTCATCTGGCGTAATCTCATAAGTAAATACCTCATATCAAATTAATTTAAAATGAGTTAAATTAATAAAATAAAATATGAATAAAAATATACTAACATTCTCATCAAGTAATCGAAAATTCATTTCTATTAGCTCATTCTTTTTTCAATTTTGTGTTTTCAATTATAAAATACAAAATACGTAAAACTATATTAATATTTCCATCAAGTAATCATTATTCTTATCATATAAGCTCATTACTTTTTTAAAAAAGTTTTTTATGTTTTCACTTACAAATAATAAACACTATACTACAACGATAAATACAATTTTTATCCAATTAAATTTATGTTAAATAACTTATATTGTTATTTTGAACATCAACATTCATTGTTTATTGGTTAATATACATGTCAAATGAATTAAAAAAAAATACATGTGAAAATCTAGTTGACCAATAACAAACGTAAAACTAGCATTTGTAAATTTTGTATTTGTTAGTTTTCTTTTTTAGTTTTTTCAAGTTTTTATGTTTTCACTTACTAATAGAAAACACTATATTACATCAATATATACAATTTTTATCCAATTAAATTAATGTCAAATAAATTATACTGTTATTTTTAATTTAAACATTTATTGTTTATTGGTTAATATCTATGCTAAATGAATTAAAAAAAAATGATACATGTTAAAATCTAATTGACCAATTTCGCACACAAAATTAGCATATGTAAATAACAAAAAAAACAATTGGTTAATTGTCTTTTTGGTTAAGAAAAAGAAAAGTTTTGTTTAGATATAGAAATGTAAATTAGTATATGTAAATATATTTTAATTAGTTTTAATATTTCGTTAAGAAAAAAAAGGTTAAAAGTTTTTGTTACATGTCAACATCTTTTCAACAGATTGACATGTGTCGTGATCATGTAAATGACTAATTTTGAAACCAAGCTTTTTTATAATAAGATTACTTTTCAATCATATTAAATTATTTAGAAATAAAATGAAATTAGTGTTTTAAATAAAATTAGAGTCAGCAACAATAACATTTTTTTTTTATAACCGTATTAGTTAAAGAGGTTGGAGAAACATTTTAGAACTACATACCTTCACTCCTGCCCATTGTTTCCCATGAGTCATCTTTTTTGATATCCTAAGCGTATCGAGATTCTTGAGATGTATAATTGAAGAAAATTCTTCAATCTTTGTTTCCAACAGATTGAGGTTTGAGATGTTGGTTGAGAATTCAGGAAATGTCCTCAACTCCAAGCAAGAATGGAAGTTGAGGTGCTCGAGAGATTTGAGATTGAAGGCCGTCGGAAGAATTTTCAGACTTTTGCACCATCCCATGTCCAATTTCAACAGTTTATTAAGATTTCGTATAGAGGAAGGAAACTCCACCAAACTCTCGCAATCTATCAGATTAAGTGTCTCGAGATTGGTGGCCATTGAAAGATCTGGAAATTCTTTCAGGCTTGATGATCCCTTCAAATCCATTTCCTTTAGACATGTAAATGACTGTACTCATCAAAAATTAAACACAGAATTCAGTAGAAATTACACATCACATAACCTGATTGTCATCCAAAAACTAAAATAAGCATTGTGACATAAGAAATTATTCTCAAAACTTACCACAGCTTATGTAGCTTGCTATTCTGCATTTTGAGCTTGACAAGGTTTTCAGGACGAAAATTAGAAGGCATACAGCTCATTGGATATTTGGGCCAACACAACAGTTTGAGTCTAGGGGGCAAATAGTCGAAACTTTCAGGTAAGTGCAATCTGCCTTCTTCTTGAAAGTGCTCCGAATCAATTTCTAAGAAACGGAGATTACGCATCCTTTTGAAGGCACTCTCATGTACACGCAATTCATCAAACTCACTTGAATCCAGCGATATACCTAACACCTTTTGAGTACCCTGAAAAAGATAATATTAACGAGAAAGAGACAAACCCATACAATTCATCGTTTATGAAATGGCATTCTCATAACCTCATATAATGAGTTATGAAAGCACCACAAATAAAAAAGAACTTACAATGCCTTCACTGAGTACATTACAAATATCATTTGGATCCACCAGAAATTCTCGTTCTCCAGGCTTGTCAATGGACTGTGTGCGAACAATTTTTCTGCCCATTTCTTGTAGCGAACGGTGCATCACCACATAACCTTCTCTGACATGAATGAGGGACTTATCGGCTAGGTTTTTCAGTGCAATATTAACATCCAAGTTACTATCTGCGAGCAATGACTTGATGGTTGTGACTTTCATATGATTGAAAAGACATGCGATATGACGAAATATCGTTTGATCTTCTGCGCTGCCTAACCCATCATAGCTGATTCTTAGTATGTTCTCAGTTTTACCGTCTAGACGTAGACCATTCTCAAGCCTTGGTAGTGTATCCATCCAGAACTCCTTATCCTCCCCCCGCAAATGCGTACCCAAAAGATTAAGACCCAAAGGAATATTACCAGCATGTCTTACAACATCAGCTACAAGCTTCCCAAAACCTTCAGGTGCAAAGTTTTGCTTGAATGCAGATCGACATAACATCTGAAAAGCTTGCACTTCAGTTGGGAGACTAACTTCATAAATATGATGAATCCCATGAGCCCTTAAGAACTTCTTATTATTTGTAACCACAATGATTCTACTCCCAATTCCAAACCATTGAGTTTGACCCACCAAGGAATCTAAGATCACTTGATCATCCAAATCATCAATGATGATAAGAACTTTTTTGTGATGTAGCCTCTCTCCCAGTCCATCTAGATGATCTATCTTTATGTCCTTTTTCCCGAGAATTTTCGATAGGAAATGTTTTTGTAAATGCAACTTCATGTTGGGGTCGTCCGGATTGGCTGTACTATAAATTTCTTTACTCTTATATAAAAAACCCCTGTCTACGAAAATGCTACCTTGGAAGTGTCGAGAAAGTCGGTTGAACAGAGCTCTTGCAATGGTAGTCTTACCAACCCCCGAGGAACCACATATACCAATCATTCTCACTTCTTCAGATTCCAATTGCAACAATAAACTCATTTTGGCGACATGAGCTTCAATGCCAACAAGGTCCTCATAATCCTTGGATGAAGTTAGAAGCAGTTTACCCAAAACATCATTGGCGATTACTTCAATCATTTTTGCTTCGTCATCCCTAATAAGGAGAAAACGATGATTTAACAGAGATATGAAATAACAATATATTCAAGGTGTATCTAAGCACATAATAATGAATGATAAAAATGATACATCAATATACTTCAATATCATACCAGGTCGCAGAATGAAATCCAAGCATATTAGCAACATCAGTCAACGCTTTCTTCCATTGATTTTGCTTTTCCTCTGTATTTATGTTGCAAGTCTCTTGAAAGATCCTTCCAAAGTCACCGGTTTGATACCTCACATGGGAAGGATCCAAACCGTAGAAAACTGGTATGACAATATTATCATTGCAATTAACGATCTCCAGCAACTCGTTAAGACACCAGCTTGAAGAAGCGTAGTTTTTGGAGAAAATGACCACAGCGATCCTCGAAGTCCTGATGGCTTGTACAAGCTCGGGCCAGAGGGAGTGGCTTCTCTCGATCTCATTGTCTTTGAAAGCACTGATCAATTTGCGATCGAGCTCCTTGAGAAAGTGGCTACGGAAAGTGACGCGGACGTCTTCCCCTCTGAAGCTCAAGAAAACATCATATACCCAATTGAGAGAAGAAGATGAAGAAGCCATAGAGAGAGAGTGTGTGAGAGAGTGAGAATGTGAGTGAGAGGAAGAGGCTACAAACAAAGAATTAACATTGCTATTTCACCATTAATTCTTTCTCGGACATTAACTCGTAACTGAGAGGAAATTTCAAGGAAAGGAGAAATTTTAATGCCACTTTTCCAGTTTTGTTTTCACCCGATGCCACTTTCTCGACTTGTTATAAAAAATGCCACATTAGTTAATTGGTTTCTCGGACATTAATTAACTCGTAAGTCGTAACTGAGAGGAAATTTCATGGAAAGGAGAAGGAAGGAAGCTTTGTAGAGTCTCGTGACCATTTAAGGGAGACTTTTTGGTACCAATTGAATCTTTCTGCGACGACAGCAAAGATAAGCCATTGGTGGATCCAAAATCTTTTTTTCCTTTTTTTTTTTTTTAATTCGGCAAAGTATATTTTAATACATATAGCTTTGTAGTTTACTGTTTTCCAAAAGAAATTTATAGCTTAAATTGTATATAAATGAATATAGATATTCTAATTTAAAGTAAAACTCCCATTTTTTGCTCTGAAATCCATATGATCTTTGATGCTATCTTTCTATAAAAAATGTTTAGTTTTTAAGGATCTCTCAAATGCTTCAAAATCATAAAAGAGACCTCTAACTTTTGTCATGATTTTGATTTTTGAACGTAAATATTTGAGATTTTTTTTTTGTTAAATTATATTCAAAACAAAAAACATTTTTACAATAAATGCAACAAACTTCAGAAATTGATTGAAAATGAATCTAAGAAACCGACTCTTATAAAGTCAATGAACAGGTGCCTCGTTAAAATCCAAAAACGGAAAATCCATTTGTGACAAAACCATACTTGTAGACCATAATTGTTCATTGTGAATCAGTGTAGATAGAAAAATAAATAAATGCGGTGAAAAACCATACTTGTAGACCATTGAGATAGCGCTTGTCCCCCATCTCTTTCAACGTAATCAAACTATTCCGAAATTCCTTGTTGATGTTCTTGACTAAGAAGACTGCTGATTTACGGTATTCACCATGATGTCTTGAATTTCTCTCTCTTCAAAGATGGTATATCGTGGCTTGAAACATATACTTGAGAAGAAAACTTTTTTTCTTAGTTTGTAGACGCGCGCTGAGAAGCTGTTCTAGTAAGTCCCAGTCTGATATGGAAAAATCCCGAAAAATGCCCTGCGTCAACCTGCGCCAAACTCGAAAAGAATAATTATACAAGAAAAACAAGTGGTGATTCTTTGTTTCCATTCTCTCATCACAGAAGGAGCAGCCTACTGATTGGTCTGAGTTCCACGAAGCTATTCTCTCGCCAGTAGTTAATCTGTTGAGGAAAGCTAGCCCCGAGATAAACAAATGCTTTGGAGTGGCATGAGAAAACCAAATCGATTTTGCCCATGTAACTTATTGATATTTTGTACGATACTCCTCCCAGGTAGCTTTAGTTGAGAAGCTTGGCTTGAATTTATCGTTAGAGAACCGCCATAAGTGTGAATCCATTTCGTCCAAGTCATTTAATAAATCCGCTTCAGTCACCTGCAAAACCAAGCTACGATGACGACGTGGACAGTAAGTGTTTATTGCCATCTGCATTGTTGCATCGAGCTGAATCCCCATATCAATGGCTCCTCTTGGACCCACATAATCAAATAATCGACCATGAGAAGACCAATCATCAAACCAAAAGTAACTAGTGTCACCCTTTCGCACATCCAATTTTTGAAATTGTTTAGCGATTTTTTCTGATCTTCAAATTTTCTCCACGTCCATACTGTATAAAGTTATTTATAAAGAGCCACTAAGAAGAGAAACTCAAAAAGAAGAAGCCAACTCATGTTTTCGTCGTTATTGTGAAGTTGAAACCCAAAGCAAGTAGCAATACTGGTTGGTAAGAAAGGGACTTAAATTAAACTTATTTAATTTAACAATGCACCATCACTTTTACAGAAAATAAAATTTATACTAAGAGTATAAAATTACAAGTGGAGACAGATTTAATAACAATGCACCATCATTTCACCATTGTTTCTGGGACATTTCTCTTGCCAACTTGACATATTCACGGCCACACAACTTGACTTAATCCTCTGTATGTACACTTCTACGACATGAATTTGAATTGTTCAAACTTTTACATTCTCGTTTAATGTACAATACATTCATATAACATAATTTAGTGGTTTATGATACTCGTAACAAGTAAAGCTAAGTGCTTGAAAAATACTATAAGGAATAATTTAATAAGCTTACGTTATAAATTCTTTGCGTATGTAGCCAAAACCAAAGAAATTCTTTGGGTCTAACTAAAAATTATAGAATTCATGTTTTCTTTATAAGTGTTTTTTTTTTCCTTTGATTTGAATCATACAAACTTTTAAAAGGACTCGTCAGAAACTTTTGTGTATCAGTCTGTCAAAAATTTCAACATGGTGATGTCATTGCCCATAATGTATGCTTTTAGACAGATTTCACCTAAGCAACTAAAATAAGAAACTATTGTTTTAAAATAGCAAAAGTGCTATATATTTTATTTCATAAAATAAGATTAAGGTCATGAATGTTTGTAGTTTAAAAAAATATATTTTCGTTTCAGTTTTTAGTTTTTGGTTTTTGATTTTTTTTTTTAGTTTTTGAGTTTTGGTGTAGAATTTAGGTTTTTTTATAACTTAAATGGTAATTTGTTTAGTTTTTGGTTTTTATCCACGATATTTTCAACGTTTTTATGCTTTATTATTATTTGGTAAATTTTGATAGATTATAAATGAAAGAACCAATCGATGGTTTTTTGAAGGAGAAACCTCAAAAATATAGATTTTGGTTTTTCTTTGAAAAGTTGTTAGAACATTCAAAAACTAGATTTTTATTTTTGTTAGAAAACCTTTTTTTCAAAATCATGAATGGTTATAAAATAGATTTTAGAAAAAAACCAAAACCAAAAACCACTTCAAAAACTATAGCCAATCAAGGCCTAAATTTCACATAATAACTCATAATGACCAACGGATATAATCACTCATAATTTTAGTTTTTGAGTTTTGGTGTAGAATTTAGGTTTTTTAGAACTTAAATGGTAATTTGTTTAGTTTTTGGTTTTTATCCACGATATTTTTTAATGTTTTTATGCTTTATTATTATTTGGTAAATTTTGATAGATTATAAATTAAAGAACCAATCGATGGTTTTTTAAGGAGAAACCTCAAAAATATAGATTTTGGTTTTTCTTTGAAAAGTTATTAGAACATTTAAAAATTAGATTTTTTTTTTTTAGAAAACCTTTTTTCAAATCATGAATGGTTATAAAATAGATTTTAGAAAAAAAACCAAAAACAAAAACCACTTCAAAACTATAACCAATCAAGGCCTAAATTTCATATAATCACTCATAATGACTAACGGATATAATGAGACAATCCCTGTGAAAAATCTTGGCACATGTTTTCATATGATAATTTCTAGGTTTTTATTTATAATAATAATAAATAATTAAACTTATAATTGCTTTGCCCATGTGATGTGTTTTATAAAAGAAGTGAAACAATTGTGGCCGCACCATAGGCCATTATTGTTCTACATATTGAGGTATATGTACCAAATACTTATAAAAACAATGAACCTAATGTACCAAATTATAAAAATAATGTACCAAAGGCAGATCTTTTCAATTGAGTAAATGTTTTTGTCAGAATTGATAAATCCAAGAACACGCTTGCTCTATGGGAGATTCACTAATATTAGGTTGGATAAAGCAAAATACCTATTTAACAACTTTTGGTTTTGAATCAACCATGACGTTTTACTTTTAAACATGGATATTAAGTAAGTTTTGGCAAAATACTCGGAATCCATATACCAAAACGAAACCGATTCTAAAAAAGAGAACTAAACCAAAATCTGAAACTGACTAAATTCTCGATCAGATTCTAGATTTCTATATTAAAAAAACGAACATGAACCTGAACATAAAACTGAATGGGTATCCGAAATATTAATATAAACTCAGAATATTAATTATAAACTCAAAAAAAACTAGTTATTTTTAGACCAAAATAACCAAAATACTCAAATTATCCGAAAGTTATTAGTTATATTTATCAAAAATTAACCAAATTTTATTCAAATTTAAAATATTTCTTATTTTTTTATATTCATAAAATTTATTGGTTCAACTAAAGAGTCGGATTAAACTGAATAATTTTTTTAAATTTGGACGCATGATAAGTTAAGCTTCCCGCTCATTCGGATTTGAAATTATTTTGATCGTTTTATAGTATGACTCTGAACAACTGTCCAAATTTTTTAGCCAATGCGGGACTTGAACACACATTTATATTTTATCGGCTGAATAATATATCTCCATCTTTAAAAATCGAATCACAACATATGCAAAAAAAAATTGATATTTCTATTAATTATATGTATAATATGATAGCTCAAAATAATTGAAAATAAGATTAAAAAGATGATAGAAAAATCATAATTTTAATTCTTAACAAAATCTTAAAAATATAATAACTGAAAAATAAAAAATATGGTATGATTAGATATCAAATCTTAGTTTTTAATTTGATTGGTTAACAATTTTAAAAAAAAAAATAATTCTAAATTTTTGTTCATAATTAATGAAAGTGAAAGTGACTTTAAGTTTTTAGAAGTTAATAATTATTTAAAAGTTTTTTTTATGAATTTTTAATTTAATTATATTAATTTTTTAATTATTATGGTATCCTCAATGAATTTATTTAAAAAATAGTAAACATGAATAATATTATACTGTAATTTCTAACAATTTTTCGGTTAATTTTTATTTTGTACTTTCCAATTAATAGTGTAGAATATTTTTTGTTAGTCATATGTCGCTTACACGCGGAATTTTGTTAAAACGTAACAACTGTTAATGCGTTTTCCTTTAGGCTCAAGTATTTTTCACTTTTCAATTTTCAAATGAATTGGAGAGAACGGTCTGGGACCATCCCAGGTATAGATCGACGGAAATGATGGACATGAAATTAGAGACTCGGTCCAATTGAATACCGATTTACGAAACTTGGTCCAATTAAATACCGATTTAAGAATCTCTGTCCAATTGCACTCCAATTTTGTAAAATCGTCAAATCATGGATTTAATTGATAATCTGTTGAATTAAATTGATAATTGATTATGGGTTTAATTGATAATCGTCAAAATTATGGATTTAATTGATAATTTGTAAATTTAGTTTTCAAATTTCAGATTAAATTCCGTTTTAGTTATTGAATTACTAAAACTAAGTATAAAACCGATTACAAAATCTAAATTCAAATAAAAAACCAAAATCTATTAATTGAACCATATAACCCATCGATTTTAACCAAATTAACCATCTTCTTCTTCTACTCTTCGCTCGTTCATCCTTCTTCTTCCTCATCTCTCTTCTTAAATTTTCATCATTGTCGCTATCTCCAGACTGCATCCAAACAATTCAATCCAAAAAATTCTCATAATACCTAAACCCAATCCAATTCAATGGCGGACGAAGCAAAATCCAAAGGAAATGCCGCCTTTTCCACCGGCGATTACACCACCGCAATCACCCACTTCACATAAGCAATTAATCTCGCTCCGACCAATCATGTCCTCTACTCAAATCGATCCACCGCTTATATGCGAAGCACATAGATCCCTCCTTGATTTCATGTAATTACACAAATCAAACACTCAAATCACCTCCTACTCTGACCTGTACTAAGCTACATAAATCGGAAAAACTGAAAAAGAATCGAAAAATCTGATAGTACTATTCCAAACAAATCGACGGATGGATCATCTGCGAAGAACAATCCAAGTTCTCGGCGCTCAAAACAAAAAGAAACCGATAAGAAAAAAATTGCAAATCAAGCAGAGATCAAAATCAAGCACCATAAACACCAGAATTTTTCATGTTTTGTTTTGGTCTGTGAGAACTTTGATTTTTGATGTGTCGTTTATGTTGGTATCGGAACGAGTGAAGCTTCTTGTGACGTGTCGCGAATGGAAGAGGAGGAGAGAGAGATGGAACCAGCTTTATCATCGTCGGTTCTTCTACGGCGGTTGTTTGTTCGAAGGATTTCAAATCTGGTAAACGCAGATGAAATCGATTTTAGGATTTTAGGGATGAAATTGATTTTAGGTATTAGTAATTGGTTAGATTGGTTGGTTAATTGGTTTATGTGATGGTATATTAATCGATTTTGGTTAACTATTTGAATTTAGATTTTGAAATTGGTTTTACGATTAGAATTCGGTTTAAAATATTTTTAATAATTCAGTAACTAAACCGGAAATTAATTTGCGATTTTAATATTTAATTTACAAATTATAAAAAAAAACCCAAATTTTGAAACTTATTTTTCGGATTATCAATTAAACCGATATTTTCCAAAATTTACAAATTTGATATGCAATTAAACCAAGTTTTATAAATTGGTATTCGAACCGAATTGTTAACTTCGTGTCAGTCATGCGGTTCCAGACAGATTTTTCAATTAATTGCTATAAGTTTTTAAATGAATTTTGTCTGTTGAACGTTTGGTCCAACTTTTCCGAGATCAGATATAAGCCCAGATTAGGCCCAACATCAATTTTATGCCAATAGATTAGATCTTATTTGTTTGTATCTTTATATCAAATATCTGTTATCACTTTCTTTCTTAATTAACTTTATATTTTTTTTTTGGTCTAACCGTAGGTTCCAAATTTTGGTTTGTCAAGTATCAAAGTGAAATGATTCATGTATTGAATATTTGAATTCTCTTCTCATGCTTTTATAACGATATCTTTGTTAATTAATAAAATGTTTTTGACTTTTGTTGCAAATCTGATCCTCCTCTTATAGCTTCAAATCAATTTGATTTAACTAAAACCTAACACAGATTTGGATTGATTCAAGAATGAACACACGAACGATTAAACACAAGAACTTGGATATACTCAAGTCAGACTTCATCTCTCTCCTTCTGACTTGCACCCAAACTCACACAATTGCTCGATTAAACTCAATCAAGATCACAATCAAAGAATTTGTAAAGCAAAGATGACCGCACGAGAGACAAGATTTGATTACCCAGTTCAATCCAGCCGAGGTGACTGACTCTACATCTGGAGCCGAACTCAGTTCGGCAATCCACTAATAAACTTGTTCGATGAACAAAATCTCTTGAGGCAAGAACAATCTGAATCTTGCTCTCAATATTGATTACAGAGGAAAGGAAATAAGAAGAAAAGGTGATAATGAAGAAGAAGCAACGCTCGACTTTAATATTATTGAACCGAGCATCATTTAAACTATACCGATTCAATTGAAATTAATGTTGACTTCCTTCCAAACCGGTCAACTCCATCTTCTTCAATTTGCACAGAACAATACGATTGTTCCTTTTCCCATTGTATAAGGTTGAATCAGCTACAAACAACTTCAACAACTTTCATTAATACTTACTACGAATTCTCTTTTATTTATTTATTTTTTAATTCATAAAAAAACTTTAAGTGCTAAACTACAAAAACAAATCGAGTTTGGCATCATATTCTTTGTATCGTTAAAGATGTTTTAAATTCAATATGCTTTCCCCGTAATGTTAATTTGAAACTCAAGTTTGTTTTTCACTTTTGATTTTCAAATTTATAAATTAACATTTTATAAATATATATACTTCTTCACATCTTTTTTGGTTCGTTTTGACTTTTGCGGCATTCTCATCTACAATTTAAAGTCTCTTCACTTGCCCGCTTCTTGGCCTTCTTGGTTTTGGCAGCAGCAACAACACTAGTTTTCTTCTCATCATTAGGCTCATCTTTCTCAGATGAAGACTCATCGTTTTCTTATTTCATTCTCAGACGAAGTCTTCTTCTTTGCGGTGGCTGCAGCAACAACAGAAGCGGAAAAGAGGTTGTAGTTTCTTGTCCATGGTGAGTTCATCTTCTTCCTCAGAAGAAGACTCGTCGGAGCTTGAAGATCCCCATGGTTTGAGATGCTTAGTCGTCATTAGTGATATGAATGAGATCAGAGAAATGAGAGATTAGAACACAAAAAGCATATGACGCTTTGTTTGCTTCACTATCGGAAATGTGAATATTTATGAAAATCTAATATTTTCTCTTTCTCGTTCTTTTTTTGCTTTTTAATTGGGGTCTCTGATTTTGGCAAGAAGAATTAAACGTTGCACCATCATTATGTACACAACACAACGTATGGTTACAGTAGTTAAGCTTAAATATTCATTCTTGGCCCAATACGAGTCTAGTTCCAATACAAAATTTCTTTGTGCAATTCAGAGAAATATTGGAGAATCCTTAAATTTAATACAGGAAGTGTCACGAGAAATAAATTTTTGGCAAATTATTCTATCTATCCCAATCTGTTAACTAACAAAATTGTGGAAATTAGATTTTGTAGTTTCTTAGTTAAGAGTTTTTTTTGTATTATTTACTAACAATATAGTTTTCTAAATGGACGAAAATGCATCGGTATCACTATTCATCATGCTTTCTTGAATAATTATCGGCGCATGAAAGTTATCATAATAATTTAAATTTACTGAAAGACATATATTACCAAAAAAAAATCCAAAAGTTTATGTAAAATTTCTAAAACGTATGAAAATTTGTATATTGTGGAAATATTTTTTGTAAGTTCAAGTTTTCTCAATTTCAATAGAATAGTTAAATTCATGCATGTATTAAATCAATCACTGCCAAATTACCAATGAAAAAACAATTGATTTTGTTATGTCCATAATTTTAGCAGTAGATTTTGTTTTGTCAATGATGTTTTTTGTTGATATTTGATTTAAATGCTCTGGTGCTCTAGTGGTCACTTTTGGTGATTTACTAACAAAATAATATTTTTATAGATGGACACTAGTTTCGAAACGCTTCTTTATCCATAAGGAAGTCCCAACCACTTTGGTGGTGGATTCTTTGTACAACGGAGAGAAGACTCATGAAGACAAAAACTAAGAGCTAGAGAGTAATTGATCCAATTGTTAGTGTGGACAAATATATGTTTATTTTAGTTGATGATGTAGAGAGATTTATTCTTGAGCTATTGCCTTGAAAGAGTCCTCAAAACTGAGTGAAGATTGGTTTCAAAACCGAGTAACTTAGTATGATAGAGTCGAATCCTCTAGTTTTCTATTTTCTTGAACCGAGAATGCAGAAGTTGTATCTGCACTTCTAGAGGACTTACTATTATATTTTACATGTACCTTTCTCCGAGTATGTGACAACACAAGGTCTTTCATTTGTTAAAACCTTTCGAAATCTTTTGTTATATCGCCATAATCAGCCTTTGTTACATGCATAAGAATGGTCTAACTAAACTTTTTGTGCAAGAAACACTTCAAAGTTCTTATCAAAGAATGATTATAGTAAAACCAATACTACAGTTTCACATTTAACAAGAGACAAATTCTAGGGAAGCAGATTCAAGTAAGTAAAGATAAACCAATATCTTAATATAGAGGCAACAAGCCAAAACAGAGTCATCATAACATTAACCAGAAACTTAGATAGCATAATCCGAAGGCGAAAATAAATGATAACCAGAAAACCATAAAAGCAAATCCAAAGTTGCATCTAACGAGATAATTTATTGTCCCGTTTCATCCAAAGTCTTCACTATTCAAAAAACAAGAAAAGTCTTCACTATTCAGTTTCACTATTGTTTCTCAGACATTTCAGACGCAACTTGACGTATGTTTCCAATTCCTTCTTGAGACTTTTCAAAGAATTCTAAGCTTGTTGGCAAAACTACTCATTTCAATATTCACAATCAATGATTCAGAGTTTCTTGCTGAGTAATCTGCAAAAAAGAAAAAGAAACTCAGTGGTCTATTATACAAACTAGAGAATGTTGAATAGATGGAAAATCTAAAAAGAAATCTAACTTGACCATCAAGAAATCTAAAGAGAGAATATTATTTGTAATTCTTGTTCATTTAACTATACTATTAAAAGAGAATGTGTTCAATACATGAGAATAGTGTAGAGAGAAAAGGAAAAGAAATTATATGAAGCTAAACATAAGAGTCACAAAATCAGTGAGAGCAGTTGAATAGATGGAAATGACATTATTTTCTCCAATAGACTGCGTGCAAGCCAAACAATTTTATAAGCACAAAGAAAATCAAATCAGAAACAACGAATTGGAACCAACTATTTGGCCAATGGCAGAATCTATTAAATAGACTCCTTAGTAATATGCTCTGTGTCACAATTGATTTGGGAACTAAAATGAGATAGTTATTTGATGTTTGGGTTACCTGAAAACGTCTCTCCGGGGAGACATTGAAGACTCTCTGCATGACCGGGATCGGAGGCAGGGCAGAGCAGAGGTTTCTTGAGTGGACTCTCTGCATGTGGAAGTCGGTTCTCCGGTAATGAACATTCCTCTAACACTCGTATACCCCATCCTTTTAATTTGAAGGCATTGTTTGGAGTCACTGTAATATGAATCTTCATATCCATGTGATCGTAGTTCCGTTGAGCTAGAGGAGCATTATCTTCGTTTAAAGGGATACGACAGTCCATTATAGTTAAGACATTATCCCTACTCTCCCAAATATACGTATAATGTGTAGAAACACCGTTTAAGCCAACATCAAAGCTGCTCCCAAATCTGCCTTTAAACTCCCAGTTTACATCCATACGTAGACCTCCACGATTAACGTTACTTGCCACTGCACCAACCCTCAATCTTAAGAATGGTTGGGAGAGAGGGACGTGAATTAGAGGAATGGTGAGAGAGGATATTCCAGTAGTACGGTGAGTGAAATATGATGGCAATTCTTCCCCTGCAAACGTGATGCTCCTGAAAATAATTGATTGTTGGCGAAGTTGGTGAAGGACAGTTTCTGGGTCCAAGTTGAAGCATCCCATGAAATCGAGTTTGACTTTTGGAAACGGAGATTGTTGGTGAAGGACAGTTTCTGTATCAATATTGTCACTTAAGTAGCAACTCAAATCAACTCTGGTCAATGCCCCACAATCTGAAAAGTCAACAATCATAAGATGTTTGAGTTTAGAAATGTTTAGGGATACACATTTTAGCTTGCTGCATCCAATCATATATAGCTGTCTGAGATTAGAGAATTTCTCGGTCCTCCAAGGAACCTCTTCAATCCCTGTTTTGTCTAGATAGAGACTTGAGATGTTGGTTGAGATTTCAGGAAAGCTCCTCAACCGTGAACATCCATAGAAACTAAGGCGATCGAGAGATTGGAAGTTGATTCCGGAGGGCAGAGTCTCCAGATTTCTGCAGTTTTCGATGTCCAAATACTTCAGTTGATTGAGATTTTGAAATGAGGAAGGAAGCTCCACCAAACTTGGGATATTCTCGAGCCTCAATTCCGTCAAAGTGGGAGACAACATCGCCAGGAAGGGCGTAAACGGCTGAACCAAATAAACAATTTAGAAATATTAAACAAAATCACCAATAATACTTTTTTACTTTTAAGGTTTTTCAGTTGCAAACTGTGATTTTAAGTGTAATTACCTTAAATTTAGAAAATAAATCTTAAAAAGAAAAGAATAGCATAACTAGTATTATAAAGTTAAAAAAAGAAGACTATTATTTTTGAGCAATCTCATCTGGCGTAATCTCAATAGTCAATACCTCATGTCAAATTAATTTAAAATGAGTTAAAATTAATAAAATAAAATACGAATAAAGATATACTAACATTCTCATCGAATAATAGAAAATTCATTCCTATTAGTTCATTCTTTTTTCAATTTTTATGTTTTCATATATGACTACATGCGATAAAACTTATAAAATACAAAATAAGTAAAACTATATTTTAATATTTTCATCAAGTAATCCTTATTCTTATCATATAAGCTCGTTACCTTTTTGAAATTTTTTATGTTTTCACTTATGAATAATAAACACTATACTACAACGATAAACACAATTTTTATCCAATTCAATTTATGTTAAATAACTTATATTGTTATTTTGAACATCAACATTCATTATTTATTGGTTAATATACATGTCAAATGAATTAAAAAAAAAATACATGTGAAAATTAATTGACCAATAACACACGTAAAATTAGCATGTAAATATATTTTTTTTTTCTATCTTTTGTTAGTTTTCTTTTTTGCTTTTTATATTATTAATTTTCAATTTCAATATTCATTGTTTATTGGTTAATATCCATGCTAAATGATTTATTTTTTAAATTGATACATGTGAAAATCTAATTGACCAATAAAAAAGGTAAAATTAGCATTTGTGAAATTTTTATTTGTTAGTTTTCCTTTTTAGGTTTTTCAAGTTTTTTCATGTTTTCACGTACGAATAAAAAAAAATACTATATTACATCGATAAATACAAATTTTATCCAATTAAATTAATGTCATATAAATTATATTGTTATTTTCAATTTCAAGATTTATTATTTATTGGTTAATATCTATGCTAAATGAATTTAAAAATATGATACATGTTAAAAACTAATTGACCAATAACACATGCAAAATTAGCATATGTAAATATTTTTATTTCCTTTTTTGATTAATTGTTTTTTTGGTTAAGGAAAATAAAAGTTTTGTTTAGATATAGAAATGGAAATTAGTATATGTAAATATGTTTTTAATTAGTTTTAATATTTAGTTTAGAAAAAGGTTAAAGTTTTTGATATGTGTCGCGATCATGTAAATGACTAATTTTCAAACCAAGTTTTTTATAATAAGATTACTTTTCAATCATATTAAATTATTTAGAAATAAAATGAAATTAGTGTTTGAAACAAAATTAGAGTCAGCAACAACGATTTTTTTTTTTAAATATAAAGTGTTAGTTAGAGAAGTTGGAGAAAACATTAAGTTTAGAACTATATACCTTCACTCCTTCCCATTGTTTCCCATCACTCTCTTTATTTAATATCGCAAGCGTAAGGAGATTCTCGAGATGTATATCAGAAGGGAATTCTTCAATGTTTGTGTCCAACAGATTGAGATCTGAGATGTTGGTTGAGAATTCGGGAAATGTCCTCAACTCCGAGCAATCTCGGAAGTCGAGGTGCTCAAGAGATTTGAGGTTGAAGCCGGTCGGAAGAATTTTTAGACTTTTGCAGCCACTCATGTCCAATGTCAATAGTTTATTGAGATTTCGTATAGAGGAAGGAAGCTCCACCAAGCTCTTGCAAAATGCAAGATAAAGTATCTCGAGATTAGTAGCCATGGAAAGATCTGGAATTTCTTTCAGGCTTGATGATCCATCCAGATCCATTTCCTTTAGACATGTAAGCGACTGTACTCAACAAAAATTAAACACAGAGCTCAGTAGAAATTACACATCACATGACATGATTGTCATCCAAAAACTAAAATAATAAGCATTGTGACCTCCCTCATTAATAATAACATAAGAAATTAGTCTCAAAACTTACCACAACTCCTTCCCACAGCTTATGTAGCTTGCTCATCCGCATTTCGAGCTTGACAAGGTTTTCAGGACGAAAATTAGAAGGCATACAGCTCATTGGATATCTGGGCCAACGCAATAGTTTGAGTCTAGGGGGCAAATAGTCAAAACTTTCAGGTAAGTGCAATCTTTCCGAAACAATTTCTAAGAAACGAAGATTAGGCATCCCTTTGAAGGCACTCTCATGTACATGCAACTCATCAATCTTACTTTTATCCAGTGATATACCTAAAACCTTTTGAGCATCCTGAAAAATATAATATTAATGAGAAAGAGACAACCCATACAATTCATTGTTTATCAAATGACATTCTCTTAATCTCATATATTGAGTTATGAAAGGACCACAAATTAAAAAAAAAAGAACTTACAATGCCTTGACTGAGTACATAACTGATATCATTTGGATCCACCAGAAATTCTCGTTCTCCAGGCTTGTCAATGGACTGTGTGTGAACAATTTTTCTGCCCATTTCTTGTAGCGAACGGTGCATCACCACATAACCATGTATAACATGAATCAGGGACTTATCAGCTAGGTTTTCCAGTGCGATATTAACACTCAATTTACTATCTGCGAGTAATGACTTGATGGTTGTGACTTCCATATGATTGAAAAGACATGCGATATGACGAAATATCGCTTGATCTTCGGCGCTACCTAACCCATCATAGCTGATTCTTAGTATTTTCTCAATTTTACCGTCTAGACGTAGACCATTCTCAAGCCTTGGCAGTGTATCCATCCAGAACTCCTTATCCCTCCCCCGCAAATATTTACCCAAAAGATTAAGACCCAGAGGAAGATTACCCGCATGTCTTACAACTTTAACTACAAGCTGCTCAAAACCGTCAGGTGGAGAGTTTTTCCTGAAAGCAGATTGACATAACATCTCTTGAGCGCGCTCTTCAGATGGGAGACTAACTTCATAAATATGATCAATCCCATGAGCCCTTAAGAAGTGCTTATCATTTGTAACCACAATGATTCTGCTCCCATATCCAAACCATTGAGTTTGACCCACCAAAGTATCTAGTACCACTTGATCATCCAAATCATCAATGAAGACGAGAACTTTTTGGTGCTTTAGCCTCTCACCTAGTGCACCTAAATGAACAATTTTTATGTCTTTTTTCCCCAGAATTTCCGATAGGAAATTTCCTTGTAAATGTAACTTCATGTTGGGATCGTCTGGATTGGCTCTACTATAATTTTCCACACTCTTGGATACGAAAGCCCTGTCTATGAAAATGCTACTTTGGAAGTGCCGAGAAAGTCGATGAAAGAGAGCTCTTGCAATGGTAGTCTTCCCAACTCCCGAGGTACCCCAAATACCAACCATCCTCACTTCTTCAGATTCCAATTGCAACAATAAACTCATTTTAGCGATATGAGCTTCAATGCCAACAAGGTGATCAGAATCCTTGGATGCAGTTAAAAGCAGTTTATCCAACACATCATTGGTTATTTCTTCAACCATTTTTGCTTCGTTACCCCTGACAAGGAGAACAATAATTTAACAAACATGAGACAGCATTTATTGAAGATAAATGTAGAAAATGATGTAAAACATAGTACCAGGTCACAGAATGATATCCGAGGATATTAGCAACATCGGTCAACGCTTTCTGCCATTGATATTTCAATTCCGCTGTTTTGTTGTGACATGTCTTTTCAAAGATCTTCCCAAAGTCTCCGGTTTGTTTTCTCACATGGGAAGGATCCAAACCGTAGAAAATGGGAATCACAAGTTGGTCAAACTCTTTCTTGCATCTCACAATCTGCAGCAGCTCGTTAAGGCACCAACTTGAAGAGGCGTAGTTTTGAGAGAACACGACTACAGCGATCCTCGAATCCATAATCGCCTGTTCAAGCTCGGGATTGAGTGATCGGCTTCTTTCAATCTCGTTGTCCTTGAAAGCAATGATCAATTTCCGATCCAGTTCCTTGAGAAAGTGGCTGAGGAAAGTTACGCGGACGTCTTCTCCACTGAAGCTGGGGAAAACATCATACACCCAATTGCGGGAAGAGGAGGAAGAAGAAGCCATTAAGCTAAGAAAAATATCTTTCTTGGAAAGTCACAGTTTTAAGAGCAATAACCCGTAACTGAGAGGAAACACTTAGATGAAGGAAGCTTTGTAGATTCTCGTGACCATTTAACGGAGACTTTTTGGTACCAATAACAATGCACCATCATTTCACCATTGTTTCTTGGACATTTCTCTTGCCAACTCGACTTAATCACGGCCACACAAGTCTTATCTTTTACTGTTCAAAAAACAAGAAAAGTCTTCAGTGTTCAGTTTCACTATTGTTTCTCAGACATTTCAGACGCAACTTGACGTATGTTTCCAATTCCTTCTTGAGACTTTTCAAAGAATACTAAATCAAAGAAAGACACAGTCTCACTTTTTAGCTTATTTAAGGACTTAGAATTTTAGAGTGGAGACATGTTGAATTTGTTACACACAAGTCACAACGATTGAATTTAAGATTATTCGATATAACATTTCTGAGAAGCTCTAGTCTGAGGCAGAGACATCTATGGCCTAATGCTTATTATCAATCCAATGTGATCTTATTATCAAAATGTTTTTCCAATTAATCTTGAAAATAAAGACATAAGAGACACCGAAAATGTTCAGCTCATGACTAAACATCCAGCTTATCAAATCAGGTTTTTGTATGATTTTACTCATATAATCTAAGTGTTGCAAGAGTGCTTTTTTTCTTCTTCTTGAACATGTCTTTAATAATCAATTCTTATACTTTTCAATGAATTACTTTTCCTCGTTTTGTGTTCTTTTGGCCTATGCAATAAATGTTCCAGTAACTGTTATCCATATGGTTTTTTAATGAATTATTTTTGTTTGTCTGAAACAGATATATCCATATGGTAACTATGTAACTTTTGAATAGGTTCTTAATTAGATGCTCCTATATATTCTCTGTGTCACAATTGGTGTGGAACTAAAACAAATAAGATTTTTGGGTTACCTAAAAACGTCTCTCCAGCTGGGGAAAGGAAACACTATAGATTCTCTGCATGTCCTCCTTGTAACTGGCAAACTACTCATTTCAATATTCACAATCAATGATTCAGAGTGAAATCTTGTGTTCTTGCTGAGTAATCTGCAAAAAAGAAAAAGAATCTCAGTCGTCTATTATACAAAATATAGTGTCTGATTGACCTCGAAAACGAATTGTGAGATATAAAGTGTTATGTTCATTACATGCTTAATTCTTATCCTGATTCGCTTCTTGCTTCTCTGTGTTTCTACATTGCTGTCTCCAGATTCTTCACTAAGTTCAGTCTCGTTAACCATATTGGTCATCGACTTCACAAACATCTGGAAGAGTATTTTCATTACCAAGTTACCTATTACATAAATGAAACTGTACATCCAGGTGATGGTAGTTTACTTTAGCTACAGAAGCATTGTGTTCGTTTAGAGAGATATATAGAGCACTCAAATATAAGGAGTATACCACCCTTCTCATATTTCCAAGACCAACCTTGTCGATCATGGGTATCAAAGTGGTTCCCGATTCTATCTTTGAACCGACAAGATATGTCGAAGTCAGATGTAAAACGACCATCGAGAGAAGGTTTGGGATCAACTACGGCACAAGCATTAAATATAAAGAAAGATTGAGAGGGGGAGGTGTGAATTAGAGGGATATTGGTCAGGGAGGTTCCAGTAGTGCGGTAAGTGAAATATGAAGGCACTACTTCACCTGACAACCTCATGAACTTGGAATCTTGTGGATGAAGTATTGGTGTAGACAGATTCAATCAAATCCTAGATATATGACATTTAATTCAGCAAAAGTCCTCAAAATATTATTTAAGTAATAATTCTCTTGATTCATTTCCTATTCTCTCTGCCTCCAGAAGCTTCAACGTGTTCAGTTTCATTATCTCTATCTCTGTTACATACCAATCTGTTTTTATCGAATCTTCTATTGAATTGAACATTAAAAAAGAAAAAAACAGATAAGACAATCCCTTCAGTAAAATTGCAGACAAATCATTTTCAACAACTCGGAAGTTCTCTGGTCGGGACGTTTAGCGTTAATCCTCATTTTATCCATTGATTTCTTCCTCAAACCTCTCATTCAAACTATGTAAATCGATGAGTATAGTTTTTTTATTTATATAAATGTGGCCTTTAAAACCTGACGGTATTAAATCACAAATAATATCTTAAAAGATATTTATTTCCTAGTTTGTTACGAGAATCTAACAAATTTATTGTGTTGTAAAAAAATTGATATCAAAATTGAAGATCTTGGATTCAGATAAACCCCGTACGAAGATTACAAAAAAGAGCTGTTGATTACTCTATAAACACGCCAATAATAAATACTACTATGAGTAAGAATAACAATAAATCAAAAATAAAAGATACCTCTTTAAATGCAGATAAAAAAATCTTGAAAGACTTGAAAAACGATTGACTAAGGGTCTGATTGGTTGTAGCTGTAGATTTAGGATTTTGGCTGTAATATTATGACTGTAGATTTTTCTGCTGTACCTTTAGGATTATGGCCGTAGAATTTTGGCTGTAGATTTTTTGGCTGTAGCTTTAGGTTTATCTGTTAGAGCTGTAGGTTTATCTGCATGATCTACAGAATTAAATAAAAAATAGAAAGTCAAAGAAAATTTTTCAAAGCACAAAATATATGATTTTAAACTTTTATTCCAAAAAAGAAAAAAAACCATAAAAGTTGTTTTAGGTTTTTAAAAGTGTTTTTGGTTTTGAAAAATATTTATAAAGCATGATTGCTTTCAATTCAAATATTTCTAAAGTATGATTGTTTTTAATTTAAAACTTTAGACCAAAATATGACTTTAGAAAAGTCTAAAGCACCAACCAATCACCCCCTAAAATAATAGTAAATCCGGAAAATTAATTAATAATTTTAGATTGTTGAATAAAATAAAAAATGCTTTAATTATGCAAATCTGAGAACACATTTTATTTTATTTTCCACGTGGTTGAGTAATTTTTTTTTTTCCAAACACCAATACATTTGCACAAAATTTATTTTGTTCTCTTTCAATATATTTATTTCTTTTTTATGTTCCGAAAAATATTATTAACACAAAATAAATAAATAAAAAGCTTAAAAGTGAAATATAAACTTCCTTCAGACAGATGAAAGAAACGTTATGAAAGCGAGTGAATTAGCCCTGAGATTTCGGTTATTTGGTTTGATTCGGTTTAGTTTTTTCGGTTTTTGAAAATAGTAACTATTTGGAACCGAAAGAGAATTCGGTTTGGTTCGATTTGGTTTCGGTTCGGTTTCGGTTCGGATTTTGGAATCAAAAATACCGAAAATACTTAAAAATAAGCAAAAATATCCAAAATACCCATATTTTTCAGGTTTTTTTTTCTGGTTTTTTCCTTTTTTTCGGTTTTTTCCATTTTCGGTTCGGTTTGGTTAAAACCGAAAACGGATCAGTTATCAAATTCGAAACCGTTCGGTTTTTGCATAGAAACCGAAACCAAACCGAATCCCATATTTCGGTTCGGTTCGGTTTGGTTTTTCGGTTTCGGTTTTTAATCCCAGAATTAGAGTGAATGGGTGAAGGTATTAATCCCCTGCGACGCGATTCTTTAATCACTTACGCTCCACGGATCTTATATGTCCCAAAAAGTGCTTTAACGGTGAGATTAGGTACGATCCATTTTTTTTGCCGTGTTCGGAAATTAGTAAAAAAAATTATTTATTTTTATTTTTCCTTTTTTATAGTTTTTAAATTCCTTTCAAACTCCTTTATTATTCAAAAAGTTTAGTATCACTGGTTCTATAATTCTGTGAAAATCTAATATTATTGAAATATATGAACTTTTTACAGTTGTACATGAGATGTGAGACGTGTCCTTCGCCCTCCAAGCTCTTTCCTTTTCTCTGCACATTAAGAAAACGTCACATTATGGGCCTGTACATAGTCCACTAGAATTCAATGCGTTGTTACTTCTTGCTACAAAACGAAATAAACGTAGGCGTTTTGCAATTAATTGCAAATCAAACGCATAACTGCAAGTAAACGCCTCATTAATCACAATATATAGGAAACCTACTTTTGTTCAATAAATTGTTGACAAAAAGAAGATCAATTAATTTTTAAATTTTTACAACTACCTTTCCTACAGTATGTATATACTCCCTGGATTTTACAAAGAAGAAGTAATTAAATAATTCACAGTACAATACCCAAAAAAAAAAAAAAATGTCTGCAGCCGTATTCACAGTCATCGCGATGGCTGCATTGGCATCTGCAGCCACCGGTTTGGCTCAGTCTCCTGAATCAGACCACTTTGGTTAACCAATGTATGGCCAAGGTATCTTCAAGGTGTGCGATGTATGTCACGGCCGAAATGTATAACCATGGTCCGTTGAAACATAACGGATGTTTTCTAGAGGTTTATCACATGGGACGTGTTTGTCTTCACATCGTGACAAAGTATGTAATCGAGACACTTTTGCCCAAGCTTGATGGTGTTGAGAAACAAGACTCTCTCGAGAAAAGCACACAAATATGGTATCTTTGTGTTCCGGTTTAAATTTGCGAGCTTGAATATTGTTATCTTATTAATGGAAAAAAATGTATGGGGATTTAAAAATAAATCCAAACTAAGGCTTATATTAGTAGTAGGTTAATGCTATACCAATGATTTTGTTGTTTTCATGTCAAAATTTATATGTAATTAGGCTTATATTCAATTGAAATAAAGTTGGGCCTTTATCTGTATAAGCTCTTGTTTTCTCCAATGATATGTCTGGACAAGTAGGATTCGAATTCACATATGACAGATAGAGCTCTGATGTGAACAAACGTATAGACGCACTTCTCGTTTATCATGCTCTTTCCATTGTCGCACTTTCTCGACAAGGCTCGATCGATCTTTCCGTTGTGTCTTCGAATTTTGTCTTAATGATCCAAATTGTAAAAGAACTTAATTTGATTAATCTTTTTCTTGCGAATTTTGTCTGATATTTAGGCGGAATCTTTTGGTCACTTGATAAGCAAGGAATGAAAGAGATCATATAAAAGATCGATCGAGGAATAAAACGACACGTCGTACTGGTTTCAGAAATTTTCCTTTTTTTCCTCTGAATTGTTAAATCTTTGTCTAACTAGCTGGAATCTAGGGTTTAGATTCGGAGGTTCATCGTTGCAGAGTTCTTCGAGCTTTTTTTTTTTTCTTTTCTTGGTGTTCATCTTAAGGTAAAATTTATTAGGTTCCATCCTCTTACGAATTTCAATTCTAGACTTGATTTTTTTCAGGAATCGTTGTTTGTATCTTTTGATCGGATTGGTTTTAACAATGTTCGTTTGGATTTTTTCTGGTTTTGCTTCTAATCGATTGATTTACACTGTTTTATTGCGATTGATTGATTCTACTTGTGAATTGTGATTATGATCGAGGAACTTGAATTGTTGTTTATATGTTCGCTCAAAATCAAACACTATTCAGAACCGTTGTGTTTTTTTTTTATACTTTCAATTTGGAGTAAATCTCGTCCGTAGATCTTCCAATTTTTTGGGATTATTTTTTATTTTTTATTTTTTTGCAGCTAACAATGGAGTTGGATGAAGTTAGTATCGAGGAACTTGAAGAAGATGAGGAATGGGATGAACAAGTTCGACTGTGTTTAAAGATCAGGGCAACATCATCACGAACCAGAACCCGCAATTTAGTCCTTCTCGTTCACGTTCGCCAGCTTCTGATGTATCAGATTCCATTATGAAAAACGGGATATCTAATGACTGCACAATCATGAAACATACTTCAAAGGTAGAGAAATGTGTCCTTGTATCCGAACAACGAAGATAGAGAAATGTGTAACTGTACTGAAATATATAATGTTTTTTTGTTGGCAGGAATCGAAGGAAGGCTCAATTTGCCATCAGTGCTTGAAAGGGGAAAGGATAACTCTTTTTATCAGTGCTCTCTGTGGTTTGTTGCAGGAATCCACATCTATCTGAGGATGATATCGTTAATAAATGTCCTTTCTGCTGCAAGAATTGTAATTGCAGCAAATGCTTGCATTTGAATGGTTTAATTGAGGTATAATGAGATTATTTCTAGCAATCCATTTGCAGAAGATTTTTTTCTTTTTTGTTGGTATTTATGTTTTTTGTCTTTATAGACATCAAAGAGGGAACTCTCGAATTCTGAAAGACGTCATCATCTCCAATACTTGATTGTGTTGATACTTCCGTTTCTGAATAAATTGTCCCATTCCCAGAAACAAGAGATTGAAATTGAGGCAAAGGTTCAAGGTATGAATCTTGCACTATTAAGACATAGTTTTTGTTGCTGAATGTGATATTTTTTGCTAACATGACCTGTTTCTGTAGGATTACTTCCTTCTGAAATTGAAATAACTAGGGCAATAAGCTACACTGATGAACGAGTATACTGGTAAGTAAGCATACCTAAGTTAGGATATTTTTAATTTCACGATGATCTTACTGAAACATTCATCTGTGTTGCAGTGATCATTGTGCAACTTCAATTGTTGACTTGTACCGAAGCTGCCCAAAATGCTCTTATGAACTTTGTTTGAAGTGCTGTCAAGAGATTCGTGAAGAATCTCTTTCCGAACGCCCTGAAATGAAGGTACACTATGTTGACAAAGGTTGCCGATATATGTGTAAATGTGAAGAAGTCTCCGAATGAAGCAGAAGCTTCAACTGCAGAGCATCAGTCTGCAAAGTCTCCAATCAAACAGAGTCTTTGACAAGTCAAGTTCAACAAGCTGACATGTGTATCAAGCACTCAAATCAAAGACTCCCGCCAATGTCTAACACTCATGCTCTGCAAATGTCTAAAACACATGCATCAAAAGTGTCAATGCCTCGTACAGAGAAGCCACGCCAAGATGTTCCATTATTCAATCGATTTCAAGTTTTGGAAATTGAGAGTTGTTAGAAGTGTGTGTAAACCATTCCTCTCTGTCTGATGTATTTTCATATATATGATGTACTAAGAATGTTGCAGTGGTGTGTGGAATACTTAGTTAAGAGTTTCATATATTATTTACTAACAATATAGTTTTCTGAATGGACGAAAATGCATCGGTATCACTATTCATCATGCTTTCTTGAATAATTATCGGCGCATGAAAGTTATCATAATAATTTAAATTTACTGAAAGACATATATTACCGAAAAATATCCAAAAGTTTATGTAAAATTTCCAAAACGTATGAAAACTTGTAAATTGTGGAAATATTTTTTGTAAGTTCAAGTTTTCTCAATTTCAATCGAATAGTTAAATTCATGCATGTTTTAAATCAATCATTGCAAAATTACCAATGAAAAACAACTGATTTTGTTATGTCCATAATTTTAGCAGTAGATTTTGTTTTGTCAATGATTTATTTTTGTTTATATTTGATTTAAATGCTCTGGTGCTCTAGTGGTCACTTTTGATGATTTGCTAACAAAATAATATTTTTATAGATGGACACTAGTTTTGAAACGCTTCTTTATAGAAACTAAACACGAATTGGAACCAACTCTTTGGACAGTGGCAGAATCTATTAATTAAATAGACTCCTTAGTAGAAGCTCCTCTCTGTGTCACTATTGATGTGGGAACTAAAATGAGATAGTTATTTGATGTTTGAGTTACCTGAAAACGTCTCTCCACCTGGGGAGATATTGAAGGCTCACTTCACTGTGCACAGTCTTATTATTACTTATATAAAGTGCTCAGGCTCACTTCATTGTGCTCAGTCTTATTATTACTAATTCTTATATAGTTAGTTGTCATTTATACAAAAAGAATTGAGAGATGAATAGTATTATGTTCAATTAATGCTTAATGCTTACCCGCATTACACATTACAAAATTTGACTTTAAATTGGCAATCTTCCAATTATACATTGAGAATCTTCCAATAACACCATTTTCATAAAGGTCATTTACACGTAAAATTAATGATGTTGTGCACTTTTTATTTTGTTTAACCAAATTTTAGTCTTTATTTTACTAAATTTTAGTCTTTTGTTTTCATACACTATGTTTAACAACCATTTGATTAGATAAACATAAAGAGTGATAAAATTTCAAAATTTATTTTATAGGAAAAAGTACCAAATAAAACATAAAACAAAATTATTAATTAAACATAAATACTCTAAAAGAATCCTTTAAAACGAAAAAAGAATCATTTAAACTTTTCTGTCCTAATTTTCAAACACATGCCTTCTTCGAACTTGAATTCTGATCAATTTCATCGTACCCAGCTTCATTTTTGTCTCTACGTTTTCCAAGTGTTGAATTAGCGGAATTTGATCTGACTGATCCAACATCATTATAACTCAATGAAGCCTACAAAATAAAATGTTAGTTGTTTCCTATCCAAATGTTTATGTATTTGTAATATATATTTTATAAGAATAATGCGTAAATGTAATCTCATTTTCCTCGGGAACTTCAAAAATAATAGAACTTCCAGGATTGAATGTTTCGAATGATTCCTATTATACATCATTTTTATTTAGAAAATATTACTAAGTTGCAGATTAAAAAAAAATTATATACAATTTTTATACTTACCTCTGATAATTTTTGTGTGGATGAAGTATGGATCATAAAATCCAAAGTATTGAACTCTGAAATAATTTCCGGATTTGTAATAATTTTGAGCACCTTAAATGTATCTTTCTTGTAGATGTACGTCTTCCTTTCAATTGAAATTTTGAATAGAAAAGTCATCCCAACAATATTTGAAACAGGTAGAGGAATTTGGCGAAAATTTTGATCCTGAAAAACCATCAAATTATTTAAAAATTAGAAAAAATGTTGTTAGCAATTTATAAAAACAGATTTAGTGGTACATAATAAACCTACTTCTTCATAGTTTGGACCAGTAAATTCAAAAGCTTGTTGTCCAATTATTTGCATAGCAATATTGTCGAAAAGAAGCAATTTAGTATGTTCGGTGTTATCGAACACACTTATGTGCAATTTATACCTATAAAAAATAAAATAAATTATAAATTAATAAATAAAACATTAGAAATAAAATAGTTGGCATGGATTATGTACGTTTACAAACACTTTACCTTGGTATTAAATCAGGATTTTCATTATTGCACTTCTCACAATAATAACTTTGTTTGCTTTTTACAATGACATCCGAGTCAAAATCATCATCAAGGACAGGAAATACCTTTTTTGAGCATTTTTTACAACTCAAATAATACCATCCCATATCTTCATCGATTCTTATGATTGTGCCCTTGGTAATGCAATTTTCGACCTAAAAAAAATAAAAGAAATTTATAAATTATAAGAACATAATTTTTATTATTGTAATTAATAAAGTTACCTCTGATGTTTCCAAAATCTCTTTGATGGTTTTTCTTTTTGTTTTTACAAAAAAATCTTCTCTATCACCAACTCCACTAATTGGTAACAATGAAGATGAATTGTGACAACCAAGGTTATCTTTTGGTAACCTGTCCAATATATACAGATAATTGGTTAATTACATTTTAAATAAGTAATAAAACAGCAAAAATATTTTTAAAGGTGGATAATAGCTTACATAGCAACAAATGATGTAACTTCCTTGATATTTGGATTCAAGCTCAACTTGGAGATGGTGAAAGCACTTGAAACGCTTATATTTTCTATATATAGTTTTGAAAACAATTATTTATTTATATTTATAATTTATTTGAAACAAATTTAAAATTAAATTAATTTACCTTTCCAAATTTTGATTTTGCCAAATTGTAGAACACAAATAATTTTTTCTTCTGGTTTAGCAATTACCGCTTCGTTTACTTTCTCAGCAAATTGTCCCCATAACACAACTTTAAGACGTATATTCCTATAAGAAAGAAACGTTTTCCTTTTTTTTTGTAAATGAATCTTAATTTTTTTTTTGTACATAGAAAATGATAAAAGATTTGATCAACGTGACGACATAGAGAAAATACCTAGATTGACTTCAAACAGTTTCAATTTCCCATCATAATTACTAATCATGTAAATAAAAAAATGATTATAAGTTAAAGTTTAATTTCTTACTCTGGATTCCGTAGTTCAAGAGAAAGCTTTTTGGTGTCTTTACCATTAGCATATATATTTTCAATTTGTCCAACATTGCCTATTTGTCCAATTACATCTAAAAAAAAAAAAAATTAGAATGCAACAAAATTGTTAATTAAAATTAATACATATTTTAAATAACAACTTACCAATTAAAAAGTCTGTATTTAGTTTTCCACCAAAAATTTCGTTGAAATTGATAGGTTCAATTCCACTTAAATCAGAAGGAAAATGGTCACATTCTTTAACCTTCGTGGTAGACATAAATGCTATTTTGTATGCATTTTTGGTTGTCCGATATGCACCTACAGCATTGTTAACAATAAAATTATAGATAATATATGTATGACCTTCATGAAGCAATGTTTCGAATTGCTGTAACAATGCTTTCTTCACACACGCTTGTATTTTTGAGCCCTGTATTTGAAATCATATATTAGAATCATTTATATTCACTAATATTTTATATATTTTAAATAATTTCATGCTAATTATATATAATTAGGATAAAAATATAAAAGCCAACCTTTTGATCGATTAGAACTATTTCTAGAGATTCTCCCGCATATTTCCAGAGACGAACTATCTTAACTTTTATGTTCCACAAATTCTTGTATGGTTTAACATCAGAAATATCAGAAAAATAAGATATTTTATTTTCAAGAATGATTTTTTTGGGTATGATTTGCATTATGATTCTGCCCATTTCTTGGAGCAAACGGTGCATCACAACATAACCTTCTCTGACATGAATGAGGGACTTCTCCGCTAGGTTTTGCAGTGCAATATTAACACCCAAGTTAGTATCTGCGAGCAACAACTTGATGGTTGTGACTTCCATATGATTGAAAAGACATGCGATATGACGAAATATCGCTTGATCTTCTGCGCTACCTAACCCATCATAACTGATTCTTAGTATTTTCTCAATTTTACCGTCTAGATGTAGACCATTCTCAAGCCTTGGCAGTGTATCCATCCAGAACTCCTTATCCCTCCCTCGCAAATACTTACCCAAAAGATTAAGACCCAAAGGAAGACTGTCCGCATGTCTTGCAACATCAGCTACAAGCTTCTCAAAACCTTCAGGTGCATAGTTTTGCTTGAATGCAGATCGACATAACATCTGAAAAGCTTGCACTTTAGTTGGGAGACTAACTTCATAAATATGATCAATCCCATGAGCCCTTAAGAAGTGCTTATCATTTGTTACCACAATGATTCTGCTCCCACATCCAAACCATTGAGTTTGACCCACCAAAGTATCTAGTACCACTTGATCATCCAAATCATCAATGATGATGAGAACTTTTTGGTGCTTTAGCCTCTCTCGGAGCGCATCTAGATGATCTATCTTTATGTCCTTTTTCCCGAGAATTTCCGATAGGAAATGATTTTGTAAATGCAACTTCATGTTGGGGTCGTCCGGATTGGCTCTACTATAAATTTCCTTACTCTTATATAAAAAACCCCTGTCTATGAAAATGCTACCTTGGAAGTGTCGAGAAAGTCGGTTGAACAGAGCTCTTGCAATGGTAGTCTTACCAATCCCTGAGGAACCCCATATACCGACCATTCTCACTTCTTCAGATTCCAATTGCAAAAGTAAACTCATTTCAGCGATATGAGCTTCAATGCCAACAAGGTCCTCAGAATCCTTGGATGAAGAAAAAAGCAGTTTATCCAAAACATCATTGGCGATTACTTCAATCATTTTTGCTTCGTCATCCCTAACAAGGAGAAAACGATGATTTAACATAGATATGAAATAACTTAGATATTCAAAAGATGTATCTAAGCACATAATATTGAATAATAAAAACTCATACCAGGTCGCAGAATGAAATCCAAGCATATTAGCAACATCAGTCAACGCTTTCTTCCACTGATTTTGCAATTCCTCTGTATTTTTCTTGCAAGTCTCTTCAAAGATCATTCCAAAGTCACCGGTTTGATTCCTCACATGGGAAGGATCCAAACAGTAGAAAACTGGTATGACAATATTATCCTTACAATTAACGATCTCCAGCAACTCGTTAAGACACCAGCTTGAAGAAGCGTAGTTTTTGGAGAAAATGACCACTGCGATCCTCGAAGTCCTGATCGCTTGTACAAGTTCGGGCCAGAGGGAGTGGCTTCTCTCGATCTCATTGTCTTTGAAAACTGAGATCAATTTCCGATCGAACTCCTTGAGAAAGTGGCTACGGAAAGTGACGCGGACGTCTTCCCCTCTGAAGCTCAAGAAAACATCATATACCCAATTGAGAGACGAAGATGAAGAAGCCATTGAGAGAGAGAGTACGAGAGAGTGAGAGGAAGCTATAAACAAAGAATTTGGCGAGTGAGACTGTAAACATAAAATCAGAGGAGTAAGCTACAAACAAAGAATAAAACATTAACATTGCTATTTCACACCATTGTTTCTCGGACATTAACTCGTAACTGAGAAGATAAAAGTAGTTTAAAGTAGGAAACTTTAAAGTAGTTTCATGGAAAGAAGGAAGGAAGAAACTTTAAAGTAGAGTCTCGTGACCATTTAACGAGACTTTTTGGTACCAATCGAATCTTCCTGCATATATATTTGATTTTGAATGTATATATTTGAAAAAGGTATTCAACATACTGTATAAAGTTATTTTGTGAAGTTACAAAAAACTCCTAAGAAGAGAAAATTATACTAAGGGTATAAAATTACAAGTGGAGACAGGTTCAATAAAATCCTGGATAAATGATATTTAATTCCGAAAAAGTCTTCAAAATATCATTGAATAGAATAGAGTTATTAAATTGAGTTTACAAAAGAAGAAAAAAAAAATACCACTAGCTAAGAACGATACAGAAGGAAACATGGATTCACTGGCCTGAAATAGAGGCATATACCAACCAGACTTCCTCGAATTTTTGTGGAATGGAATATGTAAGTAACGTTTTATTTAGTTCTTCAAAAATATTAATCTATGTAATCAAAATAAGTCCAGGTCTAGTTGGGATTCGATTCGGGTTTTTTTGGATTTAGACTTGTAGACCCCATTCTGGTGGAGATATATTATAAGATTAAAAATTAACAAGTGGAGACAGATTCAATCAAATCTTAGATAGTATATGACATTTAATTCAGCAAAAGTCCTCAAAACATTATCTGAATCCAAGATCTTCAATTTTGATATCAATTTTTTTACAACACAATAAATTTGTTAGATTCTCGTAACAAACTAAAAGATAAATACGCCAATAATGATTATGAGTAAGAATAACAATAAATCCAAAGTAAAATATACCACTTTAAATACATATTTAAAACCTTGGCCAGATACAAATCTTGGCCCTGGATACTCTGGCACATTTGGAGAAGACGCAATGATTGGACTTTTTTAGGTCTGGATATGGCTGCGGATGTTCTGGTGGAGAAAGCTTTAGGAGATTCAGTCGATTAACACTCTTCTAATTCCACCCAGGTTAGCCACTCTTTACATGGAACTTCCAATTCCTGTGTTAAGAAATAGTTTTCTCCAAAGCTAAATCATCACAAATGTAATGTGGATAGCTTGTGTAAGCAGGAAAGTGTTTCCTCAGGCACTAGCTGGATAATTAGAGATCACACGGGACGCGTCAAAAACATTGGTTCAAAATGTTTTCCCAAACTCTTTTTTTTTGGGAAAAAAAAACACAAAAACATGTCGTGGGCAATTTTTATAGAATTTTTTTGTTAGTCATATTAAATAGATGTCGCTTCCACGTGGAATTTTGTCAAAACGTAACAGCTGTTAATGCGTTTTCCTTTTTTTTTTTTTTTGGGTCATCAATGCGTTTTCCTTCAGGCTCAAGTATTGTTCACTTTTCCTGTCTGTGAAATTTTCAAATGAATTGTTATAGAATTTTTAAATGACTTCAGATAAACCCAAAAGAGAAGGTCATTCATAAAATTGGGCTAATTTTGTTAATATCAGGGCCAAAAAAATTTTTAATTCTTTTTGAACCACTAACTTTGTCTATTGAACGTTTGGCCCAACCTTTCCGAGACCAGATATAAGCCCAGATTAGACCCAACATCAATTTTATGTCACTAACAGTAGATTTTGTTTTGTCAATGACTTTTTCGTTGATATTTGATTTAAATGCTCTGGTGCTCTAGAGGTCACTTTTGGTGATTTGCTAACAAAAATAATTTTTATAGATGGACACTAGTTTGGACAAATATATGTTTATTTTAGTTGATGACGTAGAGAGATTTGTTCTTGAGCTATTGCCTTGAAAGAGTCCTCAAAACTGAGTGAAGATTAGTTTCAAAACCGAGTAACTTAGTTTGATAGAGTAGAATCCTCAAGTTTCTACTTTCTTGAACCGAGAATGCAGAAGTTGTACCGGCACTTCCAGATGACTTACTTTTATATTTTACATCAATATATACAGCATAGTATATAAGAAATGTTGTTACAATTCACATAATTTTTGTTTATCTAACGAAAGACAAATTACATACACCTTTCTTCGAGTATGTGACAACACAAGGTCTCTTTCATTTGTTAAAACCTTTTAAAATCTTTTGTTATATCGACATCATCAGCATTTGTTACATGGATAAGAATGGTCTAACTAAACTTTTTGTGCAAGAAATACTTCAAAGTTCTTATCAAAGAATGATTATAGTAAAACCAATACTGCAGTTTCACATTTAACAAGAGTCAAATTCCAAAGAAGCAGATTCAGCTAAGAAAAGATAAACCAATATCTTAACATAGAGGCAATAATCCAAAACAGAGTCATCATAGCATTAACCAGAAACTTAGATAGTATAATCCGAAGGCGAAAACAAAATATAACCAGAAAACCATAAAAGCAAATCCAAAGTTGCAAAACAAATTAAAAAGAGACATGTTGCATCTAACGGGATGATGATGATGCTTCAACGATCATATCTTCTAAGTCTTCACTATTCAAAAAACAAGAAAAGTTTTCACTGTTCAGTTTCACTAATGTTCCTCAGACATTTCAGCTGCAACTTGACATATGTTTCCAATTCCTTCTTGAGACTTTTCAAAGGATTCTAAGCTTAGCTAGATTGATTGATGATTCTTTTCAAAGAATTCTAAGCTTGTTGGCAAAACTACTCATTTCAATATTCACAATCAATGATTCAGAGTGTTCTTCCTGAGTAATCTGCAAAAAGAAAAAGAAACTCAGTGGTCTATTATACTAAATAGAGAATGTTGAATAGAAGGAAACTCTAAAGAGAAATCTAACTTGAACATCAAGAAATCTAAAGAGAGAGTATTATTTGTAATTCTTGTTCACTTAACTATGCTATTAAGAGAGAAAAGGAAAAGCAATTATAGGAAGCTAAACATGCAGACTCACAAAATCAGTGAGAGCCGTTGAATAGATAGAAAAGACAACTATTCCTAAACTTGTCTTATATTTGGTGACACTTCAAGATAGGGTTTTCTTCTTGGTATAATCCATTAATTGTTTCCTTCAATAGACTACGTGCAAGCCAAACAATTTTATAAGCACAAAGAAAATCAAAACAGAAACAAACGAATTGGAACCAACTCTTTGGACAGTGGCAGATCTATTAAATAGAGTCCTTAGTAGAAGCTCCTATGCTCTGTGTCACAATTGATGTGGGAACTAAAATGAGATAGTTATTTGATGTTTGGGATACCTGAAAAGTCTCTCCTCCTAGTATCATGTTGTTCCATTATAAGTTATAATTGGCAAAATTACTCAGTTTCAAAACCGAGTAACTTAGTTTGATAGAGTAGAAGTTGTACCTGCACTTCCAGAGGACTTACTTTTATATTTTACATCAATATATATTGCATAGTATAAGAAATGTTGTTACAATTTCATATAATTTTTGTTTATCTAACAAAAGGCTAATTACATGTACCTTTCTCTTTCATTTGTTAAAACCTTTTGAAATCTTTTGTTATATCGCCATAATCAGCCTTTGTTACATGCATAAGAATGGTCTAACTAAACTTTTTGTGCAAGAAACACTTCAAAGTTCTTATCAAAGAATGATTATAGTAAAACCAATACTGCAGTTTCACATTTAACAAGAGTCAAATTCCAGAGAAGCAGATTCAACTAAGTAAAGATAAACCAATATCTTAACATAGAGGCAACAATCCAAAACAGAGTCATCATAACATTAACAAGAAACTTAGATAGCATAATCCGAAGGCGAAAACAAAAGATAACCAGAAAACCATAAAAGCAAATCTAAAGTTGCAAAACAAATTAAAAAGAGACATGTTGCATCTAATGGGATGATGATGCTTCAACGATCATATCTTCAAAGTTTTATCTTTTCAAATTCCTTCTAAGCTTGTTGGCAAAACTACTCATTTCAATATTCACAATCAATGATTCAGAGTGTTCTTGCTGAGTAATCTGCAAAAAAGAAAAAGAAACTCAGTCTTCTATTATACAAAATAGAGAATGTTATAGATGGAAAATCTAAAAAGAAATCTAATTTGACCATGAAGAAATCTAAAGAGAGAATATTATTTGTAATTCTTGTTCACTTAACTATACTATTAAAAGAGAATGTGTTCAATACATGAGAATAGTTTAGAGAGAAAAGGAAAAGCAATTATAAGAAGCTATACATACAGACTCACAAAATCAGTGAGAGCCGTTGAATAGATGGAAAAGGTTTATATTGGGTGACTCTTCAAGATAGAACATTATTTTCTTCAATATACTGCAAGCCAAACAATTTTATAAGCACAAAGAAAATCAAAACAGAAACAAAAGAATTGGAACCAACTCTTTGGACAGTGGCAGAATCTATTAATTAAATAGACTCCTTAGTAGAAGCTCCTATGCTCTGTGTCACAATTGATGTGGGAACTAAAATGAGATCGTTATTTGATGTTTGGGTTACCTGAAAACGTCTCTCCAGCTGGGGAGACCTTGTATCTTGTTGTTCCATTATAAGTTTTAACTGGCAAAATTACTCATTTCAATATTCACGCAATCAAAGATTCAAAGTGACATCTTGTGTTCCTCCTGGGTATCCGAGGCAGAGCAAAGCAGAGGTTTCTTGAGTGGTCCTTCACTCAATCTGCAAAGAAATAAATCTATTGTAGAAAATAGTGTTTGATTGATCCGCAAAAAGAATTGGGAGCTATATATATAGTATCATATTCAATACATGCTTAATGCTTACCTGCAGTCGCTTCCAATTTCTCTCTGTCTCTTCACAACTTTCTCAACAAACTCTTCACTGTGCTCAGTCTTATTAACCAAATTGTCTTCATCTGATTCAGAAACATGTGGAAGTCCGTTCTCCGGTAATGAACATTCCTCTAACACTCGTATACCCCATTCTTTTACTTTGAAGTCAGTCGGAAAATATGGAGCCTCACTCATATGAATATGCATATCCACGTGATCGTAGTTCCGTTGAGCTAGAGGAGCATTATCTTTATGTAGAGGGATACGACAGTCCATTATAGTTAACACACTATCCCTACTCTCCCGAATATCCGTATAATGTGTAGAAACACTGTTTAAGCCAACATCAAAGCTGTTCCCAAATCTGCCTTTAAACTCCCAGACTACCTTGATATGTAGAACTCCACGATTAACTGCACCAAGCCTCAATCTTAAGAATGGTTGGGAGAGAGGGACGTGAATTAGAGGAATGGTGAGAGAGGATATTCCAGTAGTACGGTGAGTGAAATATGATGGCACTTCTTCCCCTGACATTATGATGCTCTTGAAAATAATTGATTGTTGGCGAAGGATAGTTTCTGGATCCAAGTTGAAGCAGTCCATGAAACGGAGACTGACTTTAGGAAGCGAAGAGGAGGCCTCCTCGGAAACTGTGTCAATATTGTCTGCTTCCATCTCCACCCTACTTGGATAGCCACTCAAATCAACTCTAGTCAATGCCCCACAATCTGAAAAGTCAACTTGCCAGAGATGCTTGAGTTTAGAAATGTTTAGGGATACACATTTTAGCTTGCTGCATCCTCTCATATATAGGCTTTTGAGGTTAGAGAATTTCTCGATCTGCCAAGGAACCTCTTCAATCCCTGTTTCGAGTAGATAGAGCCATGTGATGTTGGCTGAGATTTCAGGAAAGCTCCTCAACCGTGAGCATCCATTGAACCTAAGCTCATCGAGATATTGGAAGTTGATTCCGGAGGGAAGAGTCTCCAGATTTCTGCAGTTTGCGATGGTCAAAAACTTCAGTTGATTGAGATTCTGAAATGAGGAAGGAAGTTCTACTAAACTTGGGATATTCTGGAGCGACAAGTGCGTCAAAGTGGGAGACAGCATCGCCAGGAAGGGCGTAAACGGCTGAACCAAATAAACAATTTAGAAATGTTAAACAAAATCACCAATAATACTTTTTTATTTTTAAGGTTTTTCAGTTGCAAATTACTGTGATTTTATGTGTAATTACCTTAAATTTAGAAAAGAAAAGAATAACATAACTGTTATAAAACATCTTGTGGACTCATTAACCGGCCCATTAGGCCTATTAAAGTTTTATCTTTCCCTTGTATCCCGAGACTCATATATATATATATATTCCCTTATCTCATTAATAAGATGGATCAGTTTACAACACGTTATCAGCACGAGTTGCTCCCTAAAACCCTAAAAACACAAAACGCGGTTACTGTTCATCCGGCGTTACTGTTCATCGTCACTGTTCATCGGCGTCACTGTTCATCCGGCGTTACTGTTCAAAACCGAGGTCTTTAGCTCCCGGTTCTAGTCCGTACAACCCCTTAAGGTGAAAGGTAAATCCGAAACCCTAAAAAGCTAAGAACCAACCATCGAATTCGGATTAGAGAAAGTGTAACCATTAAAACGAATCTTGATTGATTAAGCGATTGTTATTGCTTGTGTGATCTGATTGCTTGACTCGTTTAAGTTGCTAGAAAAGTTATTATTGCTTAAACCAAAGTCGCAAATTCAAAAACACTTAGCCATGGCCGAAATTTTAAAAACCTAAAACCTAAATCGGATCAAATCCGAAATCCCTAAAGTATAATCCGATTGATTGAGGTTGTCTAGGTTGTTTTTAAATTGATTGTTTCTATGATTGGTTACATGCTAAATTGCCAGAAATCAAAAACTAAAATCGCATGAACCCTAGAAACCTAGAAAAGTAAGAATCCTATTGTAAATAGGAAAATCCTAAAAACCCTAAATCCTATTCTAAATAGGAAAAGTTTAATCATAATCAATAAAAGAAAAACTTAAATAAAAAGAGGAAATTATCAAATCCTAAATCCTAATTAAATTGGAAAATTTCGAATCCTATTCAAGACAGGGAAACCTTATAAAATAGAAATTTTTCCAAAATAGAAAGTTTCCCCAAAATAGAAAGTTTCCATAAATAGCAATTTTTCATTTAAGGAAATTTTATTTTTCAATCCCATAACCCAAGAATCCTAGATTCATCAAAGCTATTTTTCCGAAATGAATGATCACTTAATGAAATCAATTGCATGTTTTCAGATGTCGAACATTCAAAAGGTTGAATTCGAGGCACTCAATGTCTCAGGAGATAACTATCTCTAGTGGGCCCTTGACACTAAAATTTTCCTCAACTCCAAAGGCCTAGGTGAATGCATCATCGATGGTAACACCGCATCTCTCATAGATCGGTTCCAGGCGATATTTCATATCCGCCATCACCTGGCCGAGAGCCTCAAAAATCAATATCTCACGATTGAGAATCCACTCGACCTTTGGGTGGCACTGAAAAAGAGGTATGACCATCAGAAAACGGTCCTATTGCCCCAAGCCAAGTTCGAGTGGAAGAACCTACGGTTCTAAGATTTCAAATCCGTTGACGCCTACAACTCCGAGTTATTTCGGATCGTTTCAATCATGAAACTATGTGGCGATGAAGTGTCTGACAATGAGCTGCTGGAAAAGACATTGTCAACATTTCACACTCAGAATATTGTGCTTCAACAACAATACCGCGCGATGAAATACGCGACATATGAGGATTTGATCTCTTGCTTACTCCTAGCAGAGAAAAATAATGAGTTGTTGATGAGGATATTTGCTTTATATTGACAATCTTGATTGATTTCGACATTTAGATATTTGCTTTATATTGACAATATTTATTTGGGCTTTGTTTGATTTTGATTTGTGTTCTTCAGAACTTATTATTTTTTTTTATTTTTTTATGCACACATTATTTTATGCAATGGTTTATTTAATTACTTATTTAAATCGTACCTCTTGTCTATTAAAGTTATGAACGAGCTCAAACACATCATTGTGGTGGACAGTGGATCCAGCCATACCATACTAAAAGACAAGAGATACTTCATAAATCTCATAATAAAAACCGCAAACATTAGCACAATAGCGGGTACCTCGAGCCTAATAGAAGGCCACGGCCAAGCCCATGTGTTGTTATCAAACGACACACATCTAGAAATACTAGATGCACTATACTCACCCAGTTCAAAGAGAAATCTATTGAACTTCAAAGATATAAGACTAAATGGTTTCCACATCGAAACTCAGGGTGAAGGGAACAAAGAATCCCTACTGATTACTAAGATCTCACACGGCCATAAACAAGTCCTCGAGACTATACCGCACTATCTACCGGCCTTTACTATGCTAAGGTCGTATGATTGAGGCTAATGTTACTATTAAAGCACGATTCAAAGATCACACTATTTGGCACGACCGCTTGGTCATCCCGCACGAATATGATGCGTAAATTGATTCAAAGTTCTAAAGGGCACACCCTTAAAGAAAACCGATTTTTCCTCGTAACCTCACGTGCACAATTGTTCACAAGGGAAGTTGATCACTCGGCCTTCACCACCAAAGTGTCTAAAGAGACCTTGAATTTTCTCGAACGAATCCAAGGAGACATATGTGGTCCGATCCACCCACCTTGTGGGACATTTCGGTATTTCATGGTTCTAATTGATGCATCGACCGTGGTCGCATGTTTGTCTATTGTCTTCTCGAAACCAAGCATTTGCTAGGTTATTGGCCCAAATCATCGATTGCGAGCCCATTTTCCAGATTTCCCACTTAAGACTATACGTCTTGATAATGCGGTGAATTCACTTCCCAAGCGTTTAATGAGTATTGTATGGCCATGGGGGTAAGGGTTGAACATCCCGTGGCACATGTCCATACACGAATGGATTGGCTGAATCATTCATTAAACGAATTCAATGGATTGCTCGACCATTACTCATGAGGTCGCAGCCTCCCCTGGCCTCATTGGGACATGCGGCCTTACATGCCGCCGAACTAATACGCATTCGGCCATCTAGTGAGCATAGATATTCACCATCCCAATTGCTAACGGTCATGAGCCGACATCTCCCATATTAAGACATTTGGGTGTTCGCCTATGTACCCATCGCACCACCACAGAACTAAAATGGGACCTCGAGGAGGATGAAATATATGTTGGTTTTGATTCTCCCACCATTATCAAATATCTTGAGCCGACCACAAGAGACCTATTTAAAGCCGATATGCGGATTGCCAATTTGATGAATCGGTATATCCCGTCTTAGGTGGAGACACACAAGCCGGTAAAGGAAATTTCATGGAATCAAACATCCTTACAATGGCAAGATCCTCGCACTCTGAATGTGATTCAGAGGTCCAAAAGATTATACACTTACAAAAGCTAGCTAATCAATTGCGATTCCTTTGACCCGACAGAGTAACCAAATCGTACATACCAAATTGTAATGCACCAAGATTTATAGATGTCCAAAAAAGGACAGACTCAAGTTGTTACGTAGTCCGCATCACGTAATAAACGTGGCAGACCATTAGGTTCCAAAGATAAGAATCCCTAAACCAAAGAGAGGTGCAACGGTTGAAACCGAAATTCCCGAAATAATGACATACTGCCGAGATTCACTCTAGTGAATCGATACAAGAGGTTGGGACGCCAAATCTCAAGGTTCCGAAGGATCAATAATAATGAAATCTCTATCAATTATAGCATGTCTGGAACTCAATGGAACAGAAAAGATGTCGACATAGATGCAATCTTTGCATACAAGGTAGATTTGAGGTCGCGCACACGCAAGAGGATCTAACCCACGTCTATAATTGAGTGCACTCGAAATAGATCGAGCTAAAATGGAAAGAAGCCATAAACGTGGAGTTAAACAAATAAAGAAAAAGAATGTGTTTGGTCCGATCATAAAGACACCATTCGATACTAAACCAAAGGACCACAAATGGGTCTTTGTGCGTAAAAGAAACGAACTCGGTGAAGTCGTTAGATACAAGGCACGACTTGTAGCACAAGGATTCTCACAGACCCGAATCGATTATGAAGAGACTTATTCTCCCGTGGTGGATGCAACTACTTTTCGATTCCTCATAAGTCCGGCCATAAAAGAAAATTTAGATTTGCGGTTAATGGATGTTGTAACCGCCTATCTCTATGGACCACTCGGACAATGAAATCTATATGAGATTACCGCATGGCATCGAGCTTAAAGATAAGCATGCATCTCGAGATCAAGACAGCATTAGTGAACAAATCCTTATATGGATCGAAACAAAGCGGACGTATGTGGTATAACCTGGTTAAGTGAATATCTCATCGTAGAAGGCTACAAAAACGATCCGATCAGTCCATGCATCTTTATCAAGAAATACGAAAACAAAGGATTTGTGATCATAGCATATCGTAGATGATTTAAACATCCTCGAACATCTCGTGAAATCGCCAAACAGTAGAATGCTTAAAAGCACTTGAAATGAAAGACCTGGGCAAAACTAAATTCTGTTTGGTGCTACAACTTGAAAGTACATCAAAGATGGAATCCTTGTGCATCAATCAAAGCATACATTGAAAAGGTACTCAAGAGATTCAATATGGACCAAGCCCACCCATTGACCAAACCCAATGGTCATGAGGAGCCTCGGATTGGACAAGGATCCATTCGGTCCAAAGAAGGACGATGAAGAAGTTCTCGGTCCGAAATGTCATATCTCGGTGCCATAGGAGCATTAATGTACTTGGCTAGTCACACTGCACTGCACATCTGTTTGCCGTGAGTCTCCCAGCTCGCTTTAGCTCATGTCCAACTAAAAGGCACTGAACCAGATTAAACACATCCTAAGGTACCAACACAAGGATGGGCTAGTTGGTTTTCACGATGCGTGATATCTATCGGATCCGCACTGTGCAGTGTCTCAGATCGGTTATGTTTTCACGCATGGAGGAACAATTATCTCATGGAGATCTATGAAGCATAATCGTTGCCACCTCATCTAACCATGCGGAAATCTTGGCCATTCACGAAGCTAGTAGAGAGTGTGTTTGGTTGCGGTCCATGACTCAAAGACATCCGATCAAATTGTGGTATGAACGAAGATAAGGAGCCAACGGTAATGTTTGAAGACAACGCGGCTTGCATTGCTCACCAAGGACGGTTATATCAAAGGGGATCTGACGAAGCATATTCTGCCCAAATTCTTCTTCACTCATGAATTACGTAGGATGGTCGTCAAAGTTCAAATAGGTCCGATCAAGTGAGAATTCAGCCGACCTATTCACCAAATCAATGCCGACTTCAACACTCCGGAAGCTCATTTATCAGATTGGGATGCGTAGACTTAAGGATCTACAGTGATGCTCAAATCAGGGGGAGTAATGCGTGTTGTACTCTTTTTCCTTCACCATGGTTTTTCCCACTGGGTTTTCCTGGTAAGGTTTTAATGAGGCAACATTCCCCAGCGCATTATAGAGATCCCGGTTGAGTATCAGGCACGGTTATTTCGTCCAAGGGGGAGTGTTATAAAACATCTTGTGGACTCATTAACCGACCCCATTAGGCCCATTAGGGTTTTATCTTTCCCTTGTATCCCGAGACTCATATATATATATATATTCTCTTATCTCATTAATAAGATGGATCAGTTTACAACAATAACTAGTATTATAAAGTTTTAAAAAGAAGACTATTATTTTTGAGCAATCTCATCTGGCGTAATCTCATAAGTAAATACCTCATATCAAATTAATTTAAAATGAGTTAAAATTAATAAAATAAAATACGAATAAAGATATACTAACATTATCATCGAATAATCGAAAATTCATTCCTATTAGTTCATTCTTTTTTCAATTTTTGTGTTTTCATATATGACTACATGCGAAAAACTTATAAAATACAAAATAAGTAAAACTATATTTTAATATTTTCATCAAGTAATCCTTATTCTTATCATATAAGCTCGTTACCTTTTTGAAATGTTTAAAGTTTTCACTTATGAATAATAAACACTATACTATACTACAACGATAAATACAATTTTTATCCAATTAAATTTATGTTAAATAACTGATATTGTTATTTTGAACATCAACATTCATTGTTTATTGGTTAATATACATGTCAAATGAATTAAAATAAAATAAAATAAATGTGAAAATTAATTGACCAATAACACACATTCTCATCGAATAATCGAAAATTCATTCCTATTAATTCATTCTTTTTTCAATTTTTGTGTTTTCATATAAGTAAAACTAATTGACCAATAATCATCGAATAATCGAAAATTCATTCCTATTAATTCATTCTTTTTTCAATTTTTGTGTTTTCATATAAGTAAAACTAATTGACCAATAACACGTAAAATTAGCATGTAAATTTTTTTTTTCTATTTTTTGTTAGTTTTCTTTTTTGCTTTTTATATTATTAATTTTTAATATCAACATTCATTGTTTATTGGTTAATATCCATGCTAAATGATTTTTTTTTTTTAAATTGATACATGTGAAAATCTAATTGATCAATAGAAAAGATAAAATTAGCATTTGTGAAATTTTTATTTGTTAGTTTTCCTTTTTAGGTTTTTCAAGTTTTTTCATGTTTTCACTTACGAATAAAAAAATACTATATTACATCGATAAATACAAATTTTATCCAATTAAATTAATGTCATATAAATTATATTGTTATTTTCAATTTTAACATTTATTGTTTATTGGTTAATATCTATGCTAAATGAATTTAAAAATATGATACATGTTAAAATCTAATTGACCAATAACACACACAAAATTAGCATATGTAAATATTTTTATTTCCTTTTTTGATTAATTGTCTTTTTGGTTAAGGAAAATAAAAGTTTTGTTTAGATATAGAAATGTAAATTAGTATATGTAAATATGTTTTTAATTAGTTTTAATAATTAGTTAAGAAAAAAAGGTTAAAGTTTTTAATACGTGTCAACATCTAATCGATAGACTTGACATGTGTCGCGATCATGTAAATGACTAATTTTCAAACCAAGTTTTTTTATAATAAGATTACTTTTCAATCATATTAAATTATTTAGAAATAAAATGAAATTAGTGTTTAAAAAAAAATTAGAGTCAGCAACAACGATTTTTTTTAAAATATAAAAGTGTTAGTTAGAGAGGTTGGAGAAAACATTAAGTTTAGAACTACATACCTTCACTCCTTTCCATTGTTTCCCATCACTCTCTTCTTTTGATATCTCAAGCCTAAAGAGATTTTCGAGATGTAAACTAGAAGGGAATTCTTCAATGTATGTATTCGATAGATTGAGAACTGAGATGTTAGTTGAGAATTCGGGAAATGTCCTCAACTCCGAGCAATATTTGAAGTTGAGGTGCTTGAGAGATATGAGGTTGAAGCCGGTCGGAAGAATTTTCAGACTTTTGCAGTATCCCATGTTCAATATCAACAGTTTATTGAGATTTCGTATAGAGGAAGGAAGCTCCACCAAACTCTCGCAATCCTCAAGACTAAGAAACTTGAGATTAGTAGCCATGGAAAGATCTGGAATATCTTTCAGGCTTGATGATCCATCCATATACATTTCCTTTAGACATGTAAGCGCCTGTACTCAACAAAAATTAAACACAAAGCTCGTTAGAATTTACACATCACATGACATGATTGTCATCCAAAAACTTAAATAAACATTGTGACCTCCCTCGTTATTAATAACATAAGAAATTATCCTCAAAACTTACCACAACTCCTTCCCACAGCTTATGTAGCTTGCTATTCCGCATTTCGAGCTTGACAAGGTTTTCAGGATGAAAATTAGAAGGCATACAACTCATTGGATATTTGGCCCAACTCAATAGTTTGAGTCTACGGGGCAAATAGTTGAAACTTTCAGGTAAGTGCAATCTGCCTTCTTTTCCAAAGTTCTTCGAAACAATTTCTAAGAAACGGAGATTACGCATCCTTTTGAAGGCTCCCTCATGTACATGCAACTTATCAATTTCACTTGTATCCAGTGATATACCTAAAACCTTTTGAGCACCCTGAAAAATATAAATATTAATGAGAAAGAGACAAACCCATACAATTCATCGTTTATCAAATGGCATTCCCTTAATCTCATATATACTTAGTTATGAAAGGACCACAAATAAAAAAAGAACTTACAATGCCTTCACTGAGTACATAACAAATATCACTTGGATCCACCAGAAATTCTCGTTCTCCAGGCTTGTCAATGGACTGTGTGCGAACAATTTTTCTGCCCATTTCTTGTAGCGAACGGTGCATCACCACATAACCTTGTCTTACATGAATGAGGGACTTATCAGCTAGGTTTTCCAGTGCAATAGTAACACTCAAGTTACTATCTGCGAGTAATAACTTGATGGTTGTGACTTCCATATGATTGAAAAGACATGCGATATGACGAAATATCGCTTGATCTTCTGCGCTACCTAACCCATCATAACTGATTCTTAGTATTTTCTCAATTTTACCGTCTAGACGTAGACCATTCTCAAGCCTTGGCAGTGTATCCATCCAGAACTCCTTATCCCTCCCCCGCAAATACTTACCCAAAAGATTAAGACCCAAAGGAAGACTGTCTGCATGTCTTGCAACATCAGCGACAAGGTTCCCAAAACCTTCAGGTGCATAGTTTTGCTTGAATGCAGATCGACATAACATCTCTTGAGCGCGCTCTTCAGATGGGAAACTAACTTCATAAATATGATCAATCCCATGAGCCCTTAAGAAGTGCTTATCATTTGTAACCACAATGATTCTGCTCCCACATCCAAACCATTGAGTTTGACCCACCAAAGTATCTAGTACAAGTTGATCATCCAAATCATCAATGATGATGAGAAATTTTTGGTGCTTTAGCCTCTCTCCGAGTGCATCTAGATGATCTATCTTTATGTCCTTTGTTCCGAGAATTTCCGATAGGAAATGATTTTGTAAATGCAACTTCATGTTGGGATCATCCGGATTGGCTTTCCTATAAATTTCTAGACTCTTATATAAAAAACCCCTGTCTATGAAAATGCTACCTTGGAAGTGTCGAGAAAGTCGGTTAAACAAAAGTCTTGCAATGGTAGTCTTACCAATCCCCGAGGAACCCCATATACCAACCATTCTCACTTCTTCAGATTCCAATTGCAACAATAAACTCATTTCAGCGATATGAGCTTCAATGCCAACAAGGTCCTCAGAATCCTTGGATGAAGTTAAAAGCAGTTTACCCAAAACATCATTGGCGATTGCTTCAATCATTTTTGCTTCGTCATCCCTAACAAGGAGAAACATAATAGTGAAGATCTATCTAAGCGCATAATAAATGAAATGATAAAAACTCATACCAGGTCGCAGAATGAAATCCAAGCATATTAGCAACATCAGTCAACGCTTTCTTCCATTTATTTTGCATTTCCTCTGTATTTTTGTTGCAAGTCTCTTGAAAGATCCTTCCAAAGTCACCGGTTTGATTCCTCACATGGGAAGGATCCAAACCGTAGAAAACTGGTATGACAATATTATCCTTACAATTAACGATCTCCAGCAACTCGTTAAGACACCAGCTTGAAGAAGCGTAGTTTTTGGAGAAAATGACGACAGCGATCCTCGAAGTCCTGATCGCTTGTACAAGCTCGGGCCAGAGGGAGTGGCTTCTCTCGATCTCATTGTCTTTGAAAGCAGTGATCAATTTCCGATGGAGCTCCTTGAGAAAGTGGCTACGGACAGTGACGCGGACGTCTTCCCCTCTGAAGCTCAAGAAAACATCATATACCCAATTGAAAGAAGATGAAGAAGCCATTGAGAGAGAGAGAGAGACTGTGTGTGAGAGAGAGTGAGAGAAACAAAGAATTTGGTGATTTATATAATATCAATGAAGAATCTCATTAACATTGCCATTTCACACCATTGTTTCTCGGACATTTCTCTTGCCAACTTGACTTAATCACGGCCACACAAGTCTTATCTTTTTAACTATTCCAAAAAAAAAAAGAAAAGTCTTCACTGTTCAGTTTCACTATTGTTTCTCAGACATTTCAGACTCAACTTGACGTATGTTTCCAATTCCTTCTTAAGACTTTTCAAAGGATTCTAAGCTTAGCAACTTGCTCGTGTGAAAATGAGGAAATACTACATCAAAGAAAGACACAGTCTCACTTTTTAGCTTAATTTAAGGATTTAAAATTTTAGAGTGGAGGCATTGAATTTGTTACACACAAGTCACAACGATTGAATTTAAGATTATTCGATATAACATTTCTAAGAAGCTCTAGTCTGAAGCAGAGACATCTATGGCCTAATTAATGCTTATTATCAAATCCAATCTTATTATCAAAATGTTTTTCCAATTAATCTTGAAAATAAAGACATAAGAGACACCGAAAATGTTCAGTTCACGACTAATCCTTATTGCTTAATTACATTATTCAACTTCCTCAGTCTCCTCACCACTAATGAATTACTTTTGCTTCAGTTGGTATCAATCATATAATCCGCGTACTCCTCTTTGGTTTTTCAACAGCAGATTCCACATCACATCCCCAAATCATTTTCAACAACTCGGAAATTATCTGGTCAGGACGTTTAGCGTTAATCCTCATTTTATCCATTGATTTCTTCCTCAAAACTCTCATTCAAACTATGTAAATTGATGAGTATAGCTTTTATTTAAAATAAATGTGGCCTTTAAAACCTGACGGTATTAAATCACCAATAATATCTTAAAGATATTTATTTCCTAGTTAGTTACGAGAATGTAACAAATTTATTGTGTTGTGAAAGAAATTGATATCAAAACTGAAGATCTTGGATTAAGATAAATCCCGTACTAAGATTACAAAAAGGATCCGAATTACTCTATAAACACGCCAATAATAAATATGAGTAAGAATAACAATAAATCCAAAGTAAAAGATGCCTCTTTAAATGCAGATAAAAAATCCATAAAGACTTAGAAAAACCATCGACTAAAGTAGAAGTAAATCAGGGAAATTAATTAATGATTTTTAGATTGTTGAATAAAATAAGAAATGCTTTAATTATGCAAATCTGAGAACGCATTTTATTTTATTTTCCACGTGGTTGAGTATTTAATTGTTTTCAAACACCAATACATTTGCACAAAATTTATTTTGTTCTCTTTCAATAAATTTATTTCTTTTTTATGTTCCGGAAAATATTATTAACACAAAATAAATAAATAAAGCTTAAAAGTGAAATATATCCTTCCTTCAGACAGATGAAAGAAACGTCATGAAAGCCAGTGAATGGGTGAAGGAAGGAATTAATCCCCTGCGACGCGATTCTTTAATCACTTGCGCTCCACGGATCTTATATGTCCCAAAAAGTGTTTTAACGGTGAGATTATGTATGATCCTTTTTGTTTTTTTTTTTTGCCGTGCTCGGAAATTAGTAAAAAGTGCTTTTTTTTTTTCCTTTTTTATAGTTTTTAAATTCCTTTCAAACTCCTTTATTATTCAAAAAGTTTAGTTATCATTGGTTCTATAATTCTGTGAAAATCTAATATTATTGAAATATATGAACTTTTTACAGTTGTACATGAGATGTGAGACGTGTCCTTCGCCCTCCAAGCTCTTTCCTTTTCTTCTCTGCACATTAAGAAAACGTCACATTATGGGCCTGTACATAGTCCACCAGAATTCAATGCGTTACTTCTTGCTACAAAACGAAATAAACGTAGGCGTTTTGCAATTAATTGCAAATCAAACACATAACTGCAAGTAAACGCCTCATTAATCACAATATATAGGAAACCTACTTTTATTCAATAAATTGTTGACAAAAAGAAGATCAATTAATTTTTAAATTGTTACAACTACCTTTCCTACAGTAAGTATATACTCCCTGGATTTTACAAAGAAGAAGTAATTAAATAATTCACAATACAATACCCAAAAAAAAAAAAATGGCTGCAGCCTTATTCACAGTCATCGTGATGGCTGCATTGGCATCTGCAGCCACCGGTTTGGCTCAGTCTCCTGAATCAGACCACTTGGTTAACCAATGTATGGCCAAGGTATCTTCAAGGTGTGCGATGTATGTCACGGCCGAAATGTATAACCATGGTCCGTTGAAACATAACGGATGTTGTCTAGAGGTTTATCACATGGGACGTGTTTGTCTTCACATCGTGACAAAGTATGTAATCGAGACACTTTTGCCCAAGCTTGATGGTGTTGAGAAACAAGACTCTCTCGAGAAAAGCACACAAATATGGTATCATTGTGTTCCCGTTTAAATTTGCGAAAAATATCGTTATCTTATTAATGGAAAAAAATGTATGGGGATTTAAAAATAAATCCAAACTAAGGCTTATATTAGTAGTAGATTAATGCTATACTAATGATTTTGTTGTTTTCATGTCAAAATTTATATGTAATTAGGCTTATATTCAATTGAAATAAAGTTGGGCCTTTATCTGTATATGCTCTTGTTTTCTCCAATGATATGTCTGGACAAGTAGGATTCGAATTCACATATGACAGATAGAGCTCTGATGTGAACAAACGCTATCCCAAGGCTCGATCGATCTTTCCGTTATGTCGTCGAATTTTCTGTGTCTTCCTCTCTCTAACTACGGAGAAAACTTAAGGATACAAATTGTAAGAGAACTTAATTTGATTAATCTTTTTCTTGCGAATTTTGTCTGATATTTAGGCGGAATCTTTTGGTCACTTGATAAGCAAGGAATGAAAGAGATCATATAAAAGATCGATCGAGGAATAAAACGACACGTTGTACTGGTTTGAGAGCGTTTAAACGACACGTTGTACTGGTTTCAGAAATTTTCTTTTTTTTCGTCTGAATTGTTAAATCTTTGTCTAACTAGCTGGAATCTAGGGTTTAGATTCGGAGGTTCATCGTTGCAGAGTTCTTCGAGCTTTTTTTTTTTCTTAGGTGTTCATCTTAAGGTAAAATTTAGTTTCGATTCTCTTACGAATTTCAATTCTAGACTTGATTTTTTCAGGAATCGTTGTTAGTATCTTTTGATCGGATTGGTTTTAACAATGTTCGTTTGGATTTTATCTGGTTTTGCTTCTAATCGATTGATTTACACTGTTTTATTGCGATTGATTGATTCTACTTGTGAATTGTGATTATGATCGAGGAACTTGAATTGTTGTTTATATGTTCGCTCAAAATCAAACACTATTCAGAACCGTTGTGTTTTTTTTTTATACTTTCAATTTGGAGTAAATCTCGTCCGTAGATCTTCCAATTTTTTGGGATTATTTTTTATTTTTATTTTTTTGCAGCTAACAATGGAGTTGGATGAAGTTAGTATCGAGGAACTTGAAGAAGATGAGGAATGGGATGAACAAGTTCGACTGTGTTTAAAGATCAGGGCAACATCATCACGAACCAGAACCCGCAATTTAGGTTCTAATAGTCCAGAAAATGTAATAGATGTTAGTACAAAGGTAAACGGGTCCTTGTATCCGAACAACGAAGATAGAGAAATGTGTTACTGTATTGAAATATATAATATGTTTTTTGTTGGCAGGAATCGAAGGAAGGCCCAATTTGCCATCAGTGCTTGAAAGGGGAAAGGATAACTCTTCTCATTTGCAGTGAATGTGAAGAGACGATGTACTGTCTTCAATGTATAAGGAAATGGTTAGTTTCTTTAACTCTGATATATTTTTCTGTCTTGTAATAAATTATCCTTACTCTCTCTGTGGTTTGTTGCAAGTATCCACATCTATCTGAGGATGATGTCGTTAATAAATGTCCTTTCTGCTGCAAGAATTGTAATTGCAGCAAATGCTTGCATTTGAATGCTTTTATCGAGGTATAATGAGATTATTTCTAGCAATCCATTTGCAGAAGATTTTTTTTTTTTTTTGGTTGGTATTTATGATTTTTTTCTTTATAGACATCAAAGAGGGAACTCGCGAATTCTGAAAGAAGCCATCATCTCCAATACTTGATTGTATTGATGCTTCCGTTTCTGAATAAATTGTCCCATTCCCAGAAGCAAGAGATTGAAATTGAGACAAAGGTTCAAGGTATGAATCTTGCACTACTAAGACATAGTTTCTGTTGCTAAATGTGATAATTTTGCTAACATGACCTGTTTCTGTAGGATTACTTCCTTCTGAAGTTGAAATAACTAGGGCAGTGATCATTGTGCAACTTCAATTGTTGACTTGCACTGAAGCTGCCCAAAATGCTCTTATGAACTTTGTTTGAAGTGCTGTCAAGAGATTCGTGAAGAATCTCTTTCCGAACGCCCTGAAATGAAGGTACACTATGTTGACAAAGGATACCGATATATGCATGGTTTAGATGCTGCAGAACCGAGCTCCTCTTCCACTTCTGAAGACGAAGAAGCTAACCCATCTGACATTAAGTGGAGACTTGGTGATAATGGAAGCATCACTTGTGCACCGGCAAAGCTAGGTGGTTGTGGTGATTGTATGTTAGAGCTTAAGCGAATCCTACCACTGACGTGGATGTCAGACTTGGAGCACAAAGCAGAGACTTTCTTGGCATCATACAGTATTAGCCCTAGAACGTTGAGCTGTAGGTGATCTCTTTTGGAGACTGAGATGACAAGGAAAGCAGCTTCAAGGACAAAATCAAGTGACAATTACCTTTTCTATCCTGGATCTCTTGATGTCTTGAAGGAAGAAGAGCTTCTACATTTTCAAGAGCATTGGGCAAAAGGTGAACCAGTAATCATTAGGAACGCTCTTGATAAAATTTTGACAAATTATTCTATCTATCCCAATCTGTTAACTAACAAAATTGTGGAAATTAGATCTTGCGGTTTCTTAGTTAAGAGTTTCATATATTATTTACTAACAATATAGTTTTCTAAATGGACGAAAATGCATCCGTATCACTATTCATCATGCTTGTTGAATAATTATCGGCGAATGAAAGTTATCATAATAATTTAAATTTACTGAAAGACATATATTAGCAAAAACTATCCAAAAGTTTATGTAAACTTTCCAAAACGTATGAAAACTTGTATATGTGGAAATACTTTTTGTAAGTTCAAGTTTTCTCAATTTCAGTCGAATAGTTAATTTCATGCATGTATTAAATCAATCACAGCCAAATTACCAATGAAAAAACAATTGAGTTTGTTATGTCCATAATTTTAGCAGTAGATTTTGTTCTGTCAATGATTTTTTTTGTTGATATTTGATTTAAATGCTCTGGTGCTCTAGTGGTCACTTTTGGTGATTTGCTAACAAAATAATATTTTATAGATAGACACTAGTTTTGAAACGCTTCTTTATCCATAAGGAAGTCCCAACCACTTTGGTGATGTAGAGAGATTTGTTCTTGAGCTATTGCCTTGAAAAATTCCTCAAAACTGAGTGAAGATTAGTTTCAAAACCGAATAACTTAGTTTGATAGAGTAGAATCCTCTAGTTTTCTATTTTCTTGAACCGATAATGCAGAAGTTGTACCTGCACTTCTAGAGGACTTACTTTTATATTTTACATCAATATATATAGCATAGTATAATAAATGTTGTTACAATTTCACATAATTTTTGTTTATCTAACGAAAGGCTAATTACATGTACACCTTTCTCCGAGTATGTGACAACACAAGGTCTCTTTCATTTGTTAAAACCTTTTGAAATCTTTTGTTATATCGCCATAATCAGCCTTTGTTACATGCATAAGAATGGTCTAACTAAACCTTTTTGTGCAAGAAACACTTCCAAGTTCTTATCAACGAAAGATTATAGTAAAACCAATACTACAGTTTCACATTTAACAAGGTTCAAATTCCAGAGAAGCAGATTCAAGTATGTAAAGATAAACCAATGTTTTAACATGAGGCTGCACAACCCACATTTCTCTACATTGTTTTCTCCAAACTCTTCACTGTGTTCAATCTCATTAACAAGTCCTTGAAGAGGTGTATATTCCCTTCTTCCGCTTCTCTCTGTCTCTTCACAACTGCCTCAACACACGCTTCAGTGTGCTCAGTCTTATTAACCAAATTTTCTTCATCTGATTCACAAACATGTGGAAGTCGGTTCTCCGGTAATGAACATTCATCTAACACTCGTATACCCCATCCTTTTTGTTAAGTTTAGTTCACTCAACAAGACACTCAAAAACGGAGCAAAACACAACTACTCACAGATTTCACAACGAACAAGAAAACAGAGTTGTTGCAGGTTTAGTAGATGCAGATTAAGTAAGAGATGAAAACTTAAAGACAAGAGGATGCAGAGTAAACAAGTTGATATATCATGGATTTTACCCGTTTTTAGCCATGATATAAGTCGTTTTATCGAGTCTTTCTAGTGCTTTTTCTATCATTTTAGAGTCTTTTCAGGTTTTAGCACGTTTGGGACGAAATTGGAGATTTAGGAGACATTTGAAGCTTTTTGGCAATTCGTTGGAAGACTTTCCACCGTTAGATCGAGCTGAAATTTTGACACAAGATAGATCTTTGATTTAGCTTTCGTTTGCAAGTGGTTTGAAGGAAATCCAACGGTGCGATCAAAAGTTATGCCAGTTGTCGTGAAGACAGTCCAGTCTGGCGAGCAGAAGAAGTGTCCTGGTATCGACCGATACCAATTTAGTATCGATCGATACCGACGTAAGATGCCCAATACTTTCACCATAAGAAGCCCAATACTTTCCCTTATTTACAAAGAGGCCCAGCTCGTGTTTTTAGACCTATTTAAGTAGTTTTTAGTCATGAGGTCAAGGGGGACGACAGACTTTACTTTGGATTCTGGATTTGAGAGCTTTTGTGAGGGAGACGGATCTGAGACTTGTTCATCATAGAGAAGATCCCGAACCCTTGTTTTTATTCTTTTGTTTAATTTCATGATTTATTCAGTTATGTTATTTGTTTCATCTATCATGTCTGAGTAGTCTCCTTTTAGGTTTAGGGTTTTCTCATATGGATTTCTCTGATTTGTGATAATTGATTTGTTAAGGTTCAAAATCTGAATAGTTCTTCACCATAGGTTGTTCTCAAAGCTATTTCTAACCTGATCACTTAGAACATAGAACCTAGATTAATCGATTAGGCACGACAGTGCAATTGAGTAATCTGATAAAGCCTAGGGTGAGCAATTTGATTATCTGCAAAGAGATTTGGGTTAATTGAATTGTGAACATATCAAACTTGAATTAATTGCTGGTTTAATCTGTAGGATTTACAAAGAGATTTGGAATTCTAGATTTTAGACTTAGTTAGTTTTCACAACGAGTTGGTCAACTATACTATCGTGTTTGAGTTTAAGAACGGCACTTAATTGAATTGAACCTTGGTTGTTTGATTATCATTTATCCTTGATTTCCTGAGAGTTACCCTGAGCCTGATCTTTCCCTGAATTTAATCAACCAATCATATTTATCTCTTCTGTTTTACTATTCAACTTGATTTACTTAGCCTAATCTTCGCTGATTTGCTTATTGTGTGATTTTCCCGAGTCCTTGTGTTCGACCGTTATACTGCAGAATCGCTTTAGTATCTTTTAGGGTATTAATTTGAGCATATCAAATTTGGCGCCGTTGCCGGGGACTCTAAAAATTCACCATTAGAATTTTAGTTGTCGATTTTGTCTAAGTTCGTCGTCAGTATCGATCGATACTCTATTGGTATCGATCGACACTGAACGTCTGTTTTTAAATTTTGGTTACTTAATCTCTCGTCTTTTGATTTTCAGGTGTATGCATCAGCGTGCTACCAGGAGAAAGAAAGACACACCACTGATCAATCTCTCCCTCACAGAGCTAGCAGAGCTTGAACGCACGAATCGAACAAGGAAAAGAACTACAGTTGAGATGGATCTTCCACAAGGTTTGGTGCATGACGAGGAAGGTGAACAACTACCTCCTCCACAACAACCCCAAGCTGTTGCTGAACGGACGCTTGGCGAGTACAACCGACCGGATCAATTCTATGCCAATCGTGCAGCGATCCGTATTCCGACTTTCCAGAGGAATGACTTTGAGCTGAAGCCTGCTTACTTCACTCTTGTTGGACAGCACCCTTTCACCGGTCTCTCTCATGAGCACCCTATGGATCACATCGAGAAATTCGAGGACTTGGTCACCAGCATGAAGTACAATGGAGTTCCACAGGAATATCTCTTTTGTAAGCTCTTCCCATACTCTCTTGGTGGAGAAGCAGCTTACTGGCTGAAGCAGTTGCCTCCCGGATCTCTCGCTACTTGGAATGAGACCAAGAACGCTTTCCTGAACAACTTTTATGACGATGCGAGATCAGAGGAACTCAGGAACAGGATATCTCAATTTTCTCAGGGTCCAACAGAAGCGCTCAAGGCTGCTTGGGTGCGATTCAGATCCTACCAGAGAGACTGTCCGCATCACGGTTTCACTCAAGTTCAGTTGCTCGGGGTATTTTACAGGGGTATTGATTGGCGGTATCAGATGGCATTGGATTCTGCAAGTAATGGGAACTTCAACACTAGGGTTCCAACCGATGCTGTGAAGCTGATTGAGAACTTGGCGTCTAGTAATAGCACCAAGAATGCTGATTTTGAGCGAAAGCGGCTCGCTAGTGTTGCTGATGGTTCGCAGATTGCTGAGGTTCAGGCGAAGCTGGATACAATGCATAATCTGTTAGTGGGGAAGACAAAGAAGGCTGTACATTTTGCTGAGGAAGTAGAGGAGATTAAAGATGAAGCAGAAGATGTTAACTACATTGGTGGTTCTGGTTTTCAGGGTCAGCGATTTGGTTACAACAACAACTGCGGTTTCAACAACAATCAGCAAGGTGGTTACAAGTCTGGAGGTAACCAATCTGGTTTTGGTGGCACTCAATTCACCCAAAAACCACTTCAGAGCAGTGATTTCACTCGCCAATACGGTAATTCAGCTTACCAACCACTTTCTCCTAGAGCTGCAGAGAGTAAGACGGATATCCTCTTGGAACAGATTCTGCAGGGACAAGAAAAGATGATCGTTGATTTTAACAGAAAGCTGGATAATGTATACAATGATCTGAGTGGGAAAATCAACGCTCTCGAAACCCATCAGAAGATGCTGGAGAATCAATTAGCTCAGACATCAGCAGCTGTCAAAGGAAAGACAGTTCAACCACAGCATGGACATGTCAATGCAATCACTTCGAGCGCTAGAAAAGAGAATTTTGAGCCTGAGATGACTGTGTACGTATGCAGTGATACTAGTATCGACCGATACCTGCTTGATATCGATCGACACTTCCCGAGACCTGCTGTAGATTTGAAGGTTGCTGAAGATAAAGCTAAGAATTCTGACATTCCACGCGTATCGATCGACACCCTTATCTGTGTCGATCGACACCAACCCGCAGAAACAATACAAAACTCCAGTGTCGATCGATACTCATCTGGTATCGGTCGATACCCTTCGCAAGCTGAATCAATGACTGAGAAAAGGACAGAGATGGTTGAGGAGCGGGTATACAAGCCAAAGCTACCTTACCCTGTTCTTCCCAAGCTGACAAGAGAAGAGTGGGAGGCTGCTAGAAGCAAGTTTTTGTCAGAAAAAAGGGTTACAAGACCTCCCGTCGCTGATACACCACCACCGCTGAGACAGTTGACAAAGAGGGAAGACCCAGGGAAATTCTCAGTTCCATGCTCCATCTCTGGAGTAAACTTCAAAGAGTCTCTCGTTGACTCAGGGTCTAGTGTCAACGTCATGTCAAGGGAGATTGCAGAGAGATTGAAAGCTGATATGAAATCTCCTAACACGCTTCTCACATACGCGAATTCTTCTAGCTCACTCCCTTACGCTACCATTTTTGATTTACCTGTTAAAATAGGAGATTGTCTGATTCCTACTGATTTTCAGGTTGTGGAGATGAGCCAAGGATCCACGGTACCCTTGATTTTAGGGAGATCATTTCTGGCTACTGTTGGTGCGATCATGGACACGCCTAATAAGAGACTCTCTTTCTCTTTCATTGACAGAGACGTCTTCTACGATGTCATTCCTTCTAGAGAAGCACCCAGACTTGTCTCGTGCATCACCATTGCCTCGGGCGAGCCTCTGAAGATCGAACCAAAGGTCGCAGATGTTTCAAATGAACCCCCCCAACACCCCAAGAAGGTTGCAGGGAAGACCAAGGCAACAAAGACTAAAGCGACGAGCAAGACGATCAACGTTGCTGCTAATTTCACTTTGATTCCTCAGAAGTGTGATGGAGATTCGATCGAATATAAGGTTAAGTGCAAGGGAACCTCAAAACCTTTCTCTAAGGTTAGAGTTCTCATTCCTACGGAGATGAAAGAGAAAAAAGAGGATCTGATGAGCAAAACTCTGAAGCTTGAGATGTCTGGCTGTGGGGTTTATCTCGGAGTGAATTCTCCATCTTGTCCCGACTGATGTCTTAACTAACGTCAGGTTCGTGACAATAAACAAGCGCTGGGTGGGAGGCAACCCACCAATTAGGTCTGTACATACTGATTTCGTTTTTGTTTTTGTTCTGTGTAGTGAATCGGATTTTGGACATCAGCGTCGATCGACACCACCTGGTATCGGTCGACACCAATCGGTCAGAAGTGCCTCCATGAATGTTAGTATCGATCGATACCATCCTGGTGTCGATCGATACTGAGACTTTGGTAACCCCTCTTGTTCTTAATCCTTCCCATTCGCTCCATTTGTTTTCCTTCACCTTCTCTAGGCTTGATAAACACTGGGGACAGTGTTGTTTAAGTCTGGGGGAGGTAGTTACTGACATTGTGTTCTTTTTGTTTTTGTTTTTGCGTCTAAAAAAATTTATAAAAAAATTGTTTTTAATTGAGTCAAAACAACTTAGAGTTTTCTGAATGGCGCTTGGTTTTGTTGTTCTGATTTTGCTTTTGAGTGACCACTGTTTCAGGATTAGTTTCAGTTCGACTAATGAAAAATCCAAAGGATAACCAGCCAGCTAGAAATCACCCATGTCTCCAGCAATGTTCTTCACAAGCTTTAGCCAAATTTTGCACTTCATCTACGCGGTTAGTGTTCTTAGAGCTTGATTCATCATTCATATCTCGCTAAAGAACCCATCATGTTTGAAAAATTGTGGTATATCTCCCCCGTGAAAATTGTTAGATACATACTTGCGTTAAAACAGGTAAAATCATTATAAAAGATGAAATGATTTCCGCCGAGTAGAGGGGTAGGAAAATTTCCTATGACCCCATTATTCTACTTGGATAAGGGATGATCACACGAAAGCCTGAAGTGAGGGGTAGGAAAATTTCCTATGACCCCATTATTCACCTAAGACTTTTGATACATTGAGAGGGTAAGAACCGGGGATTCGGTAGCAAACACTATCAATACTCGCGTTTCGGACCTTGATTTGTATATGCTGTTCAAATAAACCTGCGCTGTTGAAATCTAATGAGAACTGATTATGAAATAAGTCTGGGGGAGATAAAGAATACCGGAAAGCAATAAATGTTGTTGAATAAATGGTTCTTTGGCTATGATATTGTATGGGCAAGAATCTAGAAGGTTCTTGAACACTGATTGCAGCGATGAAACTGGCGATGAGAGCTTGGATGAATATTGGTGTGAGATAATGAGTGAAGTCTTGGGAAGTTGGGATTCCTACGGAGAAGTACATGGTGGTTAGATCTGGAGCTGATCAGGCAGCAGTGGGCGCTTGGGAAAAAGGATCATTACAGCGATTTCGGTAACAGGTCAAGTCTCTAAGGTTTTTCAAACCTCTTTCTCTAACTTAGTTTTCTGTTTTGCTTGAGGGCAAGCAAAAGGCTAAGTCTGGGGGAGTGATATATCATGGATTTTACCCGTTTTTAGCCATGATATAAGTCGTTTTATCGAGTCTTTCTAGTGCTTTTTCTATCATTTTAGAGTCTTTTCAGGTTTTAGCACGTTTGGGACGAAATTGGAGATTTAGGAGACATTTGGAGCTTTTTGGCAATTCGTTGGAAGACTTTCCACCGTTAGATCGAGCTGAAATTTTGACACAAGATAGATCTTTGATTTAGCTTTCGTTTGCAAGTGGTTTGAAGGAAATCCAACGGTGCGATCAAAAGTTATGCCAGTTGTCGTGAAGACAGTCCAGTCTGGCGAGCAGAAGAAGTGTCCTGGTATCGACCGATACCAATTTAGTATCGATCGATACCGACGTAAGATGCCCAATACTTTCACCATAAGAAGCCCAATACTTTCCCTTATTTACAAAGAGGCCCAGCTCGTGTTTTTAGACCTATTTAAGTAGTTTTTAGTCATGAGGTCAAGGGGACGACGTACTTTACTTTGGATTCTGGATTTGAGAGCTTTTGTGAGGGAGACGGATCTGAGACTTGTTCATCATAGAGAAGATCCCGAACCCTTGTTTTTATTCTTTTGTTTAATTTCATGATTTATTCAGTTATGTTATTTGTTTCATCTATCATGTCTCGAGTAGTCTCCTTTTAGGTTTAGGTTTTCTCATATGGATTTCTCTCGATTTGTGATAATTGATTTGTTAAGGTTCAAAATCTGAATAGTTCTTCACCATAGGTTGTTCTCAAAGCTATTTCTAACCTGATCACTTAGAACATAGAACCTAGATTAATCGATTAGGCACGACGGTGCAATTGAGTAACTGATAAAGCCTAGGGTGAGCAATTTGATTATCTGCAAAGAGATTTGGGTTAATTGAATTGTGAACATATCAAACTTGAATTAATTGCTGGTTTAATCTGTAGGATTTACAAAGAGATTTGGAATTCTAGATTTTAGACTTAGTTAGTTTTCACAACGAGAGTTGGTCAACTATACTATCGTGTTTGAGTTTAAGAACGGCACTTAATTGAATTGAACCTTGGTTGTTTGATTATCATTTATCCTTGATTTCCTGAGAGTTACCCTGAGCCTGATCTTTCCCCTGAATTTAATCAACCAATCATATTTATCTCTTCTGTTTTACTATTCAACTTGATTTACTTAGCCTAATCTTCGCTGATTTGCTTATTGTGTGATTTTCCTGAGTCCTTGTGTTCGACCCCTGTTATACTGCAGCAACTGCTTTAGTATCTTTTAGGGTATTAATTTGAGCATATCACAAGTAAAGAGCACACACGATTTAACGAGTTCAGTGAGCAATGAGCTCACCTACATCTCGCCGAGACATAGCTCGGAATCCACTATAATAGAGAGTTTTTACACACATCAAAGTAAGATCTGTTATAGGATATTAACACTTAAGTTCTACCCTTCAACAATCTAAAGATGCAAAGAAAACCCTTGTCCAAGACTTATATCTCCCAAGTGTTTCCCAGTGTTTCCCCTCTCACTCTCCTTCAAGATGCTCACACCCCCGTAGCAGCTGCTCTGCATATTGACATGCCTTTTATAGACGCTTCAAAAAAACAATACAAATGACCTAGCTTGATCATGTCTAGGTTCAGTGTACAGAAGCGTCATTGTCTCTGGCATAAGGTGACAAGCATCCGTACGCCTTGTTGTCACCATCACAGAATATGCAGGTTGCTTTTGTACCTGCAAAACCAGCTGCCTGACCTAACCATAGTCTGCTTTTGGTTTCACCAAGGTTAGTACAAAATGGGAGTAAAAGAATAAGTTACTGATGGCTTTCCCGCCAGCTCTCATTACCTTTGATCTTTGAGTTCTCACAACTCAACAATTCTCCACCTAAGAAGTAAAAAGATAAAAAAAAATACTAGCTGCAACCTCTGCTTGTGGATTCCTGTCTCGGTTCCTGAGTTTACTACTCAAACTTAGCTCCCAGCAAGCTCAAAGCGTTCTTAAGCTTGCTTGTAGCCAAGATTTTAGTGAAAATATCAGCTGGATTCTTCTCTGTTGATATTTTCTCAATCTCTACATCCCCACTAGCAATGATATCTCGGATGTAATGGAGCTTCACATCAATGTGCTTTGTTCTTTCATGATGCACATTATTCTTGGACAATGCTATTGCACTTTGAGAATCACAGTGGATCACTACACTCTTCTGATCATAACCAAATTCCCTTAGCAGCCCCTTCAACCAAACTGCTTCTTTCACAGCCTCTGTCAAGGCCATATACTCAGATTCTGTTGTAGAGAGAGCTACAACTCTCTGCAATCCTGATTTCCAGCTTATAGTGTTCCTTCCCAAAGTAAATACCAGCCCAGATATGGATCTCCTCTTGTCTGGATCAGCGGCAAAGTCTGCATCACAATAGCCTGTGATCTTGAAATCCGAGTTTTTGGAGTAGTGAAGCTTCATTCCTAGAGTACTTTTTATGTATCTCAAAACCCACTTCACACCCAACCAGTGTTCCTTTATTGGTTTACTCATGTATCTGCTCACAATGCCTATAGGATAGGCTAGATCAGGCCTTGTACCCACCATAGAATACATTAAGCTTCCCACAACATTTGCATATGGTACAGACTTCATGTATTCTTCATCTTTAGCAATTTCTTCTTCTGTAACAGCGTGCATCTTTAGATGAGCCCCCAATGGTGTAGTGACTGGTTTTGATTCAGTCATGTGATAAGTGTCAAGGACCTTCTTCAAGTATCCTTCTTGAGATAATAGCAGCTCATCAATTTTTCTGTTTCTTTGTATCTCAATCCCCAAAATACTTTTTGCAGGACCGAGATCCTTCATTTCAAACCTCTGACTGAGTTCTCCCTTAATCTTGATAATCTCTGACATGTCTTTAGCAGCTAACAGTATGTCATCGACATACAAAAGGAGGTACATTCTTGAATCATCTCCCAGCACTTTTGTATAGGCACAGTGATCAAAATTGCTTCTCACAAAACCCATTTCTGACATATAAGTGTCAAACTTTGCATTCCACTGCCTGGGAGCTTGCTTAAGTCCATACAAAGACTTATGCAACTTGCACACTTGTCCTTCTTTGAACATAAACTCATATCCTTCAGGTGGAGACATGTAGATGTCTTCTTTCAAGTCTCCATAGAGAAAAGCAGTCTTCACATCAAGTTGTTCTAGCTCCAAATTTTCTTGAGCCACAATAGAAAGAAGGATTCTTATTGTGACATGTTTTACCACAGGAGCAAAAATTTCATGATAATCTATGCCCTCTCTTTGGGCATATCCCTTAGCCACTAATCTTGCTTTGAATCGAGGCTCTTCTACTCCCGGAATTCCAAGTTTATACTTGTATATCCACCTACAGCCAATGATTTTTTTATTCTCAGGTCTGTTAACAACTGACCATGTGTGATTCTTAAGCTGGGATTCCATTTCCTCTTTCATTGCAGTTTTCCATTTCTCAGAATTTATATTACTAAGAACTTCTCTGTAATTTTCTGGTTCCAACTCTCCACCGTCTTCTGCAGTATACAGGGCTTCTCCGAGATAATCTTCATCATCAAACCTTTGAGGAGCTCTAGTCACTCTGCGTTCTCTGTCTCTGACGAGAATATAATCATGTGGAGGTTCATGATGAATTCCTTCATCATGATTTGGTGTTGCAGGAGTTGGAACTTCTTGTTCTGCAAAGTCATGATCTCCACCTGTGGTGATATCTTCTTCAGCTTCCAAATCTAAGTCTATGTATGACTTAGGAGGGTTGTCTTCATCACTGACTTCTGTTGCTTCCTTTTGATATAAATCTTTATAGACTTTTATCTTCTTGGAAGATGATATTTCTGCCAATAATAGTCTTCCTTTCATCTATAAGCCACAATTTGTAACCCTTAACCCCAGTAGGATACCCAATGAGAATTTCCTTCTTAGTTCTAGGTTCTAGTTTCCCTTCATCTGTATGAATGAAAGCAACACATCCATACCTTCTTAAATAACTATAGCCAGGATTCTTTCCAAACCACTTCTTGTCCGGAATATCAAACTGTATTGATGATGATGGAGTCTTGTTTATGAGTACCACAGCCGCATTTGTAGCTTCAGCCCAAAATCTTTTTGGTAACCCTGAGTCACTAAGCAAGCATCTTACTTTCTCCATGATGGTTCTGTTCATACGTTCTGCAACACCATTCTGCTGAGGCGTGTAGGCACATGTTCTGTGACGTTGAATCCCTCTGTTGGTACAGAAATCATTAAACTGTTTGTTGCAGTACTCAAGGCCATTGTCTGTTCTCAAATTCTTCAATCTCTTTCCAGACTGATTTTCAACCAATGTGAGCCATTCAACAAACTTCTCAAACGCTTCATCTTTGTACCTGAGAAAATAAACCCAGACTTTATGTGTGTAATCATCAATAAAAGAGATAAAATATTGACATTTACTCAAAGAGAAAGGGACTGAAGGGGCTCCCCATAGGTCTGAGTGAACATATTCAAGCTTCTCCTTTGTGTCATGATGAGCCAAAGTGAAGCCAACTTTCTTTATTTTCCCATAGATGCAGTCATCACAGCTTTTGAAAGTAGACACTTTCCTAGTGTCTAGCAGTCCTTTTCTCAGAAGATTGGTCATGTTCTTTTGACTCATATGGCCAAGTCTTCTATGCCACATCAAAGTATCATCATTCTTGTCTTCTATGATCATCACATCACCATTTACAGAAGACCATTCCAAGATGTAAAGAGTCTCTCTTCTGTTTCCTCTTAACACCACTTGATTACCGGCTTTGATGCAGAGAACACCATTTTTGGATTCAAAGCTATGACCTGCTTTCTCAAATGTTCCAAGGGATAGTAGGTTCCAATCCATACTTGGAATGTATCTCACTTGAGAGAGCAAGATTATTTCTCCATCACTGTTTTTGATTCTAATGTTTCCCACTCCTTTAACCTCAGCCACAGTTTTGTTCCCCATTCTCACTAGACCACCAGCTTTTTCATCTAGATCTTCAAACTAGTCTTTCTTGTGACACATATGATAAGTGCACCCAGTATCCATTATCCACTCATCTTCTAGGTTTATTCCTATAGATGCTAGTGCCTCTGAAACACACAACCCTGTTGCTTTTGCTAGATTTCCTTTTCCGGTAAAGCCACTAGCTTTAGAGTTATTATTCTTTCCTTGTTGTTGGCCTTTGCTGGGACAATTTGCTTTGAAATGTCCTTCTTCTCCACAAATCCAACAGCTTCTCCTGCCTTTTGATTTAGATCTTGATCTATTCCCTTTACTGTTCTTCTCTTTAGTTTCACTCCTTCCTCTGTTGTCATTTTTATCTTTGACAAACAGGCTTTCAGCTTGACCTTTAACAGCTTTCTTATTTGAGTTAAACTCAAGCTCCTTGGAGTAAATAGCAGCAATCACCTCATCCATTGTTAGAACAGATCTTCCAGTTCCATACTTGAGAGTGTCTCTGAGTTGATCAAACTGTCTCGGTAAAGACATTAGCAGTAGGATTGCTTGATCTTCATCAGACACAGGGACATTAGTATTTTCCAGGTCTGCAATAAGATGCATGAACTCATCAATGTTAGCTTCTATGCTCATATTCTCACTCATTTTGAAGCTGTACAACTTTTGCTTCAAAATATATTCTGTTTGGCAAGGCTTTAGACATATAGAGTTTGTCTAGAGCTTGGAGCATGGCTGCAGCAGATGTTTCCTTCTTGATCTTTCTCAAGACCTGATCTGAAACACTCAAAACAATAGTGCTTCTAGCTTTCTTCCTTTTTTCGTTTAAAGCTTCCTCTTTTTCTCTTAATAATCTGCTTTCTTCTTCAGTTTCTGCAGTAGCCACAACACGTGACTCAGTGGCATCAATTTCCTTTAAAGCAACACTCAGACCGAGTATATCAAGATGTGCCATGAGTTTCTCTTTCCACAGTGTGTAATCACCCCTTCCATCAAACTTTTCAACCTCAATCCTAGCTGAAGACATGTTTGCCTTGTTGCGGAAACCCTTATGAGTATTCTACACAAAGAACAAGGCTCTGATACCAATCTGTTAAGTTTAATTCACTCAACAAGACACTCAAAAACGGAGCAAAACACAACTACTCACAGATTTCACAACGAACAAGAAAACAGAGTTGTTGCAGGTTTAGTAGATGCAGATTAAGTAAGAGATGAAAACTTAAAGACAAGAGGATGCAGAGTAAACAAGTAAAGAGCACATACGATTTAACGAGTTCAGTGAGCAATGAGCTCACCTACATCTCGCCGAGACATAGCTCGGAATCCACTATAATAGAGAGTTTTTACACACATCAAAGTAAGATCTGTTATAGGATATTAACACTTAAGTTCTACCCTTCAACAATCTAAAGATGCAAAGAAAACCCTTGTCCAAGACTTATATCTCCCAAGTGTTTCCCAGTGTTTCCCCTCTCACTCTCCTTCAAGATGCTCACACCCCCGTAGCAGCTGCTCTGCATATTGACATGCCTTTTATAGACGCTTCAAAAAAACAATACAAATGACCTAGCTTGATCATGTCTTGGTTCAGTGTACAGAAGCGTCATTGTCTCTGGCATAAGGTGACAAGCATCCGTACGCCTTGTTGTCACCATCACACAATATGCAGGTTGCTTTTGTACCTGCAAAACCAGCTGCCTGACCTAACCATAGTCTGCTTTTGGTTTCACCAAGGTTAGTACAAAATGGGAGTAAAAGAATAAGTTACTGATGGCTTTCCCGCCAGCTCTCATTACCTTTGATCTTTGAGTTCTCACAACTCAAAACTTTTATTTTGAAGGTATTGTCAGTCCAGTAACGTCCAGTCATATGAGTCACGTGATCGTAGTTCCGTTAAGCTAGAGGAGCATTATCTTCGTTTAGAGGGATATGATAGTCTTGTATAGTTAACATATTTTGCCTTCCTTCCCGAATTTTCCTGTAAAATTCGAGCCTTCTTCCTCCATCTCCATGCTCCTTTCATGGACCCTGTTCGACATTTTTTTTCCTTTTTCCTTTTTTTTTGGGGTTCCAAATGCCCGAGATCGGAGGCAGGGCAAAGCCGAGGTTTCTTGAGTGGTCCTTCACTTAATCTGCGAAAGAAATAAATCTATTTGTAGAAAATAGTTTTTGATTGATCCGGAAAAAGAATTGCGAGCTATATAGTACCATGTTCAATTCATGCTTAATGCTTACCTGCAGTCGCTTCCAATTTCTCTCTGTCTCTTCACAATTGTCTCAACACACTCTTCAGTGTGCTCAGTCTTATTAACCAAATTGCCGTCATCTGATTTACAAACATGTGGAAGTTGGTTCTCCGGTAATGAACATTCCCCTAACACTCGTATTCCCCATCCTTTTAATTCCAAGGTCTTTTTATTCCCGTAAAGATGTATATTCCTAATCACTGAAATATGCATGTCCACATGATCGTAGTTCCGTTGAGCTAGAGGAGCATTATCTTCGTTTAGAGGGATACGACAGTCCCCTATAGCTAACACATTACGACAACCATTCTCCATGTAATTTATAGAAAAACCGCTACTGTTCCCAAATCTGCCTTTGAACTCACAGTTTACCTTGATATATAGTAATTCACCCTTATTCAATACTGCGCCAACCCTAAATCTGAAGAATGGTTGGGAGAGAGGGACGTGAAGTAGAGGAATGGTCAGAGAGGAGCTTCCAGTAGTACGGTGAGTGAAATATGATGGCACTTCTTCACCTGGCAATATCATGGAGTTGAAAATAATTGATTGTTGGTGAAGGACAGTTTCTGGATCCAAGTTTAAGCAGTTCAAGAAATGGAGATCGACTTTAGAAAACGAAGAGGAGGCCTCCTCGGAAACTGTGTCAATATTGTCTGCTTCTATCTCCACCCCACTTGGATAGCCACTCAAATCAACTCCAGTCAATGCCCCACAATTTGAAAAGTTAACATCCTTGAGTTGTTTGAGTTTAGAAATGTTTAGGGATACACATTTTAGCTTGCTGCATCCTTTCATATATAGGCTTTTGAGGTTAGATAATTTCTCGATCCTCCAAGGAACCTCTTCAATCCCTGTATTGCTTAGATGGAGCCATCTCATGTTGGTTGAGATTTCAGGAAAGCTCCTCAACCGTGAGCATCCATTCAAAATAAGCTCATCGAGAGATTGGAAGTTGATTCCGTAGGGCAGAGTCTCCAGATTTCTGCAGTCTATGATGAACAACTGCTTCAGTTGATTAAGATTCTGAAACGAGGAAGGAAGCTCCACCAAACTTGGGAGATTCTTGAGCGACAATTCCGTCAAAGTGGGAGACAGCATCGCCAGGAAGGGCGTAAACGACGGCTGAACCAAATAAACAATTTAGAAATGTTAAACAAAATCACCAATAATACTTTTTTACTTTTAAGGTTTTTTAGTTGCAAATTCCTGTGATTTTAAGTGTAATTACCTTTAATTTAGAAAATAAACCTTAAAAAGAAAAGAATAACATAACTAGTATTATAAAGTTAAAAAAGTGATGTGAAAATATCTCATATCAAATTAATTTAAATGAGATAAAATTTATAAAATAAATTATGAATAAAGATATACTAACATTCTCATCAAGTAATCATTCCTATTTGTTCATTATTTTTTCAATTTTTGTATTTTCATTTATGACTACATGCAATCAAATTTATAAAATACAAAATAAATAAAACTATATTAATATTTTGATCAAGTCATCATTATTCTTATCATATAAGCTCGTTAATTTTTTGAAGTTTTTTTTATGTTTTCACTTACAAATAATAAACACTATACTACAACGATAAATACAATTTTTATCCAATTAAATTTATGTTAAATAACTTATATTGTTATTTGAACAGCAACATTCATTGTCTATTGGTTAATATAAATGTCAAATGAATTTTAAAAAAATACATGTGAAAATCTAATAGGTCAATAACACACGTAAACATAGCATGTAAATAGTTTCTTTTCTATTTTTTTGCTAGTTTTCTTTTTGGCTTTTTATATTATTATTTTTCAATTTCAACATTCATTGTTTATTGGTTATCCATGCTAAATGATATATTTTTTAAAAATATGATACATGTGAAAATTTAATTGACCAATAACAAACGTAAAATTAGCATTTATAATTTTTTTTATTTGTTAGGTTTCCTTTTTAGTTTTTTTTTTCAAGTTTTTTTTTATGTTTTCACTTACGAATAAAAAACAATATATTACATCGATAAATATTATTTTTGTCCAATTAAATTAGTGTCAAATAAATTATATTATTATTTTCAATTTCAACATTTATTGTTTATGGGTTAATATCTATGCTAAATGAATTAAAAAATGATATATGTTAAAAATCTAATTGACCAATAACACACGCAAAATTAGCATATGTAATTTTTTTTTTCTTTTTTTGGGTTAATTGTCTTTTTGGTTAAGGAAAAAAAAAGTTTTGTTTAGATATAAAAATGTAAATTAGTATATTTAAATATATTTTTTAATTAGTTTTAATATTTCGGTAAGAAAAAAGGTTAAAGTTTTTTGATAAATATCAGCATCTAATCGATAAATTTGATGTGTCGCGATCATGTAAATGACTAATCTTGAAACAATGCTTTTTATAATAAAGATTAATTTTCAATCATATTAAATTATTTAGAAATAAAATGAAATTAATGTTTTAAACAAAATTAGAGTCAGCAACAACAACTTTTTTTTAATATAAAAGTGTTAGTTAGAGAGGTTGGAGAAAACGTTAAGTTTAGAACTACATACCTTCACTCCTTCCCATTGTTTCCCATCACTCTCTTCTTTTGATATCTTAAGCGTAACGAGATTCTCGAGATGTAAATCAGAAGGAAATTCTTCAATGTTTGTGTCCAACAGATTGAGATCTAAGATGTTGGTTGAGAATTCGGGAAATGTCCTCAACTCCGAGCAATTTTGGAAGTCGAGGTGCTCAAGAGATTTGAGGTTGAAGCCGGTCGGAAGAATTTTCAGACTTTTGCAGTATTCCATGTCCAATTTCAACAGTTTATTGAGATTTCTTATAGAGGAAGGAAGCTCCACCAAACTCTCGCATTTCGCAAGACGAAGTGTCTCGAGATTAGTGGCCATTGAAAGATCTGGAAATTCTTTCAGGCTTGATGATCCCTCCATATCCATTTCCTTTAGACATGGAAATGACTGTACAAATAAAAATTATAAACAGAGCTCAGTAGAAATTACACATCACATAACATGATTGTCATCCAAAAACTAAAATAAGCATTGTGACCTCCCTCATTAATAATAACATAAAAAATTATTCTCAAAACTTACCACAACTCCTTCCCACAGCTTATGTAGCTTGCTATTCTGCATTTTGAGCTTGACAAGGTTTTCAGGACGAAAATTAGAAGGCATACAGCTCATTGGATATTTGGCCCAACTCAATAGTTTGAGTCTACGGGGCAAATAGTTGAAACTTTCAGGTAAGTGCAATCTGCCTTCTTTTCCAAAGTTCTTCGAAACAATTTCTAAGAAACGGAGATTACGCATCCTTTTGAAGGCTCCCTCATGTACATGCAACTTATCAATTTCACTTGTATCCAGTGATATACCTAAAACCTTTTGAGCACCCTGAAAAATATAAATATTAATGAGAAAGAGACAAACCCATACAATTCATCGTTTATCAAATGGCATTCCCTTAATCTCATATATACTTAGTTATGAAAGGACCACAAATAAAAAAAGAACTTACAATGCCTTCACTGGGTACATAACAAATATCACTTGGATCCACCAGAAATTCTCGTTCTCCAGGCTTCTCAATGGACTGTGTGCGAACAATTTTTCTGCCCATTTCTTGTAGCGAACGGTGCATCACTACATAACCTTGTCTTACATGAATGAGGGACTTATCAGCTAGGTTTTCCAGTGCAATAGTAACACTCAAGTTACTATCTGCGAGTAATAACTTGATGGTTGTGACTTCCATATGATTGAAAAGACATGCGATATGACGAAATATCGCTTGATCTTCTGCGCTACCTAACCCATCATAACTGATTCTTAGTATTTTCTCAATTTTACCGTCTAGACGTAGACCATTCTCAAGCCTTGGCAGTGTATCCATCCAGAACTCCTTATCCCTCCCCCGCAAATACTTACCCAAAAGATTAAGACCCAAAGGAAGACTGTCCGCATGTCTTGCAACATCAGCTACAAGCTTCCCAAAACCTTCAGGTGCATAGTTTTGCATGAATGCAGATCGACATAAAATCTCTTGAGCGCGCTCTTCAGATGGGAAACTAACTTCATATATATGACCAATCCCATGAGCCCTTAAGAAGTGCTTATCATTTGTAACCACAATGATTCTGCTCCCACATCCAAACCATTGAGTTTGACCCACCAAAGTATCTAGTACCAGTTGATCATCCAAATCATCAATGACGATGAGAACTTTCTTGTGCTTTAGCCTCTCTCCGAGTGCATCTAGATGATCTATCTTTATGTCCTTTGTCCCGAGAATTTCCGATAGGAAATGATTTTGTAAATGCAACTTCATGTTGGGGTCGTCCGGATTGGCTTTACTATAATCTTTTTTACTATTAGATATGAAAGCCATGTCTATGAAAATGCTACCTTGGAAGTGTCGAGAAAGTCGGTTGAACAAGGCTCTTACAATGGTAGTCTTACCAATCCCCGATGAACCCCATATACCGACCATTCTCACTTCTTCAGATTCCAATTGCAACAATAAACTCATTTCAGCGATATGAGCTTCAATGCCAACAAGGTCCTCAGAATCCTTGGATGAAGTTAAAAGCAGTTTACCCAAAACATCATTGGTGATCTTTTCAATCATTTTTGCTTCGTCATCCCTAACAAGGAGAAAACGATGATTTAACAGAGATATGAAATAACAATATATTCAAAGTGTATATAACTCATATTCCAAATGAATGATAAAAATCATACCAGGTCGCAGAATGAAATCCAAGCATATTAGCAACATCAGTCAACGCTTTCTTCCATTGATTTTGCATTTGCACTGTATTTTTCTTGCAAGTCTCTTGAAAGATCCTTCCAAAGTGACCGGTTTGATTCCTCACATGGGAAGGATCCAAACCGTAGAAAACTGGTATGACAATGTTATCATTGCAATTAACGATCTCCAGCAACTCGTTAAGACACCAGCTTGAAGAAGAGTAGTTTTTGGAGAAAATGACCACAACGATCCTCGAAGACCTGATCGCTTGTACAAGCTCGGGCCAAAGGGAGTGGCTTCTCTCGATCTCATTGTCTTTGAAAACAGTGATCAATTTCCGATGGAGCTCCTTGAGAAAGTGGCTACGGAATGTTACGCGGACGTCTTCCCCTCTGAAACTCAAGAAAACATCATATACCCAATTAAGAGAAGAAGATGAAGCCATAGAGAGAGAGAGAGAGAGAGAGAGAGAGAGAGAGAGTGTGAGAGAGTGAGAGGAAGTTGGTGATTTATATAAAACATTAACATTGCAATTTCACCATTGTTTCTCGGACGTTTCTCTTGCCAACTTGACTTAATCACGGCCACACAAGTCTTATCTTTTACTATTCAAAAAACAAGAAAAGTCTTCACCATTGTTTCTCAGACATTTCAGACGCAACTTGACGTATGTTTCCAATTCCTTCTTTAGACTTTTCAAAGAATTCTAAGCTTAGCAATTTGCTCCTGTGAAAATGAGGAAATACTACATCAAAGAAAGACAGAGTCTCACTTTTTAGCTTCATTTAAGGATTTAAAAGTTTAGAGTGGAGACATGTTGAATTTGTTACACACAAGTCACAACGATTGAACTTTAGATTATTCGATATAACATTTTCTGAGAAGCTCTAGTCTGAAGCAGGGACATCTATGGCCTAATGCTTATTATCAATCCAATGTGATCTAATTATCAAAGTGTTTTTCCAATTAATCTTGAAAATAAAGACATAAGAGACACCGAAAATGTTCAGTTCATGACTAATCCTTATTGCTTAATTACATCATTCAACTTCCTTAGTCTCTCTGACTCACCACTAATCTTTCTCCTTGCAATTCTGCGTAAACATCCAGCTTATCAAATCGGGTTTTTGTATGATTTTACTCATATAATCTAAGTGTTGCAGAATGCTTTTTTTCTTCTTCTTGAACATGTCTTTAATAATCAATTGTTATTCTTTTGGCCTATGTAAATGTTCCAGTAACTGTTGAATAGGTTCTTAATTAGATGGTCCTATATGTGCTTTATGTCACAATTGGTGTGGAACTAAAACAAATAAGATTTTTGGGTTACCTAAAAACGTCTCTCCAGCTGGGGAAAGGAAACACTATAGATTCTCTGCATGGTCTCAATCATATAATACTCCTCTTTGGTTTCTCAAGAGCAGATTCCACATCACATCCCCAAATCAATTTCAACAACTCGGAAATTTGTCTGGTCGGGACGTTTAGCGTTAATCCTCATTTTATCCATTGATTTCTTCCTCAAACTTCTCATCTTCTCTACGAATTCATAGCTATAAACATCGAAAGTTGTATATTCCTGGAGGAATTCGTAAGTTTCCTTCTCATCATCAAAAGGAATTGTTCATTTTTATAGCTCTAAAATCGATCATACCTCGTAGCAGGAAGATCTCATCTAAGCGGACCCTAATAAGTATACTATAATGAGTATTATTAAGGCATGTTTTTCAAATTAAGAAAAAATTTCAATAAAAAAAGGTATTAATAAGAATGACAACCCTAATTTGCATTTGAGAATATGAAAGTAATCACGCTGTTTCAAACTATGTAAATTGATGACAAACTCTTTTTTTGGGAAAAAAAAAAACAGAAAAACATGTGTTATTTTTAATTTTTTATAAATAGAGGTACAATCTTAAGTCTTAACTAATAGGATCCCGACCAACAAAAAAAAAAACTAATATGATCCTAATTGTCACAATATGGGTTACCTACCTAAATAATTATTTTATTTAACAGAATAAATGCGGTAATAATTTGTCATCCGTCAAATATTATACTTTAACAGAATAAAGAGACTTGCTATTTAAATATTTATGCATTGCAATCAACCGTCATCTGCGAGTAAAGTCAAAAACAGAGGATTTGCAGTGCAATCTTTATTTTCATGTAGTATGGAGATTCAAATCCAAAACTGTTTTGATTTTTTAAAAACTTTTGTGATAATATAATTTATGTTAGACAGTTCAGCTGTACGTAATTAGATTAAGTTATTGTAAGTTCTATATGAAATTGTAAATACAAAATAAAATAAAATAATAAGTTGAATAAAAACCTAAACTTTCTCTTTTCTTTCGTTTGTTCTTAATTGATTTTATAATTGTGTCACTAATACTAAAAAGGAAAAAAACATCATTTCCCTTGCGTCGGTCTTTTTCCACTTTTCAAATCGTGGTAACTTTCTCACTACATGACGTGAAATCACCGCCCAAACCCATAGGGTATGGGTCCGCTCATATCTTGAAGACATGAAGACTTGAAGTACGTATTTACTCTATCCTCCTCTGCCATTGCCTCCAATTGTTTGGTTGATCCGTTGAACAAAGTACGTATTTACTAGTGGCGATGATGATTCATTTCTCGTGAGATCAATAAATTAGTTATATTACAGAGTCCAGTCAATATAGATGTGTGAATAACAAACTTAATCCTCTGTATATACACTTAATTCGTTTTACCTGAATTTGAATTGTTCAAACTTTTACATACTCGTTTAATGTACAATACATTCATATAACATAACTTAGTGGTTCATGGTACTCGTAACAAGAAAAGCTAAGTGCTTGCATAATAACATAATGGAATAATTTAATAAGCTTACGTTATAAATTCTTTGCGTATGTAGACAAATCAAAAAGATTCTTTGGGTCTAACTAAAAATTATAGAATTCATGTTTTCTTTACTAACTGTTTTTTTTCCTTTGATTTGAATCATACAAACTTTTAAAAGAACTCGTGATAACTTTTGTGTATCAGTCTGTCAAAATTTTCAACATGGTGATGTCATTGCCAATAGTGTGTGCTTCTAGATAGATTTCACCTAAGCAACTAAAATAAGGAACTATTGTTTTTTTTTTTTTTTTAACTCATAACAAAGAACTTCCATTATATGGTAACCGAAATACAATCATTCTCCTCTAACAAGACTGGTGATAACCAACTTGGAGGAAAAACATTTAAATACGCATAATAAAGCTAGTAGCCGCTAATGTTTTTAGCTAGAGCATCTGCACAGGCATGCTTAGGTTGATTTATATGGGAGGAAACTAGGCTCAGGGAAATTTTTTGGAAATCAATGATAAATGACAATTAATCAGTTAAAGTTCAATTCAATTAAGCGCCGTTCTTGAACTCAAACACGAAAATATAGTTAACCAACTGTCGTTGCGAAAACTAACTAAGTCTAAAATCTAGAATTCCAAATCTCTTTGCAAATCGTACACATTAAACCAGCAATTAATTCAAGTTTGATATGTTCACAATTCGAATTAAACCAAATCTCTTTGCAGATAATCGAATTGCTCATCCTAGGTTTTATCAGATTACTCAATTGCACTGTCGTGCCTAATCGATTAATCTAAGTTCTATGTTCTAGGTGATCAGATTAGAAATAGCTTTAAGAACAACCTATGGTGAAGAACTACTCAGGTTATGAACTCTAACAAATCAATCATCATGAATCAGAGAAATCCATATGAGAAAACCCTAAACCTAAAATGGGACTACTCAGACATGATTGATGAAAAAAAGACATAACTGAATAGATCATGGAATTAAATATAACAAAAGAATAAAAACAAGGGTTCGGGATCCTTTCTATGATGAACAAAGTATTGGATTCGTCTCCCTCACAAAAGCTTTCAAGTCTCCGTCGTGGTTTCAGAATCAAAGCTCAAAGTAAAGTCCTCTCTCCCTAATGACTAAAAGTTTGCTTAAATAGGTCTAAAAACACGAGCTGGGTCTCTTTGGAAATAAGGGAAAGTATTGGGCCTCTTATGGTGAGAATTCTCTTCCTTGGATATCTCTCTATCTCCGCGTCAGTTACGTCGGTATCGATCGATACCGGGATGGTGTCGATCGATACTGAGGCTTCAAAACAGGTACTTTCTTCGGTTTGCTCCAAAAGGCTCCAAATGGTTCCAAAACCTCCAATTTCGTCCCAAACGTGCTAAGACCTGAAAAGACTCCAGAACGATACAAAAAGCGCTAGAAAGACTCGATAAAACAACTTATATCATGGCTAAAAAGTGGGTAAAAACCATGATATATCAACTCCCCCAGACTTAGCCTTTTGCTTGCCCTCAAGCAAAACAGAAAACTAAGTTAGAGGAAGAGGTTTGAAAAACCTTAGAGACCTGACCTATTACCGAAATCGCTGTAATGACCTTTTTCCCAAGTGCCCACTGCTGCCTGATTAGCTCCAGATCTAACCACCATGTACTTCTCCGTAGGAAACCCAACTTCCCAAGACTTCACTCATTATCTCACACCAATATTCATCCAAGCTCTCATCGCCAGTTTCATCGCTGCAATCAGTGTTCAAGAACCTTCTAGATTCTTGCCCATACAATATCATAGCCAAAAAAACCATTTATTCAACATTTATTGCTTTCCGGTATTCTTTATCTCCCCCAGACTTATTTCATAATCAGTTCTCATTAGATTTCTACAGCACAGGTTTATCTGAACAGCATATACAAATCAAGGTCTGAAACGCGAGTATTGATAGTGTTTGCTACCGAATCCCCGGTTCTTACCCTCTCAATGTATCAAAAGTCTTAGGTGAATAATGGGGTCATAGGAAATTTTCCTACCCCTCACTTCAGGCCTTCGTGTGATCATTCCTTATCCAAGTAGAATAATGGGGTCATAGGAAATTTTCCTACCCCTCTACTCGGCGGAAATCATTTCATCTTTTATAACGATTTTACCTGTTTTAACGCAAGTTTGTATCCAACAATTTTCACGGGAGAGATATACCACAATTTTCAAAAATGATGGGTTCTTTAGCCAGATATGAATGACGAATCAAGCTCTAAGAACACTAACCGCGTAAATAAAGTGCAAAATTTGGCTAAAGCTTGTGAAGAACATTGCTGGAGACATGGGTGATTTCTAGCTGGCTGGTTATCCCTTGGATTTTTCATTAGTCGAACTGAAACTAATCCTGTAACAGTGGTCACTCAAAAACAAAACCAGAACAACAAAAACTAGCACAATCCAGCAATCTCTAAGTTGTTTTGACTAAATAAAAAAAATTTTTTTTTTTAAAAAAAAAAAAAAAAAAACACAATGAAACACAATGTCAGTAACTACCTCCCCCAGACTTAAACAACACTGTCCCCAGTGTGTACCAAGCCTAGAGAAGGTGAAGGAAAACAAATGGAGAAAATGGCAATGATGAAGAACAAGAGGCGTTACCACAGACGGGTGGTATCGATCGATACCAGGTAAAACCGAGATGAAAAACCTCTTTCTCTGCATGAATGAGCTGACCGTGTTAGATGATCCAAGTTAGAAACTGAGATACCATTCAAACACGAGTTAGAGACAATCAAAAGATCATGGGAATGGAGTAGATAGTGTTAATGGGGATGTAAAACCGAGTGGAAACAACAAAAGAATCACTCAAAACCGTGAAGAAATGAAAAAGAGGGCGATTTGGTGCTTTGTGTCGAGCGATGAGAAGTGAGAGGTGTCGATTCAACCCTAGGGGTTTTATAGAAGTACTTACCTGGCCGACTGGTATCGACCGATACCCAGGTGGTATCGATCGATACTGATAGAAGCGCTTACCTGATCGACTGGTATCGACCGATACCTAGGTGGTATCGATCGATACTGATAGCCAAATTCTGATTCACGACACAAAAGAAAACAAAAACAATAATTAGTATGTACAGACTTAACGGTGGGTTGCCTCCCACTAAGCGCTTGTTTAATGTCACGAGCTTGACTTTTAATGATGGTTAGGCGACGGGTGGATTAGTCAGAGGCACGATTTGTCCTGCTGGAATCTCGGCTTTCGCCCAATAGTGTTTAACCCTTTGCCCATTCACAGTGAATTCGTCTCCTGCCGAATTAATCAGCACGATAGCACCATGTGGTCGTACCTCCTTGATAGTGAAAGGACCTGACCAACGAGAACGAAGTTTACTAGGAAATAAGTGCAAACGAGAGTTATATAGAAGAACCTGGTCGTTCGGTTCGAAGTGACGGGAAAGGATCTTCTTATCATGATAAGCTTTAACTCGTTCTTTGTATAACTTCGAGTTTTCGTAGGCGTGATACCTGATCTCGTCGAGCTCATTCAACTGAATCAATCTCCGCTCAGCAGCATGTTTGATGTCATAGTTGAGTAGTTTAGTTGCCCAGATCCCTTTGTGTTCGAGCTCAACTGGAAGGTGACATGCTTTCCCGTACAGTAAGTGAAACGGTGTAGTCCCCAGCGGTGTCTTGAAAGCAGTTCTATACGCCTAGAGCGCATCGTTCAGCTTAGTAGACTAGTCCTTCCGCGAAATACCTACAGTCTTCTCTAAGATCTCCTTGATCTGCCTGTTGGAAACTTCAACCTGTCCACTAGTCTGAGGATGATATGGAGTAGCTAGACGATGATTAATCCCATATTTCTTCAACAATCGCTCGAAGACCTTGTTGATGAAGTGACTGCCGCCATCACTAATGATGATTCGCGGGACTCCAAATCGTGGAAAGATGATGGTCTTAAACAACTTAAGAACCACCGTATGATCATTGGTCGGACTTGCAATCGCTTCCACCCACTTGGAGACATAGTCAACTGCAACCAAGATGTACCTGTTCTTGTGCGAAGACGGAAAAGGACCCATGAAGTCAATACCCCAGCAATCAAACACTTCGACCTCAAGGATGAAGTTTTGTGGCATCTCATGTCGCTTACTTATCTTCCCTCTCCGCTGACAGGCATCGCACTGAGAAACAAAAGCATTAGCATCTCTGAACATAGTTGGCCACCAAAACCCGGCTTGAAGAACCTTAGAAACTGTTTTGAACGTAGCAAAGTGTCCAGCATATTCAGAACCATGGCAATGAAAAAGAACATCTGGTACTTCAGACTCAGCAAGGCACCTCCTGTAGAGACCATCAGAGCAATGCTTGTACAGATAAGGTTCATCCCAGAAGAAACGCCTTACTTCTCGTAGAAACTTCTTCCTCGCATAAGGTGTCGCGTGGTTCGGCTCAGTCTCCGTTGCTAAATAGTTGGCGATGTCAGCATACCAAGGTCTGGAAAAAGTTGCCACAGCAGCTGAATAAACATCATACAAGCTGATGTTATCTGTCGACAAAATGGTATAATCAGTCGAGGGGTGTCGATCGATACCCAGGTGGTATCGATCGACACTGAGACTCAGATCGTGAGAGAAATCGGAATTATTCCCCAAATCATTCTGATCTTCTGTAGCAATGAAGTAGATGCGTTCTTCTGGTAGGTAGTCATCAATTGGCACGTCCCCATCTATTTGCATTCGTGACAAGTGATCTGCAACCCCATTCTCGATGTCTTTCTTGTCTTTGACCTCTATGTCGAAACCTTGAAGCAAGAGCACCCATCGACAGAGACGAGGCTTGAGGTCTTTGTTCTGAAATAGGTACCGGAGAGCAGCATGATCAGTGTGAACGACCACTTTGCTTCCAACCAAATAGGACCAAAATTTCTCAAAAGAGAAGACAACTGCTAGGAGCTCTTTCTCGGTTGTGCTGTAGTTGCGTTGGGCATCATCCAACGTTCGGCTGGCGTAATAGATGACATGCAACTTCTTATCTTTCCTCTGACCCAGCACAGCACCTACAGCAAAATCACTTGCATCGCACATGACCTCAAAAGGTAAGTTCCAATCCGGAGGCTGAACAATAGGTGCGCTTACTAGCGCTGCTTTGATGGCTTCGAAAGCAGCAAGACAAGCAGGAGTGAAGTCAAATTGCACATCCTTACACAAAAGTGCAGTGAGAGGCCGCGTAATTTTGGAAAAATCCTTCATGAATCGCCTGTAGAAACCAGCATGACCCAGGAAGCTTCGGATCTCGAAAACCGACCGTGGGGGTTGCAAACTTGAGATGACCTGAACCTTGGCTTCGTCGACCTCAATCCCTCTCTCTGAAACCTTGTGACCCAAAACAATCCCAGCTTGCACCATGAAGTGACACTTTTCCCAATTAAGAACTAGATGCTTCTCTTCACATCGCTGAAGCACTTTGCATAAGCTGTCCAGATAATCTTTGAACGAAGACCCATAAACAGAGAAATCATCCATGAATACCTCCATAAACTCCTCGATCATATCAGTGAAGATCGAAATCATGCATCTCTGAAAAGTAGCGGGGGCGTTACATAGTCCGAACGGCATTCTGCGGTATGCGAAAGTGCCATAAGGACATGTAAAAGTTGTTTTCCCTTGATCCTCTGGGTGAATGGGGATCTGGAAAAAGCCTGAATAGCCATCTAGAAAGCAGTAGTAAGGGTGACTCGCCAAGCGCTCCAACATCTGGTCAATGAAAGGTAAAGGAAAATGATCCTTTCGAGTAGCAGCATTCAACTTCCTGTAGTCAATGCAAATCCTATGACCAGTGATAGTCCGTGTCGGAATCAGCTCGTTCTTCTCATTCTTCACCACTGTGATACCACCCTTCTTAGGCACGACATGAACAGGGCTGACCCAAGAACTATCTGAGATCGCATAGATGATCCCTGCTTCGAGCAGCTTCATCACCTCTTTCCTGACAACCTCGTTTAGGTTCGGGTTCAACCGTCTCTGACACTCAACCGATGACTTTGACTCATCCTCCAAGTATATCCTGTGCATGCATAGGTCTGGAGAGATACCTGAAATATCATCAAGAGAATAGCCAAGAGCTTTGCGATACTTGCGCAGCTTGCTCAGCAGTAAAGTGACCTCCGCATTGTTCAAAGAAGAATTGACGATAACAGGATATGTTGAGTTAGGGCCAATAAAGACATACCTTAGCTCGGCTGGAAGTGGTTTGAGTTCGATCTTTGGAGCTTTTTCCTCGCTCCAATCCCCGGTTCTACTGACTTGTTTAGGAATCTCGCCCAAGTTATCCACCGCGTACACGTGGTGTCGATCGATACTCCCATTGGTATCGATCGATACTGGATCTGCATTGTCGAGGATTCTAACATAACCAGTGGCGTCATCTTCTAAAGCCAATTCTAAACCTTCAGTACAAACAAGTGCTCGTTCTAGCGGATCCTCAGGATGTTTCTCCAGGAAATACTCCTCCGCAATGTCACTGAGTGTATCGACGTAGAAGGTTTGTTCGTCGATGGTTGGTCGTTTCATGATTTTCTCCATGCTGACAGACATTACCAAATCCCCTACGTTCAGAGTAATCTGTCCATTCTTGCAGTCTATCAGAGCACCAGCAGTAGCAAGGAATGGTCTGCCTAGGATAAGAGGGTCCTTAGGCTCGGCATCGTACTCCAACACGATGAAATCAGTTGGAATCAAGCAATTTCCAATCTTGACAGGCACATCTTCGAGAAGACCTTCTGGCAAACGTACTGAACGATCAGCAAGGATCAATGAGATCCTTGTAGGCTGGTAATCACTTATCCCCATTCTCTTGGCAACGGAGTGTGGCATGAGATTCATACTCGATCCAATATCGCAGAGGGATCGTGCAAAACGCTCTGTGAAAATAGTGCAATCCAACACAAAACTACCTGGATCTGGAAGTTTCTTAGGAATCGTGTTGGTGAGAATACTGCTGCACTCGGCTGAAAGCATCATGACACCTTCACTGAGGTTGACGTTGCTGGATACCATCCGCCTCACGTATCTTCTGAATGCGGGAGAAGTCTTGATAGCATCAACAAAAGGGAGTTCAACTACTAACTTGTCCAACATCACCTTGCATCTAGCATCCTCCCATTCCTTTTTGGTCAGCTTGGGAATAATAGGATAGGGCAACTTCGGCTTGTAGACCCTTTCTTTGACAGGTTCAACGTCCTCCTTGGGCGCTGTCTCGGTATCGATCGATACTGGGGTAGTGTCGATCGATACTTTAGGATTTTCATCATTCCACTCGTCATCTCCAGCAAGATCGACGGGGTTTTCAGCTATTGGAGTCCGATTAACTCCTGAATTTACCACTTTTCCACTTCTTAGACTTATGGCGTTGATGTGAGCTCTTGGAGCTTCAGTCTTTCCTGGAAGAAACCCTTCTTGTCTTCTCACAGCAGCTGCGGTCTGAGCAATTTGAGTCTCGAGTTTTCTTTGCGACAGATTCAATGCCTCAATCTTGCCATTCAGGTCTGTATACAGGTTGTCCAGCTTCCCATTAAATTCTCCAGTCATCTTTTCTTGTCCCTGCAGAATTTGTTCTAAGAGGATCTCCGTCTTACTCTCTGTAGATCTCGGAGAATGCGGTTGGTAAGCTGAATTACCGTATTAGCGAGTAAAATCACCGCCTTGAAGTGGTTTTTGGGCGAATTGAGTGGCACCAAAACCAGATTGGTTACCTCCAGACCTGTAACCACCTTGCTGATTGTTGTTGAAGCTTCGGTTGTTGTTGTAACCAAATCGCTGATCCTGAAAACCAGAACCACCAATGTAGTTAACATCCTCTGCCTCATCTTCAATGTTCTCTACTTCCTCAGCAAAATGTACAGCCTTCTTCGTCTTTCCCACTAAGAGGTTGTGCATCGTGTCCAGCTTCGCCTGAACCTCAGCAATCTGCGAACCGTCAGCAACACTAGCGAGCCGTTTTCGCTCGAAATCAGCATTCTTGGTGCTATTGCTAGACGCCAAGTTCTCAATCAGCTTCACAGCATCGGTTGGAATCCTAGTGTTGAAGTTCCCGTTGCTTGCAGAATCCAGTGCCATCTGATACCGCCAATCAATCCCTCTGTAAAAGATCCCGAGCAGCTGAACTTGACTGAAACTGTGATGCGGACAGTCTCTCTGGTAGGATCTGAATCGCACCCAAGCAGCCTTGAGTGCTTCTGTTGGACCCTGAGAAAATTGAGAGATCTTGTTCTTGAGCTCCTCCGATCTCGCATCGTCATAGAAATTGTTCAGGAATGCGTTCTTGGTCTCGTTCCAAGTAGCGAGAGATCCGGGAGGTAGCTGCTTCAGCCAGTAAGCTGCCTCTCCACCGAGAGAGTATGGAAAGAGCTTACAAAAGAGATATTCATGTGGTACTCCATTGTACTTCATACTGGTGACCAAGTCCTCGAATTTCTCGATGTGATCCATAAGGTGCTCATGAGAGAGACCGGTGAAGGGGTGCTGTCCAACAAGAGCGAAGTAAGCAGGCTTCAGCTCAAAGTCATTCCTCTGGAAAGTCGGAATACAGATTGCTGCACGATTTGCATAGAATTGATCCGGTCGGTTGTACTCGCCAAGCGTCCGTTCAGCCTCGGCGTGAGGTTGCTGAGGTTGACGTCCAGCCTCGGTAGGAGGTTGACGTCCACCTTCCTCGTTATGCACCAAACCATGTGGAAGATCCATCTCAACTGTAGTCCTTTTCTTTGTCCGATTTGTGCGTTCAAGCTCTGCTAACTCTGTGTTGGAGAGGTTGATCAGTGGTGTGTTGTTCTTTCTCTTGGTAGCACGCTGATGCATACACCTGAAAATCAAAAGACGAGAAAATAAGTAACCAAAATTCAAAAACAGACGTTCAGTGTCGATCGATACCAATGGAGTATCGATCGATACTGACGACGAACTTAGACAAAATCGACAACTAAAATTCTAATGGTGAATTTTAGAGTCCCCGGCAACGACGCCAAATTTGATATGCTCAAATTAATACCCTATAATGATACTAAAGCAGTTGCTGCAGTAAAGTTAGGGATCGAACACGAGAACTCAAGAAAACTCACGCAGTAGATAAAAGGCGCAGATTGTGCTAAGCAAACAATAATCGAAGAGAAGAAACGAATGATTAAATTAAGCTTAGGTTGATTTATACGGGAGGAAACTAGGCTCAGGGAAATTCTCTGGAAATCAATGATAAATGACAATTAATCAGTTAAAGTTCAATTCAATTAAGCGCCGTTCTTGAACTCAAACACGAAAATATAGTTAACCAACTGTCGTTGCGAAAACTAACTAAGTCTAAAATCTAGAATTCCAAATCTCTTTGCAAATCCTACACATTAAACCAGCAATTAATTCAAGTTTGATATGTTCACAATTCGAATTAAACCAAATCTCTTTGCAGATAATCGAATTGCTCATCCTAGGTTTTATCAGATTACTCAATTGCACTGTCGTGCCTAATCGATTAATCTAAGTTCTATGTTCTAGGTGATCAGATTAGAAATAGCTTTAAGAACAACCTATGGTGAAGAACTACTCAGGTTATGAACTCTAACAAATCAATCATCATGAATCAGAGAAATCCATATGAGAAAACCCTAAACCTAAAATGGGACTACTCAGACATGATTGATGAAAAACAAGACATAACTGAATAGATCATGGAATTAAATATAACAAAAGAATAAAAACAAGGGTTCGGGATCCTTTCTATGATGAACAAAGTATTGGATTCGTCTCCCTCACAAAAGCTTTCAAGTCTCCGTCGTGGTTTCAGAATCAAAGCTCAAAGTAAAGTCCTCTCTCCCTAATGACTAAAAGTTTGCTTAAATAGGTCTAAAAACACGAGCTGAGTCTCTTTGGAAATAAGGGAAAGTATTGGGCCTCTTATGGTGAGAATTCTCTTCCTTGGATATCTCTCTATCTCCGCGTCAGTTACGTCGGTATCGATCGATACCGGGATGGTGTCGATCGATACTGAGGCTTCAAAACGGGTACTTTCTTCGGTTTGCTCCAAAAGGCTCCAAATGGTTCCAAAACCTCCAATTTCGTCCCAAACGTGCTAAGACCTGAAAAGACTCCAGAAAGATACAAAAAATGCTAAAAAGACTCGATAAAACAACTTATATCATGGCTAAAACGTGGGTAAAAACCATGATATATCAATTGGTAGCACGACTCGAGAAGGCGAAGGAATAATCCCCATCCTTGCATCGTCCCAAAATATCCCCTGTAAAGTTTTGAAGCCTTGGCCATGACGCCGGATCTCTCACCGCCTTGATCACATCCGTGTTATCCGAGTGAAAGACCACATTGTTGTAGCCAAGGTTTGTCACACAAAAGACAGCCCATGAGAGAGCAGCCGCCTCAAATATAAGAAGTATACCACCCTTCTCATATTTCCAAGACCAACCATGTCGATCATGGGAATCAAAGTGGTTCCCGATTCTATCTTTGAACCGACAAGATATGTCGAAGTCAAATATTAAGAACGATTGAGAGCTAGGGAGAGGTGTGAATTAGAGGGATATTGGTCAGAGAGGTTCCAGTAGTGCGGTAAGTGAAATATGAAGGCACTACTTCACCTGACAACCTCATGAACTTGGAATCTTGTGGATGAAGTATTGGTGGAGACAGATTCAATCAAATCCTAGATAGTATATGACATTTAATTCAGCAAAAGTCCTCAAAATATTATTTAAGTAATAATTCTCTTGATTCGTTTCCAATTCTCTGTCTCCAAAAGCTTCAACGTGTTCAGTTTCATTGTCTCTGTTACATACCAATCTGTTTATATCGAATCTTCTATTGAATTGAACTTTCAAAAAACTCATAATCATAGAAAATAATACAGTCCCAATTCGGCTCAAGAAAATTCTGGGACAGGAAAAAGAACATGCTTTAGTTGGTCTCAATCATATCTTAACAGCAGATCATCACATCCCCAAATCAATTACAACTCGGAAATTGTCTGGTCGGGACGTTTAGCGTTAATCCTCATTTTATCCATTGATTTCTTCCTCAAACATCTCATTCAAACTATGTAAATTGATGAGTATAGCTTTTTTATTATTTAAATGTGGCCTTTAAAACCTGACGGTATTAAATCACAAATAATATCTTAAAGATATTTATTTCCTAGTTAGTTACGAGAATCTAATAAATTTATAGTGTTGTAAAAAAAATTGATATCAAACCTGAAGATCTTGGATTAAGATAAATCCCGTACGAAGATTACAAAAAGGATCTGTAGATTACTCTATAAACAGGCCAATAATAAATATGAGTTAGAATAACAATAAATCCAAAGTAAAAGATACCTCTTTAAATGCAAATAAAAAACCCAAAAAGACTTGAAAAGCCATCGTCTAAAGTAGAAGTAAATCCGGAAAATTAAGATTTGTTTTTAATTAATAGAATTGATAGAGACGAGTGTATAAAAATATTTTATACAATTGCATGGTTTAAAATTGTTTTTATTCAATATTCATAATTAATGTTAGTTATATTCCCTCTATTTTAGAATATAAGAGGGTTATAGAAAAAAATACGCATTTTAAGGAATCTATTTTTATATATATTTTTAATTTAATTAAAATATAATAATATTAAGAAAAATAAAAAATACGCATATGTACGGGTTGAGGTTTTCATATATGGACATATTAAATTAAGATTTAAAAATAATCCAAAAACTAAACACAAAGATAAAAATATTATTATATTTTAACATTAAATTGAAATTTTGAGATATGTTATTTCTTAATCTCTGCTTGAATTTTGTTATCCTGAAAATATATATACAAATAAACATTAACATTAATATTGCCAAATTTCATCTGAAATTGATGGTGAAAGATACATGATAGTTGTGTACAGAAAATTAATTCTGTACCGATGTTTTGTTGATCTAAAAGATCCTGTGACCTAACTAACTCCAAATCCTTGGATAATCTTCCATTCTCCTTTTTCACAAATTTTTTAAATTTGGAGATCTCTTTTTTGATACCTGCTTGAATTTTGTTACCCTGACAATATAGTTAAAAATAAACATTAACATTTAGCATAATTCATAAATGTTCCATTATATTAAATATTTGAACGCTAGAAATACTTACAGAAACATCTGCTAAAACTATTTCTAAGGATGATCTTGTCCCTTTGGCATAGTTCATAAATGAATGAAGTATTTTTACTCTTATACACCACGAAGATTTAAACGGTTTTAAATCTTTGACAGAAGTGTATGTAGCAGCGATTGACATTTTTTATTTTAGGTTTTTGATATGAAGGCAAAAAGAAAGGTTTTGATGAGGTGAGAGTAGAAATTTTTTTTATGTAAATCGTACACCAAGGTTTCTTTAAAACGTAAAAGACATACGATATATATATAGGGCAAGAGGATATTTCCGAAATTGTATAGTTTTTAAAAATTTTTCTTATAACTAAATTGTATAGTTTCTGTTTTTTTAATGCAATTGCGGAATATTCTCTTATAACTAAATTGTATATTTTTCGATTTTTTAGCAAATCTATCCGATTTTAATATATAAATCGATTTAATAAATATATTATTCAGTTTCTCTTTTTTAGCAAATCGAGCAATTGTGAATATTCTCTTAGAACTAAATGGTATAGTTTCCGATTTTTTAGCAAATCTATCCGATTTTAATATATAAATTCGATTTAAGAAATATATTATTCAGTTTCCCTTTTTTTAGAAAATCGAGTTTTAATAAATATATTTTTTCCATAAATAAATTGTATAATTTCTGTTTTTTATGCAATTGCGAATATTCTCTTATAACTCAATTGTATATTTTCTGATTTTTTAGCAAATCTATCCGATTTTAATATATAAATAAATTCGATTTATTAAATATATTATTCAGTTTCCTTTTTTTTAGTAAATCGAACAATTGCGAATATTATCTTATAACTAAATGGTATAGTTTCCGATTTTTAGCAAATCTCTCCGATTTTAATATATAAATTCGATTTAATAAATATATTATTCAGTTTCCTTTTTTTAACAAATCGAATTTTAATATATATATTTTTCCATAAATAAATATCTAAATAGAATAAGACTAAACTAACCTCATTGAAATTTATTTAATTATTCTTAACTCTAATGACATACACAAGTAATTTTTAACACTTTATGAGGTTAATTCATAAGTGTACTCCCCAAATAATATATAGGATATAGAAAGGAACAATATGTTTTTTTATTGTTTATAGGGTTTTCTGCAAAAAAACTCTTCACCTCGCCGAGTTTTGCAATTTTACCCTTCACCTCCAACAAATACAGGTTAATCCGCGAACTCAAAAATAATACACAATATAACAATTATATGTATCTTCTAAACATGTTTGCGGTCATATACATTAGATTTTTCTAATTCTAAAAGTAGATTTGGACTCCTCGTCGCGAGGGTTTCGGTTTGATATATTATTTATCAACATTTTACAAATTTGATGGTAACGTATAAGGGTTATATTGCGTATTATTTTTTAGTTCACGGATTAACCTGCATTTTTTGGAAGTGAAGGGTAAAATTGCAAAAATCGGCGAAATAGAAGGTTTTTTTTTTTTTTTTGCAGAAAACCCTTGTTTTTACAATTTAGAAGTAATATGTTTTCCAAATTTTGATATGTGAATCCTACGCTATTCCTCTTCATTTTTTTTAAGGAATCTATGAAGAAAATTATTTCTCTCAAAATTTAATGAGAAACAAATAGAAAAACAAATTAAATATTTATCAAAAAAATAAATTCAAGCAAAAAAGAAAAAGAATGAACATGATAAACATACGTTCAAGTCAAGGGCGGATCCACGTGCAAGGTAGTGGGTTCAACTGAACCCCTTAAAAATTGAAACTTTCTTAGTAATTATACCAAGTTTATTTAGTTGCACCCGTAAATATATTTCGTTTGACCCCCTTTCCTTTTTTATTCTGTTTTTCTTTATAAAAAGTTATATATATTTCTCTACTTTTGATATAAAGGATTGTTTTATCCATACGATCTAGTTTCTATCCTTAATTTATAAACGATTAATATGAAATCTTTCATTGAATACAAAATTTGATCAAATTTAAATATTATTCTTTCGTCTCATATATTTTAAATGTTATTCTTTCGTCTCATATATTGTTTTCATGTCTTGAGATACCCTCACGACTTTGTTTCCATGTTTTTTTGTTTTTTTTTTCAATATAGATTCACACTATCTTTTAAAATATTATTGGCCATGACTTTTAATAGTAAAAATATTGTGAAAATTATGAACTATTACTAAATGCTATTATTTTTCATTGAGAAGATCAAAATTAGTTGAAAAGTAAAAAAAAAAATTTAGCTAATTTTATAAAATAAATATTTATTTGTTATTTAAATTAATAATATTATGCACCCGGTAAAAATATTTTCTGGATTCGCCAATGGTTCAAGTCATCTTTAATTCAATGATATCCTATACTAAGATCAAACGCATCATCTCACAACGTACATCTCATAATTATCTTACTTTAATTGCAATTACTTCATAAATAAATAATTAAATGCATTATAAATAAGTCTTTCGAGGAAACGTTAAAGCGACGCAAGTGAAGAAATCGTTTCTTATAAATTGAAACCACAAAGTGCTCTTTTTTCTTCTTTAAACAAACCCTAACTTTGATTTTCATCATCTGATTGTGAATAAGCTTTCTCATTCGTGGCTCTGCTTCCTACTTTTTCAAAGGTTCGATTTTTCTTTTAAATTCTTTACGTTTTCGTGTTATTTACTAAATTCATTAAATGATTTTATTTTAGAAATAGTATTTTTACTAGATATTTTTTAATTTATTAAAAATATATATATTATTTAAAATATTTATTCAAATTGTTTGGTTACCATTTACAATGAAAGTTTGTTCAATTTTTCATCTACAACATATTCCTTTTTATTCCTCATTTTGGTCATTTTCCTTTTCTTTGTGTTCCTTTTCAATTTTTTTTTTGTGTTCATATTGTTATTTTGATGGTCACCAATAGGAGCCTTTGACTTTTAGTCAAATTTATCTCTCTCTCCATCAATAGATATTTAACAATAAAAATTATATTTAAGAAATAATTAATAAAATTGTATTGAAAGTTGAGAAAGTCTTATATTTTGAAACAAAAAAAAATCTCTAAAACTCCCTATATTCTAAAACAAAAGGAATATATATTATAATAACATATCAAATATATATATATATATATATATATGTTCAAGTATGCCTCGGTTCGCTATCACCATTAGAAGACGAAGGGTCCGACCCGTTCGACCTGCGTACTCCTCCCCAATTATAAGAACATGTTAAATTTAAATATAATTTCATTATACTTACTTAATAGACATGCATGTTTACAGATTTATATCGTTTTTAATTATGTTAAACTTTTTAATTCTTGTGCAGCTCAGGAACACCCCATTCTGCCAACGGGACATTGACATCGCTAATTTACAGGGCATGATCAAAGCAACTAGTGAAATCAGCGAATTCGTGGAGGCTCGAATCGCCGAGACGGCAGAACACAATGCGAGGCTACGGATCAAACTTAAAGAGCTGAAGAATTTGGTGAAAGAGGAAGGGGAGAAGAAGCCAAAAAAACTTGAAGAGCTGAATAAGTTAATTTTTATTTTAATTAAGCTTTTAATATGTTAAGACGAGGTTTGAACATTTTCAAAAGTAGGAACAAGCATTTGCTTTCTTGTTGATTTGAGGAAATTGCAGAGGGCAAGTGATGACATTTTGACGATATCTTATACCAGTTTCCGCTTTATTAATAGTCTTATCTTCGATCAACTATGTCACAAGATATCAATAGAGGGGGAACTGATACAAGATCTCATCAAAATGTCATCACTTGCCCTCTGCAATTTCCTCGAATCAAACAAGAAAGCAAATGCTTGTTCATACTTTTGAAAATGCTCAAACCTCGTCTTAACATATTAAAAGCTTAATTAAAATAAAAATTAACTTCTTCAGCTCTTCAAGTTCTTCAGCTTCTTCTCCTATTCCTCTTTCACCAACTTCTTCAGCTCTTCAAGTTCGATCCGTAGCCTCGCATTGTGTTATGCCGTCTCGGCGACTCGAACCTCCATAAATTCGCTGATTTCATTAGTTGCTTTGATCATGCCCTGTAAATGAGCGATGTCAATGTCCCGTTGGGTGAATGGGTTGTTTTTGAGCTGCACAAGAATTAAAATTTTGGGTTGACGCTCTATTCCCACCCCAGAAGTATCATATAACAAGTGATACACCCCAACTTTGACCCTCTTGCTATACACACACAGATCTGAAGTTAAATACGAATACCCACCCAGATCCATAGTTAAATAGTTAAACCCACCCGAGTCCAATGTTAAATACTTAAATCCACCTATCTCTGCAGATTTAAACACGAGTCAATTTTATCGTTAACCACACTCCTCGGATGAATATAAGTAACCAATCTTAACCAAAATTAAACCCGATTAGGACCCGTTAGTGACCCGATTATAATCAAAACCACACATAAACCGATAACAACACCCGAAATCAAACCACCCAAAATCTAATATTCCCCAATTTGCTCTCGATAAACCCTAATCGACGAACCCAGAAAAACACCCAGAAAAACTCTAATTTTTTCTGTAAATTCTCTGTAAACCATAATGGCGCTTGTTCGCACGGGCTGTCCGATTCCTGTAGAAGATCCAGAAGAAGAAGAAGATGAGTTAAGAAAAAATACGATTTCGAAATCAACCAAACGGTGAATGATTTCGCCGATGAACCGACAGTCTGGCATGATGTGTTTCCCGAATCCGACGACGAGTATGAAGAAGAAGAAGAAGGAGATGGCCATCATCAATCCAACCCTGAAGATAACATTTGGCGAGGCTCGGGAAATCTTTTCAAAGGCCAACAATTCTTCACCGCAACCGCGTTCAAGGAATGTGTGCTTGATCACGCCCTGAAAGAAGGTAGAAACATCAAACAATATAGGTGGGATACAAATAAATGTGCTTTTGAATGTGTAGGCAGTAAGTGTTCTTGGCGGGTTTATTGCTCAATGAGAAAGGGTAGAAATGTGTGGTCGATTCGGGGGTATAAATTTGAGCATTCGTGTGTCCCTAATGGTGAATGTGAGATGCTAAAGGTTCCTGTCCTAGCTCGTCTATTTGTTGATAAGATTAGGCAAGAACCCGAGTACTTTATGCCTATGAAGATTGAAGAGTTGATTAAGGAGAAATGGAAGATAACTGTGTCTCGGTCTCAATGTCAAGCGGGTAGAAACAAAACCTTAGGATGGATTGAAAAGGAGTATGATGAACAGTTTACAAGACTTAGGGATTATGGAGCTGAAATATTACAATCAAATCCTAATTCCACTGTGGACATAGAGACGTTGATGAATGAAAAAGGCTTAGATGTGTTTAACAGGTTCTACTTGTGTTTTGATGCACTGAAGAAGAGTTGGAAGCTAAACTGTAGGCCACTTATAGGGGTTGATGGATGTTTTCTTCGAGGCAAAATGAAAGGGCAGTTCTTAGTGGCTTTAGGTAGAGATGGAGACAACGCTATCTATCCTATTGCATGGGCTGTGGTTCAAGTTGAAAACATACCAAATTGGACTTGGTTTGTGAAGAAGGTGAAGGCTGACTTGGAGTTAGGTGATGGTGAAGGATATGTGTTGGTCTCAGATCGTCAGAAGGTAAATTTGTTAGTCTCAGTTTTGTTTAGTATTGTTTAGCATTTAAATTTGTTAGTCTCAGATTTTTTTAGTATTGTTTAGTATTTAAATTTGTTAGTCTCAATTTAGTATTGTTTAGTATTTAAATTTGTTAGTCTCAGTTTAGTATTGTTTAGTATTAAAATTTGTTAGTCTCAGTTTAGTATTGTTTAGTATTTAAATTTGTGTTCCTGTGATGTTTGATGATTATTGTTACTTTGCAGGGACTTATAAGGGCTGTGGAGTTAGAGCTACCAAACATTGAGCATAGAATGTGTGTGAGACACATTTATGCCAATCTAAAGACAAGGCATGGAAAGCTACCTGAGCTGAAACCACTGATTTGGACGCTAGCATGGAGTTACAATGAGGGTGATTACAGGAAAAATCTCAGAAACATTATGAAGTATGATCTGGGTGTTTATGAAGATGTTTTGAAGTCCAAGCCGAAGACTTGGTGTAGGGCATTCTACAAGCTTGGTCCTTGTTGTGAAGATGTTGAGAACAACTCAACGGAATCATTCAATGCCACTATTGTGAAAGCCAGAGAGAAGCCACTAGTTCCTATGCTTGATTTTGTTGCGCGTTTGGCTATGGTTAGGATATTCAAGAGATGTATCATTGCTCATTCTCATGAACCATTGTTGACTCCATATGCAAAGGACCTTTTGGATAGTGAGTTTGAGGAAGCTGCAACTAGTAGGGTATGTAGGAGTACTAACAACATGTTTATGGTGATACAAGGGGGGATATCTTATCGGGTTTGCTTGGAAAGGAGGAGTTGTAGCTGCAGAAAATGGGAAATCACTGGTATCCCTTGCGTGCATGCCTATGCGGTCTTAATCCATAGGAATCTTGAGGCAGAAGAATATATTGCTCACTGGTTTAGGACGGACAGATGGAGGAGCACTTACATTGATGGTATCATTCCAATTCAGAGAGCTAGGTTCTGGCCTGTTGGTACAGGGCCACCAGTGCACCAGCCACCTGAGCCACCACAGCCTGGACGGAAGAAGAAGTCAAAGAAGGTGAAAAGGAAGAAAGGGGTGAATGAATCACCAACGAGAAAGGCAATAAAACAAAGGATTATGCATTGTGGGATTTGTGGGGAGGCCAACCATAACTCACGGTTTCACAGCCGGGTATGCATTGTCTTGTTTGATATTGTGGTGTTTATTATTATGGTGTTTATTATTGTGGTGTCTGATATTCCTTGTGTTTCTTATAGGGAGCTCAATCTAATCAAGCTCAATCCAGTCAAGCTCAATCTAGTCAAGTTCAATCCAGTCAAGCTGAATCCATTCAAGCTCAAGGTGAACCTTCTCAGAGAGTTCTTACTCAGACAAGAAATTGAAGATTTTTAGGGCATTAGGATATGTGGGTGAACCTTTTTGTTGTAAGACCTACCAATCGGTTATGGTATTAGGATATGTGGTTGAATCTTTTTGTTGTAAGACCCACCAAATGGAATTTAGATCTCTTTTTTTGGTCTTTGGTGTATTGGAATTTCGGATGTGGGTGAACCTTTTTGCTACAATTTGAAATGGATCTCTTCTTTTTATCACTTTTTTTTTTGTTTAATTTGCAATATCATAGTGCATTAATATCCGAAACATCATAGTGCATTAACATCACATAGTGCTTTTGTTGTTCAAACAGAGAAACAGAGAATAACATAATCTAAAACCAATACACCAACATAATCTAAAATAGCTTACCAAACGCAAAACCTGAAACAAAGACAACAATACCAATAGTACAGGCAAACTTCATTTTCCTTCCTTGCTCTTCCATTTTGTCAAGCACAACCTTCTGAGTCTCTAAGCATTTTGCTCTAAGTTCATGCACGTCCTTCTGAAGTTTTTCATTGATTTCAACCATTGCCTCCACCTCGTCCTCTATTGCATCATCGAACCACTTGAAAACGTGGTTATCATCGGCTAATTTTTGTGTTGCGGCAACAGAGCATCTATAGTATCGGCGATTTGGATTGGCTTGTGATTTCGAGATGCATGAGATGGTTGAAACTCCGCACCAGCAGCAACGAGGAATCCTGTGAACAATTCTTCTCCGGCGTGAATTCGATGAACTTGAAGTTTGTCCCGTCACATTGCTCATCTTCTCATATACGACAGAAGACAAAATAATCATTACAATCAACAGAAACATCGATTATTAACTAGCTTCTAACTCGAAAACAATAGATGATACAAACCCCTCAATCAATTTCACTTTTTCTTCAGCAAAATTGAAATTTCCCCAAAACTTGAAAATTAGGGTTCTATGAAGAAGATGATGAACGAAGCGAATTGAGTTTTAATTATATCCACTTGGATCGGGTTAATCGGGTCGAGACGGGTTACGGATCCCGGTTAATTCTTCGCTTGGTTATGTTTTTTTCTCGATTTGAAGCGTATACCAACCAAATCAACCGATGGGTGTAAATAAATTCGAACTATAGATCTGGGTGGGTATTCGTATTTAACTTCAGATATGTGTGTGTATAGCAAGAGGGTCAAAGTTGGGATGTATCACTTGTTATATGATACTTCTGGGGTGTGAATAGAGCGTCAACCCTTAAAATTTTTAACATAATTAATAACGATATAAATCTGTAAACATGCATGTCTATTAAGTAAGTGATATAATGAAATTATATACAAATTTAACATGTTCTTACAATTGGGGAGGAGGAGGCAGATCGAACGGGTCAGACCCTTCATCTTCTAATGATGATAGCGAACCGAGGCATACTTGAACATATATATATTTGATATGTTATTATAATATATACTTCCTCTGTTTCAGAATATAAAGAGTTTTAGAGATTTATTTTTGTTTCAAAATATAAGACTTTCTCAATTTTCAATACCATTTTATTAATTATTTCGTAAATATAATTTCTATTACTAAATATCTATTGATGGAGAGAGAGAGATAAATTTGACTAAAAGTCAAAATTACTATTAATATTCTTCTTAATAAATCATGTTTTAATTAAATAAAAATTATAAAAATAGATTCCTTAAAATGCATGATTTTTTCTAAAACTCCAGAGGGATATAACTAACATTAATTATGAATATTGAATAAAACCAGTTTTAAACCATGCAATTGTATAAAATATTTTTATACACTCAGCTCTATCTATTCTATTATAAAAACGAATATTACAATAAGTTTTAAATAAAATTTGATATATATGTATAGATAACAATATAAGTAATATTGTAAAAATGTTACCTTTAAATCTATATATTTGTATATCGAAAAACGTTATCTTCAACATATATAAAATATTGTATATTTACAGACAATAATATCTATTTAATTTCCAAAAAGATTAATACAAAAACATGAAAAGATATTTAACAACAAAACTCGGGGCACGAAACTCATAAACGTGTTTGATGGAGATTTATAATCATTTCAAATAACACATATCAAATTATATACAACACATAATATATTATATGAAAATCCTAGCCGATTTTCCCCAAAAAAAAATATATTTGTGGTCTTAAAATATATATATATATGTATATATATAAGTTCAAAACGCTGCCGACAAAATATTTGGATTATTGTTAATTAATTGTGGTAAAATATTTTAGAAAACAATATGTAAAAATACTATCCTAAAACAATTAGTAAAAAATTGTAGTATCATGAACAAATTTACCAACAAAATTCAGATAATCAATCACCCTAAAAATTAGACGATCGAGATTTCTAATCATCCACCAAAAAACCTAAGAAAAATAATATATACAACACATATGCAATTGAAAACCCTAGGCGATTTGGGGAAAAAAGAAAACTAACCTTTTGGATTCGATTTGATCAAAGTTAGAGAGAAAAGTTGACAAGGAGAGAGATGAATTATCGTTTGAGAGAAATGAGTTTTGAGGAAAATCGTTTGAGAGAAATGAGTTTATTATTGTGATTTTATAATAAGGAGCGTTGGTAGACGAAACGATAATGACCGACCCCTAAGATCCTCGGAAAATTGTCCATAGTTAATGTCTTAATGAAAGGGTTTTCTGCAAAAAAAACTCTCTATTTCGCAAACTTGCAATTTTACCTTCACCTCCAAAAAATGCAGGTTAATCCGTGAACTCAAAAATAATACGTAATATAACTCTTACACGTTACCGTCAAATTTGTAAAATATTGATAAATAATATATTAAATCGAAGCCCTCGCGACGAGGAGTCCAAATCTACTTTTAGAATTAGAAAAAAACTAATGTATATGACCGTAAACATGTTTAGAAGATACATATAATGGTTATATTGTGTATTATTTTTGAGTTAGCGGATTAACGTGCATTTGTTGGAAGTGAAGGGTAAACTTGTAAAAATCGGCGAGGTGAAGAGTTTTTTTTTTGCAGAAAACACTTAATGAAACCCTCTAGTTTTCCATAGTTAATGAAAACCCTTTTGCATATTTTTTTTTTTCTCTCCCATGCACATATTTACTTGAAAACGAGGGACATTTCAGGAAGGTGATTTTGATTGATGGGTATTATTCCGAAAAGTTTGTTTGAGACTTTTTTGTTAATGGGTACTCTCTCAGTTTAAAAATATTAAGGTGGTTTAGAAAAAAACACGCATCTTAAGAAACTTAGTTTTACAATCATTAACAACATAATTTATTAAAAGAATATTAATAGTTATTTCTTTTAGTCAAAATATCCCTCTTCCCATCAATAAATATATTACTAGGATCATTATTATGCATAAAATTTATTATAAACTTCAGTATGGAGCTAATTTTTATATTGTTAATTTGAAACTAAAAATTCATAATTTTAAAGTGGAGCCAAACCAATGTGATCATAGCAAAAATAATGCTTATATACACTTGTTTAACTAATTTAGGTTTTAAAAATTTTCATGGATTCAAATTTTGATTTTAATATACCGGTCCAAATTTATGGGAATGTTTTTTATTTGATTTATAGGAACAAAATGAGAAAAAATACAAAGGGTTTCTAAAACATTAAATATTGATGTTGACCATCTATTTTGAGAATAGCTTTTTGACTATATCATTAAAAAGTACTCCCTCTGTTTCATATTATAAGAAGTTTTAGCATTTTTTTTTTGTTTCATAATAGTTGATGTTCTCACTTATCAAGATAAAAATTAACATATTTTGCCATTTTTACCTTTAATCAAAAGCTCAATTCAATATGGACATTTAATGTGTTTTCTAAATTCAAGATAGAACATGAGGTTAATATGGATATTTTATGTGATTCCTAAATTATTGTGCAAAAACCTTAAACTTCTTATAATTTGAAACAGAGAGAGTAATTAATGAACTTGTATAGAAAGTTGAGAAACCCTTTTGAAACAAAAATAAATCTCTAAAACCCCATATATTTTGAAACAGAAGGAATAATGATTTTAGATTGTTGAATAAAATAAGTAATGCTTTAATTATGCAAATCTGAGAATGCATTTTATTTTGTTTTCCTCGTGGTTGAGTATTTAATTGTTTTCAAACACCAATACATTTTCACAAAATTTATTTATTTTGTTCTCTTTCAATAAATTTATTTCTTTTTTATGTTCCAAAAATGTTATTAACACAAACTAAATAAAAAAACATTTAAAGGTGAAAATATTCTTCCTTCAGACAGATGAAAGCGAGTGAATGGGTGAAGGTATTAATTAATCCCCTGCGACGCGATTCTTTAATCACTTGCGCTCCACGGATCTTATAGTTCCCAAAATGTGCTTTAACGGTGAGATTTGGTACGATCCATTTTTTTTTTCCGTGCTCAGAAATTTTCCCTTTTTTCCATCTGACTTGTTAAATCTTTGTCTAACTAGCTAGAATCTACAGTTTAGATTCGGAGGTTCATCGTTGTAGAGTTCTTCGAGATTTTTATTTTATTTTTTTGGTGTTCATCTTAAGGTAAAATTTAGTTGCGATTGATTTACACTGTTTTATTGCGATTGATTCTACTTGTGAATTGTGATTATGATCGAGGAACTTGAATTGTTTTGTATGTTCCCTCAAAATCAAACAACTATTCAAGAGATGATAACTATGGTTCAACGGTTAAAAGGAATTCGAAAATAAGGAGAAAGACATTCAAAGTAGAAGAAAGCGGTGATTAATTTGAAGAGATTCCTAAATCTGATAAGGAAGAACAATGTTATGAAGATGATGATGATTGCATATTAGGTGAGTGGATGCGTAGGAGAATTGCTCTTGATAAATTTTTGGCAAATTATTCTATCTATCCCAATCTGTTAACTAACAAAATTGTGGAAATTAGATTTTGTGGTTTCTTAGTTAAGAGTTTCATATATTATTTACTAACAATATAGTTTTCTAAATGGACGAAAATGCATCCGTATCACTATTCATCATGCTTGTTGAATAATTATCGGCGCATGAAAGTTATCATAAAAATTAAAATTTACTGAAAGACATATATATATTACCAAAAAAATATCCAAAAGTTTATGTAAAATTTCCAAAACGTATGAAAACTTGTATATTGTGGAAATATTTTTTGTAAGTTCAAGTTTTCTCAATTTCAATCGAATAGTTAAATTCATGCATGTATTAAATCAATCACTGCCAAATTACCAATGAAAAAACAATTGATTTTGTTATGTCCATGATTTTAGCAGTAGATTTTGTTTTGTCAATGATTTTTTTTTGTTGATATTTGATTTAAATGCTCTGGTGCTCTAGTGGTCACTTTTGGTGATTTGCTAACAAAATAATATTTTATAGATGGACACTAGTTTCGAAACGCTTCTTTATCAATAAGGAAGTCCCAACCACTTCGGTGATGGATTCTTTGTACAACGGAGAGAAGACTCATGAAGACAAAAACTAAGAACTAGAGAGTAATTGATCCAATTGTTAGTGTGGACAAATATATGTTTATTTTAGTTGATGATGTAGAGAGATTTGTTCTTGAGCTATTGCCTTGAAAGAGTCCTCAAAACTGAGTGAAGATTAGTTTCAAAGCCGAGCAATTTTCTTGAACCGAGAATGCAGAAGTTGTACTTTTGAAATCTTTCATTTGTTAAAACCTTTTGAAATCTTTTTTTATATCCCCATAATCAGCCTTTGTTACATGCATAAGAATGGTCTAACTAAACTTTTTGTGCAAGAAACACTTCAAAGTACTTATCAAAGAATGATTATAGTAAAACCAACACTGCAGTTTCACATTTAACAAGAGTCAAATTCCAGAGAAGCAGATTCAACTAAGTAAAGATAAACCAATATCTTAACATAGAGGCAACAATCCAAAACAGAGTCATCATAACATTAACCAGAAACTTAGATAGCATAATTTGAAGGCGAAAACAAAAGATAAATTTGCAAACCATAAAAGCAAATCCAAAGTTGTAAAACAAATTAAAAAGAGACATGTTGCATATAATGGGATGATGATGCTTCAACGATCATATCTTCAAAGTCTTATCTTGTCCAATTCCTTCTTGAGACTTTTCAAAGAATTCTAAGCTTGTTGGCAAAATTACTCATTTCAATATTCACAATCAATGATTCAAAGTGTTCTTGCTGAGTAATCAGCAAAAAAAAAGAAAACGAAACTCAGTGGTCTATTATACAAAATAGAGAATGTTGAATAGATGGAAAATCTAAAAAGAAATCTAACTTGAAGATCAAGAAATCTAAAGAGAGAATATTATTTGTAATTCTTGTTGACTTAACTATACTATTAAAAGAGAATGTGTTCAATACATGAGAATAGTTTAGAGAGAGAAGGAAAAGCAATTATAAGAAGCTAAACATACAGAGTCACAAAATCGTGAGAGCCGTTGAATAGATGGAAAAGACAACTATTCCTAAACTTGTCTTATATTGGGTGATACTTCAAGATATAGGGTTTTCTTCTTGGTATGATCCATTATTTCCTTCAATAGAATGCGTGCAAGCCAAACAATTTTATAAGCACAAAGAAAATCAAAACAGAGGTTGAAGACTTTGAAGACTCTCTGCATGTCCTCCTTGTATCTTGTTGTTCCATTATAACTGGCAAAACTTCTCATTTCAATATTCACAATCAATGGTTCAGAGTGAAATCTTGTGTTCATCCTGAGTAATCTGCAAAAAAAAAGAAAAAGAAACTCAATGGTCTAGTATACAAAATAGTGTCTGATTGACCTTGAAAACGAATTGTGAGATATAAACGAAACTGTATTGTCTTTATAGACATCAAAGACGGAACTCTCGAATCCTGAAAGACGTTATCATCTCCAATACTTGATTGTATTGATGCTTCCGTTTCTGAATAAATTGTCCCATTCCCAGAAGCAAGAGATTGAAATTGAGGCAAAGGTTCAAGGTATGAATCTTGCACTACTAAGACATAGTTTCTGTTGCTAAATGTGATATTTTTTTGCTAACATGACCTGTTTCTGTAGGATTACTGCCTTCTGAAGTTGAAATAACTGAGAACATGTCATTCGGGTTATACAAAAGATGTGAAAGCTAAGAGATGAACTAGAAAAAAAAAAAAAAAAACTCCCATTAACATACTCTTGCAGAAATTAAGATAGATCTTTAGCTTGAACCAAGGAAGCTTTTGACGAGCTGAGCCACAGAATTAGCCAATTACTTATGATTATGTGCTATTTAAAAAAAACAAATTAAACGAAAGTCAAATCGATTCGGTTTGTTAAACAAATACTTTTAGTCGATCTTGATATTACAATTTGTAAAGTCATACTATTTGTGCCATATCATCAACCAAACAAGTTGCATATTTGAGGTTTTTTTATGAAATCAAAATTTTATACCCTATACGGTGCTACTAATTATTATTACAAAACTTTCCAACAATGAATTATGCAATGAAATCTTGCATTTAACTTAATATATTGATTGACCATAATGATAAGATATGCAATAAATCCTATTTGACCAATTTGACAAGTATCCAGACTTTTTAAATATTTCACTTTGATTTGCGACTATACAATAAATTATGCAATGAAATCTTGCATTTAACTTAATATATTGATTGACCATAATGATAAGATATGCAATAAATCCTATTTGACCAATTTGTCAAGTATCAAGACTTTTTAAATATTTCACTTTGATTTGCGAATATATATAGACCATACTAAATGATACAAGCATAGAAACAAATAAATGTCAACGATCTTCCGGTCAAATATATATGGAAAATCAATTAATAGTAGGAAATTTTTCAAGACCAAAAGGTTATATAAATAGAACCATTGTCAACGATAATGATATACTTCTCAATAGATTTCATACAACAAAAATTAAATTATTATGGGTATTACAAAAATTATTGCGACTTATTTTCTTGTAGCAATATTTGTAGTTTCGTTGTCCGATCGTAACCTTTTGGCTTCAGGTATGTTTAATTTTGATTTAGTTTAAAAATAGTTTTGATCATTCTAAAAGCAATAGCTAAACATGTAAAATTTGTAATTACCATGTCTTTACTACAATTAATCTTTATCTGGGTTTATGTAGGTGAAAAATTCTCATATGACTACTGCACTATTTCGTGTTCGGATCGATACGGAACGTTTGAATGTTTAACTGACTGTGGAACTGCTGGTTACAAAACTGGGCGATGTGCTTCTCGTTCTCTTAAAGATCCTAAAAAATGTTGTTGTCAAAAGCATTATTTATAATGATTTGTGATTATTTATAATGATTTGTGATTCGACTGTTGTAGTAAATGCCACGGAATCATGGAATAAAAAAAAAACTATTTATGATAAATTTATAATACGTATTAATTTATTTTCTTGACATCTATTATAATAATACATTTTAATCAAATATAATATCTGAAGTTGAAAAAACTACTCATTTCAATATTCACGCAATCAAAGGTTCAAAGTGACATCTTGTGTTCCTCCTGTGTATCCGAGGCAGAGCAAAGCAGAGGTTTCTTGATTGGTCCTTCACTCAATCTGCAAAAGATATAAATCTATTGTAGAAAATTCACCTTGATGCTTACCTGCAGTCGCTTTCAATTTCTCTCTATCTCTTCACAACTGTCTCAACACACTCTTCACTGTGCTCAGTCTTATTTACCAAATTGTCTTCATCTGATGTTGAAATTACAACACCTTAGGAGCTTAGTTTCCTAAGGTGAGGGATCACAAAAAGTTTCTACAATGGCCTATGCATAAGCGTATGAGCTCAATGAGACTAAGGACATGAGATTCAACTCTATGTCTTCCTCATTAAGCCTCACACGATTATACAAGACTCACAAGAACCCTTTATCTCTCTCTCTTACACACTTATGATGCTTGGTTTAGAGTAAGAGTATGAACCAAAAACATAAGGAATACGAAGAGAGAGTTTTCCTCTAAGGGTTTTCTTTTATTACTTCTCTTTGTGATTATTTTACAATGAATCCTACACTCTCTATTTATAAAGAAATACTAACTTTAACCTAATCTATACATATATGTAGCTAAATTAGCTTATAAGGGAAGCTTTGACAACTTGGACATATAATAATATTCTAAGGATCTAATTTCCTTAGTTGCACAAACTTTCCCTCCAACTTTTGCAGATTTTCCCGCCTTCACAGATTGGAGTTTTGCAACGCATTTCAGACGTCTTGGTCCTAGACAGTCTCCTGCCAGCGCCTTCATTATTTTCCTTCATATCGGACCACCTGGTCCAAGACGTGTTCCAAAACTCCTTCCTGATTTCCAGACTCTTCCTCATATCAGACCTCCTCGTCTGATATGCGTTCCAAAGCACATTCCTGCTTTCTAGACTCTTTCTCATGTTGTATTCTAGGGATAGATTTAGGAACGCATATCAGACCTCGTGGTCTGAAGTGAGAATCTAGTTCTTCACTTTCAACAACCAAGTTTCCTTTAGTGTAACCGGACCAACGTTAGTCTTTAATCGTTCCAACCACACTCTTCAGCTTACGGTTTGGTGTGTTGTCTCTCGTGCTTATCCGGTCCATCCTTTGTCACTCTTGGTTAGTCTCCACGCCCTCTAGACTAAGCACCTTGTCCCAACACAACTCCCCAACTTAATGTCTCGTTGATGTTGTGACCGGCTGCATAACCTTTCGGTCATGTTCCCTTTGCACCTTCTCCACGTACCAAGTCTCGGCTACTAGTCACTTGGCTCCTCCTCAAGTTAATGATTCCGTTGCCTCATATCCTTACTCTAGCCGTTCCTTGGTTTACACGGTTCCTTATTTTGTGCATAAGGTCTCTTTACTCTAACCTTGGAATGCACATTCCAACACTCCCCCGTGCATCCATGGTTAGAGAAACTCATATCCGGTTCATCCTCCTCATGAGATGAACCGATCCTTCTCATGGTTAGTTGTATCTTGGCTCCTTAGTGATCAGTTATTGATCCAAACTCTAACTCCCATGCGTATCACTTCTAGGCCAATATCTTTGGCCACTCATGCTTCGGCTTGTTACAACCAGCCTCGACCACTTGATCTTTCATGGATCTATCTTAGAAAGACTCTTTACGGCCTTTCCATCCTTAGAACCACTTGGTTCCATCTTAGACCACAACCCGATCTACACTCTCTCGGCTAGCTCCTCCTTTTGCTTAACCGGCTAATGGGTTATTATGGGCTGATTCTCAACACTCCCCCTCAAGTTTGGAATGGTGAATATGTGGAACCATCCAAACTTGCAAGTTTGTCTTCAGCCCAATCTCCCCCTTGCGCATACAACGCATCCTTTGTGCTTTGACTCCAACCGATTAATTTCGACATGTTTTGACCTTTTCCTTGTTTGAAAAACTTATGGGATATGAGTAGTGACTTACCAAGTCTCTCTCATAAGCTTTCCAACATGCTCAGGCCTTTCCATCACATGCCACTTCTCAATCGATCCATACAAAGCACCTTTTTTCTCGAAACACACTCGTTCCGGCAACACTCAAGAACATGTCTCGACTTGTAACAGCCATAACTTTCACTCCATAGAAGATATGGACCTGATTCCAACTCCCAGAGCTTCTTTGTTGAGTCAAGATTCCAGAATAGGTCTCTTCGTCGCTCGGTTCGTCCTGGTCAGGCCGTAATCCTTCGACGAGTGATTGTCGGTCCAAATCCGACAGTTTCTGACCCATCCATCTTGTACTGGTCATAATTTCTTCGTGGGAGCTGCGCTTGAGCTGATTCCACTTCGAGGTACTTCATAGATGAGCTAAGAATGAATCCCACATGGTTTCTGGTGATGCCTCAGAAGCTATGACTACTTCAATCAATCGGTTTCATCACCATCTCTCGGCTAAAGTCACATGGCCGGCTAAAACTCAGTTTCTCGGCCAAACAACATATCGCCGGCTCGTTCTCCTTAGTTTGCTATATGTTAAGGTTCTCCCAACACTTGTCAAGTGTTTGTTATTACCTCTCCATCATAGCATTTCAAGGGCTTCTTCTTTTCCTCATAAACAACTCACAGACCTCAACTTGGTCTACAATCTCCAAGGGCTCATGTCTTCTTCATGACCCTTGGGCAAGGCACCATATTCTCTTCTCAACCTCTTATTTAGAGTTTTTTAATTTCAACCCCATGGTCAAGTCTCACACGTTCTCCACTTGCCATATGAACAACGTTTTGACCCGGTTTTGAATATACGAACCATTCTTGTGAGGAAGACATCTATGAACCACCTTTCTTGCCTTGAAAAATTTTCTGGTCCAGCCGCATCACAAACGGCCTCCATCACCACCAGTTCACTTTCAGCTCTCTTTCCTCCTCTTTTACCCACCTCACAATCTAGGCCAAAAACATACATGATTTGATGTACCAAATTCATGAACGGTTTAAATTTTTATATGGCCTTGGAAATGTGGTCAAATGGTGGTAGAAAATTCTTGGGCAGGAGAGATGATGCGTTTAACTCTATTTGATGGTAAGGAGATGCTGTCGCCAATAAGAATGAGATTAACCCACTCCGTACGCTCAGGACATCTCCCATCCAAGATATAGAACACACATACTTCAAACAGCGAACAACAACTTCTACAATGTTCCATAAATAATTTCCAAAGCACAATTCCTCTAAGGACCAGAGATATACTCTTATGCCTTCAAGAACTAGAGATTAACTCTTATGTCTTGGATTTATGCTTGGAAAATTATTTCAGATACACAAGAGGTTCATTTGTGGCTCTAGAACCAGAAATGAACATAATAGAGTATAGGGAGTATTTTTGATTTTTTTGGGAATGATAATGGGAGTATCGCAGCGGATGCATGATACTAACAAGGAATCTCCCAATGGGTCTTTCCATGCTCTGATACCATGTTAAGGTTAATGGGCTTCCAACTCAAAACCAATTGACAATGAGTGGATTGGCTCATATCCCTTATATACTGCTCAAGGTCCCTTCCATCTTTTCGATGTGGGATATTCTTCACACTCCCCCTCGAGATAATGGCCCATCTAGCCATTAATCTCGACAAATCCCAATCTAGGATTATTTCGGGTGAAATCGGCCGAATTATTTTTGGGTCGGTCCAATTTCGGTTCAGATCGATTGAACTACTTTTAGGCCCAATCAATTTCAGTTTAGTGGGGCAGTGTGAATTTAGGGCTCTGATACCATGTTGAAATTACAACACCTTAGGAGCTTAGTTTCCTAAGGTGAGGGATCACAAAAAGCTTCTACAATGGCCTATGCATAAGCGTATGAGCTCAATGAGACTAAGGACATGAGATTCAACTCTATGTCTTCCTCATTAAGCCTCACACGATTATACAAGACTCACAAGAACCCTTTATCTCTCTCTCTTACACACTTATGATGCCTGGTTTAGAGTAAGAGTATGAACCAAAAACATAAGGAATACGAAGAGAGAGTTTTCCTCTAAGGGTTTTCTTTTATTACTTCTCTTTGTGATTATTTTACAATGAATCCTACACTCTCTATTTATAAAGAAATACTAACTTTAACCTAATCATTACATATACTTAGACATATATGTAGCTAAATTAGCTTATAAGGGAAGCTTTGACAACTTGGACATATAATAATATTCTAAGGATCTAATTTCCTTAGTTGCACAAACTTTCCCTCCAACTTTTGCAGATTTTCCAGCCTTCACAGATTGGCGTTTTGGAACGCATTTAAGACGTCTTGGTCCTAGATAGTCTCCTGCCAGCGCCTTCATTATTTTCCTTCATATCGGACCACCTGGTCCAAGACGTGTTCCAAAACTCCTTCCTGATTTCCAGACTCTTCCTCATATCAGACCTCCTCGTCTGATATGCGTTCCAAAGCACATTCCTGCTTTCTAGACACTTTCTCATGTTGTATTCTAGGGATAGATTTAGGAACGCATATCAGACCTCGTGGTCTGAAGTGAGAATCTAGTTCTTCACTTTCAACAACCAAGTTTCCTTTAGTGTAACCGGACCAACGTTAGTCTTTAATCGTTCCAACCACACTCTTCACCTTACGGTTTGGTGTGTTGTCTCTCGTGCTTATCCGGTCCATCCTTTGTCACTCTTGGTTAGTCTCCACGCCCTCTAGACTAAGCACCTTGTCCCAACACAACTCCCCAACTTGATGTCTCGTTGATGTTGTGACCGGCTGCATAACCTTTCGGTCATGTTCCCTTTGCACCTTCTCCATGTACCAAGTCTCGGCTACTAGTCACTTGGCTCCTCCTCAAGTTAATGATTCCGTTGCCTCATATCCTTACTCTAGCCGTTCCTTGGTTTACACGGTTCCTTATTTTGTGCATAAGGTCTCTTTACTCTAACCTTGGAATGCACATTCCAACAATTCACAAACATGTGGAAGTCGGTTCTCTGGTAATGAACATTCCTCTAACACTCGTATACCGCATCCTTTTATTTTCATCACAGAGTCACTACTATGAATGTGAATATCCACGTGATCATAGCTCCGTTGAGCTAGAGGAGCATATAGAGGGATACGACAGTCCAATATAGTTAACATATTATGCCAACTCCCCAGAATGTTCGGGTAATGTGGAGAAACACTGAAATCAGAGCCAAAATCAAAGATGTTCCCAAATCTGCCTTTGAACTCACAGTTTACCTTGATATCTTCTCCAGACCCAATATTAGTGTAGATTCCAACCCTAAATCTGAAGAATGGTTGGGAGAGAGGGACGTGAAGTAGAGGAATGATCAGAGAGGAGATTCCAGTTGTACGGTGAGTAAAATATGATGGCACTTCTTCACCTGGCAATATCATGGAGTTGAAAATAATTGATTGTTGTTGAAGGATAGTTTCTGGATCCAAGTTGAAGCAGTCCAAGAAATTGAGTTTGACTTCAGGAAGAGAAGAGGAGGCCTCCTCGGAAACTGTGTCAATATTGTCTGCTTCCATCGCCACCCCACTTGGATAGCCACTCAAATCAACTCTAGTCAATGCCCCACACTTTGAAAAGTCAACTTCCTTAAGATGTTTGAGTTTAGAAATGTTTAGGGATACACAACTTAGCTTGCTGCATCCAACCATATATAGTTGTTTGAGATTAGAGAATTTCTCGATCCTCCAAGGAACCTCTTCAATCCCTGTTTCGTCTAGTCTGAGATAGTTGATGTTGGTTGAGATTTCAGGAAAGCTCCTCAACCTTGAGCATTCTTTGAAACTAAGGACACCGAGAAATTGGAAGTTGATTCCGGAGGGCAGAGTCTCCAGATTTCTGCAGTTTTCGATTATCAAATACTTCAGTTGATTGAGATTTTGAAATGAGGAAGGAAGCTCCACCAAACTTGGGATATTATGGAGCGTCAATTCCGTCAAAGTGGGAGACAGCATCGCCAGGAAGAGCGTAAACGGCTGAACCAAATACGCATTTTAGAAATGTTAAACAAAATCACCAATAATACTTTTTTACTTTAAAGTTTTTCAGTTGCAAATTACCGTGATTTTAAGTGTAATTACCTTAAATTTATAAAATAAACTTTAAAAAACAAAAAGAATAACATAACTAGTATTATAAAGTTAAAAAAAGAAGACTATTAATTTTGAGCAATCTCATTTGGCGTAATCTTATAAGTAAATATCTCATATCAAATTAATTTAAAATGAGATGAAATTAATAAAATAAAATATGAATAAATATATACTAACATTCTCATCGAGTAATCGAAAATTCATTCCTATTAGTTCATTCTTTTTTCAATTTTTGTGTTTTTATTTATGACTACATGCGAAAAAATTAATAAAATACAAAATAAGTAAAACTATATTAATATTTTCATCAAGTAGTCATTATTCTTATCATATAAGCTTGTTACTTTTTTGAAGTTTTTTAATGTTTTCACTTACGAATAATAAACACTATACTACAATGATAAATACAATTTTTATCCAACTAAATTTATGTTAAATAACTTCTATTGTTAGGCAGGGCAAAGCCGAGGTTTCTTGAGTGGTCCTTCAATTAATCTGCAAAAGAAATCAATCTATTTGTAGAAAATAGTTTTTGATTGATCTGGAAAAAAGAATTGGGAGCTATATAGTATTATGGTCAATTCATGCTTAATGCTTACCTGCAGTCGCTTTCAATTTCTCTCTTTCTCTTCACAACTGTCTCAACACACTCTTCACTGTGCTCAGTCTTATTAACCAAATTGTCTTCATCAGATTCACAAACATGTGGAAGTCGGTTCTCCGGTAATGAACATTCCTCTAACAGTCGTATACCCCATCCTTTTACTTTGAAGGTATTGTCATTCCTGTAATATGGAGTTACTGTAATATGCATATCCACGTGATCGTAGTTCCGTTGAGCTAGAGGAGCATATATACGACAGTCCATTATAATTAACCTACCCTCCCCAGGATACATGTAACCAACATCAAAGCTGCTGTTCCCAAATCTGCCTTTGAACTCATAGTTTACCTTGATATTTGATACATCATTACTTACCACTGCGCCAACCCTAAATCTGAAGAATGGTTGGGAGAGAGGGACGTGAAGTAGAGGAATGGTCAGAGAGGAGCTTCCAGTTGTACGGTAAGTGAAATATGATGGCACTTCTTCACCTGGCAATATCATGGAGTTGAAAATAATTGATTGTTGGTGAAGGACAGTTTCTGGATCCAAGTTGAAGCAGTCCAAGAAATTGAGATTGACTTTTGGAAACGGAGATTGTTGGTGAAGGACAGTTTCTGTATCAATTTTGTCACTTGGATAGCCACTCAGATCAACTCCAGTCAATGCCCCACAATTTGAAAACTGAACATCCTCAAGATGTTTGAGTTTAGAAATGTTTAGGGATACACATTTTAGCTTGTTGCAACCTTTCATAGTTAGCTCTTTGAGTTTAGAGAATTTCTCGATCCTCCAAGGAACCTCTTCAATCCCTGTTTCGTCTAAACGGAGAATTGAGATGTTGGTTGAGATTTCAGGAAAGCTCCTCAACCGTGAACATCCACTGAAACCAAGGCCATCGAGAGATTGGAAGTTGATTCCGGAGGGCAGAGTCTCCAGATTTCTGCAGTTTTCGATGATCAACACCTCCAGTTGATTGAGATTTTGAAATGAGGAAGGAAGCTCCTCAAGTGCTTCAAAGTGGGAGATAGCATCGCCAGGAAGGGCGTAAACGACAGCTGAACCAAATAAACAATTTAGAAATGTTAAACAAAATCACCAAATATAATACTTTTTTACTTTTAATGTTTTTTCAGTTGCAAATTACCTTAAATTTAAAAAATAAACCATTTTAAAAGAAAAGAATAACATAACTAGTATTATAAAGTTAAAAAAAGAAGACTATTATTTTTGAGCAATCTCATAAGTAAATACCTCATAGCAAATTAATTTAAAATGAGTTAAAATTTACAAAATAAAATATGAATAAAGATATACTAACATTCTCATCAAGTAATAGAAAATTCATTTCTATTAGCTCATTCTTTTATCAATTTTTGTGTTTTCACTTATGATTACATGCGAAATTCTTTATAAAATGCAAAATAAGTAAAACTATATTAATATATTTTTATTTTGTCAACTAGCCTACTGCTTTTAATAATCTCTTAACACCGTAGAGAGTAAAGTTCGAACCCGAACCTGCAACTTGACTCCCACAAACTATATTAATGTTTTCATCAAATAATCAATATTCTTATCATATAAGCTCATTATTTTTTTGAATTTTTTTTATATTTTCACTTACGAATAATAAGCACTACACGACAACGATAAATATAATTTTTATCCAATTAAATTTATGTTAAATAACTTATATTGTTATTTTGAACATCACATTCATTGTTTATTGGTTAATATACATGTCAAATGAATTAAAAAAAAAATACATGTGAAAATCTAATTGACCAATAACACACGTAAACTTAGCATGTAAATAAATGTTTTTCTATTTTTTGCTAGATTTCTTTTTGACTTTTGATATTATTATTTTTCAATTTCAATATTCATTGTTTATTGGTTAATATCCATGCTAAATGATATATTGTTTTTTTAAATTGATACATGTGAAAATTTAATTGACCAATAACAAACGTAAAATTAACATTTATAAAAAATTTTATTGGTTAGGTTTCCTTTTTAGTTTTTTTTTTTTCAAGTTTTTTATGTTTTCACTTACGAAAAAAAACACTATATTACATCGATAAATATTATTTTTGTCCAATTAAATTAATGTCAAATAGATTATATTGTTATTTTCAATTTCAACATTTATTTTTTATTGGTTAATATCTATGCTAAATGAATTTAAAAAAATGATACATGTTAAAAATCTAATTGACCAATAACACACGCAAAATTAGCATATATAAATATTTTTTTTTTGGTTAATTGTCTTTTTGGTTTTGTTTAGATATAGAAATGTAAATTAGTATATGTAAATATGTTTTTAATTAGTTTTAATATTTCGTTAAGAAAAAAGGTTAAAGTTTTTGATAAGTATCAACATCTAATCGATAGACCTGACATGTGTCGCGATCATGTAAATGACTAATTTTGAAACCAAGCTTTTTATAATAAGATTAATGTTCAATCATATTAAATTAATTAGAAATAAAATGAAATTAGTGTTTTAAACAAAATTAGAGTCGGCAACTATGACTTTTTTTTTTAATTATAAAAGTGTTAGTTAGAGAGATTGGAGAAAACGTTAAGTTTAGAACTACATACCTTCACTCCTTCCCATTGTTTCCCATCTCTCTCTTCCTTTGATATCTCAAGCGTAACGAGATTCTCGAGATGTAAATCAGAAGGGAATACTTCAATGTTTGTGTCCAACAAAATGAGAACTGAGATGTTGGTTGAGAATTCTGGAAATGTCCTCAACTCCGAGCAATATTCGTGCTCGAGAGATTTGAGGTTGAAGCCAGTCGGAAGAATTTTTAGACTTTTGCAGAAGCTCATGTCCAATTCCAACAGTTTATTGAGATTTCGTATAGAAGAAGGAAGCTCCACCAAACTCTCGCATCCCCTAAGACTAAGTGTCTCGAGATTAGTAGCCATGGAAAGATCTGGAATATCTTTCAGGTATTTAGATCCCCACAAATCCATTTCCTTTAGACATGTAAGCAACTGTACTCAACAAAAATTAAACAGAGCTCAGTAGAAATTACACATTACACGACATGATTATCATCCAAAAACTAAAATAAGCATTGTGACCTCCCTCATTAATAATAACAAAAGAAATAATTCTTAAAACTTACCACAACTCCTTCCCACAGCTTATGTAGCTTGCTATTATGCATTTTGAGCTTGACAAGGTTTTCAGGACGAAAATTAGAAGGCATACAGCTCATTGGATATTTGGGCCAACACAATAGTTTGAGTCGACGGGTCAAATAGTTGAAACTTTCAGGTAAGTGCAATCTGCCTTCTTTTCGAAAGAGCTTCGAATCAATTTTTATGAAACGGAGATTACGCATCCTTTTGAAGGCACTCTCATGTATATGCAATTCATCAAACTCACTTGTATCCAGTGATATACCTAAAACCTTTCGAGTACCCTGAAAAATATAATATTAATGAGAAATAGACAAACCCATACAATTCATCGTTGTTTATCAAATGGCATTCTCTTAACCTCATATAATGAGTTATGAAAGGACCACAAATAAAAAAAGAACTTACAATGCCTTCACTGAGTACATAACAACTATCATTTGGATCCACCAGAAATTCTCGTTTTCCAGGCTTGTCAATGGACTGTGTGCGAACAATTCTTCTTCCCATTTCTTGTAGCGAACGGTGCATCACCACATAACCATATCTGACATGAATGAGGGACTTATCAGCTAGGTTTTGCAGTGCAGTATTAACACCCAAGTTACTATCTGCGAGCAATGACTTGATGGTTGTGACTTCCATATGATTGAAAAGACATGCGATATGACGAAATATCACTTGATCTTCTGCGCTACCTAACCCATCATAACTAATTCTTAGTATTTTCTCAATTTTACCTTCTAGACGTAGACCATTCTCAAGCCTTGGCAGTGTATCCATCCAGAACTCCTTATCCCTCCCCCGCAAATACTTACCCAAAAGATTAAGACCCAAAGGAAGATTGTCCGCATGTCTTGCAACATCAGCTACAAGCTTCCCAAAACCTTCAGGTGCATAGTTTTGCTTGAATGCAGATCGACATAACATCTCTTGAGCGCGCTCTTCAGATGGAAAACTAACTTCATATATATGACCAATTCCATGAGCCCTTAAGAAGTGCTTATCATTTGTAACCACAATGATTCTGCTCCCACATCCAAACCATTGAGTTTGACCCACCAAAGTATCTAGTACCAGTTGTTCATCCAAATCATCAATGACGATGAGAACTTTCTTGTGCTTTAGCCTCTCTCCGAGTGCATCTAGATGATCTATCTTTATGTCCTTTGTCCCGAGGATTTCCGATAGGAAATGATTTTGTAAATGCAACTTCATGTTGGGATCGTCCGGATTGGCTCTACCATAAATTTCTTTACTCTTATATAAAAAACCCCTGTCTATAAAAATGCTACCTTGGAAGTGTCGAGAAAGTTGGTTGTACAAAGCTCTTGCAATGGTAGTCTTACCAATCCCCGAGGAACCCAATATACCAACCATTCTCACTTCTTCAGATTCCAATTGCAACAATAAACTTATTTCAGCCATATGAGCTTCAATGCCAACAAGGTCCTCAGAATCCTTTGATGAAGTTAAAAGCAGTTTACCCAAAACATCATTAGCGATTACTTCAATCATTTTTGTTTCGTCATCCCTAATAAGGAGAAAACGATGATTTAACAGATATGAAATAACAATATATTCAAGATTACTTCAATATACATCAATATATTTCAATATCATACCAGGTCGTAGAATGAAATCCAAGCATATTAGCAACATCAGTCAACGCTTTCTTCCATTGATTTTTGCAATTCCTCTGTATTTTTCTTGCAAGTCTCTTGAAAAATCCTACCAAAGTCACCGGTTTGATTTCTCACATGGGAAGGATCCAAACCGTAGAAAACTGGTATGACAATATTATCCTTACAATTAACGATCTCCAGCAACTCGTTAAGACACCAGCTTGAAGAACCGTAGCTTTTGGATAAAATAACCACAGCGATCCTCGAAGTCCTGATCGCTTGTACAAGCTCGGGCCAGAGGGAATGGCTTCTCTCGATCTCATTGTCTTTGAAAGCAGTGATCAATTTCCGATCGAGCTCCTTGAGAAAGTGGCTACGGAAAGTTACGTGAACGTCTTCCCCTATGAAGCTCAAGAAAACATCATATACCCAATTGAGAGACGAAGATGAAGAAGCCATTGAGAGAGAGTGAGAGTGTGTGAGAGAGTGAGAGAGTGAGAGAGTGAGAGAGTGAGTGAGAGGAAGAAGCTACAAACAAAGAATTAACATTGCTATTTCACCATTAATTCTTTTTCGGACATTAACTCGTAACTGAGAGGAAATTTCAAGGGAAGGAGAAGGAAGGAAGCTTTGTAGAGAGAGAGGGTTTGATTGGAAAGGCTTTAAATAAAGCATTAGCAGTATGTAGCATTATGCTCCAAAAGCATTACGCAATAAAAGCGGTAAGCTTTAATTAAAAAATTGATTGGTAGAGCAGTGAGCATAGAGATACAAAATTACTAAAATAGACATGATCTTCATTTTAGATTTTTTAGAAGAGAATAATATTTTACAAAATAGAAAAACCATAAAATTCCAAGATTTTAGAATCTTGAATTGGAAAAAATCTTGAAGAATGTAGAATTTGAAATAACTTGGCGTTCAATTTGATTTTTTTTTTCTTTTTATTTTCTTCCAATTTCGTTTCGGTTTAGATAAGCTAAACAATATGATTTTATGTTTTGAATGAATCTTGTTGTTTAATTCTGGGTTCAAATTAAGTTTGTGTTTCTATATTAATTTGTAATTATTAATGTATATACATGCTTATCATACTTTAAATTTAGTTATTAATAATATATTAGGTTTTTAATAATTAAGGGCAAATATGTCTTTTAATATGTTTAAAGCCTCTAAGCCTTGGAAAAGCTCAATTAAAGAGCATTGAGGTGGAGAGCATTAAGGAGTCCTCTATGCTCTACTTTATGCTCTAAAAAAATTTTTTGATTGGCTTTTAATGAGCATGAAGCTCTACAAAAAGCCTTAGAGCATCTCCAATGGTGATGTTCAACTAAGAGTTCTTAAGTATATTTTAATTATAAATATTGAATGATTTTAAAATTTAGAACCTATCAATTTTTTAGTGTCCAATGGTGAACCTCAAATAAGAGTTCTTAAAAAAAAATTTAACAACTTTGATAAAAAAAGCAAAGGAACCTGTTCGAGTCTGGCAATTTCTTATATCATCTGGGAGTTGATAATTGCAGCTTGGAACATCATGGAAATGAAACACCAAAATTAATATCAAACACACAGCCTTACTTAATATAAGGACAAACATATCAGCAAATATGCTTGGTCCTATCCAGTTTCCAAGCGGTTGAGGTATGGAAAGTTTTCTAGCTTAACTATCTCATTATCAGATAGATCAATTATATCAAATTGGTCCTGTAATTAAAGCAACACAAGTTAATTAATATACCTAACAAAATCAATTCAATGGAAGTAATAAAATACAAAGGAGATTCACTATAGCATATTAGAGAGCCTCAAACATGCAAATTACCATGGTTTAACACAAACTATTAGAGAAGATTGGCTCTCAAAAGCAATGAATCCACAATCAGAAGTAGTATTACACGGAGCCACAAATACATTGATGAAGAGTTGGGAAAACAGATGCTATAACTAAGACAAAGGAGCAAAACATTGTTCAATTCAAGCAACAAAAGATGCTTCCAATAATGACTATTACTATTATTACAAACCAAAGAATCAAAGAGCAATAATTTGATGATAAACAATACCTTAGCGTTGACACCATCAGGAACAACCCGCTTCTCTTGCCCCAACTTAGTGAAGTCTGCTCTGTTAAACTTCGTGAAGCCCCTGAAATAAAAAAAAGTCCCTATCAGTTGCCTTTAGCATTGATTGTATAATTGAAGCAAACCAATCAATTTGTATCAGAAGAGAGCTATAAACCTAATTATTTATCCGATGAATAGAGAAATCAATTGCAGAATCTAAATCGCAACAAATGGGGAACATTTGGTTAACTAAATCCATGGAGGAATTGGAAGAACAAGGACACCGTAACCGACAACACACGAGAGATTGAGAAACTTACTTCTTCCCATGGCATCTCTCTTTTTACTTCCTCAGTCGAAAAGCGCGCTGCTCTTATACTAGTTTTGTTGACTCTCTCTGTGATACTCCAATAAAAACAACAAACGATTACTCGGAGCAGGTGTATTTAGGCTTACAAAAACCCTAGAAATGTAATTGGAAAGAGAAGAAGTTTACCTCGTAGATCCAATTCTTGCTTCTTGATGGCATTGAAGAAGTGAGGACTTTTCCAGATTAAATCAGCCGTGAGCTTGACCATTACTGCTTCGAGCTCTCTGCTGCTACGATTCGGAGAAGTCAAGGAGAAAGGAGTCGGAGAAGTCGAGGAGAAATGAGTCGGAGAAGTCGAGGAGAAAGGAGACGATTTGTGTTTGATTGAAATCCAATTAGATTGTGCCACATGTTCGTTAGAGACGGTTCTTAATAAAGGGTTTTTAGAAACGGTTCTTAAGATAATCTTTTGTTTTTATTTATTTTAATTAAAATTAAGTGTTAAGAACCCCTTCAAAATACACCGTTGGAGGTGGTCTTACCAATCAAGCCCAAAGTCTCTACTGGTACAAATCGAATCTTTCTACTACGAGGGATTTGGTGGATCCAAATATATTTTAATGCCAATTTTCCAGTTTTGTTTTCACCCGATGCCACTCTCTCGACTTGTTATAAAAAATGCCACATTAGTTAATTGGTTTCTCGGACATTAACTGAGAGGAACTTTAAAGTAGTTTATTGACTTTGTGAGTTTCATGGAAAGGAGAAGGAAGGAAGCTTTGTATAGTCTCGTGACTTTTTGGTACCAATCGAATCTTTCTGCTACGATAGCAAATATAGCCATTTTTATAAATATAGCATAGTTTACTGTTTTCCAAAAAAAAAATATAGTTTAAATCTTATTATATAAATCTGAATGCGTTTAACGTGAGCATGACATATGTCAAATGGATAATTCATTAGATTTTGACACATGTCATTACTAATCTTAGATTGTGACACGTGTCTATTTCTGATAATAGTAATTTTTTATATAAAAATATAGAATACATAATTAATTAAAATTTTTGTCAAACAAAAATGTCAATAGCAGAAATTTTATTAATTTTAAACTTTCTGGTAATGGTAATTTTTTATATAAAAATGTAAAATAGATAATCAATTTAAGTTTTTTGTCAGTTTAAGTAAAAAATGTAAATAACAGAAAAATGAAAATAATAGAAAGAACAACTTACTGGTAATGTATAATCAGAAAAGACAATTCTCAGTGTTAGCAAAATATTTAATATTTAATGTTTTACATCACAATTATGTTAATTTTTCAAATTAATATTGTAGTAGTTTGGTTATAAATACCAAATTATAGATTCTTAGCAAATTATATTCTCATTCATCTTTTACATTTTGTTATTCATCATATTAAATCAGAAAAATTAATTCAAAAATTCTTCTTACCCTAGATCAAAGCCAAAAATCGTGTTTATCATCGTATTATAGTATGTTTGCTTTGAAAACAGGAAGCAAGAAATATCAAAGCAAATAATATACTCATGGGAATAGAGTTATTATTGGTCGATGAAAAAATAGTAATTTATTTTAACAAATCTAATTGTACCTTTAGAAGATGTTTTATATTAGTATTTAATGTATTTTATTAAAATATTATTTTAATATGGTTTGTTAAGAGTCTTTATATTTGTGTTTAGTGTTTAATTTACTTGATTTTTATGGAAAAAAAATATTTTAAAATATTTATTTATTTTCAAATTTATATGGTTATTCACATAAAATACAAATCAAGGTTTTGTGTATCATTCTCTTCTTAAAACATTTGACGATAAATCTATTTATAAAATATATTTACATATAAATATAGATAAAATATAATATAATATTATCTTCCGCTGCTATAGCACCGGAGTATAAAACTAGTTGTATATAAATGAATATAGATATTCTATTTCAAATAAAACTCCCATTTTTTGCTCTAAATCCATATGATATCTTTCTATAAAAAATGTTTAGTTTTTAAGGATCTCTCAAATGCTTCAAAATCATAAAATAGATCTCTAACTTTTGTCATTATTTTGAATGTATATATTTGAATTTTTTTTTTTAATATGAATGTTAAATTATATTCAAAACAAAAAATATCTATACAATAAATGCAAAAAAATTCTGAAATTAATTGAAAATGAATCTAAGAAACTGACTCTTATAAGGTCAATGAACAGTTGCCTCATTAAAACCCAAAGATGAAAAATCTATTTGGGACAAAACCGTCAGTAGATAAAAAGTACAAGCTGTTCATTGTGAGTCGACGTAGATAGAAAAAAAGAAAAAATGCTGATAAGGTAGCATCATCGAGTTAACGTCGAGCATAGACTTACGTACGGGTGGAAAACCATACTTGCAAGCCATTGAGATAATGCTTGTCCCCCATCTCTTTCAACATAATCAATCTTATTCCGAACTTCCTTGTCGATGTTCTTAACTAAAAAGACTGCAGAATACTATTAAGGAAATAATTTAATAAGCTTGCGTTATACATTCTTTGCGTATGTAGCCAAACCAGAGAAATTCTCTGGGTCTAACTAAAATTTATAGAATTCATGTTTTCTTTGTGTTTTCTTTTTTTCTTTTGATTTGAATCATACAAACTTTTAAAAAGACTTCTAGATATGCTTTTCCTTTGAGTAACTTTTCTGTATCAGTCTATCAAAAATTTCTACATGGTGATGTCATTGCCAATAATGTATGCAGGGGTGAAAACAGGTCGAATATCCGGAGTTTTCGAGGTATCCGGATTCAGAACCAGATCCATGGTTTTACTATCCGAATTCGGATCCGAAAATACGGATATCCGGATCCGACACGAATAAATCTAAAACCCCTACCCAGATATCTTCCGCCGCCGATGAAACTAAGCTTAAATGATAAGTATTCACAGATTAAAGAAATATGGATATTCACAGACGTATCCACCGATGTATTCACAGATGTAATTATCTCTGCAAACAATCGAAGAATCCGAGAAAGACACAGAGCAGTGCACATCTGAGGTTTCATCGAGAATTTCTGGAGTTGGATCTAGGGTTTTGGGAACTGCGAAGACCTTCGGAAATGAGAAGGAGGCTGAACTGTGAAAACCTTCGTAAAGGAGAAGGGGGCTGCGGTGAGAAGAAGATGAAAGCAAAATTAGACTTAGGTTAGAAACTTTATTGGACCAATTTAACAAACAAAAGTAACCAAAAAACAAAAACAAAAAAGTTCACCAAACAATCTACATATAATATCTCTAGATACCTATATAATATCTTGGAAATAGTTAGACCGACGTAACAAGTCAATTCATATTTACAAAAATATATAATAATGCATTTTACATTCGTTGTCCTCAGATATTGGATGTCTTTTAGTACACGCGTAATGTTAAGGTTTAACAGATCGTGACACGTAAGACCTAACCGATCAGGATTTGTGTAAGACCCGTCCCTCAAGCAGTTCATTTCTCGGCACGGGCAGAGTGTCGGGCAGGCTGTGAAATGCCGATGTTTGGGCTTGACCGGACAGTCGGGACGTTCGGGAAATGTCTGATGATTTGGATTTTGTCGGACATGTCCTATCGTCGAGGAATAGTGTTCTGATGGTCGAGAGGTTGTGTCCGGATGGTTGACGTTTCAGTTTTGAATTGTCAGTGTTTCAGTGATTCAGAGAGGTTATCAGTTTTCACTATCGTCGGACTTTTGAGTCGAGCCGGACATGCGGACGGAACCGCTATCGTCGGCGTTTGACGAAAACCGGACGTGCAGACGGATCCGCTATCGTCGGTGTTCTGCGTGTACCGATCGCCGAGGATCGCGTACCGCAGGTCGTGCTATCATCGGTGTTCTGCGTGTACCGATCGCCGAGGATCGCGTACCGCAGGATTCGCTATCGTCGGCAGTCTGTGTGTACTGATCCGCGAGGAGCGTGTACCGCAGGACGTGCTATCGTCGGCGTTTCTGCGTACCGGACGTACGCGGGACACGGCCAATGATCGGCGATTTGGCTTCTGTCGTGGATTGGGCTGGTATTGGTTGAGTCGACATATTTTGGTATTCTGAGTTGAATCATCGAGCCAGAATGGGCCATCATCGAGTGATCATCGGAGATCCTCGAGAGGTTACCGATGCGTCGAAGGGACCATCGTGGATCTTGAGTTTGGGTCGTTCGTTTTGTGTTTTGCCGCGATGGAAGTTGTTTGTTTGAGTTTTGAGGAGTTTCCATCGAGAGACTTTGGTTTGTCATCGGGGATTTTTTGAGAGATACTCGAGGATGTTGAGATTTGCGCGGTAACGGACGGACGGACGGACGAGAGGTCTATTTTTGGGAATTTCGGACATAGGTTTCCATTTTGGGTAATTTCAGAGAAGTAGTGTCACTGAGTGAGAGTGTGGAGTGTTCGGACCTGTTTTGGTCGGATTCGGACAAGGGAATGTTCGGACCGTACGGACATGTACGGACCGTACGGACCCAAAGTGTCTTTTTGACATTTTTGGATTTTCAGACATGTTTGGTCAGTTTTAAGACAAGATAAGATGTCTGGTTCAGACAAGATAAGATTTGGACAAGGGATGTCTAAATTCGGACACACGGACCACCCCGAGGGACCGTGTAGGGATCGTAAGGACAACATCCCTAAAAACTCGGTTGTGGATAAGATTTAGGACAAGGACTGTCCTAAAATCTTATATGGTCGGTTTTCAGACAAGAAGTGCCGAGTGGATAGGTGTTTGTCCGAGTGGAACCACGGACGGACCGAGTGACCCGGTAAAAATCGATTTGGGGTCCGATTGGGTTAAAATCAATTTGAACCGAGCCAAATTGATTTGGATCAGTATTGTCGACTTTAAGGAGTGCCAAATCATGAATTTTGCCTAAGTGTGGAAGCTGGGCTTAATTTGGGACTTAGGGCCCGTCAGACTTAGAAAAAGATGGAAATTTTTCTAAGTCCGGCCCGTTCAAGGACAAGGGCATTAGGGCACACGTTTTATTAGGGTTCTCGAGTTTAGCAGCCTCATTAGAGTCAGAAAAACCCAGAGAAACTCGTGCCTTGCTGATAGAAGAGATCGTGACCCTTGTGCCTTAGAACCGCCGATTCTGGAGCCCTTGAAGAGAATACGTGATTGGTAAGCGTTCTCTCTTAGTCTCTGGTCGTTTTGGGGTTTTGTTGTGGATGTTTTCTGATGGTTATTGACCGGTTGTGGGCAGAAGAAGCAGATCAGTTCGTGGTTGAGAGTTAAGTGCCGGATCCTTGCTTGAAATCGTGAAAAGGTAAACGATTTGCCTTGGATCTGTTTGTACCTTGGGATCGGTTTTGTATTTGATCTGTTATGCTTTGTTTTATGACCAGCGTGTACTGGTGTGGTTGTGTTAAGGCCGATCTAAGTGTGGAAGACTTAGATCCTTGATAGAAATCGTGAAAGGTAAACGATTTATATTCGGTTTTGTTTAGATCTTGTGGATCGGTTTTGTGTTCTGATTTTTGTGTGTTGTTTGGATGATCAGCGTGTGTTGTTGGTGCTGTGGAGAGTGTTATTTGAGTGCTTGAACCTCAGATCCTTCACCGTTTGGTAAGAGATACTTTGTGGATCCGTTTGTAAGTATAGATCCGTAGGATCTATTGTTCGGGTTTTAATCCGAGTTTGTTTTGATTGTTTAGGCTTTGGCGTGTGCTTGTGACTAGATAATCAGAAATACTAAGGTGAGTGTGTGACTGTGGGCATGTGTTAGAGTTGTATTTCGTTGCAAATGCATGATTGCTTTGGTGTTATTTATGTACGTTTGTGTGTCATGACAATTTTTGTGATTCCTTTTGTGTTGCGTGATTCTTGAGTATAGTCTCTTGACTTATGCATTTGGAATCAATTGTATACGGTAATAACATTGGACATTTCGTGATATTTTGTACTCGAATTTATAATCTGTGACCGTGCCTAGTTGAGACGGGACGATCACCTCACTAAGCAATATAATTGCTTACGCATTCAGACTTACGAATGCAGGTAATGATGACTGAGGAGCACGCGGGACATGGAGGCGTTGAGAGAGGACGGATGGTTTATATTTTGTTGTCTTTGGTGTTGAATAAATCCTTGGCATGATTTTAGACTGAATTTGAATGCCTTGGTTGTCGCTTTGTCTAGAATAATTTTTAAGGATTAATTGGAAATAATTTATTTAATTTATTTAAATAAATTTGAACCGAATATTTTTTGAAGTAATTTAACTTAAATAATATGTGTGGATTTTAATCTGAATTTTGTGGAATTTTCGGATTGAATTTGTGTGGGTTGGGTAAAATGAACTTTTAAGTCTTCCGCTTGCATGAAAACTGTTGGTCCGTTCGATAAGTAACACGTAAGGCAAAAAATTTTAAAATTTGGGCAACCGGGGGTGTTACAATTTGCCTGCATCACAATGAATCTAGTATCATCTGTTGTTTTCACAATCTGACGGTCATAATTTATAAGCCTTTCGATCAATTTGTAGCCGTCCGATTGTAAAACTGATTCTTTCGTCCCCACATTTCCCGAATCGGGCCTATTGAAATACGAATCTCGCCGACAAAATGATATGTGTTATAAAACATCTTGTGGACTCATTAACCGGCCCCATTAGGCCCATTAGGGTTTTATCTTTCTCTTGTATCCCGAGACTCATATATATATATTCCCTTATCTCATTAATAAGATGGATCAGTTTACAACACGTTATCAGCACGAGTTGCTCCCTAAAACCCTAAAAACACGAAACGCGGTTACTGTTCATCCGGCGTTACTGTTCATCCGGCGTCACTGTTCATCGTCACTGTTCATCGGCATTACTGTTCATCCGGCGTTACTGTTCAAAACCGAGGTCTTTAGCTCCCGGTTCTAGTCCGTACAACCCCTTAAGGTGAAAGGTAAATCCGAAACCCTAAAAAGCTAAGAACCAACCATCGAATTCGGACCAGAGAAAGTGTAACCATTAAAACGAATCTTGATTGATTAAGCGATTGTTATTGCTTGTGTGATCTGATTGCTTGACTCGTTTAAGTTGCTAGAAAAGTTATTATTGCTTAAACCAAAGTCGCAAATTCGAAAACACTTAGCCATGGCCAAAACTTTAAAAACCTAAAACCTAAATCGGATCAAATCCGAAATCCCTAAAGTATAATCCGATTGATTGAGGTTGTCTAGGTTGTTTTAAATTGATTGTTTCTATGATTGGTTACATGCTAATATTGCCAGAAATCAAAACCTAAAATCGCATGAACCCTAGAAACTTAGAAAAGTAAGAATCCTATTGTAAATAGGAAAATCCTAAAAACCCTAAATCCTATTTTAAATAGGAAAAGTTTAATCATAATCAATAAAAGGAAAACCTAAATAAAAGGAGGAAATTATCAAATCCTAAATCCTAATTAAATTGGAAAATTTCGAATCCTATTCAAGACAGGAAAACCTTATAAAATAGAAATTTTTCCAAAAATAGAAAGTTTCCCCAAAATAGAATGTTTCCATAAATAGCAATTTTTCATTTAAGGAAAGTTTATTTTTCAATCCCATAACCCAAGAATCCTAGATTCATCAAAGTTTTTTTTTTTTCCGAAATGAATGATCACTTAATGAAATCAATTGCATGTTTTCAGATGTCGAACATTCAAAAGGTTGAATTCGAGGCACTCAATGTCTCAGGAGATAACTATCTCCAGTGGGCCCTTGACACTAAAATTTTCCTCAACTCCAAAGGCCTAGGTGAATGCATCATCGATGGTAACACCGCATCTCTCAAAGATCGGTTCCAGGCGATATTTCATATCCGCCATCACCTGGCCGAGAGCCTCAAAAATTAATATCTCACGATTGAGAATCCACTCGACCTTTGGGTGGCACTGAAAAAGAGGTATGACCATCAGAAAACGGTCCTATTGCCCCAAGCCAAGTTCGAGTGGAAGAACCTACGGTTCCAAGATTTCAAATTCGTTGACGCCTACAACGCCTACAACTGACAATGAGCTGCTGGAAAAGACATTGTCAACATTTCATACTCAGAATATTGTGCTTCAGCAACAATACCGCGCGATGAAATACGCGACATATGAGGATTTGATCTCTTGCTTACTCCTAGCAGCGAAAAATAATGACTTGTTGATGAGGAACAGTGCTTAAAGGCCCCCGGATCAGCCCCACTACCAGAGGCCCATCAAATCGAAAGAGCCAAGAGAGAATCCAACTACGTCCAGCGTGACAGATCCTCTGATCGTGGTCGTGGATGTGGCAATGGACGTGGGAAGCGTGGCAATGGACGTGGAAATTCGAACATAGGCAACCGACCTAACCTCAGTTACGGTCGCGGTAAAGGTCGTGGAATTTCCAGACCTCAGACCTTCTTGATTGATTTCGACATTTAGATATTTGCTTTATATTGACAATATTTATTGGGCTTTGTTTGATTTTGATTTGTGTTCTTCAGAACTTATTATTTAATTACTTATTTAAATCGTACCTCTTGTCTATTAAAGTTATGAACGAGCTCAAACACATCATTGTGGTGGACAGTGGATCCAGCCATACCATACTAAAAGACAAGAGATACTTCATAAATCTCATAATAAAAACCGCAAACATTAGCACAATAGCGGGTACCTCGAGCCTAATAGAAGGCCACGGCCAAGCCCATGTGTTGTTATCAAACGGCACACATCTAGAAATACTAGATGCACTATACTCACCCAGTTCAAAGAGAAATCTATTGAACTTCAAAGATATAAGACTAAATGGTTTCCACATCGAAACCTAGGGTGAAGGGAACAAAGAATCCCTACTGATTACTAAGATCTCACACGGCCATAAACAAGTCCTTGAGACTATACCCGCACTATCTACTGGCCTTTACTATGCTAAGGTCAGTATGATTGAGGCTAATGTTGCTATTAAAGCACGATTCAAAGATCACACTATTTGGCACGACCGGCTTGGTCATCCCGGTACGAATATGATGCGTAAATTGATTCAAAATTCTAAAGGGCACACCCTTAAAGAAAACCGATTTTTCCCTCAGCACCTCACGTGCACAGCTTGTTCACAAGGGAAGTTGATCACTCGGCCTTCACCAGTCAAAGTGTCTAAAGAGACCTTGAATTTTCTGGAACGAATCCAAGGAGACATATGTGGTCCGATCCACCCACCTTGTGGGACATTTCGGTATTTCATGGTTCTAATTGATGCATCGACCCGCTGGTCGCATGTTTGTCTATTGTCTTCTCGAAACCAAGCATTTGCTAGGTTATTGGCCCAAATCATCAGATTGCGAGCCCATTTTCCAGATTTCCCACTTAAGACTACACGTCTTGATAATGCTGGTGAATTTACTTCCCAATCGTTTAATGAGTATTGTATGGCCATGGGGGTAAGGGTTGAACATCCCGTGGCACATGTCCATACACAGAATGGATTGGCTGAATCATTCATTAAACGAATTCAATGGATTGCTCGACCATTACTCATGAGGTCGCAGCTCCCGGTCTCAGCTTGGGGACATGCAGTCTTACATGCTGCTGAACTAATACGCATTCGGCCATCTAGTGAGCATAGATATTCACCATCCCAATTGCTAACGGGTCATGAGCCAGACATCTCCCATATTAAGACATTTGGGTGTTCAGTCTATGTACCCATTGCATCACCACAGAGAACTAAAATGGGACCTCAGAGGAGGATGGGAATATATGTTGGTTTTGATTCTCCCATCATTATCAAATATCTTGAGCCGACCACAGGAGACCTATTTAAGGCCAGATATGCGGATTGCCAATTTGATGAATCGGTATATCCTGTCTTAGGTGGAGAGATACACAAGCTGGTAAAGGAAATTTCATGGAATCAAACATCCTTACAATGGCAAGATCCTCGGACTCTAGAATGTGATTCAGAGGTCCAAAAGATTATACACTTACAAAAGCTAGCTAATCAATTGCCAGATTCCTTTGCTGACCCGAACAGAGTAACCAAATCGTACATACCAGCTTGTAATGCACCAGTACGAATAGATGTCCAAAAAGGACAGACTCGAGTTCTTCTGAGTCCGCATCACGTAATAAACATGGCGAGACCATTAGGTTCCAAAGATAAGAATCCCCGGAAACCAAAGAGAGGTGCAACGGTTGAAACCGGATTCCTGAAATAACAGACATAGCCGCGGCTGAGATTCACTCTAGTGAACCGATACAAGAGGTTTGGGACGCCAAATCTCAAGGTTCCGAAGGGATCAATAATAATGAAATCTCTATCAATTATAGCATGTCGGAACTCAATGGAACAGAAAAGATGTCGACATAGATGCAATCTTTGCATACAAGGTAGCACTTGAGGTTGCGCACACGCCGAGGATCTAGAACCCACGTCTATAATTGAGTGCACTCGTAGATCGACTGGCTAAAATGGAAAGAAGCTATAAACGTGGAGTTAAATAGTGTAAAGAAAAGGAATGTGTTTGGTCCGATCATAAGGACACCATTCGATACTAAACCAGTGGGCCACAAATGGGTCTTTGTGCGTAAAAGAAACGAACTCGGTGAAGTCGTTAGATACAAGGAACGGCTTGTAGCACAAGGATTCTCACAGAGACCCGGAATCGATTATGAAGAGACTTATTCTCCTGTGGTGGATGCAACTACTTTTCGATTCCTCATAAGTCTGGCCATAAAAGAAAATTTAGATTTGCGGTTAATGGATGTTGTAACCGCCTATCTCTATGGACCACCGGACAATGAAATCTATATGAGATTACCAGATGGCATCGAGCTTAAAGATAAGCATGCATCTCGAGATCAGCACTGCATTAGGCTGAACAAATCCTTATATGGACTGAAACAAAGAGGACGTATGTGGTATAACCGGTTAAGTGAATATCTCATCAGAGAAGGCTACAGAGACGGTCCGATCAGTCCATGCATATTTATCAAGAAAGACGAAAACAAAGGATTGGTGATGATAGCAGTATACGTGGATGGTTTCAACATCCTCGGAACATCTGGTGAAATCGCCCAAGCAGTAGAATGCTTAAAAGCATAATTTGAAATGAAAGACCTGGGCAAAACTAAATTCTGTTTAGGGCTACAACTTGAGTACATCAAAGATGGAATCCTTGTGCATCAATCAGCATACATTGAAAAGGTACTCAAGAGATTCAATATGGACCAGGCCCACCCATTGACCAGCCCAATGGTTGTGAGGAGCCTCGGATTGGACAGTGATCCATTCGGTCCAAAGAAGGACGATGAAGAAGTTCTCGGTCCTGAAATGCCATACCTCAGTGCCATAGGAGCATTAATGTACTTGGCTAGTCACACTAGACCAGACATCTATTTTGCCGTGAGTCTCCTAGCTCGCTTTAGCTCATGTCCAACTAAAAGGCACTGGAACGGTATTAAACACATCCTAAGGTACCTACAAGGGACTAAGGACTTAGGATTGTTTTACACTAACCAACACAAGGATGGGCTAGTTGGTTTTGCTGATGCAGGATATCTATCGGATCCGCACTGTGCCAGTCTCGATCGTTTATGTTTTCACGCATGGAGGAACAGCTATCTCATGGAGATCTATGAAGCAGACAATCGCTGCCACCTCATCTAACCATGCGGAAATCTTGGCCATTCACGAAGCTAGTAGAGAGTGTGTCTGGTTGCGGTCCATGACTCAGCACATCCGATCAAATTGTGGTATGAACGAAGATAAGGAGCCAACGGTTATGTTTGAAGATAACGCGGCTTGCATTGTTCAGCTCAAGGACGGTTATATCAAAGGGGATCGGACGAAGCATTTTCTGCCCAAATTCTTCTTCACTCATGAATTACAGAAGGATGGTCAGGTCAAAATTCAGCTGGTCCGATCAAGTGAGAATTCAGCCGACCTATTCACCAAATCATTGCCGACTTCAACACTCCGGAAGCTCATTTATCAGATTGGGATGCGTAGACTTAAGGATATACAGTGATGCTCAAATCAGGGGGAGTAATGCGTGTTGTACTCTTTTTCCTTCACCATGGTTTTTCCCACTGGGTTTTCCTGGTAAGGTTTTAATGAGGCAACATTCCCCAGCGCATTATAGAGATCCCGGTTGAGTATCAGGCACGGTTATTTCGTCCAAGGGGGAGTGTTATAAAACATCTTGTGGACTCATTAACCGGCCCCATTAGGCCCATTAGGGTTTTATCTTTCCCTTGTATCCCGAGACTCATATATATATATTCCCTTATCTCATTAATAAGATGGATCAGTTTACAACAATATGTTTCTTTTTTTCTTTTTCTTTTGCAAGATTATAATCTCACTGAAATAATCACAAACTAGATTTCAAAAATATAGATTTTGTAATAAATACGGTGTTTATAAATAGTTATATTATCGAAAGAGAAAAACTTATCGTACCCGCAGAAACCGAGTATATTGATAAGAGAGATATTGTTGTGATATTGTAATGTTTTGTTTCTTTTCTTTATTATCTGAAGATATAGTTATGTTTTACAAAGAAATGAACGTCCTATTTATAAGCAAATGAATTGAGTTTACTATGCATGCATAGTAACAGTAGGCTCCACTCCAACGCGTTAACGCATTAACTTTCGGTGCAATTTGATTTCTACAACTTGGTGCAATCTTGACTTTTATAACACTCCCCCTTGGAGACCAATGTCACTTACGTTGCGTTTTCTATTGAACGCTTTTGTTGCCTCGTTAAAAATCCTTATAGGAAAATCCAGTGGGACAAAACCTCACAACGTAAAAAGAGTGCAACACGCAAGCTCCCCCTCGAATTACGTCATCTCATATGTCTCGTTGATGACGCATTCCAATGTTGTGGACATGTTTCTTGAACATCGAGGTAGGTAATGATTTGGTGAAAAGATCTGCAGCATTGTCGCATGATCTGACATATCTTACTTCAATGTCCTTATTCTTCTCAAGCTCTTGAGTGTATGCGAAGAACTTCGGAGGGATATGTTTTGTTCTATCACTTTTGATATATCCTTCTTTTGTCTGAGTGACACATGCAACATTATCCTCATAAAGGATTGTTGGCTCCGTGTTTACGTGAATTTCACTGCTTGATTGAATATGTTGTCTTATCGATCTCAACCATACACATTCTCTACTTGCTTCATGAAGTGCGATGTCTGCGATCGGGCTTTGTGTGGATCTGATAAATATCCTGCATCCGCAAAACCAACCATTTGACCATTTGAATTGTTAGGATAAAATAATCCTAAATCCATCGACCCTTGAAGATATCGAAAGACATTTTTAATCCCATTCCAATGTCTTCGAGTGAGGGATGAACTATATCTTGCTAAAAGATTAATGGCAAATAATATATCTGGTCTAGTACAATTAGCGAGATACATAAAGGCTCCAATCGCACTTAGATATGAGACTTCTGGGCCAAGTATCTCTTCATTCTCCTCAGATGGTCGGAATGGATCGTTATCAACATTCAGTGTTCTTACGACCATAAGGGTGCTGAGGGGAGTAGCCTTATCCATGTTAAATCGTTTTAACACTCTTTGGGTATATGTGGATTGATGCACAAATATGCCCTTTTGAGATCTCTCAATTTGTAAGCCAAGAAAATACTTTGTCTGTCCGAGATCCTTCATCTCAAATTCTCCTTTCAAGTAATTCGATGCTTCCTGTATTTCTTTTTGAGTTCCGATCATATTTAGATCATCAACATATACCGCGATTAATACGAATCCGGATATTGTTTTCTTGATAAAAACGCATGGGCATATAGGATTGTTCACATACCCCTGTTTCATCAAATGATCACTAAGGCGATTATACCACATACGCCGAGACTGTTTTAGTCTATACAATGATCTTTGCAATTTTATTGCACATAACTCTTTGGGTTTTGAACTTAATGCTTCTGGCATTTTGAACCCATCAGGAATTTTCTTATAGATATTAGTATCTAATGATCCGTACAGGTAAGCTGTGACAACATCCATGAGACGCATTTCTAAATTCTCTTTAGCTGCTAGATTCATCAGGAATCTAAACGTTTATTGCATCCATAACAGGAGAATATGTTTCCTCGTAATCAATTCCGGGCCTTTGAGAAAAACCTTGACCTACAAGACGAGCTTTATATCTTATAACCTCGTTTTTCTCATTTCGTTTTCGAACGAATACCCATTTATATCCGACCGGTCTCACATCTTCAGGTGTAAGTACAATAGGTCCGAATACTTTTCGCTTATTGAGCGAATCAAGTTCGACTTGTATAGCATCCTTCCATTTTGGCCAGTCATGTCTTTTCTGATATTCGTGTACAGACTTTGGCTCAATATCATCATTTCATCACATATTTCCTTTGCAATAAGTGATAGTTAGAGCTTTCACTCGGGTCTATGCAAATAACCCTAGTACGTTGCAGTACTTAGGGATGGAATCCACGAGGATCAATTGTTACACTACAGACTATAGAGATTGATTAGGAAGCTAAGACAGAATAAAAAGGGTTGTTGTTGGTGAACAAGAAATAAGACTAACTGTGTAAACAATGAATTAAAAAGCGCTAGGCTTCAGGAAAATTCGCAGGAAATCACAAATCAAGAATCAGACAATTATTCAGGGAATAAATTAAACACCAATCTCGAACTCAAACAGAATTGTATAATCAATCCACTGTCGTGGCACCAATTACTTTGTCTAGCAACCTAAGATTCTAAACTGTCGTTTGAACTCAGAATTACAGACAAGCATTCAACAGGCAGGTTCAATATGTTCACGAATTGCCTTAACATCAGCTTTCGTTGGTTAAGGACAATTTGCTCACCTATGTTCTATCAAGCAACCTATAAGCTTTTGGAGAATAGGTTAAACCCTAAATCAGAGACTAAGTGATCAATTCAGTCTAAGCAATGGGCACAACAATAGGTGAAGATTAACAATGATAAATCATTATCTATGTCTAATTCAGTGATTCATGAAATCCTTTGAAACCCTAAAACCTAACTAGGAGACTACTCAGACATGACAAGAGATAAACAAGCAATGAATGAATAAAACTCCATAATAATTGAATTGAAATAAGAAAAGAGTATAAGAAATCTTCTCTGAGAGATGAGGTATGAAAAGTTGGAATGGAGATGAAAGCATAGCCTAAACAATGGCTTAGAAACCCTTATTTATAGTTCTAAACATGTTTTGGTCGAAACCTAAAGAGATAAGGACAATCTGGGGCAAATCTGGAAATTTTCCTCTTGTATTTTCTCGTTTTTGGACTAGATCGGTCGATCAGGGTTGGATGGATCGATCAGGTTGGATGGATCGATCAGGGCTGGATCGATCGATCCTAAGTGCCGTGGTCGATCTTAAAATGTCACGCAAAAGTGGATCTGCATCTGCTTCAGCTGCTGGCCAGATTGACTTATCTTCAGTAAAACGGGCATAACTTTTGAACCACTGCTGATAATGACATGAAACCGGTCCCAAATGAAAGCTAACTCAAAGAGCTATCTTGTGTCCAAAAATCATTTAAAACCGACATCAGGAAGGTGCTCAACGAACGGAAAACTTCTGACCCTTCTGCACTGTCCTGCATCTCAAAAACTGCATTTTCGCTCCAAAATTCCAAATTCTCTTCCAAATCAACCTAAAACCTGTAAAGACTTTATAAAGGACTAAAAGACTCTAAATAAGTATAAAAGACTCAAAAAGACACTAAAAAGGATGGTTAAAAACCGTAAAAACCGAGATATATCAACTCCCCCAGACTTAGTTCTTTGTTTGTCCTCAAGCAAATTACAGAGAAAAGGGTTGAGGTTTGAAAACTGAAACTCACCAAACTTTAGAACATCTCATCAACCAACACTTTTGAATCCACATACCACAAAGCCAAAATTAGAAGATATGTTAGTATAATAATCACAAGCTTAGCAACCCACCTGATACAGCTCAAACTCCTTAGAGAAATCAGAGATCTCCATTGTTGACTCCTATAATTCATTAGGCGTGTAGTCTCACCGAGGGAGTATCGATCAAAGAACTCGTAAACACTTACTCCTTCTGATTTCTGTAAACTCAAGACACTCTTTGTACAATTCCTTTCTTCTTTCTTTTCTCACTTCAAGACAATCGATTTTTCCCTACTTTTCTAGGGTATCATTTTATTTTTTCTATCGATTGTCTTCTTTTTATTCTCTTTACGTTTCTTAGCTATACAGATTTCCACGAGATGCGAGAATTGAAGGGTGTAACCATCAATGCCCGATTCGCTTCTTTCCCTTAACTAAAAATTATCATTTTTTTTTTTTTATGTGAAGGGAAGAAAGAAGGGAATTGTACCACACAGACATGTCTTGCAGATTCTCTATGGAGGTGTCATGTTCGATGCATCTCAAGTCCCAAGATGAGAAGTTAAAGTTCATTTGGTGCGGAGTCAACGCTGGATTTCTCAAAAACTCCAGAAATTCAAACCTTCTCAGTTTGATTGATCCACCTATGACGTTCTACCTAGTAAAATATGCAATCAACTAATATGGCAATGGTTCATCAAGTGTCAGTAAAAAGGGATTAGTTTCAAGAAAAATTCATAGTTTCAACTGGTTTTGACTCAATAAAACGACTCGAACTGACTCAATTGATGCCTCATTAAAAACCTTTTCAGGGAAAAAGAGTGCAACAATCACAAAATCGACGCAATAAAAACACAAAACGACTCAAGAAACAGAGAAAACAAAACAGAGAAATGGCATTAGTAATACGAAGTACCCTCCCCCAGACTTAATTCACACCGTCTCGGTGTGGAAATAACCCTGAAGGAGAGCACTTATAGAGAAGATGAACTGAAAAAAATGGAATAAGAACTTACCAGGGCCTTACGGATATGTTCATCTTAGAAATGCCGATGCTCTATTGTTGTTTTACCTGAGATCTAAGAGTAGAATTGTCAGAAAACAAAAGAAAACAAAACAAAAAGAAAGACACATACCTGTGGGTTGCCTCCCACCAAGCGCTTGTTTAAAGTCATTAGCTCGACTTGAGTGCCATTTAGGCACAATGCAGTAGATCCTCAGGAGGATCAGGGTGGGGTGGGTGTGGTCTAAGACAGAGGACCTTTCTCATCATCTCATCAATAGCTGCTTGGCCCTTAGCCTTGAGTTCTGGAGTGATTATCGCCCTCACCTGAGAGAAGGGTTTAGACATACCTTTGCTCTTCACCTTGTACTCAATTGTGTCATCTACACGCTTCAGAGGTGTTAAAGTGACACGAGATCCCTTAGGCAGTCCCCCAGACTTAGAGTGATGCGTAACATTCAGCTCATTCTCCTCAATTACCACAAAAGATCCACTCTGCTTGCTGGTCTTCGGTGGAACAACATTATAAAATAGACCCTTATCGACTGCTGAAAGACATACTCGCTTGTTTGGCAAGTCAACGAGTGCTCCTGCTGTGGCAAGGAATGGTCTTCCTAGGATCAAAGGCATGTAAGCTCTGTCGCTCATTTCAACAACCTGAAAATCAGAAGGCATCAAGCATTTGCCAATTCGCACTGGTAGATCACGGATGCATCCTTGTGATAATGATACAGTGGCATCAGCGAATTGGAGGGTCATATCAGAAGGCTGGATGTCATCAATCCCTAAACGTTGTGCGATATCCACAGACATGATATTCACTATAGATCCAGAGTCGCACAGAGAGTCCTCAAAAGCAACCCCATCGATAGAACAAGGAACCACAAACTTCCCTGGATCTGCAAGCTTTGGCAGAAGCTTAAATGGAGGAGGCTTAACTGCACAGGGGTATGGAACCTTTGGGATATATGGAGGGAGATTCGCGGGTTCAGGTTTTCTTTCTTGTGTTGGGGGCAGGATCGATTGATCCACAGCAGATCGATCGATCTTAGAACATCCCGCTGTTTCTTGCTGAGTAGGATCGATCGATCAGGCTGCTGACGAGGTTTTCTGGCTGAGCTGGGCTGGACTGTCTTGGATGAGGCTGGCTGATCTGCACATACTGCACTCTCTCTGGTCTTCATCACGTGTTGAAACTCACAACTCAGGCACTCAAATTTCCAGGTAAGATCAGCTAACTCCTGAGTATTCTTGCTCTGCCCATCTAAAACCTGCTGCAGCATGATCTCTATCTTTCTATCAGAGACAGCCCATTTTTCATCTCCAATATAATGCACATTTGCTTTCGAGCTGCAAGATCCATCTCCAGACCGTGGATTCTGTTCACCTTTCGCTGGGAGAACACCTTGTTGTCTCTTAACTGTCTCAGCGGCTAGAGCAACCTGAGTATCCAGCAGCTTCATGTGATTTGTTACTGCTTCATACTTGTTGTTGAGATCGTTGTAAATGTTGTCTACTTTCGCATTGATCTCATTGGTTGCTTTCTGTTGCTGAAACAGAAACTGCTGCATAAGTGCTTCGAGCTTGTCTTGAGAACCATTGGTTGAGTCTGCAGGTGTCTGAAAGTTATTGAATGGCTGACTCTGCTGAAAACCACTCTGAAACTGAGTCTGACCCGGATTTTGCACGAACTGCTTTCCCTGAAAACCCTGAGAATTACCTGTGACGCCCGAATTTTGCACGAACGTTTTGTTCTGAAACTGTTGGCCTGAAGCAACTGTTTGCTGTGGGTAGACTTGATCCTGAGGATTTTCGACATTTGTGCTCATGTAGGACAAATTAGGATGATTTTTGTAGTTCTGGTTAAAACCCCTATTCTGCACAAAACCTTGTCCATTCACATAACTAACCTCTTGAAATTCATCAGCAGCACCTGCAGTAATCTCTTGACAAAAAACAGCTTATGTACCATCTTCACACAGCTGAACTCCTCTCTGATTTGCCTTCATCAACAGACTCACCTTTGCATTTAGCTCATCGTATCTCTGAGAATCAACACTGCTGACCTTGTTGGAGCGATCATACTCTGGACAGCGAGTACTAGAACTTGCAGCTAAGTTCTCTATAAGCTCATATGCTCCAGCGATAGTCTTTGTCATAAAATCTCCGTTGCTAGCAGCATTGAGAGCGTTCTTATAGTCCCAGTTGACTCCATCATAAAAGATGCTCAGAATCTGCTCATCTGAATACCCATGGTGAGGACACTCTCTGCGGTATTCTTTATATCTCTCCCAAGCTTCACAGAAAGATTCTCCTGAGTGTTGCCCAAAAGCAGTGATCTTGTTCCTCAGAGAAGCTGTCTTGGACTTGGTGTAAAAAGGATCGATAAAAGCAGCTCTGCATTCAGCCCAAGACCTCAACGATCCTGCAGGTAGTGCCTTAAGCCATCTCAATGCTTTATCTGACAGAGAAAAGGGAAACAGCTTGCATTTGAGGTAATCAGCAGGTACCCCATTTGATTTCGTAGTACTGCAGATTTCCTCAAAGTTCTTAATGTGATCCATCGGGTTTTCAGCAGGTAACCCATGGAATAGATGCTGCTTCACCAATCCAATCATCTGAGGCTTGATCTCATAATCCTGCCTAGCGATCTCTGGCGGACAAATGGCAGCTCTGTTCTGGTAGAAGACATGGGGAGTGTCAACATCCCCAATGGCACGCTGCTGTTGTTGCTGCTGCAGCAACTGTTGCATCTGCTGTCTCATAATCTGGAGCTCTTCAGCTAGTGTCTGATTATCAAAATTATCGCCCATGTTGGCTGGCATTGACTGCTCTTTTCTCGCTTTTCTATTGATTCGTTCTGTTCTTGCAAGCTCTTCGTTAGTCAGTTGCAGGAGGTTGTCAGAGCCTTCACTCCTTCTAGGCATGCACCTGAAACACACAAGAAAGCAAAAATAAAACGAAATTAGTAAGATCTTAGACTAAATATCAATCTCAAATCTGAAGGCAACGTAATTGATCCCCGGCAACGACGCCAATTTGATAGTTAGAGCTTTCACTCGGGTCTATGCAAATAACCCTAGTACGTTGCAGTACTTAGGAATCGAATCCACGAGGATCAATTGTTACACTACAAACTATAGAGATTGATTAGGAAGCTAAGACAGAATAAAAAGGGTTGTTGTTGGTGAACAAGAAATAAGACTAACTGTGTAAACAATGAATTAAAAAGCGGTAGGCTTCAGGGAAATTCGCAGGAAATCATAAATCAAGAATCAGACAATTATTCAGGGAATGAATTAAACACCAATCTCGAACTCAAACAGAATTATATAATCAATCCACTGTCGTGGCACCAATTACTTTGTCTAGCAACCTAAGATTCTAAACTGTCGTTTGAACTCGGAATTACAGACAAGCATTCAACAGGCAGGTTCAATATGTTCACGAATTGCCTTAACATCAGCTTTCGTTGGTTAAAGACAATTTGCTCACCTATGTTCTATCAAGCAACCTATAAGCTTTTGGAGAATAGGTTAAACCCTAAATCAGAGACTAAGTGATCAATTCAGTCTAAGCAATGGGCACAACAATAGGTGAAGATTAAAAATGATAAATCCCTATCTATGTCTAATTCAGTGATTCATGAAATCCTTTGAAACCCTAAAACCTAACTAGGAGACTACTCAGACATGACAAGAGATAAACAAGCAATGAATGAATAAAACTCCATAATAATTGAATTGAAATAAGAAAAGAGTATAAGAAATCTTCTCTGAGAGATGAGGTATGAAAAGTTGGAATGGAGATGAAAGCATAGCCTAAACAATGGCTTAGAAACCCTTATTTATAGTTCTAAACATGTTTTGGTCGAAACCTAAAGAGATAAGGACAATCTGGGGCAAATCTGGAAATTTTCCTCTTGTATTTTCTCGTTTTTGGACTGGATCGGTCGATCAGGGTTGGATGGATCGATCAGGTTGGATGGATCGATCCGGTTGGATGGATCGATCAGGGTTGGATCGATCAATCCTAAGTGCCGTGGTCGATCTTAAAATGTCACGCAAAAGTGGATCTGCATCTGCTTCAGCTGCTGGCCAGATTGACTTGTCTTCAGTAAAACGGGCATAACTTTTGAACCACTGCTGATAATGGCATGAAACCGGTCCCAAATGAAAGCTAACTCAAAGAGCTATCTTGTGTCCAAAAATAATTTAAAATCGACATCGGGAAGATGCTCAACTAACGGAAAACGTCTGACCCTTCTGCACTGTCCTGCATCTCAAAAACTGCATTTTCGCTCCAAAATTCCAAATTCTCTTCCAAATCAACCTAAAACCTGTAAAGACTTTATAAAGGACTAAAAGACTCTAAATAAGTATAAAAGATTCAAAAAGACACTAAAAAAAATTGTTAAAAACCGTAAAAACCGAAATATATCAATAAGGTATATGAAAACGTCATCGATGCTATCAACTTCATTTCGATTCCATATTTTCTCATTAATGACATAATTGATGGAAATCTCATGATTATCTTCGGGATTAGGAATTTCCATGTTATCATTAGTCTCATGGTTTGTTTCTTCCAAAATATTTTCTGTTATTTTGGGATCATTTTGTTTCTCAGCTTCCTTTCTTTTTCTAGGATTTTTATCTTTAGAACCAACAGGTCTACCATGCTTCAGGCGTACTTTAGACTCACGTGAGTCATCTGCTCTTCCACCTTCATGTGGTATTTCAATTTGAGCAGGAACAGTTGCAGCTGGTATGTGTGATTTGGTTACCGTTTTGGTATCTGCAAATGCATCGAGTAGCTGATTTGCAATGTTTTGCAAATTAATAATCCGTTGAACTTCCAGTTCTGACTGTTTGGTAGGTGGATCAAGGTGTGATAATGATGGTACACACCATTTTATATCTTTCTCTACTTGTTATTTCCTCCCCTAGAACCGGGAATGTTTTCTCGTCAAAATGACAATCGGCAAAACGTGCAGTAAAAACATCTCTAGTCTGTGGTTCTAGGTATCGTATAATTGATTGAGAATTAGAACCAATGTATATTCCCAACCTTCTTTGTGGTGGTGCTACAAACACATATATCGCACAACCAAAAATTCTTAGATGAGAAATATTTGGTTCTCGACCAAATGTTAACTGTAATGGGGAATATTTATGGTAAGCACTTGGTCTTATCCAAATTAGTGCCTCTGCATGCAAAATAGCATGTCCCCATACAGATGTTGGGAGTTTTGATCTCATTATCAATGGTCGTGCAATGATTCAGCCAACCCATTTTGTGTATGAACATGAGCTACATGATGTTCAACTTCAATTCCCATTACCATACAATAATCATTAAATGCTTGGGAAGTGAATTCACCTGCATTGTCTAGTCTAACTCTTTTAATGGGATAATCTGGGAACTGTGCCCTCAGTTTGATTATCTGAGTTAAAAATCTCGCAAATGCTATATTACGAGATGATAATAGACAGACATGTGACCATCTGCTGGATGCATCAATTAGGACCATAAAATAATAGAATGGTCCACATGGTGGGTGGATGAGTCCACAAATATCGCCATGAATTCTTTCAAGAAACTTTGGTGTTTCTTTATCAACCTTGAGTGGTGATGGCCTTATGATAAGTTTACCAAGAGAACATTCAACACATGTCGTTTTATTTTCCAGATCAATCTCCTGGATTTTTAGGGAATGACCATGTGAGTTTTCTATTATTCTTCGCATCATTGTGGTGCCTGGGTGACCTAGGCGATCATGCCACAATATGAAATCTTCTGGATTTCTCTTTGCCACAAGATGTGATCCTATTACATCTATATATGTTTGATGCAAATCACAGGGAAGTTTTGGTAATTTTTCCAAGATTAGCCTTTTGCCATTTTTATCAGAAGTTATATACATAATCTTCTTTTCATCCTCAGTCCCAGACTGGGTATCATACCCTTGAAGGTAGATATCTTTAAAACTCAACAAATTTCTTTTTGATTTTGGAGCATATAAAGCATTATCAATGGAAAATTTTGTTCCATTTGGCAAAGAAAACCTGGCTTTACCAGTTCTTTCTATCACGTCTGCAGGACCTGATATTATATTGACAATGATATTTTTGGATTTTAATTCAGAAAAATATCTCTTGTCTCTTAGAATAGTGTGCGTTGTTCCACTATCTGGTATGCAAATTTCTCTTACCATTTCTTTAGATATTGTTTCTTCTATATTGTGATCCATTTCGTTTGATTTAAGATAATCGGTGAATAGTAATTCTGGCGGTGAATAGTATTTTCCGGTAATGAACAGTATTTTCCGGCAATGAATAGTACCTCCGGCGTGAACAGTGCTTCGGTTTGTGAATAATGTCTTGAAGTGAATAGTGTTTCGTCGTGAATAGTATTTTTCGGTGGCTGCGGTAACTCCCGTCGTGAATAGTAACCGGTGGTATCAGCGGTAATATAACGATCAGAGTGATCGTGCTGATAACGTGTAATAAATACGGTGTTTATAAATAGTTATATTATCGAAAGAGAAAAGCTTATCGTACCCGCAGAAACCAAAACCAAAAACCACCTCAAAAACTATAACCAAGCAAGGCCTAAATTTCATATAATCACTCATAATGACCAACGAATATAATGAGACAATCCTGTGAAAAATCTTGGCACATGTTTTCATATGACAATTTCTAGGTTTTTATTTATAATAATAATGAAACATAATTAAACTTATAATTGCTTTGCCCAGTTGCTGAGTTCGTTACATGTGATGTGTTTTATAAAACAAGTTAAACAATTGTGTCCGCAGTACCGCACCATAGGCCATTATTTGTCTACATATTGAGGTATATGTACCAAATACTTATAAAATAATTAATGATAAAGTGACTTTAATTTTTAGAAGTTAATATTTAAAAAAAAATTTCTTATGATTTTTGAATTTAATTATATTAATTTTGTAATTATTATGGTATCCTCAATGAATTTATTTTAAAAACAGTAAAGATTAATGATATTATAATTTTTAACAATATTTAGGTTGATTTTTATTTTGTATTTTCCATTAATAGTGTTAGAATATTTTTGTTAATCATATTTAAATAGATGTCGCTTCCACGTGGAATTTTGTAAATAGGTGTTAATGCGTGTTCGTTTAGGCTTTGAAATTTTGTCAAAAAGTATTGTTCACTTTTAAATGACTTCAGTTAAACCCAAAAGAGAAGGTGATTCATAAAATTGGGCTAAATTTGTTAATTGCTGGGCCAAACTTTTTTTAATTATCATTTTGAACCACTAACTTTGTCTGTTGAACGTTTGGTCCAACTTTTCCGAGATCAGATATAAGCCCAGATTAGGCCCAACATCAATTTTATGTCACTAGATTAGATCTTATTTGTTTGTATTTTATATCTTGTTGAAATTACAACACTTTAAGCTTTGTTTCCTAAGGTGAGGGATCAAAAAAAGGTTCTACAATGGCCTATGCATAAGCGTATGAGTTCAATGGGACTATGTACATGAGATTCAACTCAATGTCTTTTTCATTAAGCCTCACACGATAATACAAGACTCACAAGAACCCTTTATCTCTTTCTCTTACACACTTATGATGCTTGGTTAGAGTAAGAGTATGAACCAAAACATAAGGAAGAAAAAAAAAGAGTTTTCCTCTAAAGGTTTTCTTTTATTACTTCTCTTTTGTGATTATTTTACAATGAATCCTACACTCTCTATTTATAGAGAAATACTAACTTTAACCTAATCTATACATACACTTATGCATATATGTAGTTAAACTAGCTTATAAGGGAAGGTTTGACAACTTGCACATATAATAATATTCTAAGGATCTAGTTTCCTTAGTTGCACAAACTTTCCCTCCAACTTTTGCACGTTTTCCCGTCTTCACAGATTGGCGTTTTGGAACGCATTTCAGACATCTTGGTCCTAGACAGTTATTTGCCAGCGCCTTCATTATTTTCCTTCATATCGGACCACCTGGTCCAAGACGTGTTCCAAAACTCCTTCCTGCTTTCCAGAATCTTCCTCATATCCGACCTCTTCGTCTGATATGCGTTCCAAAACACTTTTCTGCTTTCTAGACTTTTCCTCATGTTGTATTCTAGGGATAAATTTAGGAACGCATATCAGACCTCGTGGTCTGAAGTGAGAATCTAGCTATTCACTTTCAACAACCAAGTTTCCTTTAGTCTAACCGGACCAGCCTTAGTCTTTAATCGTTTTAACCACACTCTTCACCTTACGGTTTGGTGTGTTGTCTCTCGTGCTTATCCGGTCCATCCTTTGTCACTCTTGGTTAGTCTCCACGCCCTCTAGACTAAGCACCTTGTCCCAACACAACTCCCCAACTTAATGTCTCGTTGATGTTGTGACCGGCTGCTTAACCTTTCGGTCATGTTCCCTTTGCACCTTCTCCACGTACCAAGTCTCGGCTACTAGTAACTAGGCTCCTCCTCAAGTTAATGATTTTGTTGCCTCATATCCTTAATCTAGCTGTTTCTTGATGCGGAGGTTTTTACACCTCCACAAAGGTTTCACCCGAGATGTAAGTCTCGAGAGTTTAACCCGATAATACCGCAAGTGCACAGTAAGATGCAATTGTAGTACGTACGGGGTCGAACCACAGGAAAATAGAATAACACACAGCGAGTACAGATGGAGATCTAAGCTAGACATGATGATAAGACAAGAGTGGGATCCTAATCTAACATGCAATCAAAGAAATAAAGAATAAAACAACAAAACTAAACTAATGCAACTATGAAACAACTAAATATGAAAGCGTAAATTATTTAAAGCATTAAATACATAAAAATAAAGGGTTGGACAAACAGTCATAATTCAGGAAATCTAAATCTAAGGTTCATGTTCTACCTAAAATGTTTATGTTGTTGTTCTAGGGATTTTTAATAATTATCTAGTTCACTCTCGTGCAGCCTAGATTTTATACTTAGCTTCACTCTCGTGCAAGCTAAATACGCATTTCTTATCATCCTATTATTGAATTTGAATACTCTCATGAGTGATAGGCATATCACAAGGGTTGTCACACCTCCATGTGATCCCAATAGTATTAGTATTGGCAAAACATACCTAAGACACAGAGTAAATGAAGGATCTATTTCTAGAGTCCTTCCCACTCCCATGGTGAATTTCTCCTAAGATCTTAACCTAACTAGGCCTAAATTAGACTAAGCATAGAGCTACTACATCAAACAACAAGCTACAGTTTCGTTATGATTCTCTAGCATACAAATATGAAAGTTCACTTATGAGAGTTCTCAGCATTAAGATGCATACTAGAGTAACTAAACTGATCAAAAACGATCTAACAGTCAGCAAACCTTAGAGATAGATCCCATCATCGACCACCACCCAGGGTGAAGCTATTTTATTGAAAGCAGTAAAGATAAGGAGAGTGAACTCGTACCTTGTGACATTGTTGTGTTAAATCATTTTCGTCCTTGTGGAAGTAGAATGATTCTTACCATACTCCATGTACTTTGCCATAAGCATAGCAACACACCTTAATTTAAACCACTCCTCCTTCGATCCTTGACTCCTCTTTGTCAACTTCTCTTTTTTTTCTAAGCGTGAATTCTCAACTTGGGAAAATCGATCAAAAGACGTGAACACTTACTCTTTCGGATTTTTGTAAGCTCAAGACTATCTTGGTACCTTTCCTTTCCTCTCCCTTTTCTCACTTCAAGGTCGATTGATTTTTTCCTACTTTTCTAGGGTATCATTTTATCTTCTCTATCAATCGCCTTTTTTTTTTCTTTTCTTGGACAGGTTTCCATGAGACACGAACATTAAAAGTGGTAGCTTCCAATGCCCGGTTCACTTCCTTCTTACCTATATCCTTTTATTATTTTATTTTTTTTTCTTTTCTTTTTCTTTCTGAAGGGAAGGAAGAGGGAAAATTAACTCACATAGACGAGTCTTGTAGGGTCTCATAGAGGTATCACATCTTAAGCATCTCAAGCCCCAAATCGAGAAATTAAATGTTCATTACGGTGAGAAGTCGACTCCGATTTGCCAAAGTCTTACAAGGAACGATCTTTTTTGGGGTTTGTTGATCCACTCATGGGTTTTCTACGTTTCCTAGTAAAAATCAAACACTATCCAACAAAGCATCCAAACATTATCACAAATAACACAATTAACAAGTTCTATTGCTACCTCATTAAAAACCTTTTCATATGTTATTGAACTTATGAACGAAGAAAAGAGTGTAACAATCTCTCAAATTTGCGAAAAACTTACAGTAAAACTTACATCAAAAGATGTCAAGGAAAATAACTACTTCAGCTGATCACAAGACTCCCCCCCTTTCACAACGTCCACGTTGTGATATAAGATGAGAAAGGAAAAATAAAAGAAAAACTTACAGTAATTCTTTTATTCGGTGTGTGGGTTTGCAGCTCCCACATGTTCAAGTCCTGAATATATATATATATATATACATATATATATATATATTTTTTAATTGTGATTCACCTAAAAAAAATAATACAAAATCCAAAAACAAAAAAACACCAAAAACTGAAATGAATGAAGAAAAATATGTACAAAAATCAAGTGCTCATTTAACGTCGCAAGCTTGACGACCTCGTTGAGTGATCCGAATATGATGGTGAAGAAGTAGGACGTGGGATAATTGGTTGAGCAAAAATCCGGCCTTCATAGTGCGCGGGATTGGTGTTCATCATTGCCGTTCTTCTTAGGATTTGACGTCCAAGTACTTGGTCGATTGGATTGGATGAAGGATGATAAGTTCTTGTCTCCCCTGCAGGAGCATTATTGGCGTTAGGCTTATTATCAAAAAGCCTTCTTCTCACAGGTGGTGCAGTAGCATTGGCCGGTGTTGCTTGGTAGAATTTGTCCTTGTTCACATAAGTGAACGATACTCTTTTGTTCGGTCAATCCATTACTGCTCCAACTGTAGCTAGAAAAGGGCTACCAAAGATGATTGGTACTTCGTCGTCTTCCTTCATGTCAATTATGTGGAAATCAGTAGGGATTCCACGATCTTCAATCCATACATGAACAAGTTCTGCTACGCCTTCAGAATGCGTGATATTGGAATTAGCAAGTCCTATTTTCACTTCTGAGCGGGTGAGGTTGTTAATTCCCAAAATTGATGCTCTCTTTTTTGACATGACATTGATGCTAGCTCCTGAATCACACAGAGCATCATAGAATTCGAAACCTTGGATGGAACAGGGTACTCTAAAAAGCTCGGAATCATCTCTGCTGAACATCATTCCCATCGGTTCCAAGATCCTTAAGTACAATTACTTGATTTCTCTGAAAGTTTCTTTGCTATCATTTAAGTAAGAGGCAAGATTATGTTCAACCAGAGCTTGCTCGAATGGAGTATCTCTGGTGATTTTCATCACAACGCTGTGGAAGTTGAGAAGCTGCTCCCCGCTTATCTCTCTGTAGTACCTAGCTACATCATACTTGAAGTTTGAATAACTGAGCTCATGGTTCCTTAAGACGCGTGAATCTCTGAAATCTCTATCTCCTCAATGGTTTGATCAGTACCTTCGAAACATTCTGCCAAGGAATGCCTTTTCCATGCATCCTTGAAAGATAATGACTTTGGAATGCTCGCGATCAGCGTTTCAAACTTCTTCTTGTTACTGTTGCTAATGTAGACCTTCTCCCGGTGACTTGTGACAATACTACAGCTCTATTCAGGTCCATCTACAGACATCTCAGAAGGGTCTTTTTCCTCTGAAGATTCTTCTTCTCCCTTAGAAGCGTCTTCTTCCTCCTAAGATGATCTAGATCCTGGTCGGTTTTGGCTTCCCAGAACAGCCATATCGACGCTGAAGGATCGATCTTGGTGTCCGATGCTAGCTTCTGAAGATGAATCGAACATGCTCGGGCAGCGTTCAGGTCGATGGGAGTGCAGGATTCTGGCAATATCGACCCTGTTTGGTCGATACAAGGGTCCGGAATTCTGTCAGACAGGCAGTGCTGGCCAGTTGGCTCGGTGAGGCTGAAATGGTCTGACAGAATCGACCACTACTGGTCGATGTGGGGTCCGATTCTGGCTTCCTGATTCATTTGCTGAAGTTCTTTGCCCTAGTCTCCTTCCACTCCTAAGTGTAACAACATTAATTGTAGCTTTAGGACTCATATCCTCATAAGGTGATTCAATCCTTTGCTCAAAAATATCCATCTCAGCTTGTCCTTTTTCTCCTTTCGTGATAGTCATTCTCTCGAATTTGTTAGTGCACCTGAAATTTGAAAGAAAAAGAGGATCAGTAAAGGATGATTGTCTAGTCTAAGATCTACAACGAAACACTATGGCTATTGCAACATTTCCCCGGCAACAGCGCCAAAAACTTGATGCGGAGGATTTTACACCTCCACACAGGTTTAACCCGAGATGTAAGTCTCGAGAGTTTAACCCGATAATACCGCAAGTGCACAGTAAGAAGCAATTGTAGTACGTACGGGGTCGAACCACAGGGAAATGGAAGAACACACAGCGAGTACAGATGGAGATCTAAGCTAGACATGATAATAAGGCAAGGGTGGGATCCTAATCTAACATGCAATCAAAGAAATAAAAAATAAAACAACAAAACTAAACTAATGCAACTATGAAACAACTAAATATGAAAGCGTAAATTATTTAAAGCATTAAATACATAAAAATAAAGGGTTGGACAAACAATCATAATTCACGAAATCTAAATCTAAGGTACATGTTCTACCTAAAATGTTTATGTTGTTGTTATAGGGATTTTCCATAATTATCTAGTTCACTCTCGTGCAGCCTAGATTTTATACTTAGCTTCACTCTCGTGCAACCTAAATACGCATTTCTTATAATCCTATTATTGAATTTGAATACTCTCATGAGTGATAGGCATATCACAAGGGTTGTCACACCTCCATGTGATCCCAATAGTATTAGTATTGGCAAAACATACCTAAGACACAGAGTAAATGAAGGATCTATTTCTAGAGTCCTTCCCACTCCCATGGTGAATTTCTCCTAAGATCTTAACCTAACTAGGCCTAAGTTAGACTAAGCATAGAGCTACTACATCAAACAACAAGCTACAGTTTAGTTATGATTCTCTAGCATACAAATATGAAAGTCTAATCCATTCTCATGGCATTAGAACATTCTAAACATACAATCACACCTACTGGATTCGATTGTACACTTGAAAACTTCCCTTATGAGAGTTCTCAGCATTAAAATGCATACTAGAGTAACTAAACTGATCAAGAACGATCTAACAGTCAGCAAACCTTAGAGATAGATCCCATCATCGACCACCACCCAGGGTGATCTAAAGGATATACTCTCTTATCTCACTTGGGATTGATAAGAAATAATAGTCTAAGGTTTTAGGTCTAACTAAGAACAGTAAATATAATCTAACTACTGAAGAACAACAATAGAAATCATAACATAAAGAAGAAATAAACCTTTTGATTGAATTGAAAAGTGTTTACAAAGTGAAGGAATGAATTCTAGAGTGGCTCTTAAGTGTCTCTGCTTCTAAGTGTTTTACATGAGTATTTATCTAGGGGTCTTCTTCTGCTAAAACATGAGCTCAATGTCGTTCCTCAAAGATCTCCAACCGAAATCAGAAGATAAGATTCATCCAATATTGCATTGTTGGAAGAATCCTGATTTTTCGGTCTGACATCGACCCTGACAGGTCAATGTGCTGGGTCGATTCTGAGCTCCCTCTGGCTACTGGTCGATGCACTGGGTCGATTCTGTCTCTCGAGAAACCTGAGTCAATATCGACCCCTACAGGTCGATGCACTGGGTCGATATTGGGCTCTTTGGTTTCCTAAAATCCTTATCCGAATGTGCATGGGTCAAGTATTGGTGCCATCTTTCCCAATGGTTCCAATTAGCTCCAGAAACACTCTAAATGTTATGTTTTAGCTACAAGTACCTAGAAACACATAAACTCAAGAAAACGTTCTAGAAGTTCACCAAATGTTAGTCATAAGCCATGAAACTAACACATTATTATGCGTAAAAACACGTAAAATACAGTCCTATCAACTCCCCCACACTTATCTTTTGCTTGAGAATCTTTTGCTTGTCCTCAAGCAAACAGAAGGTGAGTATGGTGAAGCTATTTTATTGAAAGCAGTAAAGATAAGGAGAGTGAACTCGTACCTTGTGACATTGTTGTGTTAAATCCTTTTCGTCCTTGTGGAAGTAGAATGATTCTTACCATACTCCATGTACTTTGCCATAAGCATAGCAACACACCTTAATTTAAACCACTCCTCCTTCGATCCTTGACTCCTCTTTGTCAACTTCTTTTTTTTTTCTAAGCGTGAATTCTCAACTTGGGAAAATCGATCAAAAGACGTGAACACTTACTCTTTCGGATTTTTGTAAGCTCAAGACTATCTTGGTACCTTTCCTTCCCTCTCCCTTTTCTCACTTCAAGGTCGATTGATTTTTTTCTACTTTTCTAGGGTATCATTTTATTTTCTCTATCAATCGCCTTTTTTTTTTCTTTTCTTGGACAGGTTTCCATGAGACGCGAACATTAAAAGTGGTAGCTTCCAATGCCCGGTTCACTTCCTTCTTACCTATATCCATTTATTATTTTTATTTTTTTTCTTTTCTTTTTCTTTCTGAAGGGAAGGAAGAGGGAAAATTAACTCACATAGACGAGTCTTGTAGGGTCTCATAGAGGTATCACATCTTAAGCATCTCAAGCCCCAAATCGAGAAATTAAATGTTCATTACGGTGAGAAGTCGACTCCGATTTGCCAAAGTCTTACAAGGAACGATCTTTTTTGGGGTTTGTTGATCCACTCATGGGTTTTCTACGTTTCCTAGTAAAAATCAAACACTATCCAACAAAGCATCCAAACATTATCACAAATAACACAATTAACAAGTTCTATTGCTACCTCATTAAAAACCTTTTCATATGTTATTGAACTTATGAACGAAGAAAAGAGTGTAACAATCTCTCAAATTTGCGAAAAACTTACAGTAAAACTTACATCAAAAGATGTCAAGGAAAATAACTACTTCAGCTGATCACAAGACTCCCCCCCTTTCACAATGTCCACGTTGTGATATAAGATGAGAAAGGAAAAATAAAAGAAAAACTTACAGTAATTCTTTTATTCGGTGTGTGGGTTTGCAGCTCCCACATGTTCAAGTCCTGAATATATATATATATATATATATATATATTTTATTGTGATTCACCTAAAAAAGAAAAAAAATAAAAAATCCAAAAAAAAAAACACCAAAAAATGAAATGAATGAAGAAAAATATGTACAAAAATCAAGTGCTCATTTATCGTCGCAAGCTTGACAACCTCGTTGAGTGATCCGAATATGATGGTGAAGAAGTAGGACGTGGGATAATTGGTTGAGCAAAAATCCGGCCTTCATAGTGCGCGGGATTGGTGTTCATCATTGCCGTTCTTCTTAGGATTTGACGTCCAAGTACTTGGTCGATTGGATTGGATGAAGGATGATAAGTTCTTGTCTCCCCTGCAGGAGCATTATTGGCATTAGGCTTATTATCAAAAAGCCTTCTTCTCACAGGTGGTGCAGTAGCATTGGCCGGTGTTGCTTGGTAGAATTTGTCCTTGTTCACATAAGTGAACGATACTCTTTTGTTCGGTCAATCCATTACTGCTCCAACTGTAGCTAGAAAAGGGCTACCAAAGATGATTGGTACTTCGTCGTCTTCCTTCATGTCAATTATGTGGAAATCAGTAGGGATTCCACGATCTTCAATCCATACATGAACAAGTTCTGCTACGCCTTCAGAATGCGTGATATTGGAATTAGCAAGTCCTATTTTCACTTCTTAGCGGGTGAGGTTGTTGATTCCCAAAATTGATGCTCTCTTTTTCGACATGACATTGATGCTAGCTCCTGAATCACACAGAGCATCATAGAATTCGAAACCTTGGATGGAACAGGGTACTCTAAAAAGCTCGGAATCATCTCTGCTGAACATCATTCCCATCGGTTCCAAGATCCTTAAGTACAATTACTTGATTTCTCTGAAAGTTTCTTTGCTATCATTTAAGTAAGAGGCAAGATTATGTTCAACCAGAGCTTGCTCGAATGGAGTATCTCTGGTGATTTTCATCACAACGATGTGGAAGTTGAGAAGCTGCTCCCCGCTTATCTCTCTCAAGTACCAAGCTACATCATACTTGAAGTTTGAATAACTGAGCTCATGGTTCCTTGAGACGCGTGAATCTCTGAAATGTCTATCTCCTCAATGGTTTGATCAGTACCTTCGAAACATTCTGCCAAGGACTGCCTTTTCCATGCATCCTTGAAAGATAATGACTTCGGAATGCTCGCGATCAGCGTTTCAAACTTCTTCTTGTTACTGTTGCTAATGTAGACCTTCTCCCGGTGACTTGTGACAATACTACAGCTCTATTCAGGTCCATCTACAGACATCTCAGAAGGGTCTTCTTCCTCTGAAGATTCTTCTTCTCCCTTAGAAGCGTCTTCTTCCTCCTAAGATGATCTAGATCCTGGTCGGTTTTGGCTTCCCAGAACAGCCATATCGACGCTGAAGGATCGATCTTGGCGTCTGATGCTAGCTTCTGAAGATGAATCGACCATGCTCGGGCAGCGTTCAGGTCGATGGGAGTGCAGGATTCTTGCAATATCGACCCTGTTTGGTCGATACAAGGGTCCAGAATTCTGTCAGACAGGCGGTGCTGGCCAGTTGGCTCGGTGAGGCTGAAATGGTCTGACAGAATCGACCACTACTAGTCGATGTGGGGTCCGATTCTGGCTTCCTGATTCATTTGCTGAAGTTCTTTGCCCCAGTCTCCTTCCACTCCTAAGTGTAACAACATTAACTGTAGCTCTAGGACTCATATCCTCATAAGGTGATTCAATCCTTTGCTCAAAAATATCCATCTCAGCTTGTCCTTTTCCTCCTTTCGTGATAGTCATTCTCTCGAATTTGTTAGTGCACCTGAAATTTGAAAGAAAAAGAGGATCAGTAAAGGATGATTGTCTAGTCTTAGATCTACACCGAAACACTATGGCTATTGCAACATTTCCCCGGCAACAGCGCCAAAAACTTGATGCGGAGGTTTTTACACCTCCACACAGGTTTCACCCGAGATGTAAGTCTCGAGAGTTTAACCCGATAATACCGCAAGTGCACAGTAAGAAGCAATTGTAGTACGTACGGGGTCGAACCACAGGGAAATGGAAGAACACACAGCGAGTACAGATGGAGATCTAAGCTAGACATGATAATAAGGCAAGGGTGGGATCCTAATCTAACATGCAATCAAAGAAATAAAAAATATAACAACAAAACTAAACTAATGCAACTATGAAACAACTAAATATGAAAGCGTAAATTATTTAAAGCATTAAATACATAAAAATAAAGGGTTGGACAAAAAGTCATAATTCACGAAATCTAAATCTAAGGTACATGTTCTACCTAAAATGTTTATGTTGTTGTTCTAGGGATTTTCCATAATTATCAAGTTCCCTCTCGTGCAACCTAAATACGCATTTCTTATAATCCCATTATTGAATACTCTCATGAGTGATAGGCATATCACAAGGGTTGTCACACCTCCATGTGATCCCAATAGTATTAGTATTGGCAAAACATGCCTAAGACACATAGTAAATGACGGATCTATTTCTAGAGTCCTTCCCACTCTCATGGTGAATTTCTCCTAAGATCTTAACCTAACTAGGCCTAAGTTAGACTAAGCATAGAGCTACTCCATCAAACAACAAGCTACAGTTTAGTTATGATTCTCTAGCATACAGATCTGAATGTCTAATCTATTCTCATGGCATTAGAACATTCTAAACATACAATCACTCATACTGGATTCGATTCTACACTTGAAAACTTCCCTTAGGAAAGTCCTCAGCATTAAGATGCATACTAGAGTAACTAAACTGATCAAGAACGATCAAACATTCATCAAACCTTAGATATAGATCCCATCATCGACCACCACCCAGGGTGATCTAAAGGATCTACTCTCTTATTTCACTTGGGATTGATATGAGATAATAGTCTAAGGTTTTAGATCTAACTAAGAACAGTAAATAGAATCTAACTACTGAAGAACAACAATAGAAATCAGAACAAAAAGAAGAAATAAACCTTTTGATTGAATTGAAAAGTGTTTACAAAGTGAAGGAATGAATTCTAGAGTGGCTCTTAGGTGTCTCTGCTTCTAAGTGTTTTACATGAGTATTTATAGATCTAGGGGTCTTCTTCTGCTGAAACACGAGCTCAATGTCGTTCCTCAAAGGTCTCCAACCAAAATCAGAAGATAAGATTCATCCAAGATTGCATTGTTGGAAGAATCCCTGATTTTTCGGTCTGACATCGTCCCTGACAGGTCGATGTGCTGGGTCGATTCTGAGCTCCCTCTGGCTACTGATCGATGCACTAGGTCGATTCTGTCTCTCGAGAAACCTGACTCAATATCGACCCCTACATGTCGATGCACTGGGTCGATATTGGGCTCTTTGGTTTCCTAAAATCCTTCTCCGAATGTGCATGGGTCAAGTATTGGTGCCAGCTTTTCCAATGGTTCCAATTAGCTCCAGAAACACTCTAAATGGTATGTTTTAGCTCCAAGTACCTAAAAACACATAAACTCAAAAAAACGTTCTAGAAGTTTACCAAATGTTAGTCATAAGCCATAAAACTAACACATTATTATGCGTAAAAACACGTAAAATATAGTCCTATCAACTCCCCCACACTTATCTTTTGCTTGTCCTCAAACAAACAGAAGGTGAGTATGGTGAAGCTATTTTATTGAAAGCAGTAAAGATAAGGAGAGTGAACTCGTACCTTGTGACATTGTTGTGTTAAATGCTTTTCGTCCTTGTGGAAGTAGAATGATTCTTACCGTACTCCATGTACTTTGCCATAAGCATAGCAACACACCTTAATTTAAACCACTACTCCTTCGATCCTTGACTCCTCCTTGTCAACTTCTCTTTTTTTTCTAAGCGTGAGTTCTCAACTTGGGAAAATTGATCAAAAGACATGAACACTTACTCTTTCGGATTTTTGTAAGCTCAAGACTATGTTGGTACCTTTCCTTTCCTCTCCCTTTTCTCACTTCAAGGTCGATTGATTTTTTCCTACTTTTCTAGGGTATCATTTTATTTTCTCTATCAATCGCCTTTTTTTTTCTTTTCTTGGACAGGTTTCCATGAGACGCGAACATTAAAAGTGGTAGCTTCCAATGCCCGGTTCACTTTCTTCTTACCTATATCCTTTTATTTTTCTTTCTTTTTTTTTCTTTTCTTTTTCTTTCTGAAGGGAAGGAAGAGGGAAAATTTACTCACATAGACGAGTCTTGCAAGGTCTCATAGAGGTATCACATCTTAAGCATCTCAAACCCCAAATCGAGGAATTAAATGTTCATTCTGTGAGAAGTCGACTCCGATTTGCCAAAGTCTTAGAAGGAACGATCCTTTTGGGGTTTGTTGATCCACTCATGGGTTTTCCACGTTTCCTAGTAAAAATCAAGCACTATCCAACAAAGCATCCAAACATTATCACAAATAACACAATTAACAAGTTCTATTGCTACCTCCTTAAAAACCTTTTCATATCTTATTGAACTTATGAACGAGGAAAAAAGTGTAACAATCTCTCAAATTTGCGAAAAACTTACAGTAAAACTTAAATCAAAAAATGTCAAGGAAAATAATTACTTCAGCTGATCGCAAGACTCCCCCCCCCCTTCACAACGTCCACGTTGTGATATAAGATGAGAAGAAAAATAAAAGAAAAACTTACAGTAATTCTTTTATTCGGTGTGTGGGTTTGCAGCTCCCACGTGTTCAACTTTTTTTTTAATTGTGATTCACCTAAAAATAAAAAAATACAAAATCCAAAAATAAAAAAACACCAAAAACTGAAAAAGAATGAAGAAAAATATGTACAAAAATCACGTGCTCATTTAACGTCGCAAGCTTGACGACCTCGTTGAGTGATCCGCATATGATGGTGAAGAAGTAGGACGTGGGATGATTGGTTGAGCAAAAATTTGGCCTTCATAGTGCGCGGGATTGGTGTTCATCATTGCCGTTCTTCTTAGGTTTTGACGTTCAAGTACTCGGTCGATTGGATTGGATGAAGGATGATAAGTTCTTGTCTCCCCTGCAGGAGCATTATTAGCGTTAGGCTTATTATCAAAAAGCCTTATTCTCACAGGTGGTGCAGTAGCATTGGCCGGTGTTGCTTGGTAGAATTTGTCCTTGTTCACATAAGTGAACGACACTCTTTTGTTCGGTCAATTCGTTACTGCTCCAACTGTAGCTAGAAAAGGGCTACCAAAGATGATTGGTAGTTCGTTGTCTTCCTTCATGTCAATGATGTGGAAATCAATAGGGATTCCACGATCTTCAATCCATACATGAACAAGTTCTGCTACGCCTTCAGAATGCGTGATATTGGAATTAGCAAGTCCTATTTTCACTTCTGAGCGGGTGAGGTTGTTGATTCCCATAATCGATGCTCTCTTTTTCGACATAACATTGATGCTAGCTCCTAAATCACACAGAGCGTCATAGAATTCGAAACCTTGGATGGAACAGGATACTCTAAAAAGATCGGAATCATCTCTGCTGAACATCATTCCCATCGGTTCCAAGATCCCTAAGTACAGTTCCTTGATTTCTCTGAAAGTTTCTTTGCTATCATTGAAGTAAGATGCAAGATTATGTTCAATCAGATTATGTTCAACCATGCTCGGGCAGCGTTCAGGTCGATGGGAGTGCAGGATTCTGGCAGTATCGACCCTTTTTGGTCGATACAAGGGTCCAGAATTCTGTCGGACAGGCGGTGCTGGCCAGTTGGCTCGGTGAGGCTGAAATGGTCTGACAGAATCAACCCCTATTGGTCGATGTGGGGTCCGATTCTAGCTTTCTGATTCATTTGCTGAAGTGCTTTGCCTCAGTCTCCTTCTACTCCTAAGTGTAACAACATTAACTGTAGCTCTAGGACTCATATCCTCAGAAGGTGATTCAATCCTTTGCTCAAAAATATCCATCTCAGCTTGTCCTTTTTCTCCTTTCATGATAGTCATTCTCTCGAATTTGTTAGTGCACCTGAAATTCGAAAGAAAAAGAGGGTCAGTAAAGGATGATTGTCTACTCTTAGATCTACACCGAAACACTATGGCTATTGCAACATTTCCCCGGCAACAGCGCCAAAAACTTGATGCGGAGGTTTTTACACCTCCACACAGGTTTCACCCGAGATGTAAGTCTCGAGAGTTTAACCCGATAATACCGCAAGTGCACAGTAAGATGCAATTGTAGTACGTACGGGGTCGAACACAGGGAAATGGAATAACACACAGCGAGTACAGATGGATATCTAAGCTAGACATGATAATAAGGCAAGGGTGGGATCCTAATCTAACATGCAATCAAAGAAATAAAAAAAAAACAACAAAACTAAACTAATGCAACTATGAAACAACTAAATATGAAAGCATAAATGATTTAAAGCATTAAATACATAAAAATAAAGGGTTGGGCAAACAGTCATAATTCAAGAAATTTAAATCTAAGGTACATGTTCTACCTAAAATGTTTATGTTGTTGTTCTAGAGATTTTTCATAATTATCTAGTTCACTCTCGTGCAGCCTAGATTCTATACTTAGCTTCACTCTCGTGCAGCCTAGATTCTATACTTAGCTTCACTCTCGTGCAGCCTAGATTCTATACTTAGCTTCACTCTCGTGCAACCTAAATACGTATTTCTTATAATCCCATTATTGAATACTCTCATGAGTGATAGACATATCACAAGGATTGTCACACCTCCATGTGATCCCAATAGTATTAGTATTGGCAAAACATGCCTAAGACACATAGTAAATGACGGATCTATTTCTAGAGTCCTTCCCACTCCCATGGTGAATTTCTCCTAAGATCTTAACCTAACTAGGCCTAAGTTAGACTAAGCATAGAGCTACTCCATCAAACAACAAGCTACAGTTTAGTTATGATTCTCTAGTATACAGATCTGAAAGTCTAATCCATTCTCATGGCATTAGAACATTCTAAACATACAATCACACCTACTGGATTCGATTGTACACTTGAAAACTTCTCTTAGGAGAGTCCTCAGCATTAAGATGCATACTAGAGTAACTAAACTGATCAAGAACGATCAAACATTCAGCAAACCTTAGAGATAGATCCCATCATCGACCACCACCCAGGATGATCTAAAGGATCTACTCTCTTATTTCACTTGGGATTGATAAGAGATAATAGTCTAAGGTTTTAGATCTAACTAAGAATAGTAAATAGAATCTAACTATTGAAGAACAACAATAGAAATCAGAACATAAAGAAGAAATAAACCTTTTGATTGAATTGAAAAGTGTTTACAAAGTGAACGAATGAATTCTCGAGTGGCTCTTAGGTGTCTCTGCTTCTAAGTGTTTTACATGAGTATTTATAGATCTAGGGGTCTTCTTCTGCTAAAACACGAGCTCAATGTCGTTCCTCAAAGGTCTCCAACCAAAATCAGAAGATAAGATTCATCCAAGATTGCATTGTTGGAAGAATCCCTGATTTTTCGGTCTAACATCGACCCTGACAGGTCGATGTGCTGGATCGATTCTGAGCTCCCTCTGGCTATTGATCGATGCACTGGGTCGATTCTGTTTCTCGAGAAACCTGACTCAATATCGACCCCTACAAGTCGATGCACTGGGTCGATATTGGGCTCTTTGGTTTTCTAAAATCCTTCTCCGAATGTGCATGGGTCAAGTATTGGTGCCAGCTTTCTCAATGGTTCCAATTAGCTCCAGAAACACTATAAATGTTATGTTTTAGCTCCAAGTACCTAGAAACGCATAAACTCAAGAAAACGTTCTAGAAGTTCACCAAATGTTAGTTATAAGCCATGAAACTAACACATTATTATGCGTAAAAACACGTAAAATACAGTCCTATCATTTCTTGGTTCACATGGTTCCTTATTTTGTGCATAAGGACTCTTCACTCTAACCTTGGAATGCACATTCCAACACTCCCCCATGCATCCATGGTTAGAGAAACTCATATCCGGTTCATCCTCCTCATGAGATGAATTGATCCTTCTCATGGTTTGTTGTAGCTTGGCTCCTTAGTGATCAGCTATTGATCCGAGCTCTAACTCCCATGCGTATCATTTCTAATATTGGCCGCTCATACCTCGGCTTGTTGCAACCAGCCTCGGCCACTTGATCCTTCATGGATCCATCTTAGAATAACTTTTCACGGCCTTTCCATCCTTAGAACCACTTGGTTCCATCTTAGACCACAAACCGGTGTACACTATCTCGGCTAACTTCTCCTTTTGCTTAACCGGCTAATGGATTATTATGGGCTGATTCTCACCGGTTATCACTTTCTTTCTTAATTAACGTATTTTTTTTTTTGGTCTAACCGTAGGTTCCAAATTTTGTTTCGTCAAGTATTAAAGTGAAATGATACATATATTGAATTCTCTTCTCATGCTTTATAACGATTTCTTTGTTAATTAATAAAATGTTTTTGACTTTCAATAAAACTTACTACTAATTCTCTTTTATTTATTTATTTTTTATTTCACAAAAAAACTTTTAATGCCAAACTTTGTATTGTTAAATATGTCTTAAATTCAATATGTTTTCCACGTAATGTTAATTTGAAACTCAAGTTTGTTTTTCACTTTTGTTTTTCAAATTTATAAATCAACATTTTATAAATATATATATACTTCTTCACATCTTTTTTGGTTCGTTTTGCGGCATTCACATATTTAAAGTCTCTTCACTAGATAAGTGCTAAACTACAGAAACAAATCGAGTTTGGCATCATATTCTTTGTATCGTTATAGATGTCTTAAAATCAATATGTTTTCCACGTAATGTTAATTTGAAACTCAAGTTTGTTTTTCACTTCTGATTTTGAAATTTATAAATCAACATTTTATAAATATATATACTTCTTCTTGGCCTTCTTGGTTTTGGCCGCAGCAACAACACTAGCTGAAGTAGTTTTCTTCTTATCATTAGGCTTATCTTTCTCAGATGAAGACTCATCGTTTTCTTATTTCATCCTCAGACGAAGCCTTCGTATTTGCGGTGGCTGCAGCAACAACAGAAGCGGAAGAAGATTGTAGTTTCTTGTCCATGGTGAGTTCATCTTCTTCCTCAGAAGAAGACTCGTCGGAGCTTGAAGATCCCCATGGTTTGAGATGCTTAGTCGTCAATCGTCATTAGTGATATGAATGAGATCAGCGAAATGAGAGATTTAAACACAAAAGCATATGACGATTTGTTTGCTTCACTATCGGAAATGTGAATATTTATAAAAACTAATATTCTCTTTCTCGTTTTTTTTTTTGCTTTTTATTTGGGGTCTCTGATTTTGGCAAGAAGTATTTAAGGTTGCACCATCATTCTACACACAACACAACGTATGGTTACAATTAGGCATGTTAAAATGGGTTTTTTTGGGTCCGACCTGTTTTTTTTAAAGCTCGGCCCTAAATGAGCCCTAACCCTTTTGAATCCATCAAATATTGTAAAACAGGGTTAAACCCTTTATAATCCATTTGAGCTCTAAACCTTTGTAATACTTTTTAAATTTACAAGTTTTTAATAACAATAAATATAAAAATAACTAATTAATGCCCCCTCTGTTTTTTAAAGAGTGTCATTCTAACATTTGGCACTCAAATTAAAAAATAAGATTAAAGTTTTATTCTACCCTTGACTATTCATTTAATTACAATTATTTATTTCACACAAAACTTTTATCATTATTTTGATTGAGGACAAAAAAAAAGTAATTTTAGTTAAAAGTTGCATTGACATACTGAAATGACATTCTTTTTGTTACAAAATTTAAGTGCCAAAATGACACTCTTTAAAAAATAGAGGGAGTAATTATTATCATCATATGTTATCATTTGACATCATCATCAATGACATGAAATAAGAATTCACGTTTTTCGGCGGGAAAATAATGAATCACGTTTTTAGCGGAAAAATTACGGAATCATGTTTTTTGGCAAAAAATGTGGAATCGAGTTTTTGGCAAAAAATTTGTGAAACATATTATTTTGGCGGGAAAATACGGATTTGTGTTTTTGGCGGAAAAAATACGGACTCGTGTTTTTGGCGGGAAAATACGGACTTGCGTTTTTGGCGGAAAAATACGGACTCGTGTTTTGGTGGGAAAATACGGACTCGTGTTTTTAGCGGGAAAAACGGACTCGTGTTTTTGGCGGAAAAATACAGACTCATGTTTTTGGCGAAAAAATACGGATTTGTGTTTTTTGCGGAAAAAATATGGACTCGTGTTTTTGGCGAAAAAAATACGGACTTGTGTTTTTGACAGGAGAATACAAGCTTGCGTTTTTGGCGGAAAAATACGGACTCATGTTTTTTGTGGGAAAATATGGACTCGTGTTTGGCGGAAAACTTTTAGAAAAAAACTATGAAAGCTAATAAAAGTTAGCAGGGCCAAATTATTAACCCATTTGAATTCTAAATATTTTAGAGTCTAACCCTAATAAACCCATATAAAAAATTTAGGGTTTATATTTTTAAGGGCCGGGCCAAGACGGACCTAAGTTTTAAACCCTTAATAATATCCCTAGTTACAATAGATAAGCTTAATTATTCATTCTTGGCCCAATACGAGTCTAGTTCCAATACAAAATTTATTTGTGCAATTCAGAGAAATATCGGAGAATCCTAAAATTTAATACAAAAAGTGTCACGAGAGATAAAATTTTGGCATTTTATTCTATCTATCTCAATCTGTTAACTAACAAAATTGTGGAAATTAGATATTGTAGTTTCTTAGTTAAGAGTTTCTTATATTATTTACTAACAATATAGTTTTCTAAATGGAGGAAAATGCATCGGTATCACTATTCATCATGCTTTCTTGAATAAATATCGGCGCATGAAAGTTATCATAATAATTTAAAATTACTGAAAGACATATATTACCAAAAAATATCCAAAAGTTTATGAAATTTCCAAAACGTATGAAAACTTGTATACAGTGGCAGATCTAGAAAATTTATTTACTAGGGGCAAAAATATAACAAAAATATATATTAAACTATAAAATAAAACATAAAATTTTCATATGAAAACTTCAAAACATCTTATAAATGCACTTTACGCTTATTTATCATTTGAAACTTTTTATCACATTTTCATTTGTGACATATTCAAACAATTCTTTTTTAATATAGCAAACGAGACAATCACTTAGAAACTGATCTCTAATTCTATTGCGTACAATCTTCTTCACCAGTTTCATTGTAGAAAAACATCTCTCAACACTTGATGTACCAACTGGTAAAGTTAAGACTAACTTCAAAAGGCTGTTAACCAAAGGATATGCAAGATTTTTTTAGTTTTCACCGTCAAACGGTAAAGATCTCCAAGATTTTTTAGATTTTTTAAATTGTTCAAATATATTAATTAGGAGTCAAATATTTAGATTATAAATATTTTTAATTTAGATTCTAAATTAGGATTTTAAATTTTAAATTTGGAGTCAAATATGTGTTACAATTTGGAAAAAAGGAAATGGGCTATGATCAAAATAAAAGAATATGGGGTTTGGGGTTTGAAAACATTCTCTTGTAAGATATATGGGGGCAAATTTTCCTTTTTTTTGTGGGAACATAATTGTTTTCTCAATTTCAATCAATCGCTGACAAATTACCAATGAAAAAATAATTGAGTCTGTTATGTCCATAATGTAGATTTTGTTTTTTCAATGACATTTTTTGTTGACATTTGATTTAAATGCTCTGGTGCTCTAGTGGTCACTTTTGGTGATTTGCTAATAAAATAATATTGTATAGATGGACACTAGTTTTGAAACAATTCTTTATCCATAAGGAAGTCCCAACCACTTTGGTGATGGATTCTTTGTACAATGGAGAGAGTAATTGATCCAATTGTTAGTGTGGACAAATATATGTTTATTTTAGTTGATGATGTAGAGAGATTTGTTCTTGAGCTATTGCCTTGAAAGAGTCCTCAAAACTGAGTGAAGATTAGTTTCAAAACCGAGTAAATTAGTTTGATAGAGTAGAATCCTCTAGTTATCAATTTTCTTGAACCGATAATGTAGAAGTTGTACCCGCACTTCTAGAGGACTTACTTTTATATTTTACATCAATATAGATAGCATAGTATAAGAAATGTTGTTACAGTTCACATATTTTTTGTTTATCTAAAGTAAAGCTAATTACATGTACCTTTCTCCGAGTATATGACAACACAAGGTCTCTTTCATTTGTTAAAACCTTTTGAAATCTTTTTGTTATATCGCCATAGTCAGCCTTTGTTACATGCACAAGAATGGTCTAACTAAACTTTTTGTGCAAGAAACACTTCAAAGTTCTTATCAAAGAAAGATTATAGTAAAACCAATACTGCAGTTTCACATTTAACAAGAGTCAAATTCAGCAGATTCAACTAAGTAAAGATAAACCAATATCTTAACATAGAGGCAACATCCAAAACAGAGTCATCATAACATTAACCAGAAACTTAGATAGCATAATCCGAAGGCGAAAACAAAAGATAACCAGAAAACCATAAATCCAAAGTTGCAAAACAAATTAAAAAGAGACATGTTGCATCTAACGGGATGATGATGCTTCAACGATCATATCTTCAAAGTCTTATCTTTTACACTAACATATCTGATTTTTTTTTTTTTTTAAGATAATTTATTGTCCCCACTACAGGAAATTGAGGCATTTATAGCAGTGCGTTATAGCGTTTATCGTTGTTTTGCTATTATTTAGTTTTTAATAAAGTTTCGGATTCTGTAAACGCTATAGAATATATAGTGAAATAAAAAAACGTGGAGACGCTTAGAATATATTGCATTAGTAATTGTAAAACGCTGTCAAATGTGAAAGCGGGAGAGTAAATTACTTTTGGCTCTTAAACACTTAGGGAAAATTTCAGAATCCCTCCTCTCTTTTTCACTCTTTTCCTCGACTCACTCTCCCGCCATTCTCACTCTCCCTCCATTTTCACTCTCCCTCCATTTTCACTCTCCCTCTGATTCTTAGATTTTTCGAGCTATTCTTCTAATCTCACTTCTTCTAATCTAAATACTTCTACTCTCCATTTTTCTCTGAGTGCATGTTCTTCTATCGCCAACGATTTCCAAATCTGTCGGCTTCCTGGACCTCGATTTGTCTGTAGCTGAGGAAAATCTTTTCGATTGAAGGTTAGATTTCGTTCTTGCTGCTCGATTTCATATACATTTAGGGTTTATAAACTATTATCGGTGATTACTGCTCGATTTCGTTTCAATTTGGGCGAAATTGCTTAGGGTTATCGTTTCAATTAGGGGTTTTCGATTTTGTTTTGTTTGTATCAATTAGTGGCTATATTTGTTAGCTTGTTGACTTTGTTTATGTGTCTGATTTCACGTTCCCTGATTTGTGTGTCTGATTTCGTTTCAATTTGGGGGAAATTGCTTAGGGTTATCGTTTCAATTAGGAGTTTTCGATTTTGTTTTGTTTGTATCAATTAGTGGCTATATTTGTTAGCTTGATGACTTTGTTTCTGTGTCTGATTTCACGTTCCCTGATTTGTTTTTGGTCTGGGAGCTGGAGCGGTGTTGTAATATGGACAAGTCTTGGGTTTGGCTTCCGAGGTATGTTCTTCTGTTTTACTTTTATCAAAATATAAAACACAGCTATGAATCTAATGCTAATCTAACTTTAATCAATTGATGTATATTACAGGGCAAGTGTCGAGTATGAGGGAGGTGCACGTTCTTTTGTGTATGCATCAGCAGAGAGGTTGGGTAATCCTCTGCAGATGTTCTATCCTTGTATCGATTGTCGGAATGTGTGCCATCAAGATATGAGCACAGTATTGGATCATTTGGTTATTAGAGGTATGGATCAGAAGTACAAGAGGAATGCTTGTTGGAATATTCATGGAGAGAAAAGGACTGAGAAGACAGTTGATAATCAACGTGCTGACTTAGAGGCATATGAGCTGTTTAGATCTGCATTCTTTAACAGTGGACTTTGGGTAGTATAATAGCTTGGCCAAATGACAAACTCGTTTACATTTGAAGCATTTGTACTTTGAATAATTGGTGTGTTTGAATTCTGTTTGAGTTCTGTTTGAATAATTGATTTTAATATAACATTTATGAATATTTGTTGATCCAAATTACTAGCAGGTTCGATCTGATTGCCAAGAATTGATAACAGATCATAATTAAAATGCTACAGTATAAGAAAGAAATTATAACGTAATATAAACAAATTAATAACACTAATAAAATGCTATTGCAAGTAATACAATTGCATATAATAAAACGCTGTGGTAAAACAATTATCGTAGCATAACGTAAAACAGCTACGATAGGTCTTGGACCTATTGTCGCGGCCACATAGACAGCGTTTTTAATTACGCTGCGATAGCGATATATAGCGTTCGGCCGCTATCAATAAGCGATTTTCCTGTAGTGCCCGTTTCATCCAAAGTCTTCACTATTCAAAAAAACAAGAAAAGTCTTCACTGTTCAGTTTCACTAATGTTTTTCAGATATTTCAGACGCAACTTGACGTATTTTTCCAATTCCTTCTTGAGACTGTTCAAAGAATACTAAGCTTAGCTAGACTGATTGATTTTTTTTCAAAGAATTCTAAGCTTGTTGGCAAAACTACCCATTTCAATATTCACAATCAATGATTCAGAGTGTTCTTGCTGAGTAATCTGCAAAAAAGAAAAAGATACTCAGTGGTCTATTATACAAAATAGAGAATGTTGAATAGGATTTTACTGACAATTCACGTACTGGCTACCGAAGATACAAATTTTTACCGATGATTCACGTGCTGGTTGCCGAGGAATCAGATATTTATCGACAATTCATGTACTGGCTGCGAAGATTCAAACTTTTACCAATTATTCACGTGCTGGCTGCCGAGTAATTGGGTTTTTATGGACGATTCACTTACTAGCTGTTGAGGAATCGTGTTTTTCTCACCAGTATTCGATGTTTACCGATGATTCACGTACTCACAAAGATTACTTATCATCTTACAGAAATGAGTAGTTTTGCCAGTTATAACTAATAAAGGAACAACATGGTACAAGGAGGACATGCAGAGAGTTTTCAATGTCTCCCCAGCTGGAGAGACGTTTTCAGGTAACCCAAACATAAAATAACTATTTCATTTTGTTGGTAATTAAACCGAACCGAACTTATGGTTCAATGTCACTAAACCGTGAAGGGTTATGGTGAATGTGATAAGCCTAAGTAAGGTGATAAGGCTTGCATATGTTTAGGATAATGATGTTATCTTGATAGAGATATTGTGTTATCTTAATTGATGTAATCCTAAATCAAATAGGCTTAGGATGTAGCCTATAAATAAGAGAGTCATAAGAATGTGTTCTAATAAGACTTAAGAGATTAAGAGTTTAGTTTGTGTGAGTTTCTAAACTTAATAAAGATTGTGTTTTTTATAACTCTTGTGTTAAACACTCAAACAATTTGAATTGGTATCAGAGCTTTCTTCTTATCTAAGAAGAACGATCAAGGAGGAAACAAAACCTAATCTCGTGAGTTCATGTGAAGCGGCGGAGATACGGTGTGCTCATGAGATCGTTTGTTCGTGAGGAACTACGATCGTGACAAGAAGACGTACGGCGGAAGCTCTAGACCCGGTGGTGTTTGATTATCATGAGAGGAGTGTGACGATAGGGGATCGTTGCATAAGGTGATTATTAACACAAGACATGGAGGGAGCTGTTGTTGAACGTGAGAAGACAAGAGAATCGACTCCATCATCGATTCTCTTCCCGATGTTAACCAATACTAATTATACGGTGTGGGCTATGTGTATGAAGGTGGCTCTAAAGGCTCACAGGGTTTGGGAAGCAATAGACCCTGGATCCACCGAGCCACAGAAGAACAATGTAGCAACCGCACTATTGTTTCAATCGGTGCCCTAAATCCTTATTTTGCAAATCGGCGAGCAAGATACGGCAAAAGGCATGTGGGAAGCAATCAAATCTCGTCATATGGGTGCTGACCGTGTGAGAGATGCAAGGTTACAAACTCTAAACGCATAATTTGATAGATTAACGATGAGAAATTCGGATTCAATAGATGACTTCGTGGGCAAGTTATCTGAATTATCTTCAAAATCTGTTGCACTTGGACAAACGATGGAGTAATCGAAGCTTGTGAAGAAGTTTCTTTTAAGCCTTCCACGAAATAAATTCATTCACATAGTGGCTTCTCTTGAGCAGGTGTTAGATCTTAACACAACCACTTTTGAAGACATTGTTGGCCGCTTAAAAGCCTACGAGGAACGAATAGGAGGAGACACACCAAGTGAAGATCAAAGCAAACTAATGTTTGCAAACGGCGAGTCAAAAAATTGGCGTGGTGGATTTAACGGACGTGGAAGAGGAAGAGGTTGTCGTGGCCGTGGTAGGGGAAGAGGTAACGCCCAAAACAAAACCAATGAAGCTACTGATCAAAACAAAAATGGAGAGAAGAAAAAAAACCGTTCAAAAATAAAATGCTATCGTTGTGACAAGGCGGGTCTCTATGCAGCAAAATGTCCTAAGAAAAAACAACAACAAGATGCAAATCTAGTGGAGACACAAGAAGCTGATGGTGCTCTATATAAGCATGAAGTTGTGTTTTTGAATGAAGAGAAGGTGATACCAAAGAAATTTGAGTCTAAACATGGAGATGAGAACATTTGGTATCTAGACAATGGAGCAAGCAACCACATGACTGGAAATAGGTCCTTCTTTTCTGAAATAAATGAAGGAATAAGAGGGATGGTGAAGTTTTGTGACGGCTCGTGTGTCGATATCGTTGGAAAAGGTACGATTCTCTTTGTGTGCAAAACTGGTGAACAAAAGGCACTCAAAGACATCTACTATATACCCGATCTAAAGCACAATATCTTGAGTCTCGGTCAAGCAACGGAGAATGGAAAGATCGCCAAATCGTCTCTATAAGGCTCATATGAAAACAAACAATTCCACATGCTTTCACATTCAGGATGATGAGACTACGTGGAGATGGCATGCAAGGCTGGGGCATGTAAGTTTTTCGACAATGAATGATATGACAAAGAAGGATATGGTGATTGGTTGCCAAGAATTCAGCATGAGAAAGACGTGTGTAACATTTGTCTAGCTGGAAAGCAAACCCGACTTCCTTTCCCGAATAAAACATCATTCCGTGCGTCACAAACTCTTGAACTCATTCATGGAGATCTATGTGGTCCAATATCACCATCAACACCTTCAGGAGATCGTTATATGTTCGTATTAATTGACGATTACTCGCGCTACATGTGGACAATACTTATGAAGGAGAAAAGTGAAGCATTCGATCGGTTTAAAAGGTTAAAATCCATGGTGGAGACACAAAGTAGTATGACTACCAAGACCTTTTGCACCGATAGAGGAGGAGAGTTCACTTCAGCTGAGTTTAATTCTTTTTGTGAAGAAAAAGGAATTAATCGTCCCTTAACGGCACCGTATACGCCTCAACAAAATGGTATTGTAGAGAGACGTAATAAAACGATAATGGAGATGACGAGGAGTATGTTGAAAGGCATGAATTTACCTAACTACATGTGGGGAGAAGCGGTAAGACATTCAACATATCTTATCAATCGAGTTTCTACTAAAGCTTTGAATGATCAAACTCCCTACGAAAGCTTCTTGGGCAAGAAACCAAACATTGAACACTTGCGTGTGTTTGGGTGTTTAGCATATGCCAAGATAGATGCTGCTCATCTCAAGAAACTTGATGAAAGATCAAGAGTTCTTGTTCACCTTGGAACTGAGCCGGGATCCAAGGCGTATCGTTTATACGATCCAATCTCAAGAAAAGTGATCGTTAGTAGAGGCGTAGTTTTTGACGAGAAAAAGGGTTGGAGCTGGAATATTCAATGAGAAGAGAGGATGGTGAACCTGGCATGTTTAAGCTAGTTCATAAAGGTTTCATTGAAGATGGAGGCAGACATGAACAAAACGAAGAAATCGATTACATGTCTGATCATGATTCAATAAATCAAGACGGCGAAACAGAGGAAGCTGAAACAGAGCATGTTGATACGAATCGAGAAGCCGATGAACAACCAGCTCTAAGAAGATCCACTCGTCCAAAAACACAACCAAAGCATCTCAACGATTACGTATTGCTTGTGGACTTAGAAGGTGAAAAAGTTTTCTTGACAATCGACGAAGAGCCGGAGAACGTACAAGAAGCTGAAAAATATGATGAATGGATTGAAGCAATGAGAGCCAAAATTGAGTCTATCAACAAGAACAAGACATGGATGCTTGTAGACAAGCCTATTGGAATCAAGCCTATTGGCTTGAAATGGGTATATAAGATCAAGAAGAACTCTGATGGATCCGTAAACAAATTCAAGGCACGACTTGTAGCAAAATGATACGTTCAAAGACAAGGAATAGACTTTGATGAGGAGTTTGCTCCGGTGGCACGAATCAAAACAATACGATTACTCATATCGTATGCTGCAACAAACGGATGGGAGATCCATCACCTTGATGTGAAGAAGGCATTTTTACATGGTGAGCTGAAAGAAAAGGTTTCTGTGTGCCAACCGGAGGGATTCATAATGAGAGGAGAAGGTGTATAAACTGTCTAAAGCATTATACGGTTTACGACAAGCTCCTAGAGTATGGAATACGAAGCTGAATCGTATACTAGAGGAGTTGAAGTTCAAGAAATGTTCAAAAGAACCATCGGTATATCGAAAGGCTGAGAAGGATAACACGTTGATTGTGGCGATCTATGTAGATGATCTCTTCGTGACAGGGACATCGTTGAAGGTCATCAATGATTTCAAGAAAAACATGTCAGAAAAATTTGACATGTCTGATCTAGGAAAAGTGACATATTATCTTGGCATCGAAGTTATACAAGATGGAGAATGTATACGGATTAAGAAAGGAGGATATGCTCAAAGAATTCTTCAAGATACGTGCATGGAGGCATGTAATCTAACTCATATTCCGATGGAGTCGGGTTTAAAGCTATCAAAAGCTGAAGATGAGTCGGAGATTGATGCTACAAGGTATAGAAGGACAATTGGTTGTCTAAGGTACTTGCTTCACACAAGACCCGACCTCTCGTACTCAGTTGGTATTCTCAGCCGATACATGCAAAGCCCAAGAGAATCACATGGACAAGCCATTAAACATATCTTGAGATATGTTCAAGAAACCAAGAACTATGGATTGTTTTTCAGACGTGACGGGACAAATAGACTTGTTGGATATAGTGATAGCAGTCATAATATCGATATTGACGATGGTAGAAGCACCTCAGGCCATGTTTTCTACTTTGGATCCTCTCCTATCACGTGGTGTTCACAAAAACAGCCCACAGTTGCTCTATCTTCATGTGAGGCTGAGTTTATGGCGGCAACGGCAGCGTCTTGTCAAGCCATTTGGCTGAAGGAGTTATTGAGTGAGATACAAGGAAAAGATGGCGAGAAGGTCATCATGAAGATTGACAACAAATCAGCCATAGCTCTTACAAAGAACCCGGTGTTTCACTGTAGGAGTAAGCATATACTCTCAAGGTATCATTTCATTCGAGAATGTGTCGAGAATGAATATATTGAAGTGGAGCATGTTCCTGGAGTTGATCAAAAGGCCGATATTTTGACAAAACCTTTGGCGAAGATTAAGTTCAAGGAGATGCAAGCTAAGATCGGAGTCGAAGACCTCTCAATTTCGAGTTCGGAAATTAGAGGGGAGAATGTTGGTAATTAAACTTAACCGAACTTATGGTTTCGATGTCACTAAACCGTGAAGGGTTATGGTGAATGTGATAAGCCTAAGTAAGGTGATAAGGTTTGCATATGTTTAGGATAATAATATTATCTTGATAGAGATATTGTGTTATCTTAATTGATGTAATCCTAAATCAAATAGGCTTAGGATGTAGCTTATAAATAAGAGTCATTAGAATGTGTTCTAATGAGACTTAAGAGATTAAGAGTTTTGTTTTGTGTGAGTTTCTAAACTTAATAAAGATTGTGTTTTTTATAACTCATGTGTTAAACACTTAAACAATTTGACATTTTAGTTCCCACATCAATTGTGACACAGAGCATAGGAGCTTCTACTAAGGAGTCTATTTAATTAATAGATTCTGCCACTGTCCAAAGAGTTGGTTCCAATTCATGGCTAGTTTCTATTTTGATTTTCTTTGTGCTTATAAAATTGTTTGGCTTGCACGCAGTCGATTGAAGGAAATAATAGATCATACCAAGAAGAAAACTCTATCTTGAAGTATCACCCAATTTAAGAAAAGTTTAGGAATAGTTGACTTTTCTACTGATTTTGTGAGTCTGTATGTTTAGCTTCCTCTAATTGCTTTTACTTTTCTCTCTAAACTATTCTCATGTATTGAATACATTCTCTTTTAATAGTATAGTTAAATGAACAAAAATTACAAATAATATTCTCTCTTTCGATTCCTTGATGGTCAATTTAGATAATGTAATGAAATGTGGTTTGTGCAGCTTCATCTTGCAACGGATTTGGGGGCAGTAATTCTATTAATTCCATACGAGGTCTGCTAAGTTTGCTGCAGCATGTTTACAAAGCTTAAATCTGTGAGTAATAATCAGTTGAGAGAAGAGAACATGAAAAATCTCGAGATAATATTTTGGTCATGAGAATGGATTTTGCCAGGCTGAGATGATTTGCCTTTACATAGTTCCGATATGAATGTCTCTGTTTCAGACAAACAAAAGGTTTGCCCGAACTTGTTCTACTTACTATTCTGTCTTGTAGTCTCGATACCCGGGCGTCGCTGGTCCATGAAACTATGGTCAACCAAATTTGTAACTATGGTCAAGTTTTATTTGCATTATTTTTGGATATTTATAACGAGAGAGGACATATATTTACGGTGTTTTGTAATGTTTTTGATGCTATGATCTTCATTTCTTGCTATTTATTTACTATTTTTTGTTTCTTGTTTATACTTTGGTATTTGGTTGACACTTAGAAAACCTCCAAAAATCTTTCAGTTACGTCTTAGCTTAGTATATTTCCTGCGTCTTTTGCGTACAACATACTAATCCTTGTGGGTTCGTTTCACTGAAGCCCGCTCTACGTTCACAATAACAGGGGATGTGCAAACCTTTTACATGGACTGCACTCTGTTTTTGGAAAATGGATTCAATGTTGGACAGTATGGCGAATGAAGACTGTAACACAGAACTGTAAGTGTGTAAAGGACGTGTGGAAGACAGAGAAAAGAAGGAAGCGGATTAAGATAATTAAGCATTGGTCATTAACTGAAACAGAGTCAATTCTAGTATCTATTGTGTTATACTCAATAAAGGCATTGTAAGTTTCTTTTAGTTGTGCTCCTTTCATTCTTCAGTATATAAGGTTAAGAAGATGCCATTTGATAAACTTTGAATTGTATGGTTTTGTCTCTATCTCATTAATATTATATTTTTCAGGGTACTCAAAATGTGCAGATAAGATAACCACAAACAAAAATAATAGTTTTCTTTCACTACGTAATAGTTATTTGATTCCCATTATCCGTGAAATCACAGTAAATTTGCGACTGAAAAACCATAAAATTAAAAAATTTAAAGCATTATCCGTGATTGTTTATTTGGTTCAGCCGCTTAGGTCCTTCCTCATTTCCGAATCTCAATAACCTTAAGAAGTTGCATTTGTTACTGCAGAAATCTGGAAAGGCATTTATATCTCAACCAACATCTCATTGCTCAATCTAGAAGAAACAGGGATTGAAGAGATTCCTTGGAGGATCGACTAATTCTCTAACCTCATCCAGCTATATATGAAATATCAATCAATACCAACTTTATGCTTGAAAAAAACAAAAATCAATACCAACTTTATGTTTGAGAAAGAAAATATATACTTTACGCTTTAGCGAAACATTTATTTATCACAAATCTAAAAAGAAACAATTTTAGAAAACTGATATTACAATACCAAAAGAAAAACAAGTTTTTACGTGCAATGTGTCAACGTTGATATCGCTATGAAATTAAACAAATGTCCAGTTCTGGACTCTCTTAGATGCAAAGATACGGGAATTAAATTAAAATCTTCCTATCTATAATTTAAAAATTTCTTATATTCTTGTAATATTATGTTAGTCAATTGCTAACATCGGTATATAAGTGATCCCCTATATATTATTTGGGAAGTACATTTATAAAATAAACCTTTAAAAATATAAATATTTACATCATATTGCCATTACCTCAAAGAACAAATTTTAATATTTTATTATGGGTAATTTAGTAATTTATTATTATGTGATAATTTTCGTTTTAATTAATTAAATTATTTTAATTTTTTTGAAAAGTAGTTAAAAATATATTTTATGAAGATTATGTTGATTTAATTAAACACAATAATTAAATTAAATTAAATATTAATTTAATTTTTCAGAAATAAGAGATTTTATGTAGATTCTGATTTTTAAAGAAAATTTTAAGGAAGAATTTATGTAGAGAGATAGATTTTATGAAGATTTGTTGATTTAATTAAAATAATAATTAAATTGAATTAAATGTTGATTTAATTTTTTCAAAATAAGAGATTTTATGTAGATTCTTATTTTTAAAGAAAATTTGAAGGAAGAATTTATGTAGAGAGATAGATTTTGTGAAGATTATGTTGATTTAATTAAACACTGTAATTAAATTAAATTAGATATTGATTTAATTTTTCAAAAATAAGAGATTTTATGTAGATTCTGATTTTTAAAGAAAATTTTAAGGAAGAATTTATGTAGAGAGATAGATTTTATGAAGATTTATTGATTTAATTAAACATAATAATTAAATTGAATTAATTGTTGATTTAATATTTTCAAAATAAGAGATTTTATGTAGATTCTAATTTTTTTTTTAAATTATCGTGTGTTAAAAAAGAGCATATCTCAAAATTTTAAATGTTGACCTCAAAAACATTTTTTTTAAATGTCGTTTAATATAATATAATATTTATGATATTATAATAAATATTAATGTTTATTTGTTACTATATTTTCAGGGTAACAAAATTCAAGCAGAAATTAAAAATTAAAGAGCATATTTCAAAAGTTCAAAGATTTGTGAAAAAATGAGAATGAAATATTATCTAAGGATTTGAAGTTATTAATATTTTTATATTTGTGTTTAGTTTCTGGATTAATTTTAAAACATCAATTTAATATTTCCATATATGAAAAACTCAAACCGTGCATAAGCACGAGATAAATTCATATAAGGAATTTAAGGCCGAGGACTTAGGAAAATAATAAAATATCTATGAAAAAACCCAAATCATTAGTGACCATAGTTTTATATTGGGTGTGTCCTAATCGCGGTCATTAAATATATGTTTTATAATTGGATGATTACCAATTTACTACTAATTGTATGATTATTACGTCGATGAGTCATAGATAGATCAAAACTGCAAGACTTTGCCAAGGAAGTGCAAAACAAAAGCTGCAAAAATGGGAGGTTTAGTAATATCTTCTGATGGGAAACTTCAACCATCAATGCATTGAACAATGAACACCAAGGAGAAAGATTTGCTGAACAGTGTGATTGAATCAGAGAAAGGTTAGAACTTGTGTTTCATTTATCTCCAGATCAATCTATTAGATTCTTGATTTGATTCTTGAGAACTTAAAATGTTATTTAACTGTGAATTTAGTTCTTAAAAATAGACAGAAAATTGTTGGAAGAGTGTAGTCACTACAAGGTTTTTGGGTGCATACACATGTTCCTTTTCTTACATACAAAACCATCCATTTTTTCGCTTTTTTCTTTTTTGTTTTGTCCTCGTATGAATCAAATACTATTAATGATTATTAGAATTTGGTTTTTATCGTATTTGAATTAGAAGAAGTTTTAAGAAACTTAAAATAATAATCATTTGATAATCTGATGAGTTTATCATAATTGGTTATGAAAACTAAATAATGTCTATATCATTTGCAAACCTAACAAAGTATAAATTTGTACACAACAAAAAAATAAAATAGAAAATTTCAGAATATATGACAACGAACGATCAACTGAAAGTATGTTAGACATAATTCTTATACAGTGGGTCTAATTAGTAACCAAATTAGGCATTTAAGAGATTTTGTTTAGCTATTGTGAAGAAGACAATTAGATATTAGAACACAATTAGAGGTAGTAAGAGTTAATGCGGTTAGGTTTATATAAGGGTTAGAAAAAATGCTAATGAAAGCATGGTGTTTGCCTCCTCCTTCCTCCACCAAAAGAAAATAAGTTTTTACCTGCAACGTGTCAACAGCTCAACAGGGCCATAATTTTATATTGGATGTGTCCTACTCCTAATCGCTGTCACTAAATATATAATTATAATTGGATGATTACCTATTTACTAGTAATTGTATGATTATTACCTCGATGAGTCATGGAGAGATCAATTTAATTAATTATTTTGATATTATTTTCTTTCTTTTTCGGTCTTTGCTGTCACCAGGTTGTGGACATATAGTAATATTTCAACCTAACACGATAAATTCTAAGTCTTGGTCGTTTTGATAACAAATCCTCACCCACGTGATCAAATATAGTTTCATTTGTGTGTAATATCAGTAAAGCTTTTCAATGAGTTAGGTTAGAAAAACGACAACGAAACTTGAAAATCCAACTCATTTCGTTTGTTTGATACTTGAAACCACTTATAATTTTTGGTTTTAATATGACTCTACCATCATCACAATGTATTTTGAATAAATTAAGTGACACCTGCATGTATATGAATGGTGAATCTAAAAATTATTCGGATCATTAGTTTCAGTTATAAGTGTAATATGGAACGTCCATTAATACATTTTTTAATGAACAGCCACTAATTTAGTATATTTTGACCTTTTGTTTTCCCAAATTTTTGGTGGAGAAAAGAAAAAATAAAAAATAATATTTAATCTCACATCATTGTAAGTAGATAATGGACTGGACCCTAGGCCCAGTTACAGCTTTTGATAGAAGATCCGGCCCAAGGCCTGAGGAAGCAAGAGTTCGCCCTAGCCAAACTTTATCGACGGCGGCGCAGAGTCCTCGGCTGCACCGGCGAAGTTTCAGCGGCGGCGTGGCGAGATCGGCTTATGGGTGGTTCTCGAAGAGGATCCACGTTGGGATCTAGTCCCGACGAAAAATCCAATAGCATAGAAGCTAAAAGTCGTTTGATGGTTGTGTCCGGCGGTGGAGATAGATTAGGGTTACGGAATCACCGGAGCTTATCCGTACCCGGGTGTTCATCGTGGCCGTGGCCCGATAGAGTTGTTCGCCGCCTGCAAGCGGGAGGTAGATGCGGTTGTTGTCGGAAAAGTTCATCGCTAGATGTCCCAGATCGGAGACTGCGAGAGGTTAGACACGTTTAGATCTCTGTCGCCGGATCTGCGATTGTCGCCGGTGAAACTCACCGGGAGTGGTTGGAGGAAGGATGCCGACACTTGAACGGCTCCGGAATAAGTTATCCGCCAAGAGCGGATTGCAGATCTGAAGCTTAAACAAGCCTACGTAGAAACTTCCAAGAGAAACAAGCCTTCGGCTACATGCCGTGAAAGGTGATGACAAACGGCGACTCCAAGATCCAGCCGTGGGGTCAACCATAAAACGGCGAGGAGAAGCGGTAGTTTGGAACAAGATTCTTCCGCCGGAAGTGAAGACGGTGCCCCGACCGAGGCCTTCCACAGAGAATGGTCATAGTAATAAACAGAGAACGAGCGAGAGCAGAAAGCAGAGAAGCAGTCGCCTGGGGCGACAACGGCGGTGGCCGCTGCCGTCCAGCGACGGAGGACTCAGAGAATTGACCGCTATTGGATTTTTCTTTGCAAGGAAATAGTTATTAAAATCCATTTGTTCTCTTAAGATTATGAATTATTGAGTTTACAAGGAAAAAAAACAAATACAAAAGGTTACTTTATCTAAAATATTAATGCTATGTTATCAGGGAAAAAAAAAAAAGATTGATGTGTCTGATTAAAAAAATAGTGTGTGATATATTTTAGTTAGTCATCACAATTTTAAAGAGAGCTAGTTATGTATCTTGCCTACATTCAGATTTCAGATGCAGATTTGTTAATTTCTATGTCAGAGAAAACATTATTATTTGGCATAATAATTGAGTGACACCTGCATGCGAGTGGTGAATCTAAAAATTATTCGAATCATTAATTTCAGTTACAAGTGCAATATGGAACGTCCATTAATACATTTTTTTTAATGAACGGCCACTAATTTAGTATATTTTAACTTTTTGTTTTCCCAAATTTTATGTGGAGAAAAGAGAAAATAAAAAATAATCTTTAATTACACATCATTGTGAAACATGTGAAAACAAATCTAATCTCTCCTCACTTGTACTATCTAAATAATTAATGCTATGTTTTCAAAAAAAAAAAAAAATGAAGTGTTCCATTCCAACCTCTATATACAGTGGATGATTAATTCGGTTGTTACTATAGTATAAGTTGTAGATTTTTTGTGCTCTTCTATAATTCTTATCACTCTCATCAAAGTATATAGAGGTTATATATAGACAAAGTAACGTCAAATGAGGTTGAACAGTGTTTCCAATTAATCATTATTTTTTGAATAGTGAAGACTTTGGATGAAACGGGACAATAAATTATCTTCAAAACAAAAAAGCAGATATGTTAGTGTAAAAGATAAGACTTGTGTGGCCGTGATTAAGTCAAGTACTTGACTAGTTGGCAAGAGAAATGTCCGAGAAACAATGGTGAAATGGCTTCTTTGTTTGTGTTTTATATAAATCACCAAATTCTTTGTTTGTAGCTTCTTCCTTTCACTCTCTCACACACTCTCTCTCTATGGCTTCTTCATCTTCTTCTCTCAATTGGGTATATGATGTTTTCTTGAGCTTCAGAGGGGAAGACGTCCGCGTAGCATTCCGTAGCCACTTTCTCAAGGAGCTCGATCGGAAATTGATCACTGCTTTCAAAGACAATGAGATCGAGAGAGGCCACTCCCTCGAGCCCGAGCTTGTACAAGCGATCAGGACTTCGAGGATCGCTGTCGTCATTTTCTCCAAAAACTACGCTTCTTCAAGCTGGTGTCTTAACGAGTTGCTGGAGATCGTTAATTGTAAGGATAATATTGTCATACCAGTTTTCTACGGTTTGGATCCTTCCCATGTGAGGAATCAAACCGGTGACTTTGGAAGGATCTTTCAAGAGACTTGCAACAAAAATACAGAGGAAAAGCAAAATCAATGGAAGAAAGCGTTGACTGATGTTGCTAATATGCTTGGATATCATTCTGTGACCTGGTATGAGTTTTTATCATTCTTTATTATGTGCTTAGATACGTCTTTTGAATATATTGTTACTTCATATCTCTGTTAAATTATCTTTCTCCTTATTAGGGATGACGAAGCAAAAATGATTGAAGTAATTGCCAATGATGTTTTGGGTAAACTGCTTTTAACTTCATCCAAGGATTCTGAGGACCTTGTTGGCATTGAAGCTCATATCGCTGAAATGAGTTTATTGTTGCAATTGGAATCTGAAGAAGTGAGAATGGTTGGTATATGTGGTTCCTCGGGGATTGGTAAGACTACCATTGCAAGACTTTTGTTTAACCGACTTTCTCGACACTTCCAGGGTAGCATTTTCATAGACAGGGGTTTTTTATATAAGAGTCTAGAAATTTATAGTAAAGCCAATCCGGATGACCCCAACATGAAGCTGCATTTACAAAATAATTTCCTATCAGAAATTCTGGGGAAAAAGGACATAAAGATAGATCATCTAGATGCACTCGGAGAGAGGCTACAGCACAAGAAAGTTCTCATCGTCATTGATGATTTGGATGATCAACTGGTACTAGATACTTTGGTGGGTCAAACTCAATGGTTTGGATGTGGGAGTAGAATCATTGTGGTTACAAATGATAAGCACTTCTTAAGGGCTCATGGGATTGGTCATATTTATGAAGTTAGTTTCCCATCTGAAGAGCGCGCTCAAGAGATGTTATGTCGATCTGCATTCAAGCAAAACTATGCACCTGAAGATTTTGGGAAGCTTGTAGCTAATGTTGCAAGACATGCGGACAATCTTCCTTTGGGTCTTAATCTTTTGGGTAAGTATTTGCGGGGGAGGGATAAGGAGTTCTGGATGGATACACTGCCAAGGCTTGAGAATGGTCTACGTCTAGATGGTAAAATTGAGAAAATACTAAGAATCAGTTATGATGGGTTAGGTAGCGCAGAAGATCAAGCGATATTTCGTCATATCGCATGTCTTTTCAATCATATGGAAGTCACAACCATCAAGTCGTTGCTCGCAGATACTATCTTGGGTGTTAATATTGCACTGCAAAACCTAGCTGATAAGTCCCTCATTCATGTCAGAAAATGCTATGTGGTGATGCACCGTTCGCTACAAGAAATGGGCAGAAAAATTGTCCGCACACAGTCCATTGACAAGCCTGGAGAACGAGAATTTTTGGTGGATCCCAATGATATCAGTTCTGTACTCAGTGAAGGCATTGTAAGTTCTTTTTTTATTTGTGGTCTTTTCATAACTCAATATATGAGATTAAGAGAATGTCATTTGATAAACGATGAATTGCATGGGTTTATCTCTTTCTCACTAGTATTATATTTTTCAGGGTACTCAAAAGGTTTTAGGTATATCACTGGATACAAGTAAGATTGATGATTTTCATGTACATGAGAGTTCCTTCAAAGGGATGCCTAACCTTCGTTTCTTAGAAATTGATTCGAAGAACTTGTTAATTCCAACAAAAGGCAGATTGCACTTACCTGAAAGTTTCGACTATTTTCCTCCTACACTCAAACTATTGTGTTGGCCCGAATATCCATTGAGCTGTATGCCTTCTAATTTACGTCCTAAAAACCTTGTCAAGCTCAAAATGCGGAATAGCAAGCTACGTAAACTATGGGAAGGAGTTGTGGTAAGTTTTGAAAATAATTTCTTATGTTATTATTAATGAGGGAGGTCACAATGCTTATTTTAGTTTTTGGATGACAATCATGTCATGTGATGTGTAATTTCTACTGACCTCTGTGTTTAATTCTGTGTTTAATTTTTGTTGTGTATAGTCCTTTCCATGTCTAAAGGAAATGATTCTGGAGGGATCATCAAGCCTGAAAGATATTCCAGATCTTTCCATGGCTACTAATCTTGAGATACTTCGTCTTGGGAGTTGCGAGAGTTTGGTGGAGCTTCCTTCCTCTATACGAAATCTCAATAAACTGTTGAATTTGGACATGAGTTTTTGCAAAAGTCTGGAAATTCTTCCGACCGGCTTCAACCTCAAATCTCTCGACCACATCTATTTCTACGGTTGCTCAAAGTTGAGGACATTTCCCGAAGTCTCAACGAACATCTCATGTCTCAAACTGGAAAAAAAACATTGAAGAATTCCCTTCTAATTTACATCTCGAGAATCTCGTTAATCATGAGATATCAAAAGAAGAGAGTGATGGGGAACAAAGGGAAGGAATGAAGGTATGTAGTTCTAAACTTAACGTTTTCTCCAACCTCTTTAACTAACACTTTTATATATATAAAAAATTCATTGTCGGTGACTCTAGTTTTGTACACTTGGTGTGTTAAAAAACACTACTTTCATTTTATTTCTAAATAATTTAATATGATTGAAGAATAATCTTATAATATAAAATTTGGTTTCAAAGTTAGTTATTAACATGATCACGACACTTATAAAAAAGTTTAACATTTTTTTTAACGAAATATGAAAACTAATAAAAACATATTTATATATACTAATTTACATGTCTATATGTTAAAAAATTAACCTTTTTCCTTAACCAAAAAGACAACTAACAAAAAAAAAAAATTTACATATGCTAATTTTATGTGTGTTATTGGTCAATTAAATTTTAACATGTATCATATTTTTCTTTTAATTCAGTTAGCATGGATATTAACCAATATATAATGAATGTTGAAATTGAAAATAACATTATAATTTATTTGACATTAATTTAATTGGATAAAAATTGCATTTATCATTGTAATTTAGTGTTTTTTACTCGTAAATGAAAACATAAATAACTTAAAAAAAGCAAAAAGAAAACTAACCAAATTTTTTTACAAATGCTAAATTTAAGTTTTATTGGTCAATTAGATTTTCACATGTATTATTTTTTTTTTAGTTCATTTAGCATGGATATTAACCAATAAACAGTGAATGTTGAAACTGAAAATAACAATATAAGTTATTTATCATTATTTTAATTCAATAAAAATTGTATTTATCGTTTTAATATAGTTTTTTATTCGTAAATGAAAACATAAGAAACTTGAAAAAAGCAAAAGGGAAAACTTTTTTTTTTGTCATTAAAAAAAAAATTACATATGCTAATTTTACGTGTGTTATTATTAGTCAATTAGATTTTCACATGTATCAATTTTTAAAAAATCATTTATATTGTGATTAACCAATAAACAATGAATGTTGACGTTCAAAATAACAATATAAGTTATTTAACAGAAATTTAATTGGAAAATTTTTTATTTATCATTGTCAAGTGCTTATTATTTGTAAGTGAAAACATAAAAATCTTGAAACAAGTAATGAGCTTATAAGAATAATATTTTGATTACTTGATGAAAATATTAATATAGTTTTACTTATGTTTTATTTTATAAATTTTAACACATGTAGTGATAAATGTGAACACAAAAAAACTTGAGAAAAAATGAGCTTATATGAATGAATTTTTGATTATTTGATGAGAATGTTAGTATATCTTTATTCTTATTTTATTTTATAAATGTAACTTATTTAAAATTAATTTGACATGTGGTAAAATTATTACTTATGAGATTAAGGCATATAAAATATATTTATAACAATGTTGTTTTTTTTTATTAATTATGTTTTATTATTTTATAAAAAATTATAACTAAGATATATATATATATATATATATATTTAAAGCCTTTTACTAATATATATATATATATAGATTTGATATGATTCACATATTTTTTTATTTAAATTTTTTAGCTCGTATCCATTAAGATGGAGTGTAGAATTAGAATCCGGTTTATTATGATGAAATAGATAATTAAATTGTATTGAAAAATAGAATGTATAGGTTAAAATTTCGTTTAAAACATAAATTACAAGATTAGAAAAGAAATGTGTAGGTTACAACTTAGAATTCAAATATCATCAATATAAATTTATATATATTTTTTTTTTTTTACACCAGTGTATTTACATGGACACTTATCTAGTTTTAGTTATAAAGAATGAAGAATAAAATATTTGATGGATCTATTTTTTAATAAAAGAGATAAAACTGAAAAGAAAAAAAGAAACTGAAGAATATATCAATTGGTTTAAAAGACAATTATATATTTTCTTAATTTATTTGGTTATAAATGATAGTTTTTTGTTTTGTTTTTAAACTTCATAAGACTAGTTATGTTATTTTCTTTTTTTAAGGTTTATTTTCTAAATTTAAGGTAATAACACTTTAACTCACAGTAATTTGCGACTGAAAAACCAAGTAAAAAGTATTATTGGTGATTTTGTTTAACATCTCTAAATTTTTTATTTGGTTCAGCCGTCGTTTACGCCCTTCCTAGCGATGTTGTCTCCCACTTTGAAGCACTTGGCGCTCAAGAATATCCCAAGTTTGGTGGAGCTTCCTTCCTCATTTCAGAATCTCAATCAACTAAAGGATTTGACCATCGCAAACTGCAGAAATCTGGAGACTCTTCCCACCGGAATCAACCTCGAATCTCTCGATTACCTTGATTTCTCTAAATGCTCACGGTTGAGGAGCTTTCCTGAAATCTCAACCAACATCTCACATCTCGATCTAAAAGAAACAGGGATTGAAGAGGTTCCTTGGCAGATCGAAAACTTCTTTAACCTCACTGAGCTAACTATGAAAGGTTGCAGCAAGCTAAAATGTGTATCCCTAAACATCTCTAAACTCAAACATCTTGAGGAAGTTGAGTTTACAGATTGTGGAGCATTGACTAGAGTTTATTTGAGTGGCTATCCAAGTGGGGTGGAGATGGAAGCAGACAATATTGACACAGTTTCCGAGAAGGCCTCCTCTTCTCTTCCTGACAGTTGTGTCCCCGATCTCAGTTTTATGGACTGCTTCAGCTTGGATCCAGAAACTGTCCTTCAGCAACAGTCAATTATTTTCAAGAGCATCATAATGTCAGGGGAAGAAGTGCCATCATATTTCACTCACCGAACTTCACGTCCCTCTCTCACAATTCCTCTACTTCACGTCCCTCTCTCCCAACCATTCTTCAGATTTAGGGTTGGTGCAGTGGTACATCATGTTCTTTATAGAGTAAATATCCAAATAAACTATCGGTTCAAGGGCAGATTTGGGAACAGCAGCTATTATGTTTCTCCACGTTGCACGAACATTGGGAAGTGTAGGCAAAATATGTTAGCTATAATGGACTGTCGTATCCCTCTAACCGAAGATAATGCTCCTCTAGCTCAACGGAACTACGATCACGTGGATATGAACATTTTTATTATACAGCCTGTAGATCGCCGCACTCCCTTCATTACCGGATGGGGAATACGAGTGTTAGAGGAATATTCATTACCGGAGAACCGACTTCCACATGTTTGTAAATCAGATGAAGAAATTTTGATTAATAAGACTGAGCACAGTGAAGAGTGTGTTGAGACAGTTGTGAAGAGACAGAGAGAAATTGGAAGCGACTGCAGGTAAGCATTAAGCATAAATTGAACATGATACTATATATATAACTCCCAACTCATTTTCCGGAACAATCAAAAACTATTTTTCTACAATAGATTTATTTATGTTGCAGATTAAGTGAAGGACCACTCAAGAAACCTCGGCTTCGCCCTGCCTCCGATCCCGGTCATTTTGAACCCCAAAAAAAAAGGAAAAAGAAAAAAAAAAGTCGAACATGGTCCATGAAAGGAGCATGGAGATGGAGGAAGAAGGCTCGAATTTTACAGGAAAATTCGGGAGGGAAGGCAAAATATGTTAACTATACTAGACTGTTGTGTCCCTCTAAACGAAGATAATGCTCCTCTAGCTCAACGGAACTACAATCATGTGGTTATGCAGATTCATATTACACTTCATATTACAGTAATGACTATACCTTCAAATTAAAAGGATGGGGTTTACGAGTGTTAGAGGAATGTTCATTACCGGAGAACCGACTTCCACATGTTTGTGAATTAGATGAAGACAATTTGGTTAATACATCTGAGCACAGTGAAGAGTGTGTTGAGACAGTTGTGAAGAGACAGAGAGAAATTGGAAGCGACTGCAGGTAAGCAATATCTCCACATATTTGATGTTATTGTATCTCTCCACATATTTAACTAGTATTTGTAAATCATGGAACCAATAACATATGATTTTAATAAAAAATTATAAAATTAATGATTCAATAACACATGATTTTGATAAAGATTTTAAAATCTAGGGTATTGTAAATTCTCCATCTTTGGTAAATATCCAAAAGTATGGGGATATAACCTGTTGAGTTCCGGGTTTGATTTGACAGATCATGTTGATTTTAGTGTATTCAAAAGCCGCTGATAGGTTGGAGAGAGACCATTCATCTTGAGCTTTTAGAAATTGAAGGGTAAGAGATTCAACATTAAAACCAGACTTCAAACTAGAAGCTCTAGGAAATTGATCAACAATCCAAGGGTCCTCTAAGAGTCGAATATTCTCTCCATTCCCAAACTCTTTTTTAATCCTTTTCTCATCAAATCTTGGGCTGAATGTATACTTCTCTAAGCGAACGATGGTCTGTAGCCAATCTTTGCATCTAATGGATTTGAATTATAGTAATATTTGCCTTTAAGAGTTCGTGCAAGATATACGATATTTAATTCAGCAAAAGTCCTCAAAATATTATTAAAGCAATAATTCTCTTGATTCGTTTCCTATTCTCTTTGTCTCCAAAAGCTTCAAAGTGTTCAGTTTCATTGTCTCTGTTACATACCAATCTGTTTTTATCGAATCTTCTATTGAACTGAACTTCAAAAAAAAAAACAGACAAGACAAAATCACTTCAGTAAAATTGCAGACAAGATAATACAGTCCCCATTCGGCTCAAGAAAATTTTGGGACAGGAAAAAGAACATGCTTCAGTTGGTCTCAATCATATAATCCGCTTACTCGTCTTTGGTTTCTCAACAGCAGATTCCACATCACATCCCCAAATCAATTTCAACAACTCGGAAATTGTCTGGTCAGGACGTTTAGCGTTAATCCTGATCATTTTATCCATTAATTTCTTCCTCAAATCTCTCATTGTCTTTGAAAGCAGTGATCAATTTCCGATCGAGCTCCTTGAGAAAGTGGCTACGGAAAGTTACGCGGACGTCTTCCCCTCTGAAGCTCAAGAAAACATCATATACCCAATTGAGAGACGAAGATGAAGAAGCCATTGAGAGAGAGAGAGAGAGTGTGTGTGAGAGAGAAGAAGAAGCTACAAGCAAAGAATAAAATCAGACGCCACTGTCGTCTCTCTTTGGCGACTACAATGGCGAACCCTAATCGCCTTGTCTTCTTCTTAGATCTCTTATCCCTTTCAACCTAAATCCCCTTCTCTTCCTCTCTCTCTCTTGATACCTAATTTGCCCCTTCTCCTTCGTTCACCTTTTCTAGATCTAATTTATATAAAACATTAACATTGCCATTTCACCATTATTTCTCGGACATTAACTTGAGAAACACTTAGATAAAGTATAGTAAGGAAAAAAGAAACTTTAAAGTAGTTTCGTGGAAAGAAGGAAGGAAGAAACATTAAAGTAGAGACAGATTATACTAAGTGCATCCTCGTTAGTGATACTCTTATGGGTGTCTTAAGAATTAATTAATACTATATTTAATAATATTTTAATTTAAGATCCACTACTAAATATACTAAATATATAATAGAACGAGAGCTTTTTTTTGCAAATGACGAAAATAAAAACAAAACCATTTTACCCTCCAATTACAAGATGACACGTAAGGTGTCTCTAAGTGTCTTAAGTGTCTATGTAAAGACACGGTTTTTCACTATTCTGCCTTTTTTTAATATTTTTTCAACTTAAAACACCCATAATTTTTGTCCGATGGAGGTGGTCTATGAGTATAAAATTACAAGTGGAGACAGATTCAATAAAATCCTGGATATATGATATTTAATTCCGAAAATGTCCTCAAAGTATCATTGAATAGAGTTATTAAATTGAGTTTACAAAATACCACTAGCTAAGAACGAGACAGAAGGAAACATGGCTTCACTAGCCTGAAATAGAAGCATATACCAACCAGACCTCCTCGAATTTTTGTGGAATGGAATATGTAAGTAACATTTTATTTAGTTCTTCAAATATATTAATCAATGTAATCAATAATAAGTCTAAGTCTCATTCGGATTCGATTCGGGTTTTTTCGGTTTTTGGATTTAGGTCTCTAGACCCCATTCTGATATTTTATATATTCGGATAGGGTTCGACCGTTCGGGTCTAGTATATTTTTTAATATAATTTTTTCGGATTCGGTTCGGGTTTTCGGATTTTTGGATTTTTTTTTGTCAAAAATATTAAGTAAAACTCCCATTTTTTGCTCTGAAATCCATATGATCTTTGATGCTATCTGTCTATAAAATTGTTTAGTTTTTATGGATCTCTCAAATGCTTTAAAAGCATAAAATAGACCTCTAAGAAGAGAAAATGTTCAGTTCATGACTAATGCTTCAAACTCCCATTCTCTCTCTGACTCACCACTAATCTTTCTCATGGCAATTCTGCGTAAACATCCAGCTTATCAAATCGAGTTTTTGTATGAGTTTACTCATAAAATCTAAGTGTTGCAGAATGCTGTTTTTCTTCTTCTTGAACATGTCTTTAATAGTCAATTCTTATACTTTTCAATGAATTACTTTTCCTCGTTTTGTGTTCTTTTGGCCTATGTAAATGTACCAGTAAGTGTTATTTATATGGTATTAATGGTAACTATGTAAACATGCTGATGTAAACTTAGCAAACCTCATACGGCATGAATACAATTAATGCTTCAAATCCTTTGAAAGATGAAGCTGCGTAAACCTCATTTTATTACATTATCTATCTTGACCACTTGCAAGCCCAAAAACTTTATAAGCACCAAGAAGAATCATAGTCACCAGTTAAACCAATTCTTTGGTTTGGTCGGTGGAAGAAAATCTTGAATAGGTTCTTAATTAGATGCTCCTATATGTGCTCTGTGTCACAATTGATGTGGAACTAAAACAAATAAGATTTTTGGGTTACCTAAAAACGTCTCTCCAGCTGGGGAAAGGAAACACTATAGATTCTCTGCATGTCCTCCTCCTTGTATCTTGTTGTTCCATTATAACTGGCAAAACTACTCATTTCAATATTCACAACAATGATTCAGAGTGAAATATTGTGTTCTTCAGGAGTAATCTGCAAAAAAGAAAAAGAAACTCAGTGGTCTATTATACAATTGTGAGAAATAAACGAAACTGTACATCCAGGTGATGGTAATTTACTTGAGCTAGAGAAGCATTGTCTTTGTTTAGAGGGATAGAGCACTCAAATATAAGGAGTATACCACCCTTCTCGTATTTCCAAGACCAACCTTGTCGATCATGGGAATCAAAGTGGTTCCCGATTCTATCTTTGAACCGACAAGATATGTCGAAGTCAAATGTAAAAACGACCATCGAGAGAAGATTTGTGATCAACTACGGCACAAGCATTAAATATAAAGAACCATTGAGAGGGAGAGGTGTGAATTAGAGGGATATTGGTCAGAGAGGTTCCAGTAGTGCGGTAAGTGAAATATGAAGGCACTACTTCACCTGACAACCTCATGAACTTGGAATCTTGTGGATGAAGTATTGGTGGAGACAGATTCAATCAAATCCTAGATAGTATATGACATTTAATTCAGCAAAAGTCCTCAAAATATTATTGAAGTAATAATTCTCTTGATTCGTTTCCAATTCTCTGTCTCCAAAAGCTTCAACGTGTTCAGTTTCATTGTCTCTGTTACATACCAATCTGTTTATATCGAATCTTCTATTGAATTGAACTTTCAAAAAACTCATAATCATAGAAAATAATACAGTCCCAATTCGGCTCAAGAAAATTCTGGGACAGGAAAAAGAACATGCTTTAGTTGGTCTCAATCATATCTTAACAGCAGATCATCACATCCCCAAATCAATTACAACTCGGAAATTGTCTGGTCGGGACGTTTAGCGTTAATCCTCATTTTATCCATTGATTTCTTCCTCAAACATCTCATTCAAACTATGTAAATTGATGAGTATAGCTTTTTTATTATTTAAATGTGGCCTTTAAAACCTGACGGTATTAAATCACAAATAATATCTTAAAGATATTTATTTCCTAGTTAGTTACGAGAATCTAATAAATTTATAGTGTTGTAAAAAAAATTGATATCAAACCTGAAGATCTTGGATTAAGATAAATCCCGTACGAAGATTACAAAAAGGATCTGTAGATTACTCTATAAACAGGCCAATAATAAATATGAGTTAGAATAACAATAAATCCAAAGTAAAAGATACCTCTTTAAATGCAAATAAAAAACCCAAAAAGACTTGAAAAGCCATCGTCTAAAGTAGAAGTAAATCCGGAAAATTAATATTTGTTTTTAATTAATAGAATTGATAGAGACGAGTGTATAAAAATATTTTATACAATTGCATGGTTTAAAATTGTTTTTATTCAATATTCATAATTAATGTTAGTTATATTCCCTCTATTTTAGAGTAGACCCATGGTTATAGAAAAAAAATACACATTTTAAGGAATCTATTTTTATAATTTTTTTAATTTAATTAAAATATGATTTATTAAGAAAAATATTAATAGTCATTTTGGGTCCAATGGTTGACCACTTTTTAAAAAAAGAATAGAAAGGAACAATATGTTCTTTATTGTTTTTAGGGTTTTCTGCAACAAAACTCTTCACATCGCCGATTTTTGCAATTTTATCCTTCACTTCCAACAAATGCAGGTTAATCCGCGAACTCAAAAATAATACACAATATAACCATTATATTTATCTTCTAAACATGTTTGCGGTCATATACATTAGACTTTTCTAATTCTAAAAGTAGATTTGGACTCCTCGTCGCGAGGGCTTCAATTTGATATATTATTTGTCAACATTTTACAAACTTGACGGTAACGTATAAGGGTTATATTGCGTATTATTTTTTAGTTCATGGATTAACCTGCATTTTTTGGAAGTGAAGGGTAAAATTGCAAAAGTCGGCGAAATGGAGGGTTTTTTTTTGCAGAAAACCCTTGTTTTTACCATTTAGAAGTAATATGTTTTCCAAATTTTGATATGTGAACCCTACGCTATTCCTCTTCATTTTTTTTTAAGGAATCTATGAAGAAAATTGTTCCTCTCAAAATTTAATGAGAAACAAATAGAAAAACAAATTAAATATTTATTAAAAAATAAAATCAAGCAAAAAAGAAAAAGAATGAACATGATAAACATACGTTCAAGTCATCTTTAATTCAATGATATCCTATATTAAGATCAAACGCATCACCTCACAACGTACATCTCATAATTATCTTACTTCATAAATAAATAATTAAATGCATTATAAATAAGTCTTTCGAGGAAACATTAAAGCGACGCAAGTGAAGAAATCATTTCTTATAAATTGAAACCACAAAGTGCTCTTTTTTCTTCTTTACACAAACCCTAACTTTGATTTTCATCATCTAATTGTGAATAAGCTTTCTCATTCGTTGCTCTGCTTCCTACTTTTTCAAAGGTTCGATTTTTCTTTTAAATTCTTTTCGTTTTTGTGTTATTTACTAAATTCATTAAATGATTTTATTTTATAAATAATATTTTTACTAGATATTCTTAATTTATTAAAAAATATATATTATTAAAAATATTTATTCAAATTTTTTGGTTACCATTTATAATGAAAGTTTGTTCAATTTTTCATCTACAACTTATTCCTTTTCATTCCTCATATTGTTATTTTGATGGTCACCAATAGGAGCCTTTGACTTTTAGTCAAATTTATCTCTCTCTCCATCAATAGATATTTAGTAATAAAAATTATATTTAAGAAATTATTAATAAAATTGTATTGAAAGTTGAAAAAATCTTATATTTTGAAACAAAAATAGATCTCTAAATCTCCCTATATTCTGAAACAAAAGAAGTCTATATTATAATAACATATCAAATATATATATATATATATATATATATATGTTCAAGTATGCCTCGGTTCGCTATCACCATTAGAAGACGAAAGGTCCGACTCGTTCGACGTGCGTCCTCCTCCCCAATTATACGAACATGTTAAATTTGAATATAATTTCATTATACTTACTTAATAGACATGCATGTTTACAGATTTATATCGTTTTTAATTATGTTAAACTTTTTAATTCTTGTGCAGCTCAGGAACACCCCATTCTGCCAACGGGACATTGACATCGCTAATTTACGGGGCACAATCAAAGCAAATAGTGAAATCAGCGAATTCGTGGAGGCTCGAATCGCCGAGACGGTAGAACCCAATGCAAGGCTACGGAACAAACTTGAAGAGCTGAAGAAGTTGGTGAAAGAGGAAGAGGAGAAGAAGCCGAAGAACTTGAAGAACTGAAGAAGTTATTTTTTATTTTAATTAAGCTTTTAATATGTTAAGACGAGGTTTAAACATTTTCAAAAGTAGGAACAAGCATTTGCTTTCTTGTTTGATTTGAGAAAATTGCAGAGGGCAAGTGATGACATTTTGACAAGATCTTATACCAGTTTCCTTCCGCTCTATTGATAGTCTTATCTTCGATCAACTAGCTCCCAAAATGTGCTTTAACGGTGAGATTTGGTACGATCCATTTTTTTTCCGTGCTCAGAAAAATTCTCTTTTTTCCAACTGAATTGTTAAATCTTTGTCTAACTAGCTAGAATCTACGGTTTAGATTCGGAAGTTCATCGTTGCAGAGTTCTTCGAGATTTTTTTTTATTTTTTTGGGTGTTCATCTTAAGGTAAAATTTAGTTTCGATCCTCTTACGAATTTCAATTCTAGACTTGATTTTTTCAGGAATCGTTGTTTGTATCTTTTGATCGGATTGGTTTTAACAATGTTCGTTTGGATATTAATCTGGTTTTGCTTCTAATCGATTGATTTACACTGTTTAATTGTGATTATGATCGAAGAACTTGAATTGTTGCGTATGTTCGCTCAAAATCAAACACTATTCAGAACCATTGTGTGTGTTTTGATACTTTGTTTCAATTTGGATTAAATCTCGTCCGTAGATCTTACAATTTGTTGGGATTTTTTTTTTTTTTTGCAGCTAACAATGGAGTTGGATGAAGTTAGTATTGAGGAATCTAGTATGATGAATAGTTTATCATATTCGTTTCAATATTCGTGGACGACTAGGAAGAAGAGAAATCCGAAACCGTTTAAGTCTAAAGGTTTTAGCAGCAGCAGTAGTAGTAGTAGGGAAGAGGAAGAAGAAGAGGGCAGGACGAGATCAAATGTCTTTAACAGGAAACGGAAGCGTTCGAGAGCTGATAACGATGGTTCAACGGTTAAAAGGAATTCGAAAAGAAGGAGAAAGACATGCAAAGTAGACGAAAGCGGTGATGAATCTGAAGTGATTCCTAAATCTGATAAGGAAGAACAATGTTCTGAAGATGATGATGATTGCATATTAGGTGAGTGGATGCGAAGGAGAATTGTGAAAAGGAGAGATAAGCGCAAAGAAGAAGTTGAAGTTAGGCCTATGATAGAGTCAGGGGAACATTCTGAAGTTGATGATTACACAAGAGGTAATTTCTTTTCTGATATCAGTAGTAAAAGGAGAGACAGAAGCCAAGTAGAACTTGAAAAAGATGAGGAATGGGAAGAACAAGTTCGACTCTGTTCAAAGATCAGGGCAACATCATCACGAACCAGAACCCGCAATTTAGGTTCTAACAGTCCAGAAAATTTAATAGATGTTAGTCCTTCTCGTTCACGTTCGCCAGCTTCTGATGTATCAGATTCCATTATGGAAAACGGGATCTGCACAATCATGAAACATACTTCAAAGGTAAACGTGTCCTTGTATCCTTAGAACAACGAAGATAGAGAAATATGATACTGTACTGAAATATATAATATTACGAAAACGATCTATTTTCCCATAGTAACGAAATCACAAAAGATCTCCACGAAACTTTGAGCTCGTGCCATTTCTCCCCGAATCTATACTTCTAAACTTTATTCTCCATTTCCGATCTAATTCCCCATATTTTTGGGTTTAATCGGTTTAACCGATCCAATTGACTACCCGATTAAAACTAAAACCTGACAATCAAATTAAACCAAAATTAACCCGACTACAACGGATCAATTGCTGAGATACTCTTATTTGGAAAAAGTTATTCTCCCATAGTCTCCTCTATTCTACATAATCTCCTATCCTTTCTCTTTTATCAAAACCCCAAATTACCCTTAATGAAATCCCTCATTAAAATAACAATATTTCAAAAGTTAAAAAAATTAAATAGAAAAAAAAGAGGTTTGCGCGGTAGTTAGAAAATTAAGTTAAGTGGGACCCTCTTTTTCTTTTTCTTCCTAGAAAATTACACTGTTTCTCTCTTTTTTTTTTTTTTATCTTTTAGCTTCATTTTTCTCTCTTCTAAAACGGAGTATCAAACCAACCCAGAAAATTATGAAATTTGGTGGAAATATTAACAACATCCATACGAAGCCACAGGAAAAAGAAGATCACGATTTGGAGTTGTGATTCAAAAGTTATGATTAAATTACAGAAACAGATCCGAAAACAATAAAATTGCAAGCAGCCAACTTTGAGAACAATTTTCTGTCCAACCATAAGAAACCGTAAGGCGATCTTTATATCCCTAAAAAGATCTCACTTTGAAGTTTTCAATTCTGAGGTTTAATTTGAATTCAGAATTCAATTCTGATCTTTATTTCAGATTTGAATTCTGAGGTCTATAGCCACACCTAAAACTCTTTGAAACATGATTTTTTTATTATATTCAAAACATCTTTCAGATTTTTTTATTATATTCAACTCTTTTATTATATGCAGTTATTTTAGCAAATACGTCGTTTTGTATATAGAAAAGTCACATTTTTTTGTTATGTACAACTACAATCAACGATGATACAATTGAAATCAACACTGATATAACTGAAATCAACGCCAGTACAACTGAATTTAAGTCTGGGTACAACACATTTAGTTATAAACATCTAGCTTTTAAGCATATAATTAATTACATCTTAAATCTAAATTAAATTTTACTAGATGTATTTTTAAAAATACATATGTAAAATATTTTTTTTACACATAACAATATGTCTAAAAATAAACTATATGTTTGTTTTGAATAATAATATGACAAAATTTCAAAAACTAACCATAATAGTAGTATTGTAGATGATGTAAAATATGGTGTCAAAGTAAATTTCTAAAATTGGTTTTAAAATCTATGAAGACTGTATTTTGGTACCATTTAAATATATTTGAATAAATTTTAAAATTGTTTAGTATTTATATCAGTATAACTAGTATTTACGTAGGTAAACTAGTATTTATACCGGTACATGAAATATTTCAGTCAATACAACTAGTATTTACGTCGGTACAACTAGTATTATCGTTGGTACAACTAGCGTTTATGTCGGTACAACTAGTATTTATGTCGTTACAACTAGTATTTACGTCGGTACAACTAGAATTCTCGACGGTTTAACTAGAATTCTCGACGGTTTAACTAGAATTCTCGACGGTACAACTAGAATTCTCATCTGTACAAATAGAATTATCTTCGGTACTACTAGAATTCTCGTCGGTACAAGTAGAATTCTCGACGGTACAACTAGAATTTTCGACGGTACAACTAGAATTATCGACGGTACAACTAGAATTCTCGACGGTTTAACTAGAATTTTCGACAGTACAACTAGAATTCTCGACAGTAAAACTAAAATTTTCGCTGGTACAACTAGAATTTTATCCGGTACATTATTATTATAACGTCCACATGGTGCCATCATTTATAAAATAAAAATATAGTCATATCCACATAGCGCCGTCATTTTTTAAATAATATTTTTTCGATGTCCATGCATATTTTTTCGTGAATTTAGAAATTACATAACTAAAAGAGTACATGCATGTATTCGTTACGTGCATGTCTTTTGTTTGTATTTTAGTATAGTTATTTTATTTTTTTAAAATATATTATAAAGAAAATATAACATAAAACGTGAATTTTATAAATTACATAAGGAAAAGAGTACATGCATGTATGTCTTTTATTACGTGAATGTCTTTTGTTTGTATTTTAGTATAATTATTTTATAATTATTTTATTATATTTAAAAAAATCATAAAGGGAATATAACATAAAACGTGAATTTAGAAATTACATAACTAAAAGAGTACATGCATGTATTCGTTACGTGCATGTCTTTTGTTTGTATTTTAGTATAATTATTTTATTGTTTTAAAATATATATAAAGAGAATATAACATAAAACGTGAATTTTATAAATTACATAAGGAAAAGAGTACATGCATGTTTGTCTTTTATTACGTGAACGTCCTTTGTTTGTATTTTAGTATAATTATTTTATAATTATTTTATTATATTTAAAAATTTCATAAAGGGAATATAACATCAAACGTGCATTTTAGAAATTACATAACCAAAAGAGTACGTGCATATATTGGTGACGGCGCCATGTGGAGAGGGAGAAAATATTATAAAAATATGACGACGCCATGTGGAGAGCGAGAAAAACATGGTGACGTGCATGTCTTTTATTATGTGCATGTCATTTGTTTGTATTTTAGTATAATTATTTTATTATATTTAAAAAATTCATAAAAGGAATATAACATAAAACTTGAATTTAGAAATTATATAACTAAAAGAGTTTATAGCATGTTAGGACACAAACAAAAAATTAAAATGTTTTTTAAAACTATTTGGTTGTGTTCAAAATCTTCCACCATACACTATATGTTCTTAGGGTTACTTTGTGATATTCCACATTATATTGATGAAAATCATTCATAATATACAATTTGATGCATATCACTATGGAAAAATGTTTAAATTGTTAATGAAATAACTATAATCGTACGTTCAACTAAAAAAAAAGAACTTAAATGACGGTTTAACTAATTATATCGTAAATCCAAAAAAAGTAAATGGACTAATTTTTGGGTCAACTGGTAACTTAGAGACGCCAATTGGTACAACTAGCCTATGTGGACAGGAAGAAAATATTAATTTAAAACATGACGGCGCCATGTGGAGAGCGAAAAAAATATTATTTTTAAACATGACGGCGCCATATGGACAGCCATAAAATATTATTTTAAAAAACAACGGCGCCATGTTGACCGGGAGAAAATATTATTTTTAAAAATTCTAGTTGTACCGGAGAGTATTCTAGTTGTACCGGCGTGAATTCTAGTTGTACCGAAGTGAATTTTAGTTATATCGGCATGAATTCTAGTTGTACCGGCGTGAATTCTAGTTGTACCGGCGTGAATTCTAGTTGTACCGAAGTGAATTCTGGTTGTACCGGAGAGTATTCTAGTTGTACCGGCGTGAATTCTAGTTGTACCGGCGAGAATTCTAGTTGTACCGGCGTAAATTCTAGTTGTACCGAAGTGAATTCTAGTTGTACCGGCGAGAATTCTAGTTGTACCGGCGAGAATTCTAGTTGTACTGTCGAGAATTCTTGTTAAACCGTCGAGAATTCTAGTTGTACCGTCGATAATTCTAGTTGTACCGTCGAAAATTTTAATTGTACCGTCGAGAATTCTAATTGTACCGGCAAGAATTCTAGTTGTACCGGCAAAAATTCTAGTTGTACCGACAAGAATTCTAGTTGTATCGTCGAAAATTCTACTTGTACCGACGAGAATTCTAGTTGTACCGGCAAGAATTCTAGTTGTACCGGCAAGAATTCTAGTTGTACCGGCAAGAATTCTAGTTGTACCGTCGAGAATTCTACTTGTACCGACGAGAATTCTAGTTGTACCGACGATAATTCTTGTTGTACCGACGAGAATTCTAGTTGTACCGACGAGAATTCTAGTTGTACCGTCGAGAATTCTAGTTGTACCGGCAAAAATTCTAGTTGTACCGGCATGAATTTTTGGTTAATTAAATTGAAAAATCGTTATAATATACTCAAAAAAAATTAAATCAAGATAGAATATGATTGTATCAAAATATGGGGGTAAGACACATATTGCATATTTTATTGTGAACAATCCACTTAGACTTAAATTTGTTTGTGTTCTCTTAAAATTGAAATCTCGTTATTAATATTTCTTTAAATTAATATTTATATTATTACATAATTAGTTAAAAATATATATTGCTAAAGTTATTATGAAAACATCCTAAAATCAAGTTCACACAATGTCTTAAACCATCCTAATGATCAACATTTTGCTCATTTTCTTGAACGTTTCTTTGCATTCCCTTGTAACCATACTTCCTTTCTCCTCGAAAACTAGCTTATGCAATTCTTCCCTCTTTGATTCTACGAGTTAATCATAGGACTGGCACACGGAAATAGTCAAAACCCACGCAAACAGCATGATACCTGTTAGCACAGATGAAAGCAACAATCAAAAGCTAATTTGTATGTTCAAAAAATAGGACCATATAAGAATGTTGTAAAGATGACCAGTCAAACAATACAAAGTATAGAAAGACAATATCATGCACATATAAGATTGAAAAGGCTAGTATCTTTGTCAATACATGTCATATTATAAACTTTCTTCATATGATAGTGATAGCATTTAGAAAGCGGTAGCACAACTAAGCTATAAACACAATATTTTTCATCTAAAAGCATGGCAGACACAAACATTATGGCACTGTAACAACTAAGCAAGCACCAGAAGTTCAACGAAAATACTCATTACCTACCCAAGAGCTCCACTTACAAGAGAACTGGTCAAATTAAAAACAGATATGAGAATTCTTACAGGGACACATGTAATCAACAAAAACTCTCCCTGACAGAGAGGGCACAGGTTCATAATCGTAGACCAATTATCAATGCATTCAAAGCAGAACCTGAAATTTAATCAGACATAGACACAAAAAATCAGTCAGCTCCTTGACAAACAGTCTACAATACACATTGCCAGTGATAAATCTTGCACTAATTGGTCATAAAAGAACGGAGATAACTCAAAGGACTATGCAGATTAGGAAAAGATAATGCTATAATCAGTGCTGACAGCAATCAAGAACGCCTCTATCAATAATTATATCCATGCAATTCCCACATCTTTCGCCTTAAATTTCAGCCATATCATGTTCAAAGAAATTAAAATCACAATGAAAAATAGTAGTGCACAAACACAGGTTGTCAAAAAGTCACATAACGAAAGACACAAAGGTTCCTAGAAAACGTGATACGAAGTAACTGAAATTCTCTATGTAGCAGCTTCTGATCATGATTCTAACAACAAAGGTACATATACAACCATTTCCACCGGAAATTACCAATTTTCCCACACAAGGCAATCAATTCATTCAATATCTCCAAATTCAAAACACTACTATTCTCCTTCTCACCAATCTCCTTAACCAAATCCCACAAACCATAAGCATCCATTCTACGTGTATCACCCGCAATTGTTACAAGAAGAGATTCTACAAGTGAGGTGGTAACAGTAATCTCTTCTTCCTTAATTGCCCACTTCCAAAACCTAATCAAATTCTTACCTGAAATTCCTGGGGATTCATACACTCTTACCACAAAATCTAAGTGCAAGTCGACATTAAGCGCCTTGAGACCAAACTCCAAGGATTCCTCATCACTCCGTAACAAAGACAATACATATTCTAATTTTTCGTCATCAAATTGGTACACCTCGCTAACCTGAGAATCCTCGTTTTCTACAGCGGATCCATCCAAAAGCTTTAATTAAAACAATCTCTGAATCTCCATCTTCAGCAACACCACCAACGGCTTCCACGGAAGTACCACCAAAATCGCCACTTTCTGCAATACCCAAATCGGAAAGATTCGATTTTTCAAGGGTAAGCTCTGCGGGTGACGAGATTGGGATCTCATCCGTAGCTAACGAGACTGGGTTCTCTTCCGTAGGAGGGCTCGCGGAGAATCCAAACAATGACCATGGAAAACTGATTCATGAAAAGGACGAGGAAGATGACTACTACGCTTCGTGTGTGACTGTCGAGAGAAGAGAAATGAGAATCGTTATTTCAGCCATGACAGGGATCGGGATCAGTGAGAATTGGTGAGAGAACTAAGTCGAATCGGGTGGGTAATCCGATTGAATTCGATTTTGGGATGGATCTATGGTTGGATCTGTAAATAAGTTAAACACTCAAGGTTTTTGGTCTTTTACCTAATTTTCGGCTTTAAAAAAAACATATAAGAAATTGTAAAATAAAGAAGACTATATGAGAATAAGTTTTTGTGTAGGAGAGTATATGAGCAATTGATCCGACTACAACTAATAACCACTCCCAACCCAACTTCTTCTTCTTCACTCAATTTTTTTTTCTTTCTACGACTCGATCGATTTCGTTTTCTTCTTTTGATTTCTGGGTTTTGTTGTTTTGATTCGTTTTCTTGTTGCTAAATAGGATATATAAGATTTGGAGAGAGGATCAGAGGTTGAGAGGACGAGAGCTCCGAGATCGGCGAGAGAAGACGCTGCCGAGATCAGAAACGGAGAAGCCGGAGGAGATGGAGTCGGAAGAAGGAAGGGAATTTAGCCATTGGAGAATCCAGAATTTAAAGTTCCATTTTGATTTTGGCGACGATGACCAGATGATGAACACTTCGAATGGAATGATCTCTGCGCCTTCTTCTTCGTCAGCTTTGGCGGCAAATCGTGGATTGAGTCTATGTCTCTGTTGTGCATTAGGTTTCATCTTTATATGCTTAATCCTTGGTAATTAGACTTCATATTTCGTATTTTGTAGGAGTTGAAGCGTAATTTTGTATCTTCACTAAATTAGTTTTCATAATGTTTTTTTGTTGGCAGGAATCGAAGGAAGGCTCAATTTGCCATCAGTGCTTGAAAGGGGAAAGGATAACTCTTTTCATATGCAGTGAATGTGAAGAGATGATGTTCTGTCTTCAATGTATAAGGAAATGGTTAGTTTCTTTAACTCTGATATATTTTTCTGTCTTGTAATAAATTATCCTTACTCTCACTGTGGTTTGTTGCAGGTATCCTCATCTATCTGAGGATGATGTCGTTAATAAATGTCCTTTCTGCTGCAAGAATTGTAATTGCAGCAAATGCATGCATTTGAATGGTTTAACTGAGGTATAATGAGATTATTTCTAGCAATCCATTTGCAGAAGATTTTTTTCTTTTTTGTTGGTATTTATGTTTTTTGTCTTTATAGACATCAAAGAGGGAACTCCCGAATTCTGAAAGACGTCATCATCTCCAATACTTGATTGTGTTGATACTTCCGTCATCATCATCTAACTTGCCATCAAGAAATCTAAAGAGAGAATATTATTTGTAATTCTTGTTCACTAAAATATACTATTAAAAGAGAATGTGTTCAATACATGAGAATAGTTTAGAGAGAAAAGGAAAAGCAATTATAAGTGAGAGCCGTTGAATAGATGGAAAAGACAACTATTCCTAAACATGTGATTCTTCAAGATAGGGTTTTCTTCTTGGTATGATCCATTATTTTCTTCAATAGACTGCGTGCAAGCCAAACAATTTTATAAGCACGAAGAAAATCAAAACAGAAACAAACGAATTGGAACCAACTCTTTGGACACTGGCAGAATCTATTAATTAAATAGACTCCTTAGTATACTCTGTGTCACAATTGATGAGATAGTTATTTGATGTTTGGGTTACCTGAAAACGTCTCTCCAGCTGGGGAGACATTGAAGACTCTCTGCATGTCCTCCTAGTATCATGTTGTTCCATTATAAGTTATAACTGGCAAAACTACTCATTTCAATATTCACGCAATCAAAGATTCAAAGTGACATCTTGTGTTCCTCCTGGGTATCGGAGTCAGAGCAAAGCAGAGGTTTCTTGAGTGGTCCTTCACTCAACCTGCAAAAGAAATAAATCTATTGTAGAAAATATTGTTTGATTGATCCGGAAAAGAATTGGGGGCTACATAGTATCATGTTCAATTCATGCTTAATGCTTACCTGCAGTCGCTTCCAATTTCTCTCTTTCTCTTCACAACTGCCTCAACACACCCTTCACTGTGCTCAGTCTTATTAACCAATTGTCTTCATCTAATTTACAAACATGTGGAAGTCGGTTCTCCGGTAATGAACATTCCTCTAACACTCGTATACCCCATCCTTTTAATTCCAAGGTTCTGTCAGTCCTGTAATAGTTAGTCACTGTAATATGCATATCCACTTGATCGTAGTTCCGTTGAGCTAGAGGAGCATTATCTTCGTTTAGAGGGATACGACTGTCCGCTGTAGTTAACACATTACGCATACTGTAACATCCGTGTTCCTAAGTCATCTTCTCAAGTTGTATTTAGTTATGTTGTTGTTATGATGAACCCTCGGGATAATTGTATTTTTACGTTGATTATTAATAAGATGATGTTTATGGATTGATGGTGAGTTATGATACGTGATGTGGTATTTCCGTATCGGGTTGTCGAGTACATGATGGGGGATTTCATGTATCGACGGGGCGACATGTGATGGGATATTTCATGTGTCGCGTGATTGAGCGAAGTATTCGTTCCGTCTTGGTTCGGGGATTTTTGGGTTTTCGTCAATAGATCCTACTATGTGGTCGGGGTCGGTAGAATTATGTGATGCATAGTTCTATCGACGGGGTCATTAGGATTATGGGTGATTTAATCCTAATGACGGGTCATTAGAGTTATGTGATATTAGCTCTAATGACGTGGGTTAGGATTATGGGCGATTTAATCCTAACCGGGTGGTTTACCGATTAGGATTATGGGCGATTTAATCCTAATAGACGGTAAACCAGGGGTGAGATACCAGTGATATTGGTTCTCACGGGGACTTAGTATATTAGGATCCTGGGCGATTGGATTCTAATGTACTAGGTCGTTTGACGACTTAACTCGTTCGAATCCGGGGTGATTGGATTTCGACGGGTTAGCCGTTGGGTGACCACGTAGGATCTTGCGACGTTAGACCGGGGTGTTTTTGAACCGAGTATGGAACGGTACCGAGCTTGATCGGTGGCCCTAGGGGCGAGAAGTGAGGTGAAACGATCAAAGGATTGATCGTTGTTGAGAAATTCCGAGTGGTTCGGTTTAGCGGAATTATGCGGTAATTCCGGGGTCTTGACGGAAATGGACGGAAATATTTTGGGACGGGGAGATGTCTCAAATATTTCGGAGAATTGATTGGAATTGCTAAATCGCGGAAAATAATTAATCGGGGTTGAATGTGGCGGTTTAGGGAATTCGGTTTGGTTTAATTTAATTAAACCGGATTATATACATACATATGTGTATATATGTCTTCTCTTCTCTTCTACAAGCTTCTGGAAGCTTGTTCCTTTTATTTTTTTGGGGCAAAAGAATCGAGAGAGAGACAGGAGAAAAAGAGGGAAAGAAAGAAAGGAAGAAGGAGAGGAAGAGAAGAGAAGAAAGAGGGGAAGAAAACAGAGTTTGGAGCTGAGTTTGAGAGGTCCGATTGACCAAGAAAGAGAGCTCGGATCGAGCTGAAATTTGGTGGGTAAGTTCTTCCATCTCTTATGTAATTTTCTACCAAATTTCGTGGGGAATTGTTGGGTAGTTTATGAGTTATGAATTTTCTCCCTAGATTACTCTGTTTTCGAGCTGTAGCGGCGGAGAGAAATTGAGTGAAGGGTTGAGCACTCAATTCTTGTTTGTTTGGACTGAAATTTGGTAGATAGGTTGTTAAGAGGTTGAACTTGAATTCCACCGAAGGGTTTTGTCAAATTCGACCTATAGTGAGAGTTATGAGCAATTGAAGTTGCCCCTGTTTTGAGTAAAGGAAATCCGAGTTTGGGGATAGGAGTAATCCGAGTTAGCAAGGTTGTCATGGGGTTCTCCTTAAGCTTGTGTTCATTCAATTGAAGTAATTGTTGGTCTCTTGCTAGGCAAGAGGTGATATTTAGGTGAGTTGGAGCCAAGAAGTGCAAGAGAACAAACTTAAGCTTGGGAAGCATCGTTGTTATCGTCAACCGAGGTGAGTGCGTGACCGTGGTTAAACCATGGGATCATTGTTTTTTTCGTGATTGTTGTGTGCTTAGGGACTAGACCAATTGGGTGTGATTTATGGCATGGCCATGTTGTATGATGTGTTAGTAATGGAGCTCTATTACGGTATGTGTTTGGTTGATCGTTAAGTACATTTCATTTACGTCTAAGCTTGATCACTTGTGTTTATGGCCGTGAGACGGGAGGACCGCCTCACTAAGCATTATCAATGCTTACGCGCCTCTTTTGGTGCAGGTAAGGACAAAGAAAAGGCTTAGATGTGGAGCGCGTGGAGCCAAGGCCGAGGGAAAAGGATGATCTCGGGTTTGAAGGTTTTTCTGGGTTTGATCTCCTTGTGTTTTGTGATCTTGTGTGTTGTTTATAGACTTGTGTTCTTAGGATGCTAATGTTTGAACTCTTGTGATGCATAACGATATGCTAAAATAGTTTTGGATGCTTAAATGTTGCTTTTAAGTGTTGTGGTTTGTCATGGTAGTTGTTTGTGGTTTCGGGTTGCAGGCAAGTCTGGAGGATCGACCGATCCAGGAAGGATCGATCGATCTGGCGTGGTCGATTTTGGGGCAGAGAACCACTGGTCGATTTTTGGGGGTAGGGATCGATCGGTCCCGGCCAGGATCGATCGATCCTGTAAGTGCATTTCGAGGCTAGGGCCTCTGGCGGTTTTAATGGGTCAAGATCGATCGTTCCTGGGTAAGAATGATCGATCCTGAAATGTGGTTTTAGTCCAAGTTTTCCCTGGATTGATTCGGGGTATCGAAATCGATCGAACCACAAAGGATCGATCGATCCGTATTACAAGATCGATCGATCTTAAGGGAGATCGATCGTATAGGGTCGTTTTTGTCCAGGAAATTTAAGGGAAAAATTAGAGTTTCGAGATCGACCGATCCATAACGGATCGATCGATCGTCTTCCACAAGATCGATCGTTCTTGGGAGGCTCGATCGTTCTTGAGGTGTCGTTTTTGGCCAGGGGCTTTTGGCCAGTTTTGAAGGGTCAGGATCGATCGATCCTAGGTGAGAACGATCGATCTTGATTATATTTTCCATCTAGGATTTTTTTTAAGAAAAGTTTTAAAAATTTCGCATTTTCTGGTTATTCTTCGGGGTAGGTCGTGTCAATTTGGTATCAGAGAAAAACGGTTCTAGGATGTGTGGGGGGGGGTCTTGCTTATGATTGTTATTTGATGTGATTAATTGTTGATTGCGGGTTGGGTTAAAGATCATCCTCTTCGGCCAAGGGAAATGGTTCCACGGTAAGTCTTCTGGGGTATTGTGTGATTAAATTGTGTGTATTGAACCTTGTGTTATTTTTGTAGTATGGTGAGATTCAGAAGAATGCGAGAGGTGGTGGCAAGGGGCGAGGTAGCTGAGCGTGTGGTGAATGGAGCCCCTAATGGTGAGAATCAAGAGCGAGTTGACCCTGTTGCTGGTGGTGAGGATGTTGGAGTTGATGGGGGTGCAGCTCCTCCTGTTGGTGGGGAACCACAAGTCGAGGTTCAGCAACAAGCTGGTCAACCGGGAATGGGGGCAATGATGGGTATGTTGGCTCAGATTTTGGAGAGGTTACCAGGGCCGGTACCAGCCCCAGCCCCTGAGATGCCACCAAGAGGTGAAGAGCCACCAAGAGTTATGGCTCATGAGGCAGTTGCAGGGCAAATGATCCCATCTTATCTTTCCGTGATGGATCATATGCAAAGGCTTGGCACCAAGTTCTTTCACGGGGGTGCCAAACTGGTTGAAGCTGATGAGTGGAGGACGAGAGTGGAGAGAAACTTCCACTCTATAAGGTGCCCTGAGGAGTATAAGGTGGATATTGCGGTACATTACCTGGAGGGAGATGCGCATATGTGGTGGAGAAATGTGTTGGCTAGAAGAGCCAATGGTGTGAATACTTGGGAGGAATTCTGTGAGGAGTTTAACCTCAAATACTTCCCGCAAGAAGCTATGGACCGTTTGGAGACGGAGTTTTTGGAGTTATCTCAAGGAACGAGGTCGGTTCGAGAGTATGAAGTGGAGTTTAACCGACTTCGAAGGTTTGCGGGAAGGGGCCTTCAGGATGAACCGGCCCAAGTAAGAAGATTTCTAAGGGGAATGCGTTTGGAGTTGAGGAATAGATGCAATGTGAGATCATATGCGACGGTGGCCGAGTTAGTAGAGAGAGCGGCCATAATTGAGGAGGGTATGATAGAGGAGGCTAAAGCATCTAAGCCTCAAACTCAAGGGAAGAAGTCGTTTACTTCTGATTCCGGAAAAGGTGGTAAGTTTTCGGGAGGACAAAAGAGGAAGTGGGAAGGTTCCTCTCAGAGTGCTTCTAGCACTCAATCAGGATGTTTCAAGTGTGGAGACAAGGGTCATAAGGTTGCCAACTGTCCTAACAGAGATAGCAGGGCTTGCTTCCATTGCAAGGAGGTGGGACATATCAGGACTTCATGCCCCAAGCTCCAACAAGGTAGCGGAAGTTCGGGAGCTCCACCAGCTAAGAAGGCGGCGGTGACTCCTCGAGCCTATTCTTTGACCATCGAGTCAGGAGAAGGGAGCAACACCAAGCCGATCACTGGTTAGAATTCCTTTCCCATGATTACTCTAATGTGTTTATGAGTTTTTTTTTGTGGTGGTGGTTGCTATTGTTGTTGTTGTGTAGTCTCAATGCATAGGCTATGTGTAGGGACCTTGAACGTGGGAGGGGTTACATCTCACGTGTTGTTTGATTCCAGAGAATCTCATTGCTTCGTTACTCCAGAATTAGTGAGAGAGGGGAGGCTCCGAGAAGAGCCTAGTGATTGTTTGAGAAGGGTGAGAGTGGCTGGAGGTCAGACCTTTGATACGCATAGCCTGGTGCGAGACGTAGAAGTTCATGTCGCTGGAGGAGTGAAGCCAGCGGATATGGTTGTGTGGCCAGTAAAGATTTATGATGTGATTTTGGGGATGGATTGGCTTGGGAAGTATAAGGCTCATCTAGATTGTCATCGAGGTAGAGTGGTGTTCGAGAATGATCATGGACGGGTGGTGTATCAAGGAGTGAGACCTACCACGGGGTGTTTGGTGATTTCCGCTATTCAAGCGGAGAAGATGATTGAAAATGGGTGTGAAGCGTATCTCGCTACCATTTCATTACCCGAAGATGGTAAAGAGATAAGGCTTCAAGACATCCCGGTGGTGAAAGAATTTGAGGATGTATTCCAACCGTTGAAGGGATTACCACCACCGAGAGCGGATCCCTTTACGATTGACTTGGAACCGGGGACGGCTCCTGTTTCTAAAGCTCCATATCGTATGGCGCCGGCGGAGATGGCGGAGCTTAAGAAGCAGTTGGAGGAGCTATTGGATAAGGGTTTCATAAGACCGAGTAGTTCGCCGTGGGGAGCACCCGTCTTGTTTGTGAAGAAGAAAGACGAAAGCTTTCGGTTATGCATAGACTACCGGGGTCTAAACCGAGTGACGATAAAGAACAAGTACCCTCTCCCGAGAATTGATGAGCTGTTAGATCAGTTGAGAGTTGCTACTTGGTTCTCGAAAATTGATTTGGCCTCTGGATATCATCAGATTCCTATTAAGGAGACGGACATCCAGAAGACGGCCTTTAGGACGAGGTATGGGCACTATGAGTTCGTGGTGATGCCTTTTGGGTTGACGAATGCACCAGCGGCGTTCATGAGGTTGATGAACGATGTATTCCGGGAATATTTGGATGAGTTTGTGATCATCTTCATAGATGATATCTTGGTGTATTCGAAGAACTCTGATGAGCATGGTGACCACCTTAGAAGAGTATTGGAGAATCTAAGGGAGCAGAAGCTTTTTGCTAAGCTGAGTAAGTGTAGCTTCTGGCAGAGAGAGATCGGATTCTTGGGTCATGTGATTTCCGAGAGTGGAGTTTTCGTTGACCCTGAGAAGATTAAGGCCATCATGGAATGGCCGAGACCTGAGAACGCCACGGAGATAAGAAGTTTTCTCGGTCTAGCTGGATATTACAGGAGATTCGTCAAAGGTTTTGCGAGTATTGCTCAACCTATGACGAAGTTGACAGGGAAAGATGTTCCCTTTGTGTGGTCTCAGAAGTGCGAAGAGAGCTTCTTGAGGCTTAAGGATATGTTGACTACCGCACCAGTATTGGCTTTACCGGATCCTAAGGAGCCATATGTGGTTTATACAGATGCATCGAGATTGGGTTTGGGTTGCGTTTTGATGCAACATGGGAAGGTGATTGCTTATGCTTCTCGACAGTTGAGAAAGCATGAAGCTAATTATCCGACTCATGATTTGGAGATGGCTGCGGTAGTGTTTGCATTGAAGATATGGAGATCATATCTGTATGGTGGTAAGGTGCAGGTGTTCACGGATCATAAGAGTCTCAAGTATGTGTTTACTCAGCCGGAGTTGAACTTGAGACAAAGGAGATGGATGGAACTTATGGCGGATTATGATCTCGAGATAGCTTATCACCCGGGGAAAGCTAATCTCGTTGCGGATGCCTTGAGCAGGAAGCGGATAGTTGCAAGTACCGAGAAGGATGCCGAGGAATTGATGGGTATGATTAGTACCTTGCAGCTATGTGTTATTTCAGATGAGTTAGAGCCGTTGGGGTTAGAGGCGGCTAATCAAGCCGATATATTGAGTAGAGTACGAGCGGCTCAAGAGAAAGACGAGGCTTTGATTAAGGCTTCGAGGGATGAGAAGTCTGAGTATCAAGTCTCGAATAATGGAACCATTTTGGTTCATGGACAAGTGTGTGTGCCTAGTGATGAGGAGTTGAGGAGAGATATCCTGCGGGAGGCACACCAAAGTCGATTTTCGATTCATCCCGGGGCGACTAAGATGTACCGAGATTTGAAGCGGTATTATCATTGGGTTGGGATGAAGAGAGATGTAGCCAAGTGGGTGGCTAGCTGTGAGACTTGTCAGCTAGTGAAGGCCGAGCATCAGGTTCCGAGCGGATTGTTACAGGGTTTACCCATTCCTGAGTGGAAGTGGGATATGGTGACGATGGATTTTGTGGTAGGGTTACCGAATTCTCGGGGCAGAGATGCGATTTGGGTCATTGTTGATCGCTTGACGAAGTCTGCTCATTTCCTCGCTATAAGGAAGACAGATGGAGCTTGGATTTTAGCGAGGAGATACATTAATGAGATTGTGAGGTTACATGGTGTACCTGCGAGTATTGTATCAGACCGTGATAGTAAGTTCGCATCGGTTTTCTGGCGAGAGTTCCAGAAGGAGTTGGGTACTAAGGTACACATGAGTACAACATATCATCCTCAGATGGATGGTCAGTCCGAGAGGACCATTCAGACTCTCGAGGATCTTTTGAGGATGTGTGTGCTGGATTGGGGTGGCCATTGGGCCGATTACCTGAGCCTGGTAGAGTTCACGTATAATAACAGCTATCAGGCGAGTATCGGGATGGCACCATATGAGGCTCTGTATGGGAGGCCTTGTAGGACACCATTATGCTGGGCTCAAGTGGGGGAGCGAAGCATGTATGGCGAGAGTTTGGTGCAGGAGACTACAGAGAAGATCCGAGTCTTGAGGATCAATATGAAGGAGGCTCAGGATCGTCAGAAGAGTTATGCGGATAACCGCAGGAGAGAGTTGGAATTCGCCGTAGGAGATATGGTTTATCTCAAAATGGCGATGTTCAAGGGTTCTAACAGGTCATTTTCCGAGGGCAAGTTGAGCCCGAGATATTTGGGACCGTTCCGAGTGGTGGAACGAGTTGGACCTGTTGCATACAGGCTGGAGTTGCCAGCGTCTATGCAAGCATTTCATGATGTGTTCCATGTGTCTAAGTTGAAGAAGTGCTTGCATAGGGATGATCAGGTGTTACCGGAAGTTTCACCTGAGTTGTCGCCGAGTTTGAGGGTTGAGGCGAGACCCGTGAGGATTCTAGATCGTAGAATCAGGGTTGACGGGAGGAGGAGAGCTCCCGAGGTGAGGATCCTTTGGGATTGTGACGGGGTGGAAGAGGAGACTTGGGAACCCGAGAGACGGATAAGGGCTAAATTCTCCGAGTGGTTCAGGGAACAAGTTGCGGCTTGAGATTCGAGGACGAATCTAAATTAGTGGGGGAGAATTGTAACATCCGTGTTCCTAAGTCGTCTTCTCAAGTTGTATTTAATTATGTTGTTGTTATGAAGAACCCTCGGGATAATTGTATTTTTACGTTGATTATTAATAAGATGATGTTTATGGATTGATGGTGAGTTATGATACGTGATGTGGTATTTCCGTATCGGGTTGTCGAGTACATGATGGGGGATTTCATGTATCGACGGAGCGACATGTGATGGGATATTTCATGTGTCGCGTGATTGAGCGAAGTATTCGTTCCGTCTTGGTTCGGGAATTTTTGGGTTTTCGTCAATAGATCCTACTATGTGGTCGGGGTCGGTAGAATTATGTGATGCATAGTTCCATCGACGGGGTCATTAGGATTATAGGTGATTTAATCCTAATGACGGGTCATTAGAGTTATGTGATATTAGCTCTAATGACGTGGGTTAGGATTATGGGCGATTTAATCCTAACCGGGTGGTTTACCGATTAGGATTATGGACGATTTAATCCTAATGACGGGTCATTAGAGTTATGTGATATTAGCTCTAATGACGTGGGTTAGGATTATGGGCGATTTAATCCTAACCGGGTGGTTTACCGATTAGGATTATGGACGATTTAATCCTAATGACGGGTCATTAGAGTTATGTGATATTAGCTCTAATGACGTGGGTTATGATTATGGGCGATTTAATCCTAACCGGGTGGTTTACCGATTAGGATTATGGACGATTTAATCCTAATAGACGGTAAACCAGGGGTGAGATACCAGTGATATTGGTTCTCACGGGGACTTAGTATATTAGGATCCTGGGCGATTGGATTCTAATGTACTAGGTCGTTTGACGACTTAACTCGTTCGAATCCGGGATGATTGGATTTCGACGGGTTAGCCGTTGGGTGACCACGTAGGATCTTGCGACGTTAGACCGGGGTGTTTTTGAACCGAGTATGGAACGGTACCGAGCTTGATCGGTGGCCCTAGGGGCGAGAAGTGAGGTGAAACGATCAAAAGATTGATCGTTGTTGAGAAATTCCGAGTGGTTCGGTTTAGCGGAATTATGCGGTAATTCCGGGGTCTTGACGGAAATGGACGGAAATATTTTGGGACGGGGAGATGTCTCAAATATTTCGGAGAATTGATTGGAATTGCTAAATCGCGGAAAATAATTAATCGGGGTTGAATGTGGCGGTTTAGGGAATTCGGTTTGGTTTAATTTAATTAAACCGGATTATATACATACATATGTGTATATATGTCTTCTCTTCTCTTCTACAAGCTTCTAGAAGCTTGTTCCTTTTATTTTTTTGGGGCAAAAGAATCGAGAGAGAGACAGGAGAAAAAGAGGGAAAGAAAGAAAGGAAGAAGGAGAGGAAGAGAAGAGAAGAAAGAGGGGAAGAAAACAGAGTTTGGAGCTGAGTTTGAGAGGTCCGATTGACCAAGAAAGAGAGCTCGGATCGAGCTGAAATTTGGTGGGTAAGTTCTTCCATCTCTTATGTAATTGTCTACCAAATTTCGTGGGGAATTGTTGGGTAGTTTAGGAGTTATGAATTTTCTCCCTAGATTACTCTGTTTTCGAGCTGTAGCGGCGGAGAGAAATTGAGTGAAGGGTTGAGCACTCAATTCTTGTTTGTTTGGACTGAAATTTGGTAGATAGGTTGTTAAGAGGTTGAACTTGAAGTCCACCGAAGGGTTTTGTCAAATTCGACCTATAGTGAGAGTTATGAGCAATTGAAGTTGCCCCTGTTTTGAGTAAAGGAAATCCGAGTTTGGGGATAGGAGTAATCCGAGTTAGCAAGGTTATCATGGGGTTCTCCTTAAGCTTGTGTTCATTCAATTGAAGTAATTGTTGGTCTCTTGCTAGGCAAGAGGTGATATTTAGGTGAGTTGGAGCCAAGAAGTGCAAGAGAACAAACTTAAGCTTGGGAAGCATCGTTGTTATCGTCAACCGAGGTGAGTGCGTGACCGTGGTTAAACCATGGGATCATTGCTTTTTCGTGATTGTTGTGTGCTTAGGGACTAGACCAATTGGGTGTGATTTATGGCATGGCCATGTTGTATGATGTGTTAGTAATGGAGCTCTATTACGGTATGTGTTTGGTTGATCGTTAAGTACATTTCATTTACGTCTAAGCTTGATCACTTGTGTTTATGGCCGTGAGACGGAGGACCGCCTCACTAAGCATTATCAATGCTTACGTGCCTCTTTTGGTGCAGGTAAGGACAAAGAAAAGGCTTAGATGTGGAGCGCGTGGAGCCAAGGCCGAGGGGAAAGGATGATCTCGGGTTTGAAGGTTTTTCTGGGTTTGATCTCCTTGTGTTTTGTGATCTTGTGTGTTGTTTATAGACTTGTGTTCTTAGGATGCTAATGTTTGAACTCTTGTGATGCATAACGATATGCTAAAATAGTTTTGGATGCTTAAATGTTGCTTTTAAGTGTTGTGGTTTGTCATGGTAGTTGTTTGTGGTTTCGGGTTGCAGGCAAGTCTGGAGGATCGACCGATCCAGGAAGGATCGATCGATCTGGCGTGATCGATTTTGGGGCAGAGAACCACTGGTCGATTTTTGGGGGTAGGAATCGATCGGTCCCGGCCAGGATCGATCGATCCTATAAGTGCATTTCGAGGCTAGGGCCTCTGGCGGTTTTAATGGGTCAAGATCGATCGTTCCTGGGTAAGAACGATCGATCCTGAAATGTGGTTTTAGTCCAAGTTTTCCCTGGATTGATTCGGGGTATCGAAATCGATCGAACCACAAAGGATCGATCGATCCGTATTACAAGATCGATCGATCTTAAGGGAGATCGATCGAACCTATAGGGCCGTTTTTGTCCAGGAAATTTAAGGGAAAAATTAGAGTTTCGAGATCGACCGATCCATAACGGATCGATCGATCGTCTTCCACAAGATCGTTCTTGGGAGGCTCGATCGTTCTTGAGGTGTCGTTTTTGGCCAGGGGCTTTTGGCCAGTTTTGAAGGGTCAGGATCGATCGATCCTAGGTGAGAACGATCGATCTTGATTATATTTTCCATCTAGGATTTTTTTTTAAGAAAAGTTTTAAAAATTTCGCATTTTCCGGTTATTCTTCGGGGTAGGTCGTGTCACATACGCTCCGAATTATTTATGTAATTTGGATAAACATCGAAATAAAAGCCAACATCAAAGCTGCTGTTCCCACATCTGCCTTTGAACTCACAGTTTACCTTCATACCTACTCCAAACATTTCCTTGGTACATACTCCATCCTCATCTCTAAAGTTATGTGCTCCATACATATTAGGTACCACTACTGCGCCAACCCTAAATCTGAAGAATGGTTGGGAGAAAGGGACGTGAAGTAGAGGAATGGTCAGAGAGGAGCTTCCAGTAGTACGGTGAGTGAAATATGATGGCACTTCTTCCCCTGACATTATGATGCTCTTGAAAAAAATTGATTGTTGGCGAAGGACAGTTTCTGGATCCAAGTTGAAGCAGTCCATGAAATTGACATCAGGAAGCCAAAAGGAGGTCTCCTCGGAAACTGTGTCAAAATTGTCTGCTTCCATCTCCACCCCAATTGGATAGCCACTCAAATCAACTCCAGTCAATGCCCCACAATCTGAAAAGTCAACTTTCCGTAGATGTTTGAGTATAGAAATGTTTAGGGATACACATTTTAGCTTGCTGCATCCATTCATATGTAGATATTTGAGATTAGAGAATTTCTCGATCCTCCAAGGAACCTCTTCAATCCCTGTTTCTTCTAGATAGAGACTTGAGATGTTGGTTGAGATTTCAGGAAAGCTCCTCAACCGTGAGCATCCATAGAAACAAAGGCAATAGAGAGATCGGATGTTGATTCCGGAGGGCAGAGTCTCCAGATTTCTGTAGTTTTTGATGACCAACATAGCCAGTTGATTGAGATTCTGAAATGAGGAAGGAAGCTCCACCAAACTTGGGATATTGTCGAGCCTCAATTCCTTCAAAGTGGGAGACAGCATAGCCAGGAAGGGCGTAAACGACGGCTGAACCAAATAAACAATTTAGAAATGTTAAACAAAATCACCAATAATACTTTTTTTCTTTTAAGGTTTTTTCAATTGCAAATTACTGTGATTTGAAGTGTAATTACCTTAAATTTAGAAAATAAACCTTAAAAAAGAAAAGAATAACATAACTAGTATTATAAAGTTTTAAAAAGAAGACTATTATTTTTGAGCAGGCTCTTCTGGCGTAATCTCATAAATAAATACCTCATATCTAATTAATTTAAAATGAGTTAAAATTTATAAAATAAAATGTGAATAAGATATACTAATATGCTCATCAAATAATCGAAGATTCATTCCTATTAGCTCATTCTTTTTTCAATTTTTGTGTTTTCACTTATGACTACATGCGATAAAACTTATAAAATACAAAATAAGTAAAACTATATTTTAATATTTTCATCAAGTAATCCTTATTCTTATCCAATTAAATTTATGTTAAATAACTTATATTGTTATTTTGACATCAACATTCACTGTTTATTGGTTAATATACATGTCAAATGAATTAAAAAAAAAATACATGTGAAAATTAATTGACCAAACACACGTAAAATTAGCATGTAAATATATTTTTGTTTTTCTATTTTTTGTTAGTTTTCTTTTTTGCTTTTTATATTATTAATTTTCAATTTCAACATTCATTGTTTATTGATTAATATCCATGCTAAATGATCTTTTTTTTAAATTGATACATGTGAAAATCTAATTGACCAATAAAAAAGGTAAAATTAGCATTTGTGAAATTTTTATTTGTTAGTTTTCCTTTTTAGATTTTTCAAGTTTTTTCATGTTTTCACTTACGAATAGAAAAAATACTATATTACATCGATAAATACAAATTTTTTCTAATTAAATTAATGTCATATAAATTATATTGTTATTTTCAATTTCAACATTTATTATTTATTGGATAATATCTATGCTAAATGAATTTTAAAATATGATACATGTTAAAAACTAATTGACCAATAACACACGCAAAATTAGCATATGTAAATATTTTTATTTCCTTTTTTGATTAATTGTCTTTTTGGTTAAGGAAAATAAAAGTTTTGTTTAGATATAGAAATGTAAATTAGTATATGTAAATATGTTTTTAATTAGTTTTAATAATTAGTTAAGAAAAAAGGTTAAAGTTTTTGATACGTGTCAACACCTAATCGATAGATTTGACATGTGTCGCGATCATGTAAATGACTAATTTTCAAACCAAGTTTTTTATAATAAGATTACTTTTCAATCATATTAAATTATTTAGAAATAAAATGAAATTAGGGTTTAAACAAAATTAGAGTCAGCAACAACGATTTTTTTTTTTTTTTAAATATAAAATTGTTAGTTAAAAGATTGGAGAAACTTTAAGTTTAGAACTACGTACCTTCACTCCCTCCCATTGTTTCCCATCACTCTCTTTTTTTGATATCTCAAGCGTAACGAGATTCTCGAGATGTAAATCAGAAGGGAATTCTTCAATGTTTGTTTTCTTGAGAGTGAGATATGAGATGTTGGTTGAGAATTCAGGAAATGTCCTCAACTCCGAGCAAAATTGGAAGTCGAGGTGCTTGAGAGATTTGAGACTGAAGCCCGTCGGAAGAATTTTTAGACTTTTGCAGAGACTCATGTCCAATGTCAATAGTTTATTGAGATTTCGTATAGAGGAAGGAAGCTCCACCAAACTCTCGCAATTCCCAAAGTCAAGTTTCACAAGGTTAGTGGCCTTTGAAAGATCTGGGATTTCTTTCAGGTATTTAGATCCCTCCAGATCCATTTCTTTTAGACATGTAAATGGTTGTACTCAACAAAAATTAAACACATAGCTCAGTAGAAATTACACATCACATGACATGATTGTCATCCAAAAACTAAAATAAGCATTGTGACCTCCCTCGTTAATAATAACATAAGAAATTATTCTCAAAAACTTACCACAACTCCTTCCCACAGCTTATGTAGCTTGCTATTTTGCATTTTGAGCTTGACAAGGTTTTCAGGACGAAAATTAGAAGGCATACAGCTCATTGGATATCTGGGCCAACACAATAGTTTGAGTCTAGGGGGCAAATAGTCGAAACTTTCAGGTAAGTGCAATCTGCCTTCTTTTCGAAAGTTCTTCGAAACAATTTCTAAGAAACGGAGATTACACATCCTTTTGAAGGCACTCGCATGTACATGCAACTCATCAAACTCACTTGTATCCAGTGATATACCTGAAACCTTTTGAGCATCCTGAAAAATATAAATATTAATGAGAAAGAGACAACCCCATACAATTCATCGTTTATCAAATGACATTCTCTTAATCTCATATACTTGAGTTATGAAAGGACCACAAATAAAAAAGAAGAACTTACAATGCCTTCACTGAGTACATAACAAATATCATTTGGATCCACCAGAAATTCTCGTTCTCCAGGCTTGTCAATAAACTGTGTGCGAACAATTTTTCTGCCCATTTCTTGTAGCAAACGGTGCATCACCACATGATCCCCTCTGATATGAATGAGGGACTTATCCACTAAATGTGTCAACCCAATACTAACACACAAGTTACTATCTGCGAGCAACAGCTTGATGTCTTTTACTTCCACATAATTGAAAAGACATGCGATGTGACGGAATATAATTTTATCTTCTTCTCTATCTAACCCATCATAGCTGACTCTCAATGTATTCCCAATTTTCCCATCGAGAACACTTTGAAGCGTTGGCAGCAGATGCATCCAATACTCCTCATCCCTATCCCGTAGATATGAACCCAAAACATTAAGACCCAAAGGAAGATTACCCGCATGTCTTACAACATCAGCTACAAGCTTCCCAAAACCTTCAGGTGGATAGTTTTGCTTGAATGCAGATCGACATAACATCTCTTGAGCGCGCTCTTCAGATGGGAGACTAACTTCATAAATATGATCAATCCCATGAGCCCCTAAGAAGTGCTTATCATTTGTAACCACAATGATTCTGCTCCCATATCCAAACCATTGAGTTTGACCCACCAAAGTATCTAGTACCACTTGATCATCCAAATCATCAATGATGATGAGAACTTTTTGGTGCTTTAGCCTTTCACCTAGTGCACCTAAATGATCTATCTTTATGTCCTTTTTCCAGAGAATTTCCGATAGGAAATGTCCTTGTAATTGCAAATTCATGTTGGGGTCGACTGGGTTGGCTCTAGTATAATCTTTTAAACTATTAGATATGAAAGCTCTGTCTATGAATTTGCTACTTTGGAAGTGTCGAGAAAGTCGGTTGAACAGAGCCCTTGCAATGGTAGTCTTACCAGTCCCCGAGGAACCCCATATACCAACCATTCTCACTTCTTCAAATTCTAATTGCAACAATAAACTCATTTCAGCGATATGAGCTTCAATGCCAACAAGGTCCTCAGAATCCGTGGATGAAGTTAAAAGCAGTTTACCCAAAACATCATCGGCGATTACTTCAATCATTTTTGCTTCGTCATCCCTAACAAGGAGAAAACGATGATTTAACAGATATGAAATAACAATATATTCAAGATAACATAATAATGAATGATAAAAATCATACCAGGTCGCAGAATGAAATCCAAGCATATTGGCAACATCAGTCAACGCTTTCTTCCATTGATTTTGCAATTCCTCTGTATTTTTCTTGCAAGTCTCTTGAAAGATCCTTCCAAAATGACCGGTTTGATTCCTCACATGGGAAGGATCCAAACCGTAGAAAACTGGTATGACAATATTATCCTTACAATTAACGATCTCCAGCAACTCGTTAAGACACCAGCTTGAAGAAGCGTAGTTTTTGGAGAAAATGACCACAGCGATCCTCGAAGTCCTGATCGCTTGTACAAGATCGGGCCAGAGGGAGTGGCTTCTCTCGATCTCATTATCTTTGAAAGCAGTGATCAATTTCCGATCGAGCTCCTTGAGAAAGTGGCTACGGAAAGTGACGCGGACGTCTTCCCCTCTGAAGCTCAAGAAAACATCATATACCCAATTGAGAGACGAAGATGAAGAAGCCATAGAGAGAGAGAGTGAGGAAGAATAAAATCAGACGCCACTGTCGTCTTGGTGATTTAACATTGCCATTTCACCATTGTTTCTCGGACATTTCTCTTGCCAACTTGACTTAATCACGTCCACACAAGTCTTATCTTTTACTGTTCAAAAAACAAGAAAAGTCTTCACTGTTCAGTTTCACTATTGTTTCTCAGACATTTCAGACGCAACTTGACGTATGTTTCCAATTCCTTCTTGAGACTTTTCAAAGAATTCTAAGCTTAGCAATTTGCTCTTGTGAAAATGAGGAAATACTACATCAAAGAAAGACACAGTCTCACTTTTTAGCTTCATTTAAGGATTTAAAAGTTTAGAGTGGTCAACATGTTGAATCTGTTACACACAAGTCACAACGATTGAATTTTAGATTATTCGATTTAACATTTATGAGAAGCTCTAGTCTGAACCAGATACATCTATGGTCTAAATGCAATGTGATCCTATTATCAAAATGTTTTTCCAATTAATCTTGAAAATAAAGACATAAGAGACACCGAAAATGTTCAGTTCATGACTAATCCTTATTGCTTAATTACAATATTCAACTTCCTTAAGTCTCTCTGACTCACCACCAACCTTTCTCCTTGCAATTCTGCGTAAACATGATCCAGCTTATCAAATCGGGTTTTTGTATGAGTTTACTCATATAATCTAAGTGTTACAGAATGCTTTTTTACTTCTTCTTGAACATGTCTTTAATAATCATTTTCAAAGAATTACTTTTCCTCGTTTTGTGTTTTTTTGGCCTCTGTAAATTAGCCTTGGAAATATAAACCGAAATCAAAAAACCGAACCGAAATATAGGATTCGGTTCGGTTTCGGTTTCTGCATAATAACCGAACGGTTTCAAATTTGATAACCGATCGGTTTTTGGTTTTAACTGAACTGAACCGAAAAGAACCGAAAACCGAAAAAACTTATGGCTATTTTGAATATTTTCAGGTATTTTTGGATATTTTGGATATTTTTCAGTTATTTTTTGGTATTTTCGGTATTTCCAATTCCAAAATTCGAACCGAACCGAATCGAACTGAACCGAATGAGAATTCGGTTCCAAATGGTTACTATTTTCAAAAACCGAAAAAACTGAAAACCGAAAATACCGAACCAAACCGAACCGAATAACCGAAGTCCCAGGGCTATTGTAAATGTTCCGGTGACTGTTATCCATATGGTATTTTAATGAATTACTTTTGTTTGTCTGAAACAAAGATATTCATATGGTAACTATGTAACCCTTGAATAGGTCCTTAATTAGATGCTCATATATGTGCTCTGTGTCATACCAATCTGTTTTTATCGAATCTTCTATTAAAAAAAAAAAACAGATAAGACAATCCCTTCAGCACATAAAATTGTAGAAAACTCATAATCATAAAAAATAATACAGTCCCAATTCGGCTCAGGAAAATTTTGGGACAGGACAAAGAACATGCTTCAGTTGGTCTCAATCATATAATCCATGATTCCACATCACATCTCCAAGTCAATTTCAACAACTAGGAAATTGTCTGGTCGGGACGTTTAGCGTTAATCCTATCCATTGATTTCTTCCTTAAACCTCTTATTCAAACTATGTAATTAAATCGATGAGTATAGTTTTTTTATTTATATAAATGTGGCCTATAAAACCTGACGGTATTAAATCACAAATAATATCTTAAAAGATATTTATTTCCTAGTTTGTTACGAGAATCTAACAAATTTTTGGTGTTGTAAAAAAATTGATATCAAAATTGAAGAGATTGGATTCAGATAAACCCGGTACGAAGATTACCAAAAAGATATGTAGATTACTCTATAAACACGCCAATAATAAATACTACTATGACTAAGAATAACAATAAAGCAAATTAAGTAATGCTTTAATGTAAAAACCATCGACTAAAGTAGTAGTAAATCCGGAAAATTAATTAATGATTTTAGATTATTGAATAAATTAAATAATGCTTTAATTATGAAAATCTGAGAACGCATTTTATTTTATGTTCCACGTGGTTGAGTATTTAATCGTTTTCAAAAACCAATACATTTCCACAAAATTTATTTTGTTCTCTTTGAATAAATTTTTTTTTTTTTTATGTTCCGGAAAATATTATTAACACAAAATAAATAAATAAAGTTTAAAAGTGAAATATATCCTTCCTTCAGAAATCAGACATATGAAGAAACATCATGAAAGCCCGTGAATAGGTAAAAGTATCAATCCTCTGCGACGCGATTCTTTAATCACTTGCGCTCTACGGATCTTATATGTCCCAAAAAGTGCTTTAACGGTGAGATTAGGTACGATCCTTCTTTTATTTTTTTTGCCGTGCTCGGAAATTAGTAAAAAAATTATTTATTTTAATTTTTCCTTTTTTATAGTTTTTAAATTCCTTTCAAACTCCTTTATTATTCAAAAAGTTTAGTTATCATTGGTTCTATAATTCTGTGAAAATCTAATATTATTGAAATATATGAACTTTTTACAGTTGTACATGAGATGTGAGACGTGTCCTTCGCCCTCCAAGCTCTTTCCTTTTCTCTGCACATTAAGAAAACGTCACATTATGGGCCTGTACATAGTCCACTAGAATTCAATGCGTTACTTCTTGCTACAAAACGAAATAAACGTAGGCGTTTTGCAATTAATTGCAAATCAAACGCATAACTGCAAGTAAACGCCTCGTTAATCACAATATATAGGAAACCTACTTTTGTTCAATAAATTGTTGACAAAAAGAAGATCAATTAATTTTTAAATTGTTACAACTACGTTTCCTACAGTATGTATATACTCCCTGGATTTTACAAAGAAGAAGTAATTAAATAATTCACAATACAATACCCAAAAAAAAAAAATGGCTGCAGCCTTATTCACAGTTATCGTGATGGCTGCATTGCCATCTGCAGCCACCGGTTTGGCTCAGTCTCCTGAATCAGACCACTTGGCTAACCAATGTCTGGCCAAGGTATCTTCAAGGTGTGCGATGTATGTCACGGCCGAAATGTATAACCATGGTCCGTTGAAACATAACGGATGTTGTCTAGAGGTTTATCACATGGGACGTGTTTGTCTTCACATCGTGACAAAGTATGTAATCGAGACACTTTTGCCCAAGCTTGATGGTGTTGAGAAACAAGACTCTCTCGAGAAAAGCACACAAATATGGTATCTTTGTGTTCCGGTTTAAATTTGCGAGCTTGAATATCGTTATCTTATTAATGGAAAAAAATGTATGGGGATTTAAAAATAAATCCAAACTAAGGCTTATATTAGTAGTAGATTAATGCTATACTAATGATTTTGTTGTTTTCATGTCAAAATTTATATGTAATTAGGCTTATATTTAATTGAAATAAAGTTGGTCCTTTATCTGTATAAGCTCTTGTTTTCTCCAATGATATGTCTGGACAAGTAGGATTCGAATTCACATATGACAGATAGAGCTCTGATGTGAACAAACGTATAGACGCACTTCTCGTTTATCATGCTCTTTCCATTGTCGCACTTTCTCGACAAGGCTCGATCGATCTTTCCGTTGTGTCGTCGAATTTTCTGTGTCTTCCTCACTCTAACCACGGAGACAACTTAAGGATACAAATTGTAAGATAACTTAATTTGATTAATCTTTTTCTTGCGAGTTTTGTCTGATATTTAGGCGGAATCTCTTGGTCACTTGACAAGCAAGGAATGAAAGAGATCATATAAAAGATCGATCCAGGAATAAAACGACACGTTGTACTGGTTTCAGAAATTTTCCTTTTTTTCCTCTGAATTGTTAAATCTTTGTCTAACTAGCTGGAATCTAGGGTTTAGATTCGGAGGTTCATCGTTGCAGAGTTCTAAGAGCTTTTTTTTTTTTTTTTGGTGTTCATCTTAAGGTAAAATTTAGTTTCGTTGTTTGTATCTTTTAATCAGATTGGTTTTAACAATGTTCGTTTGAATTTTATCTGTTTTCGCTTCTAATCGATTGATTTATTGCGATTGATTCTACTTGTGAATTGTGATTATGATCGAAGAACTTGAATTGTTGTGTATGTTCGCCAAAAATCAAACACTATTCAGAACCGTTGTGTGTTTTTGATACTTTGTTTCAATTTGGAGTAAATCTCGTCCGTAGATCTTCCAATTTTTTGGGATTTTATTTTATTTTTTGCAGCTAACAATGGAGTTGGATGAAGTTAGTATCGAGGAATCTAGTATGATGAATAGTTTATCATATTCGTGGACGACTAGGAAGAAGAGAAGTCTGAAACCGTTTAAGTCTAAAGGTTTTAGCAGCAGTAGTAGTCGTAGGGAAGAGGAAGAAGAAGAGGGCAGGACGATATCGAAAGTCTTTAACAGGAAATGGAAGCATTCAAGAGCTGATAACCAACGGTTCAACGGTTAAAAGGATTTCAAAAAGGAGAAAGACGTGCAAAGTAGAATAAAGCGGTGATGAATTTGATGTGATTCCTAAATCTGATTAGGAAGAACAATGTTCTGAAGATGATGATGATTGCATATTAGGTGAGTGGATGCGTAGGAGAATTGTGAAAAGGAGAGATAAGCGCAAACAAGAAGTTGAAGTTAGGCCTAAGATAGAGTCAGGGGAACATTTTGAAGATGATGAGGAATGGGATGAACAAGTTCGACTGTGTTTAAAGATCAGGGCGACATCATCACGAACCAGAACCCGCAATTTAAGTTCTAATAGTCCAGAAAATGTAATAGATTTTAGTCCTTCTCGTTCACGTTCGCCAGCTTCTGATGTATCAGATTCCTTTATGAAAAACGGGATATCTAATGACTGCACAATCATGAAACATACTTCAAAGGTAAACGGGTCCTTGTATCCGAACAACGAAGATAGAGAAATGTGTTACTGTATTGAAATATATAATATGTTTTTTGTTGGCAGGAATCGAAGGAAGGCCCAATTTGCCATCAGTGCTTGAAAGGGGAAAGGATAACTCTTCTCATTTGCAGTGAATGTGAAGAAACGATGTACTGTCTTCAATGTATTGTAAACATCGAAAGTTGTATATTCCTGGAGGAATTCATAAGTTTCCTTCTCATCATCAAAAGGATTCTTCATTTTTATAGCACATGTTTTCATATGATAATATCTAGGTTTTTATTTATAATAATAATGAAACATAATTAAACTTATAATTGCTTTGCCCAGTTGCTGAGTTCGTTAGATGTGATGTGTTTTATGAAAGAAGTGAAACAATTGTGGCCGCACAATAGGCCATTATTGATCTACATCTTGAGGTATATGTACCAAATATTTATAAAAACAATGAACCTAATGTGCCAAATTATTAAAATAATGTACCAAAGGCAGATCCAATTGAGTAAATGTTTTTGTCAGAATTGATAAATCCAAGAACACGCTTGTTCTATGGGAGATTCACTAATATTAGGTTGGATAAATCACAAAACCTATTCAACAACTTTTGGTTTTGAATCAACCATGACGTTTTACTTTAAACAAGGATTTAAAAACCATGACGTTTTACTTTTAAACAAGGATTTTGAGTAAGTTTTGGCAAAATACTCATAAGCGATAAACAAAAACGAAACCGATTCAAAAAAAAAGAACCAAACCAAAATCTGAAACCGACAAAATATTTGATCGGATCCTAATCTCTTATATTCAAAAAAATGAACATGAACATGAACATGAACATGAACATGAACATAAAACCAAATGAATACCCGCAATTTTATTATATACTCAAAATATTAATTATAAACTCGAAGATATTAGTTATCTTTATACCGAAATAACCGGAGTACTCAAAATATCCGAAAGTTACTAGTTATATTTGTCAAAATTTAACCAAATTTTATTCAAATTTAAAATATTTCTTAATTTTTTTATATTCGTAATAAATTATTGGATCAACAAAAGAGCCATATTAAATTGAATAATTCTTTTTTTCAAATTTGGTCGCCTGATAAGTCAAGCTTCCTGCTCATTTGGATTTAAAATCATTAGGGTCGTTTTTATAATATGACTCTGAACCATTGTCCAAATTGTTTAGCCGATGTGGGATGTTGAACACACACATTTTTATTTTATCGATTGAGTAATATATCTCCATTTTTAAAATTAGAATCACAACATATGCAATTTTTTATATATTTCTATTAATTACATGTATAATATGATAATTCAAAATAATTTGAAAAAGATAAATAAGATGATAGAAAAAATCATAATATTAATTCTTAGCAAAATCTTACAAATATAATAACTGAAAATAAAAAATATATGGTATAATTAGGTATCAAACTTTAGCTTTTAGTTTTGATTGTTTAGGAATTTTCAAATATTTAATTATAAATTTTTGTTTATAATTATTGATAGAGAAAGTGACTTTAATTTTTTAGAAGTTAATAATCATTTAAAAGTTTTTTAATGATTTTTTAATTTAATTATATTAATTTTGTAATTGTTATGGTATCCTCAATGAATTTATTTTAAAACTAGTAAAGATTAATGATATTATAATTTAATTTTTAACAATTTTTAGGTTAATTTTTATTTGGTACATTCCAATTAATAGTGTAGAATATTTTTTTTGTTAGTCATATTAAATAGTTGTCGCTTCCACGTGGAATTTTGTCAAAACGTAACAGCTGTTAATGTGTGTTCATTTAGGCTCAAGTATTGTTCGCTTTTCCTGTCTCTGAAATTTTCAAATGAATTGTTATATAAGTTTTTAAATGACTTCCGATAAACCCAAAAGAAAAGGTGATTCAGAAAACTGGGCTAGTTTTGTTAATATCTGGGCCAAATTATTATCATTTTGAACCACTAACTTTGTCTGTTGATCGTTTGGTCCAACTTTCCCGAGATCAGATATAAGCCCAGATAGGCCCAACATCAATTTTTTGTCGGATCTTATATTCTTATATCAAATATCTGTTATGACTTTAGACAATAATTATTGGAAGTTCTTAGATGAGTTTCTTAATTATTTTAATGATTAAATTTTTTATATTTTTTAGAAACCAACTTTTAAAGTTCCAATATAAGAACCCGCTTCTACCTCTTTTCTTTCTATTCTTTCTTCTTTCTTTTTTCATCTTTTAAAATTAATAATTAAATATTATTGAGAAACCCATTCTCTGCGTTAATGATGCTCTTAGTTAACCTATTTTTTTGGTCTAACCGATGATTTTTGTGATCTTTCTTAGTTAACCTATTCTTTCTTTCTTTCTTAGTTGACCTATTCTTATATCGAAATTTTGGTTCGTCAAGTATCAAAGTGAAACGATACATGTACTGAATTCTCTTCTCATGCTTTATAACGATTTCTTTGTTAATTAATAAAAATGTTTTTGACTTTCAATAATACTTACTACGAATTCTCGAGTTTGGCATCATATTCTTTGTATCGTTAAAGATATCTTACATCCAATATGTTTTCCGCGTAATGTTAATTTGAAACTCAAAGTTTGTTTTTCACTTTTATTTTCAAATTTATAAATCAACATTTTATAAATATATATACTTCTTCAGAAGAAGACTCGACTCGTCTGAGATTGAAGATCCCCATGGTTTGAGATGCTTAGTTGTCATTGGAGATGAAAGTATCAATGAAAATTTCAGATTCTTAGCTAGTGATATGAACGAGATCAGAGAAATGAGAGATTTCAACACAAAAAAGCATATGACGATTTGTTTGCCTCTGAATATGCATCCATAGCATCCATAACACTGAACTGGAGAGTAATTGATCCAATTGTTAGTGTGGAAAAATATATGTTTATTGTAGTTGATGATATAGAGAGATTTGTTCTTGAGCTATTGCCTTGAAAGAGTCCTCAAAACTGAGTGAAGATTAGTTTCAAAACCGAGTAACTTAGTTTGATAGAGTAGAATCCTCTAGTTTTCTATTTTCTTGAACCGATAATGCAGAAGTTGTACCTGCACTTCTAGAGGACTTACTTTTACATTTCACGTCAATATATATAGCATAGTATAAGAAATGTTGTAACAATTCACATAATTTTTGTTTTTTTTTTTTTTTTTTTTTTTTTTTTTTTTTTTTTTTTTTTTGTTCACCAGATTTATAAAAATTTAAAACGGTCTAGTAAGCCAAACGGGAGGAATCATTCACATAATTTTTGTTTATCTAACGAAAGGCTAATTACATGTACATTTCTCCGAGTATGTGACAACACAAGGTCTCTTTCATTTGTTAAAACCTTTTGAAATCTTTTGTTATATCGCCATAATCAGCCTTTGTTACATGCATAAGAATGGTCTAACTAAACTTTTTGTGCAAGAAACACTTCAAAGTTTTTATCAAAGAATGATAGTAAAACAATACCGCAGTTTTACATTTAACAAGAGGCAAATTCCAGAGAAGCAGATTCAACTAAGTAAAGATAAACCAATATCTTAACATAGAGGCAATAATCCAAAACAGAGTCATCATAACATTAACCAGAAACTTAAATAGCATAATCCGAAGGCGAAAACAAAAGATAACAAGAAAACCATAAAAGCAAATCCAAAGTTGCAAAACAAATTAAAAAGAGACATGCTGCATCTAACGGGATGATGATGATGCTTCAACGATCATATCTTCAAAGTCTTATCTTTTACACTAACATATCTGCCTCTTTGTTTTCAAGATAAATTAATTGTCCCGTTTCATCCAAAGTCTTCACTATTCAAAAAACAAGAAAAGTCTTCACTGTTCAGTTTCACTATTGTTTCTCAGACATTTCAGACGCAACTTGACGTATGTTTCCAATTCCTTCTTGAGACTATTCAAAGAATTCTAAGCTTGTTGGCAAAACTACTCATTTCAATTTTCACAATCAATGATTCAGAGTGTTCTTGATGAGTAATCTGCAAACAAAAAAAAGAAACTCAGTGGTCTATTATACAAAATAGAGAATGTTGAATAGATGGAAAAACTAAAGAGAAATCTAACTTGACCATCAATACACTTAACTATACTATTTAAAGAGAATGTGTTCAATACATGAGAATAGTTTAGAGAGAAAAGGAAAAGCAATTATAAACATACAGAGTCACAAAATCAGTAGAAAAGACAACTATTCCTAAACTTGTCTTATATTGGGTGATACTTCATGATAGGTTTTTCTTCTTGGTATGATCCATTATTTTCTTCAATAGACTGCGTGCAAGCCAAACAATTTTATAAGCACAAAGAAAATCAAAACAGAAACAAACGAATTGGAACCAACTCTTTGGACAGTGGCAGAATCTATTAAATTAAATAGACTCCTGTTAAGAGACAAGCTGTATTTTTCTCTTAACTGTAAACTCAAACTTGTAAGCTGGATAGTAACCCTTTATTGAAATGGAAGATTACAGAGAAATTATTGAAAGAAGAAATGTAAAGAAGCAGAGACAATGTATTCTCAGTGAGACTCATCTCACTGCCTACTCTAACCCTAGGGTTAGCCCACACTCTACAATTTCCAGATAAAAATCTCGTTCCTGTCATGCATCCACATATATATAGGCAGCAGCTTTAGGGTCTCCAACGTTCGACGCCTTTAACCATTTTTGTCATTTTCCTTTGACAGCTCAACCTTCTTTTTGCTGTCCAAAGTCTTGTCTTTACTTGACTGATCATTTTTCCTCTGTATCAGTACCATTTTCCTTGCTATTGCGTCCTTATCCTTCTTCTTTCTTGAGTAGTATACTTGCAGAGGCCTAACATTACTCCCTTCTTTAAGAAGTATCTTGTCCCCAATATCAAAACTAGGAAATTGCTGCATGAGAGTTTTGACCAAAATCCACTCGTTGTCTTCAGATGGAAAGCCACGCCAGTTGACTAAAGCTTCTAGTTGACCCGTGGTGTTATAGCGTGTATCCAAGACACGATTTGGTTCGATGGTGAGGTCCTCTGAGTGCAGCAGTGGTACCGGCAGTGGTAGAGGGGTAAGGTTTGTGCCCAAGGCTGGTTTTATCTGAGAGATATGAAACATGTTGTAGATTTTGGAATCCGGAGGAAGATGAAGACGATATGCCACCTTGCCGATTCGCTCTGTGATTTGGAATGGTCCGAAAAATTTGGAAGCGAGTTTCTGACATATACGCTTTGCTACGGAGGATTGGCGGTAAGGTTTCAGTTTAAGAAACACCAAAGTACCGACATCTAATTCCACATCCCTTCTTTTCTTATCAGCCGTACTCTTCATTATGTTCTGCGCTCGATTGAGCTGAAGCTTCACATCGTTGAGGATCCGATCACGTTCCTTGAGGGCTGTTTCTAAGTCTGCATTGGTGGTGGAGCCTGCTTTAAATCGCAGTAGCTGGGGAGGGTCGCACCCGTAGACGACACGGAATGGAGTGGTGTTAATTGCAGTATGGTGAGAAGAGTTGTACCAAAGTTTAGCCTAGGGAAGAAACTTGCTCCAAGATCGAGGATGAGTGGACGAGAAGCATCTGAGCTATGTCTCAAGTGTGCGGTTAATCACCTCCGTCTGTCCATCAGTTTTCGGGTGAAAGGCGGTGCTAAATTTCAGACGTGTGCCGGCCAATTTAAAAAATTCACGCCAAAATTGGCTTAGGAAAACCCGATCTCTGTCTGAAACGACAGAGGATGGGAAACCATGTAGACGGACGATATCTGAAACAAATTTTCCGGCAACTTCAGAGGCGGTAAACGGGTGCTTGAGTTTGATAAAGTGACCAAACTTGCTAAGACGATCAACTACCACCAATATTGCATTAGAGCCAAAGGAAGAGGGTAGACCTTCAACAAAATTCATACTCAAGTCTTGCCAAATCATATTAGGAATAGGGAGAGGCTGGAGTAAAACCGCAGGAGAAAGCGTTGACGATTTGTGTGTTTGGCACATGACACATTCAGACACAAATTTCTGGATATCCATCTTCATTCCTTTCCATTTGACCAACTGTTGGAGGCGTTTTGTGGTTTTGAGTATCCCGGAATGACCCCCTGTCTGGCTGCTATGACACTCATTTAGCAATGTTGAGATGAATCTGGAGGTTTTGGAGATGACCAAACTATTTTTGTACCATAGCCTTCCTTCCTGAATCGAGTAACCCGGTTTCATATTTTCAGCTTTGCTCAGCAACGTGATTCTAGATTTCAATTCTGCATCATCATCCACTTCCTGTAGCAGTTCGTGAGTGATCAGTGCTTGTGGAATTGTAAGAGATAGCAGCTTGCTCTGTTCGGGGGATGTGGCTTCATTGGGGATTCGCGAGAGACCATCTGCAGCTTTGTTTATTACACCCGGTTTGAATTTTATTTCGAAGTCGAATTGCAGCAGCTTATGCACCCACTTCTGGTAATCTAAAGTCACCTCTCGCTGCTCCAATAGATACTTGAGGCTGCGTTGATCCGTAGTGATGATATAATGTCGTCCAAGCAAATAGTGTCACCATTTTGTTAACGCCATGGCGATCGCCATTAACTCTCGCTCATAAGTAGATTTAAGTTGTTCCCTTGGAGTGAGACTGTAACTGAAGAAGGCTATAGGACGATGTAACTGCATGAGAACTACTCCCAATCCGGTGTTTGATGCATCTGTTTCAACCTCACGGGAAGAGAAAGAATGGGTACTTCAATCAACACTTGTTGAAGGAGATCAAATGCTGTTTGTGCTTCTACAAACAAAAAAAAACAATCTTTTTTGAGTAATGATTGGAAAGGTCTGGCCTTGATTCCATAACCTAGAACAAATCGTCGATAGTAACCGGTTAAGCCCAAAAATCCTCGGAGTTATTTCACGTTTTGAGGCGGTGACCAGTTCTTGATAACCTCCGTCTTTGAAGGGTCTGTTGCCACTCATTCTTTGGATATTATATGACCCAAGACTTCATTCATCAAAGCTTGAAATGTGGCCGGCACATTTGTTAAGCCAAAAGGCATGACGAGAAACTCATAGTGTCCGTCGTGTATGCGAAATGCAGTTTTATGTACATCTTCCTCTCGCATACGAATTTGATGATAACCGGATCGAAGATCAAGCTTCGAGATGATTGTGGCATTGTGTAATTCATCAAGAAGCTGGTGGATTACCGGAATCGGAAACTTATCCAGAATTGTGGCTCAGTTTAGTGCACGATAGTCAACGCAAAAACGCCAAGTCACATCTTTTTTTTTAACCAATAGAACTAGAAAAAGGGCTAGTGCTTGCTTGTATTATGCCAGCCTCCAACATCTCCAATACCAACCGTTTCAATAATTTCTTTATGAGCATGGGAATACCGGTAAGGACGTACCGAAATTGATGTGACGTCGGAAGTGAGGTTGATCGCATGATCACGGGTCCGAATTGGAAGCAGCCCTTGTGGTTCATTGAAGATGTTGGTGAAGTGTTGTAGCAGCTCCGTTACTGGTTGTGGTAGTTGTGACATAACATGAAGCGTCGGAGATGTGTTACGTAGGGAGACGTCTATTCCATTAGCTTGCATGTGGTAGTTCGGTCTTCCTCGTCTCCAAGAAAATATTGTCTTGTGTAAGTTCTTTTCTCCCCATAGTGTAACCACTTTGTTGTGGTGAAGGAAACTTAGTTCGTGTGTCTCCCAATTGACATGACACGGACCAAGAGTTCGTAACCATGCAATGCCCAAGATTACGTCGGCGTCTCCTAACTCGAGTGTGGTGAAGTCAGCTCGAAATGTGGCGCCATGAAGAGTGAATTCGATGTCACGACACACACCCAATCCCTTTGTTGTGATGCCTGCCAAGCTTGACCTCTAGTTCGGGTCTTACTTGCATTTAAAAGCGAAGGCTACGCACCGTATCAGGAGAGATGAAGTTATGAGTTGCTCCACTATCCAACATTATGATACACAGAGTTTTAACTCAATTAAATTACTGCAAGTGCACAGACAATCGCAATAGTATAAGAGGAATCGAATCCACAGAGACCAAGGTTACACTATGATTTTGTGAGATTTTTAAATAAAGTTAAGACAGAATATGAGGTTGTTTTGGTGACAGAGTTGCAAGCAAGTAAAACGATGTAAATTCAATAATTAAAAAGCACTAGACTAGGGTATTTCTCCGGTATTCAGAGATGAAACTTGAGCAACTATTCAGGATTAAATTCAGCACAAGTCTAGAACTCGAATATAAAAATAAGAACAACCCACTCTCGTGGCGCTGAACTCTCTATCTAACAGCCTAAATACCTAAACTCTCGTTTGGACTTAGGGATGAAGATAAGAATTAATGTATTAATTCAATATGTTCACAAGCAACCGCACCAACTCTCGTCGCCTACGGATGAGTGCTCACCAATGTCTTTTCTAGCAACCTAAAACACTCTCATGAATAGGTTTAACCTAAGATCATAGATTAAGTGATCAGTTTAATCTAGGCATTGAGTTTAACAAATGGCGAAGACAGTAAATATATGGATCCTATCTGTGCTCAACTTATCAAATCATGAATACCATCGAAAACCCTAATCTAGTTAATGGAACTACTCAGCCATGGAAGAACAAATCACAACAATGGATGAAAAGGAATTCATGAATGGTATTGAAATAGAATAAGGTTCAGAATTCTTCTCAATCAAAGTAGTGGTTGATCCTCTGGATCTTACAAGCATGAATCAAAATAATATCTCCAAAGTCTGATGGGAAATTAAGAGAAAACAGGAAAACGATGTCACAGAGAAATTGGAAATCTATCTCCTCTTCAGAGTATGACTCTAGGGCTCGTCCTTCTGCTCTTTTTCTACAGGCGGCTTCTCTCTCCTTTTGTCCACGTCAGCACGCCCAAAATTAGGTAAAAAGTCGAAACCCTTATTAATTATTCGGAGCACCCAGGCGAGCATGTGCTCCCGAAACCGGATTGGGTGCTCCGCGTCTGGATTGTGCTCTATAGCTGCGATTTCACCCCTTTTTGCTCCAGAAGCTCAATTAGCTCCAGTCCATCAAATCCATGCTCCAAGACTTCATTTTAACCTGATAAGACTCAAAAACGACTCGAAAGACACAAAAAGACTCAAAAAGGACTAGTTAGTATAAGCTAAAATCCTAACATATCACATTACAATCACCTCATGATGGCCAATCATTGCCCTTAATTTTGTAGTCCTCAGAGAAGGGATACCTAGAAATGTGTTGAGAGATAACGCCATCATCGTTGGCTTCTCCGTAACAGCGTCCTTAGTGTCCTCTTCCGGTGGTTCTAGCATTTCAATGATTGTTGAATTTGGGACCTCCAGCTCATAGCCATTTACTACAGTAAGGAGTTGTAGAAATCGTTGTGGGCATACCTTCCAATGCTCCCGTGTGTACTTTGCGTCGCATCGAAAGCAAAGACCCTTACGTTTCTTTTCCTCCATTTCACGATCATTAGTGTATCTTGGTCTGGTTGTTTGTTTGGTGTGATCGTTGCTGGTGCTAGGAAGGAGAGGCAACTCCTTGGTCTTCCATGTGTGCGTGTATGGTTTGTAATCACCTCCACCTCTTGTTCCCTTAATGTCACGGTTCAGCTCCTTTGCAATCATTCTAGACAAGGTACCAGCTTCCATTGACAAAGCATGTCCCATCATTTCTGCCAATGATTGAGGTTTCATGATCACCACCATTTCCCTCACAGATTGTTTTAAACCATTAAGAAATATTCCTTGGAGTTGATTGTCGTCCAGGTTATGAATTTGCGAAGAGAGATCATCGAAATGGGCCACAAAATCATCCACTGACCCAACCTGTTTTATTGCAAAAAGGCTTTGACTGGTTCCTTTGCTTGTCATATCTCCAAACCTTAGGGAAGCCTTTTTGTGAAATCTTCCCAACCCCTAAATAGGTCACGACCCATGTCAGCATTGAGCCACCCAATGGCCTTCCCTTCCAAACTCATTGAGACTAAGTCGATCTTATTCTGGTAAGTGTACCGGCCTAAGCGAAAAAAACGATCAACTTTGGAGAGCCACCCGAACGCGTTTATCCCATCAAAGATTGGAACTTCAAGTTTCTTGGTGTAGTTTTCGAGGGTTTGAGTGATTGTACGGTCGCCGTCGTTGTGGTCGGAGGTCTGTAAAGTCGGTGGCTTTTGCACATTTGGTGACGGATCTGAGTCGATGACATCGTGTATCAGCTGTTTTTCCTGTCGTCGGAACATGGAGTAGTCGTCCGGAAACGGACTTTCTTGTCTCATCGGAGATTGTGCCGGAGTTTGTAGTGCTCTGGCGACAGTGGCTTCGACCATCCTAGCGAGTTTGGCGTCCAGTCCTTCGATGGTGCGACGGAGCGTGTCGACGGAATGAGTCAGATCTTTGTTGTTCTTCTCGTTATCATCCAGCCGGCGAAAGATCTCCTGAGTGTTTAGCTCTGTTGCCATGGAAGTTGTCAAAGACGTGTCGGAGGTTGCGCTGGCCTCCGGAGGATTCGGCATGGTCGCTTAGTTCTGGCTCTCACCGCACCAGTTGTTAAGAGACAAGCTGTATTTTTCTCTTAACTGTAAACTCAAACTTGCAAGCTGGATAGTAACCCTTTATTGAAATGGAAGATTACAGAGAAATTATTGAAAGAAGAAATGTAAAGAAGCAGAGACAATGTATTCTCAGTGAGACTCTCTCGACGAGATCTCACTGCCTACTCTAACCCTAGGGTTAGCCCACACTCTACAATTTCCAGATAAAAATCTCGTTCCTGTCATGCATCCACATATATTTAGGGTCTCCAACGTTCGACGCCTTTAACCATTTTTGTCATTTTCCTTTGACAGCTCAACGTTCTTTTTGCTGTCCAAAATCTTGTCTTTACTTGACTGATCATTTTTCCTCTGTATCAGTACCATTTTCCTTGCTATTGGGTCCTTATCCTTCTTCTTTCTTAAGTAGTATATTTGCAGAGGCCTAACAACTCCTTAGTAGAAGCTCCTATGCTATGTGTCACAATTGATGTTATTTGATTTTTGGGTCACCTGAAAACGTCTCTCCAGCTGGGGAGACATTGAAGACTCTGCATGTCCTCCATTATAAGTTATAACTGGCAAAACTACTCATTTCAATATTCACGCAATCAAAGATTCAAAGTGACATCTTGTGTTCCTCCTGAGTATCCGAGGCAGAGCAAAGCAGAGGTTTCTTAAGTGGTCCTTCACTCAATCTGCAAAAGAAATAAATCTATTGTAGAAAATAGTTTTTGATTGATCCGAAAAAAGAATTGGGAGCTATATATCATGTTCAATTCATGCTTAATGCTTACCTGCAGTCGATTCCAATTTCTCTCTGTGTCTTCACAACTGTCTCAACACACGCTTCACTGTGCTCAGTCTTATTAACCAAATTGTCTTCATCTGATTCACAAACATGTGGAAGTTGGTTCTCCGATAATGAATATTCATCCAACAGTCGTATACCCCATCCTTTTGCTTTGAAGGTATTGTCATTCCAGTCATATGAATCTGCACATCCACGTGATCATAGTTCCGTTAAGCTAGAGGAGCATTATCTTCGTTTAGAGGGATACGACAGTCTAGTATAGTTAACATATTTTGCCTTCCCTCCCGAATTTTCTTGTAAAATTCGAGCCTTCTTCCTCCATCCCCATGCTCCATTCATGGACCCTGTTCGACATTTTTTTTTCATTTTCCTTTTTTTTTTGGGTTCAAAATGATAGGGATTGGAGGCAGGGCAAAGCCGAGGTTTCTTGAGTGGTCCTTCACTTAATCTGCAAAAGAAATAAATCTAGTGATCTATTGTAGTAAATAATATCATGTTCAATTTATGCTTAATGCTTACCTGCAGTCGCTTCCAATTTCTCTCTGTCTCTTCACAACTGTCTCAACACACTCTTCACTGTGCTCAGTCTTATTTACCAAATTGCCTTCATTTGATTCACAAACATGTGAAAGTCGGTTCTCCGGTAATGAACATTCCTCTAACAGTCGTATACCCATCCTTTTACTTTGAAGGTTTTGAACATTGCTAGAGGTGTAATATGAATCGTCATATCCATATGATCGTAGTTCCGTTGAGCAAGAGGAGCATTATCTTCGTTGATATGACAGTCCACTATAGTTAACGCATTATCAAAGCTGCTGCTCCCAAATCTGTTCAAATATGTAGGAACATCAAAGCTTCTGCTCTGAAATCTGCCTTTGACCTCACAGTTTACCTCAAAATATACTCTATACCCATCACTAATGCTACGTACTCCATTCTCAACATTAGCTACCACTACTGCACCAACCCTAAATCTGAAGAATGGTTGGGAGAGAGGGATGTGAAGTAGAGGAATGGTCAGAGATGAGCTTCCAGTGGTACGGTGAGTGAAATATGATGGCACTTCTTCCCCTGACATTATGATGCTCTTGAAAATCCATGATTGTTGGGGAAGAAGGACAGTTTCTGGATCCAAGTTGAAGCATTCAATGAAACGGAGATCGAATCGAAACGAATATTGTTGGTGAAAGACAGTTTCTGTATCAATATTGTCACTTGGATAGCCACTCAAATCAACTCCAGTCAATGCCCCACAATTTGAAAACTCAACAATCATAAGATGTTTGAGTTTAGAAATGTTTAGGGATACACATTTTAGCTTGCTGCATCCTCTCATAAATAGGTATCTGAGATTAGAGAATTTCTCGATCCTCCAAGGAACCTCTTCAATCCCTGTTTCTTCTAGATTGAGCCATGAGATGTTAGTTGAGATTTCAGGAAAGCTCCTCAACCGTGAGCATCCATCGAATACAAGCTTACTGAGAGATTGTAAGTTGATTCCGGAGGGCAGAGTCTCCAGATTTCTGCAGTTTTTGATGTCCACCAATGATATGCTCAAATTAATACCCTATGATGATACTAAAGCAGTTGCTGCAGTAAAGTTAGGGGTCGAACACAAGAACTCAAGAAAACTCACGCAATAGAGGAAAGATGCAGATTGTGCTAAGCAAACAAATGATTGAATAGAAAACAAATGATTGAATTAAACTTAGGTTGATTTATATGGGAGGAAACTAGGCTCAGGGAAATTCTCAGGAAATCAATGATAGATAACAATTAATCAATTAAGGTTCAATTCAATTAAGCGCCGTTCTCGAACTCAAACACGAAAGTATAGTTAACCAACTGTCGTTGCGAAAACTAACTAAGTCTAAAGTCTAAAATTCCAAATCTCTTTGCAAATCCTACACAGTAAACCAGCAATCAATTCAAGTTTGATATGTTCACAATTCGATTAAACCAAATCTCTTTGCAGATAATCCAATTACTCACCCTAGGTTTTATCAGATTACTCAATTGCACTGTCGTGCCTAATCGATTAATCTAGGTTCTATGTTCTAAGTGATCAGGTTAGAAATAGCTTTGAGAACAACCTATGGTGAAGAACATTTCAGATTTTGAACCCTAACAAATCAATCATCATAAATCAGAGAAATCCATATGAGAAAACCCTGAACCTAAAAAGAGACTACTCAGACATGATAGATGAAACAAATACCATAACTGAATAAATCATGAAATTAAATATAACAAAAGAATAAAAACAAGGGTTCGGGATCTTCTCTATGATGAACAAAGTCTTGGATCCGTCTCCCTCTCAAAAGCTCTCAAATCTCAATGGTGGCTCAATAATAATAGTGAAAAGTAAAAGTCTGAAGTCTCCTTGACCTAATGACTAAAAACTACTTAAATAGGTCTAAAAACACGAGCTGGGCCTCTTTGTAAATAAGGGAAAGTATTGGGCTTCTTATGGTGAGAATTCTCTTCCTTGGATATCTCTCTATCCCGCGTCAGTCGTCGGTATCGATAGATACCGGGATGGTGTCGATCGATACTCAGGCTTCAAAACGGGTACTTTCTTCGGTTTGCTCCAAAAAGGCTCCAAATGTCTCCAAAATCTCCAATTTCGTCCCAAACGTGCTAAAACCTGAAAAGACTCTAAAATGATAGAAAAAGCACTAGAAAGACTCGATAAAGCGACTTATATCATGGCTAAAAACGGGTAAAATCCATGATATATCACGCCCCCAGACTTAGCCTTTTGCTTGCCCTCAAGCAAAACAGAAAACTAAGTTAGAGAAAGAGGTTTGAAAAACCTTAGAGATCTGACCTCTTACCGAAATCGCTATAATGATCCTTTTTCCCAAGCGCCCACTGCTGCCTGATCAGCTCGAGATCTAACCACCATGTACTTCTCCGTAGGAACCCCAACTTCCCAAGATTTCACTTACTATCTCACACCAATATTCATCCAAGCTCTCATCGCCAGTTTCATCGCTGCAATCGGTGTTCAAGAACTTTCTAGATTCTTGCCCATACAATATCATAGCTAAGGAACCATTTATTCAACAACATTTATTGCTTTCCGGTATTCTTCATCTCCCGCACTTATTTCATAATCAGTTCTCATTAGATTTCAACTGCGCAGGTTTATTTGAACAGCATATACAAATCAAGGTCCGAAACGCGAGTATTGATAGTGTTTCTTACCGAATCCCGGTTCTTACCCTCTCAATGTATCAAAAGTCTTAGGTGAATAATGGGGTCATAGGAAATTTTCCTACCCCTCACTTCAGGCCTTTGTGTGATCATTCCTTATCCAAGTAGAATAATGGGGTCATAGGAAATTTTCCTACCCTCTACTCGGCGGAAATTATTTCATCTTTTATATAGATTTTACCTGTTTTAACGCAAATATGTATCCAACAATTTTCACGGGAGAGATATACCACAATTTTCAAGCATGATGGGTTCCTTAGCCAGATATGAATGATGAATCAAGCTCTAAGAACACTAACCACGTAGATGAAGTGCAAAATTTGGCTAAAGCTTGTGAAGAACCTTGATGGAGGCATAGGTGATTTCTAGCTGGTGGTTATCCCTTGGATTTTTCATTAGTCGAACTGAAACTAATCCTGTAACAGTGGTCACTCAAAAGCAAAATCGAACAACAAATTCAAGCACACAGAAAACTCTAAGTTGTTTTGACTCAATAAAACAAAATACTTTTTATCTTTTTTTTTTTTTTTTTTTTTTTTTAAAAAACAAAATAAAAAAAATTTCAATAACTACCTCCCCCAGACTTAAACAACACTGTCCCCAGTGTTTATCAAGCCCAGAGAAGGTGAAAGAAATCAAAGGACAAAACGAAATAGGTCAAGAACAAGAGGTGTTACCATAGAGCGCTGGTGTCGATCGATACCAAGGTGGTGTCGATCGATACGGAACAAGAACGACCATCCTTCTTCCGACCTGATTCGCAAGACACAACAACACACAAAAACAAAAACTCATATTTATAGACTTACCAGTGGGTTGCCTCCCACTAAGCGCTTGTTTAATGTCACGAGCTTGACTTTAACGACGGTTAGGTGATGGGTGGATTAGCCAATGGCACGATCTGTCCTGCTGGAATTTCGGCTTTCGCCCAATAATGTTTAACCCTTTGCCCATTCACAGTGAATTCGTCACCTGACGAATTAAGCAGCACTATGGCACCATGTGGTCGCACGTCCTTGATAGTGAAAGGACCTGACCAACGAGAACGAAGTTTTCCAGGAAATAAGTGCAAACGAGAGTTATAAAGAAGAACCTGGTCGTTTGGTTCGAATTGTCGTGAAAGGATCTTCTTATCATGATAGACCTTGGCTCGTTCTTTGTATAACTTCGAGTTCTCATAGGCGTGATATCTGATCTCATCGAGCTCATTCAACTGAATCAATCTCCTCTCAGCAGCAGGTTTGATATCGTAGTTGAGTAGCACAGTCGCCAGATTCCTTTATGCTCAAGTTCAACAGGGAGATGACATGCTTTCCCATACAGCAAGTGAAATGGCGTAGTCCCAGCGGTGTTTTAAAAGCAGTTCTGTATGCCCATAGTGCATCATTCAGCTTAGTAGACCAGTCCTTCCGCGAAGTACCCACAGTCTTTTCAAGAATCTCCTTGATCTGCTGTTGGAAACCTCAACTTGTCCACTTGTCTCGAGGATGATACGGTGTAGCGACACGATGATTAACCCCGTACTTCTTCAACAACCGCTCGAAAACCTTGTTGATGAAGTGATCGCCACCATCATCGACGACGATTCGCGGGATCCCAAACCGCGGGAAGATGATGGTCTTAAACAGCTTAAGAACCACCGTATGATCATTGGTTGGACTAGCAATTGCTTCCACCCACTTGGAGACATAATCAACAGCAACCAAAATGTATCTGTTCTTGTGCGACGATGGAAAAGGGCCCATGAAGTCAATGCCCCAGCAATCAAAAACTTCAACCTCAAGGATGAAGTTTTGTGGCATCTCATGTCGCTTACTGATCTTCCCTCTCCGCTGACAAGTATCACACTGAGCAACAAAAGCATTAGCATCTCTGAACATAGTCGGCCACCGTAAACCGGCTTGCACCTTAGAAACTGTCTTGAAAGTTGCGAAGTGTCCAGCATATTCAGAACCATGGCAGTGGAAGAGAACGTCCGGAACCTCGGACTCGGCCAAACATCTTCGTAAAGACCATCAGAGCAATGCTTGTACAGATAAGGTTCATCCCGGAAAACGCCGTACCTCTCGTAGAAACTTTTTCCTCTCATAAGGTGTTGTGTGATTCAGCTCGGTTTCCGTCGCTAAAGTTGGCGATGTCGGCATACCAAGGCCTGGAAACGGTTGTCACAGAATGAATAGGCGGCATAAGAACTGATGCCATCTATCGACAAAATGGTGTGATCCGTCGAAGGGTGTCGATCGATACCCAGTGGTATCGATCGATGCTGATGCTCGATCGTCGGAGAAGTCGAAATTTTTCCCAAAATCAGCCCGCGCCCTGTAGAAATGAAGTAGATGCGCTCCTCTGGTAGGTAATCATCAATAGGCACGTCCCCATCTATCTTCATTCGTGACAAGTGATCTGCAACTCCATTCTCTATCCCTTTCTTGTCCTTAACCTCGATGTCGAAGCCTTGAAGCAAAAGTACCCAACGACAGAGACGAGGCTTGAGATCTTTGTTCTTAAACAGTATCTAAGAGCAGCATGATCGGTGTGAACGACTACTTTGCTTCCAACCAAATAAGATCTAAATTTCTCAAAAGCGAACACAACTAGGAGCTCTTTCTCGGTAGTACTGTAGTTGCGTTGGGCATCATCCAATGTTCGGCTGGCATAATAAATGACATGCAGCTTCTTTTCTTTCCTCGACCCAAGACAAGACCTACAGCAAAATTGCTCGCATCGCACATGACCTCAAAAGGCGGATGCCAATTCGGAGGTTGAACAACAGGCGCGCTCACTAGCGCCGCTTTGATGGCCTTGAAAGCAGCATGACAAGCAGGGATGAAGTCAAATTGCACCTCTTTACACAACAGGCAGTAAGAGGTCGAGCAATTTTTGAGAAATCCTTCATAAATCTCCCGTAGAAACCAGCATGACCTAGGAAACTTCGGATCTCCGAAACCGACTGTGGGGTTTGCAAACTCAAGATCACCCGAACCTTGGCTTGATCAACTTCAATCCCTTTCTCTGAAACCTTATGTCCCAAAACAATCCCAGCTTGCACCATGAAGTGACACTTTTCCCAGTTAAGAACCGGATGCTTCTCTTCACATCGCCGAAGGACCTTGCATAAGTTATCCAGACAATCCTTAAATGAAGACCCATAAACAGAGAAATCATCCATGAATACCTCCATAAACTCCTCGATCATATCAGTGAAGATCGAAATCATGCATCTCTGGAAAGTGGCAGAGCGTTACATAGCCCAAACGGCATTCTGCGGTACGCAAAAGTGCCATAAGGGCATGTAAAAGTTGTCTTCCCTTGATCCTGCAGGTGAATGGGGATCTGGAAAAACACGAATACCCATCAAGAAAACAAGTGGTATGGGTGATTAGCCAAGCGCTCCAACATCTGGTCAATAAAAGGCAAAGGAAAATGATCCTTTCGTGTAGCGGCATTCAACTTTACGTAATCAATACACATCCTATGACCAGTGATAGTCCGTGTCGGGATCAACTCGTTCTTTTCATTCTTTACCACCGTGATACCGCCTTTCTTAGGCACAACATGAACTGGACTGACCCAAGAACTATCTGAGATTGCATAAATGATCCCAGCTTCTAGCAGGTTCATCACTTCTTTCCCGACAACTTCTTTCGGGTTCGGGTTCAACCGTCTCGACATTCAATCGATGACTTTGACTCATCTTCCAGTGTAGATCCTGTGCATGCATAGGTCGAGAGAGATACCTGCAATATCATCAAGAGAATAGCCGAGAGCTTTGCGATACTTGCGCAGCTTGCTCGGCGATAAAGTGACCTCCGCATTGTTGAAAGAAGAATTGACAATAACAGGATATGTCGAATTAGGGCCAATGAAAACGTACCTTAGCTCGGCTGGAAGTGGTTTGAGCTCAATCTTTGGTGCCTTTTCCTCACTCCAATCCCCAGAAACACCGACTTGTTTAGGAATTTCGCCTAAACTTTCCACTGCACACACGTGGTGTCGATCGATACCTCCCGTGGTATCGATCGCATACCGGCTCTTCACCGTCGAGGATTCTAACATAACCAGCAGCATCATCATCAAAACTCAACTCTGACCCTTCAGTATGAACCAATGCTCGCTCTAGTGGATCCTCGGATGTTTCCCAGAAAATACTCTTCTGCAATGTCACCGAATGTATCGACACGTAAGGTTTGCCCGTCGATGGTTGGTCGTTTCATGATTTTCTCCATGCTGAAGGACATTACCAAATCACCAACGTTCGTAGTAATTTGTCCATTCTTTGCAGTCTATCGAGCACCAGCAGTAGCAAGGAATGGTCTCGCCTAGGATAAGAGGATCCTTAGGCTCGGCATCGTACTCCAACACGATGAAATCAGTAGGAATCAAGCAATTTCCAATCTTAACAGTACATCTTCAAGAAGCCCCTCTGGTAGACGTCTGAACGATCGCCGCAAGGACTAATGAAATCCGTGTAGGCTGGTAATCACTCATTCCCAATCTCTTAGCAATGGAGTGCGGCATAAGATTCACACTTGATCCAATATCACAAAGAGAGCGCGCAAAACGCTCCGTGAAAGCGGTGCAATCCAACACAAAACTACCTGGATCTGGAAGTTTCTTAGGGATCGTGTTGGTGAGAATAGCACCGCACTCGGCTGAAAGCATAGCGACACCTTCACCGAGACCGAAGTTGCTGGATACCATCCGCTTCACGTACCTTCGAATGCGGGAGAAGTCTTGATAGCATCAACAAAAGGAAGCTCAACTACCACCTTGTCTAACATAACCTTGCATCTAGCATTTTCCCATTCCTTTTTGGTCAGCTTAGGAGTGATAGGATAGGGCAACTCGGCTTGTAAACCCTTTCCTTGACAGGTTCAGCGTTTTCCTTGGGTGTCGTCTCGGTATCGATCGATCTTGGTAGAGTGTCGATCGATACTCTGGATTTTCAGCATCCCACTCGTCGTTTCCGCAAGATCGACGGAATTTTCAGCTATTGGAGCTTGCTCAACTCCGATTCTACCACTTTACCACTTCTCGGACTTATGGCATTGATGTGGGCTCTTGGATCTTCAGTCTTTCCTGGTAGAAACCCCTCTTGTCTTTTCACAAGAAGCTGCGGTCTGAAGCAATCTGAGTTTCGAGCTTCTTCGCGACAGATTCAACGCCTCAATCTTGCCATTCAGGTCGATATACAAGTTATCCAGCTTCCCATTAAACTCTCCAGTCATCCTTTGTTGTCCCTGCAGAATCTGTTCCAAAAAGATCTCTGTCTTACTCTCTGTAGACCTCGGAGAATGCGGTTGGTAAGATGAATTACCGTATTGGCGAGTAAAGTCATTGCTCTGAAGTGGTTTTTGGGCGAATTGTGTGGCACCAAAACCAGATTGGTTACCACCACATTTGTAACCACCTTGCTGATTGTTGTTGAGGCTTCTGTTATTGTTGTAACCAAATCGCTGACCCTGAAAACCAGAACCACCAATGTAGTTAACATCCTCTGTCTCATCCTCAATGTTCTCTACTTCCTCAGCAAAATGTACAGCCTTCTTCGTTTTCCCCACTAAGATGTTGTGCATCGTGTCCAGCTTCGCCTGAACCTCAGCAATCTGCGAACCGTCAGCAACACTAGCAAGCCGTTTCCGCTCAAAATCAGCATTCTTAGTGCTATTGCTAGACGCCAAGTTTTCAATCAGCTTCACAGCATCAGTGGGAATCCTAGTGTTGAAGTTCCCGTTGCTTGCAGAATCCAGTGCCATCTGATACCGCCAATCAATTCCTCTGTAAAAGATCCCGAGCACCGAACTTGGATCGAAACCGTGATGAGGGCGTCTCTCGATAGGATCTGAATCGCACCCAAGCAGCCTTGAGTGCTTCGTTGGACCTTAAGAAAATTGAGAGAGCTTGTTCTGAGCTCCTCCGATCTCGCATCGTCATAGAAATTGTTCAGAATGCGTTCTTGGTCTCATTCCAAGTAGCGAGAGATCCGGAGGCAAGCTTCAGCCCGATAGCCGCTTCTCCACCAAGAGAGTATGGGAAGAGCTTACAAAAGAGATATTCTGTGGCACTCCATTGTACTTCATGCTAGTGACCAAGTCCTCGAATTTCTCGATGTGATCCATAGGGTGCTCATGAGAAAGACCGGTGAAAGGGTGTTGTCCAACAAGAGCGAAGTGAGCTTCAGCTCAAAGTCATTCCTCTGGAAAGTTGGAATACGGATCATTGCTCGATTGGCATAGAATTGATCCGGTCGGTTGTAATCGCTAAGTGTCCGTTCGGCAACAGCTTGGGGTTGTTGTGGAGGAGGTAGTTGTCCACCTTCCTCATCATGCACCAAACCTTGTGGAAGATCCATCTCAACCGTAGTTCTTTTCCTTGTTCGACTCGTGCGTTCAAGCTCGCTAGCTCTGAGTTGGAGAGATTGATCAGTGATGTGTTCTTCGTTCTCCTGGTGGTACGCTGATGCATACACTGAAAATCAAAAGAAAACGAGAAGATAAGTAACCAAAATTTAAAAAACAGACGTTCAAGATCGATCGATACCAATGGAGTATCGATCGATCTCGACGACGAACTTAGACAAAATCGACAACTAAAATTCTAATGGTGAATTTTTAGAGTCCCTAAGAATACGCCAAATTTGATATGCTCAAATTAATACCCTATGATGATACTAAAGCGATTCTTTGCAGTAAAGTTAGGGGTCGAACACAAGAACTCAAGAAAACTCACGCAATAGAGGAAAGATGCAGATTGTCTTAAGCAAACAAATGATTGAATAGAAAACAAATGATTGAATTAAACTTAGGTTGATTTATATGGGAGGAAACTAGGCTCGAGGAAATTCTCGTGAAATCAATGATAGATAACAATTAATCAATTAAGGTTGATTCAATTAAGCGCCGGTCTTGAACTCAAACACGAAAGTATAGTTAACCAACCGTCATTGCGAAAACTAACTAAGTCTAAAGTCTAAAATTCCAAATCTCTTTCGCAAATCCTATACAATGGCAAAGAATCAATTCAAGTTTGATATGTTCACAATTCGATTAAACCAAATCTCTTTCAGATAATCCAATTGCTCACCCTAGGTTTTATCAGTTACTCGATTGCACTGTCGTGCTGTCGATTAATCTGGGTTCTATGTTAAGTGATCAGGTTAGAAATAGCTTTGAGAACAACCTATGGTGAAGAGCATTTCGCATTTTGAACCCTAACAAATCAATCATCATAAATCGAGAAATCCATATGAGAAAACCCCGAACCTAAAAGAGACTACTCGTACATGATAGATGAAACAAATACCATAACTGAATAAATCATGAAATTAAATATAACAAAAGAATAAAAACAAGGGTTCGGATCTTCTACATGATGAACAAAGTCTTGGATCCGTCTCCCTCTCAAAAGCTCTCAAATCTCAATGGTGGCTCAATAATAATAGTGAAAAGTAAAAGTCTGAAGTCTCCTTGACCTAATGACTAAAAACTACTTAAATAGGTCTAAAAACACGAGCTGGGCCTCTTTGTAAATAAGGGAAAGTATTGGGCTTCTTATGGTGAGAATTCTCTTCCTTGGATATCTCTCTATCCCGCGTCAGTCGTCGGTATCGATCGATACCGGGATGGTGTCGATCGATACTCAGGTTTCAAAACGGGTACTTTCTTCGGTTTGCTCCAAAAAGGCTCCAAATGTCTCCAAAATCTCCAATTTCGTCCCAAACGTGCTAAAACCTGAAAAGACTCTAAAATGATAGAAAAAGCACTAGAAAGACTCGATAAAGCGACTTATATCATGGCTAAAAACGGGTAAAATCCATGATATATCAAACAACTCCAGTTGATTGAGATTTTGAAATGAGGAAGGAAGCTCCACCAAACTTGGGATATTTTCGAGAAACAATTCCGTCAAAGTGGGAGACAGAATCGCCTGCAGGAAGGGCGGAAACGGCTGAACCAAATAAACAATTTATAGATGTTAAACAAAATCTCCAATAATACTTTTTACTTTTAAGGTTTTTCAGTTGCAAATTACTGTGATTTTAAGTGTAATTACATTAAATTTAGAAAATAAACCTTTAAAAGAAAAGCATAACATAACTATCCCACTAGTATTTCCTATATATTATTTGGAGAATACACTTATAAATAAACCTTACAGAATGTTAATAATTACATCACATTGCCATTACATTTAGGAACAAATTAAAATCTCTCATTAAGAGTATTTTAGTAAATTAATTATTATGTGATCATTTAATTAAATATCAAATTAATTATTTCTAATTTTCGTTTTAAATAATTTATTTATTTTTATTTTTTGAAAAAAAATAAAAAATATAATTTGTGAAGATTTTATTGATTTAATTAAACACACTAATTAAATTAAGAGATTTAATATAGATTAAGATTTTTTGGAAGATTTTATGGAAGAATTTAAACCGATTTAATTCTGTTTTTAGGTGCTAACAAAAATTAGATATTATAAAAATTGATATTATAATTTTCATAAAGTTTTGGAAGAATTATAATTTTCTAATATCCTGATTTTATAATTTTTGGATATTTTCGATAATTGCAATTTGTCCGTGCTATAGAACGGGATATATCATAGTTATAAAGTTAAAAAAGAAGACTATTATTTTTGAACAATCTCATCTAGCGTAATATCAAATTAATTTAAAATGAGTTAAAATTAATAAAATAAAATATGAATAAAGATATATTAACATTCTCATCGAGCAATCGAAAATTCATTCCTATTAGTTCATTGTTTTTTTCAATTTTTGTGTTTTCATTTATGACTACATCCGATTACATTTATAAAATACAAAATAAGTAAAACTATATTAATATTTTCATCAAGTAATCATTATTCTTATCATATAAGCTCGTTACCTTTTTTTTGATTTCATTTACGAATAATAAACATTATGTTAAATAACTTTTATTGTTATTTTGAACATCAACATTCATTGTTTATTGGTTAATATACATGTCAAATGAATTAAAAAAATAAAATACATGTGAAAAACTAATTGACCGATAACACATTTAAAGTTAGCATGTAAATATATTTTTTTTCTATTTTTTGTTAGTTTTCTTTTTGCTTTTTATATTATTAATTTTCAATTTCAACATTCATTGTTTATAATATCCATGCTAAATGATTTTTTTTTTAAAAATTGATACATGTGAAAATGTAATCGACCAATAACAAACGTAAAATTAGCATTTGTAAATTTTTTTATTTGTTAGTTTTCCTTTTTAGTTTTTTCAAATTTTTTTATGTTTTCACTTACGAATAAAAAACGCTATATTATATTGATAAATACAATTTTCATCCAATTAAATTAATGTCAAATAAATTATATTTTTATTTTCAATTTCAACATTTATTGTTTATTGGTTAATATCTACGCTAAATAAAATTTTAAAAAATGATACATGTTAAAATCTAATTGACCAATAACACACGTAAAATAAACATGTATAAATAATTTTTTTTTTTGGTTAATTGTCTTTTTGGTTAAGGAAAATAAAAGTTTTGTTTAGATATAGAAATGTAAATTAGTATATGTAAATATGTTTTTAATTAGTTTTAATATTTCATTAAGAAAAAAGGTTAAAGTTTTTGATACGTGTCAACATCTCATCAATAGACTTGACGTGTGTCGCGATCGTGTAAATGACTAATTTTGAAACCAAGCTTTTTATAAAAAGATTACTTTTCAATCATATTAAATTATTTAGAAATAAAATGAAATTAGTGTTTTAAACAAAATTAGAGTCAGCAACAATGAGATTTTTTCTTTTTATAAAAGTGTTAGTTAGAGAGGTTGGAGAAAACGTTAAGTTTAGAATTACATACCTTCACTCCTTCCCATTGTTTCGCATCACTCTCTTCATTTATTATCTCAAGCATAAAGAGATTCTCGAGATGTAAATTAGAAGGGAATTCTTCAATGTTTGTATCCGATAGATTGAGATGTGAGATGTTGGTTGAGAATTCGGGAAATGTCCTCAACTGTGAGCAAAATTGGAAGTTGAGGTAGTAGAGAGATTTGAGGTTGAAGCCCATCGGAAGAATTTTCAGACTTTTGCAGTATTCCATGTCCAATTTCAACAGTTTATTGAGATTTCTTATAGAGGAAGGAAGCTCCACCAAACTCATGCATTCCCCAAGATGAAGTGTCTCGAGATTAGTAGCCATGGAAAGATCTGGAATATCTTTCAGGTATATAGATCCCCGCATATCCATTTTCTTTAGACATGTAAGCGACTGTACTCAACAAAAATTAAACACAGATCTCAGTAGAAATTACACATCACATGACATGATTGTCATCCAAAAACTAAAATAAGCATATTGTGACCTCCCTCATTAATAATAACATAAGAAATTATTCACAAAACTTACCACAACTCCTTCCCACAGCTTATGTAGATTGCTATTCTGCATTTTGAGATTGACAAGGTTTTCAAGACGAATATTAGAAGGCATACAGCTCATTGGATATTCGGCCCAACTCAATAGCTTGAGTCTAGGGGGCAAATAGTCGAAACTTTCAGGTAAGTGCAATCTGCCTTCTTTTCCAAACTTCGTTGAATCAATTTCTAAGAAACGGAGATTACGCATCCCTTTGAAGGCACTCTCATGTACATGCAACTCATCAATCTCACTTGTATCCAGTGATATACCTAAAACCTTTTGAGTACCCTGAAAAATATAATATTAATGAGAAAGAGACAAACCAATACAATTAATCTTTTATCAAATGGCATTCTCTAAACCTCATAAATGAGTTATGAAAGGACCACAAATTAAAAAAGAACTTACAATGCCTTCACTGAGTACATAAAAAATATCATTTGGATCCACCAGAAATTCTCGTTCTCCAGGCTTGTCAATACTCTGTGTGCGAACAATTTTTCTGCCCATTTCTTGTAGCAAACGGTGCATCACCACATGATCCTCTCTGACATGAATGAGGGACTTATCCACTAGATGTGTCAACCCAATACTAACACCCAAGTTACTATCTGCGAGCAACAACTTGATGTCTTTTACTCCCACATAATTGAAAAGACATGCGATGTGACGGAATATAATTTTATCTTCTTCTCTATCTAACCCATCATAGCTGACTCTCAATGTATTCCCAATTTTTCCATCGAGAACACTTTGAAGTGTTGGCAACAGATGCATCCAATACTCCTCATCCCTATCCCGTAGATATGAACCCAAAACATTAAGACCCAAAGGAAGATTACCCGCATGTCTTACAACATCAACTACAAGCTTCTCAAAACCGTCAGGTGGGGAGTTGTTCCTGAAAGCCGATTGACATAACATCTCTTGAGCGCGCTCTTCAGATGGGAGACTAACTTCATAAATATGATCAATCCCATGAGCCCTTAAGAAGTGCTTATCATTTGTAACCACAATGATTCTGCTCCCATATCCAAACCATTGAGTTTTACCCACCAAAGTATCTAGTACCACTTGATCATCCAAATCATCAATGACGATGAGAACTTTCTTGTGCTTTAGCCTCTCTCCGAATGCATCTAGATGATCTATCTTTATGTCCTTTGTCCCGAGAATTTCCGATAGGAAATGATTTTGTAAATGCAACTTCATGTTGGGGTCGTCCGGATTGGCTCTACGATAGATTTCTTTACTCTTATATAAAAAACCCTCATCTATGAAAATGCTACCTTGGAAGTGTCGAGAAAGTCGTTTAAACAAAACTCTTGCAATGGTAGTCTTACCAGTCCCCGAGGAACCCCATATACCAACCATTCTCACTTCTTCAGATTCCAATTGCAACAATAAACTCATTTCAGCGATATGAGCTTCAATGCCAACAAGGTCCTCAGAATCATTGGATGAAGTTAAAAGCAGTTTACCCAAAACATCATTGGCGATTTCTTCAATCATTTTTGCTTCGTCATCCCTAATAAGGAGAAAACGATGATTTAGCAGATATGAAATAACAATATATTCAAGATTACTTCAATATCATACCAGGTCGCAGAATGAAATCCAAGCATATTAGCAACATCAGTCAACGCTTTCTTCCACTGATTTTGCACTTCCTCTGTATTTTTCTTGCAAGTCTCTTGAAAGATCCTTCCAAAGTGATCGGTTTGATTCCTCACATGGGAAGGATCCAAACCGTAGAAAACTGGTATGACAATATTATCCTTACAATTAACGATCTCCAGCAACTCGTTAAGACACCAGCTTGAAGAAGCGTAGTTTTTGGAGAAAATGACCACAGCGATCCTCGAAGTCCTGATCGCTTGTACAAGCTCGGGCCAGAGGGAGTGGCTTCTCTCGATCTCATTGTCTTTGAAAGCACTGATCAATTTCCGATCGAGCTCCTTGAGAAAGTGGCTACGGAAAGTGACGCGGACGTCTTCCCCTCTGAAGCTCAAGAAAACATCATATACCCAATTGAGAGACGAAGATGAAGAAGCCATAGAGAGAGAGAGAGAGAGTGTGTGAGAGAGAGAGTGTGAGAGACTGAGAATAAAATCAGACGCCACTTCACCATTGTTTCTGGGACATTTCTCTTGCCAACTTGACTTAATCACGGCCACACAAGTCTTATCTTTTACTGTTCAAAAAACAAGAAAAGTCTTCAGTGTTCAGTTTCACTATTGTTTCTCAGATATTTCAGACGCAAATTGACGTATGTTTCCAATTCCTTCATGAGACTTTTCAAAGAATTCTAAGCTTAGCAATTTGCTCGTGTGAAAATGAGGAAATACTACAGCAAAGAAAGACACAGTCTCACATTTTAGCTTCATTTAAGGATTTAAAAGTTTAGAGTGGAGACATGTTGAATTTGTTACACACAAGTCACAACGATTGAATTTTAGATTATTCGATATAACATTTCTGAGAAGCTCTAGTCTGAAGCAGAGACATCTATGGCCTAATGCTTATTATCAATCCAATGTGATCTTATTATCAAAATGTTTTTCCAATTAATCTTGAAAATAAAGACATAAAAGATATCGAAAGTGTTCAGTTCATGACTAATGCTTATTGCTTAATTACATTATTCAACTTCCGTAGTCTCTCTGACTCACCACTAATCTTTCTCTTTGCAATTCTGCGTAGATATCCAGCTTATCAAATCGGGTTTTTGTATGAGTTTACTCATATAATCTAAGTGTTGCAGAATGCTTTTTGTCTTCTTCTTGAACATGTCTTTAATAATCAATTCTTATACTTTTCAATGAATTAATTTTCCTCTGTGTTGTGTTCTTAAGGCCTCTATGTAAATGTTCCAGTAACTGTTATCCATATGGTATTTTAATGAATTACTTTTGTTTGTCTGAAACACAGATATTCATATGGTAACTATGTAACTCTTGAATAGGTTCTTAATTAGATGCTCCTTTATAGTGTCTGACTGACCTTGAAAACGAATTGTGAGATATAAATTGTTATATGTTCATTACATGCTTAATGCTTACCCGATTTGCTTCTTGCTTCTCTGTGTTTCTACATTGCTGTCTCCAGATTCTTTGCTAAGTTGAGTCTCGTTAACCATATTGTCGTCATCGGCTTCACAAACAACCGGAAGAGTCGTATACCCCATCCTTTTAAAAAGGAGGTAGAGTCATTCCTATTACATAAATGAAAGTGTACATCCACGTGATGGTAGTTTACTTCAGCTAGAGAAGCATTGTGTTCGTTTAGAGGGATAGAGCACTCAAATATAAGGAGTATACCACCCTTCTCATACGTCCAAGACCAACTTTGTCGATCATGGGAATAAAAGTGTTTCCCGATTCTATCTTTGAACCGACAAGATATGTCGAAGTCAAATTTAAAACGACCACCGAGAGAAGATTTGGGATCAACTAAGCCACAAAGCATTAAATATAAAGACCTATTGAGAGGGAGAGGTGTGAATTAGAGGGATATTGGTCAGAGAGGTTCCAGTAGTGCGGTAAGTGAAATATGAAGGCACTACTTCACCTGACAACCTCATGAACTTGGAATCTTGTGTATGAAGTATCGGTGGAGACAGATATAATCAAATCCTAGATATATGATATTTAAATCAGCAAAAGTCCTCAAAATATTATTTAAGTAATAATTCTCTTGATTCATTTCCTAATTCTATCTGTTTGTCTGGTCGGGACGTTTAGCGTTAATCATCATTTTATCCATTGATTTCTTCCTCAAACCTCTCATCTTCTCTACGAATTTATAGCGCTATAAACATCGAAACTTGTATGTTCCTGGAGGAATTCGTAAGTTTCCTTCTCATCATCAAAATAATTCTTCATTTTTATAGCTCTAAAATCGATCATACCTCGTAGCAGAAAGATCTCATCTAAGCTGATCCTAATAAGTATACTATAATAAGGAGTATTATTAAGGCATGTTTTTCAAATTAAGAAATTTTCAATAAGAAAAAGGTATTAATAAGAATGACAACCCTAATTTGCATTTTAGAATATGAAAGTAATCACGATGTTTTCAAACTATGTAAATGTGGCCTTTAAAACTTAACGATATTAAATCACAAATAATATCTTAAAGATATTTATTTTCTAGTTAGTTACGAGAATCTAACAAATACATTGTGTTGTAAAAAAATTGATATCAGAATTGAAGATCTTGGATTCCGATATATCCCGTAAGAAGATTACAAAAAAGATCTATAGATTACTCTATAAACACGCCAATGATAAATATGAGTAAGACTTTAAAAAAACCATTGACTAAAGTTGAAGTAAATCCGGAAAATTAATTAATGATTTTAGATTGTTGAATAAAATAAGTAATGCTTTAATTATGCAAATCTGAGAACGCATATTATTTTATTTTTCACGTGGTTGAGTATTTAATCCCCTATATATTATTTGGGAAGTACATTTATGATTTAACCTTATAAAGTGTAAAAAATTACATGTGAATACCATTAGAGTTAAGAACAATTAAATAAATTTTGAAAAGGTTAGTTTAGTCTTATTCTATTTAGAAATTTATTTATGGAATAAATATATTTATGAAAATCGAATTTCCTAAAAAAATGGAAAATTGGTTTTATATAAGGAAATTGTTAAAAAATAATGGAAGTTTTTCATTATATCGTCATATCCTAATAAATGGAATATCATATAAAATAGAATATCCTAAATTATCATATCCCATTAATTAAATTCGTTTTTTAAAATATAATAATGAAAGTTTTAAGAATTTGGTAACAAATAATTTGCAAATTATCATAAAATGCGAAATAAAATATATTTTTTTTAATGGAAGTTTTTTAAAAATATGGTAACACGAATTTAATAATAATTCTAAAATTCATAATAAAATTCATAATAAAATTCATAATAAAAAAAATGTCATACACGTCTGTGAAAGATTTAAAACCGTTTAAATCTTCATGGTGTATTAGGGTTAAAATATTTCATTCTTTTATGCACTACGCCAAAAGATCAGGACAATCTTTGAAAATTGTTTTATCAGATGAATCTGTAAGTTTCAAAGATGTTTTAATATGTTTAATATTTAATATAATGTAACATATATCATATTTTATACATTTTAACGTTTAATATTTTATTTAATATACTTTTAGATAGTTTGAGCAAACCTGAGATGGTTTGGAAGAAATATTGGAGGATTCTATCTGAAGATATTGAGCGCAGAAAAAGAGATGAATGGAAACAACCAGGTAAAAATGCTATATTCGATTTACTTATGATTTGAAGTTTCATCCTATTCTGTTAATTTGACGTTTTAAGTAAATAACAAAACGATTAGGTCCTATTTCTTTTTTATCGATTAAGATAAACAGCCATATAATTAACTTATCATCTTATATAGGGTAGTGTTGAGGGTTGACCGGCGTTAATCTATGATTAAAATCCAACGTATATATCAAAATGTTTACATGTCTATAATTTGTTTTTTGTGTTTACTAATTATGTTTTGTTTATTATCCAATTGTGTTATACTATGTGTGTTTATTAATTATTGTCTATGCTCTGTTTCACATGTATGATTCTTCTTATTTTTAAAAAATAGCAATAATGATTTTAAGATAAAAAAAAAAGTTCATACCGTTTCATACATTCTGTTCACGTTTTAATCTTAATATTTTAAAAGATTTATGTTAATTAATAAGTAGTGTTTTAAAAATTTTATATTGTTTAAAATATTTGCAGATTTTATTTTGAGTGATGATGATAGACAAAAATGTTTTGTTAATATTCTATGTTCCCGTGTTATAGCACGTATTGGGTATAATAAGATTATTTCTAGCAATCCATTTGCAGAAGTTTTTATTATTTTTTTAACTGGTATTTATGTTTTTTTGTCTTTATAGACATCAAAGAGGGAACTCGCGAATTCTGAAAGACGTCATCATCTCCAATACTTGATTGTATTGATGCTTCCGTTTCTGAATAAATTGTCCCATTCCCAGAAGCAAGAGATTGAAATTGAGGCAAAGGTTCAAGGTATGAATCTTGCACTACTAAGACATAGTTTCTGTTGCTAAATGTGATATTTTTTGCTAACATGACCTGTTTCTGTAGGATTACTGCCTTCTGAAGTTGAAATAACTAGGGCAATAAGCTACACTGATGAACGAGTATACTGGTAAGTAAGCATACCTAAGTTAGGATATTTTTAATTTCGCGAGGATCTTACTGAAACATTCATCTGTGTTGCAGTGATCATTGTGCAACTTCAATTGTTGACTTGCACCGAAGCTGCCCAAAATGCTCTTATGAACTTTGTTTGAAGTGCTGTCAAGAGATTCGTGAAGAATCAATTTCCGAACGCCCTGAAATGAAGGTACACTATGTTGACAAAGGATACCGATATATGCATGGTTTAGATGCTGCGGAACCGAGCTCCTCTTCCACCTCTGAAGACGAAGAAACTAACCCATCTGACATTAAGTGGAGCCTTGGTGATAATGGAAGCATCACTTGTGCACCGGCAAAGCTAGGTGGTTGTGGTGATTGTATGTTAGAGCTTAAGCGAATCCTACCACTGACGTGGATGTCAGACTTGGAGCACAAAGCAGAGACTTTCTTGGCATCATACAGTATTAGCCCTAGAATGTTGAGATGTAGGTGTTCTCCTTTGGAGACTGAGATGACAAGGAAAGCAGCTTCAAGGACAAAATCAAGTGACAACTACCTTTTCTGTCCTGGATCTCTTGATGTCTTGAAGGAAGAAGAGCTTCTACATTTTCAAGAGCATTGGGCAAAAGGTGAACCAGTAATCATTAGGAATGCTCTTGATAACGCACCTGGTTTAAGCTGGGAGCCGATGGTTATGTGGCGGGCGTTATGCGAAAACGTGAATTCACCAGCAAGTTCTAAGATGTCCCAAGTCAAAGCAATTGATTGTTTATCTAATTGTGAGGTGGAGATCAATACACGTCACTTCTTTGAAGGTTATAGCAAAGGAAGAACATATGAAAACTTCTGGCCTGAGATGTTGAAGCTAAAGGACTGGCCTCCTTCTGATAACTTTGAAGATCTTTTACCTCGTCACTGTGACGAGTTCATATCCGCACTACCTTTCCAAGAATATAGCAATCCTAGAACCGGGATTCTTAACATCGCTGCAAAGCTTCCAGAAGGACTTATCAAACCAGATTTGGGTCCAAAAACTTATATTGCCTATGGGATTCCTGATGAGCTCGGTAGAGGGGATTCAGTGACTAAGCTTCACTGTGATATGTCAGACGCAGTAAAGATTTCATTTAGTTTGTTTTATTTCTTGGTTTTGGTTTTAACGGTCCAAAGACTCACTTTTTAATTCATGTAGGTGAATATTCTGACGTATACTGCTGAAGTAACCCTAAGTCAAGAACAGATATCTGCAGTCAAAGCTCTGAAACAGAAACAAAAGGAACAGAACAAGTTTGAAGAACAGAGCACTGAAGATTGTTGCGAAGAGGAAGAAGAATTGATCATGCCAGAGATTCAGAGCAATGAAAATGACGAAACTGGCAGTGCTCTTTGGGACATATTTAGGAGAGAAGATGTTCCTAAGTTAGAAGAGTATCTAAGAAAGCATTGCAAAGAATTTAGACACACTTATTGTTGTCCAGTTACAAAGGTAACAACACTGACCTCTGCAACAACCTTTAACGAATTTAATTTCCGGGTACTGATGGTTTCTTCTTTTCAGGTTTATCATCCGATACATGACCAAACATGTTATTTAACCGTAGAGCACAAAAGAAAACTCAAGGCGGAATTTGGTATGTAACCGGTTACTTGGGGATGATGTTTTGAGTCAATCTTTTGAGTCAGTATTGACAAGTTAAATGTTTTGTTTGAAACCGTAGGGATCGAGCCATGGACATTTGTGCAAAAGCTAGGTGAAGCAGTGTTTATTCCCGCGGGTTGTCCGCATCAAGTTCGGAATCTAAAGGTAAACTGAATGGTTTCTCTTCTTCTTCTACTCATACAATAGGAGAGAGAATCAAACCAAAACCAAGACCAAACCGATTTACTCAATCCCTTTTTATGTATTTAAAATCATATTGGCCGTACAAAACCCCAAATCAATGACTGGACATAAATCAAACTAAAAACGACCAAACTTTGCTTTTTTCCAATTATAATATATATATATATATATTAAGATAGACTTTAAATATTTTATCAACATTATTTGATTATATGTAATTTTTGTTTGACTTTTTTTTTTCCGAAAAGCTGGACGGAGATTGAACCAAAAAATTTCAATCCAAATATTGGATAAATCTTTTGGTTTTAATTAGGCTAATATTGTTTTTTTTTTAATAACAAAAGAACAAAAAACCAAAAACCTAAATGCCCATCTCTACCTTATATAGCATTAAGGGTAATAATCTAATGACTGGTTATCCGGCCTAATTGATAATCTAATCATTTAAGCTTTCATTATTTGTTTTTTCCCCTTCTAAATAAGCTTTCAATGTATATGTTTGCGCAAATGCGTTTCGTCTGCGTTTGTGTATATTTCACTAAACTAGTTTATCTAAAAAGTAAAAAAAAAAATTTTAAATGTGCTTTTTTCAAAGTTTTTTTCCATGTAAACGTAAACACATAGATTGAAAACTAGTGAGGTCTTTTGCAAAATATTGCTCCCCATGGGCTTTATTGTAATCGGCCTCAAAAATAAAAAAATTAAAATTAAATTTTGAGACTCGGGTTGTACAATAAGTCTTCAGTAGGGTGGGCATTCATTCTTTCGGTTCTCACTTATTAAAACTGGTAACCATTTTTGGAATCGATTAAAATTCAGATTGGTTCCGTTCTTGTTCGGTTCAATTCGGTTCAGTATGGTTACTTAATTTTGGAACCGAAAATACCTAAATACCTGAAATATCCGGATTTTTTTGGTACCATTCGGTTCTCTGGTATTAACCGAACCAAACTGAGAATCGAGAACCGATCGGTTATCAAATTTGGAATGAATCGGTTACTATGCAGGAACCGAAACCGAATCGGATCCCTTATTTCGGTTTGGTTCGGTTCATTTGTTCGGTTCTAGTTTATTTGCCCACCCACTCTCCACTGTGGCACCACACAGATTCAAACTCGCTTGTTGCGTTCAGGTAAAGAGAGCATCGGAGGCAACTCTCAGCCATGGCTCAACCACTGTTAGAAATTTTTGCCCCCTTTACCTGAAATCCCTCGTGTCTATTAACACAACTTAGTCAATACGGCTTTATTTTGAGATCTCTCCTTTGTTTATCAACATTTGTTGATAGAGAAAGAAAAGAGTTTAGGTGTTTCACTGGTACTTAGGGCAAATAGGACTTTTGTTCAAAAGTGTTGAATCATCGATAAACTTAATCAATTTACCCAAATCCGTTCGAGATTGAAGACTCCTACATTGCCTCTACAACAAAGAGAAGTATGAGTTGCAAGTAGACTTTTTCTATCAACAAAACATCGGGGCTCTGGTTGTAGATAGGACCTCTCTCTGCATTTGAGACCCTTTTCTTTGCATAAATGAGAGATTTGAGTTTTAAATGTCATAAGACCCTTGTCACTACACCGAATAAAGAGCTGTGTGTACGTTTAATGCACTTTGTTCAGTTTTCCGGGATAGTTGGTGGTTAGTTGCTTCATCTTACCCACATAAGGTTTCCAATGTATCCTATGAATGGCTAGCTCTTGATTTACTACCAACTCTTCAAATCGTGGCATCCCCGGCGTGGTGTGGTCTCGTTGGATCTTATTTTGGATCCAGTGGATCATACGATCAATCTTGTTGGCTAAAGGATATAACACTATTACATGGTGGGTTGTTGGTACGTGTAAGCGAACTTCGATTTCTTCTCACGGATCAATAAATTGAACACAAAAATGTGTGATAATGGAAGAACATCAAGTTCGTGGAAACGAAACTCGTTAATGTCTTGATTTATGTTTACCTACTTTTATATGCTTTCGTGTAAAGTCTTTATATATGTACTACTTTGTTTGGGTTGTTCTTGTATTTTAATTTACTTTGCAGTTTTAATAAATTAGGATAAAAAAAATTCTATAGAAATGATAAAAAATAAATCTTTCGATTAACGTCGAAAATATTTGGTTGGTGAACTTAGATCTTGGATGATGGCAAATATCTCGGATACAAAGACTTGTCTCCATCACAATGTGGTTTCAACTAGCAAAACTAATTCAACTCGATCGGAAAATTTTAGGTCCAATGATCCTAGATCTTGGATGATACCGGAAGTTGCAAACTCATGTTTTCACCACATTGTGGTTTCAATTGGTGGAAAAATGGCGGGTCGACTAGCATCAAAAATACTAGATGTAGTAATCTTAGATCTTCGATGATACGACTAATTCCACCTACAATAATGAGATTTAAAAGAAAATGGGTGAGTTGCCGGTGGATAGTCTTTACATGTGGTGGTTGGCCATACTTATAGTTGCCTAAACTATTAGAAAAAATGTTTGAAACTATTATCCAAATCATAAGAGCCAATGGTTGGGATACCAAATCATACACAATCCAAAGAAGGAAAAGCGATTTAAACCATATAATCCAAATCATCAAAGCTAGCGGATGAAATCAGAAATATCGAGCTAAAAAAAGTTATACGTATGGGCGTGATTGGTTGTGCTTTGAAATCTTTCTATAGCCATATTTGGATGTAAACCTCTAAATTCAAAACAGTCACGCTTTACATATATTTTTCAAAAATAAAGCCATTTTTATTTTTGTTTTCTTTTTTTGGCTGTTGATAGTTTGGTAGAGTGTGGATGCACTCGGGTCTATACAAATACCCTAGTACGTTGTAATAATTAGGGATCGAATCCATAGAGACCAATGGTTACACTACGATTCTATACGAATGAAATCAAGCTAAAGAAATATATTGTGATGTGGTTTGAATGTAAACAAGCATGTGATTAAAACGGTTATAACTTATAAACTAAAAACGCTGGGTATTAAGGAATATCGCAGGAAATATGATATGTCGAACTAGACAATTATTCAGGGAACAAGTATAATCAATCTAGAACTCAAACATAAATGTATAACCAATCCACTTTCGTGGCATCAATCACTTTGTCTAGTAAGTTAAGGTTCTAAACTTTCATTTGAAACTTAGAAGTCTAGACAAGCTTTACTAACAAGTTTGATTTGTTCACAAGTTTGCCTTTGCATCAACTTTCGTTGGCTAAGGACAAATTGCTCACCTTAGTTCTATCAAGCAACCTATAAGCTTTTGGAGAATAGATTAAACCTCAGTTCATAGACTAAATGATCAGTTTAGTCTAAGCATTAAACACAACAAAGGGTGAAGATAACAAGGATAAAACCCTATCTATATCTAGCTCAAACATCCATTAATTCCTTTGATTACCTTAAAACCCAACTAGAGAACTACTCAGCCATAGATACAGAACAAACAAGAAGAGACAAATATAGATTCATAATCATAAAAACAAGATAACTTAACGAATAAGAAATCTTCTCTATAGATGATGAACAAGGATGTGTTCTTCTTCAAAGGTTTCAAGATCATGAACTAGAGAGAGAATTACAAGTATTTTTGTGTAAGAAAACTAGAGAGAAGAGTCAAAAACTCGATACTCTCTAAAGTGTATCGAAAAAAGTGTTAAATATCTTACAAAACGCGTCTTAGAAACAAATATCTAAACATGTCGGCAGGATCCGATCGATCGATCAAGTGTCCGATCGATCGATCGAGTATTCTTTATCGGGCGTTCCATTCTTCCATGGTCGATCGATTGAAGATACGGCGTTTCGTCTGAGTGTGAACAAAAGTGACGATCGACCGATCGCCTTGTCGTGATCGATCGATCTGCATTTTGAACGGTCGGTTAGATCTTTACTTGTCGATCGATTGGTAATACGGCGAAATGGCCGAGTGTTGACCAAGTGTCGATCGACCGATCGTCTGTGTGCGATCGATCGATCCGGTGTTTGAACGATCCATCTGGCCTGCTTTGGTCGATCGAAGTATCTTGCGATGAAAACGGACCATCATCGATTGATCGATCTACATATAGATCGAGCGATCGGTAGTTGTAAAACGTACGGATCTTATTCTTTGCCTCCATTTCGACCTCTTTGTGTTTTAAGACGTGCTCCGACCTGTAAAGACTCTAAAACGCAGAGAAAACTCACAAAAACCTACTAATACTAAGGACAAAAACCATTAAAACCGAAATATATCATTTCCCTACTTTTCTAGGGTATCATTTTTTTTTTTTATCGATTGTCTTATTCTTATTCTCTTTTCTTTTATAAGATATACAGATTTCCACGAGACGCGAGAATTGAAGGTTGTAACCATCAATGCCCGGTTCGCTTCTTTCTTAATTAAATCGTATCTCCTTTTTTATTTGAAGGGAAGAAAGAGGGGAATTGTACCACATAGACATGTCTTGCAGATTCTCTATGGAGGTGTCATGTTCGATGCATCTCAAACCCAAATCGAGAAGATTATGTTCATAAAGTTGAAGAGTCAGCTTTGAATCGTCTGAATTTCCGAAAGAACGGTTCTGTTCAGGTTTGTTGATCCGCTGATGGTTTTCCAATTTTCCTGTCTAAACTTCATATAATTCCAATGGTTAATACATTAATCAGAATTTTTGCTCAATTGATGCCTCATTAAAAACTTTTTCAGGGAAAAAAAATACATCCAAGTTCTCACAAAAACTGACTCGATAAAAGAAACAAAAGAAATAAATAAAAGAAAAAGAAAAAAAAATGACTCGAAATGTTAATAAGAAACAAAACAAAACAAAACAAAACAAAACAAAACAAGCACATTAGTTTCAACAAGTACCCTCCCCCAGACTTACTTCACACCGTCTCGATGTGAAAATAAATGAGTAGAAAGATACAAGAGTAGCAAAGAGTAAATAAATAGATAAAAGGGAAAGAGAAAAATCAGAAGTTATAAAAATAACCCTAATCTGTGTGCTGCTCGCTCTCAGAAGAGGTACTCCGGCTCGCCCCTGCTTGTTTGCGTCTCCTGGCCAGACGCATTCCGGAGTCGCTGTCTGGCTCCTCAACCATGTACTCTGAAGTCTCTGGAAGTCCTTGGCCATAGATGACAAGGTAAGCAGAATCACCTGTGGGACCAGTGGCGGGATCAGTGACGGTATCAGTACCTGAACCTCTGAAACAGGATGGTGGAGGAGGGCATCGTAATTTCGCCAGTGCACCCCACACCGTCTCGAGCATAGAGTATAATCTCCTCGTAGATTGTCTCTGCCATCGCTGGTGTGGACAATCAGATGAATCTGGGGGTGAGGGAGGTAGAGCGTACTGACCAGCATAAGGAGGGATGATGTACTCCATCCCATCTACCTCAGAAGAAGATGGTCGTCTATGCTCTGGTATCAGGTCATCCTCCTGCTGTGATGGCTCAGCTCGTGAAGAACTGCCTCTCTGTCGTCGTGTAGGTACCTCCCCAGACAGGTTCTCATCTCCTGGTACGAACTCGATATTCTCCATCGATGTCAGAGAAGTGATGGCGGGATTAGGCAGCCTGCAATGGCGTTGACTGCCATCGCGATCCGTGAACCTGTAAAGACAGCTCGGAAAGAAGATCTGGCTGTTCTTCATGTAGGCCCCGTCAATATAGTCTCGCCTATCTATCCGCTCAGTCTGCGTCAAGTCGATTCTGCAGTGCATGAAGATTGGAGTCAAGAGACTCCCAATAGTCTCTATCTTTTGTCTCGCAGTGTTCAGAGCACGGAATTTCCTCTGAACCAGAATAGAGGCGAAGATCGCGCCAAGGTTGGCGTCGCAGATGGCTGGAGGAGGCTCTGTATAGATGCTACGGACAAATGCAGGGAGCCCGTAGTGAAGCATAATCAGCTCATCATATCTCAATGACCCTGTCTCCTCCTTAGCCCAAAAGGTATGGCCCAGGATCTTGGCCACTACGCAAATCACAGGGTTCCTGATAAGAGATATCTTAAACTCTCGTGAATGCAACATCCCTGCCTTACCAATCAAAGACCAAAGGTTTCCCAACTCCTTACAGTCCTCCCAAGGAGCAAAACCACACCCCTGTGGGATCATCTCAAACCCGTATATCCTGCAGATATCTCTGATCGAAAGCTCGTAAAATAGTCCGCTAGACAAGAATGTAAGTGTCCCCTCGCTCGCTCTGGGACTCTCTGGATCTCTGAAGTACAACTCTGCTGAGGCTAGGAATTGCCTGACCAACTCCGGATAAAGTGGGTAAGTATGGGTCGCGAAGTGGCTTATACCCATGCTGGTTAGCATATTAGCCACATCATCATCGATTCCCATCTTCTTCAAAGTAGGAGCATGGACGAACTTGGTAGGAGCCATCTCAATACGTAGTAGACCGTTGTAGAAGATGTTGTTCCAGCTATCCCATGCATAACCCTGCGGACGATTATCGTAACCCGGAATACGCTTCAGGTCCGATATCGTCATGCGCGGAATCTTATGTACTCTATCCCCACCCATGACCGTGCCATCTGGTCTAGGCCAAGGCGCTCTCGTGTTACCCATAGGGGTGTCCTCAGCTGCCACATTCCCAGAAGCTGAAGAACCAGCTATACCCTTGTCTTTTCTACCGTCTTTACCACGTGGTGGATTCTTCCTTCCAGCAGCTTCCCTTGTTCTCGCCATAACCCTGCAGGATAAAAGAATTTAAACAATCAGGCGAGGGGATCGGTCGATCGTCGAGACAATCGGTCGATCCGTGTTTAAACGATCAGACAGGCAAATATAGTGATCGATCGATCGACACTAACCCGATCGGTCGATCACTCTGGTAAATGAGCAGACGCGACACCACAAATTTGTAAACGAAAATTCATCACAAAATCAAGCGTTTAGTCTCGAAATTAGGCTAGCAATCACAAGGAATTAACAAAACATCCTAATTCATCCAAATCAAATCCGATTTTTCTAGATTTCTCAAAAAATTTCAATTCGAAAATCATCACGAAATTGAGTGTTTAAGGCATGGGTAGGTTCGAAATTAGTCCAATAACAACGAGGAACCGATAAACAAAACAAAAACAATCAAAATCAAATCCAAATCGCAAATTTTCTCAAGAACACCGAATCGAAAAAATGGAGATTGAGACTCATACCTTCGCAGATCGAGAAAACCGGTTATATAATCAGAGAGAGGATGAAAATCCGAGTGGAATAGGCTTTTGAATCACTCAAATCGGTGAAGAATTGAAAAAGTTAGGGTTTAGAGAGTGAAGCCCGATTTTTGGAGAAGATGATCGAGTGTTCATCGGTCGATCGAGTGGTACTTTATAAAGCGCTTTACCTGCTTTACGATCGATCGATCGTACTTTCGATCGATCGATCGTACTTTCGATCGATCGATCGTACTTTCGATCGATCGATCGTCTATCACCGTGTTTGGTCTGTAATTTCGATCGGTCGATCGTATATGTGATCGGTCGATCGATAGATCGATCAAGAGATCTTCTCCGCTTTTGGATGCTCTGTTTTCCTATTTGCACACCGAGTGATGGATCCTTATAAACGTTCGATCACCCTGGTTGATTCTTATAAATGAAAAATTGAAATATTAGAAAACTAAGAGAATAAACTCAATATATACACTTACCAATGGGTTGTCTTCCATCAAGCGCTTGTTTAATGTCAATAGCTTGACGTGAATGCTTTTTAGGCGGCGGAAGGATCACCGAGAGAGATGGTGTCTCCTTCAGTGATTTCCGTCTCAGCGAGATATGGTTTGAGGCGTTGCCCATTAACCACAAATTCTTCTCCTGCAGAGTCCAGCAACTCTACAGCCCCATACGGTCTTACCGACTTGACTGTGAATGGACCAGACCAACACGATCTCAATTTACCTGGAAAAACTTTCAGGCGGGAGTTGAAAAGTAATACCTTCTCGTTTGGAGAAAAATCTCTGTTAAGGATTCTCTTGTCATGATAGGCTTTGGTTCTTTCCTTGTAGATCCTTGAATTCTCATAAGCTATATGACGAATTTCATCCAACTCATTTAGTTGCATCAACCTTCTCTCAGAAGCGGGTTTAATGTCGAAATTCAACATCTTTACAGCCCATGCTGCTTTGTATTCGAGTTCTACTGGAAGGTGACAAGCTTTGCCATAGACAAGATGAAATGGGGTTGTTCCCAAAGGAGTCTTGTATGCAGTTCTATATGCCCAAAGAGCATCATCAAGCTTTACCGCCCAATCTTTTCGAGTTGTCCCCACAGTCTTCTGTAGAATGCTCTTGATTTCTCGATTAGAGACTTCTACCTGTCCATTCGTTTGAGGGTGATAAGGAGTGGCAACCTTGTGCTTAACTCCATGTTTTCGCAACAAACTCTCAAAGACCTTATTGATGAAATGTGATCCACCATCGCTAATCACAATTCTGGGTACACCAAACCTTGGGAATATTACAGATTTGAACATCTTCAGCACCACCTTTGCATCATTTGTTAGGGAAGCCATTGCCTCAACCCACTTTGACACATAGTCTACTGCCACAAGTATGTATTGGTTCCCATATGACGAAGGGAAAGGACCCATAAAGTCTATTCCCCATACATCAAACACTTCAACCTCAAGGATGAAATTTTGAGGCATCTCATTGCACTTGCTAATGTTGCCCTGCCTTTGACATAAATTGCACTTAGAAACAAAAGCATTAGTATCTTTAAACATTGTAGGCCACCAGAATCCTGCTTGTAGCACCTTCGACACTGTCTTGAAAGTAGCAAAATGCCCTGCATAATTAGAACTATGACAGTGAAAAAGAATACCTGGAATTTCCTCCTCAGCTACGCAACGCCTGAATATTTTATCTGAGCATTGTTTGTACAGGTATGGATCATCCCATATGTAGTGTCTGATGTCCCTCAGAAATTTCTTCTTTCTGTACCCAACAAAGTTGTCAGGTTCTTTCTCCGCAGCAAGGAAGTTTGCGATTTCGCCGAACCATGGCATCTCAAGAGGTTTGGTAGTTTGAGAAGGTGTGTTGTGGTCATATGCATTACCAATGCTGATCGCATACACGGTTTCTTCAGGTACACTGTTATCTAAAGGAACTTTTTCTTCAATTTGCAGCCTAGACAAATGATCTGCAACACCATTCTCAATCCCTCTCTTGTCCCTAATCTCAAGGTCGTACTCTTGCAGCAAGAGTATCCATCGTAGCAGTCTTGGTTTGGCATCTTTCTTGGTGAGAAGGTATCTTAAAGCAGCATGATCTGTATGCACAATCACCTTAGATCCAACGAGATAGGACTTGAACTTCTCGAAAGCAAAAACAATAGCAAGGAGCTCCTTCTCAGTAGTTGCATAATTTCGCTGTGCGTCATCGAGAGTTCGGCTGGCGTAATAGATGACATGAAGTTTCTTATCCTTTTTCTGGCCCAAAACAGCTCCCACTGCGTAGTCACTTGCATCAGTCATCACTTCAAAGGGCAGCTCCTAGTCTGGTGGTTGTACAACTGGTACGCTAATAAGTGCTCTTTTGATAGTATGAAACGCTTCGAGGCAATCACCGTCAAACTCAAATTTCATTTCCTTGCACAACAGTTGTGTCAAAGGCCTAGCAATCTTGGAGAAACCTTGGATGAACCTTCTGTAGAAACCAGCATGTCCCAGAAAACTTCTAATCCCTCTGACTGAATTAGGTGGCTGTAGGCTTGCTATCACCTCAATCTTTGCCTTGTCCACTTCGATTCCCTATTCCGAAATCTTGTGCCCCAAAACGATCCCATCTCGAACCATGAAGTGACATTTCTCCCAATTTAGAACGAGATGTTTTTCCTCACATCGTTTTAGTACCTTGCACAGATTAGAAAGGCAAACAGAATAAGATGAGCCATAGACAGAAAAATCATCCATAAAGACTTCCATTACATCCTCAATCAAGTCAGTAAAAATTGACATCATGCAACGCTGAAAGGTTGCTGGAGCATTGCACAAACTAAACGGTATTCTGCGGTATGCAAAAATGCCATAAGGACATGTGAATGTAGTCTTTTCTTGATCATCTGGGTGAATGGGAATCTGAAAGAAACCAGAGTAACCATCTAGAAAACAATAGTAAGGGTGGTTAGTAAGTCTCTCAAGCATTTGATCAATGAATGGCAGAGGAAAATGATCCTTGCGAGTAGCAGCATTTAATTTTCTGTAATCAATGCACATTCGATGTCCTGAAACGATTCTAGTTGGAATCAATTCATTCTTATTGTTTTGCACAACCGTTACACCACTCTTTTTAGGGACTACATGAACTGGACTAACCCATGTACTATCAGATATAGCATATATTATTCCAGCATCAAGAAGTTTCATTATTTCCTTCTTTACAACATCTTTTAGATTCGGGTTTAACCTCCTCTGATGTTCTACAGAAGTCATCAATTTATCCTCTAAATGTATCCTATGCATGCAAAGATCGGGTGAAATTCCAGGAATATCATCTAAAGAATAGCCTAAAGCTTTACGATATTTTCTAAGTTCGCACAAAAGCAAGGCAATCTCAGCATTATTCAAAGCAGAATTGATGATCACAGGATAAGTAGACTTAGGGCCAAAAAATGCATACCTTAGCCCAGTTGGAAGTGTTTTCAACTCTACCTTTGGAGCTTTCAGCTCGCTCCATGGATTATAAGGGGGTGCTGATTGTGACGTTGATGGAGATTCGTTTGAATCCTCATCAAGACTTAAGTAACCCGCCATCTTCGAGATTGCTTGGCTGGAATCAAGCATCTTAACATACCCCGTTGCGTCTTCACTAAAGAAGCCATACTCACTCTGAGTCTTTATTAAAGCAATCTCTAAGGGATCATCCATGAGAATCTCTTCAGCCACTTCATCATAGATTTCCAGCGAATCATCAACCAAGAATGTTTGCCCATCAAGCATTGGTTTCTTCAGCAGCTTATCCATCTCAAATTTTATGACAATGTCTCCAAGATGAAGATCAATTCGTCCATGACGAACATCTATCATAGCCCCTGCAGTGCATAAGAAAGGCCTACCCAAAATGAGAGGATCCCTCGGCTCTTCTTCTAGTTCAAGAACCACAAAATCTGCAGGAACTACCACATTGCCAATCTTCACTTGAAGATCTTCTAGAATTCCAACTGGTAACTTCACAGAACGATCAGCAAATACCAAAGATATCTTTGTCGGTTTGAAGTTTGTTAGTCCCAATCGTTTAGCCACAGAGTATGGCATCAAGTTGACACTAGAACCCAGATCACATAAGGAGCATGGAAAGTTCATAGCCCCAACTTGCACAGATAAAACAAAGCGGCCAGGATCTCCAAGCTTCTTGAGTGTCTTGTTCTGTAGAACGGCACTACATTCTTTCGTAATCTTCACGAAATCCTCTTCACTTGATACCTTACTTGTTACCAAGCCCTTCATGTATTTCTTGAGAGAAGGCATCATCTGAATTGCATCAACAAGAGGAAGTTTCACTTGAAGATCATCCAGCATCTCTTTACACTTGGCCTCTTCTAAACCTTTTCGAGACTTCTTAGGACGGGTAGGGTATGGTATCTTTGGAGTATATACACGTGTAGGTGGTGGTGCAATAGGATCTTCAGCGAGATTTTCAGCTTTCTCATTCTCTAAATCTTCTTTTTCTTCTAAATCAATCACCACCTCAGCGTTCTTATCAGCTCGTGTATTAGGATCTAGCTCCTTACCACTCCTTAATGTAATAACATTAACAAACTCCTTCTTAGGATTCTGCTCCCCTTTAGCCGGAAGAACTCCTTGCTGTCTTTGAACTGCCTCGGCGGTTTGAGCAACTTGGTTGTCGAGTATTTTCATGTGAGTGGAGACAACTCGAATTTATTGTTGAGATCATTGTACATGCTGTCCACTTTGACATTGATCTCAGTTGAAGATTTTTGTTGTTGAAGGAGGAGTTGTTGCATGAGAGCTTTCAGTTCACCTTCAGAATTATTTGATGAACTTGCAGGCGCTTGGTAATTGTTGAATGGTTTGTTCGGTTGAAAACCACCTGGAAACTGGTTCTGTCCTTGGTTTTGCACGAACGGTCTTTGCACGCCTTGATAATTCTGAGGATAACTCTTCTGGAAACCCTGATTTTGCACTCCTTGATACCCTGCAAACCCCTGAGAAGGACCAACGCCCGCGTTTTGCACGAACGGTCTTTGCAACTGTTGTCCTTGAACTGCTCCTTGCTGTGGATAAACCTGATCCTGAGGATTTTCGACGTTTGTGCTCCTGTAAGATAGGTTAGGGTGGCTTCTATAGTTCTGGTTGAAACCTTGGTTGAAGCCTCTGTTTTGTACAAACCCTTGCCCACTAACGTAGTTTACTTCGTCGAGTTCTTCTGTTTCTTCCTCGGTGATCCCTTGACAGTGGATCGCTTCCGTACCATCTTCACACAGTTGGACTCCTCTTTGATTAGCCTTCATCAACAGGCTCACCTTGGCATTTAGTTCGTCAATCTTTAGAGAGTCCACACTACTAGCTTTGTTAGAACGATCATACTCTATACTTCTCGTGTTAGAACTTGCAGCCATGTTCTCGATCAGCTTGTATGCTCCAGCTTTGGTTTTTGTCATGAAATCTCCATTGCTAGCAGCGTTTAGAGCATTCTTGTACTCCCAGTTCACTCCATCATAGAAGATGCTGAGGATTTGCTCCTCTGAAAATCCATGATGAGGACATTCTCTTTGGTACTCTCTGAACCGTTCCCAAGCTTCACAAAATGACTCCCCTGGATGTTGTCCAAATGTGGTGATCTTGTTCCTCAAGGAAGCAGTCTTAGACTTGGTGTAGAAGTGGTCTAAGAAGGCAGCTCTACATTCACTCCAAGTTCTCAATGAGCCTGCAGGTAATGACTTAAGCCATCTCATTGCCTTGTCTGCTAAGGAGAAAGGGAAAAGCCTGCACTTAAGGTAATCAGCAGGTACCCCATTTGATCTCGTTGTGTTGCAAATCTCCTCGAAATTTTCGATATGATCCATTGGGTTTTCAGCAGGTAACCCATGGAATTGATGTTGCTTCACCAATACTATTAGTTGAGACTTGATCTCATAATCCTGCCTTGCAATCTCTGGCGGACATATAGCAGCTCGGTTGTGGTAGAAGGTGTGGGGTGTGTCGACGTCCCCAATCCGTTCTTCTAGTGCTTGTTGTTGTTGCAACAACTGCAGCTGGTGTTGCAACTCCTGAAGCTGAGTAGCCGTAGCGGCTTGTGCATCAGTTATAGCCTGGTTGTCAAGATTGTCACCCATGTCGGCTAGTCTTGACTTTGCTTTTCTTGCTCTGTTATTTGCACGCTCTGTTCTTGCTAGTTCTTCGTTAGTCAATTGCAAGAGATTTCCAGAGCCTTCACTTCTTTTAGGCATACACCTGAAACAAGCAAGTAAGTACTTAGTAAACTAAAAATAACCCTTAGACTAGAATTCAGTCTTTGATTCGAAGGTAACGCAATTGGTCCCAGGCAACGGCGCCAATTTGGTAGTTTGGTAGAGTGTGGATGCACTCGGGTCTATACAAATACCCTAGTACGTTGTAATACTTAGGGATCGAATCCACAGAGACCAATGGTTACTCTACGATTCTATACGAATGAAATCAAGCTAAAGAAATATATTGTGATGTGGTTTGAATGTAAACAAGCATGTGATTAAAACGGTTATAACTTATAAACTAAAAACGCTGGGTATTAAGGAATATCGCAGGAAATATGATATGTCGAACTAGACAATTATTCAGGGAACAAGTATAATCAATCTAGAACTCAAACATAAATGTATAACCAATCTACTTTCGTGGCATCAATCACTTTGTCTAGTAAGTTAAGGTTCTAAACTTTCATTTGAAACTTAGAAGTCTAGACAAGCTTTACTAACAAGTTTGATTTGTTCACAAGTTTGCCTTTGCATCAACTTTCGTTGGCTAAGGACAAATTGCTCACCTTAGTTCTATCAAGCAACCTATAAGCTTTTGGAGAATAGATTAAACCTCAGTTCATAGACTAAATGATCAGTTTAGTCTAAGCATTAAACACAACAAAGGGTGAAGATAACAAGGATAAAACCCTATCTATATCTAGCTCAAACATCCATTAATTCCTTTGATTACCTTAAAACCCAACTAGAGAACTACTCAGCCATAGATACAGAACAAACAAGAAGAGACAAATATAGATTCATAATCATAAAAACAAGATAACTTAAGGAATAAGAAATCTTCTCTATAGATGATGAACAAGGATGTGTTCTTCTTCAAAGGTTTCAAGATCATGAACTAGAGAGAGAATTACAAGTATTTTTGTGTAAGAAAACTAGAGAGGAGAGTCAAAAACTCGATACTCTCTAAAGTGTATCAAAAAAAGTGTTAAATATCTTACAAAACGCGTCTTAGAAACAAATATCTAAACATGTCGGCAGGACCCAATCGATCGATCAAGTGTCCGATCGATCGATCGAGTATTCTTTATCGGGCGTTCCATTCTTCCATGGTCGATCGATTGAAGATACGGCGTTTCGTCTGAGTGTGAACAAAAGTGACGATCGACCGATCGCCTTGTCGTGATCGATCGATCTGCATTTTGAACGGTCGGTTAGATCTTTACTTGTCGATCGATTGGTAATACGGCGAAATGGCCGAGTGTTGACCAAGTGTCGATCGACCGATCGTCTGTGTGCGATCGATCGATCCGGTGTTTGAGCGATCCATCTGGCCTGCTTTGGTCGATCGAAGTATCTTGCGATGAAAACGGACCATCATCGATCGATCGATCTACATATAGATCGAGCGATCGGTAGTTGTAAAACGTACGGATCTTATTCTTTGCCTCCATTTCGACCTCTTTGTGTTTTAAGACGTGCTCCGACCTGTAAAGACTCTAAAACGCAGAGAAAACTCACAAAAACCTACTAATACTAAGGACAAAAACCATTAAAACCGAAATATATCAGCTGTACAAAGTAAAAACCCAAAGCTATAAATTTTGGTCTTTGTAAAATTATGAAAGGTTAGCAATATAATTATTTATTATAGAAAGTTGGTTCTATAGCCTAAATTCTACAGCGAAAATCTAAAATCTACTATGTCTGGTTTTATCATAAGAATGTTAGTTTTGGAAATGTCTTCACAGGTGGTCATTTGCAGGAAATTCAAATGAGTTTTTTAATCAGTGAAGACTTGGCGATACTGAGAAGAAAATCAAAAGAAAACTGAAGCATTACCGTCGCCGTTAAGAAAACTTAGCAGTAGTAGCATAGTGTGGTTAGTAGCAATTTCTCAGATTTTTCTTATGCAACTTACAGAAATTTACTATTTGTTGACTTGGGCACTACTAATTCTGACATTGCTAATTGCTTTATGATATATTTACTATTTTTAGTAATATATTTTTTGACCGATGCGGTTTCCCAAGTCTTCATACGTTAATTGTCAATTCTTATCTTTACATTAATATTGTATCTGTTTTTCTGTGTGTTAAAATGAGCTAATACTACCAACAACGACAAAGATAGTCTGAATTTTTAGCTAAATTTGTGAAATTAAAATTTTAGAGTAGGAACATAATGAATGATTGAATCAATACTTGAATAACATGATTTGCTTAGCCTTGGGTCTGAATCTGCAAAGCTTTTGTAACAGACTGAAAACAAAAGTAAAAGTTGAAATATAAGCCCAGTGGATTCGAAACATTAGCTCTGAACTTCATCGTCTAGTCCAACATCTCACTTTTTCAGGTTCTTAGTGCTCAAACTCTGCACCCACATCTAAAATCTTTATGCATAAGTTTCTTAAAAACATCAAACCATCGTTTTACTATCTAGGAAGAATTATTCTTCATCATTTCTCCGTGATCTTAATCCTCATTCTGGTTACCCCTTTTACAGATTTGATGTTCTCCACTTTATCGAGCATCACATAGAATCATTGTGGTTTAAGGGTTCTCCATTTCAAGCCTTGTGCTAGTTTGAACCCGTAGATTTTATCATATTGAAACAAGAGGAAGTTAATATATTGACATAATTACATATACACAAACAAAATATTGATTGAGATAATAAGAACAGACAATCAAGGAAATTTAGTCTCTAGATAAGTCACCAGGTTCAAAGGGTCATCATCATGTGTTCATTGGAGGTTTGGCTACAGAGCAAGTCATTGTATCTTGATTGATCCTTCACGCTATCAGGAAAATATAATATTGAATGTGATCTTATTTTACAAAATAGTTTGGGTTAATCTTGACAAAAGAAGTAACAATAGATACCTAGAATTGACTCTGTTTCAGTTAATGACCAGTGCTTAATTATCTTAATCCGCTTCCTTCTTCTCTCTGTCTTCCACACGTCCAGCTGGGGAGACATTGAAGACTCTCAGAATGACCAGGAACGGAGGCAGGGCAAAGCAAAGGTTTCTTGAGTGGTCCTTCACTTAATCTGCAAAAGAAATAAATCTAGTGATCTATTGTAGTAGATTGTAGAAAATAGTATCAATGTTCAATTTATGCTTAATGCTTACATGCAGTCGCTTCCAATTTCTCTCTGTCTCTTCACAACTGTCTCAACACACTCTTCACTGTGCTCAGTCTTATTAACCAAATTGTCTTCATCTGATTCACAAACATGTGGAAGTCGGTTCTCCGGTAATGAACATTCCTCTAACAGTCGTACACCCCATCCTTTTACTTTGGAGGTATTTTCATTCCAGTAACGTATATCCATGTGACCATAGTTCCGTTGAGCTAGAGGAGCATTATCTTCGTTTAGAGGGATACGACAGTCAAAAATTTTGAACACACTATCCCTACTCTCCCCAATTTCCGTGTAAGGTGTAGAAGCACCGAATAAGCCTACTCTCATGATCCCAAATCTGCCTTTGAACTCACAGTTTACCTTGATATCTGCTCCAAACCTAATATCAGTTCCCACTACGCCAACCCTAACTCTGAAGAATGGTTGGGAGAGAGGGACATGAAGTAGAGGAATGGTGAGAGAGGAGATTCCAGTAGTACGGTGAGTGAAATATGATGGCACTTCTTCCCCTGTCAATATGATGCTCTTGAAAATAATTGATTGTTGTTGAAGGACAGTTTCTAGATCCAAGTTAAAGCAGTCCATGAATCGGAAATTGACTTCAGGAAGCGAAGTAAATAAACAATTTAGAGATGTTAAACAAAATCTCCAATAATACTTTTTACTTTTAAGGTTTTTCAGTTGCAAATTACTGTGATTTAAAGTGTTATTACCTTAAATTACTGTGATTTTAAGTTTGGAATAGATTTACCAAACTATTATTTTTAAGTTTAACTTTGAAAATTTCCATTGGGAAAAATGTCAAAAAAATGTTCTAACTTTCAACAATACTCATTTTAAAGCACAACTTATCAGGAACTCCTAATAAAGTCTTAACATACGGCTGACCTCTTATTAAATCCTTGATCAATATTGACTAATCCGATTTAGACACAGCATTAACTGACCATGTTAACAACGTTAACAGAAACACTATTTGACGTTTGTACTTCAACGCAAAACTTTCGGTTATCAAGCGCCGGGAACAGAAAACTCCGGTGTAATTACCAACATTGGATCCGATCCAATTCGAAGTGAAATTGTTCGAATCAGAGAGAATCGCTTGTTTCCAAGCTTGTAGAGCTATGCAAGCATTTGGTAATCTCGGATTCTCGAAAATTAGAGAAGATCAACGAGAGTAATTGACGGCGTTGAATGTGATGGACTTCGTTATCAGAGCGAGCGCCGCCATGAGAGGAGATTGAGAGAGAGTGGGTGACATTGATGAGGAGGAGAAAGAATAAGAAGATGATTTGAATCGTCTTCTTCATTTCACTACAGAAGTCATTGAGTGGAGTGGTAATGAGGTGAGAATTTGAAAGAGAAGCGAGGTTAAAATGGGAAATGCAGTTTTGAGAGAATTAGGAGTTTCAATTTAGGGATTTGAAAGAGAAATTGAAGATTTTTGGTTTAGTAACAGAAAATAGTGTTTATGTTAACGTCGATAACAGGGCCCGTTCACTGATTTAACGGTGTGTCATTAGTCAATGTCGATCGAGGATTTAATAAGAGGTCAGCGATATGTTAAGGTTTAGGTTTTATAAGACGTTCCTGATAAGTCGTGATTTAAAATGAGTACTTTTTAAAATTAAACATTTTTTTGACATTTTTTTGACATTTTTCTCATTTTCCATTCACCTAAAGCTAAATCAATTCAATTTAAGAAATTTGTTTTTTTAATACATTTTGTCATACTTTGGTTTTTTGCTTACATATCGATTATACGCTCACATCTACTATATATTGAAACCGTTATTGTGTGTTTAGGTACATAATATAATACCATTAGAAAATAGTTAAAAATAATAAATCAAGAAAAGATATAATTGTCTTTTAAACCCGTTGATATCTTCTTCAATTTTCCTTTTTTTTTTCCATTTTTATCTCTTTGTTTTAAAAAATTAGATCCATCAAATATTTTATTCTTCATTCTTTATAACCAAAACTAGATAAGGATCCTAAGAAATAAATATAAATTTTTATTGATGATATTTAAATTCTAAGTTGTAACCTATACATTTCTTTTTTAATCTTGTAATTTTTGTTTTAAACCAAATTTCAAGTTTACACTTTTTATTTTGCAAAACAATTTAACTATATATTTCATCATAATAAACCGGATTCTAATTCTATGTACTCCATCTTAATGGATAAGAGCTAAAACAATTATATAAAAATAATATGTGTATCATATCAAATCTATATGTATCTTTTTAATAAAAGGCTTTAAATCTAAACATATAGTTATTATTTTAAAAAATTAAAAATTAAGAAAACATAATTAGTAAATTTTTTTTTTACAAATTAACAAACATAATTAGAAAAAAAACCAACATTGTTATAAATAGAATTTTTAAATGCCGTAATCTCATAAGTAATAATTTTACCTCATGTAAAATTAATTTTGAATTAGTTAAAATTAAAAAAAAAATAAAACATGAAAAACATATACTAACATTCTCATCAAGTAATCGAAAATTCATTTATATATATATATATATATATTGTGTTTCACTTATGACTAAATGCGTTAAAACATTTAAAAAAAATATATAAGTAAAACTATACTAATATTGTCATCAAGGTATCAACAATTTATTCTTATAAGCTCATTTCTTTTTTCAAAATTTTTTTTATGCTTCACTTACGAATAATAAACACTATATTACAAGGATAAATACAATTTTTTACCCAATTAAATTATGTTAAATAACTTATATTGTTATTTTGAACGTCAACAATCATTGTTTATTGGTTAATATACGTGCTAAAAAGTTTTTTAAAAAACTTGATTCATATGAAAATCTAATTGAACAATAACACAAGTAAATTTAGCATATGTAAATAAATTTTATTTTATTTTTGTTAGTTTTATCTTTTGTTTTTGTCAAGGTTTTTTGTTTTCACTTACGAATAAAAAAATACTATATTACAACGATAAATACAATTTTTATTCAATTAAATTAATGCTAAATAACTTATATTGCTATTTTCAATTTTAACATTCATTGATTATTGGTTAATATTCATTCTAAAAGAATTAAAAAAATAATACATGTGAAAATCCAATTAACCAATAACAAACGTAAAATTAGCATTTGTAGATTATTTTTTTGGTTATTTTTCTTTTTACTTTTTCAACGTTTTTATGTTTTTCCTTACGAATAAAAAATACTATATTACAATGATAAATACAATTTTTATCTAATTAAATTAATGTCAAATCAATCATATTGTTATTTTTCAGTTTTAACATTCAATGTTTATTGGTTAATATCCATGCTAAATGAATTTTAAAAAAATTGATACATGTTAAAATCTAATTGACCAATAACACACGTAAACTCTTATTTTTTTTTTGTTAGTTGTCTTTTTTGCTTAAGAAAAAAAAGGTTAATCTTTTTTTAATAATAGACATATAAATTAGTATATGTAAATATGTTGTTAATTAGTTTTTTCATACTTCTTTAAGAAAAAAAATATTAAAATCTTTTTGACACGTGTCAACATGTGATCGATACACTTGACACGTGTAGCAATCAAATTAATGACTAACTTTCAAACCAACCTTTATCGTTACTTTTTAATCATATTAAATTAATTATAAATCGACGAAATTAGTATTTTTTTTTTCATACCCCAAGTGTAAAAAATTAGAGTCAGCGACAATGACTTTTATTTATTTATAAAAGTGTTAGTTAAAAAGGTTTATAAAAGTGTTAGTTAAAAGGTTGGAGAAACGTTAAGTTTAGAACTACATACCTTCACTCCTTCCCATTGTTTCCCATCACTCTCTTCATTGAATATCTCAAGCGTAACGAGATTCTCGAGATGTAAATTATAAGAGAATTCTTGAATGTATGTATCCGATAGATTGAGAACTGAGATGTTGGTTGAGAATTCGGGAAATGTCTTCAACTTCGAGCAATTGTAGAAGTTGAGATGCTCGAGAGATTTGAGGTTGAAGTTGGTCGAAAGCTGCACCAAACTCCGACAAAACTGAAGATTAAGTTTCTCGAGATTAGTTGCCATGGAAAGATCTGGAATACTTTTCAGGTATTCAGATCCCCACATATCCATTTCCTTTAGACATGTAAGCGACTGTACTCAACAAAAATTAAACACAGAGCTCAGTAGAAATTACACATCACATGACATGATTGTCATCCAAAAACTTATATAAGCATTGTGACCTCATAATAACATAAGAAATTATTCTCAAAACTTACCACAACTCCTTCCCACAGCTTATGTAGCTTGCTATTCCGCATTTTGAGCTTGACAAGGTTTTCAGGACGAAAATTAGAAGGCAAACAGCTCATTGGATATTTGGGCCAACACAATAGTTTGAGTCTAGGGGGCAAATAGTCGAAACTTTCAGGTAAGTGCAATCTGCCTTCTTTTTGAGAGTGCTTCGAATCAATTTCTAAGAAACGGAGATTACGCATCCTTTTGAAGGCACTCTCATGTACATGCAACTCATCAAACTCACTTGTATCCAGTGACATACCTAAAACCTTTTGAGTACCCTGAAAAATATAATATTAATCAGAAAGAGGCAAACCAATACAATTCATCGTTTATCAAATGGCATTCTCTTAACCTCATATAATGAGTTATGAAAGGACCACAAATGAAAAAAAAGAACTTACAATGCCTTCACTCAGTACATAACAACTATCATTTGGATCCACCAGAAATTCTCGTTTTCCAAGCTTGTCAATGGACTGTGTGCGAACAATTTTTCTGCCCATTTCTTGTAGTGAAGGGTGCATCACCACATAACCTTGTCTGACATGAATGAGGCACTTATCAGCTAGGTTTTGCAGTGCAATATTAACACCCAAGTTACTATCTGCGAGCAACGACTTGATGGTTGTGACTTCCATATGATTGAAAAGACATGCGATATGACGAAATATCGCTTGATCTTCTATGCTACCTAATACATCATAACTGATTCTTAGTACTTTCTCAATTTTACCGTCTAGACGTAGACCATTCTCAAGCCTTGGCAGTGTATCCATCCAGAACTCCTTATCTCTCCCCCGCAAATACTTACCCAAAAGATTAAGACCCAATGGAAAACTGTCGGCATGTCTTGCAACGTCAGCTACAAGCTTCCCAAAACCTTCAGGTGCATATTATTGCTCGAATGCAGATCGACATAACATCTGAAAAGCTTGCACTTCAGTTGGGAGACTAACTTCATAAATATGATCAATCCAATGAGCCCTTAAGAAGTGCTTATCATTTGTAACCACAATGATTCTACTCCCACTTCCAAACCATTGAGTTTGACCCACCAAGGAATCTAAGATCACTTGATCATCCAAATCATCAATGATGATAAGAACTTTCTTGTGCTGTAGCCTCTCTCGTAGTGCACCTAGATGATCTATCGTTATATATTTTTTTCCCAGTATTTCCGATAGGAAATTTCCTTGTAAATGCAACTTCATGTTGGGGTCGTCCGGATTGGCTCTACTATAATCTTTTTTACTCTTATATATGAAAGCCCTGTCTATGAATTTGCTACCATGGAAGTGTCGAGAAAGTCGGTTAAACAAAATTCTTGCAATGGTAGTCTTACCAATCCCCGAGGAACCCCATATACCGACCATTCTCACTTCTTCAGATTCCAATTGCAACAATAAACTCATTTCAGCGATATGAGCTTCAATTCCAACAAGGTCCTCAGAATCTTTGGATGAAGTTAAAAGCAGTTTACCCAAAACATCATTGGCGATCTTTTCAATCATTTTTGCTTCATCATCCCTAATAAGGAGAAAACGATGATTTAACAGATATGAAATAACAATATATTCAAGATGTCTCTAAGCACCTAATAATGAATGATACCAGATCGCAGAATGAAATCCAAGCATATTAGCAACATCAGTCAACGCTTTCTTCCACTGATTTTGCTTTTCCTCTGTATTTTTCTTGCAAGTCTCGTGAAAGATCTTTCCAAAGTCACCGGTTTGATTCCTCACATGGGAAGGATCCAAACCGTAGAAAACTAGTATGACAATATTATCCTTACAATTAACGATCTCCAGCAACTCGTCAAGACACCAGCTTGAAGAAGCGTAGTTTTTGGAGAAAATGACCACAGCGATCCTCGAAGTCCTGATCGCTTGTACAAGCTCGGGCCAGAGGGAGTGGCTTCTCTCGATCTCATTGTCTTTGAAAGCACTGATCAATTTCCGATCGAGCTCCCTGAGAAAGTGGCTACGGAATGTTACGCGGACGTCTTCCCCTCTGAAGCTCAAGAAAACATCATATACCCAATATAGAGACGAAGATGAAGAAGCCATAGAGAGCGAGAGAGAGAGAGAGAGAGAGTCAGAGGAGGAAGCTACATACAAAGAAACTTTAAAGTAGTTTTTTGATGTGAATTTGATAGAAAGGAGAAGGAAGGAAGCTTGTAGAGTCTCGTGACCATTTAACGGAGACTTTTTGGTACCAATCGAATCTTTCTGCTACGAAATTGTATATAAATGAATATAGATATATTCTATTTCAAGTAAAACTCCCATTTTTTGTTCTGAAATCCATATGATTTTTGATGCTATCTTTCTATTAAAATGTTTAGTTTTTAAGGATCTCTCAAACGCTTCAACATACTGTATAAAGTTATTTTGTGAAGTTATAAAGAACCACTAAGAAGAGAAACTCATGTTTTCGTCGTTATTGTGAAATTGAAACCCAAGGCAAGTAGCAATAGTGGTTGGTAAGAAAGGGACTTAAATTAATATTATTATCGTCGTGGTCTGTTCTCTACTCTACTTTAATTTAACAATGCACCCTCACTTTTATAGAAGAAAAAAACTTATCTAAGAGTATAAAATTACCAGTAGAGACAGATTCAATAAAAATCCTGGATATATGATATTTAATTCCGCAAGGTCCTCAAAATATCATTGAATAGAGTTATTAAATTGAGTTAACAAAAGAAGAAAAAAATACCACTAGCTAAGCTAGCTCTATACAGAACGAGAAAAAATATCGAGACAGAACGAAAAAAGGCTTCACTGGATATGTAACCAGACTTTCTCGAATTTTTGTGGAATGGATATGTAAAAACATTTAATTTAGTTCTTCAAAAATATTAATCGATGTGATCAAAAATATTAACTAAAACTCCCATTTTTTGCTCTGAAATTCTTATGATCTTTGATGCTATCTTTCTATTAAAAATGTTTAGTTTTTAAGGATCTCTCAAATGCTTCAAAATCATAAAAGAGACCTCTAAAAAGAGAAAATGTTCAGTTCATGACGAATGCTTATTGCTTAGTTACATTGTTCAACTTCCTTAAGTCTCTCTGACTCACAACTAATCTTTCTCCTTGCAATTCTGCGTAAACATCCAGCTTATCAAATCGAGTTTTTGTACGAGTTTACTCATATAATTTAAATGTTGCATAATGCTTTTTTTCTTCTTCTTGAACATGTCTTTAATAGTCAATTCTTATATTCCCTCTGTTCCTAAAAAATTGATCATGTTTAGGAGTTTTCACACAAATTAAAAAATAATGATTACTAGCTATAAATACATTATTTTTTCTCACCAAAAGATTATTATTTAATTATGAGCTAATAACCATTCATAACTTCAAATATTTTAGAAAATTATTCTTTTACGAACGGAAAGATACTTTTCAATGAAATACTTTTCCTCGTTTTGTGTTTTTTTGGCCTATGTAAATGTGCCAGTAACTGTTATCGATATGGTATTAATGAAACAGATATCCATATGGTAACTACGTAACTCTTGAATAGGTTATTAATTAGATGCTCCTATATGTGCTCTGTGTCACAATTGATGTGGAACTAAAACAAATAAGATTTTTGGATTACCTAAAAACGTCTCTCCAGCTGGGGAAACACTATGGATTCTCTACATGTCCTCCTTGTATCTTGTTGTTCCATTATAACTGGCAAAACTACTCATTTTAATATTCACAATCAATGATTCAGAGTGAAATTTTGTGTTCTTGCTGAGTAATCTGCAAAAAAGAAAAAGAAACTCAGTGGTCTGTTATACAAAATATAGTGTCTGATTGACCTTGACTTTTTACTTTGTCTATATTTCAAAAATTTATTGTCACCTTCACTTCCCTAATGATATATTATGTTCTGATAGTATATAGCATTTAACTATATATACTATCAGGTTACTATTTTTCTAGGGCGATATAATACAAGCTACGATCGTGTATAAACTAGGTGTTTTCGTTGCTAATTGTTTTGTTTGTTTCAGAGGAGATGCTTGAGAGTTTAGTCTACTAATTATGTGTACTGCCATATTCTTCCTCGGATTATGAAAACTGCAAACAATGTTAATTACCAAAAATATTTTAAAAGATCAATATGAAAAATATTTTATATGAGAATATCCAATTTAACAAAATGGTAATCTAAATAATAGAAATAATAATTCGAATTATGGATTCTCGACATATTTGCCTGTTCATTAGAATTTTTATTCTTCCTACGATTAGAGAATATGCTTACTAATTTAATAACTGGTTTGCTATATATTTGGAATTACACTATTATGTGTGAATTTATATATTCAAATTTTGTTTTTAACTTTATTTCCAAATAAAATCCTAAATAGATGCAATCATAATAGCAACAATAAATTCTAAAATTGATCATTTAAATAAAAGTGTTAAATGATCAATTTTGATTGGGCAAACTATATGAAAAAGTAAATATGAAATACTTTTTCTAATTAAAAACCATTATTTAGTACAAGTATGTTTGTCCACAATGGAAATTGGGACGGGAAATTACTTACCCGATCGGGAACGAATAGTTCAAAAAATAAACATATTGTCCGAAATATTTTCATAAGGAAAAAAAATTGATTTTAATTTTTAAAAAATACATTCTCCAGTACCTAGTTAGATCTTACTAATTCGATACAACGCGCAAAACCTTACCAGCCCTTGACCTTCAGGATTTGGCCCGAACTGTTCGGCAGATTATTTATTTGTATTTTTATATCAAATATCTGTTATCACTTTCTTTCTTAATTAACCTAATTTTTTTTGTCTAACCGTAGGTTCTAAATTTTGGTTCGTCATGTATCAAAGTGAAATGATACAGTACATGCTTGGTATTGATTTATCTTCTCATGCTTTATAACGATTTCTTTGTTAATTAATAAAAATGTTTTTGACTTTCAATAGTACTTACTACGAATTCTCTTTTATTTTTTATTTTTTAATTCATAAAAAAACTTTAAGTGCTAAATTACAAAAACAAATCGAGTTTGGCATCATATTCTTTGTATCGTTAAAGATGTCTTAAATTCAATATGTTTTCCACGTAATGTTAATTTGAAACTTAAGTTTGTTTTTCACTTTTGATTTCAAATTTATAAATCAACATTTTAAAAATAAATATACTTATTAATGATTTTCATATTTCATAAAACAAAATGATTTTCGAGCTAAATTTTTTTTTCAAGTATCGGTATTCTCTTTACATACCAATAATATACTCCAATAATAGTTTTAAATTTCAGATTAATTTAAGTGTAAAGTTGCTAAACTACAAAAATAAACAGAGTTTAGCATTCTGTCATTTGGATCGTTACAGGTGTCTTAAAAATTTAATGTAGTTTCCATGTAATGCAAATTTATCACTTAATTGTTTTTTTTTCATTTTTGATTTATCACTTAATTTATCACTTAATTAGTGTAATTTCGGATTATTCGGTTATTCAGTTGTTTCGGATTATTCGGTTATTTTAATTAAAATTTGATTATTTTTTTAAAAAATTTTACATAATTAAAATTAATAATGCAATTATGTTTTTACTTAACCTAACTAAAAATTCGACGTCGTAAAATATTAAAAATTATCAAAAAATTATTATGAATTCTAAAACAAAACAAATCTTAGAAAAAAAAATTGAACATTGAAAACCAAATAAAATTCTCAAAAATTAAAATAAAAAATATCCTAATTGTTTTTGCATTCTCAAATGCTTAGGTACTTCACAATGATAATTTGCCTCATAAAACTACTTCGAAAAAGACTTCATCTAGAAAAATAATCAACAAGTAACATACAAGTGATATATTTAACCTTCTAGGTTTTTGTATAATGGGCGGAATTTGGGCCTAGTTAATTACTCTTAGGTGATTAAACTCTCTAGACCTAAATTATATTTTAAATTTAATTTCGGTATACCGATTAACCAATCGGAATTCGGTAAATATATTGAATGGAACCAATACCAAATAAATTTAAAAACATGTCCGATTGGATTATTATATCTTTCGGTTCAGTTCGGTAAATTACCGTTTGGTTCGGTTTGGTAAATTACCATTCGGTTCGGTAATTTTGCCCACAAGCTAGTCAATACATTTTATAAATTATACCTATGATTTCATAAAAAAAATGATTTCTGAGCTAATTTTTTTCACAAATAGGTTTTACGTATTTTTTTCTTTACGTACTAATTAAGTAATAGTTTTAAATTTTCAGATTGATTAAAAAAACTTTCACACCGGATCTCGCATGCCGGATCCATCTAATGCATCAGAGGTCCATCATTTTACAAAGCCCAAGAAAGTCCATCTTGCCCAAAGGAGGTGGTCAAATCTTGACATGAATTTGTGATTCAATTCATGAATTAATGGCCATGGTCAAAGGAGTAAACTTGCCATTCAAGTTTATGAGTTAATTGGCTTAATTGTCATGAATTAGAGTAATTTTGTGAGTTAATTCTGAAATTAATGGCCAAGTAATGACACACTACGAGGAAGAAAGAGGCTATAAAAGAGAGGTGAAGACTATAAGAAAAAGACTGGATCTTCTACATTTTTCACCACCATTTTAGAATACAAACAATGTTATTTCTGTTATATAAATAAAAAGATATTAGAATTGGAAAATACTTAAAATATTGAGAGAAACAGAACAAAGTGTTTTGTATAATGAATGTATTTTGTATATATGAGTGTGTTTTACAAATGAATCAATCTCATATTTATAGGGATGGAGGAGTATAATTTGTCAAAATAAATAATAATATTTTGTGGAATTGATGGTAATAATAATAAATAATTACCCACTTATTCTGAATGTTATAACATTCTAAAAACTTGAATATTATAACACTTCCCCTTAATTATTTACTATGTACTGTCTAGTTAAAAATCTTTTCATGGAAAATCCCAATGGGATAAAAACCATGATAAGGAAAAAAGAGTGTAGTGACATATTCTCCCCCTCGAAAAGAATTATCCTCATACGTCTCGTTGATGACGCATTCCAATGTTGTGAACATGTTTATTGAACGTCGAGGTGAGTAGTGACTTTGTGAAGAGATCTGCAGCATTTGTCGCATGATCTGATATATCTTACTTCATTTTTTTTATTCTTCTCAAGTTCTTGGGTATATGAAAATAAATTCGGAGGGATATGTTTGGTTCTGTTGCTTTTGATATATCTTTCTTTCATCTGAGCGACACATGCAACATTATCTTCGTAAAAAATTGTTGGCTCCGTGTTTACGTGAATTTCGCTGCTTAATTGAATGTGTTGCTTGATCGATCTTAACCATACACATTCTCTACTTGCTTCATGGAGTGCGATAATCTTGGCATGATTTGAAGAAGTAGCTACAAGCATCTGTTTCTGCGAACGCCATGATATAGCGATGCCTCCGATCGTAAATACATATCCTGTCTGTGATCGGGCTTTGTGAGGATCCGATAAATATCTTGCATCTGCAAAATCAATCATTTGACCATTTGAATTGTTAGGATAAAATAACCCCAAATCAATTGACCATTGAAAATATCGAAAGACATGTTTAATCTCATTCCAATGTCTTCGAGTAGGGATGAATTATATCTTGATAAAAGATTAATGGAAAATGATATATCTGGTCTAGTATAATTTGTCAGATACATAAGAACTCCAATCGCACTTAGATATGGCAAGCGATTCTAATCTCGGGCTTAGGCCACGATGAATCCATTGAAGAAATCTCGGCTCTAGCAGCCTTAGGCATCTTTGGACATGGGTCTTCTTGCTGTGAAATTGACAAGCCTTCGTCACCCGAGTCTTCTCCTCCGCGAAACCATCTCCGTTCTGCTCCGGCGCTGGCACGATCCACCTCCATTCATGAGATGGAGGCAGAAACAGCTAAGGAGCAGACAACACAACCCCTAAGAATAGTTTGGGCCTCAGGCCCATTAAGCCCATAAGACATCTGTTTTATTTCAAGATATGCCTTAGGTCTAGTAAAACCTTTCACTACCACTTGCTTCCAGTTGGTGTTGTAAGAAGAATTTGGTATCTTAATTTGGGATCCAAAACACATTAGGATTTCATATCATAGGGCGATTATCACTATCTTTTGTAATTTTGCTTCCGATATGCATTTAGATTTCAAACCCTCCGTTGAGGACCGAAGGAGTTTGTAATGCTCTACTGTAACCATTTCTTAACTATTAACGAAGATTAATTGTGTTACAAAAAAAACAAAAACCAAAGTTTAACTTTATATTAGCTTTATTTTTTAAAGAAATAGGAAAACTAATTTTTTAGAAAAAAAAAGTTTTACATAACTAATATTCATATGTATATCTTAAATTTGTTATAAAAAAAAATTCCCTTGACCAAAAAGCAAAAAATACATATTTACATATATTAATTTTACTGTGTCACTTGGTCGATTATATTTTGATATGTGTTAATTTTTAAATTCATATAGAATGAATATTAACCAATAAACAATTATTTTGAAGTTTAAAAACATATAAATAATAACAATTTGAAATTAGCATGTAGTAAATTTTTTTTATTTAATAGATTGCCATATGTGGAAAATAATATTAAAAATAATCTTAACTTTCAAATTTTTTATTTATCTTTTCTTTACTAATTATGTTTTGTTAATTTTTTAATTTGTTTAATAAAATTAAGATATAGATTTTATGTTTTGTTATTTTTTTTAATTTGTTAAATAATATATAATATATAAGATATAGATTTAATATGATGCAAATATTATTTTTGATATAAAAATTTTAAACTTTTTCATTATGATTTAGTGGGTAAAATTTAAAAACTGAATAGATAAATTAAATATATTGCAAAATGAAAAGCGTTAGGTTCAAATCTGGTTTTAAAGTATAGGAAAAACGGTCCACAACCACATAGTGGCAAAGTAATCATACCAAATAGTTTCATTTTCGTGTGTAATTAGACTAAAGAGTTTTGTTTATGTGCAATTGGACCTACCTAGTTTTTTTTGGTGGTTTGCGCTTGGTTACTTTGTCACTGGGTGGCTATGGACCGTTTTTCCGAAAATATATAAAAAATACGATTAAGGTTCATTATGGTAATTGAATGTTAGACTCAAGATATGATGATTAAGGATCGAGATGAGTTTCAAAGCTGGTGCATGAAGTGTCTCATGAAATGAGTGTGTGATACAAGAGTTGCTTCATAGAGCAACATAAATTAACAAGAGGAATGTGAAATCAAGTGTGTTTAAATGATGATGTGACATTAGAATCTTATTAAGAAGATACAAAAAGAGGGAAAAAGGTCATGTGAGGTTTGTGTAATTAGAGGTGGGCATTTTAACGGAACAAAACCGAATCGAACCAAACCAACCGAACTTAAACCGACCCAAACCAAACAACAGCCTACACCCAAACCTTTCGGTTATATTTCTTCTCAATCCAACTGGTAAACCAATATGTTTTTATTAATTTATTAATGATATGATATATTATTAAATGTAATCCCATGACACAACATGTTTGGTTATTTTTTTCTAATTTAGTTAATTAATATAAAATAATTAAATTTTACAACTTTATTTTTTTATATGATATATTAATTTCAAACTACGGTATTTTAATATCTCCTATATATTAGTTGAGAATTATTTTACCAAAATAACTTTATGTTTACATGGAATATTATATCAGTGTCATGCTTACATGTCGTCGCTAGAGTGATTATCAGAATATATATTTTATAGGACATTAATTACTAGACTAATTACATAATATGCCATTAGATCAATTATATATAAACTGTCTTTATTTTAAAGATTATAATCTTACCTAAATTAGTTCTATTTATTTATGAAAAAACGAATAAGTAGATATTCCATAAAATTATAGATGATTTATTGTTTCCTAAATTTGATTAAATGGAGTAAGTAAATATTCTATAAAATTATAGATGATTTTATTGTTTCCTAAATTTGGGTTTTTAAAAACAAATATTGTTTTAACTAAATAATTAATTAGTAACATAAATATGTAAAAACCTTAATTTTAAATTTCAATTATTTTTCACAATAATATACTATTAAAATATTTTTAAAAAATTATTTAATTTATTAATTTTCTAAAAACAATTATAAACATTTTATCCTGCGTATAACGCGGAAATAACCTAGTTGTATTGTATTATATGATAATATGATATATCAATTATTTAACCGAACTAAATTCTAACTAAACTAAAATTAAACTAAACCAAACCAAACCGAACATAAACCAATCCGAACAAAAACCAAGTTCGGTTGATTTCAGTTGGAGTTTTTCTATAACCAAAATAACCGAACCGAACCGAACTCAAACCAAAACTTAAAACTAAAACGAAATGCCCACCACCTGGAACAAAAAATAATGTAATGCGCAGAGGTGGAAAAGTCATAATTTGGAACTAAAGATGACATATTTGTGTTTGGTAAATAAATGTTCTGTTTACAAACAGTATAGATTCATTCAATATAAATAAAAAATATATAAATATTTGGAAATAGGTAAACAAATGTAATTAGAAACCAAATAATAGAAAAATAAGGAAAATAAAATAAATAATTCCTAATTTTTTTACGGGTCACCTAATTAATTTATGTTAGATGGATTATACAATTTTAAATTATGAAACCGCGTATATGCGGATCCTAATAAGTATACTATAACAAAGAGTATTATTAAGGCATGTTTTTCAAATTAAGAAAATTTTCAATAAAAAAGTTATTAATAAGAATGACAACCCTAATTTACATTTGAGAATGTTAAAGTAATCACGATGTTTCAAACTATGTAAATGGATGAGTATAGCTTTTTTTTTTTTTGAAATGTGGCCTTTAAAACCTAACGGTATAAATCACAAATAATATCTTAAAGATATTTATTTCCTAGTTTGTTACGAGAATCTAACAAATTTGTCGTGTTGTAAAAAAATTGATATCAAAATTGAAGATCTTGGATTCAGATAAATCCCGTACGAAGATTACAAAAAAGATCTGTAGATTACTCTATAAACACGCCAATAATAAATACTACTATGATTAAGAATAACAATAAATCCAAAGTAAAAGATACCTCTTTAAATGCAAACTAGATTCTAACCCATGCGTATGCACGGATTAAGGTTATTATATACGGAAATAATAAATTGATATTTAAAAAGTAAATCATTTTTTGTGTAGGAGTAAAATATAAATTACTGTTTTATTTATATTACATATTTATTTTAGTTATATTATGTTAAAAAGTATATTAAGTAATAAGATATCGATCAATATATAGAATATTTTTATGTCAATGATTAATATATTATTTTATTGTTTTTATATCCATATTGGACCCATTTAGTTGATATTTAATCCAACAATTTACTTTTGGCTAATTAATTATTGTTTACCTTCATTTTGGTCAATTTAGTAATTTAAAATAAATAAACTTGTATACAATAATTAATTATGGAAAATTGTTTGTACTATGTCATTTGTAACTTGGTAAGAATAAATGTACAATGGTAAGAACAAATTAAAAAAATGAAATATATACAATAATTAATTATGGAAAATTATTTGTAATAACTAATTTATAAACATGGTAAGAATTAATGTACAACGATGAGAACAAATAAACAAAGGGAAAAATGTTGTATTTTTGGATAGCTTACACATAACGCAGAAAAAAAAAATAGTGGAGAAAAAAGGAAGAAAAAGAGTCATAGCCGTACCTCGCTCCATTGATAATCGCCGACCAGGTTGCCAAAAAAATTATCTTCTTCCTCATTTCACCAAGAAATTTGATTGAAATCGGTTCACTTTAGCCATGGTGAGCTCAGTTTCCTCTCCTTTCTATTTTAAGTTACTCGATTTGAAGCTTTTTTCTTGAATCTCGATTATTTGCTAGATTGAGTGTGCTAAGGGGACAGTGAGATGCATGTGATGGAAGCGATGATGCGAGGGATGTCATTCCCAGGATCTGAAGCTGGAAATCAGCCGCCATCGGAGAAGGAACAGAGAATAAGAAGGAAGCAAAGACGGCGTTCGATGCGTTCGATGTGGCCATTTTTAGGTACCTCTATTGACAATTCTTCAACTTTTGTTGATCCTAATCCGATGGTTTAGCTAGCTTTGTTTTGTTGGATTATGGTAATAAACAATCTTTGAGATTCTATCTCTCTCCGTATATCTCGTATTTGAATCCACTAATTTTGTGTTTTGGGAGACTGATGTCTGTGCTATAATTTCCTCTCCTTTAAGTATAATCAACCCAAGATGATCTGTTGCAAGTAAGCTTTTTTAAATCTCTTTTCCTTGTTGTTCTGAGCATGCCATGTTTGATGATTGTAGTTCTGTATCATAGTAATCATGGGTAATTAACTTAGCTGAACCAGTTAGTATATGTAATGTCATATTCTTTGTGGATTGCAATATGTATTGATCACTTTGTTGAGCCATCCTAATCCTCATATCGAATGTTACTCTTATATATTGAGAGAATGAAGACAAATTGTTCTGTGTGCTGTTACTTTTTCATTGTAACATGAAAGCTTAAATTGTTTTATCTAATTATGATCAGTGTTTTGATGTGATTTAAGTCTTGTGTTCAAATTGTGTCTCATATCATATTAAGTTAAACCTTATTGATTTATTAGGGGTTATGCTTGTTGCGATTAAGTTAAACCTTTTGTGGAAATTTGTTTGAAATCGGTTGGATTTACAAACAATCTTTGAGATTCTATCTTTGATATTCTTTCTCTCTCCGTAAAGTTGCATATTTCTAGTTTCTCCTATACCTCCATTTACCAATTTGTTAGTGCACTCAGTAATAACAATCTTTAAGATTTGATCTCTCTTCTTATATCTCTCATTTGAATCCTACCAATTTTGTGTTTTGGGAGACTGATGCTCATTAGCTGATGACGAATAGAGTAGAAGCTGTTGAATCCTTACTGAAAATTTTCATTTCGTGTAACATAAGATAGGAGACAGTTATTTGTGTGATTTGTCTTCCTGTAAAATAAAAAATGGTGAACTCTTTACCATGACATGGTCTTTTAATTTATGATTAGCTTCTCCTTAAATGTGAAACCTTAGTTGAATGCAACAATATTTTGACAGTCAACTTTGTCAGCATATAAGTAAGTTGGTTTGCGGTGAAATTTTGACTGAGCATTGGTTTTGTGTTATCCTGCAGATAAATTCGGTTTTTCCTTGGTTTTCTTCGAAGAAAGCTCATGTGGATACTAACTATTCTACTGTAAGAAGGATCTGCTGATTAGGCTGAGCATGGATTGGAGTGTCCAGACTACCCTTGGCCTCATGATGGTATTCTCAGCTCATATGACCATGCTTCGTAAGTGTTTATCTACATATTGTTACCACGCTCTTTTCTTCTTGTCTGCTATTTTCATAGTTTTTTGCTTTTAAAACTGAAGAATGTAACTTCTGTTATCTTATATAGTTAGACTGTGTAACTTCTATTATCTTATATATTGGAGTGAAACTTTAGCTAAAAGATTGATATTGTATTAACTTATGAAGGTTTGATGTTGTATGGGCAGGATCCGTAGTGGGCATAAAGTTTATCGTTGGAATTATTGCACACCATGATTATGTTTGAAGAAGGTCCAACAGCGCAAGTTTTAGATTTGACATCAGAGAAGATATGCTCCATCTGTCGTTGTAAGTTTACATTAATAATTGTGTGCAACAAAAAATAATCTTTATAATGTTTGATCTTCATTTAAAACTATAGATAAATCTAGTGCTAGGACGAAAAACTAAACTTAAAATGGTACACAAAATCGTATTTAAACTCTTTATAGAGGTTTTGACTTCATGAAAAACAAATCGTCAACATCATGGACAACTATAGCATAAACAAAACCTGCAGATTATGAAAACAGAAACAATACCTCCATGAGTTTAAAAAAAAAAAAAAAGACTATAGCCATGCTATAAAGCAAAAAATAACTAATGTTAGAAAGATATTACCTTCACGAATAACAAATCTTCAGCTTTTGTTTCTAGTAAAGATTCTGGAACACCTCTTTGAAAACAACATTCATTGTTTGCTTATGTGGTTGACCTTTCTTATCTGTTATAAGAATCTTCAATCCTGCTTTTGACTTCACTCTAGATATTGCAACATATAGTTGTCCATGAAAGAAAACTGGTCTAGGCAAATAAAGTCCAACACACTCTAGTGTTTGCCCTTGACTCTTGTTAATGGTCATTGCAAAAGCTACAGACAGAGGAAATTGTCTACGCCGTATTTTGAAAGGCAACCGTGTGTCTGATGGTGTGATCAACATCCTAGGAATCAGAACTATCTTTCCAACTCTATTACCTGTAATAACTCTAGATTCAACGACATGATCAGCCATTTGTGTGATCTGTAGTCTTTTTCCATTGCATAAACCTGATTTAGGATCAATGTTTCTGAGCAACATTACCGGACAACCAATTTTGAGGCGCAAACAGTGGTTTGGCAAACCTGATACTCTCACACTGTTTAAGAAATCCGGAGAATAGACAGGATTGTTTGTAGAACTTGTGTCGGAAGGGTCTATACTGTCAGAACTTAGGTAGATTCTTTCTTCACCTAACAAAAAAAAGGAACTTATATATATCAGATTCTATTCAAAACACTATAGATATATCTTGGTTGCATAGTGATAAAAAAACATTATATGCCATAAGATAACTAACCATTCAACATTGCGAGCATATGATCATTTATGGAGTTCACATCATCATTTGTGGGACACAGGATTGCTCTTCCTTGAAAGAATCTAGGATCATTCTCGGTAACAAAAGAATTACCGTATATTGCATGTATAATTGACTCGATCGGATCATTACCCTCAATTATAAGCAACTCTTCTGGGATATCAATTAGAGCAATTCCATCATTAGGCTGTGCAATCTTCCCATCTCCAACATCTAAGATCCACTTAGAAAATTCTTCGATATCCAGCTTTTCGTGTTCAGTAATGCTGGAAAGAAGTCTCATGTTCTTTGTTAGTTTCAAAGAAGTCTCATGTTCTTTGTTAGTTTCAAAACGTTGCAATGCTCCCAAAGATAAGAAGAATTCAATGCAGCAAACACAATCTCTTCCCTACCAGCACCGTTTATAACAGGTAATACTCCGCCTTTGTCATGAAACACACCATCCATTATCTCATCATAAATCTTCTTTTGCTCTGAAGTCATCATAGTTAACCATTCATCATGCTTCTCTTTCAAATCTGCAAGGTTGTACTTGCGTTCATCCAATATCAATTGATTGCACTTTTCAACACCGTCTAAAGATACTTGCGGCATAGATTTAAATCTTGAAAGTGAAGTTCCATTTTTTGTTAGCAGTTTCTCTATCTCTTGAAGAGTAAACTTTTCTTTGTCTTCATCACTTAAAATAAGATCTGCAAATATTCAAACAATATAAAAATTAAAAAATACTACTTATTAATTAACAGGAATCTAAAAAAATATTAAGTGTAAAATGTTAACAATATGTAATCAACAGCCTGAACCTTTTTATCTTAAAATTCATTATTGGTGTTTTAAAAAATAATAAGAATCACACACATAAAGCCGTTACTAATTAGTAAACTATTTATGCAATTTGGACTTCTAACAAAAATTTTGTGTTCTTTGGCATTAAATTCATTAAATATTTTGATAGACAGTAATTAGTAAACACACGGATTATAAACAGAAATTTAATTAGTAAACACACGTAAAGCAAATCATAGCCAGGCTAACATTTTGATATATATGTTGGATTTTTTTCATGGATTAACGTCGGTCAACCCTCAACACTACCCACTCTTAAAAGTCTTGTTCTAAGTATATTAATAAGTATTTTAGCTTAGTTGATAGAAAATGAAACGGGATCTTATCGTTTTGTCTTTTATGTAAAACTTCAAATTAACAGAAGATGATAGAACTTTAAATCATAAGTTAATTAATAGGGGATGTTTACCTGGCTGTTTCCATTCATCTCTTTTTCTGCGCTCAATATCTTCAGATAAAATCCTCCAACTTTTCTCCCAAACCATCTCAGGTTTGCTCAAACTATCGGAAAGTAGCATAATCACAAATAGTCTTCTTACAAACTTTGGAGAGCACCAGAAGATGGCTTCTTTAATACCATTGATATACTCTTGGTCATCATCTAGCAAACCTAAAGCAAAAACAGCATCTCTGAATGATTCATGAACAACACCGTTTACAGTTTTCAGATCTTTATAACTTGTAGCTCCTCTTTTGATGTTTAAGAGGATTCTCAAATAATAAGAATCCTCTATTGCACGCGGCACAAAATTAATTCTTCCAATAGCAAATCCCCTTTCTCGTGGAGAAATTTTTTTATCTTTGCCATTCCAAGTAAACATGTTAGGAATTTCTTCATATAAGAGTTTTTTGGAATCTGGCTCAATCTTTTTTTGACATTTTCCTTTGGCCCGTGTTGCAACATTTGGATTCTTCTTATTCAGTTCAAACCAAGCTAAAAATTGTGTTCCATCATTATCCAGCCGATCAATAACACTTTCTGTTGTTTCACCGTCCTTGTAAAAAATAGGTTGCTTACCTTCTTCATGAAAACTAAGCTTTACAACTGGTGTTGTTCGATGATGTATTGGAAACTTTAATATTCTCCACATAGCTTCACAAGCAGATACATATCTGTAAAAATGTCAAAATTACTAAGTAATAAGAAAATGATTTTTTAATACTTCAATTAAGCCTTATGTTTTAAAGTAAAGGATACAGTAAATGAAATAACCTGCAATCAAAGTAGTCTTTGACTTCGTCCTTTTCTTTTGTACGCGTATTCGTTCCATCATTTTCATGAGGCTCAACAGCAATTATAACACGATCATGTCCTTTGTGAATATACTTAAACAGATATTTTATTGAACCTGATTGGTTGCACCATTCCACGTTTATGTGAGCTCGAAATCGAAGAGATATAATCTCATTATATGGGATGACATATCGGTTATCACACTGAAAACCATTCTTCTCTACGTAAATACCAGTATCACGCTTTCTGTAAACTGGAAATCCTTCTCTATCTACCATAGTAGTGCTGTTAAAGTTTTTTGGAAAAAACTTAGAACATTTTCCATCGACCATACATGGTGAATTAGGATTAATAGCACCACATGGTCCATGAATCATACAGTCTTTAACCACTTCAACTTCACTTTATCTGGAATCTCAGCACAAACTATCTTATCAATTTTATCGGCAGTAGCAAACTTACAACTGGTGTGCATGAATAACAATATATGTGCATGTGGAAGACCTCTTTTCTGAAACTCAACTGTGTACATGGCTGAAGAAAAATAAATCATAGGAAACATGAGAAAAATATAATAGATATAACTCATAGGCAAATATGTTATATTTATTATATAATAAAACGTAGAAGTAAAATTACCTGATACTGTCTTTCCAAAAATATGCTTCACGGTTAAATCATACATTAAATTATCAAGCTTCATCTTAAAAATTCTACAGATGATGTCTGGTCTATCTTTAGACTTCAAATTGCGCTCCTTACAGAATCTAACTATTTATTTCCTAGTTTGTTACGAGAATCTAACAAATTTGTTGTGTTGTAAAAAAATTGATATCAAAATTGAAGATCTTGGATTCAGATAAATCCCGTACGAAGATTACAAAAAAGATCTGTAGATTACTCTATAAACACGCCAATAATAAATACTACTATGATTAAGAATAACAATAAATCCAAAGTAAAAGATACCTCTTTAAATGCAAATAAAAAACCCAGAAAGACTTGAAAAACGATCGTCTATAGTAGAAGTAAATCAGGAAAATTAATTAATGATTTTTAGATTGTTGAATAAAATAAGAAATGCTTTAATAATGCAAATCTGAGAACGCATTTTATTTTGTTTTCCACGTAGTTGAGTATTTTAATTGTTTTCAAACACCAATACATTTGCAAAAAAATTAGAGACAATTGCATAAAACAATTTTTCTTTTATTTGATATTACTAAACCAACCTATCTTTCTAAAGGATTGTTAAAAGGACATAAAAACCAGTCTCTGATTTTTTTATTACATAAATGCCATAGCATTTTTTTTTCTTCTTCTTAACAGCAAAACCCTAATTGTATCACCCTCTTCCCCTCTCTCCCTCCCCGACGACAGCAACGAGTGCCAAGGCGAAGATGGGTTCTTGTCGAACCATTTCTCCTCTGTTTATCATGGCGCTGTCACCATCAATCTCGGATCTTGTGGTTTTATCGCTTGCTCGCTGGAGAAACAGAACCCTCTCCTTCCCAGGTTTTTGCAAATTTGGTTTTATTGTTCACGAACTCACGATGATGTTTATTGTTCTGTTTTTATTTTTTTTTCTCATGTCCTGATGAGATGACTAGTGTGGCCTATTTCGAACAATCCAATCCTAGATATGAGAGATTTTTTATCTTAAGTGGGTTTTGATTCACTGGCCTTCAAATATATTTTCGGATATGTTTCATTTTAATTTTTTTGGTTCAATAGATCTGAGAGATTGAGATCTCAGTGCGTCTAAGTCTTTCAATGTGTTAGCTGAGTACCTCTTTGGTAAGCTACTTATGTAGCATTCCTTATGAATTTTGCTGCACTTTTGTTTGATTTAACTATTGTTTTTTGCTTTTAACTCTGGATGCTTTTATTTTCGACAGAACACAATCAAGGAGAATACGGAGATGACGACCCCTGTTGTTACTCGTAAAGCCCAATCTGTTGGAGAAAACATGGAAATGACTACTCCAGTACTTATTACTAAGGTAAATATCTCATCAATGGATCATGGAGGTTCTCTTTTTGGAAGTTCTTAGCTCATTTGAGCATAAATAGCATAATTTGGAGGTAGCGTCACATGCTTATTTCTTATATACAAGAATCATAAGATCCACGTATAACCTTATGTGTCATTATGATCATTAGTGTCAAGCAACGTCTGATCCGAACGTTTGTTGTTTAAAAAATATATACTTTCATCCTTCCATTATTTACGTACTTCAAGAAAGAAAACGTATTTCTTAAAATAAAACAGCATCATAGATTATTGATAAGAAGATACTCTGTTTCATCTGCCTCTTCGTTTTGAGCAACAATGGTAGACTTTATTTATATATGATGGTAGACTTTATTGATATGTGAGGGTAGATTTGTGGTACTATATGGTAGATTTAAAGGTAGACTTTGCTGTATGTTATGGTAGACTTTACTGTACGTTATGGTAGACTTTACTGTATGTTATGGTAGATTTTTACTGTATATTACGGTAGACTTTATTGTATGTTATGGTAAACTTTAACAGGTATGTTGGTAAACTTTTTAAGCGAGAACGAGCGATGACAATGGCAACTCATCTTCGAACACAAGTGTATGGTCTATGGAATGACAATGAGATGAAGCTTATGTTAGGTCTTGGTATTGCTGTGAGTGTTGTGGTCGTCCTTGTCTATTTATTTGTTTAAGCAGATGTTGTTATTTTTTGTTGTCTATCGGTATTAAACCTATTTCTATTCTATGTTATGTAATGTCTAGACATGGATCATGTTTGGTTTATTATTTCAGTCTTTAGAGAAAGAAAACTCAGTTTGATGTAGGGAAAACAGTACACACGGCTTAAACATCATCAGTCTTTAGACAGAGATTGAGATTCCGATACCCACTGCTTAAACAAAAGATTGGATTGGTTTATTTTTGGTGGAAAAACAACGGTACCCACGGCTCAAAACTTAGATCTTTTACCCACGGCTTGAAATCTCTTGACAAAGAGCACAAATCGTTCTTACAGTTTGTTAAAAGGAAACAGATACCAAAAGTCTCGAAAACCTTGGCATAAACTCTTGATGGACTCGTTCTTGATGGGGAAATTTCAGTTGTCTGCTTCAAACACGGAAAATATGATTAAAACTAGTGGCAGATTTTTTTTTATGTTATGGTAGAGTTTAATAAAAATCTGTTATGGTAGACTTTATGTTATGGTAGAGGCTTGAAACAAAGTCTACCACCATGGACAGGTATACAAGTCTACCGTAATACAAATTAAAATCTACCCCATCGGGAATATAAAATCTACCAAAATTCCGGAAATCTACCAAATTAAGTCTTCCCCCATGTGAACAAAGTCTACCAAACAAAATAAATCTACCGTGTCAGGCTAAAGTCTACCATAACTAACCGACCATAAAGTCTACCATCAATAACGAGATAAATCTACCACGGATTACAAAATCTACCGTCGAAGTCACTTAAATCTACCAAAAAACCTAAAGTCTACCAAAGAAAAGTCAACAAGTCAACGCTGGTTTAAAATCTACCGTTAAACAACACATAAATCTACCGTAACATAAAAAATAAAATCTACCGTAACATGAAAACGTAAATCTACCATGTCTTCTAATTAAACTCTACCGTAACTTTGGTAGACTTATCAGCATAAACTCTACCATAACTTTGGTAGACTTATCAGCGTAAACTCTACCGTTTCGTTCAATATAAGTCTACCGTCAAAGCTGGTAGACTTTACCCAGTAAGTCTACCACTTCATAGAAAAACTAAAGTCTACCGTCATTCTCTGGTAGACTTTATCGTCCGAGCTCTTAAGTCTACCGTCATAGCTCTGGTAAACTTAAGTTTTTGCGCGTTGACGTGGCAGAAATTCATTAATGGCATTTTCGTAATTACGTTTTTTGTCACCAAACAAATTGAGGGCAGAACGGCCATTAAAATCGGAATTAGGTCGTTTGAGTAATATCCAAATATAAAGATCGTTTTAATAATAAAGTTTAAAAATATAGGTTGTTTTAGCTAACCACCCAAAAAATTATTTTGTTCTCTTTTTATGTTCCCAAAAAAACGTTTAAAAGGTAAATTATATTCTTCTTTCAGACAGATGAAAGCGAGTGAATGGGTGAAGGTATTAATCCCCTGCGACGCGATGAGATTTGGTACGAAAAACGGGATATCTAATGACTGCACAATCATGAAACATACTTCAAAGGTAAACGTGTCCTTGTATCCAAACAACGAAGATAGAGAAATGTGTTACTGTACTTGAAAGGTAAATATATAATTTTTTTTTGTTGGCAGGAATCGAAGGAAGGCCCAATTTGCCATCAGTGCTTGAAAGGGGAAAGGATAACTCTTCTCATTTGCAGTGAATGTGAAGAGACGATGTACTGTCTTCACTGTATAAGGAAATGGTCAGTTTCTGTCTTAACTCTGATATATTTTTCTGTCTTGTAATAAACTATCCTTACTCTGTCTGTGGTTTGTTGCAGGTATCCACATCTATCTGAGGATGATGTCGTTAATAAATGTCCTTTCTGCTGCAAGAATTGTAATTGCAGCAAATGCTTGCATTTGAATGGTTTAATCGGGGTATAATGAGATTATTTCTAGCATTCCATTTGCAGAAGATTTGTTTTTTTTTTTTGGTTGTTAACTGGTATTTATGTTTTTATCTTTATAGACATCAAAGAGGGAACTCGCGATTTCTGAAGGACGTCATCATCTCCAATACTTGATTGTATTGATGCTTCCGTTTCTGAATAAATTGTCCCATTCCCAGAAGCAAGAGATTGAAATTGAGGCAAAGGTTCAAGGTATGAATCTTGCACTACTAAGACATAGTTTCTTTTGCTGAATGTGATATTTTTTGCTAACATGACCTGTTTCTGTAGGATTACTGCCTTCTGAAGTTGAAATAACTAGGGCAATAAGCTACACTGATGAACGAGTATACTGGTAAGTAAGCATACCTAAGTTAGGATATTTATAATTTCGCGAGGATCTTGAAGTGCTGTCAAGAGATTCGTGAAGAATCTCTTTCCGAACGCCCTGAAATGAAGGCACACTATGTTGACAAAGGATACCGATATATGCATGGTTTAGATGCTGCGGAACCGAGCTCCTCTTCCACTTCTGAAGACGAAGAAGCTAACCCATCCGACATTAAGTGGAGCCTTGGTGATAATGGAAGCATCACTTGTGCACCGGCAAAGCTAGGTGGTTGTGGTGATTGTATGTTAGGGCTTAAGCGAATCCTACCACTGACGTGGATGTCAGACTTGGAGCACAAAGCAGAGACTTTCTTGGCATCATACAGTATTAACCCTAGAATGTTGAGCTGTAGGTGTTCTCCTTTGGAGACTGAGATGACAAGGAAAGCAGCTTCAAGGACAAAATCAAGTGACAATTACGTTTTCTGTCCTGGATCTCTTGATGTCTTGAAGGAAGAAGAACTTCTACATTTTCAAGAGCATTGGGCAAAAGATGAATCAGTAATCATTAGGAACGCTCTTGATAAAATTTTGGCAAATTATTCTATCTATCCCAATCTGTTAACTAACAAAATTGTGGAAATTAGATCTTGTGGTTTCTTAGTTAAGAGTTTCATATATTATTTACTAACAATATAGTTTTCTGAATGGACGAAAATGCATCGGTATCACTATTCATCATGTTTTCTTGAATAATTATCGGCGCATGAAAGTTATCATAATAATTTAAATTTACTGAAAGTTATCATCATGTTTGTTGGTGAATGACAGTTTCTGGATCCAAGTTGATGCAGTTCATAAATTGAGATTGAGTTCACGATCGTCTGCTTCCATCTCCACCCCACTTGGATCACCACTCAAATCAACTCTAGTCAATGCCCCACACTCTGTAAACTCAACTTCATAGAGATGTTTGAGTTTAGAAATGTTTAGGGATACACATTTTAGCTTGCTGCATCCATTCATATATAGATATTTGAGATTAGAGAATTTCTCGATCGGCCAAGGAACCTCTTCAATCTCTGTTTCGCCTAGATTGAGCCTTGAGATGTTGGTTGAGATTTCAGGAAAGCTCCTCAACGGTGAGCCATGGAAACTAAGGCCATCGAGATATTGGAAGTTGATTCCGGAGGGCAGAGTCTCCAGATTTCTGCAGTTTATGATGATCAAATCCTTCAGTTGATTGAGATTCTGAAATGAGGAAGGAAGTTCCACCAAACTTGGGATATTCTCGAGCCTCAATTCCGTCAAAGTGGGAGACAGCATCGCCAGGAAGGGCGTAAACGGCTGAACCAAATAAATAATTTAGAAATGTTAAACAAAATCACCAATAATACTTTTTTACTTTTAAGGTTTTTCAGTTGCAAATTACTGTGATTTTAAGTGTAATTACCTTAAATTTAGAAAATAAACCTTAAAAAAGAAAGAATAACATAACTAGTTATAAAGTTAAAAAAAAAGAAGACTATTATTTTTGAGCAATCTCATCTAGCGTAATCTCATAAGTAAATAGCTCATATCAAATTAATTTAAAATGAGTTAAAATTTATAAAATAAATTATGAATAAAAATATACTAATATTCTCATCAAGTCATCAGAAAATTCATTCCAATTTGTTCATTCTTTTTTCAATTTTTGTGTTTTCATTTATGACCACATGCAATAAAATTTATAAAATACAAAATAAGAAAAATTATATTAATATTTTCATCAAGTAATCATTATTCTTATCATATAAGCTCGTTACCTTTTTGAAGTTTTTTTTACGTTTTAACTTACGAATAATAAACACTATATTGCAACGATAAATACAATTTTTATCCAATTAAATTTATATTAAATAACTTATATTGTTATTTTGAACATCAACATTCATTGTTTATTGGTTAATATACATGTCAAATAAATTTTTAGAAAAAATACATGTGAAAATCTAATTGCCCAATAACACACGTAAAGTTAGCATGTAAATATATATATTTTTTTCTATTTTTTGTTAATTTTATATTTTTGCTTTTTATATTATTATTTTCAGTTTCAATATTCATTGTTTATTGGTTAATATTCATGCTAAATGATCTTTTTCTAAATTGATACATATGAAAATCTAATTGACCAATAAAACGTAAAATTAGCATTTGTGAAATTTTTTATTTGTTAGTTTTCTTTTTTAGTTTTTTTTCACATTTTTTCACGTTTTCACTTACGAATAAGAAAACACTATATTACATCAATAAATACAATGTTTATCCAACTAAATTAATGTCAAATAAATTATATTGTTATTTTCAATTTCAACATTTATTTTTTTATTGGTTAATATCTATGCTAAATGGATTTTAAAAAAAAATTATACATGTTAAAATCTAATTGACCAATAACACACGCAAAATTAGCATATGTAAATAATTTTTTTTTTGGTTAATTGTCTTTTTAGTTAGGGAAAAGAAAAGTTTTGTTTAGATATAGAAATGTAAATTAGTATATGTAAATATGTTTTAAATTAGTTTTAATATTTCGTTAAGAAAAAAGGTTAAAGTTTTTGATACGTGTCAACATCTAACCGATTGACTTGACATGACATGACTAATTTTGAAACCAAGCTTTTTATAATAAGATTACTTTTCAATCATATTAAATTATTTAGAAATAAAATGAAATTAGTGTTTTAAACAAAATTAGAGTCAGCAACAACGACTTTTTTAAAAAAATATAAAAGTGTTAGTTAAAGAGGTTGGAGAAAACGTTAAGTTTAGAACTACATACCTTCACTCCTTTCCATTGTTTCCCATCACTCTTTTCTTTTGATATCCTAAGCCAATAGAGATTCTCGAGATGTAAATTAGAAGGGAATTCTTCAATGTTTGTGTCCAACATATTGAGATCTAAGATGTTGGTTGAGAATTCGGGAAATGTCCTCAACTCCGAGCAATAATTGAAGTTGAGGTGCTCGAGAGATTTGAGGTTGAAGCCGTTCGGAAGAATTTTCAGACTTTTGCAGCTTTCCATGTCCAATTTCAACAATTTATTGAGATTTCGTAGGAAGGAAGCTCCACCAAACTCTCGCAATTCCCAAGACTAAGTGTCTCGAGATTAGTAGCCATGAAAAGATTTGGAATATCTTTTAGGTATTCAGATCCCCACATATCAATTTCCTTTAGACATGTAAGCGACTGTACTCAACAAAAATTAAACAGAGCTCAGTAAAAAGTACACATCACATGACATGATTGTCATCCAAAAACTAAAATAAGCATTGTGGCCCCCATCATTAATAATAACATAAGAAATTGTTCTCAAAACTTACCACAACTCCTTCCCACAGCTTATGTAGCTTGCTATTCCGCATTTTGAGCTTGACAAGGTTTTCAGGACGAAAATTAGAAGGCATACAACTCACTGGATATTTGGGCCAACACAATAGCTTGAGTCTACGGGGCAAATAGTCAAAACTTTTAGGTAAGTGCAATCTGCCTTCTTTTCAAAAGTGCTTCGAATCAATTTCTAAGAAATGGAGATTACGCATCCTTTTGAAGGCACTCTCATGTACATGCAACTCATCAATCTCACTTGTATCCAGTGATATACCTAACACCTTTTGAGTACCCTGAAAAATATAATATAAATGAGAAAGAGACAAACCCATACAATTCATCGTTTTTTATCAAATGGCATTCTCTTAACCTCATATAATGAGTTATGAAAGGACCACAAATAAAAAAAAAAAGAACTTACAATGCCTTCACTGAGTACACAACAACTATCATTTGTATCAACAAGAAATTCTCGTTCTCCAGGCTTGTCAATGGATTGCGTGCGAACAATTTTTCTGCCCATTTCTTGTAGCGAACGGTGCATCACCACATAACCTTGTCTTACATGAATGAGGGACTTATCAGCTAGATTTTGCAGTGCAATATTAACACCCAAGTTAGCATCTGCGAGCAACGATTTGATGGTTGTGACTTTCATATGATTGAAAAGACATGCGATATGACGAAATATCGCTTGATCTTCTGCGCTACCTAACCCATCATAACTGATTCTTAGTATTTTCTCAATTTTGCCGTTTAGACGTAGACCATTCTTAAGCCTTGGCAGTGTATCCATCCAGAACTCCTTATCCCTCCCCCGCAAATACTTACCCAAAAGATTAAGACCCAAAGGAAGACTGCCCGCATGTCTTGCAACATCAGCTACAAGCTTCCCAAAACCTTCAGGTGCATATTTTTGCTTGAATGCAGATCGACATAACATCTCTTGAGCGCGCTCTTCAGATGGGAAACTAACTTCATAAATATGATCAATCCCATGAGCCCTTAAGAAGTGGTTATCATTTGTAACCACAATGATTCTGCTCCCACATCCAAACCATTGAGTTTGACCCACCAAAGTATCTAGTACCAGTTGATCATCCAAATCATCAATGACGATAAGAACTTTCTTGTGCTTTAACCTCTCTCCGAGTGCATCTAGATGATCTATCTTTATGTCCTTTGTCCCGAGAATTTCCGATAGGAAATGATTTTGTAAATGCAACTTCATATTGGGGTCGTCCGGATTGGCTCTACTATAAATTTCTTTACTCTTATATAAAAAACCCCAGTCTACGAAAATGCTACCTTGGAAGTGCCGAGAAAGTCGGTTGAACAAAAGTCTTGCAATGGTAATCTTACCAATCCCCGAGGAACCCCATATACCAACCATTCTCACTTCTTCAGATTCCAATTGCAACAATAAACTCATTTCAGTGATATGAGCTTCAATGCCAACAAGATCCTCAGAATCTTTGGATGAAGTTAAAAGCAGCTTACCCAAAACATCATTGGCGATTACTTCAATCATTTTTGCTTCTTCATCCCTAACAAGGAGAAAACGATGATTTAACATAGATATGAAATAACAGTATATTCAAAAGATGTATCTAAGCACATAATATTGAATAATAAAAACTCATACCAAGTCGCAGAATGAAATCCAAGCATATTAGCAACATCAGTCAACGCTTTCTTCCATTGATTTTGCATTTCCTCTGTATTTTTCTTGCAAGTCTCTTGAAAGATCCTTCCAAAGTCACCGGTTTGATTCCTCACATGGGAAGGATCCAAACCATAGAAAACTGGTATGACAATATTATCCTTACAAGTAACGATATCCAGCAACTCGTTAAGACACCAGCTTGAAGAAGCGTAGTTTTTGGAGAAAATGACCACAGCGATCCTCGAAGTCCTGATCGCTTGTTCAAGCTCGGGCCAGAGGGAGTGGCTTCTCTCGATCTCGTTGTCTTTGAAAGCACTGATCAATTTCCGATCGAGCTCCTTGAGAAAGTGGCTACGGAAAATGACGCGGACGTCTTCCCCTCTGAAGCTCAAGAAAACATCATATACCCAATTGAGAGACGAAGATGAAGAAGCCATAGAGAGAGTGTGTGTGAGAGAGTGAGAGGAAGAAGCACAAACAAAGAATAAAATCAGACGCCACTGTCGTCTCTCTTTGGCGACTACAATGGCGAACCCTAATCGCCTTGTCTTCTTCTTAGATCTCTTATCCCTTTCAACCTAAATCCCCTTCTCTTCCTCTCTCTCGATACCTAATTTGCCCCTTCTCCTTCGTTCACCTTTACTAGATCTGATTTATATAAAACATTAACATTGCCATTTCACCATTGTTGTTTCTCGGACATTAACTCGTAACTGAGAGGAAACACTTAAAGTAGTTAGGAACAAAGAAACTTTAAAGTAGTTTCGTGGAAAGAAGGAAGGAAGAAACTTTAAAGTAGAGTCTCGTGACCATTTAACGGAAACTTTTTCGTACCAATCGAATCTTTATGCTACGAGACCAAAGATAGCCATTAGTGGATTTTTTAATTCGGCAAAGTATATTTTAATACATATAGCTTATAGTTTACTGGTTTCCAAAAGAAAAATATTGTTTAAATTGTATATAAATGAATATAGATATTCTATTTCAACTAAAACTCTCATTTTTTGCTCTGATTTCCGGGAAAACGGTCATTTAAATAACCAACTTAGACCGTGACCAAAAAAAAAAAAAAAAATAACCAACTTAGAATTTTTTGCCAAAACAAATACAAATTTGTTAATGAGCCAAAATAACATATTAGCTTGTGTTGATTTGGCCAATTAATTACAAAATTAGTCAACTGTAACTCTTGTTTAATTAACTTTAAACACCGTTAGTGTAGTTGCTTGTGAGTCTGAGAATTATAGTGCTGAATCAAAATGACTCGCCTGTTTTGAGATTATAACGTCTCTCTGTTCACCATGAGCTTCAACTTTGGATAAGTCACCAACCAAAGTAGAGATTGCTACATCTATCTCCCCATTACTTCATCAGCAGAAGAAATTTTATCTTCGTTAGCACTTCCATCCTCAATTTCAACACTTTTTTTTTAGAATCTTCATGTTCTTTGCTTAAATTGCAGGCCTGAATATCAGCATTTTCCTCTAGTTGGCTTGCATGAGTTTATTTCTTGATGTTCACAAGATTTATGAAATCTGCTGAAGCAGAATTCTTGTGAGTAGTTGAGCTCTTTTACCATCTTCTTCCGGGGCTGTTTAGAGGAGACAAGCACTCAAGAAAGAAGAGTATTCTCCCTAGGATTCTTTGAACCTGTCTGCTCTTGACTTCGAATCAAGATCTCCATCATTTAACATCTCAGACAGATGTTTCTTGGCCTCTGAGTAAATGTTAGATACCCTTTGCTTTTTATCATCGTTTGCAGGTTTTAAAAAACATTAGCCAATAAGAACTGAACTCAACTATTCTTTTAGAAATTGCAGGTTCATGTTGTGGTCATAAGAAAGAAATTTGCTGGTTCGATTTGTGGTAACGTCATTACAAAATGTCAAAACCTGCAAATTCTGCAACTAAGCCACGATCACAAGCAACAAAAGCTACCACATAAATAACAAATGCAACAAAGGCCGTTTGAATTTAAACTTTGTGATCCAACAAAAGCAACGAAGCATGAGTAAATTTCTTAAGCAAAGTTCTCGTGATTGTCCTTCTTGTGAGTCTAAACTTGTGATCCTCCTTGTGATCCTCCTTCCTATGTAAAACATAACAAAGAAAGATGTACAATCAAAAAACTGATTTCAAAATGTAACTTATTTTAATGAAAGTGAGCTAACCGGTTCTTTTCTTGGTCAACCCCTTGGTCTTTTAGCATGAGCCTCAACACTCGGGTTTGAACATGATAACTTATTGCGCCCTTCTTTCTTACGGTTTGAGCATGTCATGATATGATGCTCTCTACTTAACTTGGTCTTGTTATTCTTAGAGGAAGATTCTTATAGTTAATTGGCCTACCACGGTTGCCTAATCGGTTTGGTGGTCTGCTAGAACTAGAGAAATTAGAGAAGGGAGAGAAACCACGATTCAATTGAAGCTTTGCGATTCAAATGGAGAAGAATTAGAGAACGAAGAAGCTTGGGCCTGATTTGGGAACTAATGATTTAAGGAGAATTGGGGTTTTATTTTCTAACTCTCGATTCACAAGAAGTTATACAAGAATGGTGTTTAACGTTAATTAAACAAGAGTTAAAACTAACTAATTTTATAATTAAATTGTCCAAGTCAACACAAGTTAATATGTATTTTTGACTCATTAAAATGTTTGTATTTATTTTGGCAAAAAGACTAAATTAGTTATTTAAATGACCGTTTGTCATGATTTTGAATGTATATATTTGAAAAAAGTTTGTTTGTTTTTTTTTTTTTTTGTATGAATGTTAAATTTTATTTAAAAAAAAAACAATTTTATCAATTAATGCAACAAATTTCTGAAAGTGATTGAAAATGAATCTAAGGTCAATGAACAGTTATCCTGTTAAGAAACCAATTTTTATAAGGTCAATGAACAGTTATCCTGTTAAAACTCAAAGACGGACAATCTATTTGGGAAAAAAATTGTTAGTGGAAAAAATAGTACAAGTTGTTCATTGTGAGTCGGTGTAGATAGAAAAAGAAATGAATGCTGATAAGGTAGCATAATCGAGATAACGTCGAACATAGACTTCCGTAGGGGTGGAAAACCATACTTGCATGCGATTGAGGTAGCGCTTGTCCCCCAATCCCCATCTCTTTCAACGTAATCAATCTATTCCAAACTTTTTTATCGGTGTTCTTGACTAAGAAGACTACTGATTTACCGCCTTCACCGTGACGTCTTGATTTTTTCTCTCTCCAAAGAAGGTATATCGTGGCTTGAAACATATACTTCATATGGAAACTTCAGTCACCTGCAAAACCAAGCTACGATGACGACGTGGACGGTAAGTGGTTATTGCCATCTGCATTATTACATCGAGCTGAATCCCCATATCAATGGCTCCTCTTGGACCCACATAATCAAATAATCAAACCTTGAGAAGACCAATCATCAAACCAAAAATAAATAGTGTCACCCTTTCGCATATTCAATTTATGAAATGGTTTAGCGATTGTCACCAAACAAGTGGACAGATTCAATAACAATGCACCATCATTTCACCATTGTTTCTGGGACATTTCTCTTGCCAACTTGACTTAATCACGGCCACACAAGTTACACTAACATTAACATATCTGCTTTTTTTGTTTTCAAGATAATTTATTGTCCCGTTTCATCCAAAGTCTTCACTATTCAAAAAACAAGAAAAGTCTTCACTGTTCAGTTTCACTAATGTTTCTCAGACATTTCAGACGCAACATGACGTATGTTTCCAATTGCTTCACTCAATCTGCAAAAAGAAATAAATCTATTGTAGAAAATAGTGTTTGATTGATCCGGAAAAAGAATTGGGAGCTATATAGTATCACGTTCAATTCATGCTTAATGCTTACCCGCAGTCGATTCCAATTTCTCTCTGTCTCTTCACTCCGGTAATAAACATTCCTCTAACACTCGTATACCCCATTCTTTTAATTTCAAGGTATTGTTATTGTCAGTCCAAATATATGGTTTCTTTATATGAATATGCATATCCACGTGATCGTAGTTCCGTAGAGCTAGAGGAGCATTATCTTCGTTTAGAGGGATACGACAGTCCACTATAGTTAACACATTATGCATACCCTCCTGATAAACACAGAAAGCAAAGCCAACATCAAAGCTGCTGTTCCCAAATCTGCCTTTGAACTCATAGTTTACCTTGATATATATACTCCATACTCAACATTAGTTACCACTGCGCCAACCCTAAGTCTGAAGAATGGTTGGGAGAGAGGGACCTGAAGTAGAGGAATGGTCAGAGAGGATATTCCAGTAGTATGGTGAGTGAAATATGATGGCACTTCTTCCCCTGAAATTATGATGCTCTTGAAAATAATTGATTGTTGGGGAAGGACAGTTTCTGGATCCAAGTTTAAGCAGTCCATGAAATTGAGATCGGGGACACAACTGTCAGAAGAGGAGGCCTCCTGGGAAACTGTATCAATATTGTCACTTGGATAGCCACTCAAATCAACTCCAGTCAATGCCCCACAATTTGAAAAGTCAGCATTCTCAAGATGTTTGAGTTTAGAATTGTTTAGGGATACACATTTTAGCTTGCTGCATCCATTCATATATAGATATTTGAGATTAGAGAATTTCTCGATCTGCCAAGGAACCTCTTCAATCCCTGTTTCCTCTAGAGTGAGCCATGATATGTTGGTTGAGATTTCAGGAAAGCTCCTCAACCGTGAGCATCCTAAGAGATCAAGGTAATCGAGAGATTGGAAGTTCATTCCGGAGGGAAGAGTCTCCAGATTTCTGCAGTTAATGATGTACAACTCCTTCTGTTGATTGAGATTCTGAAATGAGGAAGGAAGCTCTACCAAACTTGGGATATTCTCGAGCCTCAATTCCGTCAAAGTGGGAGACAACATCGTCAAGAACGGCGTAAACGACGGCTGAACCAAATAAACAATTTAGAGATGTTAAACAAAATCACCAATATTACTTTTTACTTCTAAGGTTTTTCAGTTGCAAATTACTGTGATTTTAAGTGTAATTACCTTAAATTTAGAAATAAACCTTTAAAAGAAAAAAATAACATAACTAGTATTATAAAGTTTTTAAAAAGAAGACTATTACTCCCTCTGTTTCAATATATTAGAGGTTTTAGAAAAATTCACGCTAATTAAGAAAATTTATTACAATCGTTAAAACATATTCCCATCAATGTTAAGAGTGGCTATAAACGTGTGCCCATCAATATCAATAGTAATAATCCTCCCATCAATATAGCACATATTACTATGATCATTACTATTATGCACAAATATTTTTATAAATTTCACTTTAGAGCCAATTTTTTTATTGTAAATTTGAAACTAAAAATTTAAAATTTTAAAGTGGAGCCAAACCAACGTGATAGTAGCAAAAATAGTGCCTATATAAATTTGTTTAACTAATTTGGTTTTTAATTTTTTTCATGGATTCTAATTTTGATTTAAATTTACCAATCCAAATTTTTGAGAATGAGTTTTTATTTGATTTAAATTCACTTCCACCCCAAGAAGAAACTTTTGGCAATGTCGATGATGATGATTTATAGATTGACTCCAATAATCATACTATGAATATTGACCCAGGTAAAATTTTGGTTCTTTTTTCTTTTAACTTTTGCAATGATTGAACGTCAATCTAGTGCTCATATGTCGTATTCATGGATTTTTTTTAATGATTCTTTGGCTTAGACTAATTTTTTACTCCTCAACAAGTGTACTTATTCCTCGACAAGTGTTATTACTTCTCAACAAGTGTATTCTAACACTCTTTCATGTAGTCTAAAATTAAAGAGTTACAAAACTGTTCATCTTCTTCTTGCAGATTATTTTATATATATATATATATATTTTTTTTTACAACAGAAAATGGAGAAGAATTACTAGATGAACCAAGATTACAAGGAAATCGGATAAATCTCACAAATGAGAAAAGATGGGAGATTTACAATGCTTTACTAGAAAAGAGTGTTGATGGAAATTTGAAAAGGTATAGTACAAGAGAAATTGCTCATCAGTTTTCAGTGCCTATAAAAATGGTACAAAAGATTTGGCGACGAGCAAAAGAAACGGCTACTGGTGGAAGAGTTGATGTATCCCATCGGCGATCTGGAAATTGTGGTCGAAAAAAATCTCACTTGATCCAGTTCAAATTGTTAGTGTTCCACTCCAAAAGCGAACAACTTTGAGGACATTCTCCATGGCTATGGATGTAAGTCTTACAACATTATTTAGGCATATGAAGGATGGGGTTATTCGACGTCATACTAATAGCATCAAACCCTATTTGAAAGAAGACAATATGAAAGGTAGACTACAGTTTTGCATCTCTATGCTGGATAGAAATACTTTACCTCATGAACCAAAGTTTGTCGATATGTACAATATTGTACATATCGATGAGAAATGGTTTTATATGACGAAGAAGACCGAGAAATATTATTTACTTCCGATTGAAGAAGATCCACAACGCACATGTCAAAGTAAGAACTTCATCGGAAAAGTAATGTTTCTTGCTGCAATGGCTCGTCCAAGGTTCGATGAGGAAGGAAAATAAATATTTTCTGGAAAAATTGGAATATTTCCATTTGTTACTATGCAACCAGCTAAGAGAAAGAGTAAAAATAGGGATGTTGGGACTTTGGAATTAAAAGCAAAAACATCTGTCAAGAGAGAAGATATAAAAGCATGTTTACTTAACCAAGTTTTTCCGGCAATTTATGAGAAGTGGCCAAGTGAAGATTGGAGAAAAACTATTTTCATTCAACAAGACAACGCACGAACTCATGTTGAGAGTGGGGATCAAGATCTTCAAAAAGCAGCATCGGAAAACGGCTTTGATATTCACTTCATGTGCCAACCACCAAACTCACCGGACCTAAATATTTTAGACCTTGGATTTTTCAATGCCATCCAATCACTACAACACAAGACATGCCCAAAAACCACTGAAGATCTTGTTCGTGCGGTAGAAGAGTCTTTTGAAAATTATCCTACGAAAAAGGTAAATCGTATTTTTTTAACTCTTCAATCTTGCATGCAAGAGATCATGAAAGTCGGAGGATCGAACAAGTACAAGATACCGCATATGAAAAAAGCTACGTTGGAAAAGGATGGTAATCTTCCCAAACAAATAAATTGTGATGCTGTGTTAGTACAAAATGTGATGAACTCACTAAATTCAACGGTTTAGTGGAGATGAATTTTTAATTGTTATTTTCGTCAAACTATTGGGCATGTATTTTTTTTATATTTTCATATAATTTATTTATATTTTATTTGAACTTTCGAAGATTTCATATTTATTTTAAACATTTCCATAGATTTATTTTTGTCATCCCACTATAGGAAGAACATAACCCCGAAACAGACGGGAAACATTAGAAAGGATTGGTAAAATAATACTTCCATGAAAAACTAAAAAAACTTAGGAACATAAATTTCCAACATCTCCAAAAGAGCTTCTTCCATCGCTATGTCGGTATGAAGTTCACCGACATCGTAGAATTTCTTGTTGAGATCAAATTTTCGAGTGGTGTGATATTCTATCCTTTTGATTGGTTGAGCATTCTTCGATGTGTGGTCTTCTGCTTTTGGCTTTTTGGTTTGTAGAAAATCTTCTTTTTCTTGATCCATTTTGTTTAGTGGAGATGCAATATTTTTTAAGAAGAAACAATGATGGTTAAATGAGAAAAGTTAAGTGACAAAATTTTTATAGTTACAAAATAAGAAGAAATACCAAAGGTCTAAAACATTAAATAGTTGAAAATTTATTTTGATAATAGCTTTTGACTAAATAATAAATAAACATGTATTGAAAATTTAAAAACCCCTATATTTTGAAACAAAAAATATTTCCTCTAAAACCCCCAATATATTGAAACAGGGGGAGTATTTTTGAGCAATCTCATCTGGCGTAACCTCATATCAAATTAATTTAAAATGAGTTCAAATTTATAAAATAAAATATGAAAAAGATATACTAACATTCTCATCAAGTAATTGAAAATTCATTCCTATTAGCTCATTCTTTTTTCAATTTTTGTGTTTTTACTTATGACTACATGCAATAATCATGTAATATTTTCATCAAGTAATCATTATTATTATTATCATATAAGCTCGTTACAACGATAAATACAATTTTTATCCAATTAAATTAATGTCAAATAATTTATATTGTTATTTTCAATTTCAACATTTATTGTTTATTGGTTAATATCTATGCTAAATGAATTAAAAAAAATGATACATGTTAAAATCTATTTGACCAATAACACACGCAAAATTAGCATATGTAAATTTTTTTTTTCCTTTTTTTGGTTAATTGTCTTTTTGGTTAAGGAAAAGAAAAGTTTTGTTTAGATGTAGAAATGTAAATTAGTATATGTAAATATGTTTTTAATTAGTTTTAATATTTCGTTAAGAAAAAAGGTTAAAGTTTTTTAAACGCTTCGACATCTAATCAATAGATTTGATGTGTGTCGCGATAATGTAAATGACTAATTTTGAAACCAAGCTTTTTATAATAAAATTACTTTTCAATCTTATTAATTTATTTAGAAATAAAATGAAATTAGTGTTTTATATATATATAAAAGTGTTAGAACTACATACCTTCACTCCTTCCCATTGTTTCCCATAGCCGTGGGCAAATTACCCGGACCCAAAAATCCGACCCGAACACGATCCGAAAAATCCGAACCGAATCCGAACCGGTATTATAGAAATACTCGAACGGGTAATATTTTAAAGTATTTGAAAATCCGACCCGAACCCGAACCGAACCCGATACCCGTGGGTGCCCAAAAATACCCGAAATATATGTGTGTGTATATATATATATATGTATTAGATATATTGGGTTATTTGGATATTTTCCAATAGATTATGATAAAAAAGTAACCAATGTTTTAGTTTTTTCCGCATATTTCGATTATTTTTATGTAATTATGGTAGATTTGGATAAAAATTAACCGATGTTTTAGTGTTTTTGGGGGTTTTTCGGATATTTTTTGGTAATTCGAGTAGATTTGAGTACATTTAGATAAAAATACCCGAACCCGAACTAGGAACCGAATATTTTCGGGTATTTATTGGATATCAATATTAAGTATATACCCGACCCGAACCCGCAAAGTACCGAACCGAACCCGACCCGGTTTTTATAAATACTCGAATGGGTCCTCAATCCCTAAACCCGAAAACCCGATACCCGAAACCCAAATGGACCCGACCCGAACCCGAACGGGACCCCGAACGCCCAGGGCTAGTTTCCCATCACTCTCTTCATTTAATATCTCCAGCTTAACAAGATTCTCGAGATGTAAATAAGAAGGGAATTCTTCTATGTTTGTTTTAGTCAGATAGAGTTCTGAGATGTTGGTTGAGAGTTCGGGAAATGTCCTCAACTCCGAGCAAAATCGGAAGTCGAGGTGCTCGCGAGATTTGAGGTTGAAGCCGGTCGGAAGAATTTTTAAACTTTTGCAGAAGCCCATGCGCAATTTCAACAGTTTATTGAGACTTCGTATAGAGGAAGGTAGCTCCACCAAACTCTCACACTTTCCAAGATGAAGTGTCTCGAGATTAGTAGCCATGGAGAGATCTGGAATATCTTTCAGGTATTTAGATCCCCACAAATCCATTTCCTTTAGACATGTAAGCGACTGTACTCAACAAAAATTAAACAGAGCTAAGTAGAAATTACACATCACATGACATGATTATCATCCAAAAACTAAAATAAGCATTGTGACCTCCCTCGTTAATAATAACAAAAGAATTCATTCTCAAAACTTACCACAACTCCTTCCCACAGCTTATGTAGCTTGCTATTCTGCATTTTTGATATGCTCAAATTAATACCCTAAAAGTACTAAAGCAGTTGCTGCAGTATATCAGGGGTCGAACACAAGAACTCAAGAAATTCACACAATAAATAATTTAGTGAGGATTAAGCTAAGCAAATCACAGTTAAACAGTAAAATAAGTGATCGAAATATGATTGTTTTAATTCAATTCAGGGAAGGATTAGGCTCAGGGTAACTCTCAGGAAATCAATGATAAATAACAATTAATCAGTTAAAGTTCAGTTCAATTAAGTGCCGTTCTTGAACTCAAACACGATGATATAGTCAACCAACTGTCGTTGCGAAAACTAACTAAGTCTAAAATCTAGAATTCCAAATCTCTTTGCGAATCCTTCATATTAAACCAGCAATTAATTCAAGTTTGATATGTTCACAATTCGATTAAACCAAATCTCTTTGCAGATAATCGAATTGCTCACCCTAGGTTTTATCAGATTACTCAATTGCACTGTCGTGCCTAATCGATTAATCTAAGTTCTATGTTCTAGGTGATCAGATTAGAAATAGCTTTGAGAACAACCTGTGGTGAAGAACTACTCAGGTTATGAATCCTAACAAATCAATCATCATAAATCAGAGAAATCCATATGAGAAAACCCTGAACCTAAAATGAGACTACTCAGACATGATTGATGAAAAACAAGACATAACTGAATAGATCATGAAATTAAATATAACAAAAGAATAAAAACAAGGGTTCGGGATCTTCTCTATGATGAACAAAGTCTTGGATCCGTCTCCCTCACAAAAGCTCTTAAATCTCAATGGTGGCTCCAGAATAAAAGTGAAAAGTAAAATCTCCAGTCTCCCCTAACCTAATGACTAAAAGTTTGCTTAAATAGGTCTAAAAACACGAGCTGGGCCTCTTTGTAAATAAAGGAAAGTATTGGGCTTCTTATGGTGAGAATTCTCTTCCTTGGATATCTCTCTATCTCCGCATCAGTTACGTCGGTATCGATCGATACCGGGATGGTGTCAATCGATACTCACGCTTCAAAACGGGTACTTTCTTCGGTTTGCTCCAAAAGGCTCCAAATGGTTCCAAAATCTCCAATTTCGTCCCAAACGTGCTAAGACCTGAAAAGACTCAAGAACGATACAAAAACACTAGAAAGACTCGATAAAACAACTTATATCATGGCTAAAAACGGGTAAAAACCATGATATATCAACTCCCCCAGACTTAGTCTTTTGCTTGCCCTCAAGCAAAACAGAAAACTAAGTGAGAGAAAGAGGTTTGAAAAACCTTAGGGACCTGACCTGTTACCGAAATCGCTGTAATTGCCCTTTTTCCCAAGCGCCCACTGCTGCCTGATCAGCTCCATATCTAACCACCATGTACTTCTCCGTAGGAAACCCCAACTTCCCAAGACTTCACTTATTATCTCACACCAATATTCATCTAAGCTCTCATCGCCAGTTTCATCACTGCAATCAGTGTTCAAGAACTTTCTAGATTCTTGCCCATACAATATCATAGCCAAAGAACCATTTATTCAACAACATTTATTGCTTTCTGGTATTCTTTATCTCCCCTAGACTTATTTCATAATCAGTTCTCATTAGATTTCAATAGTGCAGGTTTATCTGAACAGCATACACAAATCAAGGTCCGAAACGCGAGTATTGATAGTGTTTGCTACCGAATCCCCGGTTCTTACCCTCTCAATGTATCAAAAGTCTTAGGTGAATAATGGGGTCATAGGAAATTTTCCTACCCCTCACTTCAGGCCTTTGTGTGATCATTCCTTATCCAAGTAGAATAATGGGGTCATAGGAAATTTTCCTACCCCTCTACTCGGCGGAAATCATTTCATCTTTTATATAGATTTTACCTGTTTTAACGCAAATATGTATCCAACAATTTTCACGGGAGAGATATACCACAATTTTCAAGCATGATGGGTTCCTTAGCCAGATATGAATGATGAATCAAGCTCTAAGAACACTAACCGCATAGATGAAGTGCAAAATTTGGCTAAAGCTTGTGAAGAACCTTGCTGGAGACATGAGTGATTTCTAGCTGGCTGGTTATCCCTTGGATTTTTCATTAGTCGAACTGAAACTAATCCTGTAACAGTGGTCACTCAAAAGCAGAATCAGAACAACAAATTCAAGCAAAAGACAGATCTTCAAGTGGTTTTGCCTCAATAAAAACATATAATAAATAAGAAAACAAAAAGTCAATGTCAGTGACTACCTCCCCCAGACTTAAGCAACACTGTCCCCAGTGTTTATCAAGCCCAGAGATAAATCAAAGGACAAAACGAAATAGGTCAAGAACAAGAGGTGTTACCATAGAGCGGTGGTGTCGATCGATACCAAGGTGGTGTCGATCGATACAAAATAAAAACGACCATCCTTCTTCCGACTCCGAAATAAGCTCCACAACCAGACATCTGCAGCTTCAAAGTTTTGCTCATCATATCTTCTTCTTTCTCTTTCATCTCCGTAGGAATGAGAACTCTAGCCTTAGAGAAAGGTTTCGAGGTTCCCTTGCACTTCACCTTATATTCGATCGAATCTCCATCACACTTCTGAGGAATCAAAGTGAAATTAGCAGCACCGTTGATCTTCTTGCTTGTCGCCTTCCTCTTTGTTGCCTTGGTCTTCTCCACAACTTTCTTGGGGTGTTGGGGGGGTTCATTTGAAACCTCTGCGACCTTTGGTTCACCATAAGACTCATTGAGCAGATCGATCATCAGAGTCTCGCCCGAGGCAATGGTGATGCACGAGACATGTCTGGGTGCTCCTCCAGAGGGAATGACATCGTAGAAGACGTCTCCGTTAATGCAAGAGAAAGAGATTCTCTTGTTATGCGTGTCCATGATCGCGCCAACAGTAGCCATAAATGGTCTTCCCAAAATCAAGGGCACCTTGGATCCTTGGCTCATCTCTACAACCTGAAAATCAGTAGGAATCAGACAATCTCCTATTTTAACAGGTAAATCAAGAATTGTAGCGTAAGGGAGTGAGCTAGAAGAATCCGCGTATGTGAGAAGCGTGTTAGGAGATCTCATAACAGCTTTCAATCTCTCTGCAATCGCCCTCGACATGACGTTGACACTAGACCCTGAGTCAACGAGAGACTCCTTGAAGTTTACTCTAGAGATGGAGCATGGAACTGAGAATTTCCCTGGTTCTTCCCTCTTTGTCAACTGTCTCAGCGGTGGTGGTGTATCAGCAACGGGAGGTTCTGCAACCTTTTTTTTGACAAAAACTTGCTTCTAGCAGCCGCCCACTCCTCGCTTGTCAGCTTGGGAAGAACATGGTAAGGTAGCTTTGGTTTGTATACCCGTTCCTCAACCATCTCTGTCCTTTTCTCAGTTATTGATTCAGCCTGTGAAGGGTATCGACTGATACCAGAAGAGTGTCGATCGACACTGGAGTTTTGTACCGTCTCTACAGGTTGGTGTCGATCGACACAGGTAGGGGTATCGATCGATACGCGTGGAATGTCAGAATTCTTATCTTCATCTTCAGCAACCTTCGAATCTACAGCAGGTCTCGGGAAGTGTCGATCGATACCAGGCAGGTGTCGGTCGATACTAGTATCACTGAATACGAACACAGTCATCTCAGGTTCAAAATCCTCTTCTCTAGCGCTCGAGGTGATTGCATTGACATGTCCATGCTGTGGTTGAACAATCTTTCCCTTGACAGCTGCTGATGTCTGAGCTATTTGATTTTCCAGCATCTTCTGATGGATTTCGAGAGCGTCGATTCTCCCATTCAGATCAGTGTATAAATTATCCAGCTTTCTATTGAAATCCACAGTCATCTTTTGTTGACCCTGGAGAATCTGTTCCAAGAGGATCTCCGTCTTACTCTCTGTAGACCTCGGAGAATGCGGTTGGTAAGCTGAATTTCCGTATTGGCGAGTAAAATCACCGCTTTGAAGTGGTTTTTGGGCAAATTGAGTGGCACCAAAACCAGATTGGTTACCTCCAGACTTGTAACCACCTTGCTGATTATTGTTGAAGCTTCGGTTGTTGTTGTAACCAAATCGCTGACCCTGAAAACCAGAACCACCAATGTAGTTGACATCCTCTGCCTCATCTTCAATGTTCTCTACTTCCTCAGCAAAATGTACAGCCTTCTTCATCTTTCCCACTAAGAGGTTGTGCATCGTGTCCAGCTTCGCCTGAACCTCAGCAATCTGCGAACCGTCAGCAACACTAGCGAGCCGTTTTCGCTCGAAATCAGCATTTTTGGTGCTATTGCTAGACGCCAAGTTCTCAATCAGCTTCACAGCATCGGTTGGAATCCTAGTGTTGAAGTTCCCGTTGCTTGCAGAATCCAGTGCCATCTGATACCGCCAATCAATCCCTCTGTAAAAGATCCCGAGCAGCTGGATTTGACTGAAACCGTGATGCGGACAGTCTCTCTGGTAGGATCTGAATCGCACCCAAGCAGCCTTGAGTGCTTCTGTTGGACCTTGAGAAAATTGAGAGATCTTGTTCCTGAGCTCCTCCGATCTCGCATCGTCATAGAAATTATTCAGGAATGCGTTCTTAGTCTCGTTCCAAGTAGCGAGAGATCCGGGAGGTAGCTGCTTCAGCCAGTAAGCTGCCTCTCCACCAAGAGAGTATGGAAAGAGCTTACAAAAGAGGTATTCATGTGGTACTCCATTGTACTTCATACTGGTGACCAAGTCCTCGAATTTCTCGATGTGATCCATAGGGTGCTCATGAGAGAGACCGATGAAGGGGTGCTGTCCAACAAGAGCGAAGTAAGCAGGTTTCAGCTCAAAGTCATTCTTCTAGAAAGTCGGAATACGGATTGCTGCACGATTTGCATAGAATTGATCAGGTCGGTTGTACTCGCCAAGCATCCGTTCAGCCTCGGCGTGAGGTTGCTGAGGTTGACGTCCAGCCTCGGCAGGAGGTTGACGTCCACCTTCCTCCTCATGCACCAAACCATGTGGAAGATCCATCTCAACTGTAGTCCTTTTCTTTGTCCGATTTGTGCGTTCAAGATCTGCTAAATCTGTGTTGGAGAGATTGATCAGTGGTGTGTCCTTTGATCTCCTGGTAGCACGCTGATGCATACACCTGAAAATCAAAAGGCGAGAAAATAAGTAACGAAATTCAAAAACAGACGTTCAGTGTCGATCGATACCAATGGAGTATCGATCGATACTGACGACGAACTTAGACAAAATCGACAACTAAAATTCTAATGGTGAATTTTTAGAGTCCCCGGCAACGGCGCCAAATTTGATATGCTCAAATTAATACCCTAAAAGTACTAAAGCAGTTGCTGCAGTATATCAGGGGTCGAACACAAGAACTCAAGAAATTCACACAATAAATAATTTAGTGAGGATTAAGCTAAGCAAATCACAGTTAAACAGTAAAATAGGTGATCGAAATATGATTGTTTTAATTCAATTCAGGGAAGGATTAGGCTCAGGGTAACTCTCAGGAAATCAATGATAAATAACAATTAATCAGTTAAAGTTCAGTTCAATTAAGTGTCGTTCTTGAACTCAAACACGATGATATAGTCAACCAACTGTCGTTGCGAAAACTAACTAAGTCTAAAATCTAGAATTCCAAATCTCTTTGCGAATCCTTCATATTAAACCAGCAATTAATTCAAGTTTGATATGTTCACAATTCGATTAAACCAAATCTCTTTGCAGATAATCGAATTGTTCACCCTAGGTTTTATCAGATTACTCAATTGCATTGTCGTGCCTAATCGATTAATCTAAGTTCTATGTTCTAGGTGATCAGATTAGAAATAGCTTTGAGAACAACCTGTGGTGAAGAACTACTCAGGTTATGAATCCTAACAAATCAATCATCATAAATCAGAGAAATCCATATGAGAAAACCCTGAACCTAAAATGAGACTACTCAGACATGATTGATGAAAAACAAGACATAACTGAATAGATCATGAAATTAAATATAACAAAATAATAAAAACAAGGGTTCAGGATCTTCTCTATGATGAACAAAGTCTTGGATCCGTCTCCCTCACAAAAGCTCTTAAATCTCAATGGTGGCTCCAGAATAAAAGTGAAAAGGAAAGTCTCCAGTCTCCCTTAACCTAATGACTAAAAGTTTGCTTAAATAGGTCTAAAAACACGAGCTGGGCCTCTTTGTAAATAAAGGAAAGTATTGGGCTTCTTATGGTGAGAATTCTCTTCCTTGGATATCTCTCTATCTCCGCATCAGTTACGTCGGTATCGATCGATACCGGGATGGTGTCGATCGATACTCACGCTTCAAAAGGGGTACTTTCTTCGGTTTGCTCCAAAAGGCTCCAAATGGTTCCAAAATCTCCAATTTCGTCCCAAACCTGCTAAGACCTGAAAAGACTCCAGAACCAATACAAAAACACTAGAAAGACTCGATAAAACAACTTATATCATGGCTAAAAACGGGTAAAAACCATGATATATCAATTTTGAACTTGACAAGGTTTTCAGGACGAAAATTAGAAGGCATACAACTCATTGGATATTTGGGCCAACACAATAGTTTGAGTCGACGGGGCAAATAGTTGAAACTTTCAGGTAAGTGCAATCTGCCTTTTTTTTGAATTTTCTTCGAATCAATCTGCCTTTTTTTTGAATTTTCTTCGAATCAAATAGTTGAAGGCACTCTCATGTACATGCAACTTATCAAACTCACTTGTATCCAGTGATATACCTAAAACCTTTTGAGTACCCTGAAAAATATAATATTAATGAGAAAGAGATAAACCCATACAATTCATTGTTGTTTATCAAATGGCATTTTCTTAACCTCATATAATGAGTTATGAAAAGACCACAAAAAAAAAAAAAGAACTTACAATGCTTTCACTGAGTACATAACAAATATCATTTGGATCCACCAGAAATTCTCGTTTTCCAGGGTTGTCAATGGATTGCGTGCGAACAATTTTTCTGCCCATTTCTTGTAGCGAACCGTGCATCACCACATAACCTTGTCTTACATGAATGAGGGACTTATCAGCTAGGTTTTCTAGTGCAATATTAACACCCAAGTTAGTATCTGCGAGCAATGACTTGATGGTTGTTACTTTCATATGATTGAAAAGACATGGGATATGACGAAATATCGCTTGATCTTCTGCACTACCTAACCCATCATAACTGGTTCTTAGTATTTTCTCAATTTTACCGTCTAGACGTAGACCATTTTCAAGCCTTGGCAGTGTATCCATCCAGAACTCCTTATCCCTCCCCCGCAAATACTTACCCAAAAGATTAAGACCCAAAGGAAGACTGTCCGCATGTCTTGCAACATCAGCTACAAGCTTCCCAAAACCTTCATGTGCATAGTTTTGCTTGAATGCAGATCGACATAACATCTCTTGAGCGCGCTCTTTAGATGGGAAACTAACTTCATAAATATGATCAATCCCATGAGCCCTTAAGAAGTGCTTATCATTTGTAACCACAACGATTATGCTCCCACATCCAAACCATTGAGTTTTACCCACGAAAGTATCTAGTACCAGTTGATCATCCAAATCATCAATGACGATGAGAACTTTCTTGTGCTTTAGCCTCTCTCCGAGTGCATCTAGATGATCTATCTTTATGTCCTTTGTCTCGAGAATTTCAGATAGGAAATGATTTTGTAAATGCAACTTCATGTTGAGGTCGTCCGGATTGGTTCTACTATAAATTTATTTACTCTTATATAAAAATCCCCTGTCTATGAAAATGCTACCTAGGAGTCGGTTGAACAGAGCTCTTGCAATGGTAGTCTTACCAATCCCCGAGGAACCCCATATACCGACCATTCTCACTTCTTCAGATTCCAATTGCAACAATAAACTCATTTTAGCAATATGAGCTTCAATTCCAACAAGGTCCTCAGAATCCTTGGATGAAGTTAAAAGCAGTTTACCCAAAACATCATTGGCGATTACTTCAATATTTTTGCTTCGTCATCCCTAATAAGGAGAAAACGATGATTTAATAGATATGAAATAACAATATATTCAAGATTACTTTCATATACATCAATATACTTCAATATCATACCAGGTCGCAAAATGAAATCCAAGCATATTAGCAACATCAGTCAACGCTTTCTTCCATTGATTTTGCATTTCCTTTGTATTTTTCATGCAAGTCTCTTGAAAGATCCTTCCAAAGTGACCGGTTTGATTCCTCACATGGGAAGGATCCAAACCGTAGAAAACTGGTCTGACAATATTATCATTGCAATCAACGATCTCCACCAACTCGTTAAGGATCGTCGAAGAAAATGACCACTGCGATCCTCGAAGTCCTGATCGCTTGTACAAGCTCGGGCTCGAGGGAATGGCTTCTCTCGATCTCATTGTCTTTGAAAACTGAGATCAATTTCCGGTCGAGCTCCTTGAGAAAGTGGCTACGGAATGTTACGCGTACGTCTTCTCCTCGGAAGCTCAAGAAAACATCATATACCCAATTGAGAGAAGAAGATGAAGAAGCCATTGAGAGAGAGAGAGATAGAGAGAGAGTGTGTGTGAGAGAGAGTGTGTGTGAGAGAAACAAAGAATTTGGTGACTTATATAATATTAATGAAGAATCTCATTAACATTGCCATTTCACACCATTGTTTCTCGGACATTTCTCTTGCCAACTTGACTTAATCACGGCCACACAAGTCTTATCTTTTCAACTAAGAAAAGTCTTCACCGCTCAGTTTCACTATTGTTTCTCAGACATTTCAGACGCAACTTGATGCATGTTTCCAATTCCTTCTTAAGACTTTTCAAAGGATTCTAAGCTTAGCAACTTGCCCTTGTGAAAATGAGGAAAGACTCCGTGAGCTCCCCACTCCTACCGGTGCCCACTTCCGATTTTGTTGCGTTTATTGGGCTTACGTCTATATCCCCAGCCTCTTCCTCATGTTTAACTCTCCCATAAACGCTGTTGTGTGCGTCGGCCGTTCTATATGCATCTTTCTCCGCAGATTTCCGATTGGCATTAACATCCTCTGTTTGACGTTTATATGAGACACACAGACGTACGATATGCGTCCCACTCAGGGCTACCATGCTTCTCACTTGTCTGTCATTGGTGATAAATACAGGGGGCGAGTCTAGAGGCAACTCACTCAACATAGGGGCTGGTAACATATAACCCATATACACATCTGATGCATCTATATTAAAATCCTCTTGAGCCATACGACGGAGTTCTTCATGTGAACAGTCGTCTTTGATTAGAAGAAGTTTTCCTCCTAACTGTTTCTCTGGTTTGAAACGCCCTGTTGAATCCACTTCTACCCATTCTCCTATAACAGAGTAAATAGTAGCCATCTGTAAAATTAGGTTTCCATAATCTCACAGTTCTATATATATGGGTGTGATTACTTCTTCTTATTTTGTATTTTTATAATATATCTATAGCTTAATAGGCGACAGATAATGGTTTATTAATATTAATATATATTTATATTATCGGTTCAAATGCAGCTTATTATGCAAGCTGTCAACATTTGTTTCTTTAAATTTTATTTTAATCACAAATTGATGATACTTTCCCGCCACTGAACAGTTCCTCGAATCATAAGAATTATAATTATTGTCACATTTTTATAATATATTTTAAAATTTTGTGGATTATAATTTATAAATAAATGATGATATAATATAAATTGAAAATAGTAACCATTCGGTTTTTAAAAATTGTAACCACTCGGGTTTATCGATTTTCTCGGTTATCAAATTTTTAACCGTTTGGTTTTTATGCAAAAACATAAACCAAACAAAATCACATATTTCGGTTCGGTTCGGTATGGTTTTCCGGTTTAGGCATATTGAGGACACTGCTAATTGCAATTATTTGGGATATGTTACTTGCAAGTAAAGCAATGAAGCGTGATATTCACTGGTTGAAGAGGGTATGCATCGGTTTGGTTTGTGATTTTAATGTTTTGTGTTGTAACATTCTTCAATTTAGTTTGTTCGTGTTTCCGTTTCGGGTTTGTGATTATGAAACATTGTGTTCTTACCAATTTAATTAAAATAAGTGTAGTTGCTAAAATCCTTCTTCTTTAGAACATGACACATCATAAGAAACAAAACTAAGAAACACGAACTAGGAAAGTAGACATTAGACATTATGTTATCTATACATTATGGTAAATCATAATTTCAACTAATATTTCTAGAGAAAATTAAAGAGTTTTATGACAATAAAATGATTTTGTATTACAACATTTTGCATGGATTTTGCGTATTCACCTCATGTTACGAAATTTTGCGATAATTACTGTCCCCTCATGTTACGCAATTTTGGGAATGGAAGGATTCTCTTTCTTAATGTTTCATCGATTGTTTACAAATAACAATGGAGAGTTTCAAATGAAAACTAAATTTACTAATTGTACTCCGGATTAGCATGACCATGTGTTACAAAAAAATGATATTTCCACGATATTCACAAAAGATACATAACCAAGATAAACAAAGCTTGGTTATGTTAATTCAATAGACCAACAAAATGGGCTTTGGACATAATATGTTCATCCATTTACAAAAAAATACTAGGTTACGTTGAATGACACCATCATGTTAGCCTTCCCTCTCATAAAGATCAGCGGCTCCAGCATCGCTATCCCTCTGCCCTGATTCGGCTAGCTCATCGAAGAGTTCAGACGCTAGCTTCTCCCTTATCTATTTTATATTCGAATCACGGAGATCTTTAGGAAAAGGATAAAGGCCTAGTGCATGACATTCTAAATATTTAAATACATAAACTCCGCAGTCGCCACTTTTCCTATTCTATGGAACTCCGACCTTTATCCTTTCCCAAGTATAAGGCGTGATAGAGGTGTTAGCTGAGGTATTAACCGCGCGCAGTGCATAAGGGATCATCGTCGCAAATGGGGTGACAACCTCATCTAGGGCCTTATCACTCACAAGCTTCATAAACACGTGAGAGTCGAATATGGTAATTTTACGGTTGGAGAGACTGATCCACATTGCAACCCAGTGAGATTTGCTAACGTTCAGAGGACAGTAGATGTCATCAACCTCAGAAAGCCATACTTTCCCTGTGATGAACTCATCGGGTTTCAGTCCATTTACGTAGTCAAATGTTCCAGGAGGAAGGAGCCGCCCTGTACCATCAGCCTCAGGTTGAGATTGTAAGAACAATTTATATTTATCAACCCATAAAACCTGGAAAATTGTGTCCAAAAAGGCAAGGCGAGCACTCCTAAAGCATTGAGAATCGTTATAATACCGCATCCGTAGCATCGCCATCGCAGCGTCTAAGTGCTGTATGTAATAATATAAAGAGATGAATGAAGTGTTTGATTCATTTATGTTATCAACACGAACTGCTGAGAACATCGCAATCAAGCCTACTGCATAGGATAACAGAGTTTACCTTGTAACAATCAAAGCAGAGCTAGCTTATAACTTATGCAAACCCAAGCAGAGCTTAACTTATGCAACGCAAAGCAGAGTTTAACTTATGCAAACCAAAGCAGAGCTTAACTTATGCAACGCAAAGCAGAGCTTAACTTATGCAAACCAAAGCAGAGCTTAACTTATGCAAACCACAGCAGAGCTTAGCAAATTGAAAGCAGAGTTTGACATACCACGTCTCTCAGCCACGCTGAATGTGTGCGCAGCGTATGATACCATTCAATGGATTCTTTTCCTAGGGCGGTGTTGCGATTAGATTGCAGCCATATTTTGAGAGCGTCAACCTTCAGATCAATTGGTTTCTCAAAGGGATCATATCTATTATTTGAATTTTGTCCCGTGATCAAATTCTTCACAATTTTTGCTCCCGTATAAGGAGACTTTTGTGATGGGGCTAATTTTCTCTCCCTCGCACTCTTTGCTCGGTACAGAATAGCTACAGCCGTTTGCAACTTCTTCTGTCTGGCCAACTTCTCAGTTATATCTTCGCCACCACCCGTACCAACCCATACAACCATACTTGATTCAGCCTTTGTAGGTTACTTCCCCTGATTTTCATCCACATTGTTAATAACCGTTTTCCCTTCCCCACCCATAAATTCCCCTTCACACTTATTCCCCCTATAATTACCCACGACGCTATAACTCTCATTTCTTGACCGCCTCGGTTGCTTACCAGATATCTGTAAATAGTTGTACAAAACAAATCATAAAAACACTTATTTTTTTCAATATCTTAGAAATACCTCGGGTGCAATGAGATTGAATCACAAATTTACAATGTTTTGGTACACTACGCATCTTTGCTTTTGATTAGCTTTGAACGGGTTCTGTTACTAACCGAGTCTTTCCGGATATCCATTGCCTGCTCTAAGACCTCAACTCTCGTTTTCATACAATCCACGGAAGCTTTCACTGAGGCTTTCATGTCGTCCATTCTAGTGGTAATTTCAGATTGCATAGTTTTCAGACTCGTGGCCACTTTCGATCGGGAGGTGTCCATTTCAGATTCAATTTTGGAGATCTTATCGAGTATGTTCTTAAGATACATACTCGATGTCCTTTCCGAATCACTCGATTCTCCACCACCAGACGATTCTGAACCAGGAGACACCGAAACCGTCACTGACTTCTTTGTCTTCTTTCGAGGCGGTGACGAAATGGGCAACACTACCTCGTCGTCATAAATTCCTGCTCCTACCCAGGTAGACTTATTAAAACGCATCTTCTTTTTTACCAGTTTTGAGAGCATGAAGTCGATGGTAGGATCATCAGTTTGGTTATCCTAGATAGCCTCAGCCGCAGCTTCGAAATTGAGTTCCTTCCTCTATGATTAATTAAGACAAAATATGTCAGGTTTTTTTGCATTCAAGTATAAATAATAACATTATATACCACTTCAAAACTAACCTCCTTCTGCATTGCATCTTTTACATATTTCCTCATCCTAGATCCTTTGTAAGATAGGATATAAGGAACAACTGGAGTTTGCAATGCCTCTCCTTTATGAAATCCAAAACGAGGTAAAAGATGATATATCCACACTTGAAGAACTTGGGCCCAGCCTTCAATAACGTAGCTTTGCTTCGTCAAAACTGCATCCTTCACACTTTTTATTTGTTTCATAAAACCAACCCTACCCCACGGATATGATTGAAACATATACTCGTCCATCACCAGTCTAGCCAATTTCACTTTAGTTGCAGTCCTCCTATCAACACCTTCAATAAATTTGGCATAGATGCAAAGGTAACCTAGCCTGACTCTGTCCTCCTCAGACCACGAACCACACGCTTCACATGCCCGAGATAGTTCAGCAATGCTTGGACCTGCATTTTCTGCGACCTTCAGCTTCTTCCAGAATGCCGAAACATCTGGAGTATTTTCTACCACAGGTTCGTCCTCAGGTTCCAAATAACTACAATTCAGCCATGTGATAGCTTCATATTCAAGAAGGGAGAACCTTGTTGGATCCGAACCGATAAGGCACCAGATTTCATACTCTTTTTTATACTCCAACTGGAACGTAAGCATATAGTGGACGATCCTAGAAGCCCATTGGAAATCCAGCTCGTAGAACTTAACGCAGACGCCGAGAGGAGAATCACGTAACTGCTCCCACTCATCAAGGGATAAAGCTTTCTTTAACTGGGCCATGAGTTCCATCTTGGAGTTGTAGTTTATGGAGGCTTTGGGAAAAGGTTCCATCCCCCTACTGTAAAACTTTCTAGGCATTGCAATTTCTTCCACTATACTGCACATCAAACGGAATGAAATTACAGAAACAAACAAATATTGTGAAATCCTTTTATCATTCATCGATAACAACCAAGAAAAATCAAGACGGAAAACGAAACGGTCTCTCTCCAGCAAGCCGCTGACTGAGACGTAATATATGACATACCTCGATTTCAATATTCTACAATGAATAGACAAAAAAAACTGCTAATCGGATTCGCAAAGGGTTCCCCTTCCTTGTTTAGATCTGAGGCGACGGCGGCGGCGAAGGGTTCGCGAAGTACCCTTTTCCAGTACCCTTTTCCCCCCTTTTTTTAGGATTTTTTAAATATATCAAGAAGCAGACGAAGCAGACGTAAAACTAATCTATATATCTGCTTCGGATTCGTGTATGTTCACAATTATCTAACATACGCATCAACTCTAAATAATTATACAAAAATATTGGGCTGTCATTTGGATGAGATTTTTTCGTTATAGATGGTTTTAAAAATTATGTTTTGTGAAAAAATAATTTTTTTACATATTTATATGGATTTATTATATATTAAATTAAAAAAACAAAGCAGACGTTATGCGATTATATATATCTGCTTCAATTTCTGAACTGTTCACGATTATCTAACCTCCGCATAAACTTGAAATAATTTTAGTAAATTATTACGATGTCGTTTGGATGCGATTTTTTTTGTGGTGGACGCTCCATATATTTTCACATTTTAGAAAATTACTTCTACTCGAATATATAAAATTTTAAATATTAAAATGGATTTTACAAATTTTAAATACAAAACCAAAGCAGACTTATAGAAAGGGGTAAAGTCTCCTTTGTTTTTTTAATTAAAATTTTGTAAAATCAATTTTAATATGAAAAAATTTATCTATCTGAGTAGAAGTAATTTACTAAAATGTGAAAATATATGGAGCTTCTACAGCCAAAAAATTGCATCCAAACGACATCGCAATAATTTACTAAAATTATTCTAAGACGTAGCGTGAATAGTTCACAAACGCGAAATGCAAACGCGAAATAAAAACGCTAATTTTTAACGCGTTTTTAATTCGCGTTTTAATTTCGCGTTTATGCAATGTTCACGCTATTCCTCTTGAAATAATTTTAGTAAATTGTTGCGATGTCGTTTGGATGCAATTTTTTGGCTGTAGAAGCTCCATATATTTTCACATTTTAGTAAATTACTTATACTCGGATAGATAACTTTTTTCATATTAAAATCGATTTTACAAAAATAACAAAGCAGACATTACCCGATGTAGTAAATCTCCTATAGAATCTTACACAAGGGTACCACGGTAATTAACAGTTTTGTCAGTCAAAATAAGAAGAGGATAGAACTGTAACTGCATCTCTCTAAGGGGTTACTTTTGCTTTATACCCAATTTGAGATTACTTTAGTATTTTGGGGCCAATTTAGGGTCATTTTTTGCATATCCCCCACTAAACAATATCGGAGTCAAATTGTTATAAATGAAACATATGTAATGGGACAAATATTGCTGTTAGCGCAATTAATCATCTTTTTACGTAATTAATGAACACTTTTGTTAAATTCACGCGGTTCTTAATTTGGTAATGGAGTTATAGAAGTTGATAGATATTACTACTACTAATAAGTATGCTTTTAAAATAGCAAATAGTATCAGATTTCAATTATTTTAGTATATCAATTAATAAAATAATGAATAAGAATATATGTGTATAAAATAATGTTGTATGTTTTTTTTTTTTTTTTTGGGGGGGAGGATCAATAGTAATCATGGATTTTTGAACAGAAACAATGAATCAATCAGAAAGAGCGGTGGTGAAAATGGCGCCGTATGGATTTTGTAAATAAAATATGTATAGTTTTAGAAAGAATTGAGAGGGGATTTAATTAATAATTAAATAAAGAAAAAAGATGAAAGGGATGTGAACAAAGGAAGAGACGAGAGGAATCTTTTCTTCTTTAAAGCAATTTTGAAAAGTCGTAGTCTTTTTCTTATTATTAAGTAAAGTTGTTAAAAGTTTTAACCTATCTCATCTCTAGAGGCTTGAAAAAAACAAATAAAAAAGTGAGATTTTGTTCAAATAAGTAAAACTTTCAATAATTCTGTTGTTGAAACTTGTCAAACAATAATTCTTGCATCACATTTTTTCAAAACCAATTCCTAAGTGTCGGGTTAATTATAGTTAAAGAGTTAACAACTTTCTTGTTTGTATTATACGATTTCTCAAATACGGTAGTTGGGGTTCTTTCCTCAGTTTATTGGTGAAAGATTGGATTATGGTGTTTGACTTCCAAAACTCCGATTTTATACATTTTTTTGTCGAAGTTGCAAAATATCGGTACTAAAAAATTAGGTTTCATACGGTTTGGTCCATTTTCGAACCATCAAAATTATAATTTACTCTTTTAATTATTTTCTACTTTTTTAAAAAAAAACATGTCCATTATGATTTTTGATTCAAGTCGAGTATATCCAGAAAATCTTAGATTAAAATAGTTATTAACATAAATATTAGATAAAATAAATTCCTTTTGATTTCTATTGACACGGGTGTTATTCTTTGTAGGCATCATTTCAAGTCATTTCAATATTGTCTGCTTCAGTCCACGGCTTCCTCCTCGGAAACTGTGTCAAGATTGTCTGCTTCAGTCCACGTTGAAGCCTCCTCGGAAACTGTGTCAATATTGTCTGCTTCAGTCCACGTTGAAGCCTCCTCGGAAACTGTGTCAAGATTGTCTGCTTCCATCTCCACCATACTTGGATGGCCACTCAAATTCTCTAGTCAATGCCCCACAATTTGAAAAGTCAACTTCCGAGAGATGTTTGAGTTTATAAATGTTTAGGGATACACGTTTTAGCTTGCTGCATCCATTCATATATAGCTGTTTGAGATTAGAGAATTTCTCGATCCACCAAGGAACCTCGTCAATCCCTGTTTTGTCTAGCTCGAGACGTGAGATGTTGGTTGAGATTTCAGGAAAGCTCCTCAATTGTGAGCATTCAAAGAGATTAAGGTAATCGAGAGATTGGAAGTTGATTCCGGAAGGCAGAGTCTTTAGATTTTTGCAGTTTGCGATGGTCAACTCCTTTAGTTGATTGAGATTCTGAAATGAGGAAGGAAGCTCCACTAAACTTGGGATATTCACGAGCGTCAAGTGCGTCAAAGTGGGAGACAGCATCGCCAGGAAGGGCGTAAACAGCTGAACCACATAATAACATAACTAGTATTATGATTATTTTTTTAAAAAGACTATTATTTTTTGGAATAGATATTAAGATGAGATTACTAAAAAAATAATAGTCACATGATATAATGCCTTTAGAATATCTTATTATATAAACATGAACGCGTTTAACTTGAGTGTGACACATGTCAACATGATAACTCATTAGATTTTGACACGTGTTATTGCTAATCATAGATTGTGACACGTGTCTCTTTCTGGTAATGGTAATCTTATTATATAAAAATATAGAATAAATAATTAATTAAGTTTTTTATCAGTTTAAACAAAAAATGTCAATAGCAGAAATTTAAGTAATTTTGAACTTTCTGGTAATGATAATTTTTTATATAAAAATATAGAATAGATAATCAATAAAAAATTTTTGTTAGTTTAAGTAAAAATGTAAATAATAGAACAATGAAAATAATAGAAAAGACAACGTACTGTTAATGTATCATGAGAAAAGACAATTGTCAGTTTTAGCAAAATATTTAATATTTAATATTTTACATCACAATTATGTTAATTTTCTAAATTAATATTGTAGTAGTTTGGTTATAAATACCAAAGTATAGATTCTTAACAAATCATCTTCTCATTCATATTTTACCTTTTTTTATTCATCATATTAAATCAGAAAAATGAATGCAAGAGTTCTTCTTATCCTAGATCAATTAGACAAAAATCGTGTTTTATCGTCGTACTATAGTATGCTTGCTTCGAAAATAGAAAGCAAGAATTATCAAAGCAAATAATATACTCATGGGAATAGTTATTATTGGTTGATGAAAAGGTAATCATTTGTTTTAACAAATCTTATTATATTTTTAGAAGATGTTTTATATTAGTGTTTAATGTATTTTATTAAAATATTATTTTAATATGGTTGGTTAAGAGTCTTTATATTAGTGCTTAGTGTTTAATTTACCTGATTTTTGTGAAAAATATTATTTTAAAATATTTATTTAATTTCAAATTTATATGATTATTCACAGAAAAATACAAACCAAGGTTTTGTGCATCATTATCTTCTTAAATTATTTGGCGATAAATCTATTTATAAAATGTATATTTTGATAAAATATATTTTCATATAAATATTACATCAAATATCATATAATATTATTTTCTGGTGCTATAGCACCGGGGTATGAAACTAGTAGTTAAAATAAACTGGACTGTAATTCTACGTACTCCATCTTAATAGATAATAACTAAAAATTTATATCAAAAATAATATGTGCATCATATCAAATTTTATATATATATATATATATATATATATATCCTTTTTAATAAAAGGCTTTAAATCAACATATATCTTAGTCATTATTTTAAAAAATGAAAAATTAACAAAACATAATTAGTGAATTAAAAAAAACACAATTAACAAAACATGATAAGTAAAAAAAAAAAACCCAACATTGTTCTAAATACAATTTTATATGTCGTAATCTCATAATGACGTAATCTCATAAGTGATAATTTTACCTCATGTCAAATTAATTTTAAATAAGTGAAAATATAGAAAATAGAATTTGAATAAAGATATACTAACATTTTCATCAAATAATCAAAAATTCATTCTGATAAAGTCATTTTTTTTTCAAGTTTTGTGTGTTTAAACTTATGTTAAAATTACATTAAATTTATAAAAATAAAACATAAGTAAAACTATATTAATATTGTCATCATATAATCAATAATGTATTCTTATAAGCTCATTACTTTTTTCAAATTTTTTATGTTTTCATTTACGAATAATAAACAGTATGTTACAACAATAACTACAAATTTTTATCTAATTAAATTTATGATAAATAATTATATTCTAATTTTTAACTTTAACATTCATTGTTTATTGGTTAATATCAATTCCAAATGAAGTTAATTTTTTTAATACATGTTAACATCTAATTGACCTATAACCCACGTAAAGTTAGCATATATAAACATATATTTTTTGTTAGTTTTTCTTTTGCTTTTTGAAAGTTTTTATGTTTTTACTTACAAATTAAAAAAACTATATTACAATGATAAATATTTTTTTTTATCCAATTAAATTAATGTCAAAAAAATTGTATAGTTATTTTCAATTTCAATATTCATATTTTATTGGTTAATATCCATGCTAAATTAATAAAACAAATTGATACGTACTAAAATCTAATTGACCAATATGTAAAATTAGCATATGTAAAAGATTTTTTTTTTTTTGGTTTAGAAAAAAGAAAAGTTATTTTTTTAGAAAAGCTATAAACATATAAATTTGTATCATGTTCATGACTAACGTTGAAACCAACCTTTAAATTATTTATAATAGAAGGAAATTAGTGTTTTTTAACACACCAAATTAGCGTCAGCGACAATGATTTTTTATGTGTAAAAGTGTTAGTTAAAAGAAGTTGGAGAAAACGTTAAGTTTAGAACTACATACCTTCACTCCTCTCCATCGTTCGCAACTATTTGTTATCCAAAGCTTAACAAGATTCTCGAGACGTAAATTAAAAGGGAATTCTTCAATTTGTGTATCCGATAGATTGAGAACTGAGATGTTGGTTGAGAATTCGGGAAATGTCCTCAACTTTGAGCAATTTTGGAAGTCGAGGTAGTCGAGAGATTTGAGGTTGAAGTCGATCGGAAGAATTTTCAGACTTTTACAGTTTCTCATGTCCAATTTCAACAGTTTATTGAGATTTCGTATAGAGGAAGGAAGCTCCAACAAACTCTTGCAATGCCGGAAACGAAGTGTCTCGAGATTAGTAGCCATGGAAAGATCTGGAAAAAATTTCAGGCTTGATGATCCATCCATAATCATTTCCTTTAGACATGGAAATGACTGCACACAACAAAAATTAAACACAGAGCTCAGTAGAAATTACAGATCACATGTCATGACTGTCATCCAAAAACTAAAATAAGCATTGTGACCTCCCTCATTAATAATAACATAAGAAATTATTCTCAAAACTTACCACAACTCCTTCCCACAGCTTATGTAGCTTGCTATTCCGCATTTCGAGCTTGACAAGGTTTTCAGGATGAAAATTAGAAGGCATACAACTCAATGGATATTTGGGCCAACATAATAGTTTGAGTTCAGGGGGCAAATAGTCGAAACTTTCAGGTAAGTGCAGTCTGCCTTCGTTAGAAAAGTACTTCATGATGTATACGTGCCACTCGCCTTCTTTTTGAAAGTTTTCCGGGTCAATTTGTAAGAAACGGAGATTACTTATCTGTGTGAAGCCACTCTCATGTACATGCAACTCATCAATCTTACTTGTATCCAGTGATATACCTAAAACCTTTTGAGTACCCTGAAAAATATAATATTAATGAGAAAGCGATAAACCCATGCAATTCATTGTTTATCAAATGGTATTCTCTTAATCTCATAAAGGACCAAAAATAAAAAAAAGAACTTACAATGCCTTCACTAAGTACATAACAAATATCATTTGGATCCACCAGAAATTCTCGTTCTCCAGGCTTGTCAATGGACTGTGTGCGAACAATTTTTCTGCCCATTTCTTGTAGAGAACGGTGCATCACCACATAACCTTGTCTGACATGAATGAGGGACTTATCAGCTAGGTTTTGCAGTGCAATATTAACACCCAAGTTAGTATCTGCGAGCAACGACTTGATGGTTGTGACTTCCATATGATTGAAAAGACATGCGATATGACGAAATATCACTTGATCTTCTGCGCTACCTAACCCGTCATAGCTGATTCTTAGTATGTTCTCAATTTTACCATCTAGACGTAGACCATTCTCAAGCCTTGGCAGTATATCCATCCAGAACTCCTTATCCCTCCCCCGCAGATACGTACCCAAAAGATTAAGACCCAAAGGAAGATTACCGGCATGTCTTACAACATCAACTACAAGCTTCTCAAAACCTTCAGGTGCATAGTTTTGCTTGAATGCAGATCGACATAACATCTCTTGAGCGCGCTCTTCTGATGGGAGACTAACTTCATAAATATGATCAATCCCATGAGCCCCTAAGAAGTGCTTATCATTTGTAACCACAATGATTCTGCTCCCACATCCAAACCATTGAATTTGACCCACCAAAGTATTTAGAACCACTTGATCATCCAAATCATCAATGATGATAAGAACTTTCTTGTGTTGTAGCCTCTCTCCGAGTGCATCAAGATGATCTATGTTTATGTCCTTTTTCCCGAGAATTTCTGATAGGAAATGTTTTTGTAAATGCAACTTCATGTTGGGGTCGTCCGGATTGGCTCTACTATAAATTTCTTTACTCTTATATAAAAAACCCCTGTCTACGAAAATGCTACCTTGGAAGTGTCGAGAAAGTCGGTTAAACAAAAGCCTTGCAATGGTAGTCTTACCAATCCCCGAGGAACCCCATATACCAACCATTCTCACTTCGTCAGATTTCAATTGCAGCAATAAACTCATTTCAGCGGTATGAGCTTCAATGCCAACAAGGTCCTCAGATTCCCTGGATGAAGTTAAAAGCAGTTTACCCAAAACATCATCGGCGATTACTTCAATCATTTTTGCTTCGTCATCCCTAACAAGGAGAAAACGATGATTTAACAGATATGAAATAACAATATATTCAAGATGTATCTAAGCACATAATAATGAATGATAAAAATGATACCAGGTCGCAGAATCAAATCCAAGCATATTAGCTATATCAGTCAACGCTTTCTTCCATTGATTTTGCTTTTCCTCTGTATTTTTCTTGCAAGTCTCTTGAAAGATCCTTCCAAAGTCACCGGATTGATACCTCACATGGGACGGATCCAAACCGTAGAAAACTGGTATGACAATAATATTATCCTTACAATTAACGATCTCCAGCAACTCGTTAAGACACCAGCTTGAAGATGCGTAGTTTTTGGAGAAAATGACCACAGCGATCCTCGAAGTCCTGATCGCTTGTACAAGCTCGGGCTGGAGGGAGTGGCCTTTCTTGATCTCATTGTCTTTGAAAACAGAGATCAATTTCCGATCGAGCTCCCTGAGAAAGTGGCTACGGAAAGTGACGCGGACGTCTTTCCCTCTGAAGCTCAAGAAAACATCATATACCCAATTGAGAGAAGAAGATGAAGAAGCCATTGAGAGTGAGAGTGTATGAGAGAGTGAGAGAGTGAGAGTGAGAGAGTGAGTGAGAGGAAGAAGCTACAAACAAAGAATTAACATTGCTATTTCACCATTCTTTCTCGGACATTAACACGTAACTGAGAGGAAATTTCAAGGAAAGGAGAAGGAGGCTTTGTAGAGAGAGAGTCTCTACTGGTACAAATCGAATCTTTCTACTACGAGAGATTTGGTGGATCCAAATATATTTTAATGCCACGTTTCCAGTTTTGTTTTCACCCAATGCCACTTTCTTGGCTTGTTATAAAAAATGCCACATTAGTTAATTGGTTTCTCGGACATTAACTCGTAAGTCGTAACTGAGAGGAAATTTCATGGAAAGGAGAAGGTGGTACCAATCGAATCTTTTTATGCTACGATAGCAAAGATAGCCATTTTTATAAATATAGCTTTGTAGTTTACTGTTTTCCAAAAGAAAATTATAGTTTAAATTGTATATAAATTAAATGAATATAGATATTTTATTTCAAATAAAACTCCCATTTTTTGCTCTGAAATCCATATGATCTTTGATGCTATCTTTCTATAAAAAAATGTTTAGTTTTTAAGGATCTCTCAAATGCTTCAAAATCATAAATGAGACCTCTAACTTTTGTCATGATTTTGAATGTATATATTTGAATTTTATTTTTTTTAATGAATGTTAAATTATATTCAAAACAAAAACATTTTTATACAATGAATGCAACAAATTTCTGAAATTGATTGAAAATGAATCAAAAAACCGACTCTTATAAGATCAATGAACAGTTGACTCGTTAAAACCCAAAGATGGAAAATTCATTTGGGACAAAACCGTCAGAAAAAAAAAAGTACAAGCTATTCATTATGAATCAGGGTAAATATAAAAAGAAATAAATGCTAATAAGGTAGCATCATTGAATTTCAAGCATAGAATTCCGTACATGTGGAAAACCATATATATGCTTGTCCCCAACTCTTTCAACATAATCAATATATTCTGATCTTCCATGTCGATGTTGTTAACTAAGAAGACTACAGAATACTATAAGGAAATAATTTAATAATCTTACGTTATAAATTCTTCGCGTATGTAACTTTTCTTTATGTGTTTTTTTTTTTTTCCTTCGATTTGAATCATACGAACTTTTAAAAGGACTTCTAGATATGCTTTTCCTTCGAGTAACTTTTGTGTATCAGTCTGTCAAAATTTCAACATGGTGATGTCATTGCCAATAATGTATGCTTCTAGATAGATTTCACTTAAGCGACTAAAATAAGGAACTATTGTTTTAAAATAGCAAAAGTGCTATATATTTCTTACGAGGTTTGTTTATTTCATCAACCACTCCTCTTTGCCGGCATGTCCCGGGAATCCATCGCCCCTAGACTTGTTATTAAGAAGAAGAGCATTATTTCAGGTTGAACCTACTTCTTTGAGCTGTTCGAACTTACTTAGCATAAGAAAAATTATCTTGCTAGTTGGAGAGTCAAAATATATGTGAAACATATGGTAAAATCATAAATAATATTTTATTACGTGTAACTTTGATATCGTGTAAAATTGTATCATAAAACATACTTATAATAAATGAATAAATTTATTTTATGATTTTATCCAAATATTATTATAGTGACTTTAAAGAACATGCATATGATGATTTTTACAAGTAATAAGTAAATAAGTTCACCAATTTAACAAAAAAAAGTTAACCAAAAAGCAAAAACAAAAGTTCCCCAAAAAATCTGTTTAATATCTATATAATATCTCTAGATACCTATATAATATCTTGGAAATAGTTAGACCGACGTAACAAGTCGATTCATATTTACAAAAAAATATAATAATGGCATTTTACATTCGTTTTCCTCAGATATTGGATCTATAGTACACGCGTCAAGTTAAGGTCTAACATTCAATGAATCTAGAGTATCATCTGTTGTTTTCACAATCTGACGGTCAATAATTTATACGCCATTCGATCAATTTGTGACCGTCCGATTGTAAAACTGATTATTTCGTCCCCATATTCTATTATTCCCCGAATCGGGCCTGTTGAAATACGAATCTCGCCAACAAAATGATATGTTTTTTTTTTCCCAGATTACAATCTCGCTGAAATAAGAAACGAAATTAGTAATCACAAAAGATTGTCGAAGATTAAGGTCATGAATGTTTGTAGTTTTTAAAATATTTTTTCATTTATTGATTGTTTTTAGTTTTTGTGTTTTTAGAGTTTTGGTGTAGAATTTTAGTTTTAAAAAAAAAAACTTAAATGGTAATTTGTTTAGTTTTTAGTTATCCACGATAATTTTTAACGTTTTTATACTTAAATATTATCCGGTAAAGTTCGATAGGTTCCCTATATATTATTTAGAGAGTACATTTATAAATAAATATTAAAAAATATTAATATTTACATCATATTGTCAAATGATAGTTTAGTCATTAGTTATTATGTGATAATTTTTGTTTTATTAATTTTTTTATTTTAAAAGGTAGTTAAAAATAGATTTATGAAAATTTTGTTGATTTAACTAAATACACTTATTAAATTAAACTAAATATTGATTTAATTTTCTAAAAATAAGTGATTTTATGTAGATTCTGATTTTTGGAAATATATATTTATGTAGAGAGAGTTTTTTTACTTCTGTCTAGATTATAATTTTTTTTAATTAATTCATTAATTTTATATTTTTTGAAAAGTAGTTTAAAAAATATACATATATATATATATATTTTACTTCTTTATAGATTATAATTTTTATCTTGATTAATTGATTTATTTAAATTTTTGAAATTAGTTAAAGATAGATTTTATGAAGATTTTGTTGATTTAATTAAATAAACTAATTAAATTAAATTAAATATTGATTTAATTTTCCAAAAATAGGAGATTTTATGTAGATTCTGATTTGTTTTTAAATGATCGTGTATTAAGAAAGAGCATATATCAAAATTAAATGTTAACCTCAAAAACATTTTTTAAAATGTTGTTTAATATAATGTAATATTTATGATAATATGATAAATATAAAGTTTTATTTGTGTCTATATTTCAGGGTAACAAAATTCAAGCAGGATTTAAAAAAGAGCATGTCTCAAAATTTCAAAGATTGTGAAAAAGGAGAATTGAAGATTATTTAGAGTTAATAATGTTTTTATATTTGTGTTTAGTTTCCAATTATTTTTAAAATATCAATTTAATATGTCATATATGAAAAACTTCAATCTCTGTATAAACACGGGATAAATTCTAGTTATAAATAAAAGAAACAATCGGTAGTTTTTTAAGGAGAAACCTCAAATATATAGATTTCTTTTACCTTTTTTCAAAATCATAAATGGTTATAAAATAGATGTTTGGGAAAAAGCCAAAACCAAAAACCACTTCAAAAACTATAACCAATCAAGGCCTAAATTTCATGTAATCACTCATAATGACCAACGGATATAACGAGACAATCCCTGTGAAAAATCTTGGGATGTTTTCATATGATAATTTCTAGGTTTTTATTTATAATAATAATGAAACATAATTAAACTTATAATTGCTTTGCCCAGTTGCTGAGTTCGTTACATGTGATGTGTTTTATAAAAGAAGTGAAACAATTGTGGCCGCCCCATAGGCCATTATTGGTCTACATATATAAAAACAATGAACCTAATGTACCCAATTATAAAAATAATGTACAAAAGGCAGATCTTTGCAATTGAGTAAATGTTTTTGTCAGAATTGATAAAGCCAAGAACACGCTTGCTCAATGGGAGATCACTAATATTAGGTCGGATAAAACTTTTGGTTTTGAATCAACCATGACGTTTACATTTAAACAAGGATATTAAGTAAGTTTTGGCACTCGGAATAGATAAACCAAAACGAAACAAATTCAAAAAAAAAAACCAAATCTATAACCGACAAAATATTCAATCAGATCCTAGACTTTATATTCAAACCGAACATGAACATGACCATAAAGCAGAATATATACCCGTAATATTATTATATTTTTAAAATATTAATTATAAATTCGAAAATATTAGTTATTTTCAGACAAAAATGACGAAAATACTCAGCATATCCGAAAAATTATTAGTTATATTTGTCCAATCTAACCACATTTTATTCAAATTTAAATATTTTTTTATTTTACATTTGTAGAAATTATTGGTTCAACTATAGAGCCGGATTAAACTGAACATATTTTTAAAATTTATACGTTTGATAAGTCAAGTTTCTTGTTTTGAAATTATTTTGGGCGTTTTTATAATATAACTATGAACCATTGCCCAAATTGTTTAGCGTGTGACATTAAACACACACATTTATTTTATCTATTGAGAAATATATCTTCATTTTTAAAAATTCAAATCACAGCATATGCCAAAAATATTGCGTATATTGCGTATTATCTTTGAGGTGGAGAGTAAAATTGCATTTTCTAGAGGTGAATGATAAAATTACAAAAATCGGCGAGGTAGAGGGTTTTTTTGCAGAAAATCCTAATTTTAATTCTTAGCAAAATCTTACAAATATAATAACTGAAAATTAAAAAAATGGCATAATTAGATATCAAATCTTAGTTTTTTTTTTTATTGGTTAAATTTTTTTAAAAAAATTCATTCTAAATTTTCGTTCATATTTAATGATAAGGGTTTTCTGCTAAAAACCTCTGCCTATTATATCAATCAACACTTAAATCCCCGAACTTGTTTATTCTGTCCAATTTCATCCGTATTAATCAATTTCTGTACAATTATACCCAATTTTTAATTTGTCGGTAATTTCTTTAATTTGCCGGTAATCTGTACGAATTGCGTTTCTAAATTTTGTTAAATCAAACCAATTTCGATTTATTACTCAGTAAACCAAACCCAATGTTCTTAATTCACTAACCCATATTTAGAAATCAAAATCACCAATAAATGTTACAAAAATGATTCGGTAAAATGTGACAAAATTCCCAAGAAACCCAAATCAACAATCAAACCCAACAAAAAAAAAAACCCCAAGAAATCGTGGAAAATTTTTTCTTAATATTTTTCTCCCTCCTCCACCTCCTCCGCCGCCATTGTTATTTTTCTTAATATCTTAAGATCCTCAACACTCGTGTAACTCTTATACGCCATTCCCATCATCATCATCCCTTTACTCTTCTTCTCCCCTGTACTAGCCGATTTACTCCCTCTCGAAGCCGATCCCATCAAAACGCCGCCGTTTCTACTCGGAACAGCTTTTCTCCCATGAGAAAACCCAAATAGACTTTGTTTCTTCTTCTTCATCTTCTCCGGCGAAAAAAACTTACCTTCTTCTTCTTCTTCTTGTTCTTGTGAATTACCCTCCGGTGAAAGATAAGAGGAACTCACTGAATCTAATAGGATAAAAAATCATAACAAAGAGAGCATAGATTTGAAACTTGAGGCATAGATACATCACGATCAAGGTACAATAACAACATAATTTAAAGACCAGAGAGTGTTACATTCCAGGAAAACCCTAAGGCCAGAAAGCGAGACAACAAAATTACACATTTAGATAATAGTAATCACCGCCTCGATCCCTTCGTAATCTTCACGGTTTGGATCTTGGCCCGTTGCGATTCGCCAGATACTCTCCGTCGTGTTCTCCTAAAATCTCACCACGACTTCTTCGTCTCTCGTCCCGCAATGTAATACTTCTTCGGCATACTCTTCCTTTGATTTCTCTCTGTCGATCTCTCTCACTCTCGATTTCTCTCTGTTGATCTCTCTCTCGATTTCTCGTCGATCTCTCTCCCACAAACCCTAACTCGATTTGGGGATTTTGGTAAGATTTGAAGATTTTTTCTTTGCAATCGATTTAGTGAATTAAGAACATTGGGTCTGGTTTAGTGAGTAATAAACCGAAATCGGTTTGATTAAACGGACAGATTACCGACAAATTTAATAAATTACCGGCAATTTTGAAATTGGGTGCAATTGGAAAAAAATTGATTAATACATGTAGGTCTGTCAAGCGGGCCAGATCCGCTCCGCATAGCCCAGCACGCATCAAATTTTGTCTAAATTTGAGTGGCCCGCATCCGCTCTGCATAAGGATAAATATAAAATTTAAAGCCCATGATCGGCATAAACCCGCGGGTCCCGCGGGCAACCAGTAATTTTTAAAAATAAAATCCCGTAAGCAGAAAAACTTTTCAAGACCCCGCAAAATATGAAAAAATTCGCAAAAAACCCGTAAAAAACCCGTATAGAAATTGTCCAATTTAATATTTTATACGGATATCTACAAGCCCGTGGAGCCCGCCTGCATAACCCGCAACAAAACGAATCCCGTTTCGCAAGATCCGCTTTTTTGAGGTTTCTAAATTTTCTATCCGCATCCGCTCTGCAAGCGGGTTAATTGGGCGGGACCCGCATGCTTTTGTCCAAATTGACAGAACTAAATACATGTGGAATTGGGTAGAGGAAACAAGTGGGGGGTTTGAATGTTGGTTGATATTATATGGAGATTTTTAGCAGGTAACCATAATGATAAAGTGACTTTAATTTTTAGAAGTTAATAATTATTTTAAAAATGTTCTTATGATTTTTGAATTTATTTAAATTAATGTCTTAATTATTATGGTATCCTAATGAATTTACAGTAAAAATTAATGATATTATAATTTTTTAATAATTTTTAGGTTAATTTTATTTTGTATTTTCCAATTAATAGTGTAGAATATTTTTTGTTAGTCATATTTAAATCAGATGGCACTGAAATTTTGTCAAAAAATATTGTTTACTTTTCATGTCTCTGAAATTTTCAAATGAATTGTTAAAGTTTTTAAATGACTTCAGATAAACCCAAAAGAGAAGGTGATTCATAAAATTGGGTTAATTTTGTTACTTTCGTTTTTTTTTTCATTCTCAGACGAAGCCTTCGTTTTCGCGGTGGCTGCAGCAACAACAGAAGCGGAAGGAGATTGTAGTTTCTTGTCCATGGTGAGTTCATCTTCTTCCTCAGAAGAAGACTCGTCGGAGCTTGAAGATCCCCATGGTTTGAGATGCTTAGTCGTCATTATTGATATGAATGAGAACAGAGAAATGAGAGATTTAAACACAAAAAGCATATGACGATTTGCTTGCTTCATGATACATATCTTCGGATATCATGACTCAATCAAATCGTCATAACTGTCCGACTATTACTACTGAAATTCATCACTCAGATATTCCTTAGTTATTGCTAATGTATTGCTGAAAATTAGGGAATTGATTGGTTTGTATAGTGCTATATATGTTGTACACGTTCTTCTTTGCAAAGATATAGAAAATTTCCCTGTTCTTCTCTTGTTCTTCTCTGCCATTTATTATGGTATCAGATCTATGAATCAACAAATCTGATTTTTTTTTTTTTTTTCCCTTCCCTTTGAACCCGAAACACGACCTGAGCTAGATTTCACCGTTGAAATCAAAACTCACCGACACGAATCTTCGACACCGAACATAAATACCATCGTATCACCATGGCAACCAACAACAGAGATACACCAGAATCAACAATCGAAAGGACTGAAACGAGAAGGACCATTTCGCCCTACGATCTCACTGCTGCGGATAACCCCGGTGCGGTTATCTCCTATCCTCTTCTCAAGGGATCCAACTACGACGAATGGGCATGCTCAATCAAGACTGCTTTGAGCTCCAGGAAAAGTTTGGTTTTCTCGACGGCACAATCGTTCGACCTGACGAAACATCACCCGACTTTGAAGACTGGATTCCAGTTAATGCGCTGCTCGTTTCATGGATTAAAATGACAATCCATGAGACGTTACGATCGAGCATCTCACATCGAGATGTGGCTAAATATTTGTGAGATCATCTCAAAAAGAGATTCTCAATCTCTAGCGGACCGAAGAACCAACAGATAATGGCGGAATTGGCAAACTGCAAACAGCTTGGCCAATCGGTGGAGACGTATTACGGCCAGCTGAGCAAGATCTGGGACGTCATTGACACCATCAGACCATTACGTGTGTGCAAATGTGGGCATTGCACATGTAACTTGGTGGAGTTACGAGAAAAGGATCGGGAAGAAGACAAAGTCCAACAATTTTTGTACGGGCTTAATGACCGATTTCAATCCTTGAGATCCATGCTGACAACACGAGTGCCGCTGCCTACCATTGAAGAAGCTTATAATATTGTTCGTCAAGAGGAAGACCTTCAAAATAACAACATTACCAAGCGTGATGAACGCTCTGAAGTAATGGCATTTGCTGTTCAAGCGAAAGGCAAATTTCGGGATGAACGCGACAAAACAATGATGTGTAAGCATTGTAATCGAGCTGGGCATGCTGCAGATCAATGCTTTGCCGTTCTAGGATATCCAGAATGGTGGAGGGACAGACCAAGAACACGCACCGCTTATGGACGTGGACGTGACAAGAACACCGAGAAGGCACCAAGGGCTATAGCTAACTCGGTCGCAACTGTCAACGCTACACAAGTTTCTTCACCAGCAACTTCTTCTGCCATTACAGACACAGACTGTGACGCTGTTATTGGACTGATGGAGACGCAATGGCAGTCCGTGCTTCGCTTGCTTAACGCAACCCGTTCAAACGCACATAAAAACCTATCGGGTAATTTCTTGACCCAACTTAGATTCTTGACACAGGGGCCTCTCATCACATGACAAGTAAATTAGAGTTGATGTCTGATATTCGGAATATTGAACCGGTATTAGTAATACTTGCGGATGGAACCGAAAGGTTAGCTACTCAAGAAGGGACAATACATCTTGGATTTCAGTTGGTCTTAAAATCAGTTTTTCATGTTGAGGCATTGACATCGAATCTTATATCAGTGGGTCAGCTTTTAGATGAGAACAATTGCGTTGTTCAACTTACTTAATAAGTTTCTCATCATTCAAGACCGAATTTCGCGGATGGTGATTGGAGTCGGTAAGCGAGAAAATGGAACTTTCTATTTACGCGGAATGGAAACAACGAGGGTAGTTACAAATCGAGAACAAGCTGATTTTGATTTGTGGCACAATCGTCTGGGTCATCCGTCAGAGAAAGTTTTGAATTCTATTTCTGATATTGTTGTTCCTCTCAATTCGAATAAAGCTTGTGACACTTGTCACCGTGCTAAACAGACTCAGTCACTCTTTTACTCTAAGCAGCAATAAAACAACGATGATTTTTCAAATGGTGCATTGTGATGTTTGGGGTCCTTATAGGACACCTTCTTCGTCGGGATCTCGATACTTTCTTACGGTTGTTCACGACTACTCACGGAGTGTATGGATTTTTTTGATGGTAGAAAAGAGTGAAACTCAAGGCAAAATAAAATTTTTTATTTCTATGGTCGAAAGACAGTTTAACACTAAGGTGAAAACGGTTCGAACTGATAACGGCACTGAATTTATGTGCCTCGGTTCTTACTTTAGAGAAAAAGGAGTTATTCATGAGACGTCGTGTGTTGGCACTCCGAATCAAAACGGTCGGGTCGAGAGAAAACATCGCCACATACTCAACATTGCAAGATCTCTTCGGTTTCATGCGTCTTTACCGATCGAGTTTTGGGGATAATGTATCTTAACCGCGGGATACTTAATAAACCGTACACCATCACCGGTCATACAAGGTAAAACTCCTTATGAAATGTTGCACAAGAAACCGCCAAATTCAAATCATCTTCGGGTTTTTGGTTGTTTGTGTTATGCACATACCCAATATACTCGGGGCGATAAGTTTGAATCTCGGGGGACGTCGGTGTGTTTTTGTTGGTTACCCATACGGACAGAAAGGCTACAGGTTATACGATTTGGAGAAAGAAGACTTCATTGTCTCTCGTGATGTTCAGTTTTTTGAGACTGAATTTCCATACGCATGCCCCAAAGAACTCGAAAATCATGAAGATACAAGCAATTAAATCAATAACCAGTCTCCTTCGGCCTTTTGTGATATTGAAGAACAATTGGGCCCAACAAGGATACAGCCCACCAACGTTACACCAAATGATCCAAGTCCGTCAAATTCTAATCCTGCGCCGACAAACATCACTCAGCCACACACGATTGCGTCGCATGAAACGGGATCATCGGCCACAAATTCAACATCGCCTCCGACACAAGAAAATCAAACTCCCGAGGTCGCACAAACTGAGCAGCTCGAAAGAGGTCAAATAGAAAAAAAGCAACCGGCTAAATTGAATGGGTATGTTCTTAATACGGTGGTCTGTGAAACTTCAGCAAATGAAAAATCGAGGTATCCCCTATCTGCTTATTGTGATTCATCTCGATTTTCTCAACAACACCAAGCTTTCCAAACAGCTATTACGACGGTAACAGAACCAAAGCACTATGGCGAAACCTTTAAAAACTCAGCTTGGAGAGAGGCGATGAGCGCCGAAATCGCAGCTCAGGAGCTCAACAAGACATGGACAATCACAGATTTATCTCCAGGAAAACGAGCAATCGGTAGTAAATGGGTTTACAAATTGAAGTTTCGCTCAGACGGTACTCTTGAAAGACACAAAGCGAGGCTAGTTGCCATGGGTAACAAGCAGAAAGCGGGTGAAGATTACGGTGAAACATTTGCTCCGGTTGCTAAAGTGGGTACTGTGCGGTTGTTTTTGAGTTATGCTTCAGGAAAAAATTGGTTGGTACACCAAATGGACGTTCACAATGCGTTCCTACACGGAGATTTGAATGAAGAAGTGTACATGAAACTCCTCAAGGGTTTCAATCCACGGACAAAAATAAGGTGTGTCGACTTAATAAGTCTTTATATGGTGGTCTTAAACAAGCGTCTCGTTGTTGGTTTGCAAAGCTGTCAAGCGCGCTTCGTGACTATGGTTTTTTGCAATCTTACTCCGATTATTCCTTGTTTACATTGGATGCTAATGGAATATCTCTTCGTATTTTAGTTTATGTTGATGATTTAATCATCACAGGAAACTCAGAGAAAGCAGTTAAAGAGGTTTAAAGACTATTTGTCGACTCATTTCTACATGAAAGATCTCGGCTTACTAAAGTATTTTTTGGGGATTGAAGTGGCTCGAAACGATCTGGGATTTTACTTATGTCAGCGGAAGTATGAGTTGGAAATTATTGAGGAAACAGGATTACTCTGTGCAAGACCAGCGGTTGTCCCTTTACCTCAAAATCACGGACTCTCTCTCTCAACTTCAGACTTGCTACAAGACACAACTTCGTATTGTAGGTTGGTTGGAAAATTAATTTATTTGGCAAACACTCGTCCCGACTTAAGCTATGCGGTTCACACCTTAGCGCAATACATGCAGTCACCGAGGCATGATCATTGGGAAGCAGCTCTATGTGTTGTTCGATATTTAAAAAATAGTCCGGGACAGGGAATTCTACTTCAATCAGCCACAGATTTTAAACTTTATGGATGGTGCGATTCTGACTGGGCAAGTTGTCCTTTGACACGAAGATCTCTAACAAGTTATATCGTTCAGCTGGGCAACTCATCTATTTCTTGGAAGACGAATAAACAACCTACTGTAAGTCGCTCTTCAGCTGAGGCAGAATATAGGGCGATGGCATTCCTAACCCAAGAACTTATCTGGTTGAAACGCTTGCTTCACGACATGGGGATACACCACAAGGAACCTATGATAATATATTCCGACAGTAAAGCAGCTCTTGACATTGCAGCAAATCCGGTGTTCCATGAGAGGACAAAACATATAGGGGTCGACTGTCATTTCATTCGAGATGAGATCATCAATGGTAATGTTCGAACTACCCACGTTCCTACGGCCAGCCAACTCGCCGATTTACTCACAAAGGCTCTAGGACGACATGACTTAGAAGCACACAACGACAAGTTGGGCATCATAGATATACATGCTCCAACTTGAGGGGAGATGATACGATATCTTCGGATATCATGACTCAATCAAATCGTCATAACTGTCCGACTATTACTACTGAAATTCATCACTCAGATATTCCTTAGTTATTGCTAATGTATTGCTGAAAATTAGGGAATTGATTGGTTTGTATAGTGCTATATATGTTGTACACGTTCTTCTTTGCAAAGATATAGAAAATTTCCCTGTTCTTCTCTTGTTCTTCTCTGCCATTTATCACTTCACTATCTCTTTCTCGTTTTTTTTTTTTTTTGCTTTTTATTTGGGGTCTCTGATTTTGGCAAGAAGAATTTAAGGTTGCACCATCATTCTACACACAACACAACGTTTGGTTACCATAATTAAGCTTAAATATTCATTCTTGGCCCAATACGAGTCTAGTTCCAATACAAAATTTATTTGTGCAATTCAGAGAAATATTGGAGTTTCTTAGTTAAGAGTTTCTTATATTATTTACTAACAATATAGTTTTCTAAATGGACGAAAATGCATCGGTATCACTATTCATCATGCTTTCTTGAATAATTATCAGCGCATGAAAGTTATCATAATAATTTAAATTTACTGAAAGACATATATTACCAAAAAAATATCCGAAAGTTTATGTAAATTTTCCAAAACGTATGAAAAACATGTATATTGTGGAAATATTTTTTGTAAGTTCAAGTTTTCTCAATTTCAATCGAATAGTTAAATTCATGCATGTATTAAATCAATCACCGCCAAATTACCAATGAAAAAACAATTGATTTTGTTATGTCCATAATTTTAGCAGTAGATTTTGTTTTGTCAATGATTTTTTTTGTTGATATTTGATTTTAATGCTCTGGTGCTCTAGTGGTCACTTTTGGTGATTTGCTAACAAAATAATATTATACTAGAGATTATCCCACGCAATTGCGCGGATTAATTTTTATTAGATTTATTTTTGTTATAAAGTTTAGTGATAGTATTATAATGATTTTAAGATATAATTTTGAGTTAGATTATTATTTATCATTCAAAAATTAAATGTTATTTCTATAATTATATTTTCCAAATATTATTTATAACCTTTAATTGTGTTCGGTTGTATGGATAGTATCTATAAATGCTATTTATATGAATGTAGATAGTATGATAATATTATCTATAAATTTTATTTCTATAATTGTACTTTCCAAATATTATTTATTCCAAAGTTAATTATTTATATAAGATTTATTATTTTATGAACTTACACTTTCAAGGTAATTTGACCAAAAATAAGATATCCGAAAATAATTTCCTTAATTCTATGGTTAAAATAAAATTTTGCAAAATGAGATTAACCAATTCTGAACATAATTAAAACTAACTCAATTTTTTGAATTAATATATTCTGCTAAATTAAAACTAATTATGGTTTTTCATATTTTATATATATTTTCGTTTATTGTTAATAATGTTTTTTATTATTTTAATAGTTATAAAGATTAGTCAAATATCTAAATATTGTATATTTATTAAATATAAAAATTTTAAATTTAATTAGAGAAGATTAGTCATATTAAAAAAAGGACATTAAAAAAACATTAAATATCTAATGATAAGAAGTAAAACTGACCATTTAACAACAGAAATATTATTCTCATTCTTTACATTATCTAAATTTACCTGAAATTATGTCATAAAAATAAATGAATAATAAATGACAGCATTAGAAACAATGAAATGTATAAGAATAATTTTTTCTTAAAAAAAATAGTAGTTTTCCTTTGATAAAACTCACATGATGTACTATTCGAAACAGATTGGCAAAAATATAGTGATTTGTTCTTTGGCTCATGCCCGAGCTTCCCAATGGAGTTTTTCAAAGATCTCTGTCGACCAATCTGTAACATAAAAATTAAGTAATAGTTAGTTATTTAGGGAAAAAAAATAATATAATTTTAAAAACATAATAAGAGTAGTTTTGATGAAAAATAAGGCATATAAATTTAATATTACGAAAAATGTCAAGCATTATATATTAATGGTTGAAAGGATCTTTTTTATATAGATAGATGAAGAGTACTCCAGAAGTTTAAGTTTGACTAAATAAAATCTAAACAAATAAATAATAATTTTTAAAATACTTTTAAAACTAAATATTAGTTTTTTTCGTTAGCCACAATATCTGATTATTAACAAATCTAATTTTTTTTTTGGAATATTAAAAAATTCATATTTGAATATCTGCAAATCTGTTTTTTTGTTTGGAATATTAACAATTTTTGTTTGAAATATTAACAAATCCAATTTTTTGGAATAGTAACAAATCCTTTTTGAAATATTAACAAATTAGATTTTTTTTTGTTAACCACAATATCCGACTATTAAAAAATCTGAATAACAAATCCGAATTTTTTGGAACATTAACAAATAAAATCTAAACAAATAAATGATAATTTTCTAAATATTTGTAAAATTAAATATTAGATTTTTTTGGGTTGTCGATTTTTTTTATTAACCAAAATATCTAATTATTAACAAATCCATATTAACAAATCCGATTTTTGTGGAATATTAACAAATTCTTTATAAAAGTATTTTTAAAAATCTAATATCCCTTATTTTTTATATTAACAATAATAATATTAAATCTTGTTCCACGGATTGCATTCAAAAGAAATAATAATGTTCGGATTTAAATTATCAAACATAATATGTCCTAGAATTATCAAAAATATACTTTGTGTTATTATTTACATAATATAAGAAAATAGAATGCTGGACCATCTCAAGTTTACGTGTTATTTTAAAATATAGCACTCCATCATATACGTTTTTGTAATTTTATAAAACACTATTTGGGGATATATATAGCACTCACACAATTTTTATATTTATCTATCATTTGATAGAATAAGAAATTTAAAATTTAACGATAATCTAGATTTGAAATATTAACAAATCCGATTTTCGTGTTACAAAAAAAAATCCGATATGATAGATTTGTTAATATTCCAATTCTTGATTAAATCTCATTAATGATTTTTTAAATTTCGTTTATAATTAATATAATAATAATTTGTGATTAAAAAATAACTAATAACTAAAATATCTTTAATGAGAGATTAAAATTTGTTATTTAATGTAATGGTAAAGTGATGTAAATATATACACTTTTTAATGTTTATTTTATAAATGTACTTTCCAAATAATATATAGGGGATAGATGGACACTAGTTTTGAAACGCTTCTTCATCAATAAGGAAGTCCCAACCACTTTGGTGATGGATTCGTTGTACAAAGGAGAGAAGACTCATGAAGACAAAAACTAAGAATTAGAGAGTAATTGATCCAATTGTTAGTGTGGACAAATATATGTTTATTTTAGTTGATGATGTAGAGTGATTTGTTCTTCAGCTATTGCCTTGAAAGAGTCCTCAAAACTGAGTGAAGATTAGTTTCAAAACCGAGTAACTTAGTTTGATAGAGTAGAATCCTCTAGTTTTCTAGTTTCTTGAACCGAGAATGCAGAAGTTGTACCTGCACTTCTAGAGGACTTACTTTTATATTTTACATCAATATATATAGCATAGTATAAGTAATGTTGTTACAATTCACATAATTTTTGTTTATCTAACGTAAGGCTAATTACATGTACCTTTCTCCTAGTATGTGACAACACACAAGGTCTCTTTCATTTGTTAAAAACTTTTGAAATCTTTTGTGATATCGCCATAATCAGCCTTTGTTACATGCATAAGAATGGTCTAACTAAACTTTTTGTGCAAGAATCACTTCAAAGTTCTTATCAAAGAATGATTATAGTATAACCAATACTGCAGTTTCACATTTAACAAGAGTCAAATTATAGAGAAGCAGATTCAACTAAGTAAAGATAAACAAATATCTTAACATAGAGGCAACAATCCAAAACAGACTCATCATAACATTAACCAGAAACTTAGATAGCATAATCCGAAGGCGAAAACAAAAGATAACCAGAAAACCATAAAAGCAAATCCAAAGTTGCAAAACAAATTAAAAAGAGACATGTTGCATCTAATGGGAAGATGATGCTTTAATGATCATATCTTCAAAGTCTTATCTTTTCAAATTCCTTCTTGAGACGTTTGAAAGAATTCTAAGCTTAGCTAGATTGATTGCTCTTTTCAAAGAATTCTAAGCTTGTTGGCAAAACTACTCATTTCAATATTCACAATCAATGATACAGAGTGTCAAAGGTCTATAGCTCACAAGTTAATAAGAACTCTCTTCTTATTAATGTTTAGAAAACTTCTTAAAAACTAAACACTTGTGATTCTCAATATATCATAGCTCACATAGCCTTTGATATTTATAGGGAGAAGCCTCAACACTAAATCCCTAAAGAGATAAGATTTGTTAACACCAAATCTTATGAGAATCTACCTATATTATCCTAACTCGATAATAATAAGTTTAATTTATATTTTCCTAGATTCTAATCCTTGACTCGATTAGAACCGGTTGGTTGAACCAAGTTAATGATTAACCAACATTCTCCCCCATAATCTTCAAACTTGGATTATGAAGGTCTTCAACACCAATTAGCTCCCTCATTTCTTTGAACTTGGTCCGAGCTAAACCTTTGGTCAAGATGTTCGCCTTTTGTTCCGTTCCGGGTACGTGCTCAACGTCCACTTGATCATTCTCGATGCACTCACGGATGAAGTGATACTTGGAGAGTATATGCTTACTTCGTCCGTGAAACACCGGGTTTTTGGTGAGTGCGATAGCCGACTTGTTATCCACTCGAATGGTGACCTTCTTGCTCTCCGTTCCTACTACTTCACCAAGTAGTTCTTGAAGCCAAACCGCTTGACATGCGGCAGTGGTGGCTGCCATAAACTCAGCTTCACAAGATGATAAAGCCACGGTGGGTAGCTTTTGAGAACACCATGTAATTGGCGCCAATCCAAAGTAGAAAACATGTCCTCCCGTACTTTTCCCATCATCAAAGTCTATGTTGTGACTGCTATCACTATAACCAATGATTCTCTCTTCACCATTTCGCTTGAACTTCACTCCGTAGCTCATGGTGCCTTTTATGTATCGAAGTACATGCTTGATTGCTTGTCCGTGTGACTCTCTTGGACTGTGCATATATCGACTAAGGACTCCAACTGAGTATGCCAAATCGGGTCGCGTGTGAAGTAGATATCGTAAACACCCTATTGTTCTTCGATATCTTGTGGCGTCTACTTCACTCTCCTTTTCAGCTTTAGTTAACTTGAGACCTGGATCCATTGGAATATGAGTGGCATTACACGTCTCCATACATGTATCCGTCAAGATTTTTTGAGCGTATCCTTCTTGTTTGATACTGATCCCATCCGAATCTTGTGTTACTTCTATCCCAAGGTAGTAGGTGAGCTTTCCTAGATCCGTCATCTCAAACTTAGTCGACATATCCCTCTTGAATTCGCTTATGACTCTGAGTGAAGATCCGGTTACAAAGAGATCGTCTACATAAACGGCCACTATGAGTCGATACTCTTTCTCTTGCTTGCAATACACGGATTGTTCCTTTGAGCATCTCAAAAACTTCAAAATCTTAAGAACCGGATCGAGTTTGTTGTTCCATGCTCTAGGTGCTTGTCTCAATCCATATAAAGCCTTGTAAAGTCGGTAAACCTTCTCTTCTTCTCCTTTCTTGTGAAATCCTTCGGGTTGAACAACGTGAACTACCTCCTTTAGTTCGCCTTGGAGGAAAGCAGTTTTTACATCTAGGTGATGGACTTCCCATCTTTTTGTAGCAGCTAAAGCAATAAGTAGACGAATGGTTTCAATGCGAGCTACGGGAGCAAAGACTTCATCAAAGTCTATACCCTCTTGTTGCACATAACCTTTTGCCACTAAACGTGCCTTGTACTTGCTTATGGTTCCATCCGCATTCCTCTTGATTTTGTAAACCCACTTCAACCCTATAGGCTTCACATCTCTCGGCTTATCAATCAGTGTCCACGTTTTATTTTTGTTGATAGAGTCGATTTCAGACCTCATCGCTTCTATCCATTCGTTCGAGTTCTCAGCTTCCGCATAATACTCCGGTTCTCCATTGATTGACAACAACAATTGCTCACACTCGGTAAACAACACATAATCTTCAAGGTATTTGGGCCTTGTTTTCTCTCGTGTTGATCTCCTCGGTTCTTGATCTCCCCCTTCGGTTTCAAAAACTTCCTGATTGGTTTCTTGCTAGAACTGATCAATTGTTGTTTCAGCCATTGTCTCTTCATCGGGTTCTCTATTTTCTTCAACTTCTTCCTTGTCCCCGACGTCTACAGAGTCTCCATAAATCATTTTGAATTTTCCAGGCTCTCCATCTTCGCCACGATCTCTCTCGTTCCAGCTCCATCCTTTATCCTCGATGAAAACTACATCTCGGCTTACGATGATCTTCTTTTCTTTTGGGTCGTATAACCGATAAGCTTTGGATCCTGGTTCCGTTCCGAGATTTATGAGTGGTCTTGATCTCTCATCAAGTTTCTTGAGATGTGTTGCCTCTACCTTCACGTGAGCTAAACATCCAAACACTCGTAAATGCTCGATATTCGGTTTCTTGTCCGAGAAGCATTCGTATGGCGTTTGATCGACCAAAGCTTTTGTGGGAATACGATTTATCAAATATGTTGAATGTCGTATTGCCTCTCCCCACAAATAATTTGGTAGATTCATGGTCTTCAATATGCTTCTCGTCATCTCCATCAAAGTTCTATTGCGTCTCTCAACGACACCATTTTATTGGGGAGTATATGGTGCGGTTAAGTGACGTAATATCCCATTTTCTTCACAAAAGGAGTTGAATTCGGTTGATGTGAACTCTCCACCACGATCAGTTCGAAACGTCTTAATGGTCTTCTCGGTTTGTTGCTCCACCATTACCTTAAACCGTTTGAACTTTTCGAAAGCTTCGCCCTTTTCTTTCATCAAAACAGTCCACATATATCGTGAATAGTCATCAATTAACACGAATATGTATCTGTTTCTTGAAGGTGTGGATGGAGTGATAGGGCCACATAAATCACCGTGAATGAGTTCAAGGACTTGCGAAGCACGAAAGCTAGCTTTTGAAGGGAACGAGCCACGAGTTTTTTCCCGCTAGACATGATTCGCAAGCCCCGGTTTCAACCCCAATCTTTGGTAATCCTATCACCATCCTTTTGTCATCCATACTCTTCAATGCATTGAAGTTAACATGCCCGAGTCTTTGATGCCATCTCCAAGTTTCTTCGTTGATTCGAGCTTGCAAACACAATGATCTCCCTATCTTTATGTTTGCCTTATAGAGACGATTTGGAGTTCTCATCACATGTACTAGCACATTCCCGCTTGGATCAAACAATGTTAAGAAACTCTCTTTCATACGGATCTCACATCCGTTCTCCGTTGCTTGCCCAAGACTTAAAATGTTGTGTTTGAGATTAGGAATATAGTAAATATCCTTAAGAGATCTTTGTTCTCCCGCCTTGCACACAAAAGAAATCGACCCCTTTCCAGCTATCTCCACACACGAGCCATCTCCAAATCTTACGTTTCCAATGATCTTGTCATTCAACTCGAAAAAGAAAGATTTGTTACCGGTCATGTGGTTACTTGCGCCATTATCTAAGTACCATGTGCTTGTGTCTCCATTCTCAGCTTCATAGCTCTTTGGTACCACTTTCTCTTCATTAAGAAGCACGACTTCATGTAGATACAGAGCTCCATCAGCAACTTGTGTCTCTACCACGTTGGCTTCTTGTTGTCTTTGATGTCTTTCGGGACACGCTTTTGCAAAGTGACCCGTCTTATCACATCTAAAGCACACCACCTTTGAATAATCCCTCTTTGGCTTGTCTTTAGTTTGAGTTTGGTCCGCGTTCTGTCCTTGACCATTGGATCTACCTTTCCCTCTTCCACGACCGCGACCTCCTCCTCTTCCTCTTCCACGTCCACCGTTAAAACCACCACGAGAATTTCTTGAATCATAGTTCAAGAACATGAGCTTATCTTGACTTTCTTCTTGCGTATCTCCAATACGTTCTTCATAAGCTTTCAAGCGTCCTACTATATCTTCGAATCCCGTTGCGTTTAGATCCAGCACTTGTTCAAGGGATGCGATGATGTGTATATACTTGCTTCGTGGTAGACTTTTGAAGAATTTCTTAACAAGCTTTGATTCTTCAATGGTCTCTCCTAGGGCAGCACTTTTAGATGAAATTTCAGATAACTTGCCCGCGAAGTTATCGATTGTATCCGAATCCTTCATGGTCAATCGATCAAATTCGGTGTTTAGGGTCTGCAAGCGAGCCTCTCTAACACGGTCAGCTCCCATGTGACGAGTCTTTATTGCATCCCATATCTTCTTTGTCGTGTAGCTGCAAGATCAAGGTTTCGGTTATTGATTGGAAGAGAAGAGCCGTCGCTACATCGTTCTTCTCTGGATCTTCACCGTCCTTTTCTACAACCTCCCACATCTTATGAACTCTTAATGCTACTTTCATTCTCATAGCCCATACGGTGTAGTTTGTAGAATTTAACATAGGAAATTGGACCGATGAGGGTATCAGATCCTTTCCTTTTGTTGTTGTGGTGATCTTCTTCTCTGTCTCCATGTTTCTTCTCGACCTCCTTGTCGCTCAATGACAAACTTGTCAAGAGAGACGTCCTTGACCTCCTCGTCAAGTTTTGATCACGCCTCCTTCTCGAGTTGTGATCGTTCCTTCTCCGTGGGATTGTTTCTCCTTCACGAGTTTGAACAACTTCCTTCTAGCCTCTTCTCTCAAGATCGTATTCTTTTAGAACAGGCTCTGATACCAATTCAAAGGTCTATAGCTCACAAGTTAATAAGAACTCTTTTCTTATTAATGTTTAGAAAACTTCTTAAAAACTAAACACTTGTGATTCTCAATATATCATAGCCCACATAGCCTTTGATATTTATAGGGAGAAGCCTCAACACTAAATCCCTAAAGAGATAAGATTTGCTAACACCAAATCTTATGAGAATCTACCTATATTATCCTAACTCGATAATAATAAGTTTAATTTATATTTTCCTAGATTCTAATCCTTGACTCGATTAGAACCGGTTGGTTGAACCAAGTTAATGATTAACCAACAGAGTGTTCTTGCTGAGTAATCTGCAAAAAGAAAAAGAAACTCAGTGGTCTATTATACAAAATAGAGAATGTTGAATAGAGGAAAATCTAAAAAGAAATATAACTTGACCATCAAGAAATCTAAAGAGAGAATATTATTTGTAATTCTTGTTCACGTAACGATACTATTAAAAGAGAATGTGTTCGAGACATGAGAATAGTTTAGAGAGAAAAGGAAAAGCAATTATAAGAAGCTAAACATACAGACTCACAAAATCAGTGAGAGCCGTTGAATAGATGGAATCATGGAAAAGACAACTATTCCTAAACTTATATTGGGTGATACTTCAAGATAGGGTTTTCTTCTTGGTATGATCCATTATTTTCTTCAATAGACTGCGTGCAAGCCAAACAATTTTATAAGCACAAAGAAAATCAAAACAGAAACAGAGAATTGGAACAAACTCTTTGGACAGTGTGGAAGAATCTATTAAAAATACTCCTTAGTAGAAGCTCCTATGCTCTCTGTCACAATTGATGTGGGAACGAAAATGAGATAGTTATTTGATGTTTGGGTTACCTGAAAACGTCTCTCCAGCTGGGGAGACATTGAAGGCTCTCTTCACTGTGCTCAGACTTATTAACCAAATTGTCTTCATCTGATTCACAAACATGTGGAAGTCGGTTCTCCGGTAATGAACATTCCACTAACATTCGTATACCCCATCCTTTTAATTTCAAGGTATTGTCAGGCCAGGAATATGGAGTCACTACCAACAACGATTTGATTTTGTGGCTAAATTTGTGAAATTAAAAATTAAGAGTAGGAGACATATTGAATGATCCCCTATATATTATTTGGAAAATAAACTTATAAATAAATAAACATTAAAAAGTGTTAATATTTACATCACATTTCCATTATTTCAAAGAACAAATTTTAATATATCATTAAGAGTATTTTAGTCATTAGTTATTATGTGATCATTTAATTAAATTATGGCCATCGGTTTTTTTATGGTAACTAATTAAAATTATATATTTATGGATACTAAAAACTCATATTTAAAAGAGATATTCTATAAAATATTTTATATTTATGAAAAAAATCGATAAAAGTTTTGCTAATATATTGTCCAAGTTTTAAAAGTTCCATTAAGACATTAAATATTAGTTTTGATATTTTATATTAGTTCATCTGTTAAACATCAAATTTTAAAATTTTATTTAATATCAACTAAAATATACTTAATTTTGATATAATTAATCTAAAATATTAAGATATAAAAATTTATAATATCGAATAGGACAAGAGACATTTCTAGCTGAATCAATATTTGACGAACATGATTTGCTTAGTCTTGGCTCTGAATCTGCAAAGCTTTTGTAACAGACTGAAAACAAAAGTAAAAGTTGAAATATAAGCCCAATGGACTCGAAACATTAGCTCTGAATTATATGTCCTCTACTCCTCTCTCGTTTATAAATATCCAAAAAAATGCAAATAAAACTTGACCATAGTTACAAATTGGTTGACATGCTGGGCCTGCTAGGTAGAAAAAGTTTGGGCAAATCTTTTATTTATTCTGAAACAGAGACATCCATATCGGAGCTATGTAAAGCCAAATCATCCCGGCCTGAGAAAATCCATTCTCATCCCCAAAGTATAATCTTGAGCTTTCTCTCACTTGATTATTCACAGATACAGCCTTTGTAAACATGTTGCAAAAAACTTAACAGACCTTTCATGGACCCTGTTCGACATTCTTTTTTCTTTTTCCTTTTTTTTTGGGGTTCAAAATGACCGGGATCGGAGGCAGGGCAAAGCAGAGCTTTCTTGAGTGGTCCTTCACTTAATCTGCAAAAGAAATAAATCTAGTGATCTATTGTATTAAATTGTAGGAAATAGTATCGTGTTCAATTCATGCTTAATGCTTACCTGCAGTCGCTTCCAATTTCAACACACTCTTCACTGTGCTCAGTGTTATTAACCAAATTGTCTTCATCTGATTCACAAACATGTGGAAGTCGGTTCTCCAGTAATGAACATTCCTCTAACAGTCGTATACCCCATCCTTTTAATTCCAAAGTATTATCATTCCTGTCATATGGAGTCACTGAAATATGCATATCCACGTGATCGTAGTTCCGTTGAGCTAGAGGAGCATTATCTTCGTTTAGAGGGATACGACCGTCCACTATAGTTAACACATTATCAAAGATATCTGTACCAACATAAAAGCTGCTGATCCCAAATCTGCCTTTGAACTCACAGTTTACCTCAATATCTACTCCACACATTTTAACATTAGTTATCACTGCGCCAACCCTAAAACTGAAGAATGGTTGGGAGAGAGGGACGTGAAGTAGAGGAATGGTCAGAGAGGAGCTTCCAGTTGTACGGTGAGTGAAATATGATGGCACTTCTTCCCCTGGCAATGTGATGCTCTTGAAAATCCATGATTGGTGGGGAAGGAGGACAGTTTCTGGATCTAAGTTGAAGCAGCCCATGAAATCGAGTTTGACTTTTGGAAACGGAGATTGTTGGTGAAGGACAGTTTCTGTATCAATATTGTCACTTGGATAGCCACTCAAATCAACTCCAGTCAATGCCCTACATTTTGAAATGTAAGCATACTCAAGATGTTTGAGTTTAGAAATGTTGAGGGATACACATTTCAGCTTGCTGCATCCATTCATAAATAGCTGTTTGAGATTAGAGAATTTCTCGATCCTCCAAGGAACCTCTTCAATCCCTGTTTCGTTTAGACCGAGATATTTGACGTTGGTTGAGATTTCAGGAAAGCTCCTCAACCGTGAACATCCATCGAAATCAAGGACATTGAGAGATTGGAAGTTGATTCCGGAGGGCAGAGTCTCCAGATTTCTGCAGTCCTTGATGGTCAACCACTTCAGTTGATTGAGATTTTGAAATGAGGAAGGAAGCTCCACCAAACTTGGGATATTCTCGAGCTCTAATCCCGTCAAAGTGGGAGACAGCATTGCCAGGAAGGGCGTAAACGATGGCTGAACAAAATAAACAATTTAGAAATGTTAAACAAAAAATCACCACTAATACTTTTATCCTTTTAAGGATTTTAAGTGTAATTACCTTTTTTTTTTTGTCGGCAAGTGTAATTACCTTAAATTTAGAAAATAAACCATTAAAAAGGAAAGAATAACATAACTAGTATTATAAATTTATAAAAAGAAGACTACTATTTTTGAGCAATCTCATCTGGCGTAATCTCACAAGTAAATATCTCATATCAAATTAATTTAAAATGAGTTAAAATTTATAAAATAAAATATGAATAAAGATATACTAGCATTCTCATCATGTAATCGAAAAATCATTCCTATTAGCTCATTTTTTTCAATTTTTGTGTTTTCATTGACGACTACATGCAATAAAATTTATAAAATACAAAATAAGTAAAATTATATTAATATTTTCATCAAGTAATCATTATTCTTATCATATAAGCTCGTTACCTTTTTGAAGTTTTTTCTGTTTTCACTTACGAATAATAAACACTATACTACAACGATAAATACAATTTTTATCCAATTAAATTTATGTTAAATAACTTATATTGTTATTGAACATCAACATTCATTGTTTACTGGTTAATATACATGTCAAATGAATTAAAAAAAATACATGTGAAAATATAATTGACCAATAACACACATAGTTATCATGTAAATATATTTTTCTATTTTTTTTTTGTTAATTTTCTATTTTTGCTTTTTATATTATTATTTTTCAGTTTCAACATTCATTGTTTATTGGTTAATATCCATGCTAAATGAATTTTTCTTTTTAAATTGATACATGTGAAATCTAATTGACCAATAACAAACGTAAAATTAGAATTTGTAAATTTTGTTTTGTTAGTTTTCCTTTCTAGTTTTTTCAAGTTTTTTATGTTTTTACTTAAGAATAAAAAACACTATAATACATCAATAAATACAATTTTTATCCAATTAAATTAATGTCAAATCACTTATATTGTTATTTTCAATTTTTCAACATTTATTGTTTATTGGTAAATATCTATACTAAATTAATTTTAAAAAATGATACATGTTAAAATCTAATTGACCAATAACACATGCAAAATTAGCATATGTAAATATTTTTTTTCTTTTTTTGATTAATTGTCTTTTTGGTTTAAGGAAAACAAAAGTTTTGTTTAGATATAAAAATATAAATTAGTATATGTAAATATATATTTTTATTAGTTTTAATTTATTTTTAAGAAAAAAGGTTAAAGTTTTTGATACATGTCAACATCTAATCGATAGACTTGACATATATCGCGATCATGTAAATGACTAATTTTGAAACCAAGCTTTTTATAATAAAATTATTTTTCAATCATATTAAATTATTTAGAAATAAAATGAAATTAATGTTTTAAACAAAATTAGAGTCAGCAACAACGACTTGTTTTAATATAAAAGTGTTAGTTAGAGAGGTTGGAGAAAACGTTAAGTTTAGAACTACATACCTTCACTCCTTCCCATTGTTTCCCATTACTCTCTTCTTTTGATATGCAAAGCCAATCGAGATTCTCGAGATGTACATTAGAAGGGAATTCTTTGATGTTTGTTTTCATCAGAATGAGATTTGAGATGTTGGTTGAGAATTCAGGAAATGTCCTCAGCTCCAAGCAATATTGGAAGTTGAGGTACTTGAGAGATCTGAGGTTGAAGCCGGTCGGAAGAATTCTCAGACTTTTGCAAAATTTCATGTCCAATTTCAACAGTTTATTGAGATTTCGTATAGAGGAAGGAAGCTCCACCAAACTCTTGCAATGCCCAAGACGAAGTGTCTCGAGATTAGTAGCCATGGAAAGATCTGGAAAATCTTTTAGGCTTGATGATCCCTCCATATCCATTTCCTTTAGACATGTAAGCGACTGTACTCAACAAAAATTAAACACATAGTTCATTAGAAATTACACATCACATGACATGATTGTCATCCAAAAACTAAAATAAGCATTGTGACCTCCCTCATTAATTATAACATATGAAATTATTCTCAAAACTTACCACAATTCCTTCCCATAGCTTATGTAGCTTGCTATACCGCATTTTGAGCTTGACAAGGTTTTCAGGACGAAAATTAGAAGGCATACAGCTCATTGGATATCTGGGCAAACACAATAGTTTGAGTCTAGGAGGCAAATAGTCGAAACTTTCAGGTAAATGCAATCTGCCTTCTTTTCGAAAGTTCTTCGAATCAATTTCTAAGAAACGGAGATTACGCATCCTTTTGAAGCCACTCTCATGTACATGCAACTCATCAATCTCACTTGTATCCAGTGATATACCTAAAACCTTTTGAGTACCCTGAAAAATATAATATTAATGAGAAAGAGACAAACCCATACAATTCATCGTTGTTTATCAAATGGCATTCTCTTAACCTCATATAATGAGTTATGAAAGGACCACAAATAAAAAAAAGAACTTACAATGCCTTCACTGAGAACATAACAAATATCATTTGAATCCATGAGAAATTCTCGTTTCTCCAGGCTTGTCAATGGACTGTGTGCGAACATTTTTTCTGCCAATTTCTTGTAGCAAACGGTGCATCACCACATGATCCTCTCTGACATGAATGAGGGACTTATCCACTAGATGTGTCAACCCAATACTAACACACAAGTTACTATTTGCGAGCAACAGCTTGATGTCTTTTACTTCCACATAATTGAAAAGACATGCGATGTGACGGAATATAATTTTATCTTCTTCTCTATCTAACCCATCATAGTTGACTCTCAATGTATTCCCAATTTTTCCATCGAGAACACTTTGAAGCGTTGGCAGCAGATGCATCCAATAATCCTTATCCCTATCCCGTAGATATGAACCCAAAACATTAAGACCCAAAGGAAGATTACCCGCATGTCTTACAACATCAGCTACAAGCTTCCCAAAACCTTCAGGTGGATAGTTTTGCTTGAATGCAGATCGACATAACATCTCTTGAGCGCGCTCTTCAGATGGGAAACTAACTTCATAAATATGATCAATCCCATGAGCCCTTAAGAAGTGCTTATCATTTGTAACCACAATGATTCTGCTCCCATATCCAAACCATTGAGTTTGACCCACCAAAGTATCTAGTACCACTTGATCATCCAAATCATCAATGACGATGAGAACTTTCTTGTGCTTTAGCCTCTCTCCGAGTGCATCTAGATGATCTATCTTTATGTCCTTTGTCCCGAGAATTTCCGATAGGAAATGATTTTGTAAATGCAACTTCATGTTGGGGTCGACTGGGTTGGCTCTACTATAAATTTCTTTACTCTTATATAAAAAACCCCCGTCTATGAAAATGCTACCTTGGAAGTGTCGAGAAAGTCGGTTGTACAGAGCCCTTGCAATGGTAGTCTTACCAATCCCCGAGGAACCCAATATACCAACCATTCTCACTTCTTCAGATTCCAATTGCAACAATAAACTCATTTCAGCGATATGAGCTTCAATGCCAACAAGGTCCTCAGAATCCTTGGATGAAGTTAAAAGCAGTTTACCCAAAACATCATTGGCGATTGCTTCAATCATTTTTGCTTCGTCATCCCTAACAAGGAGAAAATGATGATTTAACAGATATGAAATAACAATATATTCAATATGTATCTAAGCACATAATAACGAATGATAAAAATGATACCAGGTTGCAGAATGAAATCCAAGCATATTAGCTACATCAGTCAACGCTTTCTTCCATTGATTTTGCTTTTCCTCTGTATTTTTCATGCAAGTCTCTTGAAAGATCCTTCCAAAGTGACCGGTTTGATTCCTCACATGGGAAGGATCCAAACCGTAGAAAACTGGTATGACAATATTATCATTGCAATTAACGATCTCCAGCAACTCGTTAAGGCACCAGCTTGAAGAAGCGTATTTTTTGGAAAAAATGACCACAGCGATCCTCGAAGTCCTGATCGCTTGTACAAGCTCGGGCTCGAGGGAGTCGCCTTTCTTGATCTCATTGTCTTTGAAAACAGAAATCAATTTCCGATGGAGCTCCTTGAGAAAGTGGCTACGGAAAGTTACGCGGACGTCTTCCCCTCTGAAGCTCAAGAAAACATCATATACCCAATTGAGAGAAGAAGATGAAGAAGCCATTGAGAGAGAGAGAGAGTGTGTGTGAGAGAGTGAGAGGAAGAAGCTACAAACAAAGAATTTGGTGATTTATATAATATCAATGAAGAAGCTCATTAACATTGCCATTTCACCATTGTTTCTCGGACATTTCTCTTGCCAACTTGACTTAATCACGGCCACACAAGTCTTATCTTTTACACTAAGAAAAGTCTTCACTGTTCAGTTTCACTATTGTTTCTCAGACATTCAGACCCAACTTCACGTATGTTTCCAATTCCTTCTTAAGACTCTTCAAAGGATTCTAAGCTTAGCAACTTGCTCGTGTGAAAATGAGGAAATACTACATCAAAGAAAGACACAGTCTCACTTTTTAGCTTAATTTAAGGATTTAAAATTTTAGAGTGGAGACATGTTGAATTTGTTACACACAAGTCACAACGATTGAATTTAAGATTATTCGATATAACATTTCTGAGAAGCTCTAGTCTGAAGCAGATACATCTATGGCCTAATGCTTATTATCAATCCAATGTGATCTTATTATCAAAATGTTTTTCCAATTAATCTTGAAAATAAAGACATAAGAGACCAAAAATGTTCAGTTCATGACTAATCCTTATTGCTTAATTACATTATTCAACTTCCTCAGTCACTCTGGCTCACCACTAATCTTTCTCCTTGCAATTCTGCGTAAATATCCAGCTTATCAAATCGGGTTTTCGTATGAGTTTACTCATATAATCTAAGTGTTGCAGAATGCTTTTTGTCTTCTTCTTGAACATGTCTTTAATAATCAATTCTTATACTTTTCAATGAATTACTTTTCCTCGTTTTGTGTTTTTTTGGCCTATGTAAATGTTCCAGTAACTGTTATCCATATGGTATTTTAATGAATTACTTTTGTTTGTCTGAAACAGAGATATTCATATGGTAACTATGTAACTCTTGAATAGGTTCTTAATTAGATGCTCCTTTATAGTTTCTGACTGACCTTGAAAACGAATTGTGAGATATAAGTTGTTATATGTTCATTACATGCTTAATGCTTACCCGATTCGTTTCTTGGTTCTCTGTGTTTCTACATTGCTGTCTCCAGATTCTTCGCTAAGTTCAGTCTCGTTAACCATATTGTCGTCATCGGCTTCACAAACAACCGGAAGAGTCGTTTGTGGCCTTTAAATCACAAGTAATATCTTAAAGATATAATATCTTAAAGATATTTATTTTCTAGTTAGTTACGAGAATCTAACAAATACATTGTGTTGTAAAAAAATTGATATCAGAATTGAAGATCTTGGATTCAGATATATCCCGTACGAAGATTACAAAAAAGATCTATAGATTACTCTATAAACACGCCAATGATAAATATGAGTGAGACTTTAAAAAACCATTGACTAAATCCGGAAAATTAATTAATGATTTTAGATTGTTGAATAAAATAAGTAATGCTTTAATTATGCAAATCTGAGAACGCATTTTATTTTATTTTTCACGTGGTTGAGTATTTAATTGTTTTCAAACACCAATACAATTGCACAAAATTTATTTTGTTCTCTTTCAATAAATTTATTTCTTTTTTATGTTCCAAAAATATTATTAACACAAACTAAATTAAAAAAAAAAACTTAAAAGTGAAATATATCCTTCCTTCAGGCAGATGAAACGTCATGAAAGGCAGTGAATGGGTGAATGAAGGTATTAATCCCCTGCGACGCGATTCTGTAATCACTTGCGCTCCACGGCTCTTATATTGTCCCAAAAAGTGATTTAACGGTGAGATTAGTTACGATCCTTTTTTTTTTTTTTTGTGCCGTGCTCGGAATTTCCTTTTTGTATCTTCTTGGAAATTAGTAAACTTTTCTCTCTTTTTCTCCCTTTTTTTATAGTTTTCCCTTTTTTCATCAGAATCGTTAAATCTTTGTCTAACTAGCTGGAATCTAGGGTTTATATTCGGAGGTTCATCGTTGCAGAGTTCTTCGAGTTTTTTTTTTTTTTTTTTTTTGGGTGTTTTTTTTAAGGTAAAATTTATTTTCGATCTTCTTTCGAATTTTAATTTTAGATTTGTTTTTTCAGGAATCGTTTTTTGTATCTTTTGATCGTTTGGATTTTATCTGGTTTTGCTTCTAATCGATTGATTTACACTGTTTTATTGCTATTGATTCTACTTGTGAATTGTGATTATGATCGAAGAACTTGAATTGTTGTTTATGTTCGCTCAAAATCAAACACTATTCAGAACCGTTGTGTGTTTTTGATACTTTGTTTCAACTTGGAGTAAATCTCGTCCTTAGATCTTCCAATTTTTTGGGATTTTTTTTTTTTTTTTTGCAGCTAACAATGGAGTTGGATGAAGTTAGTATCGAGGAATCTAGTATGATGAATAGTTTATCATATTCGTTTCAATATTCGTGGACGACTAGGAAGAAGAGAAGTCTGAAACCGTTTAAGTCTAAAGGTTTTAGCAGCAGTAGTAGTAGTAGTAGTAGTCGTAGGGAAGATGAAGAAGAAGGGGGCAGGACGAGATCGAATGTCTTTAACAGGAAACGGAAGCATTCGAGAGCTGATAACGATGGTTCAACGGTTAAAAGGAATTCGAAAAGAAGGAGAAAGACGTACAAAGTAGAAGAAAGCGGTGATGAATTTGAAGTGATTCCTAAATCTGATAAGGAAGAACAATGTTCTGAAGATGATGACGATGATTGCATATTAGGTGAGTGGATGCGAAGGAAAATTGTGAAAAGGAGAGATAAGCGCAAAGAAGAAGTTGAAGTTAGGCCTAATATAAAGTTTGGGGAACATTTTGAAGATGATAATTACACAATAGGTAATTTATTTTCTGATATCAGTAGTAAAAGGAGAGACAGACGCCAAGTAGAACTTGAAGAAGATGAGGAATGGGAAGAACAAGTTCGACTGTGTTCAAAGATCAGGGCAACATCATCACGAACCAGAACCCGCAATTTAGGTTCTAACAGTCCAAAAAATGTAATAGATGTTAGCCCTTCTCATTCACGTTCGCCAGCTTCTGATGTATCAGATTCCATTATGAAAAACGGGATATCTAATGACTGCACAATCATGAAACATACTTCAAAGGTAAACGTGTCCTTGTCTCCTCCGAACAACGAAGATAGAGAAATGTGTTACTGTACTGAAATATATAATGTTTTTTTTGTTGGTAGGAATCGAAGGAAGGCCCAATTTGCCATCAGTGCTTGAAAGGGGAAAGGATAACTCTTCTCATTTGCAGTGAATGTGAAGAAACGATGTACTGTCTTCAATGTATAAGGAAATGGTTAGTTTCTTTAACTCTGATATATTTTTCTGTCTTGTAATAAATTATCCTTACTCTCTCTGTGGTTTGTTGCAGGTATCCACATCTATCTGAGTATGATGTCGTTAATAAATGTCCTTTCTGCTGCAAGAATTGTAATTGCAGCAAATGCTTGCATTTGAATGGTTTAATCGAGGTATAATGCGATTATTTCTAGCAATCCATTTGCAGAAGAATTTTTTTTTTTTTTTTTGTTAACTGGTATTTATGTTTTTTTTTTCTTTATAGACATCAAAGAGGGAACTCGTGAATTCTGAAAGACGTCATCATCTCCAATACTTGATTGTATTGATGCTTCCGTTTCTGAATAAATTGTCCCATTCCCAGAAGCAAGAGATTGAAATTGAGGCAAAGGTTCAAGGTATGAATCTTGCACTACTAAGACATAGTTTCTGTTGCTAGATCTGATATTTTTTGCTAACATGACCTGTTTCTGTAGGATTACTGCCTTCTGAAGTTGAAATAACTAGGGCAATAAGCTACACTGATGAACGAGTATACTGGTAAGTAAGCATACCTAAGTTAGGATATTTTTAATTTCGCGAGGATCTTACTGAAACATTCATCTGTGTTGCAGTGATCATTGTGCAACTTCAATTGTTGACTTGCACCGAAGCTGCCCAAAATGCTCTTATGAACTTTGTTTGAAGTGCTGTCAAGAGATTCGTGAAGAATCTTTCTCCGAACGCCCTGAAATGAAGGTACACTATGTTGACACAGGATACCGATATATGCATGGTTTAGATGCTGCGGAACCGAGCTCCTCTTTCACTTCTGAAGACGAAGAAGCTAACCCATCTGACATTAAGTGGAGCCTTGGTGATAATGGAAGCATCACTTGTGCACCGGCAAAGCTAGGTGGTTGTGGTGATTGTATGTTAGAGCTTAAGCGAATCCTACCACTGACGTGGATGTCAGACTTGGAGCACAAAGCAGAGACTTTCTTGGCATCATACAGTATTAGCCCTAGAATGTTGAGATGTAGGTGTTCTCCTTTGGAGACTGAGATGACAAGGAAAGCAGCTTCAAGGACAAAATCAAGTGACAACTACCTTTTCTGTCCTGGATCTCTTGATGTCTTGAAGGAAGAAGAGCTTCTACATTTTCAAGAGCATTGGGCAAAAGGTGAACCAGTAATCATTAGGAACGCTCTTGATAACGCATCTGGTTTAAGCTGGGAGCCGATGGTTATGTGGCGGGCGTTATGCGAAAACGTGAATTCACCAGCAAGTTCTAAGATGTCCCAAGTCAAAGCAATTGATTGTTTAGCTAATTGTGAGGTGGAGATCAATACACGTCACTTCTTTGAAGGTTATAGCAAAGGAAGAACATATGAAAACTTCTGGCCTGAGATGTTGAAGTTAAAGGACTGGCCTCCTTCTGATAACTTTGAAGATCTTTTACCTCGTCACTGTGACGAGTTCATATCCGCACTACCTTTCCAAGAATATAGCGATCCTAGAACCGGGATTCTTAACATCGCTGCAAAGCTTCCAGAAGGACTTATCAAACCAGATTTGGGTCCAAAAACTTACATTGCCTATGGGATTCCTGATGAGCTCGGTAGAGGGGATTCAGTGACTAAGCTTCACTGTGATATGTCAGACGCGGTAAAAAAATCATTTAATTTGTTTTATCTCTTGGTTTTGGTTTTAATGGTCCAAAGACTCACTTTTCAATTCATGTAGGTGAATATTCTGACGCATACTGCTGAAGTAACCCTAAGTCAAGAACAGATATCCGCAGTCAAAGCTCTGAAACAGAAACAAAAGGAACAGAACAAGTTTGAAGAACAGAGCACTGAAGATTGTTGCGAAGAGGAAGAAGAATTGAACATGCCAGAGATTCTGAGCAATGAAAATGACGAAACTGGCAGTGCTCTTTGGGACATATTTAGGAGAGAAGATGTTCCTAAGTTAGAAGAGTATCTAAGAAAGCATTGCAAAGAATTTAGACACACTTACTGTTGTCCAGTTACAAAGGTAACAACACTGACCTCTGCAACAACCTTTCACTAATTTAATTTCCGGGTACTGATGATTTCTTCTTTTCAGCTATATCATCCGATACATGACCAAACATGTTATTTAACCGTAGAGCACAAAAGAAAACTCAAGTCAGAATTTGGTATGTAATTGGTTACTTGGGGATGATGTTTTGAGTCAATCTTTTGAGTCAATATTGACAGGTTAAATGTTTTGTTTGAAACCGTAGGGATTGAGCCATGGACATTTGTGCAAAAGCTAGGTGAAGCAGTGTTTATTCCCGCGGGTTGTCCGCATCAAGTTCGGAATCTAAAGGTAAACTGAATGTTTTCTCTTCTTCTTCTACTCATACAATATGCGTTGTATTGAAAAATTCAATGAAAAATTGTCTTTGTGATTGGGACAGTCGTGTACAAAAGTTGCAGTTGACTTTGTGTCACCAGAGAACATCCATGAGTGTCTGCGTCTGACCGAAGAGTTTCGCCAACTTCCCAAGAACCACAAGGCCAGAGAGGACAAACTTGAGGTAAGTCTTTATCTCTTTACCATTTCTATTTTGTTTTTGTTGGTTGTGTGAGCATATTGAGACGAGTGGGGGTTTTTTTTTTGGATATCTGAATAGGAGAGAGAACCAAACCAAAACCAAGACCAAACCGATTTACTCAATCCTTTTTTATGTTTTTAAAATCGTATTGGCCGTACAAAACCCCAAATCAATGACTGGACATAAATCAAACTAAAAACGACCAAACTTTGCTTTTTTCCAATTATTAAAATATATATATATATATATATATATTAAGATAAGACTTTAAATATTAAATATTAATAAAACATTTATATATATATATATTAAGATAGACTTTAAATATTTTATCAACACATTATTTGATTATATGTAATTTTTGTTTGACTTTTTTTTTTCCGAAAAGCTGGACGGAGATTGAACCAAAAAATTTCAATCCAAATATTGGATAAATCTTTTGGTTATAATTAGGCTAATATTGTTTTTTTTAATAACATAAGAACAATAAACCAAAAACCTAAATGCCCATCTCTACCTAATAGCATTAAGGGTAATAATCTAATGACTGGTTATCCGGCCTAATTGATAATCTAATCATTTAAGCTTTCATTATTTGTTATTTTCCCCTTCTAAATAAGCTTTCAATGTATATTTGTTTGCGTAAATGCGTTTCGTCTGCGTCTGTGTATACTTCACAAAACTAGTTTATCTAAAAAGTATAAATGTCTCTTTTTTTCTTCTAAATGTGCTTTTTTCAAAGTTTTTTTCCATGTTAACGTAAACACATAGATTGAAAACTAGTGAGGTCTCATGCAAAATATTGCTCCCCATGGGCTTTATTGTAATCGGCCTCAAAAATTAAAAAAAAAATTTAGACTCGGGTTGTGCTATAGTCTTCAGAAGGGTGTGTATTCGGTTCTTTTGGTTTTCGGTTCTGGTAACCATTTAGAATCGATTAAAATTCGGTTTGGTTCGGTTTTTGTGCGGTTCAATTCGGTTTGGTATGGTTACTTGATTTTGGAACCGAAAATACCCGGATTTTTTTCGGTTTCATTCGTTTTTTTTCGGTTTTCGGGTTATTAATCAAACCGAAAACCGATCGGTTTCCAAATTTGGAACCGATCGGGCGATCGGTTACTATGCAGGAACCGAAACCGAATCGAATCTCTTATTTCGGTTTGGTTTGGTTCGGTTCGGTTGTTCGGTTCCAGTTTATTTGCCCACCCCTAGGACTCTTCACTATGTCACCACCACCCAGATTCAAACCCGCTTGTTGCGTTCAGGTAAAGGGAGCATCGGAAGCAACTCTCAGCTATGGCTCAACCACTGTTAGAAATTTCTGCTCCCTTTACCTGAAATCTCTCGTGTCTGTCAACACGACTTAGTCAATACGGCTTTATCGTGAGATCTCTCCTTTGTTTATCAACACTTGTTGTTCGCGCGCTATTTCGTCATCAAAACCCTTATAGAAAAAGAAAAGAGTTTAGGCGTTGCATTGGTACTTAGGGTAAATAGGACTTTTGTCCAAAAGTTTCGAATCATCGATAAACATAATCAATTTACCCAAATCTGGTCGAGATTGAAGACTCCTACATTGCCTCTACAACAAAGAGAAGGATGGGTTGCAAGTAGACTTTTTCTATCAACAAAACATCGGGGCTCTGGTTGCCGATAGGACCTCTCTCTGCATTTGAGACCCTTTTCTTTGCACTAAATGAGAGATTAGAGTTTTAAATGTCACTACACCGAATAAAGATCCGTGTATATGTTTAAGGCACTTCATTCAGTTTTCCGGGATAGTTGGTGGTTAGTTGCATCATCTTACACACATAAGGTTTCCAATGCATCCTATGAATGGCTAGCTCTTGATTTACTACCAACTCTTCAAATCGTGGCATCCCGGGCGTGGTGTGGTCTCGTTGGATCTTATTTGGATCCAGCGGATCATACGATCAATCTTGTTGGCTAAAGGATATAACACTATGAATGGCTAGCTCTTGATTTACTACCAACTCTTCAAATCGTGGCATCCCGGGCGTGGTGTGGTCTCGTTGGATCTTATTTGGATCCAGCGGATCATACGATCAATCTTGTTGGCTAAAGGATATAACACTATTACATGGTGGGTTGTTGGTACGTGTAAGCGACTTCGATTTCTTCTCAAGGATCAATATGAACAAAAAAAATGTGACAATGGAAGAACCTCAAGTTCGTGGAAACGAAAGTCTTGATTTATGTTTACCTACTTTTATTTGCTTTCGTGTAAAGTCTTTATTTATGTACTACTTTGTTTGGGTTGTTCTTGTATTTATTTGATCTTGGATGATGGCAAATATCTCAGATTCAAGGGCTTGTCTCCATCACAATGTGGTTTCAACTAGCAAAAATAATTCAACTCGTTCGGAAAATTTTAGTTCCAATGATCCTAGATCTTGGATGATACCGGAAGTTGCAAACTCATGTTTTCACCACAATGTGGTTTCAATAGGTGGGAAAATGGCGGGTCGACTAGCATCAAAAATACTAGATGTAGTAATCTTAGATCTTCGATGATACGACTATCGCAGATTCCACCTACAATAATGAGATTTCAATTGACGAAAAGAAAATGGGCGAGTTGCCGGTGGATAGTCTTTACATGTGTTGTGGTTGGTCATGCTTGTAGTTGCCTAAACTACTAGAAAAAATGTTTGAAACTATTATTCAAATCATAAGAGCCAATGGTTGGGATACCAAATCATACACAATCCAAAGAAAGAAAAGCTATTGAAACCATATAATCCAAATCATCAAAGCTAGTGGATGAAATCAGAAATATCGAGCTAAAAAAGATTATACGTATGGGCATGATTGGTTGTGCTTTGAAAATCTTTCTACAGCCATATTTGGATCTAAAGCTCTAAATTCAAAGTAATTAAGCTTTACATATATTTTTCAAAGCTAAAACTACTTTTTTGTTTGTTTTTTTTTTGCTGTATAAAACTAAAAACCCAAAGCCATAAATTTTGGTCTTTTGTAAAATTATGTAAGGTTGGCTATACAATTATTTATCATGGAAAATTTGTTCTATAGCCTAAATTCTAAAGGTACAGCAAAAAAATCCACAGATCAAATTCTACAGCGAAAATCCAAAATCTACGGACACAACCAATCAAGCTCTATATAAATAAAATTTATTGCACACATGATCAACAATCTAACGATTTAACCAAAATGATGTTAGTGCGACCTCGATTGTAATTTTTTTTTTACTTTTATAAAAGGATGAGACATCAGTAGGCTAGGGTTGGCTCTCTACTAGTTTTGGCTCTTTTGCTACGACCTTACTTTATGAGACCAAAATTAGTTCTCTCTTTTTGTATTGATTCATTGGTCTGACCATTTTATGCTTTTTATTTATACTCATGTAACAGATAAAGAAGATGCTTATCTATGCAATGGAGCAAGCTCTCAAAGAACTTGAAACATTACCTGAAGAGACCCACCCGATGCTCCAATAGTTGAAGACTGCTGTTTTTAGATGTCCTGACCTAATTAGCTATATCAGCTCCTTCAGTCCTTTGTTGTGCATTAAGCTGCGTACATTTCTCAGGTTCTGTATAGATAATAGAATAAAAAGCCATGGAGACTATCAAGACTCAAGATCTGCATTTGGCATTTTTCTGTGATCAGATAAGCAAAGAGACTTCGTTTGTCATATGAAATGGTTATCTATAGGAGAGACATCTACCAATTCTTTTTTTTTTTTTTTTTTTGAGAATGTAAAATTTATTCAAACCAAAAAATCGTTTTTACACCAAGTGCTTCTTCTATTTGAAAAATTTAACGAATTTTGATGATAAATCTACTTATGTACGACTTGATGCGAACCAAAGCTGAAGAGTTTCATTGTATTTGCGGTCTTTAAGGTCGCAAATAGAAGAGTTGCGGTTTCTAACTTGTTTTTCAATGAATTTGACGAGTTGGGAGGAAGAGGTAGAAGCTTCTCCATGACGATGAGCATTCCGTTCTCTCCAAAGGCAGTGGATTGTCGCTTGGATGACATATCGTACTAAAAAGAGAGTTGTTCGGCCAAGACTTATATCCGAGATGAGAAGAAGCATGTGATGCCAATCTGTGGTGAATCGACTTTTCAGTAGTCCTTTCACCAACTTTGCCCAGATCTCAGCTGAAAACCTGCAGGAGAAAAACAGATCTTAAACATAAACGCATCGGCATGTTAAACATATATAACATGTAAGATGACTCGATTAGGTATCAAATCTACCTAAGGGTTGACAAACAACAAAATCTATCTACGTAAGAAAACCAAATCAATGGACTTGAATGGTATGCGGTTTTTTACGTTTTGAAAACGTAATTGTTGATTTGTTTCAATATATTACGGAACATATAAAATTATACAAGAATATAACTGTTTCAAAATAAAATCTCCTTGATTGTTTGCAAAATTGCACAACACGATTAGTATCTAAATTCAAAAAATATCAAAAAATAGTATCTAAACACGGTTAGTAACTAAACCAATATTGGTTTATCAAAAACATGTATAAATTAGAAACTTTACATATAAGTTGCAACAATCAAGGAGATATAAAAATTTCTTAGGTAATACATTTATGTAATATTTATTCTCTCCCACGATTTTAGAAACAATTCATAACTGAAAATTGCAATATATATACAAACTAGATTATGTCACGTGCTACCGCATAGATTGATGTTTCTTTTAAGATTCGATATTATAAATTTTTATATATGTATATCAATTTTGTTTTTTAGTAAAATATGATAATATACTTTAGATGAAATGATTTTTAGCATGTAAATTAAAAATAAATTTTTATTTTTTTATTTTTGAAATTATAATTTAGTTAATAATAGTCAACATATTATAATTTTCGTTTTAATTAATTTTTTTATTTTAAATTTTTTGAAAAGAAGACGAAAATTAGATTTGTTTTTAAATATATATATTTTTAATTAAAATGATAATTGTTAAGATATTTTTATCTTTAATGATTTTTTTATTTGTTCTTAAGATCAATGATATGTAAATTTTGACATATTAAATGTTATTTTCGAATGGATATTCCCTAAATATTAGTAAGAGAATTTCACAATAATTAATAAAATATATGTGGATCCCCAATTTAAGGAAAATGATATATTTAAATTTTGATTTTTACTTATTTTCTTTCCAAATAAAATCATAACTTTCCAAATAAAATCCTAACTAAATGCAATTATACTACATGGGACTTTCGCTGGATCAACCGCAGCCAAATCCGCGTTTTGACTTGGTTTATTTGCCTTCCTAATGTAATTTACCAATATTGAAATTTCCATTTTGGCGTCAAAAAAAAAAAAAAAAAAAAAAAATTCCGTTTTATCAGAAAAAAAAAAAAAAAAAATCAATGTCATTGGGGAGAGAGTACAGCGTTACTTGGGGAGAAAGCTGCTACTCACACAAGTACCTGCAAATTCTCATCTTTTACCCACAAATCTTCTCTTCAACCCTCTCGGAAGACACTAAATTTCTCACTCGAAGCTTTCAATGCCAGCGCCGGAGGAAGAAGAGCCGATATTCGGCTGGAACAGCACCGGTAGACGAAATCTCCGCCGGAAAAAGCTTCTCGTCGGTGAAAAAATAGAGGTTAAAGCTAATGCTTGTTGTTTCCCCCCCTGACTATTCTGTTTCCAACATGGGTCTTTTGATTGTAGGGTTTATTATAGGGTTTTTTCAGTTTTCTAATTTCGGTGATTTTGCACCCTTTCGTTTAGAGATTTTGATAAATTTCTGCTGTTTTTCAAGGTTTGGGTTTGATCGTGGAGCCTAGTTGGTGAATTCTACTTTTGTGAAAGCTACATTGTCTGTTACTCCATTATAATCCATTTTGGTCCTGCGTAGCTTTTTGTTTAGCTTTTGACAACTTAACTTAAGGATTTATATATGTGGTTTCCATTCTTAATGCAAACTTATATCTTTTTTGGTGTAGTTAACTTTGATGAATTTCGCCTGTTTTGGAAGGTTGTTGCAGTATATATACTTTCACGTTTTGGGTTTGATCTTGGAGCCTAAATGGTTGATTCGATTTTTTGTGAAAGCTGCATTGTCTGTTTCTCCAATATAAATCCCTTTTGGTTCTGATTTTTCTTTGCGTCTCTAGATAGCTTTTTATTGAGCTTTTAGAAGTTAACTTTAAAGTTTCTCTAGTTTCAATGCTTGATGCAAAGGTATATCTTGCTTTTGTGGAGTTTTATCACATCTGTTTTTGGTAAACTTTTATTATCCCATCTGTTTAGTGTAGTTAATGTTGCTTCGGCTTCTTATTTTGGAAAGTAATTGTTTGGCTTGTTTAGGTAAGAAGTCTTGAGGAAGGGTTTCTCGGTTCTTGGTATTCAGGAACTGTGATTGCAGCGAAAAGTCGACGTCGTTGTTGTATCAGATATGATAACATTCTCTCTGATGATGGTACTGATTATCATGTGGAAACTGTTGATGTTTCGGATGTAGTAGGAGGGTTGGAATCTGGTTGCACTGACGTTCCTGATACTTTCCGTGGACGTTTAAGACCTGTGCCGCCAAAACTGGAAGTTGATAAATCGAAGCTTGCGTATGGGCTCTGCGTCGATGTGTTTTTCAGTGAAGCTTGGTGGGAAGGTGTCCTTTTCGACCACGAAAATGGTTCTGAGAAAAGGAGAGTGTTTTTCCCTGATTTGGGTGATGAAATGGATGCTGGTCTTCAATCTTTACGTATTACTCAGGATTGGAATGAGGGTACAGAGATGTGGGAGTGTCGTGGGAGATGGCTGTTTCTCGATTTGATTGAGAGATATAAGGAAGATAATTATCTCCCGGTTTCCATAAAGCAACTTTGGTATGACATACGGGACAGGACTGGTTTTGCGAGGATCCAGGAATGGACTTGCTCTACTAGGCATTTATGGGAAGATTTGATGCTGGAGGTGATTGATGATAATCTTAGAATCACCATTAACCAATTTCTTCATGATTATGACGCAAAAAGATACCCTCAGTTGAAGCTCTTAAAAGAAGCTTCTCAGGCGGTTAATGAGACCAATGCTTGTCTCAGCGGTGTGCTAGTGATTGCTCCACAAGAACAACAATTTTCCTGCATTGACAAAGATTGCAAACCAGCAAGCCAGAGATGCCAGTCCTTGTCTGTCTTGACTTCTGTCTCTGGCATAAGGTCAGAGGCGAGTAAAATCAACGGCACAACAGAATTTTCCAGCACGAAATCTACTGCCACTCATAAAAAGATGATACTACACAAGAAACCTGGAAACTGGCGTCCTTTCAATTGTGTTGCTAAATCATGCCCACAAGCTGTGTCAAGCTTTATCAGGTCAACCTCACAGCAAGTGGCCATACATGTCAGGAAGCATCTTAAGTATATGGGATGGACCATAGAACATATGGTAGACGAAGCTGGAAGGCAAAGGTTTCGCTACCTCTCACCAGATGGAAGACTAACAGAGCATTCTCTTCGTCAAGTATGTTTGAGATTGAAACAACGTGATGAATCCCTGACTACTTTGGGGATGGCTAAGCCTCCTTCTCTGTCTTTTGAAAACCGGACGTGCAACACCCAGGAAATGAGGTGTATTGTTTTGGCATTGCCTGCCTGTAATAGAAGTGTCGCTCTTGGTGAAGGAAAGAAGCCGTCTGCTGAAACCTTGCTTGAGTGTGAAATGCAAGGAAACGAGGAGGTCTTCACGAAAGAAAGCTGCAATTTCCGTCCCAGAAATGCCTTCCTGGGTCAGAAAAAGTCACTCCGTGTTAGGCTCGAGCCAAAAACAAAAGCTCAAGGCATCCTAAGGCTGAAAAGTAAGTGTAAACAGAAACCTAACCTGAGATATAACTCCAAGAAGGACGAAGTGATTGTAGGTTTGCGAAATGTCGATCTGAGCATGAGAAGGAGGCACACTTCAAGAATGTTAATGGATATCAAGTATCGAGTAATTGGTCGTGGTAAACCCCATATGTTACGATCAAGCAAAAGAGTGCAGCGGGTAATAACTCCCATCTCAAAAAGTCACAGTCCACGTAGTATTCTTTCCTGGCTCATCGACAACAATGTGGTTCTACCAAGGGAAAATATACATTGCTGTAACCAAAAGGATGATACTGTGAGAAAAGAGGGGAAACTATCCCGTGAGGGTATAAAATGCAGCTGTTGCCGTAAAATTTTCACCATAAGTGGCTTTGAAGTTCATGCTGATGGTGGATCCTGCAGAGCAGCAGCCAATATCTTCCTGGATGATGGAAGATCTCTTTTGGAATGCCAAGTAGAAGCCTATAAAACAAGAAAGAAAGCACAACCACCTGATATTCTGAAGATGAAATTGCGTCAAGGGGAGAACGATGTAATTTGCTCTGTTTGTCAATATGGCGGCAAACTGATTCTCTGTGATGGATGTCCATCCGCCTTCCATGCAAATTGTCTCGGGCTGGAGGTTTTATCTTTTTCACCAATTTCACTAAGACCGTAATTAAAATTTACTGCTTTTCCTTGTGGTCTCTTAACACGTTCTTGTTGGAATTTGTAGGATGTTCCAGATGGTGACTGGTTCTGCGCGTCATGTTGTTGTGCTGCCTGTGGACAATTCATTCTCAAGGCTACTAGCAAATATGCCAAGGAGGAAAAGTTCATCAGTTGCAAGCAATGCGAACTTAAATGTAAGGAATTCTTCCCTATGCTAATACAAAAAGGTCATCAAGATATATTAAATGATAGTGAGTTCTGTTTTCTATGTGGCTCATATAGATCACCCTTGCTGCCTGCGTTATGATGGTGCCAATGATTCATTGGATACATTCTTGGGAGAAAAGTGGTTTTGCAGCAAAGACTGTGAAGAGGTACATAAATCCAAATCCCTTGTTCCATTTGTGTTTATTAACAGCCATCAGAAGACTAACTAAGCAGCCAAAGGAAATAAAAGCTGCAGTTAAGATAATATACTGCATCCCATACTCGTTACTCAGCATTGCTCTTACGTAAAAATACTGTTATTATAGATATTTGAAAATCTCTGTGAGCTTATTGGAAAACCGAGAGAGGTGGGCATGGAGAATTTAACTTGGAGACTGTTGCAGTCCTTGGAACCAAATACATATGGGATTGACGCTTCTAAAATTGAGGATGTGGCAGAAAATCACTGCAAACTCAGTGTTGCCCTTGATGTGATGCATGAACTTTTCGAGCCTGTGAAAAGACCTCATGGTGGAGGAGATCTTGCTGAAGATGTTATTTTTAGCAAATGGTAAGAGACAAACAAGGAATACCATAAAGTATTACATGTAACAGCCTTCTCTTACATTCTTTCGCATCAGACTCCCTAACTCTAAAAAAACTGCAGGTCAAAATTCAAACGTTTGAACTTCAGTGGATTTTACACGGTACTTCTAGAAAGGAATGACGAACTGGTTACTGTGGCTACTGTCAGGTAGGCTTCATAAAGCTTAAATTGTCTCTTTAAATTACAGAAAATCCAAAATTTTGTGGCCTGTATAATCCTCTATTGAATTATTAGTCTGACATGTTCTGTTCGTTACCTTTTCAGAATTTTTGGGAAAAAGGTTGCAGAAATGCCCTTTATTGGTACTAGATTCCAGCATCGCCAGCGCGGGATGTGCCGAGTTTTGATTAATGAACTCGAAAAGGTGTTTACTATTGAAAACTTCACTTCTCCCTTCAGCTCAAGAAGCTTTGTTTGCTTATCCTGAAGACCTCTAACTGTTCTCTTGAAAATGCTGTGTTCTCCAGGTGCTCATTGACTTGGGAGTTGAGAGGCTGGTCCTGCCTGCAGTTCCATGCGTGATGAACACATGGATCAACTCATTTGGATTTGCAAAGATGACAATCTCCGAAAGGAAAGACTTTCTGAAATTTACCTTCTTGGAATTTGGACGAACAATACTGTGCCAGAAGACCTTGATCAAGAGCAGCGTGGCAGATCCAACTCTAAGTACAGGTTAGTCCCCATGTTTTATTTTATTTTACTAATGAGGTTAGTCCCTTTGTTTGCTATGTTATCATTACAGACTGTAAGCTTTCAAACTCAGTCATCTTGAATAAGGTTTTAAACTTCAGATCCTGATTATCATGCAGTCTCTCTAGGCGAACCACACTGTGACATCCTCAGGATTGAAGATAATTCTGCTTCTGATGATAGATCAGAAGTACATCAGGCAGAACAGCACCTCGAGGAGTCTAGCTCCACGAAAAATCCACCAGAGTATGATGTTCCAACTCTCACTCCTCTCATTTCACTAATCCAAAAACACCAACAACGAGAAAAACATGAAAATGAAAACTTGATGCAAATGTCTTGCATGAGTCCTGAGAATTAACCAATACAAAAAGACTTGGAATAGAAATCTAGAGGCTATAATAGGAATCCATGAATATAAGGATCCTTAACATTGCTCTGGGATATAACTGTAAATCCTTAAGTTACAAGATTGAGAAACAAGTTTCAAGAGATGTCGACTATTCTTGGCAACTAGCTGAGTCTAAAGAAGATGAGTTAAGCTTCTGAATATGACTAGAGAATTTGGAATAGAAGTCTAGAGGTTACAATAGGAGAGTCCATGAAAGTAAGGATCCTTAACATGTTTATTGATATTGAATTGTGCCTTTGATACTTTACATGTGTGATAAAACTGTTTAGAGTAAATATTTAAGTTAGAAGATGACAAACACGAATTGAGAAACAAGTTTCGAGAGATCTGGACTATGCTGGGCAACTAGTCAAGTCCAAAGATAATGAATTAGGCTTCTGATTGTGTGACTAGAGAATCCATGAATCGTATTAGCTTCATACAATTTTTCATTGTTTTCAGAGAAATAAAAACACATGAAGAAGGGTTATTGAAAAAGAACCGTATTTTAAAGTGTTACACACGAAGAAGGCTAAAATGCATGAGGTTAACATGAAGTATGAACACTCCCAAGGAGAGAGCATCCTCAGATACTTCGTCTCCACGAGTTCTGTTCAGAATCTTCGGACATCAAAGGTTGAGATTTTACGATTAATTTTTGTGTATAATAATCTTAAGTTGGGAAACTACCCACAATGGTGTCGAAATATGCTAATTGAAAAAAGAAAAAAGAATGAAGGAACAAATGCTTACCTCTCTTCTGACACTTGATATATATTTAATTGTCTTTCATTGAATGAAGTTGGAAAGAAAATAAATTAAAGAATTCAAACACTGACGTGAATGTTATATACTTATATGGAACACAATTATGTCAAGCCTAAAATCAATATGAATTTTGTTCCAATATGCTTCTTGTGTAATGATGACAACGTCGTTCCGGAAAGAAGTGCAACCAAAATGACTAAATAAAAGACGTTCGCTTCCTATTTACGAGGGCAAAACTGATCCAAAAGTCCACATGATCACTTCTAGAATCAAAAATTTATTAACTTCATTTCGTGAATCGGAAAAAGACGACGTTTCTTTTTTCCGAATATTATCTCTCGGAAAAATGAGTTCAATTCGATAAAATTTGTTAAAATTTGTTGAATTTACTCTTCACAAAATTTCGATTTCATCTCACGAAGATTTTTTAGAATACCATCTCTCGTAAAAATGAGTTCACTTTGATGAAATCTAAGTGTTGAGTTTGCTCTTCACAAAATTAGATTTTATCTCGCGGAGATTTTTTCAAGTACCATCTCCCGGAAAAATGAGTTCACCTTGATGGAATCCAAGTGTTGAGTTCGCTCTTCACAAAATTAGATTTTATCTCACAGAAATTTTTCCGAATACCATTTCTCGGGAAAATAAGTTCACTTCGATGGAATCTAAGAACCTTAGAGGTGTTTCGATGTTTGAATTTGTCTAAAATTGATCGTTAGACCCTTAGAATTGTACAAAAGTGATAGTTAGAACCTTAGAAGTGTCTCAAATTCAACATATTCAATTCTCATTTAGCATAATCTATTAAAAAAAAAAATTGACAGCCATTTAGCATAATCTTTATACAAACCTCACTTCTGTATTGTCAGCACAAAATTAATAACATTCAATCATTCTTTTCTAATTGAATATTTCTTTATAACGAAGATTGAAATTACTTTTATTTAATTTTTAAAATTAAGCACAACTATATTAACCAAAAAAAAAAGCACAGATTTATCCTTTGCAAGTTTCGACATCCACAATTATAATTTTCAATTCGTTATGAACCAAACCACAAACTTATCAGTTGGTTCAAATCATCTTTCCTATTGTGCACGTGGTGCTATCCGAAAATCAAAATTGAAAATAGACGCATGATTTATTCATTTAGATTTTCGGACAGCACCAAGTGGTTTGGTTTGGTTTTATTTGGTTTTCAATTTTGATTTTATTTTGGTCATATCATATAAATGTGTTTGTTTTTCGAGATCATATTTTATATTGTATATTGTTATTGTATATTGATATTGATATTGATATTGTATATTGTTTTGCGTCACATATGTAGTTATATTCCATTATTGTCACGTAATTTTTAAAAGTCTATTGATGCAACTCATAAAGATAGTTATCTCACCAAACATGGAATATATATATCAAAGCACTGGTCTTTTTTCTTTTCTTTTCCTTTTTCCTCTGAACTAATTAATTTTATATTACTAAATTACGAATTTTAGATCGAACCGTTCCTCCATGTCTTTGCATCATTGTCTATCTCATGGACCCTCTAATTTATAGTGTTCCAACATTCCTTTTATGTTTAATGTAATAATTTTTGTCCTTTGTTTTGGTCAATTATGTTCCATGCTGTCATTATTGACAAAAATAAATAAATACGGTTTCTACGTTTGAAAACATGATAAATAAAGTATGATCAAACATTTCGTGATATGATAATCGATGAAAATTGCTTACCAAATTTCAATAGAAATCTGAATTAATAATATAGACAGCTAGCAAGCATTTTAAGAAGAACCTGTTCGTTTATTTATTGTCTTATCAGAAATTTGCCTTAATGTGTACAAACAATCAAATTTTAGATGATTTGACTCTTCCGTTGAATATGTTATGTAAATGAATTTACGTAAAAATTATGGTTGTAATCTGTGCTATTTCAATACTGTTAATGCTAATCTCTTTTTTTTTTTAATATTGTTAATTCTAATCTCGTGTCTAGTAATTTATCATTTATGTTTATGGATCGACTACAATATTATTAAAGATCGATCTGAGAATAAAGTTATAGTATGAACCCGAATCTTCCTAACGTAAAAAACAAATAAAGACATCACAGAAGCCATATCAGTAACAAAATATAGCTACAACATACACATTACTTTTTAAAAAATTACACACATTTGGGACCGAGGGGGAAAAAAAAGTGTTTACAAAAAAATTAAAATAGATGTAAGGGGTAAAAGAAAAAAAGAGAAGATGTAGAGGCATAATATATTGGTACACCTTTATTATAAAACATAATACTTAAGTTCCAAATATAACTAATTTTAAGGAATTAGCATACTTTGGGTAGAGACATGGAATGGAATATATAATTATCTTTTTATTTTATTTCTGCAGGTATGAGTTGGTTTTCCACTTTCCTTGATTTAAGACAAAAGCAGTCTCTTGTTTACTGACTTAAGGACCCCTTTGTTTTACCATTTATAATGTGAACAAAATTTACTTTTGTTCGTTAAAGTCTATGTCTATCTAATTACACGCATGTTTATCAATTTATAATTTTGTTCACGCAGGTTTATCGATTTATTATTCTTGATTCACCAGTTTGTATATCTCTTCTACACCTTGTTATTGTCTTTATTTTATTTCTAGAAAACTTTCAAATAAAAAGTGAATGACATGGATGACTATTACTAGTGTGAAAAAGGCATGAGATGAGCGTATAGACTTGTAGGTTGTATATGGCTAATTGGCTATGGCACTATGTGGAAGTCACGAGTTTCTTACAATTATTATTCCTTTTTCTTCCCAATTGAATTTACATCTCATGAAAAGGACTAAAGGAGCATATACTCAGTGGCTTTGGAGAAAGGAATTTAGAAAATATTGTTTTTAAAAGAGTTATTTATCATTTATTCTCATAGGGTTTATATAAATCTATTAGATTCTCCTTTTTTCAATATATATAAAAATTTATAGAAACAAATTGACATAGCATAGGTTTATAGATGATAGACTAGTGATCCATTGATTATGAGAATATCTGAAAAATTAAAATAAAGCGTAAATTATTATTAATCACTGTTGACATCGACCAAAAACAAGAAATAATGAAAACTCTTCTCAAAAATCTTTTCTGAATATGCTTTATACAAAGATATATAAAAACTCAAAAACGCTAGGACATATTCCTAATTATACTCCATATATTATAACAACACAAAAACATTACTAAATATATGGTTCATTCACAGACCATCAATAAAATATCATAAATCATATAGATACCAAATGCTTACATATGTAAAATTAATAAACTAAACGGTCAAGTCAGGGCCGGCTAAGATGGGAGGATGGACGGTGCGAGTCCGGACCCAATCTCATATTCCAACAATTAAGGGGTCTACTATTAAAAAATATTTTAAAATGTAATAATAACAAATTACATAAGAAAAATAAAAATAAGATTAAAAAATATTTATAAGTAGTAAAAAATCCAACAAACAATTTATATGATCCCAAAAATAAATTTCCCTAAGGTCAGTAATAATTTTATTACGCTTTTCTACGAGACAAATTCTTAAAAAAAAAAGGAAAAAAAACAAGACCACTGCATGTGGCTATATGTACATCAAACCTCTCAAGCAATTCAAGAATGAGACTCAACAGTATACTTTATATTAATGATAAATTTAATTAATATAGATATAGTTTATTAATTTATAAAAATGCCAATTTACTGGGCCTGATAAGCCCATTAAATATTGGCCCATCAAGAATAAAAAACCTCCACGCTTGAATTTTTCGTGCAAAGGCAAAGCGGACAAACTCGTACGGAGCCGTCGCATCCTTTACACAGAACCAAATGACGACACGGCAAAGCTAACACCGACGCCGATCGCCGCCGGCAAATCCTACATCCCGGTCCGATCATTTCGCACCGATCGGGATCCACGTAAGCCGATTCGGCGTCCTCGGCTTCATCGACACCGTCTACGCTTCCTGAATTTTGTTCCGCCGTCGTAATAACTCCGGCGCCGTGAGCTACTACTACGGCTTGTTGCAATTGAGCTTGTAACGACGTCGCTTCGGCTTCTCTCGCCGCTGCTCTGACCTGCCAGGCACGTGACTCTGTTTCGATCTGAGCCGCACGTGCTTCTAGCTCGGCGTGACGACGCGTGGCTTTCTCGATCTCCGCTTCTTTCTCTCTTAATCTCCGCCTAACTGATTCTTCCGTCGTTCTCAGTAGCTCACGATAGTGCCTCTCACTGTTTTCCGCTAACATGCGCCTCAGTTGCTCTCCCTTTGCCAAAAAAAATCGATAAATTTGGATTAAAACATAATTTCAAATCGAAAAAAAAATAAAAATGATTTTTATTGTATTTTTAACTTAACACATTTTTATGTTTATAAAATTATCAAACAAAATTCCAAAAAATGCCACTACACCACTTTTAACTTTACTTAATTTTTATGAATAAGAAGTTTTTTTGGAATTTGTAGATTTTGGAGATAATTTGTGAAATTAAAACTTGTTTTTTCTGTGTGGATATATAATTTTCAGTAAAAAAAAATAGTCACCTGGATTTGAAGAAATCTATTTAATTCGTCCGTTTGGCTTTTGATTTCTCCGGCGAGATCTCCGGTTATGATAGGAAAAGACGAAAACCGTTGTTCTTGATTCAGCGACTGTTCACGAGACAAACGTAAACCAGTTGATACAACATTCGGATTTTGTCGACGGCCGATGACTTGCGGCGGAGTTTGTGGCGGAGGGTTCATCGGAGCCGCCGTGGTGATATCTAAATCAATCACCGACGAAACTTCTCTCGCTCGCTTTCTTGTATCAACCCCTGTTTTTTTTTTTTTCCCCGCCCAAAAGATAACAGATTCACCGGTAAGATAAAATAAACCGATTCATTTCTCAAAAACCGCATCAATAGATTTGGAAGTTAGTAAACAAACCGGTGTTGATTGAATGAAACTGAGTTTTTTGCGGCTGATTCGAACAATCATTACCTTCTTGTCCGTTTCTGAGAAATCGAAACATCGCAAATATGAATACGTCAATATAGTGGAAGATATAGAGAGAGACAGACAGAGACAGAGAGACAGAACCTGTTGAGGAAGAAGAGAGTAGAAGGATGGTGATGAGCTTGAACCGCCATGAACACAATAGCTGAGAAGATAGATGAAAAAAGAAGGAAGCTTCTTCCTTAATGAGAATCTCTTTAATATGTATTAAATCACGCAAAAGATATCTATGTATGTATTTAAGGTTGTATCGGACATGGTGATGATGAAAATTTGAAACTTTGCTTCGGGATTCTGATTTTTTTTTTTTATAATAAAAATGAGAAATAAATGGTGAAGAAGAGGAAGAGGTAGAGGAGGAAGATGAATGGAATTGGGAAGTTTTAAAGGGAAGGGCTTTTAATAAGTCTCTCTATTATATGCACATAGTGTGCATGATTCTCATTTATTATATAACTCAAACTCAAATGTTAAATACTTGAATCGCATCTAGATTTTTTTTACTTTTTTTACCTTTTCTTTAAATGGAAACGGACATTTCGTTTTTTTTTTACTACATTTATTATACACGTATCGATTCGTCAATATTAGTAGTATTTAAAAATTTTCTGTTTTATGAAAATAAGGAAGGTAACTAGCTAAAAAAGGTTTCAGATCTGCCACATATTGTAAAAAGGTTTTTTAAGTCTGCAATGAAAACAAAGAAAAAAAACCATTATAATGAAAAATGTTAAATATTTGTTTTGTGAATGAAGTATTGTGATTTCAAACCGCTTTATATATAGACAGTAGGGTTTTATTCTCAGTTACTTACATTAAATCAAATATATTTGGATTTAATAACTAAATTTGTTTGATTAATTTCATGTATAATAAGTTAATAACGAATATAATCACTTGGTATTTGCCACTTTAGATTGCTCTCGTGGCGGTGCTTTTGGCTAAGGTATGATATTTTCAGATTTCTCTTCTTTAGATCAGTGAATATTTTGCTTCTACTCAAAATAGTTTAGTTTAGAACTCATTCTCTCCACAAACGAACACATCAAAAGTATAGTTTGGCAAAAGTATGGTTTTTAATTTTACTTCTCGGTTTCACATTGACAGGAGAAGATATTTATAGTGGACATGCATTAGCAGATAGTAGAAAAGGGAGATTCAAGAAGCAACTTTTGTTTCCAAAACTGTTTTATGTCAACAAACTAAAAGTAAAGAGTTCTTCCACTGCCATTTGTTTTTTCTTCAATGCAGACAGTGAAAGAATATGGTAAGGGACCTAAGGGTTCTGCGTTAATATGTGGCTATACCACTTATCATCATTTGCTTGAGTCTAGTTTATAAATAAAGTCACTAATGCATGTAGAGGAAGTAAAATATGGTATACCTTTTCATCTCACAGAATCATTTCATAGTTTTACAAACCTTTGCGAAGTATTTACAAGTTCTCTGCGGTTATGAAGTATTGCTACATATATGTTATAGAAAAAAAAAAGACATTAAAATTAAAACTATAAATTAAAAAAAAAAAATCCACTATGTTTAAAATGCAAAGACCGTGAGATTGTAATTTTCAAAGTTAAGAAACTCGTTTCAGCTTATATATCATTACACATTTTAAAATAAAACTATTAATACATTATCTATTCAATCTTTAAATAAATGTTATTTATGTTGGGAAAGAGAAAATTTATTTTTCAGTCAAAACCTAAAGGTGGAAATGTAACTAATTTGTCCAATATCAGTAAATGTAAATATAAGTAATAGAAAAATTTGCTAGCTATTTTCTAGTTTGATTTTGGTTTAGAATTTAACACCGAAAATATTTTATGTTCTACTAAATATAAATATGTGTATCAAAATATTTGGTTATTTTCGTATATATCTACGTATTCGGTGATTCATATGAGATATTTAGTAGAGTACATATCACTGAAATTTGAAAGTTAGTTTCGGCATATTTCGTTGTTTTTTTTTTTTTTGTTATTTCTTCTTAAAATAAAATAACCATATAGTCCTTAATCACATATGCATGCATATTCCAAATATTATAATTTATATTGTAAAAAACTTAATTTTACTTATAATCAGATTTATAATACTTTTTAACTATCTTAATCGTATTTTTTTAAAGAAAATTAAAACTTCTCCTCTCAAGCTTTCTTCCTTTTGGTGTTTTCTTGCTTTTTCTCTTGAGAAGACTCTCTGTCGTGTTTCCTCATTGCTGCTTTGATGCAATCAAACGGCACCATCTTCTCGTAACCTTCTTTTTTTTTTAATATTCTTTTTCTCCTTTAGATGATTTATTTCAAAAACTATCATGTTAAAATTTGTTTAAATCCAGTATAAAAAATGATGTCATTGTCCGAAAAGAGTAGAACGTTCGTGTAAATTTTTTATCCACTGCTCCTATTATTCATGAATTTATTTTCAAAATTTTATATAAAATCGTCGGAAATTGGTCTAAATTCCGTCAGAATTTTGCGACGGACGATGGTCATCGAAAATTCCGTCGGAAAAGCCCATGTTATCTGGTATATATACCAAATACACTTCATATTATTCACTACAATAAATTAGGTAGATTCAAATTAAATTTACTGTTACATCTGATTGAATTTTAGAAATTATGGTATTGCAGGTAACTGACTTTTTCCATGATAAAGACATGATATATATTTGCGCGCGAACACACACATATTATATATGTGTGTATAGATAGATATATGGAGAAATATTGATTCGGTTAAGTAAAGGATCATGATGGAACAGAAATCTAACAACTAAACAAAGATAATCAACAAGTTTTATCAAAATAACCAGCAAGTTATGAGCATATAATATGATATATATATTAGGTGGGTCGTTGCTCTTGGCTTAACCTAATAAATTCCAAATTTTTAAATTAGTTTTGAACATTAGGCGAGGAAGAAACATATATATGATGTAAAATATGATGATGGGAGAAATTTTGTTTTCAAGTTCAAACTAATTTCTGCCATATAAAATTTGTGATGCTGATAAAAAAAAATGGTTAATGCAAAATCAGTTTCTATTATGGATTAATGTAGAACGATGGCCATTGGACTATTATTATCTATGATTTGACCAAAACAGAGTAATAGTAGTGATTGTTATAAAGGTAAATAATATTGAAAATTCAAAATAGTAATGGAGACATAACACACTTTTGTTCTTTGCCCTTTAGAGGAGCCCACCACACCAAATTATGAATTCTTGCGCAAAATTTCTTGAATATTCAATTCTTCTCTTCCTAAAACATGTTATCCTCACTTTTCAATCTCTCTTACAGTCTTACTCCCACCCAACAATCTCATCTACATACTTCCTTCATATTCTTTTTACTATACATTTACGTTTATATAACAAAACTCTATATTTGTATATATTTAAAAAATAAATATATTATATAAGGAAAAATATATATTTGTACATATATATAACAAAATATAAAAAGATCGTGTGCCATTTGGTTATTTGGATTTCTGCCCGGATGTAGTCGGACGTTTAAGCAAACCTACATGATGTCGAAAATTTTATATCTTTATTGTGTAACTTTTGTTTTTAAAAATAAAATTTATATCTTTATTCGGTGGTGCATGTGACAAGGCAATGAAGGCATCTTCAAGAACTCTGAGTGTATATATATCTAGGATGAGGGTAATTTGGTGAAGGTAAAACAACAAGTTATACATGTGTATGCTAAGAAATGTTTTTAGTTACTTAGAAGACTTTCTATATAATGTTTATCTTATACATGCACATCTATATAGGTGCAACTTTACCCTTAGTTGGATTTATGTGTTGGCCATGATGAGAAAATGGTGACTTAATTGATGATATAAGATGGAAATTATTTTATGTTGAATAGAAATTAAGAAATAAAAAAAAAGTGGAAAGAAGAAGAGTCAATCTTCAAAGGTGTAGATTTGATTAGATGCAAAATACACAATTGGACATCATTATTTTTCTTTAATTAGGGTTTTTAAAATTATCCCTTTTGGCCACCTTCACGTTTCCTCATGAGTAACAATAATAATGCTTCACACTATGCAATTTCACATTCTCAACCAAAAAAGTCGTTTCCGTCTACTTCAAAACGAAGGATATATATAAACATATACATACGTGTATATCATATGGTCATAGTTACAATCCATACCATATTTTGCTAGTTAACATCAAAATCAAAATATCGAATCATACATAAATAGAGTTCGTTTTATTTTATTGTAATTATCATTTACATTTTTCAAATATATATATATATGGAACAGTGTAACGTAACTCATAGAGATATAATTGCAAAGTTCTCCAAAATTTATGTTTAAATGTTTTTTTTCTGAGAAAACAAAATCAGATTTTAAAATAACATTTATTTTGGAACGAAAATTATACTCGTTATTTAAAAAAGTTCTAGTGACAAGGAATGGTAGATGTTAGAATAATAGACTCTACACAAATAAGATAGTAAGATGAGAATGGACCATACACACACACACTATAGATATGTGTATATATTCTTTGTTTTTTTTGGTGTGTATATAGACAAAAGGTGTAGAAGTAGAAATGTGGTGGCAAGAACTAGACAGGTAGGCAAAAACATTGATGTAAGGGAATGGCATCTCTTGAGCCAATACATGATTTGATCGAGGTCAAATTTCCTTATAGATTAACGATTAATGAAACTAATTATGATTTTTGTCTAAACTATTTTGTTTATCAAAAGCACCGTACCATGAAAGTTTACTTTGGATGTTGAGCCTATCAATTCATTATTTTCATTTTTCTTGTTACTGTTTAATGATCCCATCTTTGTTTGTTGAAAAAATGAGTAGTAGTACAAAAGAAGAGTCAATTTTGTATTATTGTTTTTTAAAAAGTTTTATTTGGCTGTTTGTTTCCTCTTTCTCCAAAAGGTGTGGCTTGTGCCTTTGGGTCATGGTCTCACGTAAGAACCTATCTAAATACAAAAATATTACAATACTTAAAGATAAATTAACGGTCCAATTTAATGCAAAATGGTGACATGTGAGTGGTAACATGTGAATGGTAAGGTTAGTATTTGGTTTCTTTATTATTGATGACCAATAAAATCTCTGTTCGGACATTTACATGAAAATCAGATCAAGAAAGCCTATTTTAACTTGTTCACTTGGCTAAAACAAAGATCATTTACATATGGTATGTATCATGCACAATTTGTTTGTAATATGGAAATAACAAGAAAATAAAGTTTCGTTTCTTTTGTTGTAAAAATAAACTAGCGTTTTGTACACACTTTATGCCTTCTATCCTCTTATATATATATAATCAAAAGGTTTCGGAAGTTAGCCAAATTGTAGCTTTCAAGAAAAACCAAACTAATTAATCAATACTCTTCCTCGATTTTTGTTTCATTTTTATATAATATGGATAGCTATGGATTCTTATATTTATCATCATCACCATCGAGTCAATTCCATATATATATATATGGATTCTTACTCATCTTCACCATCATCAAATGGATCCGAAAATCTTTTCATCTTTATGTGTGTCTCTATACAATATGTTTGGTTTCTCTTTTATATGGATTCACGAATATAAACTTAATGTGGGAGTAGCGAGGCCAATTAATTTGATAATATTATTTTTGGACCCACTTTTTTTTTTTTTGAATTTCCAAGACTAATGATTCTCCGCAGGAAGGTCAGAAGAGACGAGACAAACAAGGTACATCGTCCATTTGGTGGAACTTGAAAGACAATACCAACTTCTTCTTTTTTTGTTGCATATATGAATCAATTTTCATATTCCTTTTGTACAAAACAAAAATCAAATCCAACACCTAGCTATATTTCATAATTTTCTTTTTAAAAAGTATACTGTACCAATTACCAAAACCTAAACAAGAGCAGAACTACAATCACAAGTTCAATATATATAGATAAGATTCGAACTAATCTAAGAACCATTTTGATCCATTTCGAGTTTTAGAGCATCCAAGTTTTGGATAAATGTACGTGTATAACAAGCTCGAATACTCGAACAAACATATATGTGTATTGCTACTTTTTTTTATTATTATTATAAGTTATAACAATATAAATATAAAATATCACTAACCAATTTTTTTGGTCTGGTATGGTTATTTATCATTTTGTTCAATTGTTTCATTAAAAATTGGGTTTCCTCTTGAGGGTCGAAAAACGTTGTCATTAGTTTAAATGTCGCATTGTAACAACAAAAATAATAATTTAATATCTCATAATTTGTATTATCATGTTTGGCACACAATAAATCATAAAATAAAGCATCTATAAATTAGATGTCCGCTAAAAGTTGCTCATCCATCTCAATAGACCCAATAAAACGACTAGAATACATATATACTTTGTTATGTACCGTATAAAAAGTATAATGTAAGATTTGAAATATCTATACCAAATCTTCAACAAAAAAGAAAGGTGATATTGGTGGAAAAATAAAAGGAGAAGTTTGAAGATGGGGTTTGATAAGGCAAAGAAGGAAAACCATTAAATAAGAATACTATTTGTTGTTATTGTTAGATTCTCTCAACCATCAAAATCCATCCTCTACTTCTCTTTAAATTCTTGTAACCCTTTATGAGGGGGACCAAGGACCAACCATATTTTAGGGTATGGCCAAAATATTTTAAATCCAACAAGCTTTAACACCAAATTATGGGTTAATCAAACAAGAAACGTCAAGGTAGCTAACCCTCAAGTAGCTGAATTGGGGATCACCTCAAGAAAAACTTTTTCAATATCACGAGTTTGAATCTCGACGGTGAGAAGAGAGGCTGATTTAACTTGTTATGGACATTTCAAAAGAAATATAGACTAAAAATCTGATTTTTTTTTGGTAATCTAAAAAACATCAAAATGCAATAATTTACTAAGACTAAAATTTTACTAGATATCGGGTTTACATCAATTCAAATGGTGAATCTAAATAAATTAGTTATTGCTTTTGAAGCTCATCCCATATCGGCGATGCCATAGTATATACTATGGCATATTTATAACAATCAATCCTATGGGTCATTTGTACGTGAAATAGAAAAAATACAAATTTAGTAACTAGTAACTTATGGATAGAAATAAAATAAAAGTCAGCAACATGAAGACATCTATAAGATTAATTTGGTGTGTAGCCATAGATTGAAAGAATATTAGGTCAATGACCATTAAATCCACTAACTGTGGTTATAAGTTTATAACACGTTATACTGTTATTTATTGGTGGAATATACCATTCTCTTATTGGTTTTTTTTTAATATTTGATTTTTGGTTTCGAAAAGGTAAAGTAACACGTTAACGGTTCATCCTATTTTTTCCCCTCAATCTTCATTCCCTATTTCATTTTTGTTTGTTCATCTATTCCTTTTAAAATATAACCATCTAATCATCTATATATTTATATAATATAATTATATTGGTTATACTAAAATCAGAAAATATAATTTTATGCAACATAGAATTTTATATTTTTCTGATAGCATGCTATCTTTTTTTCATAGAACTACGTGTTTAATATGACATTATATAAATCATATTTTTTCTTGAAAAATGTTTAGTCTGAAAGAAGATAATAACATGTTATAATGTTCTATTATTATGGGTGTTCGTGCAAGATTTCGGATATGCGAATGTACATCCAAATTGTTCAAAATTGAAAAAACATAAGCCAAGAATCAAGAATCACTTGGGACAGTAGCAAAGACAGAATCGAGAAACAAACCGTGTGAGATGTCATGCTTATATTAAGAGCGTTCAAATAAGATGGTACATTTGAATATTTTATGGCATTAACCATGAACATATATTTTCAAAAATGAATCACCCGATGGTTTAATGGAAAAGGCCCAAGCCCACATAAGCAAAACACTTGACCTCAACGATCAGCAAAGAAGGAAAATATTGAACACTGGACGCCAGAGTCATGCAAACATAGAATCGCGTTCGTGATAATCAATAAACATTAAGTCTTGATAAGCATAACATGAAGGCGATGATAAAGTCTTGCAGCCAAGGCAGTTCATGATCTCAGGGTTCTAAGCTGGAACCACAGGTCCGTTCTGCTTAATTTGGACCATTGGATGTGGTCAGACGAGGTTGATGGCTCAGAAATGGTTCATGCATTTATCTTACTAATGCTCTTCTAATTAGTGTTTTGTTCCTACTTCCTATATGAACTTTCTCTAATCTAGAAAAACGTTACATTTATTTAATTGATTCCATGATTTGTATGCTAGATGGATAATGAATTTATTGCATTTCCTTTTGTAAAACTTAAAGACTGAGCAATGTAATGGGGCATTCGTATCAATGTAAAAACTTTTCGTAGTTCATTATTACAGAGCGGCCCAATTATTACAAAAATCACACAAATAAAAATTTCGTTGCAAAACATGTATTTGATTATTATTTCCACATTTTTTTCTTTCTGATTTCATATGTTACATACGTAATGCGTGTCATCCAAATTCCTTTGAATAAACAAAGATAAAATAAATCAATAACCGTACAATACATACAGAAAAAAGATAAAATACAAAAATATTTTACAACTTTTTGTACAAGTATAATACCTGGACGCGTCTGTATTTGGAATACGGTATGTGGACCGTAGCGAGTAGCTGCGGATATAACACGTAGACATTTGAGCCCCAGCTTTTACCTTATCTTTATCTGACACGTGGCGTAATTCAAGCATGGGACCCAAAACTTTCGCTCTTCTTTTGTCTACCTGATGCCACTCGTTTTGTCTCTCCCATCTTATCCGAATGATCCAACGGTTGTGAATTCATCAATGAGAATTTTCAATCGGTAATCCGTATTTCTACAAAATATCAAATGTATCCCTCATCTTTTCAATAGACACTTTTTCCCCTTATTAAGTTGAAAACGTCAATGTAATGTTTTTGAACACTCTTTGATATTTAAGTTGTTAATGTTTAGATCATGAAATCTTATCGAAAAACCATAAACAATCGAAAATAGAAATTGAATATCACGTTCGAGTTATACTAGATAGAAAAATAGTACTCCTTCTGTTTTTTAAAGAGTGTCATTTTGGCACTTAAATTTTGTAACAAAAAAAATGTCATTTTAGTATATCAATGCAATTTTTAACAAAAAAATATATTTTTTGTCTTTAATCAAAATAATGAAAAAGATTTTGTGTGAAATAAATAATTGTAATTAAATAAATAGTTAAAGGGGTAGAATAGAACTTTAATATTATTTCTTAATTTGAATGTCAAATCTTAGAATGATACTCTTTAAAAAACAGAGGGAGTATGTGACATATTTTATTCATTTATGAGCAAGATTTTAGTAAATAAAAATAAGTAAAAATATGACTTTACCTAATTTTTTTTTATGTTTTGCAAAAATTTGATTTTAAGGAAAAATATATCAATTTGTTTAAATAGAAAATATCTTATTCTGACTTATGTAATGGATTAAAAATCAGGTCACATGTATTTAAGTAATCAAAATATATCAATTTGTATGAATGTCATTTATGTTGACTGTCCAAATTTCGGATCTTAAAATTTAAAGATGATTATTTGTCCAAACATTATTTGTTTCACAAAATTGATAAAATTATTGAATCTAAATTACAATTTTTGTAAAACTTAGTATTATGTTTTTTTTTGGGTTAAAAAATACAATTCACCATTTTTTTCAATTGACTAATAAATGCTGAACTATTGAATGTTAAAGTAAAAACTAATTTTAAGAATATGGTTTATTTTTAAAATATAAATAGTAATGGAAATAGTTTCAATGAAAATACTACTATAAGGACTAAATACAATTATCATTTTATTATGTATTAGAAAGAAAAAAAAAAAAAAAGATATAATGTAGACGAAGAAAAGCGTCGGTGTTGTAATATAAGAGCGATCAAATCGATCTCTCTCATTTACAAGAATTTGTTTCTTCTCGAAGAAGACGTTAATGGCGGAAACCGTGGAGCTACCGAGTAGGTTAGCGATTCTTCCTTTCAGGAACAAGGTTCTCTTACCTGGCGCCATTATTCGAATCCGTTGTACTTCTCATAGCAGGTAAAACATCGTTCACACGACTCTTATGCTTCGTCCCTTCTTCTTCTTCCTCTGGACTTTGGTTCTCTTTTAGGTAATTTCATGTTTGTACTGGTTCGAATCAGTTCCGCACGATCGGATAGTGCTAAAATCATTGAGTTAGGGTTAATTTTGTGTGGTATTGATCGTAACAGCTTACACCTTTACATACACAACATTTCGATAACCCTAATCGATTTGGATTTGAGTTACTATACAATTGAAATGTTCGAATTATGCTTTGCTGAGTATCGGGGGGTTTTCACTTAACTTTTGTTGGTTTTTGGTTACTTGTTTCTCAAATTCAGCGTCACACTAGTGGAGCAAGAGCTATGGCAGAAAGAAGAGAAGGGTTTAATTGGCATTTTGCCTGTTCGTGATGATGCTGAGGGTTCTTCAATTGGGACGATGATTAATCCAGGTACTGGTAATATGATTTTGATACCGGATGAATTTGATTCAATAGGATTATCTGTTTTGATTTGATTTGATTTCTTGTGCCTAGGTGCTGGAAGTGATTCTGGAGAAAGAAGCTTGAGATTTCTAGTTGGTACAACAGATGCTCAGAAGGCTGATGCTAAAGATCAGCAGGAAGTTCAATGGCACACCAGGTTCGGTTTATTTTTGCTCCTGTTAGACTCTGATTTCATAATATATTTAAGTAAATTTGATATGAATGCCGTGATTCCAGAGATTATGAAGTGCCTCAAGATAAATAATGTGTGATCTGATTTCTATTTTGGTTTGATTCGCAGAATGCTGAGCGATGTTCTTGTTTTCTAATATATAGGGGAGTAGCAGCTCGGGCTCTGCATCTTTCAAGAGGGGTGGAGAAACCAAGTGGAAGAGTTACATATGTGGTTGTCCTTGAAGGTCTGAGCAGGTTTAATGTTCAGGAGCTTGGAAAAAGAGGACCATATTCAGTTGCGCGGATTACATCGCTTGAGATGGCAAAGGCAGGTAAGATATATTATTTCTTCTTGTATTTTTATGTAACTACTGTCTACTGGTGTCAAATTGTTCTCTTCTGTCCAAGAAATTCGTGTCTTATATAATATATGGTAAGTACTTATATATTCCGCTGCTTCATCATGCAACTGAGATATTTTTTTTCCACTAAATTAGTTTCCTGCCTCTTTTGTGATCATTGAGACTTTGATCTCTGTAGATGTTAGCTCTGTTTGTGCTTAATGTATAGAAAAATTTATGCTTGTGAAATTTATTTGAGGTTAAAGATTCTCTAAGATAATAATTTTGAGCTGGAGCTTGTTTGGTATTGATAGTTTTTCGGGCTTATTTCAGGTTGGGTCATGAGCTTTTATTTTTCAATTACATTTGGCTACATGCTAGTCCTTTGATGTCTTTAGCTGGTTCCTTTCTGGCCATCTGCAGAGTTGGAGCAAGTGCAACAAGACCCAGATTTTGTAGCACTGTCACGCCAGTTTAAAACCACAGCTATGGAGCTTGTCTCTGTACTTGAACAGGTAACTTTAGTGAAACTAAATGGCTGTCTGTTTTTGGTTCCTTCTTTTTCAAGTTTCGTTGTTGCTTCAGCATTAGAGTTTCCAAGATTACAACACTGAAGTTATAGGTATCTATTTTCACGAAATTGATTCTTCTTTGGTATTTTTTTCTTTCCATGGGAGCAATTATATAATCTTCATCTGATGGAATCTGGATGATTCTTGATTGAATTCGTAAGTTATGCATTAATTCTTGATTCAGAAACAAAAAACTGGTGGAAGGACAAAAGTTCTTTTGGAGACAGTTCCTATCCATAAACTAGCAGACATATTTGTTGCTAGCTTTGAGATGAGTTTTGAAGAGCAACTATCTATGCTGGATTCAGTTGACCTCAAAGTAAGACTTTCAAAGGCTACTGAACTAGTTGATCGGCATTTGCAGGTTAGCTCTTGATTGTCATATTATTGTATCTGTCCTCAATTTTCCCCTAGGCATTTTGAAGTCATTTTGATGTTTATTTGTGTCAGTCAATTCGCGTGGCAGAGAAGATTACTCAGAAGGTGGAAGGCCAGTTGTCAAAGTCACAGAAGGAGTATCTCTTGCGCCAGCAGGTTTGGTTTCTTTTGGCTCTTGTTGTCAAGTTGAGAGGTTGTTGTCCTTCAGTGGTATGACGTGTAGCATTGAAACTGGTTTTTGCAGATGAGAGCTATTAAAGAGGAGCTTGGTGACAATGATGATGATGATGATGATGTAGCTGCACTTGAAAGAAAGATGCAAGCTGCAGGAATGCCGTCAAACATATGGAAGCATGCTCAAAGGGAATTGAGGTATAATGTACTAGAGGACAAGAGATGATTGTTGTGTGACTGTGGACCAACTGAATACATAATTTCCTTACTAGTAATTTTCTTTTTCATTTCCTAATGCAGGCGACTAAAAAAGATGCAACCTCAGCAACCTGGTTATAACAGTTCACGAGTTTATCTGGAGCTGTTGGCTGATCTTCCTTGGGAGAAGGCAAGCGAAGAACATGAGTTGGATCTAAAAGCAGCAAAAGAACGTCTTGACAGTGATCACTATGGTTTAGCCAAGGTCAAGCAACGAATCATTGAATATCTGGCTGTTCGAAAGGTTGTTTGTTTGTCTTTTTCTATTTACAGTGATCCGTCTTCAGTTTTCTGGTTTTCTGGTTTTATCTTGATTGAATCTTATTTATTGCAGCTTAAACCAGATGCGAGAGGCCCAGTTTTGTGCTTCGTTGGTCCACCAGGTGTGGGCAAGACATCTTTGGCATCATCTATTGCAGCTGCATTAGGTAGAAAATTTGTTCGCTTATCTTTGGGTGGTGTGAAAGATGAAGCTGACATTAGAGGACACAGAAGGACTTATATAGGAAGCATGCCAGGGCGTCTCATTGATGGGTTAAAGGTTAGTGTATTAACTTATGCTTAAGAAATCTGAAAGAACCTTGGGGATTTGTTTAAAACAAGGAACTAAGCTGTAGCGGATAAGTTTGATCGCTGTCTGTCTGTCTGTCCGTCTGTCTCTCTATCTAACCTTGACAATTTTAAATGAAATAGAGTATTATAGATCATAAATGATTGCTACTTAGCTTTTCCAAAAAGGCATTGGCACATCTGTGGTGTAGATGCTTTTCTAATATGTGAATGTCCCGTTTGATAACAATCATGTTGGATGGTTTGTGATATGATATCTTTTCATCACTAAGGGTTTTGCTCTATGTTTTGGATTTTAGAGGGTTGGTGTTTGCAATCCAGTTATGCTGTTGGATGAGATTGACAAAACAGGCTCGGATGTTAGGGGTGATCCAGCTTCAGCATTGCTGGAGGTTTTGGATCCAGAACAGAACAAATCTTTTAATGATCAGTATCCTTTCATGTTTCCTTCTTCAATAAATATATTAGATTCAGCGTCCAAACTTGGTTAGGCTTTTTGAAAGTTTCTTGCATGAGTTTTAAATCTTGAAATTCTACTTTTCGCCTACTCTTAGGCAACAACCATATTCTTTCATAGATGCACAGATGATGCTTGCTTTAGTTCGCCACTCTATTTTATGAACTCGATGGTTAACTTAACTAAAAAAATAGCTATCTGAATGTCCCATATGACTTATCAAAGGTGGTTTTTGTTGCCACTGCAAATAGGGTTCAACCTATTCCACCACCTCTTCTAGATAGGATGGAGCTAATTGAGTTGCCAGGTTATACGCAAGAGGAAAAGCTTAAGATAGCTATGCGCCATCTGATTCCTCGAGTTCTAGATCAGCATGGGCTTAGTTCCGAGTTCCTCAAAATTCCAGAGGTATTATTATTTTGAAATTTTTGATGTATTGCCAATAATTGTCTCTCGCGTGGTGCGCTTATGCAGTTTTTTCGTATGCTCGCCATAGGCTATGGTAAAGAATATAATTCAGAGGTACACAAGGGAAGCCGGTGTTCGTAGTCTAGAGAGAAATTTGGCAGCTTTGGCTCGTGCAGCTGCTGTGATGGTTGCAGAGCATGAACAAACTCTTCCGTTGAGCAAAGATGTGCAGAAACTTACCTCTCCTATGTTTAATGGTAGAATGGCTGAGGGAGGCGAAGTGGAAATGGAAGTTATTCCTATGGGTGTAAATGATCATGAGATTGGAAGTACCTTCCAGAGTCCCTCAGCTTTGGTGGTGGATGAGACTATGCTTGAAAAAGTCCTAGGGGTAAAGCTCTCCTCTGCTCTGTTCACTTCTGAATATTTGTATTAGCGGAATATAATCGGTGGTGGTTGTGTTATGTTGCGATACAAACGTGACATTTTGTGGAAATTTACCACGTGCTGTTTTGTTGGGTGCAATGCAGCCTCCAAGGTTTGACGATAGTGAAGCTGCCGACCGAGTGGCGTCTGCTGGCGTTTCTGTGGGTCTCGTTTGGACTACTTTTGGTGGAGAGGTCCAGTTCGTGGAGGCAACGTCTATGGTGGGCAAGGGCGAAATGCATTTGACGGGTCAACTTGGAGATGTTATCAAAGAATCTGCTCAATTAGCTCTTACATGGGTAAACATCTTCGCTTGAAGTTTCACTCATTGGATTGTTAACCTTTCCTATTCGACTGCATCTACTACTCATAACATAAAGAGATACTTCAGAACTCTTTAGCTGATCATCTCTTGATGTCTTTTAGGTAAGAGCCCGTGCATCGGATTTCAAGCTGGCACTTGCAGGGGATATGAATGTTCTTGATGGTCGAGACATCCACATTCACTTTCCTGCTGGTGCAGTGCCAAAAGACGGACCTTCAGCAGGAGTGACTTTAGTGACTGCTCTGGTTTCGTTGTTAAGCCAGAAACGAGTAAGAGCAGACACAGCCATGACCGGAGAGATGACACTTAGAGGTCTCGTCCTACCTGTTGGTGGCATCAAAGATAAGGTAAGCTGCTTCTAGTCCTAGAATCCCGAAGCTTCACATGTGGTAAAAATCCCGAATTTGGGTACCATCTTTCATGGTTTTTGGAACAATTCTGAAGTTGAAAAACATACTTTAAGAGGACCATATTAATTCGATGAAACAGATATTGGCTGCTCACCGGTATGGTATCAAGAGAGTGATTCTACCGCAGAGGAACTCGAAAGACTTAGTTGAAGTACCCGCCGCTGTACTTTCCAGTCTGGAGGTAAGTTGTTAACTTCAATCTTAGTCTTGTTCTAGGTATTGCATTGGGGTTAAAAATGTTGCGCTATGCTACTCCGGCCCAGTTTGGTCCATATGAGGTCTGGTTTTTATTTGACCCTGGTTTCCTCTTGCGGATTAGTCCGCTAACTACCAAACACAAGAAAAGAATCGTGGGATGAGTCTTGTTTTCTTTCAAAAACCTTAAAAACCGGCTCTGGCAAAGCTGCATCGGGTTGGTCCGTAATGTTTTTGAATAGTTCTAAAATTGGTATGAATGGTAAAAACAGGTGATATTGGCAAAGAGAATGGAGGACGTACTGGAAAATGCATTCGAAGGAGGTTGTCCATGGCGGAACAACCACTCTAAATTATGACAAATCCATAGCTGTGTCTTTAAGACCGCAGATTCAGAATCAGACCATGTTGGCTTATTTGGTAAGGAATCAGAATATTTGCATATCTCTCTTTTTTTTTTTTTGGTGGTTTTCGCCCACTCACCTCTCCTATATTGTATGTTTGTGTATGTAATGGGCTTAAATTTATCATCTAATTTAATTTTCTCATCTCCTCACGAACTCGATACCCTCCGAAATTTGATTTATTAATCATGATATGAGTTATTTAAAAATTTGAATCCGTAATCTAAATATAAATCATGTGAACTATGATGAACCACGTATAGAGCATGACATTTAATAACTTATATGCTTCCTATGTTATTATCTTTGGTATCAACTATTTTCACTTCCAGAAATGATGGTCAAATTTGGCGTGACATGTGAATGAAACATTATCGGAATTGATTCAGAGCAAGACGAAGATTTTTCGGTTTGTTGAAATGACCAATATCCGCATAATAGCATTTCTGCGAGTCGAGTCTCAAAATCAATGGTGGGCAAACCAAAGCTCGGTCATTAGAAGTTGTCAAGATGTTGACACATCAGTACGCAGTGATGTCTACGTCGTTAATATGCATAACCGCTTTTAAGCCGAATGACAATCTAACTAAAGTCGTGTGGAAGCCACAAAAATGTACAATATTCATTTTATGTCCTACACCTACGACATGATTCGTAAGTAAAATTTCCAGTTCCTGAGCCCATGCTAGGTATCATTCTTCCGTAAATATTCATCTCATTGTCGCCATTGAAAAGGAGAAGAGAGGTCAATTCATTATTTCAAAGTTTGGAGAGATTAGAATCCATTTCTTTAATTGACCATCTCAACGACCTACACAATACCCTAACTAACATCTTTTGGGAAGAAGATCACCTTTTAATCGTTCGAATGTCTCTTCCTCTTTCCTTGATCTTGATCCTCCGTGATCCCATTGTTTTTAGAGAATTTCAATCCTACTATAGAAACATCCTTTTGTCATCTCATCTCAAGAAACATTATGTCGGGTTCCCGACCATTTCTCAATCAAGCTTAGAACACTAACACCATTCCTTTTCCCGTTAAATCGACTATATGTCTAGTCACGTTGAACCATTAAGCGTTGAACCAAAGGTAAAATGGGAAACTCAATAAGCAGTAAAAAGAACCATTTATGGGAACCAAGCGTTGAACCATTAATGCTCTATTAACTTTCGTTCACTTTCTCACCTCTTCTCTCTCTCTCTGGAACCCACAAATAGTAGTGTAAAAGTTAAAAGGTTTAGTTTTGTGTTCTCTCTCAACAATGGTGAGCTCCCGCAGGCACGGTCTCTGCTTCTTTTGTATCAAAGAGGTCTCGATCTCCTGAACTATCCCATTAGAAGCTCATTCTCAAGGTCAAGAACCAACAGGTCCATTCTTCTTCTTTTTCATTTTTTTTCTTTTTCTTTTCGCTTCATCTGACCAAATTTACAAAACCTCATCTTTGCTTTTTCATTCTACAATTTTTTTCGTTATAATTTTTTTTTTGGTATTTTCAGAAAATTATTTACAATTTTGTTACTTAGAAAACCTTTATATATTCTGAAATATTCTAAAATAAAATAATTGAAAACGCACTCTGTTTTTTTATTTGGAACAGGGAGCAGAGGATGCATACAAAATTGGAGCTAGCACATCTTAAGAAACTAATGACTGCTTACTGTTTAAAGAAAAACTTAGATCATAGTTCTGTCCGATTTATCTACAACCATGAATCCATCAAACCACGACAGACTCCTGCTCAGGTTTTTTTTTTATAAAACTCTGGTCCCATTTTTAAGCTTCTAATACTAGTAGAAATAACAGTGTTACTTACTGTTAATTTAATATAATAATTTCCACAGCTGAGGATGAAAGAAGAAGATGAGATCTTGGTGGTCATGGAACTAGGCGGTGGCGGTCTTTTAGGGTTTCGAAATTAAAATTCTAATTAAGAAACTAAAAGTGCCTATTTTTTTTTTTCTTCTCGGGGATAAATTTTGAAGAAATTCCAGCGAAATCAAGAGAGACTTTGCAGGAATTTTTTCAAAATTCTATCCCGGGGAACAAAAAAAAAGAAAAGACACTTTTAGTCTGAACACTTTTAGTTTTTGTTCTATCCTGGGTTTGAATTTTAATGTCGACTAATTCGGTTTTTGTTATGTTAGTCTGAACGTTGTTGTCCAGTTGATTTTGATTCGTAATATTTTCATTTTCTTGAAATTTTTTCTTACCGTACTCTTGTGCCAAAGAGGTAGGATGTTTACATTATGATTAGGTGATTTGATCAATAAAGAGCAAACCAAGCTTAAGATCATGTTTACGTCTTGTGACGAGTGAGTCTGCTCATTTGACCATATCTTGAGGTGCTACAAGAGTACAAATCTAACTATTTAGAGGATCCTGATAATATAGTCGAAACATATACTATTATAATATAAAATATGATACTACCCGAATATAGAAAATTTAATCTAATAAATCAAAAATACGAATTTCAACGTAAAGATGACTTATCGTTGGATTTAAGCATTTATATCTTTAACTTGAAAAAAATTTCAAATCTATTAAAATTATGTGATAATTCATGAAAGCAAATAACACTAGTTTAGCTGGTATTTAGGAATTTTAAACGAAACAAGCTATTGACAGAAAAAAAAACTTAAAATCAACAATTTGGTTGAATATTCAAATTAATTAAAATCCATTTGACCAATAAATTTTCATTTATTAAAGTTTATCCTTTGATTTAATATGATTTCTAAATGTATGTTACTCAGTTAAGCGCCAATTTTTCTTTTTATGTGATTTTTTAATATCAATTTGTATTGAAATTATGTTTACTGATTTTCAAATATTCTATTATGCAATAATTTTCACAGCCAACATTTATAAATTTGGATAAGAAAAAGTTATACAACAAATTGAAAAAATCAAATTAACGTTGACATTTTTTCTCAAGGGTCTGTAAAAGAAAGTTGAAATATAACCTATAAATGGTAATAATCAACTAGTTATACTTAGGCCTTTTGGGTAATTGAAAAATAACCTATAAATGGTAATAATCAACAAATTATACTTAGGCCTTTTGGGTAATACGAAAGAATCAACGAAAAAGAACGCAAATTGTATGTAGCGAAAAATTGAAGGACTTCTCCTCACGCGCTGAAATTTTACAATTTTGCAAAATTAGATGATTTGGTAGACTATATACCATGTAAATTGAGGAAAACTGAACGAGTTATTATCACGCGCTACCTTTGCAAGTGGGGGAATGTTTTTCACGCGCAGACTTTTATGTGTGAGCCTTGAGCCATCTCCTTTGTAATTTTCTACTAGCCCATATTGTTTTTGCTCAGCGGCCCATTTATAATTTTATTTTACTGATTCAGTCTGTTTACTGTTATTTATTTTCCCTATAAGATTCGATCATTTTCACTAATTTCTTACAGTTTGTCTTCCCTCATTTTCTCCACCTTTTTTCCGATGGGACGAAGCATTTATTTTAGGATACACACATAATAAAAACCTACAATCTTATTATTTTTTGCTCTGTAAAAGAAAGAAAAACACATCAAGTAATTAAAAGACAAGATAAAACAGGTGTTAACAGAAATGTCAGAAACTATTAGGAAACGAAACCTTAGATAAATTCCAACTTAGTTTCTCAACACATCAACAAAGTCATACTCAAAAACAAAGGTGCAGAGATATGAACACAAGGAACATTTTTTGGGTTTGTGCCCCTTAAAACAAAATCATTTATTCAAACAAAAGTCCAACACAATTAAACAAGAAAAATCAATTTCTAGTTTATTTCCATCCTTTGTAGTAGTAAAAAGGGACTTCACTAATCACTTGAAAAGCCAAATGATTCAGTGTTTTTTTTTTCTTCGAAGAAATAGAGAAGGAAGAAAGGAAGAGAGAAACCTTCTTTTAGCCCGAGAGAGCTGCGTTGATGGCACTGTGAACCTCAACACCAATCTGTGCCTCTGCTTTCTCAAGATCTGTTGTGGCAGAAGCAAGTTTCTGTTGGAACTCAGCTAAACCTTTTTGGACTTGGCTAGGGTCAATGTGTTCAAGCGGCACAGCTTCAACTGCAATTATGTCAGCAACGGAATTTGCGTGGAGTAATGCGAAACCACTGCTCAGGAAGTATTTCTTCACGTCAGTGCCTTCATGGACAGACATGATACCAGGTTTCAGCTCAGCAATTGTTGGAACGTGTCCAGGCAACACACCCATTTGTCCTGTTGTTGCAGGAATGATGACCATGTCGACCTTGAAGTAGTGAAGAGAAACCAATCAGCTTTTTGATTTATGAGTATAAGAAATGAAACTGAAGAATTAGGGGTTAATTTTGATTTTGTATAAATAGAAGAAAAAAAAATGATAGGGCAGCGACAAGATGCTTGGAAAAATATAAGCTATTGTCGCATTCTACATGAAGAGATACCCACAGCGAATGCACTATTTACAATATACTATGAAAATCTGAATACTAGAAGATATAGTAATATGATTATATGATTACTGGCTATGGAGATGAACTCATAAAAATTAAAACATTATAAACAATACTCGGTCTACGCGTATACCACATCATATATTAGTAAAAGAGGATAGATCATATATAAAACAGACATTATATGTGAAAACCATTGTAATTGAATCCAAGAGAAAGTCAGAAGAACACTAAAATTGGTACCATTTCTATGAATAGAATTCCAACAACAGACCTCTTTTACGAATCATAATTGAAATATCACATTATAATGATAGATTAATGGAGAATTTAGAGGCCGTAATTTAATCGAATAGTCTCAACTTAACGGTGATGAATCTGTCAAGAAACTCACTTGAGAAAAGAAAAAGGAAACTAACAAGCAATATTTTCACACCTGAATATATGCTTAACCTGTGAATTTAAGAAGATTTGGTATTCTTAAGTCACCATGAGGTGCAAGTTTTTGAAAAATCTTCACTGCAAACAATTCTTGAAATACACCCAGCAACTAATAGTCATTCTAACACAAAAACCAGCACTTACTCGTCTCAGGTTTCACCATCAAAACCCTAAAATTGAGCGCCGTCAGATCTAACCAAAATCAAAGGTCCTAAGACCTAATTAAGCACATTTGCATACCTTTAGATGAATCCTATACCAGCGTAACAAATTATGGAACAAATCCCGAAATGCTGTTCGAGATTTTTCACAAATTCACAGATCAATCACAAACCAAAAGGGGTTATCCAATATCCATACGTATCCACACAAAAAGCACAACGAACAAAATCATAGATCAAACCCTAAAAAACAAAACGGACCACTAAAAGATCGAAGAAGATGGTAAAACCAAACCTCTTTCCCGCTAAGCTCAGATGCGTAAGGGAGGACAAAATTGACGGTGAGCTTCGTAGGGATAGAAGAAGGAATCGAAGGACGAGGTTTCATGAAGGCAGAAGGAGTCTGCGGTGGGTCCATATTCGGTGCGACTTTCTTCCATGACTCGACGAAAGTTGAATCGAGCGTCGATGGAACTTCCGATGAAAAGCCACGAGTCGTCGCCGATTTGGAAGATGCGACGGCGACAGATCGGGAGAGGAGACGAGAAGCTTGTTTGAACATGGTGGCGATTTGGTGGTGGTGATTTGAGTTCTCTGAGAAATTGGGAAATTATACGGCGAGAGATAATCCGAAAACTTCTTAAAAATGTTGTAGCTCATAAGTGTTTCTCAGACTCTGAAGTTCACGCACCTTAGTGGCGCGTGAAGTGAGTTTAGTTTCGGCCCACATAAGCTGGGCAAGGCCTAAACTTAAAGCCCATGGATGGGCAATTTTACTATTTTAACCTTAGAATATCTGTACCGTTTGAAGTTTGAAGTTTGAACCATCTTGAATTCTTGATCAGGTTTGTCAAATCCAGAATTAGGTTCACTTTTAGTCGTAAAATTTTAATTCTTCTGTTTAGAGAAAATAGTTACCAAAAATAAAACTTAGTGTCATAACTTATATTTAAAAAGTTAAAAAAAATTATGTTTGATGAAAAATGCATGGGTCTTTTGCAAGAATAACTTATTTTCATAATATAATTAAGCTTATAGCACTATAATATTAGAAATTAAGAAACTAACACATGAGGGTGGTGAAAAGACATAACTAAAATAAAAAATAACAACAATTACAACAACAACAAAAAAAAAAGAGAATATAAGGGTAGGTTTTAGTAACATCTATTTTTGTTTTAACAAATTATAAACCTCAAGTTATCTTGTATTTGGCATTAATCTCATATTAATATTTAATTTTTCACTATTACAAAAAAATCACATATTTTATTCTACGTCTAATATCATTTAAATTTTTGACAACTGACAATATTTTTTTTATAGATACTAATAGTGTCGTCAATGAAAACACAATATTCTATATAAACACACAGAGAATATAATAGTATATATATATACTATTTACCATAATCTTTTATAGTTCAGCTAACTGCAGATTACTAAATCCTAAATCAAATATTCAAGTCTGAAACACAATAAAAATAAGTTTCAAATCCTACAAAAATAAACTAGAACACATAATCCTAAAATAAACTAAAATCCTACATAATCTTTTTTGTCTACATAGAACACATAAATAAAATGGTATAAAATATAATGAAATAATATAGAACAAGACTATTATATGGTCATCTTTGCTCTACAATCTCAGCTTTTAAGTTGTGGTCTGTTACTGGTTTGTGCACATTAAATCGCTAAAAGTGCTTTGGAGTTTAGGTGCTTAAAAGCTTTCGCTTGCTTAGTCTGTGGATGGTTTGCATCAGTTTTTGGAAAGTTTGGATCAAACGAAGCATTGGAATCAAATCTTAGGTTTCTCTAGTTTTCATTTACTAGTTTTAGGCATTCGGTTTGCTTAACTCTTCAATTATTGGTAATTGGTCTTTTAAGTTTATTCATCAAGTTTCTAGGGATTTTAAGTTTTTCCGCCAGCTTATGTTTCCGGAAAAACTTCGTTTTCCGCTGGCTTTGTTGTGTTTAACCTTTTGTTGTTCTGGATTAGTTGTTCTTGTTGGTGTAGAGAAGCTAATTTAGGATAAGTTTCAATGTTTGAAGCTTGTGAGCTCTTTATGTTGCTCTGTTGTTCTGTTTTCTTGTAAAATGTAACAAGCAACGATATATATTCTACTAGTTGGCCAAAAAAAAAGAACAAGACATGGTGGTGAGGACTCTCCATTGTATTCTAAATTTTCATGTTGTTGCAAAACTTTAAGCATTACATAACTTACAACCTCTCTCTCTCTCTCTCTAGTTTCTAAAACTACCATTCATCTGGCAAAACCCTAATTCAGGCACCAGAAATATAACCAGATGTTCTAGAGATCTGTTTTAACAACTATCACTGAGAAGAACTTTGTACTTTTTAAAACATTTACATGAAAAATAAGATATACATTTTGCTTGTATTTCTTTATAACTAATTATCTTTGGATGGTCAAGCACCTGATTCATATGCCCAGAAGGTATCTGGGTCAGGGCAAAGAAGAGAAAAGTCCGGTACTTCGAGATTTGCGACGTGCCAATCAAGGAACCGAGCTTGTATTGACTTGAGTAACAAGAGGATTGTTGGTAATACCCACCACTTATCATCATCCCTGCCAAAAAACATAACCAATTTTAAGATCATTTACTCACAATTTTTGTACTCAATAAACGGGTAACGAATAAAGAAGTTTGATGTTCAATAAACAAAAACAATCATCTAACAGCGAAGATCTCGAGTATGTCTCTAGTTCCAACAAAGTATGAGGGTTTAAGGTTAAGACTGATTATAGTATGGATGCTAAAGATTAGTTTCATGTGATCAAAATCCAACATCCACAAATTTACGTTATTTGTGAATGATTAGGAGAGACAAAAACACTATTTATTACCTTATGGCGTTCCAGATGTTTGGTAGCTGGTCAGAGAAAAACCCGGAATGAATGACACCGCAAATGAAAGCCACAATCTGCAGAAAACATGTGAATAAGATACAGTAGTGACAAAAACGAGGGCACTTGTTTTGAACACCGTTTGTATTGACTTACGACGTTTGTTAGAGATGTCGCGTTCCAAAGGCCGTAGATACGAGTAAGTGAAGCTCTTCTCATTTCTTTACTAAATAAAGCGTTAAGGCCGGCAGGGAATGGGCAAAGCAGAGAGAGAGGGAGAATCAGGAGGATAGCGAGAAAGGCTGCAAGGGCAAGCCAATAGAACTGAAGTAATGCAAGTAGCGTAACTGAAAGATCAGCAAGGAGAAGGATGGAGATCAAACGGAGAAGGGTATCCTGCATAAGACATCAGAAAAAAATTGCTTATTTTAACATAAAAGTAAAAACAAACAACAGAAAACAAATTACAACAAGAGTTATTCAGGAGAGAAGAAAATGTAACCTGACGCCCAACGGGTCGAGTATTGTTCAATAAGAGAGAAAATGGAAAAAGTAAATCCCTTCTGTACTCCAGAGATTCTAGTGAAATCTCATTGATGAGGCCTCCATTAATCCCACCGTTGATTCTCTTTCGAGATAACCCATGTCCTGGTTGGATCAAGTTTTGTTGCAACTCGATAAGAGATTTGCTGGGACATGCAGAGCTGTTCCTAGATAATGGAGTCAAGATTAAGCAGGTTTAGTCTTTAAGTCTAACACAAGACACAATTAGGTTCAATCAAAGAGAAGCACAATCTATCATGGCTCACCGAGGGGACTCGTCGTCACTTCTGAATGAAATTGATTGGTTTACAGTGTTCAGAGGAAAATCGCCAACAAAAACCAAGATACCGAGTTGGTAATATCCCGAAGCTGTAGCTTGAAACCATCCAAGTTCAATTCGTACTCCGTGAAATTCGAGTTGAGGATTTCCATGGCTGTTTATCCACCTAATGACAGGAAGTAATGCTGAACGAATTGATCCGTGCCTCACAGTCCTAAGTTGGGCATTTAAACCGGCAACAAACCGGTGCCAAACACTTGGTGGGATGTGCTGCAATAGTGATTTGGAGCCTTTAGGAGATTTTTCAAAGTGTGGAGATTTTGGAAAAACAAAAACATAGAGAGAGATAGGCTAACCTGGCCAAGAAGATTTGTTAGCAGTGTATCACTATGGAGACTGTAAGGTGACATATAACTTCCATCTCCACCAAAAAGTATGCACATTGGGAATCTTTTCTGTATAATAGAGACCATATCTACACGCTTCTCATCACCGCCAAGAAAGAAATCTATGTACGCAACCATCAGATCCGGAGTGGCTCCAACCTGCTACGACGTTGGACACAGACAGTCAAAATGAGAAGTCAAAGCTACATGACGGCGAAGAATTAAGGATAATATTAGTTGAAAAGAACCCGAACCTTCATCCCTTTATAGAGAGCTCTAGATCTGCATGAGCGTAGGCAAGAGTGGTCATATTGAGATTTGACAAATTCTTGAAGGCGGTGAATTTTTCTCCTGCGACGCCATTGTTTCCATGACCAGGCGCAAGGATTTGCAAGAACTGATAGAATGCTGTGGACAGAGCCTTCCCACCAATCATATGCTGCGGTAGAATTGATCTCATCAATAAATCTGTTAAAAGCATCTTCATACCTACGAATCAGAAACGCACAGAACTATGAGTGGACATCCCTTGGAATAAAGTGAGCCAAAGGCCAATGTCACATTGTTGAGAAAAGAGAAGTGAAGAAAATAGACTCGGGATTCCATACAATGGTCAATACTTCAAGAAATACTTGTTATGAATAAGTAGCACAATATAGATTCTTTCTTATTCTTGCCAATAGTTTTTAGTTCAACACTTCATTCAAACATTCAACGACAACAATCACAACAGAATCCAACACAGTCAAGTTATATCCTTACACTATCTCTATGATTGCATCAGGAGGAGAGTAGGGCAGATGCCACGGTTCTCTGAAAGTATTTGGACCCATGAAGTACATACGGTAAGCATGGGTTTGCGTATCCTCAGATTTTGCGCCTCGAACCTGGAATGACAAGAAACAGGCATGAGAGTTTGGTTGACAGATACTGGATCCGTATGTCTTACAGAGAAAAGATAAGACTTGGGAGAAGAGAATTTTCGCAACCCGATACCTCAGAGAGTGACAGAAGATGGGGTAAACAATGAGCACTCTGGCGTTCGATGGAATTGGCACCATAGAAACTCAATCTGAGCAGTTTGATACTTAATGTGCTTAGAAACAGACCCAAAACTACCACTACACAAGATAGAAGAAGAGCAAAGGGCAATGGCCCTCCAAATGTATAGACAAGCTCTTCCAGAGGTGTATAGCAGTTTGGCAATCTGTATTTGTCAGATACACATTTATAGGGACAAACAGGTTCGCTAACTCCTCCTGCAGATTCAAAGCTCCTTCCGTCAAAAGATATCCAATTAAGAAGAAACAAAAAATCAGGGGATGGAAGAGCAAGAGAACTGTTAGATAAATTACCTCGTACATATACAAATTTTGCACGACTTGGAAGATGCTCAGGTGGGCAGGGTGTACAAAGACGTTTGTCAGAGCCTTCAACATTCTTGTAAGTGCCAATGGGGCATTCCTGAAAGAACACATGGATCCAGAGATATCGAGTATCAGGCACAAGTAAACAAGGCAGAGATTTGCAATTATGCTAAAAGAACACTACTGGGCCTGTCTAATTTCATGGTTTGTTATGCCCATTAATTTGCTAGAATAAGGGATAAGCAGAATTGGGGAAAAGCTAAGACATAAATGGCTAGTAACAAAGTAACTACAACATAATAAACCATAATACTTACCAAGCAAAATGTACCATATAGTCCCTTTGGACACTTTTTTCCAGTCATTGTTCCCTCTTCCCCGAAACGACCTCCATTGTCCCCTGCACCTCCTCTGAAGACATCAGAAAGCAAGCAATTCAAGGTCTGTGTTTAACTTTCATGAAGCCACGTTTTACAGATTAAAAACTTCACTGTCAGACTCCACAGAGTTCCAAGATATGTTCCAAAATTTGCATAAAGAAAATAGTACAGGCAGAGTCTCAAGCATCAAACACTAAGATACCATTATCATCTCATATTCATGGCGATGCTAGTACTAAATTACCGTGTATATGGATGCTTTACACTGGTAACTACAAATGACCCAAAAGGTAGCAAGTACACAAAAGAGATTGCAACACTTATCATGACAATGGTACATACCTACTGCTAATGGACCCCTTGACAGTTGCAACAGGAGAATACTCGTCCCCAGTGTGTAACATGTCCCAGTGAAAGTGAAGTCTCCCCCCTCCACCCCCACCACCCCCAAGGGGGCCACCCCGGCCCCCTCGAACTGATAGAGATGAATTCTTTGAGATTTCAAGCATCTGAAGGAAAAGAAGAATCGTCCCACCAGATCCTCCACCAACTCCGCCGACCAAAGATCTGTTACCATTCACTATTGGCTTCCCAATGCTTTGGCCATCAGAGCTCAGAGATCCATGCAGATTAAGTGTCAAAAGAGGAAACTGGATGGAGCCAATTACTGAAAAGGTGGAAAACAAATTTGTACATGTCACTTGACTATGCCAGATTCAAAGAGTATTATTGGCTGCCAGCTTTTCTTAGAATAATAGAAAAATACTTAAGCAGAAAAGAAAACTACAATAGTACTGACCTATCATCCCTCCACCCGTCACATTCCCATATGACTTATCTGGACTTTCTGCTCCGCTCCCTAACTCACAGGGAAAATCAGGATCGCCATAGGTATGACCTCCGTTGCATACTCTCCCATTGAAAATGCCTGATCCCCCTCTTCCTCCATGCCCAGCACCACTACCAGCCCCATTTGAATAAAGTCCCTTCCCCAAGCCACCACTGCAACCTGCCATAGAAATAGAAATTTTTCTATAGTATCAGAAACCACATTTATCTTCTTGAATACAAAGAAAGGTATTCAAAATTTTAATGACTTGGTGAGAATCCCTCTGCAGTGAAAAGGCAAACAGCTATAGGACTTTGCTGAAAAGGGAACACATGGGTGATTTTTCATAGTTTATATACCAAATTCAGATGCAGTGATCAAGCCATCATCAGTAACTACTACCGTTCTCGCCCTGTGGATTTGAATTATGCTTCCTTTCACAAGACCACTCACAAGAATGTCCTCGACTCGACATATCTAGAAAATGAAAAAGTTGAAGAATTATGAAAAGTTCGAAGCTAAAAAATAAGAGAAAATCATTACCAAGTAGCAGTCAAGTCTGACTTTTTTTTTTACTCCAGGAGAGTAATACAGAAAGGGTTACTATGCACAACTAGAGGTATTACAGGATATTGAACTTCACAATTGTTTGGTTTATATTAGCAAACAGTTTCGTTCAGCCTAATAATTGTTCAATAGCAGACTCTTTACTTGTGTAACTACCTAGTATGTAGTACAAAGTCTATATACATCACAAAATTTAACTCGTGCCAGAAAGATAATTTTGAACCACCAAGATACTTCTTTATCAAACAGACCTGAAGGGAAAACGATAGTGTATAATTGACATGGCAATCATCCGGCGGACTGATCAAGTCTATTGGGCATGTCTTGCTCTCACAAAGGGTCTGAGTAACCCTGTCAAAAAGAAAAGAGATTTTCTAGCACAAGCGTTTCATTTATTAAGTCTAGCACTACCACCCTCACGAAAATAATGTAAGCGTATAGGAAGTCATACTCACGCGTTTTTGCTTTCGTAATCATCAAGTGGTGCTTGAAGTATTGAACCTGGCCCAACCTGCAAAATTGAGGAACAGTTAAAAAAGAGTTTTGCATAGTCCACCGATGACTATGTCTAAGTAAATGTTTGTAAAAGACAGACAGAAACCTGATCTCATAATACAATAGAGATATACAAGTCAACAAAAGTTGGAAGTATATCATTTAAAAATAATAATTTCTTACAGTTATGTTGTAAAACTGAGATAAGGAAAGTCTCTGGCCTTTAATTGCATCCCCAGGACCGGTGAGCGTCAACATTCCTTGACCATATACACCCAAGTTCGCATTAGAAGTAATGACGGAATTTTCCTACAAGACAAAAATGTCAAAATCTGTCTTCCAATCAAACCAACGGAAGTAAATAAGACATGATAAACGTTACAAGTTTACCGTTAGAACCGCAAGGTTGCGAACTTCAAGGACGGAGGAAGGCACCGCAGGGTTTCCTTCACCATCAATTTGAATCACAGAATTCAACATGAGCAGCATCTTCGTAACAAGTCGTAATGCACCAAAAACCTTCATTTAAGGACAATATAACTTAACATAACAAAACATATAGGAGGAGCAGGATGGTAAACGAGAAACAAGATTGTTGATGAATGGTTAGGAACAAGAACCTGCCTTTATAACGGAGTTACTCATTAAAAGCTCTTCTGCAACAAGCTCAAATTCTGAAATTGGATACTTTGATAACCCAAAGACAATGCTGCTTCCCCGATAAAGACTGATTTGACCTCTGACCTTCACAATCAGAATAATAAATAAAAGACCATTTAGGGGTAGTGCCACAATACAAAGTATTTTAAAAAAGAGAGACGAAGGAGCTTCTATTTAAGCATCCTTTAATAAGAAAAGGAACTGAAAAATTGCAACGTCACTGTTCAAAAGAAAAAATAATATAGAAAGCATTCATATTATGGTATATACCTTAGATTAAAAAAGGTTTACACGGATCACAAAAGAATCAGGGCAGAGAAGGCAATTCAGGACTATATCAAAAGAAAAGAAAAAAGACATTCAGGAAATTAACTGACCTGCATTCTGGTCCATAGCAGCGGGACCAAAACTTTTGCATTATTATCTACATAGATGTTTGACCACAGAGGCCTTGTAGGAAAATCGAGCAACGGAGTTTCTGTCTCTGTAGTCATGTTTTCGTTTCCAACCCTTAAACTCACTAATTCTGCATTAAAATACGTTCCAGCTGCTCCAGCATTTTTGGGGCACCCGATACTTGCGCCACCTGCAGTGAATAGAACCAGATAATTTTGTATGGATGAACTGCTGATATTCAACACACAGCCTAAAATAAAGAACTCTATCCACAGGAAACAAGAAAGGACATCAAGTTTGCCCATAATAGGGAAAAGGGAAAAATATTTCAGAAGGTTTATAAAAACTACTTGAAAGCACAACTAATGAGATTCATGCGGACGATAAAACAGCCTGTAGAAGACCTATGTCATTTGCAAAAGCGCTGAAAGGTAGCAAAAGAAATACAAACCATGCACAAGAACTTTGATATCTTCTTGTATGCTGTAACAGTCAAGGGAGATCCTTCCTCCACCACCTCCACCCCATCCCCTCCCACCCGATGCAGATATTTTACCGTAACCCTTCCTACATATACAAATGATACATGAGAAAGTTAGAACTGAAACAAAATTAACAAGTTACCATCCAAAACCCTTGATTTACCACATTCCTATGACGAAATCCGATAATAAGATCAATTTCAAAGTACATCCAGAAATTTGTTACTGTCACGTTGCAGCTCTAAATAGATAATAAGATCAAATTTGAAGTATACCCAGAATTTGCAAGTGATTGAGATAGGACTCAAATGGAAGCATGGACTTACAGCTTTACTGAACGAATACAGATACTTCCTCCAGATCCTCCACCTCCTTCCTGTCCACCATCACCACCATCTGCGGAAACAGTTCCATTCATATGTATTGTGTCATTCAATAGGAGTTTGACACGACCTCCACCTTTGCCTCCGAATTTCTTTGTGGACTTAACACCTCCCTCGCTCCCATAGCTCCACGGTTCATGCAAAGACGACCAAGCATAAACATCACCACCCCAATAGGTTGTTTTATTGCTCTTCACACACGAAGCACCTCTCCCACCATGGCCTCCACCCGCACCATCAGTACCAAATGGTGTTCCACTAGTCTGAGAAGGTGGTGGCCCAGCCAATGCTGTCGTGTAGATAGACGAATTGCTGTCCATTGTTAAATTGATAGCAGAAAAAACCACAGAACCGGCAACGATTCTTGCTGATTGACCCACATGAATATTTCCAGATACATTGAAGGTGATCATACATCCTTCAATGGGGCAATCAACTAAGACATGGGCAAGTATGTTCAGATTACCCGTCCCATAAACATAAAGATCAGAATCGAAACGCAAATTCGAGTTCACTGTGCAAGTGGTATTCAACGATCCAACACCATCCAGGTCTTGACAAGTCACAGAACTCGGAGCACTAAAATTCCCAAAATCTTCATCTGAAAACAATCTCAAAGGGCTCTCAAATTCAGTGCCCCCATACTGTGATAAGCTAAAACATGGCGTGGACACCAAAAAGACACACAAGAACACGAGTCCAAGCATCACCAATGAAAGCCTCAGTCACACACTATTCCAGAGAACCAAAAAAACACTGACGACATCTAAGAAAAAGTCGCAATTCTCAGTCGCTTGAGCTCAATTCCATTAACGATTCCACAAAAGACGAAACTAATCTGAATTCACAATTATCTCCCCAAAATCTGAACAGATTCTTCTTCTGCAACAGCAAAGAAAGCAAACAATCTCATAAGAAATCTTTTTTAGAAAAAAAACCTAAAAAGGCGGAAAAAACAATGAGTCACAATGCGACGCGAAGAGAGTACCTCATCACATGCAGAGAAACGAAGAAAGCAAAGTGAAGAGAGTGGAGAAATGCTAAACCTGATTCAGAAATCGAGGAAACGAAGGAAAAATCTGGGTTTTATCAGTATGAAGCTTTTGGGATCTTAAGGAGTGAGTCAGAGATGGTCTTTTTCTGTTTTACTTCGCTTTCCTTTTTTTTTCTTCAGCGTATGGGAAAGAGAGAGAGAGGACTGTTATGGAGTTTAAGCTACGCTTAAATAAATACAGCTGTCCTCTGCATAAAAAAAAAATAGTATTTTTTTTTTTTTCAAATCTTGCTTTATTTATCATTTTATATTAGGAAAAAGCGTTTATGTAATTTGATTTCACATTAATTAAATTTGATTTATCTCTATCTAATATCTATATTAACGAAATCACAATCTTCAGTAGGAATAATATTGTTTTTGTTTTCATAGGATAAAAATTATAAATTTAATATCACAATGCCCTTTGTTTTTTCCATAAATTATGAGACTGCCATCATGAGTTTGCAGGTGGTGATGCAACCGTCACAAAATTTCTTTTGTCCGTACTATATCTAGACTAAAATATTTGAGGCGGGTCAAAGATAATTAGTAGGAAAACCAAAATTTAAAGATTTGAGTCGAAAAAATATCTAATTTAGTTGTTGACAAAAAATATATCTAATTTAGTTGTTGACAGAAAAAATATCCAATTTAATTCAAAATATCAGAGACGGTTTACTCTATCGATTCATGTCGATCAATATATACTCGAATAAATTATTAGATAAGATTATGAAAAAAATATAGAGCTATGATTAAATTATAAGTTATTTTCCTTTTTTGGCATGTTTTAGTAGTTTAAAAAGAAGAAATTTGAGGCGTGATAAAAGCCAATATTTAGGGAAAAAAATTAAGAATGATTTAGAAGGGCCAACTAGATCCTGAATCTAGTAAGCACGTATAAAGTTCACGGCATCTCACATTTCGGGATATCCCTTTATTTTTCACTTAAAAAAACGTGAGAGTCTCTTTCAATTTTGTATTTGAATTTAAAGCCAAAGCTAAAACCTCGAGGGTTTCTTGTCTGTTTTGGTTATTAAACCAGAAACAATGAGCTGTTTCGTGTCGTGTCGAAAAGAGATTTTTGGGCTTGTGTACGGTGGACCCAACAATGAGTCTCATTCAACACGGTCGCATGTGGTCATGACATGTGTTCAAGATCACGCATGTTATATGAAACTCCGTCCAAACAAAAATTAACGTTTCCGTGATCATTAGCCAATGCTGCCCAAATCATTTTCATTTGTCCAAAACCAAACCCAAAACGAACCAAAAGGAACAAAAAACCATGTCGGCTATTTTCTTTATCCAAACAACTTTAACCAAAGCCAAAACAAATCAAACCAGACCAACCTAGGATATATAAACTTTAAATATCATTTTTTTTTAAACGTTTAAATCAGAGGATATTTTTGAGGAAAGAAAATTGAATCTAAACCTAGACCGTATTAAACTGATCGAAATCAGTTTCAATCAGTGTCAACGAGAAACTTAGAAATCCAAATTTAAATATAGATTGGACAACACCATAAGCCACAAGGACTGAGTTGGAACCAAAACTTCCACATATACCGAATTAATAATTTCAGACAAACAGACAATAAAAATTCAAAAACCAAATAAAGTAAAAGCTTGTAATCATATCAATATCACCAAACACCACCACCAATTTTAACTTATGGGTAGGCTTCAGATATCTGACTACAATAATATAGCATATGAGACTACATACACGGCAAAAACAAAAACAAAAAACAAATAAGCCCAAAGGATTTACGGACCAAATACTTTTTCCCCAGGCTACTTAGGTACCTGTTTCTCTGCATAACCATTTACCTGTTGCTGCGTTTAAGCGAGCCAAAAAGGCACATACCTTGCAAGCACCCGGAAGTCACCAGATGTTTGTTTTGGAGCTGTGACAGCATGGAACCAAGCCGGTGAATTTGCAAAAGAGTTTATAAACCTGCTGCATCCAAGTTTTGTCTTTCTCACCCTCAGCCATTGTAAGGATGTTTTGGGTTTTGTGAGGTCTGGTTAGGTTGAGATTGCTGTGGGCCTGAAAGGTTTAGTGGCTGTGTGTTGTAGTGTGAGAAAGGCTGCGAGTAAAGTGAATTCGGGAGACCCTGAGCCGAGTTTTAGACAAGAGTCGTTAGCATCTTTTAACCAGAAATACGTGTACATATAGATAAAGATAGTGAAGACAAGTAAATCCTCAGTTGTTTGCTAATTGTATACGTAGACGCAAACAAAGAATCAAGAATTAGGATTGTTCACATCAAAAGGACAAACCTGAGACTGAAGATTAGGATTGTTCACACCAAAAGGATTCTGTTGTCCATCATCCTGGGATGAGTCGATAAAGCCAGCTTGGGTGAAAAGACCTTGACCTCCATGTGCCATATACTCCTGCATATGCAAAAAAAACGGCTCAGATGAACGCGTAAGAATAAAAACTGAGTTAGAAGGAAAGGTAACGTGAAACACACCTGAGACATGAAATCATTATTTCCGCTGAAACGAGAATAACCACCTTGAGAATTCTGGTTCATAAAGTTTCCAGGAAACGCTCCATGTGCTCCTTGTGTGGCGTAATCAACAGCATATCCACCTTGTGAGGCCTACCAACAACAATTATGGTCCAGAAGTTTAGAAATACAGCCATCGCGAAAAAAGGTAGTGATTCCTAGGAAAAAACACTAAAAAGAGAAAATACGCTTATCCTATTATCCTATCCAAAGTGTAAAATTTCAAATGGCTAAGAAGAGAAACTACACCTGTGTAGAAAATTCAGCCATGTTGTAAGGAGTATGAGATCCCTGGCTCTTAAAATCATCACCCAAGAAATCCTGATGTTATTGGCAATAAGGAGATTAGATTACAGAAAAATAGGTAGAATACACTGCGACTGAATCACCAAGTAACATTATATAAGAAGACAACCTGAGATATGCCACCCATAGAAAATCCATCCCTAAATGCTTGGTTACCCTGGAAAGGCAACTAGAACGTCATGATCCAGAATAAAACAAAATAACCGAGGTCTAATACTTCAAAAATTAGATGAAAAGATTAAAATTTGAAAGAGATCCAGGCAGTATTTACATATCCAGGTTGGGATAGCGGACCACCAGGTGAAGGCTGGCTATTTGGACTATCAAGGGGGAAGTTTAAACTAGGGCCAATAGTTCCAACATTATGTTGGGTGGCTTGTTGGTGCGGAAGATGGCCTCCAACTGAAGTCCCACGGCCAGCTCCAAAACCATGATTTCCAGGTTGGGGAGCATGAGGAACAGCACCCACAGGTCCACGAGTTGGAATAGCGTATGGCTGAGAAGGAGGACCACCAGGAAAGGGTGAAAGTGGAACCCTAGGTATCGGGTAGCCAGCTGGGTGTAGTCCAGGTCTAGCACCATTAGGTGGGCCAGAAGGAAGATAGGAACCACCAGCTGAATCAATAGAAGAAGATTTAAATATGAATGCCTAAAGCACATTTAAACCACACAAGACACAAAAAGGGTACTGGACATTTACCCCTTCCTCGACTGCCTCTTCTGTCAGCATTAGGATTACCCGAACCAAAATTATCATTTCCCATTATGCCAGCGCCACCACCATAAAATAGCCTCCGATCATTGTAAATCTAACAAGTACGAAAGAAGATTAATGTTCATATGGCCTGTCACTGTAATCTACATTGACCGACATAGAGGTTCATTTGGTACCTTTCTTGGTTTCTGAAACTGTACCATGCTCTGCTTTAAATTATTAAGAGGTCCTTCGACCAAGCACTCATGTTCCTGTCAGTTAAAGGAAAACAAAGTTCTCAATTTAGTATCATACAGTCATATTACTCTAATCAATTCTGGACTCAAAAGGAAACATCCCAAAAGTTCACAAGAAAAGATTGTAACAGCTGAGTGGCAACAAGAGGTGACGACAACCATCCAGTAAAATAACTCATTCCCGACAACCATCCAGTAAAAGAACTCATTCCCGCTATATACCTTGTAATGTGTCAACAATCCATTCCACAGAGGCTGTTTACTAAGAACTTTCGGGTTTCCGAGAATAACTATTCCATAACGAGCACGCGTAAGTGCAACGTTGAGCCTCCGTGGATCATTAAGGAATCCAATGCCCTGAAAACCAAATAAACAGTAGTTACATGTCAACCCCAACAATGTTTCTCAGAAGCAATGTACCACATTGCACCACATGGAAAAGGAAAATCATTAAACAGAGTACGAACTGTAGAGTATTATAGAAGAAAAACACATACCTGATGCTCGTTACTTCTCACACAGGACAATATGATGTAATCTTTTTCCCTTCCTTGAAAAGAATCAACACTGGCAACCTGTAGATTCAAGAGCTGGTTAAATAAATGACAGGATCAAATAAACCTTTAAAACCAGACCTTGAAAATACTACCTCAATTTCCTTGTAAAGTTGCTGTCGGAGAGAACCATTTCTTGCCATGTAATTAACAATGTATGCCCTCTGTCCCTCATATGGAGTTATCACACCAATCTGATAAACATAAGCATAATTTGATAACGTCAACAGATACCGAAAATTTTTATACTAGATATTAGTTAAGAGTCTCAGTACACTCACCTGACTGGGGACAACTCCACTCTTTAAGAAAGCAGTCACAAGTTTCTCCACATTAGCAGCCTCAGTTCTATTAAGATACGATGTTCCGCTAGCACTGATCTCCTCTTGTCCCAGCTACAAATTAAAAGACAAGAGAAATGAAGAGTGAAGACTAAGATTGGGCTTGCTTTAAATGGGTTCCTGACGGTGGGTGCCAGGCCAATGGATTTGATAGACCATAAATTGTTCTAAAACTTCCAATCTGATTTGATACCTGAACATAGAAAAACATGGGCCGGTTGGGCACAGGCCATGGGAAATCAATCCCTGTTGTTTGCCTCTCAATAACTGTGACTCCATTCTGTAGTGTTCCTTCATAGAAGCTGTTGGATGGAAACTCTGACAAAGCTGGATGCATACGATATTGAACCTGAAATCAAGAATATGATATGACAACATTAAGTGGGCAGTCCGACACACAGTGAAAGGGAAATATAAGATATTATCATCCTTATTCCTGTGAAGCATCACAAGAATAAGAAAATTGTACATAACTTCCTTTAATAAAATGAGAATATTATCAAATAAAATTCCATTTTAAGTGGTGAAATCTGCTACGTTAGAGCAGAGTGATTAATATAGTACCTGCAATCTGATTGGTTTGATACCAAGAAGCACAAGGCGTTCAAAGAGAGACTGTGCCAAGCCAGCACGAGCTGCTTTCTTGCACATAATGACGGGGCCAAGCTGACAATGATCACCAACAAGAACAACCTAGAGCAAAAAACTTCTGTAAGCAATCTATAGCAAATAACGATAACAAGTCAGTTCACCGAGAACCCTAATACCTGTTTTACCCCAAGGACCAAAGGGATAAGGCACTCAGGTTCTGTTGCTTGAGTAGACTCATCAATAAGTACCTATTAGAGAGGAAGGGCATATCAGCTTCCATACAATTAGAGATGCTCAAAATTAATTAAATATTGTTAACCTGTTTAAATCTAAAGTTTGACAACCGAAGATCAGCAGCACCAACACACGTGCAGCATATGACATCAGCACTCTGGGTTATCTCACGTTCTGTTGCTCTTTTCAAGTTTTTGTATTTCTTTTCATCACTGCTTGACAGCTCACCTAGTGACAATAAAAACCAAAAAGCAAAGAGTTTAAAAGCTATGATCACTTCAATTGTCACAGGGTGCAAGCACAATAAGAAACTTCATCAGATCAATTACAAGAAATTGGCAATATAAATGTAAATGAAAATTCAAAAATGTCAACAAGAAGTTGAAAATGTGGGACCTTGTTCATCTTTCAACTGCTGTAGCTTATGCAGTTCGCTCTTCTCAGATGTGTCCAGATGTCGTACCTGAAAGCAACCATTTATATGAATTATCTTCAAAGAAAGAAAGATAAAGGGGACATAATGAATCAGAGAGTTAAAGCGTGTCACCATGTTAACTAACCTGGTAATGAAGGGTTAAATGCTCTACAGGAGAACTTACAGCTTCCCTTGATTTTGCACAAAGGCGAACAACCTGACATCAGAGTAGGAGAAAGTTTAAAAAGAAGCAGTATACTCTTTAAAAAAAATTGGATGGTGGAAATTTTCAAAAATGAATAATAAATAGGAGTATCCAGCGTCTTACAAAAACTTTTAATAGAAAATGACACTGGAGGTTCAAGAGTTTACCTTTAAACCAGTAGCACTAATTTTTTCAGCTAGTTGGTCTACAGCAACATTACTTGGGGCACAAACGAGAACCTGTCATGCAGTAATAATAAATATCTGGTAGTCAACTTACAAAGAGCATCTTGAGGGGATCTATAAAAATCAGCTTTACCTGTCCCTGGCCCTGTTTTGCCATGTGATACACAATTGCTGCAGAAGTCACAGTTTTACCTGTGCCAGGTGGACCTTGGATCAAGCTGATGGGCTTCTGAAGGACACTTTTCACCGCATTAACCTGCTCAAGAATACAATAGAACCTGTTATAAATCCGTTTTATAGATAACCACATGGGATCAAAACGATTCTGAAAGTTCCAAGAAGACAATTACGACAAACATTCTTCTTGAACTTGATAAGCTGAAAGCCATTGATTACCTGAGATGCATTCAGTTCTGGAAGACCAGGTACCCCAAAACGTCTAGGTAGTGTGTTACGAACCATCTGGGCCTCAACTTCATGTCCCAATAACTGATGGTAAATATAACTTCAAAGAATACAAACACAGTGATTCAGTGGTTAATTAGCATGAAGTGACAAAGGGACATGCACCAAGAAGGAGCAAGGCTTTCCGTTGACTAACTTACCCACTCACACTTGTTTCATCTACAGCAAAGTTCTTCATTGCTCCCTGCATTCGATCAAAGCTTGTACTTTTCCAAACAAAATCAACACTGAATCCATGGTTCACGTCAATCGGAACTCCCTACAGATGTGAAAGTAAGGTTGAACATATCTCTACATGTTGGTGTCAAGAGCAAAGCTAATAATGGAATTAAACTAACCTGATTAGCTCGGAGTTCAAGAGCAACCTCCTCTTGTGCCGTTAGCTTGATCTGGAGAATTTTTAAAAAATTATTGGTAAGGACCTAAACATTCTCTCAATTACAGGATCCACCCTACTAACAGAACAAATATTATGTAAACATAACAAAACCAAGAAAGAGGTATACCACATGTCCAACTGATTGCCAGGCTGGATGAGCAGCATCTCCCGAGTAGCGCAGACGTAGTTCATCACCCGGCACCAATCGCAATTCATTTTCCTCCTGCATCAAAAGTTTAAATCGGGAAATGTTCTAATCACGTCTTAATAGCGACCACTAGGTTTCAACCACCTTCGGGAAGACGAAGTATGCAACGCGCTTCTTGTTAAGACCAATATCCCACCGAACTGTGAGGTTTTCCTTGCTTTGAGACTCTTTCATCATCTACAGCAGAATCAAGATGATAAGTCCCAATAGAACAAGTATAAAAAAGGGACATGAAAAATAATCCCAAAAAAATATGAATTACTAAATAAACACCTTGTCATAGTCTGCTTCGAGCTTGATTAGAGGTGCAAACACATTTTGATACTGCAAACCATCAGAAAGGATAAGTGTACAAGCATACTACTAAGATTGACCTCATCCAGTAAATTGGCATGAAGAATTTACGGATTCTCTAACATAGAGTTACTTTTTTTTCATTAAAGGCTGAGAAAATCTATACCTGATATGCATCTTCATACTTAGGTTGAACAGGCTGAGGTTCATCGTCTACACCAGGTTTTTCAAGGTCTTCAAGAGTAGCATCCGGATTTGTCTTCCATAATTCCTCTATCTTGTTTATTTGCTGTGCACTAATTTGGCGTGCCCGCAGCTGTTCCTGCTCTGATGGGACCTGTAAAACAAGAATTAATAATTGCTCTCACATGAGAATTTATTCAAAAAAAAAAAATGCAAGGATAGAAACTAACCTTAACAAGCCAGGGGAGGAAACACCTATCGTCAATCAAGGGACACCACTGACTTAGGTCCCAGTTCATATCCTTGAGGGCATTAACATTTAAACAAGGATCTCTACATAGAAGGACGACAACACTGTCTGTCTTTGCAGAGATGAAACCGAGAAGAAAGACATTTCGACATCCACAGTTGTAGCATTCGAGAATTGTTTCCCCTAGTGGACTGTCTCTATGGAGACAAACTTCCTTGTGTTTCGCTCGAACCTTAAAAATAACCAACAGAAGGAAATATGTTTAAAAGGGTGGAATTCCTCGCAACCCAAGAGTTTCAGAAGTAATCCTATAGCATGGCAATGGTGCAGTAAACAAACCAAACTAGATACCTAATACCACCAGCAATAACCACAACACAAGAAACTACAACACGTCCATAAAATGGATTCCACAAAGGAAGGACGAGAAAAATAGATTGAAGAGACGTCCACTAACCAGATGATTCACAATATGCGAGCCCGAGGTGTTTCCCCTTGAATTGCAGAACCACTTTCTACAGGAAGCCACATTACACCTAACCACGCAAGCTGGGTTCGAGATACCACAATACTTACAAGCGTGCTCCGTGAAATCATTCTTACCATAATCGAAACCATCATCATCTCCAGTCTCCTCGAAGTTCAAATTTCCCATACCAGCGGCCAATGCATCAACCTGACTACTACTACTAACACCAGCACTTCCACCAACTCCACCACGTCCCACTTTGGCACCATTCCCGGCACCGGCAGAGAGGGAAGAAGGTGACGAAGCCTCGGAATGATGATCCGCGGCAGCCCCTCCACCACCACGATCGGAAGCGTCAGCGATGGAAATGGAATCAGACGGGGTAGGCCATGCCGTCGGTGATCGAAACTCAGGGTAATCGAACTCCGAATCACCTTGAGTATTGAATTCCAAAAAGGTATATGCGTCAGCCACCGTGTCCGGCTGCGATGCCGTGTCAAAGAGATCGCTCTGTTGAGAATCCATTAGAAAATCAGGGGAGAAATCAAGCTCCCTGGTTACGATCGTGTCGCTCTTAGACTCGTCTATTCTTCAATTGTTTGTTTTTTTCTGCAGTACGAGAGAGTTAGGGTTAGGGTTATGCGCTAGTGAAGCATTAGAGAGAATTGAAAACGAATGTGCGTGTCGATGAAAACGAATGAGGGGCGCGTGAGAAAGAAAGAAAAATTACAGGAGGTGTGCGTTGTTTACACGCGCCGTGCTCTAAGTGTTTTGGGCTTTACGCACGTGATGTTGGGCCTTTCCGCCGTCGGTAGCACGTGAGGTGAACCAAAATCATATGTAACATATTAACATATATTAAGACTAATAGATGTTAAATTTTGTTGATAATATTTGAATTTTATAAAACAAATTTGGGTTAATTTTTTAAAAATCGGATTTAAACCTATCGATAATACAATTGAACAATTTATTCTATCATAATAAACAGAATTTTAATTCTACATACTCAATCTTAATGGATAAGAACTAAAAGGCATTATATCAAATATATATTTTAGTTGATATAAAATTGTAATTAAAATTTTTACACAACATAATTAGTGAAAAGTAAAGGAAAAATTCACAAAAATATTTGGAAAATTGACATTGTTTTAAATATATTTTTCATCTCATAAGTAATAATTTTACCTCATGTCAAACTAATTTTAATTGTGTAAAAAAATATAAAGTAAAACAGAAATAAAAATTTACTTACATTTGCATAAAATAATCAAAAATTCATTTCTATAAAATTCATCCTTTTTACAATACAATTAACAATTGTTCTATCATAATAATTCAGATTTTACGTACAATCCAACAAGAGTTCTTACAATAACAGCGCGAGTGAATCAAAAGATAAGTTAACACTCTTATTCTAAAACTCGGCCACCTAGTAAAAAAAATCAGCCGCTTGGGCGCTCGATGGAGGTACACCACCGCGATTTAGCCTTAATCGACTCAATAATAAATAACATGAAAAACTAATCCCTGATAAATTCTCGATTAAATCTGATTTGTTGATTAGGCGCTAGGCCCACCTCCACCACTCGATTAACACCTAACGATTTTTTTTGAACATTGGTTAACACCCATTTGATTCAAAACTTACTCTATTAGTTGGAGGTGCATGGGTACAGCACAACATAATCTAAAGAATGGATAAAACTAGTACTCTGACCATATAGTACATTAAACATAATAGCATGATAGCACTGCAAGTCTACAATGAAGCAACATGCAGTCCACGATTTTTCCGCAAAGAAAACCTCTCATGCGGAGTCAGAATATGAAGAAGTCATCCGAAACAACTATGCAACCCTTTCGACAATGTGTCGAGATTAAAGTCAGTTTGGATCTTTGTCAAATGACTTAAAAATGAAACTAGAGTAGTCACCAAAGCGCCAAAGACAATGTTGATGGCTATTACGATTAATTTCATCACGTTGGTGCTTGTCGCTGCTCAATTGGTTCGTCATGTAAGAACATAATTTAAATTGATGCGAATGTGTAGGAAATATCAAAGCCGATCAAATCACCAATAATATTGAATCAATCCATAAGCTTTCGTGATTCATCACATGAGAGAGTATTAATTTCAAGTTTCAGCAGAGGTTTACGTGCTTGAGATCAAAACAAAAACCCATCTCCAATTGAATCTAGTTCATCAAACATTTACTAGAAAACTATTCTGGGATAAAATGAAGGCAAAACATGTCAGAAAGTTAGCACTGCTAAAGACACCCTATTGATTAACATCATACTTCACTATTATGAGCTTCATGTCATCTATGTTTACCGTCATATGCAATATAATAAAGCATGGTCCATTTTCTTTATAAATTGATTCGACCATCGTGGTCGACATCAACACTATTAAAGATACGCATACCAGATTATGATAACAATATGTGGATTTGCGGTGAATGAAGATTGTGCGGCTGATTCAAATAATAATAATATTAAAGTCTAGTTAATAAATTATGAATGATTTTAATTAATATTAGTATTAATTTTTCTTCACATGAGTTTCTATCGTTTCCTATTTAACAATATCAGTATATACATCCTATTAATCAATTATCATATTACCACATTTGTCCAACATAGGAAATATTCTAGAACCAAATTAACAAATTCGAAGTTCAGAATCTGTGTAACGAATAACCAAAATTTTCCTTTATTCCCTTTTTACGCCAGTATAAACGAAATTAAGAAACAAATTCAAGGCAACCAAAACCATACAAAAAAATAGATAAATTACAAAAATAGAAAAGAATAAACGAAAAACAACCACACGTACGTATAAGGAAATGAAAACCATCCTTTACGTAGCTTCTTCTTAGTAACCTCCTAAGCCATGAAATAGTCGCAAAAAGCTCTTTCCTCTTCTTCGTTTCTAATTGCTTTTCGACGACAATCGATCGTAGAGAAGTCTACCTCGTAGGCCTCTCTCTCAAATCAAATTCAATTCTCATTTTTTTGTTATTTGATGTCGAATATGCAATTCTCTCGTGATCTTAATCCCTTCGTTCTCCTCTTCTTTCTCGTCGTTGTCGCACCAGCTATATCGGCTGATGTCGCTATCTTGAGAACGGACTATTACCAAAAAACATGTCCCGATTTCAACAAAATTGTGCGTGAAGCCGTTACAGCCAAACAACTTCAACAACCAACAACTGCGGCCGGGACACTCCGTCTCTTCTTCCACGATTGTTTCCTTGAAGGTTGTGATGGATCTGTCTTGATAGCGACCAACTCGTTTAACAAAGCGGAACGTGATGATGATCTCAACGATTCCCTCCCGGGAGATGCTTTTGACATCGTCACTCGCATCAAGACAGCTCTCGAGTTGTCTTGTCCTGGTGTAGTGTCTTGCGCAGATATCCTAGCACAGGCTACGCGTGACCTTGTCACGATGGTAGGAGGACCTTACTTTGATGTAAAGCTTGGTCGTAAAGATGGACTCGAATCCAAAGCCCATAAAGTCCGAGGAAACGTCCCCATGCCAAACCAGACGGTTCACGACATCCACGGGATGTTCAAGAAAAACGGATTTAGTCTTCGCGAGATGGTAGCATTAAGCGGGGCTCACACCATCGGATTCTCTCACTGCAAAGAGTTTTCAGACCGGCTCTACGGATCACGAGCTGATAAAGAAATCAACCCGCGATTTGCAGCCGCTCTCAAAGATCTCTGCAAAAACCACACCGTGGATGACACAATCGCGGCGTTTAACGACGTGATGACTCCGGGAAAATTCGACAACATGTACTTCAAGAACCTAAAGCGAGGGCTAGGGCTTTTAGCTTCCGACCACATCCTTATTAAAGACAATAGCACGAAGCCATTCGTGGAGCTATACGCAACTAACGAGAAAGCATTCTTTGAGGATTTCGCACGTGCGATGGAGAAACTCGGCACGGTCGGCGTCAAGGGCGATGGACAAGGAGAAGTGAGACGTAGGTGCGACCACTTCAATAATCTCAACGTCTAAGAAGAAAAAGAAACACAAAACAATATAATAATACTATTTTTGTTTTTTATTTGCGGGGAGAAAGGATAAATTGAGGAGAAGAAAAGATTTGGTTGGTTTATATGTTTTATAACTATGTATCATAAGCAAGATCGTGTAACAATTCAAGATGGGATGTTTAAAATTTCCATGAAAATTTAGATAAAAAAAGATATTATATATCGAACAATTGTAGTTAACATACATTTTATTGTGGATATTTGATAATTTTGCCAAGTAAATTTACTTAATTAGAATTCCACAACAATAAAATTCATTTGTTTCCAGTAAAAATGACTGAAAATCACAGAATTATAAGTATGTGATTAATATGATTAAGTCTCCAAACAGTAAATGCAAGAGAAATAAATGGGATGAAAATGAATGAGATAGAGATTAATGGAATATGAAATTAGAGGAATATTGTCATTTCATTCATTTCTACTGCAATATACTAGTGAAATATTTTGCTTTGAAATTAGTTCCTTTTTTCAGGTTTTGTAGAGGAATGAGTGATAGGTCCCTCTTCAAAGCCAAAGAGATTTAGTACGACACACTTCAATTTTGGGTAGATAAGTCCCCCTCTTTTTGTCTTTTTCATTGATTTATAAAGGAAGAAATACAGAGTCGTAACTCCTTACAACTGGAAAATGGGAAAGTGGAGTCATTGACTCCTGCAACTACGGAAACAAACAACGTGCATAAGAAAATGTCAAAGTGGTTCCAAGATAATAAGAACTTATTCAGAAAGTGAAATGCTACGTGTATCTCAATGTCCTCCTCCTCTCTCTGCATGAACGCCTACGTCCATGTCCTTCATCCACGTCAGCATGTGACTCACTTATCATGTGCGTATACCCGTCTCTTGAAGATTAATCTTGTCCTCAAGATTGAAATGTGGAAAGCTTGCTTTGAGTTGAGTAGTGCACTCCCAAGTAGCCTCGTCTAACGGTAAACCTTCCCATTGGACCAAAGTTTATGTTCCTTGTGCAACACGGCGATGGTCTAACGCTAGTTCTGGGGTAAGACGTAGCTCGCCATTGGAGCGCAACGGCGGCAATTGTCCTAATGTTGGTTCTGTATTCCCGATACGCAACTTGAGCTTTGAAATGTGAAAGACCGGGTGGATACGTGAGCCTGGTGGAAGCTTGAGACGGTACGCAACTGAACCCACACGTTCCTCGACTTCAAACGGTCCGTAAAACCGATTAGACAGTTTCTGAGACGTTCTACGAAACACGGATTGTTGTCTGTAGGGTTGGAGATGTAAGTAAACCCAATCGCCGACTTGAAATGCAACGTCCCGTCGTGACTTATCGGCCAACTGTTTCATGCGGTGATTGGCTTGTTCCAAATGTGTACGAAGCTCTCTGAAAATCTCCTCACGAGAAAACAGTTGTTCATCGAGTTCATCGAGGATGCTGCTGCCAATTTTGTATGCTGGTAATGGTGGAGGAGCTCGGCCATACAACGCCTGAAACGGTGTCATGCCAGTGGATGAGTGGTACATAGTATTATACCAATACTCTGCCCAAGGTAAAAGAGAACTCCACTGCGTCGGTTTGTGGTGAACAAAGCATCGGAGAAATTGTTCGATACAACGGTTAACGACTTCGGTTTGGCCATCAGACTGAGGGTGGTATGCCGAGGACATCTGCAGCTTGGTTCCCGCTAGTTTCCAATACTCGCGCCAAAAAGCACTTACAAAAACGGGGTCACGATCACTAACAATTTAACGAGGCATACCGTGCAATTTGACTATGTGTGCCACAAACTTGGAAGCAACTGTGCGTGCCGTGTAAGGATGAGATAGGGCGATGATATGAGCTAATTTACTAAGACGATCGACGACCACCAAAATAGATGTATGACCGTCCGAGCGAGGTAAGCCATCGATAAAATCCATGGTGATATCCTCCCAAAGCTTAGAGGGAACCGGCAAGGGCTGGAGCGAACCGGTAGGCGACATGGTTTCTGACTTTGCCTTTTGGCAAATCTCACAGGCTGCCACGTACTCGCGTACTGAACGATGCATTGAAGGCCAATAAAATTGTTGAGCAAGACGCTTAAATGTTCGCAATACACCGGAGTGGCCTCCCAAACGAGAGTTGTGATATTCTGACAACAAGAGAGTAATTATGTCACTTGAGGGAGAGATTACCGCCCTGTTGTTGTAGAAGAGGATATCATTTTTCCAAGAGTACGGCTTGCCGGGAGTTGTTGATGCGAGCTTGCCAATTCTGATCATGTACGGGTCTGAACTTGCGAGCGCTCGGAGCTGATTCCATAAGTCAGATTGTTGCATAAATATAGCATTGAGAATTGGGCTATCCTGTCGGCGTGAGAGAGCATCGGCGGCCGCGTTTGAAGTTCCCGGCTTGTATGTGATATCATAATCATAGCCAATGAGTTTACTCATCCACTTTTGTTGCTCCGGAGTAATAATGCGTTGTTCGAGTATAAACCAAAGACTTTGTTGGTCAGTTTGAATCGTGAATCGTCGTCCCAAGAGATATGGTCGCCATGTCCTAATCACCACAATGACCGCGAGCATTTCCCGAGCATACGTGGACCATGCTTTCTTAGTGATTCCCAACGAACGACTCATAAAGGCGAGAGGTCGTCCATTTTGTGTGAGAATAACGCCTATGCCGTCACCCGAAGCGTCGGTTTGAATGACGAATTATGACGAGAAATCTGGAAGAGCCAATGTCGGTGTTTGAGACAAAGCATGTTTGAGTTCGGTGAAGGCTACTTCCGATGAACCATCCCATTCAAATTTTCCTTTTTTAATAAATTCGTCAAAGGTCTCGCAATTGTACCATAGTTTTTGACGAATTTTCTGTAGTACTCAGCGAGACCGAATAAGCTCCGTAACTCTGTTGTTGTCGTCGGAGAAGGCCACGTGGTAATGGCGGTAATCTTAGATTGATCCACTTTCACACCTGCGCCGGAGATAACGTGTCCCAAATACTCGAGTTCTGTCTTCCCGAACTCGCATTTTTTTAGCTTAACATATAGCTGGTGGGAGTGTAGTAGCTGAAGGACCGTGCGTAAGTGACGGAGGTAATCAGCTTCACAACGGCTGTACACAAGGATATCGTCAAAGAAAACAATAACAAATTTACGTAAGTGCTCTCGGAATACCATATTCATCAAGGCCTGCAATGTGGAGGGGGCGTTGCACAAGCCAAATGGCATAATGAGATATTCGTAATGGCCATTGTGTGTTTGAAAGGCAGTCTTGTGTATATCAGGAGGATGAACTCGAACCTGATGGTAGCCAGCGGTGAGGTTAAGTTTGGTGAAGATTTGGGCGCCATGGAGTTCGTCTAGCATATCATCGACTGTGGGGATTGGAAAACGATCTTTAATCGTGGCGTTGTTTAGAGCTCGGTAGTCGGTACAAAAACGCCATGAACCGTCTTTCTTTTTGACAAGCAAAACCGGCGACGAAAAAAGGCTTGAGCTAGGCTGGATGATACCAAAGGTCAGCATCTCTTGAACCTGTTTTTCAATTTCGTCCTTCTGAAAATACGCATAACGATATAGGCGCACATTGATCGGGTCAGATCCTTCCTTGAGAATGATTCGATGCTCAATTGAACGCGGCGGCGGTAAGGTTGAAGGGGTGCTTAACACGGCAGAGAACTCTTGGAGTAGCGGTTGTATGTGTGGTGGTACTGGTGAGGTGTCGTCGGACTGCTTTTGAATATGCAGAGCCAGAATCGTGTGGCTCTCCTGAGCAGCTTTAGCGAAGTCGTTTGGTAGTGTAGAAGAGATTGGAGAAGCCCTTAGCCCATGAATGCAACATTGTTGTCCGGCCTAGTGAAATTGAATGGATTGGGCTTTCCAATCACATATTGTTAGGCTTAGCATCTCTAGCCAATGGATCCCCAATACCAAGTCTAGTCCATTGAGAGCCACTACAAACATGTCAGTGGAGAATATGACGCCGGCGAGCTCCGGTAAGTGCTTGTAAGGAAAATCTCCGGTTCCTTCGTTGCGGTCGTTGTGTGGGGATCGTCGTCCTCGATTTCGCCTTCCCCTTCCATCAGTAATAGTTGGTTTGCGACAACGGTGGCCTAGCATGAAATGCTCGTCACAACTAAAGCATAATCCCAAACTACGCTTTTTCTTCAACTCGTCCCAGCTCAACCGTTTGGGCGTTTGTAGTTCCCTGGTTGTTGAAGACGGTGTTGTGTTCGGAGATGAGTCAGAACGTGGATTGGTGACCCTTGTCTCCCGATAATTACGGTTGGAATAAGATCCATATGTTGGTGATCGTTTGATGCATTGTAATTGTTCATCTTTTTGTTGTGCTAACCCGATAGCCTCTTTCAAGCTTCTTGGCCAGAACATACGAACACTATCAGCTATGGCGTCATGTAATCCTCCCATATAAGTCCCGATCAATGTTTTAACGGTGTGAGAGGAAGACACGTGGCGGCATCGGAGAGTTTGGAGTCGCTTACTCCGACGTCGGCTTGGAAAACGGCGGAGAGGTTGGCTAAAGTGGCAATGAGATTATACAATGTAAATAAAATCAAGTGATTAAAATTAACCACAATAAACAAATTCGCGGTTAGGAAAGTAAAATTTTAAAATACAAATCAACACGTGATGAGAAGCACAATGACGAATATAAAATTCTCACTTCTATGTATTAAAAACCCAAACATTCATCTTTAGTTTTATATTAAAACCCAAGGAGCCTTTGTGTTTCTGATTCTACCAGTTAGTTACTCTTCCTTTTCCTCTTCCCCATTTTGCGATTGGGTTTGTCTACTGAGAGGATGAGAGGATAAGTTAGGGTTTGTCGATTTCAAAACCGATTCGAGAATTTTTTGAAAAACATAAAATGCCATGTTTAAACTTAACAGCTCCGTTTAGCATCGTCTAGTTATTCCGTTAACTCACTTAATGGAGTAGTCAAACATAGTTAGGGACATATAAAAATAGTCAACGACAATTGGAGTTTTATATCGTCCTCTAAATTTGCAAGTTAGGTATTTTTGCCATTTTCTCCTTTAAAATATTACAAAGTCAACATTTATAATTAATTAAGAAATATCAACAACTGAAAGCTTGAGCTTCTGTTTGGTTACGCGGACTTATATATACCTATGAAGAATAGCCCTGTCCTGGTTTTATAGAACTGGCCCAATACTACTCGGCCCTGAAAAGCCTAATAATAATTCTCCGTTATTTAAAATGGTTGTGGGCCACAATTATATGTTTCCGGTCCCCGTACCCGTCTCAGTTCTACCTAGGTCGTGGCACCTTCGCAGTCTCACAAAAACCTCATCTTTTCATCAAACTCAAACACCATTGCCTCTGTTTTAACTTCACAGAAGAAACTGAGACGTGTCTTTGGTCATGAAAGCCGACTCTTTTAGCATCTTCAGATGTTATAATCTCAAAAAAATGCTTTATTACTCTGCAACTGTTGTTAAGACCTTCCTATGTCTATGTGGTTAGGTCTCTTCATTGTCAAAGGTCGGGGGGATTGGTTAAGCATTCTCAGAGGTCGACTCTACGGACGTATTGCTTACACAATGACTACGAATCAAGTGATGAGTCGGACCTAGATATTGGGTCTTCTCAGTCTCAGCAAATGGTAAGTTGGAGAGAAATTCTTTAAAGGGTTTTGTGATTTCCAAGACTTGTCAAGTTTGGTGAATTTGAGGTCTTTTTTTTTTGTTTCCTGTCTTGTTTTAGGTGGGTTCGACTCTTGATAACATTGATCAATGGAGATTCAAATTTACTACGCTTCTCGGGAACAAAGAAGACCAAGAAGTTCTGTCAAGTGAAAGAAAAGATCAGCGTGATTTTGACCATAGTTCAGCTATGGCAACCGGAATGGGATTACACAGGTACATTTTTATTATGTTACCAAGTGAAAATGATTTCTTGAGTTTGCAAACGTCATTATTCAAAGATCGTTGTCATTATAAGCAAAGCTCCTTTGCCAAATTATTGACCTGATCTTGATGATAAAGCAATGATTCCGCAATACAAAGAACCATTTGAGCTTGTTCATCCCAACCTTCTCAATATCTTAAACTACGGTACAAATTTTCATTTGTAAAAATTAGATATAATTAATTCAAATATCGATTTATAACCCATGCTTTACCTAGCAGATAATTGAAATTCCCCACTTTTCTTCCTAATTTTTCCCACCAAAATGGTTTCTCTTCTTCCTCGAGTCCAATTGCTTCTTCAACTCTCTTAACCTCCTTAACAATCTCGTAGACAAAATCGATTTCAGAGCTGCCAAATATAGTATACTTTAATCCATCAAACATCCTTCATATTTTGGAAGAAATTCAAATCGGAGATAGACTCTAAAAAGCAAGAAGAGCGTATAAAAATCAAGAAGAGAGTACCTCTTTTCTCCTAAAGACAAACCCATCTTTTCGGAGATAGACTCTAAGGCTTCTTTCCATTTTTTAATCTGATCTACACTAGAAGCTTCTGCGAGCCTCCAGAAGTTCTTACCAAACTCACTGTAACTTGTGGGTTTTCTAACGTCTTCTGCCTCCACCTTGTAGAAGATTGGAATGACTCGGAGCTTTCCTTGATCCGCAAGTTCCTTCATCTTCACCAACTCATCCATGCACCAGCTCGACTCTGGATACCTATATGACAATGATTATGATTCTTGAATCCTAGTCTTATGGGATTCACTGATAATCTAGTATACACTACTATACACATCTGAAGTAGACATTGAAAAACATGAAACAATAGTATACAAACCTAGTAGAGAACATTGCCAGTGCAATGCTCGATTCTTCGATTCTGAAAAAGAGATGTTTTAGGTCTTTGCCTCTCTGCTCGTATTTGTCTATGAAGAATTTAATCTCGTGCTTTTGGAAGGCATCACTGAGGTGGCTGACAAAGTTGTACCGCAGTTGCTCTCCCCGAAAATTCAAGAAGACTTGATGGACCTTACCCGGAGAGACGGCGATTCTTATCGGATATGAAACCGGCGACGTCGCCAAATTCGAGTTCGTTTCAGCGTCAGTGAATGAGCGACAAGACTTCGCGTCAAAACGTGGCGATGAGGAACTGTAATTTGTTGAAAACTTGGCGGCCATATCTAAAAAGACTGATATGATGTAGAAAATGAGAAAGCAGCCTATGATCATGTTTCTTAGACAGATATACGGTGGATTCACTACTTCCTCTGTAACAAATTTTCCCTTCTCTGTCTTTACCAAATCTTCTTTCACCTGTAAAGGAAATCGCATCCATCATTATCTTTACAAATATCCAACACATGTTAGTGATTATAAGATACACAATTATTCATAAAATCAACATAACAACAACTTATAAAAGACGAGTCAAAATCCATAAAAGACCTCTTGTTCTTTTTTTGTTTTGTTTTAAACATTCATTAGAATTCTCAAATCATCCACATGCTTATTTGGGCCCCAAGCAAAAGACAAAACTAATCAAGTTAAAGCCCAAATTACAAGTTTTAGCCCAAACAATAACAAAGAAGAACATGTGACCTTAACCGGTGTGAGATGAAAACGATAAGCCATTTATAATTGATGCGGAGAGTTATAAAATTTTTAAAGAAAGAATTATAAAATTTAACTTTTAATGAAGTAGCTATAAACAATTATAATATAATATATTATAATTATAAATTATTAACATAACATGCATATATATATATATTACATACATAGGTGATGAAAAATAGTAAAAAATTGATGCCTATATGCGTAAAATATTATGCTTTATATAATAAGATTTATACAATATTTTTTTTATATACATGGGTAAATAAATAAATAAATCATGTAGAAAAGAGAAATGCTATGTAAAAAAAACAGGAGAGAGGAGAGTAGAGACTGGAGAAGAAAGAGATCACTACAAGTAAAGCATATTGTGTTACTTATTTTATTTATTCACATTGGTTTTTCGAATGATCCAAACGAATTTGCATTGTTTATATAATTGTTAAGTATTTGAGAAGTACCTTTATAGAATAAACCTCATAAAAAGTAAACAATTACATCACATTGCCATTACATCTAAGAACAAATTAAAATATTTCATTAAGGGTAGTTTAGTCATTAATTATTATACGATTTTAAGATTTTCTTAAAAAAAAGATATATCTAGATTACGATTTAAATACTTCCTAAAAATCTTACAAACAAAATCGCAATCTACATCAAATCTCTTTTTTTTTTTTTGAAAAGTTGGATATTCTATTATTAATTTTTTTTATTATTGAAAAAGTCGGATTTGTTTAGATTTATTAACCCGTGCTGTAGCACGGGACAATTTCTAGTTGTTTGTTATAATTGATGTTTACTGTGATCAGTTGCAAATAATAAATTAAAACTAGGCTCTATCCATTTTAACAAAAATTAGGTTTTATCCCGCAGGTTATCCATTTTTTTTTGTTTTGAAATAACATAGTAAATTGAAGTAAAAGTATATCTATTACTTCTTTAAAAAATTTTTTAAAACTTGTTAAAAGTATAAGAGGAACTCGAGAAAGATAAATGGGCGACGGTTGAAGTTTTATATACAATAAGTCAATAACTAACGATTAGTACAACAGTTCAAAACAGACCTCCATGCGTTTGCCAGTTTCATCTTTTGAAGCAAAAGAGAGACCGGCCTTCTCTAGGATTTCAACCATATCATCAGGATTCACCTGCAAGAATTGTGTATGTGAATATCAAGAATTCCATTTGTTTTATCATATTAACTGGCGGATACAAAAAGATGTTGTTACAAATCCATACCTCATATCTATGGCGATGCCTCTCATCGACAAAGTTTTTGTTATCGTATCTGTAAGAAACGGTGTGAGAGAATCATGTTAAGTAATCTATAGCATTCATATGAAAACCAACGTAGTAAGTATAGAGATCAATGATTACTAACAGTTTTGCGGATTTTGCAGCAAGAATCTTCCCTTCCACTCCCCTATCACCAAAACCTCCAGGTACACGAATTCCATCTACACCCTAAAGAAGATACTAATCGAGATGGGCGAAAACACAACAAGGCTTCTCATATTTAAAGTTGTAAAATGGCAAACGTTTCAAACCTTTAGCAACTTCCAAGCAGCTTTATACGCTTCTGGATTCTGCTTAAAAGAAACAATAAAAGACATGACTCTAGCTTAAAATCTGTGAACAGGTAAAGGCATCATGTGTAATTATTATGCAACATCATTTTTACGGACCTCTTTCTCAGTTTCTTTTTCGAGATCACAGGCTGGAACCAAATCATTTACGAGCTTTTTGCGACAAGCCTCATAAGCATGCAAGGGAGCCTAAACAAGTTATCCAAAATGTGTGAACCGAAGCAAGGACAATATATTTTATCCAGACACTATCCCATGAGAGGTGATGCGTAAGTTCTACCTTCAAGACAGAGAGATAAGCATCGGAGAGGCCTGTATATTTCCCCACAGCAGCAGTTCTTACCTGTGAAATGATCTGATGCATTAAGAAAGAGATGTTCAGGTTACGGTTTCTAAGGAGTAATTGAAAGCTGAGACCCACCGGCACATGAAAATTGTCACATAATTCAGCTCTGGATGCCCATTCCTCTAGAGAAGGCTCTTTAAGAATGCTGCTCCATAAACAACAAAAGATCAGTTCCAATCCATTTAAGTCGCAAATCGAACAAGCCATATACCAAGAAAACAAAAGACAAAAGACAAAAAAAACAAATCAAGATATATTACATACCTAGCAAGATTGAGTACTTTTGAGATTGCCAGGTGAGCCTTCTGATCCTGATCAAGGAAATAGTTTATAATAACCAGCGTAGTGACTACAAATAGTTAAGAATGTTGTTTTCATGATTTATAATAACCAGCGTAGTGACTACAAATAGTTTTAGTTGAGAAAAGGTACCTTTAGCAACAAAGGAATATGCCAAATGTTGGGAACATCATAGAGAGTGAAGATATGCTTAAGCTGAAACAAGAACCATAAGCTGGTAAAATTAAGAGATTTCAAGTAAATTACATAACAACAAGGGACAAAAGACAGCATCTTTCAACATCTTACCGGGACATGGCAAGATTGAGCTAGTTTTTCTTTCACATGCTCTTCAAGTGCCTAATGAAGAACAAGGTTAAGACATTTTGTATCAGAACAAGAAGATAATACACCAAGAGATTGTAATTTCTAGATGAAACAGATTTAAAGTCCAGATGGAGATTCAAGCAAAAACCAACGTTTGTGCTCCAGCAAGCTAAGATATCGGGGGTCAAGCCCAAGTCTCGAAGCCTCCGGACACTATGCTGTGTCGACTTAGTTTTCTGAAAAAAAAAAACAAAACAAATGATGTAAATGTAGACATATAGTATCAAATGCTTCCGCCTGCTTCATTTCAAGAAAAAATACATACCCGTTCACCAAAAACATTAAGCACAGGCACGACGCTGAAGTGGACCAGACAGAAATTCCCTAGGCCTGAATCTCAACCACCAACCAAAGATGCAGTAGTTAATGTCATCATATCCATATATCCACACAGATTTTCTTTGCTATTGGGGTCAAATGGTGATGCTTACCTACACGGTAAGAGAATTGGCCAAGCGCCTCAATATAAGGATCAGATTCAATATCACCTGCAAAGATAAAGGATCTCCGTTTACACAGAAGAAGCAAAGCCAGGAAAGAAAACAAAAAGTCCATTTTTGTTGTTTTTTTTTTTTTTTTTTTGGTGTTGGTGTAACCTATAGTTCCCCCGAAGTCGATAACGCAAACATCAGCAGGAGCTTCCTCTCCATCAACAGGATTAATCGCAACTCTCTCGATCCAATCTTGAATTGCATCAGTGACATGAGGAAGATCAGTTCCAGGATCGGTATTTAGATAAGGATCTGAAAGATTGAGTGCTCCGTAAGAAAAAACATAATTTGAAATGACTCAAACAGAGAGACAAGAGGAGAGTAACAGACAAGTGAAAGTAGTAAAATACCGATTTTGATAGAAGTAACACGAAGACCACAGGCTTTAAGGAGAACAACAACACTAGTTGCAGTTACTCCTTTGCCTGATCCACTCATAACACCGCCTGTTACAAGCACGTACTTCATCTTCTTCTTTCTTCTGATTTTTAATCAAACTAATCTTGCACAGAAATCACCAACCAATCAGAGATCCAAAACACACAAGAGAAGGAAAGAAAGAGAGACAGAGCTGAGAGAGAGAGAGAGTAACCGGCGGTTGAATTTTCAGATGGGTCTACACGCGTATTTATAAATTTAAAAATGTATAAAAAGATGAAGTCAACATGCCGACAAGACAAAAACACGAAAAAGCCCATAGAAAGAGAAGATAATTACATCAAAATGCCATGGACGTAAAAGCCATCTACTAGCCATTCTAAGACTATCCTTAATGCTGGTTTCTCAAACGTTTTTTATAGACTTTTTTAGGTATATTTAATATTAAAAAAAAAAAATGATAGTTATTTTAGAACGTTTTTTATTTTAGAGTTGTAAGAAACGGTTTTTTACCAATTTAATATTAATAAATGGATAAGAAACCTATTAAGAGTTTTACCGTTAAAGATGCTTAACAATCATTAAAGAAAAAAAAAACTTTGAGCCGTATATTATTATTTATAATTGTATATAATAAAGATATTTGCTGACTCACTTCTCTTCTCTGCTTCCAGCTGCCTATACGGTATGACACTATACGGTATTTATCCTTTTTAGCTTCCATATACGCTCATTAGCTAACTAGTTTTATCTAATTAAATAATAGAATTTGGTCTAACTATGTCAGATTGTGGCTGAGTTTACTTACTACATGGTAACAAAAAATCATAGTTTTGTGGATATGATATCCATGACAAATTATGGTCATCCATTTGAAGATATGGAATTTGCATATTTTCATGGACATCTATGAGATATATAATAGATCGAATTTTGTATATATTCATGAACGTCCATGAATTTATATATACAAACATAATAAATTGTATTTCAAAGATAGAAAAAAAATTATACTGACAAGTGAAGAGATTAAAGATTCTCATATGAAAACAAAATGTTAAAAGAAATAAAGAAGGGGAAAATAGTTTAAAAAGATGATAAAAGAAAACAAAAAAAAAAACAATTCAATTTTCGCGTAGGAGGGACAGACTCTTGATAGGAAAGAAAATGGACAAAAAATGCGAAGAGAAACTGAGAAAGTATCAGTCAACGTGTGCCATTAAATTCTCTACTATTTTAATTCGGATCTTTAGTCCAACATAATATTGTTTTCAAAAAGTGGGGAATATTAAATGAGTTCCCGGAAAACACACAAGGAAAAAACAAATAATAATATACTAAGTACTAACAGGTTACGTTTTTAATCTAATATATTTCTAAAGATGAAAAAACCATTTTAATATGCTCTTTTTATAAAACTAATTTCTTTTTATTTCTATTTAAATAAAAATAACAAAATAATGATTTTATACTTAACGAGATCTAATTATTAACCAAATTGAATTATATAGTTTTAACCGTAAGTGATATCAACAATAACACGGTAGCTCATATGGTTTAGACTCTATATATGCGTAAGTCCAGAGTGAATCTCCTTTTTGCATATGACTGAGTATAACTAGATACAACTATAAACAACATCTTCACGAGAAATAATCCGTAACAAAATTAACACCAATCTTTTTTTTACAGTCATATTTTTTATTGTCCATACTAAAGCTTCCACTTCAGAATGTAGTTGAGAAAGACTTTGGCCCAGATTACAGATTTCCATAAGCGGCTCATTATTATTGGTCTTCGAACAATAGGGATGAACGGATCCAGATATCCTAAAATTTTAGGGTATCTATCATATTACTATCCAGATTTAGATATCTTGATATCATAATAAAATAATAAATATTTTAAATATTAATAAAAAATAAAATTATATATATTTGAATTTTTTTTGACATTATAATAATATTTTTTTTCAAAAAGTTATTTAATTTACAAATATATTTTAACATATTCGAAATGTTATTAATATAATAACTTTTTAAATATAAATTAAAGGATTTGGATTTCGGGGAGGGGCAGTGCAATTTCCAGCAGAAAATTTTTGAAGGTCGAAAACAAAAATAAATTTTTACTGACTAATCTGATCAAGCTGTTGTTCGGTGTGATACTCCAAATTTTATTGTATATTTATTGGACTTGTGAAATCCAATCCTATAAAATTGGTTTATCAATAGAGGACTCACAGATATATCCTAAAGTAGCGACAAATCTTTTGGATCAACTAAACTTTGTATCAGCTCCGGTTTTAGGTATCTATTGAACGCTTTTTGTTTTCCGTACCTCGTTCAATAAAATTCACCGACCTCATCTTAATGTCAATTAAATAAATCAAAAATTTATAAAAAAAAATTTGGATAGTATAATGAAAATTAGTAAGTAATTGCTTGAAGAAAATTCAAGCAACGACCCTTTCAAATCAAAATATCATGGATTTCACAGGTATCTTTTAAAATATCATATTTTCTTTTTTCTTATATAATACTACATAATATCACATATTTCTAACACGCGTATTAAAGAAAAACGTAATACTTACAAAAATGCTAGCAAATGTCTTTTTGAAAGTGTTTGCCCAAAATTATGACAGTTTAGTATATAAACATTTTTACATCTTTTTTTCTTCTTCTTTAACATCAAATACTGTATACAGTATTTTGTGGATTTTAAGTGAGATTTAAAATCATAATTTTGAATCTAACTCGACTTTTATCGGTTGTGTGTTTCGAGTTATGACATTGTCAAGATTATAAGAAAAACTGATAATAACGGGTATATTAACAGAAAGAGATTGATGAGAGAAAAACACATTAATGTTTTGGAGAGAATTGTTATTTACTCTTATATTTTCTATCTCTCCAATTCTCCGGCCATCTACTTAGGCAATTTTGAACCAATAGATTGAATTAATGCTGCCACTTGTTAGTTGTTACACGCATTTCATTCAGAAGTATTCATGGCTGAAACTACAAAAGCCCAGTTGTGTTACAGCATCTATCTTCAAAAACCTTGAAAGAAAGGTTCTTCTAATTCTTTTGTTAGAATTCGATCAATGAATGGTTCAAGGTAAGCTAAACTCGAGTAAATGAGCTGGAATAGGAGCTAGGGCCTCTTTGTTTCTTCGTCCAGATGGTTTATCTAGATGAAGATGGAAATAGATGTTTGTTTAGTATCAAAAATGAACATAATCCAGATAAACCATCTGGATGAATTTTAAAAATTTAGGCAAAAAATTGAAGTTCAGCTAACTAATCTGGATGGAAATGAATCTGTGAAAATAACAAATATCAAATTTATCTTTAACTAAATAAAACAATTACAACAATACCTAAGGTTTATTTCTCTTTCTCTCGCACTCTTCCTTCTTCACTCTCGTTCCTTTTTTTTTCTTTTATATTCCTTCGAATCGACGAAGGAAGAAGAAAGAAGAAGCAGTCTCTGAACCTTCTTCTTTTTGATCTGAAACTCGTTCTCATTTTCTCGATCTCTCTATATTTGAAAGACCCACGATTTTTGCATATCTCTCTTTACTCTCTCTATCTCTCTTCAAACCGTACGAAGTTCTTCGTCAAGGTAATTTCATCCGATTTCCTTCGTTTTTCTTGTTGATTTTTCCAGTTTTTGTCTCTAATTCGTCTTGATTTTGTGATTTTGTGTGTGTTTATTAAAATTCAATGTTGTTTGTTCTGTGTGGATTGAAATTAGGGTTTAGATTTTAGGGGAGTGGATGGATTGGATTGGATTGTGAATAAAGGTTGTCCAAATTGTAATATTCAATTCGATTTCTTACTCTATTTAAACGAGAACAGAGTCTGTGGCACTATACGCTTAATTAAACTTTGTGGTTTAATGAAAAAGAAAGCCTCGTAGTAATTATAAGAATTCGAGACATTACCGTTTCATTTGTTTATATTCATGACCAATACAATATATGAATGCACTTGTGACTACCTGCTTCATATCACGTGTGTCTTTCCCTTAAATCTCACCTCTTTTATCGAATAGCCATGATTAAGTTCTAATTACTTATGCTATGTGGGTGGATGAAGTGCTTAATCATTCTTTATCTGTCCAAATTATATATTGTTGTATGGAGAGGAAATAAAAGTAGAACAAGGTATATTATAGATTAATATATATATATATATATACTTAAACTTGCAGCTAAGTTTAGAGAATGAGAAAACACAAAAACAGCATATAAGAGATATAACAGCATATAAGTTATCTGTAGGTAGATAAGAAGCAAGAAACCAAAGGAGAAAGATAAACAATGACATCCATCCCTGGTACTGATGTGAGTATCATCCCCTCTAAACTCATATTTTACTGAATGTTTTTCTGAAAATTTAGATTTTTTTTTTACAAAAAAAATGTTTGTATCTATACCTAAAAATCTTGCATGGAGTGATGAGCAAACCCGTTTGTATCTTCAACTAAGAATTGAAGAGAAACTGAAAGGAAATATAAGAAAACAAATTGTGAATGATGCGGGAAGACAGTCAATTATAGACAAGTTCTACGAAGTATTTGGGGAAAGACATCCATGGAAAAAATTTGGGATCAAGTTTACTACTTGCAAGAAGCAGTATGAATCTTTCAAGAGATTGACTCACAACAGAACTGGGCTTGGTTATGATGCAACTGGGTTCATAGAAATGTCTGAGAACTGGTGGAACGAGCGGTGTAAGGTATATATGTGTTCATTACACTTGGTTTTACTATCATTTTGTTATCACTTGAAATTGTTATATATATATTTTTTTTGTTTATCATTGTTTGATTTCAGGAATGGCCTGGAGCTAGAAAAGTAAAAGAGAAACTAGTGGCAAACATGGATTTGATGGAAACAGTCTTTGGTACGATTTATATAAGTGGAGGTGAAGGTTGGACTGCTCAGCAAGGTGAAGAGCATTTAGACACAATGCATATGGATCATGATGATGCTGAATCAAGGCAAAATATCCCTCCTACTCAAGAAATTGATGTTGCAGCTGAATCAAGGTGAAGGATCCCTCCTACTCAAGAAACTGATGTTGCAGCTGAATCAAGGCAAAATATCCCTCCTACTCAAGAAACTGAGGTTGCAGCTGAATCAAGAAATGTTGGTCCCTCATCTTCCAGTAGGTCAAAAGCTAATAAAAAAAGATCAAGGGCTTTACAAGCAGGACAAGTTGTAGCAGATGTGATAAGGAATAGTATTGAGTCACGTGATAAGATTCTTTCCCATAAGAACCAACTAATAGAGAGCCACCCTGAATTTAGTTGTAGTCAGCTTCGAACTATGGAGGTTCTACACTCGCTACCTGCTATAAGGATATGGTCTCCCTTATACAAAGCAACATTAACCATCTCAAGCAAGATCCTGCCAATCGTCAAACGTTTCTATTTTATGAAGAGGATGAAAACAAGGTTATCTACTTGGAGTTTGCAACTGGTGAAAGCAGAGATGCATGAGGACCGTTTATGTTTTCAGTCGTTCATATGAACTCTAGTTTTTTATTTATGTTCTTGTTATTTTGTTTGTAAGAATTATTTTGTTTTATGAGAATTATCTTGTTTGATTCTTGTGTACTCATCATCTTCTCTAACTTCTCCATTCTTCATAGTCCTCTTCCTTTTCTTTTGTCCATCTACAGGTGTGGAACTAGCAGATATGAACAGCAAGGTACAATGATAATTTCACAATCACTTTGATCCATTAGTTGACATATTCTAACAAGATCAGATATGAACAGCAAGGTACCATAAATACTCTTGTTTTACTCTTGTCTACTCTCTATCTCTCTTATCTGTTTTAGAAAGCCTAACGATTATAAGATGATACTCAATATGAAATCCTTATGTGACTGAAGTTATGAGAATTAGAAGATGATGTTACAGAAATAAGAGAATAGTAAAACTTTAGATGATTGTTATCTAACTTAATTGGTTAAGTTAGTGTTAAGCTTGTATACAAGGAGAACACACACTGGATTAAGCTTTATTTCTTTATCTGTTTGTGTGAAACTGAAATTGTAGTGATATTGAAATTGTTTGCAGGATACATTTAGATTTTTAGTGGAAGATGATGACATGGATTTGGTATTAGATGAGGAGAAAAACATGTATGCTCTTATTAAAGAAACATATAGAATGATGGAAGTTAACATTGACAGAAAACTAGTGAGGTCAAATAGAGGTGGAGGCTGGCGTCGTGTGCAGCGGTTTATGTTTGACTCTAAGGTACAAATCTATGAAATTTTACGCATGAACCAGGCAACATTTAGGAGTTTATGTAGGATATTATCAAAAAAATATAAGCTAGAAGAATCTTTCAATGTTTACCTTGAAGAAAGTGTTGCAATGTTCATAGAAATGGTTGCACAAGATTTAACTATGCTGGTCATAGCTGAGCGATATCAACATTCACTTTAAGACAGTGAAAAGGAAGTTAGATGAGGTTTTAAGTTTTCTCTTGAAACTCGCAGCAGATATTGTGAAACCTATCAAGGATGAGTTTGCAAGTGCTAGTCATGTTCTAGTAGATAATCCACGGTATTGGCCTTATTTTAAGGACTGTATTGGTGTTATTGATGGCACTCATGTGCCAGTTCGACCACCATCTGGGAATGTCGAACCATTCAGAGGCAGAAAAGCAGAAGCAACTATGAATGTGTTAGCTATGTGTAATTTGAGTATGAGATTTATCTATGCTTATGTTGGAGTTCCCGGGAGAGCACATGACACAAAGGTCTTAATATATTGTGCTACACAAGAAGCTTCTTTTCCTCATCCTCCATCTGGAAAGTACTTCTTAGTCGACTCAAGTTACCCAACAAGATATGGTTATCTAGGCCCCCACCGTAAAACTAGATACCACCTAGATCAGTTCAATAGAGGAGGACCACCGACTAATAATAGGGAATTGTTTAACCGCAAGCATTCTAGTTTGAGATCGGTAATTGAGAGAACCTTTGGTGTATGGAAGGCTAAATGGAGGGTTTTAGACAGAAAACACCCCAAGTATGAGTTAAAGAAATGGGTCAAGATTGTGACAGCAACAATGGTTCTCCATAATTTTATTCGAGATTCAAAGCAAGAGGATTGTGATTTTGCATATTGGGAAACAATGGAAGCGTATGAACAACATGGTGATGAAAATGTTGAGTATGTTCCATATTTACCAACTGGTGATAGAATGATGGAGGCTACGCATGATTCTATCACTATAGAGATGGCGAGAGGAACAAGACTTCCATATTAATAGGTAATGTTCAATTCTTCTCTGAAATTGTGATTAGTTTGTGAAATTGTGTAGGCTGCAACAATTGGTAGTTTCTTCGCTTCCTGCTCAAAAAGTGATAGTCTATTATCCTGTCCTAATTGTCCAATATTAACAGGTATGTGATTTTAATTCTTGCCTACTGTTGTTACAGCTGCTGAGATATTGAATAATAATGGTTTTGCTGTTGAAAAAAGTAAGATCTATCATTGCATTGTTCTTTAACTCTTTGGCTTATGCAATTGCAATGAACAAACACTATCCTTATATTTTTTATGGTCAAGCTAGTTTACTGTGGGAACACATGGGGATCTAGGAAGAAGCTCCTGGTTAAGTAAAGTGTAGGAACGCTTAGTTTAGCCCATTCCTCTGCAGGAACGTTTAGCTTATCTCATTCTTCTGCTATGCTTCTTTGGTAGTTCTAAAAGCATTGGGTGAAACCTTCACATTAGGCTGTGTCTTTTGACTAGATATCTTTATACAATGGGTGTCATCTGGTGTTTTTTTTTGCCACTGTTTGTGTGAACTGAGGAAGCTAAATCTGTGGTTTTATTAACTTTGTAGATTGAGATCACACTTGGAAAGTCTGAGAAGTTTGATGAACTAATGGCTGCAGCCAGTGAAGAGAGAGTGATTGATGAGAAGATGAAGATGGAAGAGATAGCATTTGATGAAGTAAAGCAAGTCATTACGCTTGGACTGATGTGTACTGATAAGCCACCATTGAAGCAACCAAGCTTGACGCATATTTATGACTTGGTGGCTTCTTTGTACGAGTCTAGTTTAAGACATCATTGAGATAAGTGTTTAAGCTTTATTGGTTTGTTTTGATTTTCAGACAAATGTTAAGATATATTTGTGTTAGATGGCATTGTAAGGATTGAAAGACATATTTGTGTTTTTTTTTTCTTCTTTATGAAATTGAACATTCCTATGATTTCTTTCCAAGTCTTATATCTTCGTTTCCTTTCTCTATGCTTAATTAAAAAGACACTTTTATTTGTTTTATTTCGTTAATTTTTGGTTCACTTTTAAATGTTATCTTGGATTTTGTTCTCAGTACCATTGAACATTTTTATGTTAAGGATCATATGTGCTTGCTTAAATTACCTCTTGAATAAGTTGCAATGATATTTTATAAATATGTAAATAAATAAGTTTAAAAGATCAAGATTTTATAATATTTTAGTTGTAAATATATTTTAAATCAATTTATAAATGTCAAAAATAATAATTTGAAAAGTATTTAGTTGTAAATATATTTTAAATCAAAATTAAAATTAATATGATTAAAGTCAAGGTTAAAAATATGATTAGATTACAGTATGGGTATTTTAATCATTTTTTTATTAAAAACATTTAGATGGAAATGAATATTTACAAAAACTAAACAAACAAACAAATGTTCATTGGGATGAATTATTTAGATGAAAACTCAAATGGACAAACAAACAACATTTAAATGAACTATCTAAATGGAGTATTTGGATGAATTATTTGGATGAATTATTTGGATGGAAATAGTAGATGGAAAAACAAACAGGCCCCTAAGTGTCTGGAAACCTGAGAGAGTCGAGAGTCGGCTGAAGTCTCGAGACTCTCAACTCGACTCTGATACGACAAGAACAAAAGCAGAGAATCAAGAAGAAAACATTAGAACGCAAGAGGAAGAAGAAATTGCAAAGTTTTTAAAGACAAATTACATCAAACCCTCTAAACAGGATAGAGTCTCCACTTCTTCACTCTTCAACGTTAGCAGATCCCAAGCGCCTTAACCAGCTCACAATTTACCACAATAAGTCAACATTAGACCATGATTAATAACCACAATTAGATCTCTCAATTAACAATCAACACCTTGATCCAATTCTTGTTTCACACAGTAAACTACTATTACTTTGGATGTAACCAGTGAAATTGTTGAATCTTCATCCCCACTTGATCAATTTCAGAAGATCTAAACTTGATTTAAACTTTTACGCGAATACATTTTGTTAATATATCTGCAGGATTCTGATAAATATGACTCCTTTATTGATCAATCAAACGATTACACAGAAGAGATCAAGAGTACTACTCAAGATCTTGCTCCTCCTAACAGAATAACTAATTCTGTTCCCACTCGCTTTCTAATTGAAAAGCTGAGTCTCTAACACTTAAGAGTTGAGACTTCTCTATATTTATACTCTATACGCCAAGCTATACATTTATGTATGCTACTATACTTGCTGACTCACTTCTCTTCTCTTTTCCAGCTGCCTTCTCATTGGTCCAACGCTCAACCTTGCCCAGTTCAGCGTTTAATCTGTTCTTCAAAGTATACTCTCATTGGTCCAACGCTCAACCTTGCCCAGTTCAGCATTTAATCTGTTCTTCAAAGTATACTCTCATTGGTCTATCGTATTCCAGTACGTGTGAACCGTCATCACCTCTACTTCACCTGAAACAATAACATCTCTAATGAAGTGGAGCTTAACATCTAAGCTATATCATTACCCAATGATAATGCAAATGTGCTTAAAACGTTTTTGATCAAGAAAATTAGAACTTAGAATTTTGTAAACTGAATATGAATGTATGAATTGACTTTATCTTAGATGAATGATCTTACAACAAGTTATATACACAATAAGAGAAACAAGTATTAAATTTGCAGAATATATGATTTGAGGAACAGAGAGATATGACGTCATTATAGGAGGATAGTAAAGAATGCATATACCCTGACACTAAAGACAAAGCAATGCTCATTATTAACTGTATCACATCTAGAAATGGCTGAAGATACTGTATACTGAAGGACTAATTATATGCTATGGCTGTTTCCATGAGAATTCTTCAATTGGTAGAGTTGTAAGACAAATTTGATGTCATCGATTGTGAGTCGTCATTGGATTGTGGATTCTTGGAACTAGGTTAGAAGCCATTGTGAAGCTAGTGATGGTTCTCGAGGGGCGATGGCTGCTCTGAGATAATTTGGTCAACCAGTTTGAGGATCTGCATTGAAGTGCGTTTGCCATTTGACTGGATTTGGTAGGTTCTTTCTCGCCATAACTCGTAAATGGAGGAGTGCCATACTCAGAGTTTTTAACTCTAAAAAGTTACTGTAAATGCACAACAAATCGCAACATAAACTTGTTGTAACGATACAAAAATGCAACAATAGAGGTAAGCTAAAACAAACTGTATACTATATGATTTCTGATTTCAACCATTTAATTTTAAAATATCAAATTATATATTTAGTGAATATTTTTTTTATTACTATTATTGAATTAAGTTTTTTTAATATCAAATTATGATGAAAATTGCAATGTTTTTATGAAAGAAAACATTAAATGAAAGAAAAGGGGGTCCCATAGTTTTTTTGGATTATCGAAGCCTTGCAGGTCCCATAGGTACTACGTACGCCACGTGGGGGAGAAGAATGACGTGGAATGGGAAGAGCATCTGGGAAGAAGATGATGAAATTCCTCCACGTGGAGAGCAACTGCGTTATGTTAAACACTTTTAGGTATTTAAATAACAACGCATGTGCTTAATTTCACAGGTACCTCCGAACGATGACAATCTTCTCTCCCACTCAAGCGCATCAAGTGTTCTTAAACTACCGGGGAGAGCAACTGCGTTACAGCTTCGTGAGCCACCTCGTTGATGCCTTCGAAAGGAATGAGATCAATTTCTTCGTAGACAAATACGAACAGAGAGGCAAAGACCTCAAAAATATCTTTCTTAGGATCCAAGAGTCGAGGATCGCGCTGGCCATCTTCTCTACCAGGTTTGTACTATATTCTTTCACATTATCCAGATGATTCAAGAATCGTAATCATTCTCGTCTTAATTTCAGATACACCGAGTCGAGCTGGTGTTTGGATGAGTTGGTGAAGATGAAGAAACTTGCCGATAAAGGAAACCTCCAAATCATTCCAATCTTCTACAAGGTGAACGTAGAAGACGTTAGAAAACAGACAGGTGAGTTTGGTGATAACTTCTGGAAGCTCGCAAAGGTTTCTAGTGGAAATCAGATCAAGAAATGGAAAGAAGCCTTGGAATGTATCTCCAACAAGATGGGTTTGTCTTTGGGAGACAAGAAGTACTTTCCTAAATCTTCTTCTACTTCTTCTTGTATGAAATAAGGTATACTTTTTTTGGCAGCTCTGAAGCCGATTTTGTCAAGGATGTTGTTAAGGCGGTTCAGAGTGTTGTAGCAGCAATTGGACTTGAGGAAGAAGAGAATCATTTTAGGAAAAAGAAGAGAAAGCAAATGTGAACTTCCCGATTTCAAGAGAAGCAGAACAAAAGAAGTTGTGACGTAAGATAATATTTTACAATTTGTATGAGTGATATGTCACTCAGACTCTCTTTTCTAGTTTTTTTATTATTATTGAAGGTACTTTTTCTCTATATTTTACTGATTAATTTTCAACAAATTCAGATTAATCAACTAATTAAGGTCTTATATCACCATTCTCTTGTTTACCCTGTATCAATCTTTCCCTCCAATACACATCCACAAACATATATTTGACAACAAATCGTAACTATTGGCTCCTGCTAAAATCGAGTGTGAAATGGTTTGTTACAAAATTCCTAATTTTCTTTTTTCAAGTATGTATATTCACCTTTTTAAGGAGAACACCAACACTAGTTGCAGTTACTCTGCCTGATCCACTCACAACACCGCCTGTAACAAGCACGTGCTTCATCATCTTCTTTCTTCTGATTTTTAATCAACTAATCTTGCACAGAAATCACCAACAAAAAGAAAAACCAAATCAGTGAAGGAGAAAATCGCAGAATTTATTCAGTTTCGTAGTCAACAATACGAAAATCAGAGAATCAGAAAGTAATCATCTGTATCAATCCCTGAACGCAGAAAATCAGAGACCCAAAGCACACAAGAGGTAGAGAGAAGAGAGAGTAACCGGCGGTTGAGTTTTCCGATGGATCTGGCAGCGTAACCCTCTCCACCTACTCGGTTGAGCTTTTTCTTTTCTCCAGCAAAAAAAATATAAGGTTTGAAGTTTTATACTGCCTCTTCGTTTTTCAGCTTAGTTTAATGAAAGTACAGTACACGCGTGCCAAAGCTACTTTGTCCCTCTCTCTCTATCTTTGACTTATGTTATTAATTATTAATTTTTAATTGATCGATTTACAAAAATTGGGCATATTATATATATTTTACTGATAAGAAAAACAAATCACGTTTTACTATTTTACTAGGAGCGGTGTTGTAACAATTAATTACAAATTCGGATGGGAAAAGCTTTTATAACAGATTCTATATATATTCCGTTTTAATTAATATGTTTTGAAGTCAACAATTTGTTATTATTAAAAACCTATAAGCTTTTCAAATACTTAAAGAGAGATTAAATCTCCTTAATCGCAGAAGATGTGACCAAAATAAAAAGAAATTTTCTGGTTCTACTGCATCTAGTAGATTCGATTCGAGCAAGAAAAATATATAGGTGTGCTTATTAAATTAATATTGTTTTAGTTAATACAATAATATAATAAATTTAAAAAAACAGAGATAATTTAAATATTATATTTTGATATATTTTTTGTCAATATTTTGATTTTGATAAAAACATGTCTAATTATTAATAAAAATTTTAAATATTTTTAAAAATTAAACATAATTTTATAAAAATTAAATAATATTAAAAATATTAATGTTATATTTAGGGGTGTCAAATTGGGTAAACCAAATCAAACCAACCCATAACTCAATAAATTGAAACTTAAATGGTTTTTGAGTTGACCCAACTCATTTGTTAATGAATTGATCCATAAAAATAAAATAATTAATAAATTAATAATTTAATTACAATAAATATAAAAATAATTAATAACTATCATCATCATCATGATCATGATCATCACCATCATCACGATCATCTAATATTTTCTCTATTTATATCTTTCTAATATCATGATCATCATCATCATCATCATTCATCAATCATGCACATTTGAGTAGTATAAATTCGGTTGATAGATATAGCAAACAAGTTGGTGTGGAAGATTCAAAAGCTCTAAATATTATTTACAATCTACTATACAATGTCTCGTACAATGCATAGCTTAACAAATTTAGTATCTATACATGATTACAAACAACAATTACTAAATAATATATAAAAGGTCTAAAGACACCAAAACAATTCATCTTTTAAAGATTTATAATCAAATAATTTTAGCTTCCAAACTATAAACGGTAGGCAACAAAAAAAAAAATCAGTGTTTAAAAAGCGATTTACGCAGTCGCCTAAGCGCTAGGTGGTCATGCGACACTTACGCAACAGTCTAGACCGTTGAGATTATTTTCTAAGTGTTGGAATTAGACGTTTGTGTTATTAAACAGATTTAAACAGTTTTAAGTGATCTTAAGGAGTCTTAGGCGGTCCTACAAAATCGTTAATCAATTATCATAGAATTTTTATTTCAGTGTATTTTTCTAATTTTAACTACATAGATTTAAATTTATAAGTTTTAATTCTATATACATGGTTATAAAATGTTCACAAACGTTAAATAAATAAAAAATTTGTAAATAAATTTTATTTTAAAAAGGGTAGTGTTTTTAATATAAATTAAATAAATGTTTTTGTCTAATTCTTATTTACGATTTAATAATTTTAATTTTCTAATGGATTTTTTTTATTTATAATATTTAATGTTATAAATGTCGAACCACCTAAAATCGCCTATAACCCGATTTATCTCTTATGAAGTATCAAATAGATGAGTAAGCTAATTTTTGTTGGTATATTCTACAGTTGTTTTTTTTATTATTTTTATTTTTATTCTACAGTTTTTTTGTTAGCCAACGACTCATAAGAACATAAGAAAATACGATTTCGGACGAAACCGGCTTGTTTTCTTATGGTCCATTTCTCACTCTTTAAATGCTCTTCCATTTACTCTTCAGTTCCAAAGCCAGATATCTTCTTGTGCAACATTGTTTATTATGAAGTTTTTTTTTATTAATTAGGATGTTGGTTATCTTTATGGCTCAATTTTCCCTGCTGCTATGAGTTCTCTAACATTTGATTGAACCATATTTGACAATGAGGGAAATAACAACGCTAATAAATATTACTATCATTTGGATTTGCATATGAATCTGATTTTTTTTTTATGTTGAGTAAAATAATTTTATTCTAATGATATTTACAGAAGAAAAACCGATGAAGACCAAGGACTCATCATAAGAACTAAAATTTAAGCACTGAACCATAACACTGAGCATTCCTAAAGAACCAGGTAAACGTCATAACTGCACCAAAAGACAAGAGTCTCGAGAAGGACCAAAACCCTACTAAAAAAAATTATAACAAAAAAAGGATGGATTTTTAAAAAAAATTATAGAAATCCTACTAAAAAGCACCTTTATATAAATTCACATTTAGGTCAGCCTTACAAAAAAGTACTTCTTGAAATCGGAATATTCTTCATATGGATAATTGCAATTCTTGATATTTCTCCTTTATTTTCCCACCATGGTTTTCTTCTTCCTCAGTCCAATTGCCTCTATAGCTCTCTGCACTTCCTTAACAATCTCCTTGACAAAATCAGCTTCAGAACTGCCAAAAATAATATACCTTAATCCATCAAACATATATACTTCATATTTCGAAGGAAAAATTTGGTAATCAACAATAAAGAAGCATAAGCAAGTGGCTACATAAGAGTTACAGAAACCAGATACTGAGAAAGCACGAAGCTTTTCAAATGCTTAAGAGAGATTAAATCTCCTTAATCGCAGAAGCAGAGTATGTGACCAAAATAAAACGAAATTTAATATTTTTATTGGTTCAAATTATTAATCAAATAAGAAGGATTTGGAGAAAAAGCTCTTACATTTTCATCTGTATCAATCCCAGAACGCAGAAGATGAGAGACCCAAAACACACAAGAGAAGGAAAGAGAGAGAGAGTAACTAGCGAGATTTCCGACGGGTCTTATGACTGTAATTCACACGCGTATTTATATTTGAGGCAAAGATTAATACATTTATTAAACCATTTGATATGAATGACGTGTAATTTTACTAGTGGCCATATGAGACTGCGTGTCTTTCCCAACGATTGTGGCTGGCTATGTGGTAATTTTATATTTTAGTGGTTCTAATACAAGGTTAAGTAAATAACAACGTTTTTAAAAATAACTATGCATTAAAATGTAATAGATAGTTTATTCATATGTTGTAATGATGTCGATTTAAATCTGTTAGGAATGTATTAATGTGTTATAAACTTTAGATTTTACATTATAATTAAGATTAAAACTAACCACGCAATGTCATGGCCTACCTTGGAATATAATAAAATTTTAAAATATATAAAAAGATGATGTCCAACAAGTCGACCATGGAGCAAACTACGGAACCATTTTCAATTCCATTCCACATTTTGAATATTCGTCTCTCTTTTTTATTATTATCCCCAACTATTAGATAAGCGCACACCGTGTGATATCAAAAAATATAAAAGAACTCAAAACTAAATAGGCAAATACGTTCTTCCATTTGTCGTGCATGATCTAATACCTATATCGTGATTTTGTATTTTCTTATTATATAGAACTAGATATTAGTCATATACTAATTTTATACTTTAGTACTGAATTATTAGTTTTCAAAAAAATAAATTAAATTTCTCTCATTACTTATAAACGAAAATTTAAAATTACTATTTTTTAAAAATTACTAAGCAATAAAAATTGAAAAACTAAGATTTGATATCTAATTATACCATATTATTATTTTCAGTTATTATTTTTGTAAGATTTTTTTAAGATTTAAAATTATGATTCTTTTATTATTATTTTGTTTAATCTTATTTTGAAATTATTTTGAATTATTATATTATACATATTATTAATAAAAATATAAAACGAAAGTGAAGGAGAGAGAGTATTAATAAAAATATAAAACCAAAGTGAAGGAGAGAGAGAGAGTAACCGGCGGTGTCTTCCAATGGGTCCCAGCTTGATTATAATTTAATTGATATTTGAGTTATATAAACTTTGAGCAGTATATTACTGTATTATTTATATAATTGTATATAATAAAAGTACTTGCTGACCTTTTTTTTTTTTTTTGGTCGGCAGTACTTGCTGACTCAACTTGTCTTATCTGTTTCCAGCCGCCGGTATATGACACTATACAGTAGTTATCCTTTTTAGTTTCCATATACACTCATTAGCTAACTAGTTTTATCTAATTAAATAATGGAATTTGGTCTGACTATGTCAGATTGTGGCTGAGTTTACCTACTATATGGTAACAAAAAATCATAGTTTTGTGGATATCCATGCAAAATTATGGTCATCCATTTGAAGATATGGAATTTGCATATTTTCATGGACATCTATGAGATATATAATAGATCGAATTTTGTATATATTCATGAACGTCCATGAATTTATATATACAAACATAATACATTGTATTTCAAATATAGAAAAAAAAAAATATAATGAGAAGTGAAGAGATGAAAGATTCTCATATGAAAACAACATGTTAAAAAAAATAAAGAAGGGGAGAATAGTTTAAAAAGATGATAAAAGAAAAGGAAAACAAAAAAACAATTCAATTTTCTGCGTAGGGGAGACAAATCTGTAATATAAAGGGTTAATAATGGACAAAAATGCGAAGAGAAAGTATCAAATCCACAAACAGATTAATCAATGTGTTAATGATGGACAAAAAATGCGAAGAGAAAGTATCAAATCCACAAACAGATTAATCAATGTGTGCCATTAAATTCTCTACTATTTTAATTGGACCTTTAAACTTCAAGTCCAAAATAATGCTTCCTATGTTTCACAATATAAGAAGTTTTAACAATTTTTTTTTTGTTTCATATTAATTGATATTTTCACTTATCAAGATAAAAATTAACACATTTTACCTTTTTTATCCATAGTCAAAAGCTCAATTCAATATGAGTATTTAATGTATTTTTTAAATTTAAAATAGAACATGGAGTTAATATAGGTATTTTATGTGCTTCCTAAATTATTGTGCAAAAATCTTAAACTTCTTATAATTTGAAACAGAGGGAGTATTCTTTTAAAAAAATGGGGAGTATTAAATGAGTTCCCGGAAAACACACAAGGACAAAACACATAATAATATACTACTCCCTCCGTTTCATAATATAAGAGATTTTAGCCAAAAAAAATTGTTTCAAAATATAAGAGTTTTACATTTAAATACATTATTTATCTTTTTACACCCATTTTACCTTTTTATTTAAATAAGAGACATGGGACTATTTTGTATTCTATAGTCTATTGATTAATATTTATTAAGGTTAAATTAGAGATTTTACTTGTTTTATTAAATATTGTGCAAAAAGTTAAAAGCTCTTATATTGTGAAACAGAGGGAGTAAGTACTAACGGGTTACGTTCTTAATCTCATATATTTCATAAAAAAAAACCATTTTCATATGCTCTTTTTATAAAACTAATTTCTTTTTATTTCTTTTTAAATAAAATAACAAAATATCGATTTTATCCTTAATGAGATCTAATTATTAATCAAATTGGATTATACAGTTTTAACCGTAAGTGATATCAACAATTACATGGTAGCTCATATGGTTTAGATTTTATCCGTACATCCAGGGTGAATCTCCTTTCCAGATCGAAATAGCCCGTAACAAAATTAACATAAGTCTTTTTTTTTTTCTACAATTAGATTTTTTATTGTCTAGCTTCCACTTCAAAATGTAGTGGAGAAAGACTTTAGCCCAGATTACAGATTTCCATAAGCGGCTCTTTATTATTGGTCTTCGAACAATAAGGATGAACAGATCAGGATATCTTAGAATTTTAAGGTATCCGACATATTACTAACTAGATCCGGATGTCTTGATATTATAATAAAATATTAATAAAAATAAAATTATATATATTTGATTTTTTTTATATTATAATTATATATATATATTTTAAAATTATTTAATTTACAAATATATTTTAATATATTCAAAATTTTATTAGCATAATAATTTTTTATATAAATTAAAGAATTCGGATCCAGATCCGGATTCGTTTCGTCCGGATATATGCGGATCGGATCCCATATATTTTTTCACCTCTATCGGACAATACCATTCGATTCCTGAAAAATGCTCATGTTCTTTCCATGAACCATCAATAAAACAACGATAACTTATAAAACCTCTCTTCTCTAATAACCTCCCCTTGTGCTTAATTGAAGGATTTTCTTTGGGTCTTTATCCAAATTATCAAAAAAAATTATTATTTCGAATTTTCTAAATTTACCAAAAAATTATATGAACGTCTTTTGGTAATTGCTAAAAAAATAATGTAGCTATGAAAATAGCTGAGGTAGCTAGAAACAAAGGTGGTCCATATGAATTTGAGACAAAAAAGATATAGTTGATTTTTTTCATCCGTCCCACATCTAACACACGGTAAATCATATTTAGTACCTTTATTCTTTTGATTTACTGCAAATGATATATATCCGCTAAAGATTTGCCATACAAAATAGCATAATTTGAGAGGGAAGGGGGGAGTGCAATTTCTAGCAGAAAAGTTTTAATGGTCAAAAATCAGATTCAAAAATAAAATCTTTCTGAGTAATCTGATCAAGCAGTTGTTCGGTGTAATACTCCAATTTTACTGCATATTTACTGGACTTTTGAAATACCATCCTATAAAAATTAGTTTATCAATAGAGGACTGACAGATATAACCCCAAATTAACGACAAATGTTTAGGATCAATTAAACTTTTATCAGCACCGGTTTTGGTATCTATTGAACGCTTTTTGTGTTCCGTACCCCATTCAATAAAATTTGCCGACCTCATCTTATTGTCAGTTAAATAAATCAAAAATTTATATTTTTTTTGGATAGTATAATGAAAATTAGTAAGTAATTGCTTGAAAGAAAATTCCGGCAACGACCATTTCACATCAAAATATCATGGATTTCACATGTATCTTTTAAAATATCATATTTTCTTTTTTTTTTTCTAATAGAACACTACATAATATCACATATTTCTAACACGTGTGTTAAAGAAAAACGTAATATTTACAAAAAATGCCAGCAAATGTCTTTTTGGAAATATTTCCCAAAATTATGACAGTTTAGTACATAAACATTTTTACATCTTCTTTTTCTTTAACATCAAATACTGTATACAGTATATTTGTGGATTTTAAGTGAGATTTAAAATCATAATTTTGAATCTAACTGGACTTTTATCGGTTGTGTGCTCTGGCTCCGAGTTATGACATTGTCAAGATTAACAGAAAGAGATTTGATGAAAGAAAAACACAATAATGTTTTGGAGAGAATTGTTATTTACTAATTACTCTTATATTTTCTATTCTCCAGTTCCCCGGGCAATTTTGAACCAATTGAATGCTGGAACTTGTTACACGCATTTCATTCAGAAGTATTAATGGGCTGAAACTACAAAAACCCAGTTGTGTTACAGCAGCTATCTTCAAAGACCTTGAAAGAAAGGTTCTTCTAATTCTTTTGTTAGAATTCGATCAATGAATGGTTCAAAGTGAATGAGCTGGAATAAGAGCTAAGTGTCTGGAAACCTCTGAGAGAGTCAAGAGTCGGCTGAAGTCTCGAGACTCTCAACTCGACTCTGATACAAATTTTAGTCCGGTCCGGCGTGATCAAACCTACGTCTCGACCAGATTCAGTACAGCAATTCAAAATAATGGAATGTGTTTTCACAGCTCGTACAACAAGAACAAAAGCAGAGAATCAAGAAGAAAACATTAGAATGCAAGAGGAAGAAGAAATTGCAAAGTATTTAAAGGCAAAACAGGAATTACTCAAACCCTCTAAACAAGATAGAGTTTTCGCTTCTTCACTCTTCAACGTTAGCAGATCCCAAGCTCCTTAACCAGCTCACAATTGACCACAATAAGTCAACATTAGACCATGATTAATAACCACAATTAGATCTTTTAATTAACAATCAACACTTTGATCCAATTCTTGTTTCACACAGTAAACTACTATTACTTTGGATTTAACCACTGAAATAGTTGAATCTTCATCCCCACTTGACCAACTTCAGAAGATCTAAACTTGATATAAACTTTTACGCGAATACATTTTGTTAATAAATCTGCAGGATTCTGATAAAAATGATTCCTTTATTGATCAATCAAACGATTACACAGAAGAGATCAAGAGTACTACTCAAGATCTTGCTCCTCCTAACAGAATCACTGACTCTGTTCCCACTCCCTTTCTAATTGAAAAGCTGAGTCTCTAACACTTGAGACTTCTCTGTATTTATACTCTATACGCCAAGCTATACATTTATGATATGCTACTATACTTGCTGACTCACTTCTCTTCTCTTTTCCAGCTGCCTTCTCATTGGTCCAACGATCAACCTTGTCCAGCTCAGCATTTACTCTGTTCTTCTTCCTAAAGTATACTCTCATTGGTCTATCAGATTCCAGGACGTGTGAACCTGAACCGTCATCACCTCTACTTCACCTGAAACAATAACATCTATGCTAGATCAGCTAAAACAAAATGTAGAATAGAGGTCAGCTAAAACAAAATGTAACAATATGAAAAATGCAACAATAGAGGTCAGCTAAAACAAAATGTATACTATATGATTTCAACCATTAAAAATATCAAATTATATATTTAGTGAATATTTTTTTATTACTATTATTGAATTAAATTTTTAAAATTAGGAAGGGTAAAAATGAAATGATGAAAATTGCAATGCTATTAAAGGGTAAATTAAGAAGGATTGTTCTTTACTATTATAATATTTAAATTAAGAAGGAAGGAAATATAATTGCAGTGCTATAAAAGGATAAGTGTGCGAGTGATGTTGGAAATTTGATAGTGAGTGACATCAGGTGAAAGTCTTTATGCGGAAAAGTCTTTATCGACGCATCATCATATATGACCAAAGTGTAGTTAAGCATAAAGGAATGACTAAAGGCGACAAACAAAAGTAGTAGAAAAATATTCACTTTTTAGGATTTCACAAGCATAAAGGAATGACTAAAGGCGACAAACAAAAGTAGTAGAAAAATATTCACTTTTTAGGATTTCACAAAGACACCACTAAACCAAATAGTTTCATATCCAAACAGAGGCTCAAAAGATTAGTCATCTTTTTGATTACCGTTGGATCTCAAGTTGGATGTCGTCAGTGAATATACATACTTGAAAAAAGAAAATTAGGAATTTTGTAACAAACTATTTCACACTCGATTTTAGCAGGAGCCAATAGTTGTGATTTTTTGTCAAATATATGTTTGTGGATATGTATTCGAGAGAAAGACTGATACAGGGCAAACAAGAGAATGGTGATATAAGACCTTAATTATTTGATTAATCTGAATTTGTTGAAAATTAATCAGCAAAATATAGAGAAAAAGTACCTTCAATAAAAAACACAACTAGAAAAGAGAGTCTATATCCATACAAATTGCAGAATATTATCTTACGTCACAACTTTTTTGTTCTGCTTCTCTTGAAATCGGTAAGCTCACATTTGCAATCCTTTCTCTTCTTTTTCCTAAAATGATTCTCTTCTTCCTCAAGTCCAATTGCTGCTACAACACTCTGAACCGCCTTAACAACTTCCTTGACAAAATCGGCTTCAGAGCTGCCAAAAAAAAGTATACCTTATTTCGTACAAGAAGAAGAAGAAGTAGATTTAGTAAATGTGAATGGAAAGTACTTCTTGTCTCCCAATGACAAACCCATCTTGTTGGAGATACATTCCAAGGCTTCTTTCCATTTCTTGATCTGATTTCCACTAGAAACCTTTGCGAGCTTCCAGAAGTTATCACCAAACTCACTTGTCTGTTTTCTAACGTCTTCTACGTTCACCTTGTAGAAGATTGGAATGATTTGGAGGTTTCCTTTATCGGCAAGTTTCTTCATCTTCACCAACTCATCCAAACACCAGCTCGACTCGGTGTATCTGAAATTAAGACGAGAATGATTACGATTCTTGAATCATCTGGATAATGTGAAAGAATATAGTACAAACCTGGTAGAGAAGATGGCCAGCGCGATCCTCGACTCTTGGATCCTAAGAAAGATATTTTTGAGGTCTTTGCCTCTCTGTTCGTATTTGTCTACGAAGAAATTGATCTCATTCCTTTCGAAGGCATCAACGAGGTGGCTCACGAAGCTGTAACGCAGTTGCTCTCCCCGGTAGTTCAAGAACACTTGATGCGCTTGAGTGGGAGAGAAGTTTGTCATCGTTCGGAGGTACCTGTGAAATTAAGCACATAGGTTGTTATTTAAATACCAAAAAGCAAAAAGTGTTTAACGTGACGTTAGCCAAAATAGGGCCACATATTATATGAAAGCGAAATATGGAAGAGAAATATAAAAATAAGGCCAAAATAGGTTACTACGTCAGCAAATCCAACTTCAATTGCTTTCTCAAGTCTCACCCATGTAATTTGCAAAACTTTTGTAAATTTATATAGGAAAAACGGTCGACAGTCACCCAGTAGCAAAATAACTAGACATATACCACCTGAAAAAATTAGATCGGTCTAATAGCACATAAACAAAAATATTTGGTCTGATTATATCCGAAAACGAAACTATTTGGTCCGTTACCACCAATTGCGTTCAGTACGTTCTGATCCTTTTAATTAGCGTTTTAAAATCCGGTTTATTAAAACCAAATCTGGTTTATTAAAACTAAATCCGGTTTTAATCTTCTTTTTAACCACTTAGAAGAACAAAATCTCAACTTTTCAGTGAAACAATATTTGATTTGAATCAAACTGGTAAATTTTAAAGCTTTATGCAAATTGAATAACAAACAAACGAGTTGATAAGGAATCGAGATCTCTAATACAAAGTAGAATAAAGCGAGAAAGAAACTCAATTTCTTCAAGCAAGTAATCGATTTTTCATAACAGAGACAAAAAAAAAAAAAAGATAACGAGACGATCTTCAAAAGCAATTCGATTTAAATCTCTCTCTCTTCTTGTGTGTTTTTTTTTTTATATTCTTCAATACATTTTTTTTTTTTTTTTTTTTTTTTTTTTGTTTTTTGGGTTTTTTGGAATTTAGTTTTTTTTTTTTAATTGGTTAAAAAGAAGATTAAAACCAGATTTAGTTATAATAAACCAGATTTGGTTTTAATAAACTGAATTTTAAAACGCTAATTAAAAGGATCAGAACGCACTGAACGCAATGGGTGGTAACGAACCTGCGCCTGATTATTTTGCCACTGGATGGTTGTGGACCGTCTTTCCATTTATTTAATAATTGTTTTTAGTTTTTTTGTTTTATAACATTTTAGTTTTTTGTTTTCTAACATTTTGTTTTAGTAAACTAAATGCGGAGAAGGTCGTTGCAAGACTAACAATTGGCGTTCGCAGATAAAGTGTTCCCGATAATCATGTCGATTTGTAGGATCAAGACTATCGCAGGTTACAATGTCGACGAGTGAAATCTTGCGTTCTTTTCTTTCCAAATACAGTAACATAATGTGTGGCAAACACTTGTTCAAGCATAGGCGTTGCAAGATTGAACGAACCACGAAACCAAACTAAAAGGAAGTCCCCTGATCTGAATTGTATGGCTGGATCAATTCCTAATATGTAGAGGTTCGCTGACTAGATGCTCAAACTGTTGGAGCACTTGAGAAAAATGTGGTCACAACTCTCTTTAGTGGCATTTGCTGAATTGCATTGCCATATCATGCTGCGAAGTATAGAGCTCGAAATCTAACAACAATAATCCCATTTTAAGGTTCGAGCTCCTTTCTCTCTCTATCTTTAAAGACTTATGTTATTAATTATTATTTTTGAATTGATCGATTTACTAAAATTGTGCATACTCTATATTTTACAAATTCGAATGGGAAAAGACTTGCCGCACGTTCACTTTTAATAAGGTTAGTCACTTTTAACACTCTCGTTTTTTTTTTTATTGGTAGATTACAAATGCTTGTTAATAATAAATAATATGTAGGATGTAGGCAGAATGTAGGCATAACACACATTAGATTTTCCAAAAAGAAAACATACACGTTATATTCACAATTAAAAAAAAATAATAGTCAGAGTGATTATAATGATTGTCTAATAGTATATAGTGCGCATACTATATATTTTACTGATAAGAAAAACCAATTACGTTTTATTATTTTACTAGGTTCGGTATTCGAACAATTAATTACAAATTCGGATGGGAAAAGCTTCTATAACAGATTCTATTAATTCATTTTTAATTAATATTTTTTGAAGTCAACAATTTGTTATTATTAAAAACCTATAAGCTTTTCAAATGCTTAAGAGAGATTAAATCTCCTTAATCGCAGAAGCAGCTAGAGGATGTGTCAAAGTAAAACGAAATACGTGATACTGGGATAACCTGTTTCTAATACCCCACGCGTCTAAATAGATATTCTTTGTTTTCTTTTCCAAGGGACCAAAAATACGGTTTACTCTCAAGAGAGCGAGTAATACGTGAGAAATAATTATTTTTTTTTGCTCTCAAGGGACGAAAAATAAGTGAGAAATAAGAAATAAGTGACAATTATCTTTGTATTATTAGCTTTAGTAAACGTGTTTGTCAATTTGGATTTTATACGTAGGAGAAAGAGATAATCTCTTACTGAAATTAATAATTTAATTCCAAGGAAGCATTTAATATCTGTGTCTCTTCCATTTTAGAACAAAATGTTATGTACATAATATTGTTATCGATTATAATTGTTATAGCATCCATTCTTATAATTTAATTAGAAGATTATGACACAAAATTCAAAAATTTATCGATAATATTGTCATAGCATCGTTTTTTTAACATATTGTTAATACATCCTTTTAAACCAAAAGAATCAGTGTCAACTGTGATGTATGTGTTATCATAGACTGGTCAATAAATATAAATAGAAAAATAGACAAACATTTTTCATAATAATTGGGATCAATTATTTTATTTGCCACACACTTGTGTTTTTTAATTAATATTTTTTGAAGTCAACAATTTGTTATTATTAACCATTAAAAGTATATTTAAAAATTATAAGCTTTTCAAATGGTTAAGAGAGATTAAATCTCCTTAATCGCCGAAGCAGAGGATGTGACCAAAGTAAAAAGACATTTTCTGGTTCTACTGCCTCTAGTAGATTCGAGCAAGAAAAATATGTAGGTGGTGCGTGTGTGATGAGTACAAATATTCCCATTTTCCAATTTGTTAGTTATGTGGGAGTGTGTTAAGATCCTTTTCAAATGTCTCTATCTCTCATTCGTAAGATCCTTTTCAAATGTCTCTCTCTCGTTCGTAAGATCCTTTTCAAATGTCTCTCTCTCGTTCGTAAGATCCCTTTTTCAAATGTCTTTTTTTTTTGGTCACGAATAAAACTTTTCCATTAACAGATTAAACTTGATTTCGCTAAGCGATCTGCATTCCTATTGTTTGATGGACTGATGATATGGCAGAAGCTAATTCCTTCGAAATCCAATTTCAGGTTTTCGATATCTGCTAAGACGCCATATAAATTCCTTGCTTTCTCCTTAGCATTAATCTCCCTGATTAGAATCAAGGAATCAGACATAGCTCGAATACCCATGAGTTTTGCTTCCTGGAGTCCCTTGAGCATTGCCAAAGCTTCCGCCATTAGAGGTGAGCTTACAAAGTTGCACTGTGTTCCTCCTTGCTTAGTGAGTCGATCCTCTGGATTTCTCAATTCCCAACCCAATCCTGCAATTAATTGGTTTTGTTGCCATGCCGCATCTGTGAATAGGGAGGACGTACCTTCTGAATCTCGATTCACAGGAGGAACAGGGATTTGCGCCTACTCCCACTTCTTTGCCATTGTGATTGCTTTGGCGAGGCAGTCCTCCACTGAGCTATCTTTTTTGCAAAAGGGCAATCTTTAATTATGTGCATTGTGGTTTCGATTCCGTTGCATCTCTATTATATGAGATCAACCATATCAAGATTATGAAAATCATGAAGATTAAGAAGAATCTTGAAGATCATAATATTTGACAATATCTTAGTTTAAGAATGTTTACATTTATCTCTAAATATTATTTATATTTATGTTTATCTTAATTTAAGAAATAAGTCATTTAATCTCTATATAAGAGAATGTATCTTGTAACTTTATTCTTATGAGAGTCTAATAATAATTCTTCTTAAACACTTTTGTGTTCTTACTCTCATCAAACTTATCATGGTATCAGAGCCTTGATTCTTCTGTGGATTATGCTTTCGTTACGTTTGCTTCCGCAATGAAAAAAAAAAACGTGATTTTATTAGAATTATTGGTCAAGTTTGATCTTGTTGACTAGCGAAATTGCTAATTCTTAAAAAAAAAAAACTCGATCTAGAGTTATTTGAAACTGTCTCAACGAGATTCATGAATTAACCCTACGACAGGGTATAAATGTCGATGATGAACCCTACGGCTGGGTATAAACGCCGTGAATTGACCCTATAGCAGAGTATAAATGCCATGAAAATGACTCTACGGTCGAGTATAAACGCCGTGAAGATGACCCAACGACTAGGTATAACGTCGTTATTTTGAAGAATCTCCAATCTCACACGTGTAACCACGTATCAAACTGAAAGGAATCACACACGTCGTTATTTCGATTCTGTTGCATCTCACACAATTCGAAGCTTCGCCTAGACCTCTTCTTTGCAGGTTCTCTTGTGTTGGGAGAGCTTGATTGATGGCTTTCTACATGAAATTTTTTAACTTTGGTGAGGTTTTAATTGCCTATAAATCTTTGATCCAGTCGAGCCCTAGGCTTCTTGCAGGCTGAGGTAACTGATCTTCTCTTTCTTGTACTTTAGCATAGTATCCAGATTTGGATGCTCGAGTAACTTGGCAGCCACTGAAAAGAATCAATGGTGCCTGAGATGCTAGGTCTGATGCATTGGATTTCTGATGCTAAATCTGGGAACGATTATTGTTCAACTTTGTCTTTGTCCCCCATGTTCTTGAATTGTGTTAGAATAGATCTTTCAAATGTCTCTCTCATATTTTTCAATGTAAATACTGAGATTGAATTATAAAGAAAATATTTGATTGATAGAAAGAAGTATTGGTTCAAAGTATTATTCAAAAAAAAAAAAGGATTTGGAGAAAATGCTTTTGCATTTTCATCTGTATCAATCCCAGAACGCAAAAAAAATTCAGAAACCCAAAACACACAAGAGAAGGAAAGAGAGAGAGTAAGCGGTGGTTGAATTTTCTGATGGGTCTGCCTAGTTCGGTTGAGCTTTGTTTAATGAGTAGATTCAAGCTAAAAACTATATAGGCGAGCAAAAGACAGATTCTAGCCAAACATGGAATGGTACCAAAATTAACGAAGAAAAAAACAAAAACAAAATGTATTTGGGAAGTGGGTCGGTACTGAGGTCATTACTCGCATGAGTTTTTTTTTTGTTAAGATGATAAATGCTAAAGAAAAGGACATTAAGTAAGAGGAAACAAGGAACGAGTTGGGGTTAGAAGAGTAAAAAGATGTCTTATACTTATCCTCATTTCTTATTTCAGGTATTCGATTTGGATAGACAGTAAGATGAGACTCACCACAGATCCTATGCTGATAATTCACTTCTTCTTATGGAGAACAAAATCAGAATTCGCAATCTTGAACCATTATGACCGGCATTGTGTTTGGGATTAAGTATTACAGAACATTACAATACGTTTTCCCCATGGTTTTTTTTTTTTTTTTTTTTTTAACTATTTGCAGTATTTTGCTTTATCGTAATAAAAAGCCCAGTACTACGTTAGAAAAACCCAATTTTAGCTCTTTTTTATGTCATGTGGTTTTAGTGTTAAAACCCAATTATACCCCTTTTCGTTTTCTTTTCAGATTACAATGTAAATAAATCAAGTGGTTAAAATCAACCATACCAAACAAATTCGAACGTTGTAAAAATCAACCATACTAAACCGGGTCTAGAACAACAGTTCTGTGAACTTCACTATCACTTAGGCCGTTTATTACGTATTACGTAGGCCGTTTAAGAAAGGAAAAATATATATATACGTAGGCCGTTTATTAAAAAAATATATGCGTGTATGAAAAAACAATAATCCGTCAAATGGAAATACAATGGCGGTTTTAGAGAAAACTATGAAAATATAGTGGCGGGAAAATACCGGAAAATATGGTTTTAGAGAAAACTATGAAAATGTGGTTTTTTACAGGAAAATAATGAAATTTTGTTTTTGGGCGGAAAAATGCGGACTCGTGTTTTTGGGCGGGAAAATATGGAATTGTGTTTTTGGCGGAAAAATACGGAAAATATTGTTTTTGGCGGAAAAAATAATAAAATTGCGCTCTTGGACGGGAAAATGCGGAGTCATGTTTTTAGCGAAAAAGTATGGACTTGTGTTTTTGGCTGTATGTTTATAATAAGAGTATGTTTTGCAAAATAAGAATATGTTTTACAAAGGAGAATTAAAGTAAAACGGGCTAACGGGTTTAATTGGGCTAAGCAAAATAAATAGATTTTAATGGGTGGATCTAAACGGACCGGGTTTAAACGGGCTTAACATTAAACGGACTTTAACGAATTGGGTATAAATGGGCTAACCGGGCTTGGTAGCCAATGATAACCTAGACATAGCTACCGGGGGATATATATAGTTAATTAATACTGTTGTAAAATTCATGTTACATTTACTAATTCATATTAAATTAAAATATTCTTACATTTTACCAAAAAGATAAAATTTAAAATATTCTTTTTTTCTCCGTACGTGGGGGTGGAATACTAGTTGTAAATAAACAAAAACAAAAAAAAATTAATAATTTTTTTAACGAAATTGTCTTAGAACATGCTCTCATTTATTGCCTTCATTTTTGAACTTTGTTTAATGAGTAGATTCGAGGAAATATATAGGTGGTGGGTGTGTGCTCTTTTGTGTACAACCAATAAGGTCTTTTGTTTTACGTTTTACGTTTTTCCTGGTCAACGCAAAGAATATAAGTATTTTGCTTTTTTTTTTTTTTTTAGCCAACGTGGTTTTTGTTTTTCTAGCCAAAATGTTCAAGTTGCAAAATATAAATTGTCTTCCACTATAAATCACATTACTAGAAATGTCTTTTTTTTTTTTATGGGTTTATTTTTTTTAAGATTCGATATTATAAATTTTTTTTTTAAGATTCAATATTATAAATTTTTATTTATAGATTATAAATTAATAAAATGAATGCTTAATATATATATATATATATATATATAACCGTTTGAACTCTGCTCCCTACGGTATTAAGGTATTATTAAAGCCACTAAGCTAGTTGATTAAAAAAAAATATGGATATTATCAAAATTTTGGACAATATATTAGCAAAGATTTTATATAACTTTTTCATAAATATAAAATATTCTATAGAATATCTCCTATAAATATGAGATTTTTGTATCCAGAAATATAGGATTTTAATTAGTTACCATAAATATAGGATTTTAATTAGTTACAATAAATATTTGATTTTAATTAGTTACCATAAATATTTGATTTTAATTAAATGATCACATAATAACTAATGACTAAAATATCCTTAATGAGAGATTAAAATTTGTTCTTTGATGTAATGGCAATATGATGCAAATATTTACACTTTTAATGTTTATTTATAAGTGTACTTCTCCAATAATATATAGGAGATTTCTAGCATCTCCTTACTAATATATAGAAAATATCAATTTAAAAATACTATTTAAATTCTGAAAAATTATATATAATACCATAAGTTTTAATAACTAACAAAATATCATTATGAGTAAAAATGTCTAAACACTTAATCTATTTTTACTATTAAAAATAAATATTTAAAAATAAAATCTTCAGAAAATGTATTTTCAATTATATTCAAATTACACTTAATTATTTTTTACTGTGAAAATATATATTTGAAAATAAAATCTTCACAAAATCTATTTTTAAATTTATTCATATTAACTTAAATAAATTAATTACTAAAACGAAAATTTAATTTAAAAAATAGTAAATATATAAATTCTAATAACTAATTTATAAATTCCAAAATAAATAAATAAATAAAATTATAAACAAATTTTCATATTTTTACTACGATATTACTACTTAAAATTAATTTAAAAATCATATAATATATATCTAATACTATTAATTGGAACTTACACATTATAAACAAATATTTGAATTTTAAACAATTACATACAATATTATTAATCTTAAAAGCAAAACAAAAAACCATTAAGGGTAAAAATGTGTTAGTATTTTATTTTTTATCTTTGTAGCCAAAATAATCTAAGAAATCTTTTTCTACTACCCATATAACCAAAGACAATTATGTAATTAAACCTTATTAAAAATTAGACCAAATTACAACAATAAATAAAAAAAATCTTTTGTTTTACAAACATAAAAAATATTAATTTACAATTCAAGACATTCATCTAAAATTTTTACTTTTTTGAAAGATTAAAATAAATATTTTTAAATAAAATCATATATTTACAAAATAGATCTTTTATACTCATAGTTTTTATTATTTAATAATAACATCATAAAATTAATATTAAAATAATATATATTTAATACTAATATTAGTATAAAAATGATATATATAAAAATAAAATCAAATAGTTGAAGTTAATATCTTTTCACTAATATTTTGGAGAGTACAGTTATGAAAGTAACATTTAATTTGTTAAATGACAAATAATAACTTAGTCAAAATTGTTATTTAAATATTTAAATCATTGCAGTACTATAATCAAAATTTTATATAAACTTAAATCTAAAAAAAATCAATATGCGCTATAGCATGAGATATAAATTTGTTTGTTGTATCTATCAACTCAATTTATAGAGGTTGAATATATAAATATATTAATAGATCTATTAATATATTTAACCTCTTTTCTTTCTTTCTTTTTTCTTTTTAAAAAAAATGGATTTGTGAAAAAAGTAGGAGTTTTAAAAAGCGGTTTAGGCAGTCGCCTAAACGTTAGGTGCTCATCCGACGCCTACGCAACAGTCTAAACTGTTGAAATTACTTTCTAAGTGTTGGAATTAAACAGATATACGCGGTTTTAAGTGATCATAAGCAGTCTTAGGCCGTCCTACAAAATCGTTAATTAATTATCATATAATTTTTGTTTCAGTATATTTTCCTAATTCTAACTACATAGATTTAAATTTATAAGTTCTAATTCTACATACATGGTTACAAATGTTCACAAACGTTAAATAAATAAAAAAAATTATTACCAATTTTTTTATTAAAAATAATGTTGTTTGATATAGATCACCGTCTATTTTTTTGGGGAGGGGGTGTGTATGTGTAAAAAATGGTAACAAACACTTAACAATATTTAAATTGATATTTCTCGACTTCATAGTCTTGTGTCTCCGAAAAATATTGATGGGCTTGATTTGGGCTTTATATTCAATACATATTGTTAAAAGTGTGATCCTTTTGAGGATTACGGTTTGCAATTATTAGTTTGAGTGAGTGGTGGTACTAATCTGGGACACTCAGACAATATCTATCATCTATGGAGGAGCAGAAGAGCCCCGAAGAAGGTGAAACAATGTTTCATGGTGGTTATCATCAGAAAGAGGAAGCAAAAGAAGAAGAGAAAGTGATATTGAAATACCCAACGACGATGTGCTAGAAGAAATTTATGGTAAGGCTTCCATTGAAATCCCAACTTAGATTCCAAGTCGTGTCTAAAAATACTGGACGCATAGCTCGTACTGGGCTTTGTAATCTTTAATGGTTGTGTTTGGTTCTAATCCTTGTGTAAACTTTTCTATTTTATCAATTCAAGAAAACCCTTTTTAAGGAAAAAAAAATTAAAAAATCATCAGTTGTTCTTCTAAGTACGTTTATACTCGTCTCGTCACACAATTCGAACCACTCGAACTCTGAGTCGTGACGATAACAACTCGTTCAATCTCCGAATTAGAATCATAAGCTCCTTTCTTTTCTACAAAATCACAAAGTTTCCATTTAAATATCGACTTTAAAATCTTCAAAATATACTAGAATTCAAAAGTTAATTAACACAAACCTGATCTTTCTCTCTGAGCAGAAGAAGCAGAAACCTCAGCTTCTCTTCTTGTAAACATCATAATCATCATCGTCATCTGTTGGATATTCTCAGTGAAGGCCTGGTTGTAATATTGGTGAGTTTTGAAGGGTAGATGCGTCAGTTCGCGGGGATTTGGGTGAGGTTTGTATAACTTCAATCTTCTTCTTGAAAACTAATGGCATTGTATTAATTTTTTAGAATGTTTTTTTTTTCAAATGGGTACTCCCTAAATATTAATATGTAATTTTTTAGAAGTAAATATTTTTTTCAAATGTTTTTTTCTTAAGATTAATGGTATTGTATGTAATTTTTTTAAAGTTAAATGTTTTTCTCAAATGGGTACTCCCCAAAACCTTATCACACCCCCTCTACATGCCATTGAAAAAGCGGTGTGATAAAAGTCGGATCTTTGCTATTAAAGTCATGAATCTCATGACATCTCTCCATGAATTAAGAAGAAAACTGATGCAGCTATCAACCGGAGAGGAGCGGTCCAAGAGTTACAACTCCGATACAACATCCAGGGGATTTAGTCAAATCAATGGTCCCCTCTTTCTTGGACAATCGTTGTGTGTGTTAAATTTCTTTTGAAGACAACTTATGCCTTATACAAGGAAAACAAGGTGAATATTAGTATCTTGATTTGGTATTTTGATTTAGTAATGACTTCTACAATTTCCTCTGCAACTTTACTGTTTTTGTCTTCATTCGGTGAGGATGATGTGCATAGTTCGTACGTCGTTTTGTCTCTATTTTCGTTTAACTTTCCATGAGCTTGTGACGACGACGTTTTGCTGCTGTTTGGGCTTTCATTCATTAACTATATTATATCCCGCGTTATATCACAGATTGATTTTTTTTAGATTTATGTTTTATTCTAAAGTTTTCGTTATAATATTGCAATAATTTTGATATTTAAATAATAATTTTGAGTTACGTTATTATTTGTCATTAAACAAATTACATGCTATTTCTATAACTATACTCTCCAAATATTAGTAAGAGGATATTAACTTCAACTATTTGAATTCATTTAAAGAAACACGTTCCTTCATCATCATGACGAAGTTGCTGGAGTTACAGATTCATTTTCAAAAGACATGAAAGGAGACTTCGTAAAGTTCTAGAAGTCGCATGACGAAGAGATGAAACGAGGCTTTAATAAAGAGATCCAGAAGTCCCATGAGGAAGACATGAAAGCGATGATGAAGATGCATATGAAGAGCTGAGGAACAAGTTCGAAGAGCGTAGCAAGAAATAGGGGTGGGCGATTGTTTTTTTTTTTTTGGTTTTTCAGGCAAGGTTTTTGGATTTTCGGTACTTTCAGCGGAAATTTTTTATGCCGAGTTAAACCAAATTACATATCAGTTCGGTTTAGGTTGTATGTCAGGTTTTTTGGTTCGAGTGCAGTTGTAGAGAATTTAGAGGGTTTTAACTTTCACAAAGATTCTTTACCGTAAAAGGACCGCAATCTTAATTTCACCCAACCATTGCTCCAATATTGTATTATCTTGTTTAGTAGCTAGATCTAGACAATAGTTAGGTTTCTTGCATACAATATTCAAATAGAGAGAATGCACGAAAAGCATGATCTAACCGAGCACGGCCACTTTCAACTAGATCTTGTCATGTAGGCCCTATTATTGACATTATTTGATGTTTGGTGGTATGTGATCGACGATGGAGTTTAATATTTTCACTCATGATCTCAAAACTTCACTTACACTGATGCTTGACTGCACCACCGAGACCTCGCAAGTCTGGAGACACAACAACCAAAAGCATACAGTGATACAGACTCTGTTCGACTTTAGCTATTTATACTATTTTCATTTTTAACGCTTATAATAAATTTTATCCAGCTGACTTGCCAAGATTAAAGCCCTGTAAATTATTCTTGAATTCTGAAAAATTCTTCGGATCACTGGCTAGTTTTGCCTCCTGCAAATGAGAAAAAAAAACATATGAAAAAAATATTTAACATCAAAAAAATTACATACAATATCATTAGTCTTAAAAACTAACAAAAAAATAATTAAGAGTAAAAATATCTAAACACTTAATCTATTTTTACTATTAAAAATACATATTTAATAATACAATCTTCACAAAAATCTATTTTTAATTTTATTTAATTACACTTAATTAATTTTTACTATTAAAATTTTGATATGAGCTTTGTTAAACAAATATACAACATCCAGGGGATTGAGTCGAATCATCCGGGGGATTTTAGTACAATATGTCCATAAACACCAACATAGATAACATAAAAATTACATACTAATATTTGGGAGTACCCATTTCAAAAAAAAAAATTTTAACTTCTAAAAAAATTACATACAATACCGTTAGTTTGTTAGTCTTAAGAATTAAAAAAAAATCATTAACGATAAAAATGTATAAAACAGTTAATCTATTTTTACTATTAATAGATAGTAATCCATTAAGTGTTTATGTAGCGGGAGAAATCAAAACTCTAAAGTGTAATTGATGAGAGAACTCAAACACAATGTCTTAATTACTTATTGAGATATAACAACTTAAATGAGAGAACGCTAAATCTAAGTCAAAGATTGGTGAACCTAAACTGACTGATATACAATTGGACATCCATGAAGAGTATCTAGCAGGATAAATCTATACTCTAAATTGTTATGGGGAATCCAAAACCAAAACATAAAATAATTGCACAACAACAAAAATCTAGACATGCACATCTATACATTATATGTACCATATTATATATATATATAGTCGCAAATTAGTCTCAAATTCTCATTTTGAGATTAATTTGGGACTAATTTTATGGTCACAAATCGATTGTTTTATGTAAGAAAATAAAGTATATTAAACTCGATGCAAAAGATAAAGAAAAACAAATTTAATGTGGAGTAGAATTTTTATTTTGTTTTTCATGAAAAGGAAAAGAAAAAAATGTAAAAAAAGGATTAGGGAGAATAATATTCTAAACTAAAAAGTTTATTTAAAAAAAAAAAAAGTTTCTTTCTCTTAATAAAAAAAAAAGAGTGTGTTTGTGAGGAAAATAATTTTTAATTTGGAATTGATTTGTATTTAAAAAAAAAAAAAAAAAAAAAAAACCCCTAGTACTTCTTATGTTATCTCTTATGAAGTATCAAATAGATGAGTAAGCTAATTGTTGTTGGTATCTTCTACGGTTGTTTTATTATTTGAATATAGGATTATAGTTGAAGTTAGTTGGTTTTGTTCTTAATACTTTGCTTGATCACTAGACTTTAGTGTAGTGTACCATGTGTCTATGCTCCATTTTTCACTCTTTAAATGCTCTTCCCTTTACTCTTCAGTTCTAAAGCCAGAGATCTTCTTGTACAACATTGTTTATTATGAAGTTTTTTTTTTATTAGGATGTTGGTTATCTTTATGGGTCAATTTGCCCTGCTGCTATGAGTTCTCTAACATCTGATTGAACCACATTTGACAATGAGGAAAATAACAACGCTAATAAATATTACTATCATTTGGATTTGCATATGAATCTGATTTTCTTTCATGTTGAGTAAGATAAATTTATTCTAATGATATATACAGAAGAAAAACCGATGAAGACGGCACATAGGTTTAAAAACCAACGACTCATAAGAACTAAAACTGAAGCACTGAACCATAACATTCCTACGAGCATTCCCAAAGAACCGGTAAACGTCATAACTCATAACTGCACCAAAAGACAAGAGTCTCGAGAAGGACGAAAACCCTACGAAAAAAAATTATAAAAAAAAGTATGGAAAAATTATAGAAAGCCTACGAAAAATCACCTTTATAAAACTTCAGATTTAGGTCAGCCTTACAAAAAAGTACCTCTTGAAATCGGAATATTCTTCATCTGGATAACTGCAATTCTGGACATTTCTCCTTTATTTTCCCACCATGATTTTCTTCTTCCTCGAGTCCAATTGCCTCTATAACTCTCTGCACGTCCTTAACAATCTCCTTGACAAAATCAGCTTCGGAACTGCCAAAAGTAGTATACCTTAATCCATCAAACATATATATGCTTCATATTTTTCCGCCGGTTTAAAGGAGTGAGTGTTAGTGGAAAGTACCTCTTGTCTCCTAAAGACAAACCCATCTTTTCGGAGATGCACTCTAAGGCTTCTTTCCAATTCTTGATCTGATCTCCACTAGAAGCTTCTGCGAGCCTCCAGAAGTTCTTACCAAACTCACTGTCACTTGTGGGTTTTCTAACGTCTTCTGCCTCCACCTTATAGAAGATTGGTATGACTCGGAGCTTTCCTTGATCCGCAGATTTCTTCATCTTCACCAACTCATCCATGCACCAGCTCGACTCTGGATACCTATATGACAATGACTATGATTCTTGAATACTTATGGGATTCACTGATAAGCTAGTATACACTACTATACACATCTGACGTAGACATTGAAAACATGAAACAAAAGTATACAAACCTTGTAGAGAAGATTGCCAGTGCAATGCTCGATTCTTCGATTCTAAAAAAGAGATGTTTTAGGTCTTTGCCTCTCTGCTCGTATTTGTCTATGAAGAATTTGATCTCGTGCTTCTGGAAGGCATCAGTAATGTGGCTGACAAAATTGTACCGGAGTTGCTCTCCCCGAAAATTCAAGAAGACTTGTTGGACCTTACCCGGAGAGACGGCGATTCTCATCGGATATGAAACGGGCGACAGCGCCAAATTTGAGTTTGTTTGACCGTCATCCAATGAGCGACAAGATTCAGCGTGGAAACGCGGCGATGAGGAACTGTAATTTGTTGAGACTGATTTGATGTAGGAAATGAGTTTCAGCAAGAGAAAACAACCTATGACCATGGAGATGAAATCGATATACGGTGGATTCTTTTGACCGTCAGTGAATGAGTGACAAGGTTTCGCGTCAAAATGCGGCGATGAGGAACTGTAATTTATTGAAAATTTGGCGGCCATATCTAAAAAGACTGATATGATGTGGTAAATGAGTGCCAGCAAGAGAAAGAAGCCTATGATCGTGTTTCTGAGAGAGATATACGTTGGATTCACTGCTTCCTCTGTAACAAAATTTCCCTTCTTCTCTGTCTTTACCAAATCTTCTTTCACCTGAAAAGGAAATCGTATCCATCATTATCTTTACAAATATCCAACACATGTTAGTGATTATAAGATACACAATTATTCACAAAATCAACATAACAACAACTTATAAAAGACCTCTTGTTCAGTCAATGGAATTCTCAAATCATCCACATGCTGCTTTGGGCCCCAAGCAAAAGACAAAACTAATCAAGTCAAGTTAAAGCCCAAATTACAAGTTTTATCCCAAACAATTTAACAAAGAACATGACCTTAACCGGTGTGAGATGAAAACGATAAGCCATTCATAATTGATGCGGAGATTTATAAATTTTTTAGTGAAAGAGTTATAAAATTAAACTTTTAATGAAGTAACTATAAACAATTATAATATAATATATTTATAATCTCCTATATATTATTTTGGGAAGTACACTTATAAATAAACATTAAAAGGTGTAAATATTTACATCATATTGCCATTACATCAAAGAACAAATTTTAATCTCTCATTAAGAGTATTTTAGTCATTAGTTATTATGTGATCATTTAAAAAACCTAAAACCTACCTTACATGTTTATCTTTTTTTTTTAAAAAAAAACCAATAAAATCTAAAACACACGATTTTAAATTCTAACCACTAATAAGGAAAACTAGATTACGATTTTGTTCATTTATTGATTTATAGATCACAAGTATAAATCTGATATCTCATCATATTTTTTATACTCTAGATTACGATTATGTAATCTTAACAAAAAAAATATATCCCCTATATATTAATTGAGAATCATTTTAGCAAAATGACCTTATGTTTACGTGGAATATTACATCAATGTCATGCTTACATGTCATCGCCAGAGTGATTCTCAAGAAATATATTTTATAAGACATTAATTACTAGACAAATGACATAGTATGCCATTAGATCAATCATATATAAACTGTCTTAATTTTAAAGATTATAATCTTACCTAAATTAGCTGTATTTATTTATGGAAAATCGAATAAGTAAATATTCCATAAAATTATATCTGATTTTATTGTTTCCTAAATTTGATTAAATCGAGTAAGTAAATACTCCATAAAATTATAGCTGATCTTATTGTTTCCTAAATTTGGTTTTTAAAATTTATTTTTTAAAAATATTGTTTTAACTAATAATTAATTAGTAACATAAATATGTAAAAAAAAACCTAGTTTTAAATTTCAATTATTTATACAATACTATAATATTAAAATATTTAGAAATGTTTATTTAATTTATTAATTTTTTTAAAATATTATAAACATCTTATCCCGCGTATAACGCGGGAACCACCTAGTTATTTCATTATAATAAAATCTTAACGAAAACTCATCTTAGCGTGTATAAGATTTTAGAATAAATATAAATATAAATTTATAATTCTAAATTTTGAAAGAACTCGTGCTGTAGTACGGAACTAATTCTAGTTATAAATTATTTATATAACTTGCATATATATTACATACATAGGTGATGAAAAATTGTTAAAAATTGATGTGTATATGTGTAAAATATTATGCTTTATATAATAAGATCTATAAAATATATTTTTTTATATATACATGGGTAAATTAGAAGGAAAAAATCATGTAGAAAAGAGAAATGCAATGGAAGTCAAGTGGCACAATGGTGGTCATCTATAAAAACTCATCACATTAAGTTATAGATTTGGAGTTCGAAACATGTTTTTTACGATGTTTAAGGGATTATTAAATCTACTAGGCTAATTGACAAAAACAAAAATGCAATGTAAAAGAAAAAGGAGAGAGGATTGAGGAGAAGAGACTGGAGAAGAAACAAGTAACGCATATTGTTTTTTTTTTTTTTTTTTTTGGTCACTAACGCATATTGTGTTACTTATTTTATTTATTCACATTGGTTTTTCGAATGAACCAAACGAATTTGCATTGCTAATATAACCGATTCTGAAAATTTTAACTCTTGTATTTTGTATCGGTTTAAGTAACTGATGAAAGTATTTTCATTGTTTGTTATAATTGATGTTTACTGTGATCAGTTGCAAAAAATACATTAAAAATAGGTTTTATCCATTTTAATTAAAAAAATAGGTTTTATCCCACGGGTTCATATGTTTATTTTTTTTGTTTTGAAATAACATAGTAAATTGACTATTACTTCTTTAAAATTACTTCTTTAAAATTAAACAAAAAATTGTTAAAAAGTATAAGAGGAACTCGAGAAAGATAAATGGTTGAAGTTTTATATACAATAAGTCAATAACTAACATTAATACCATTACTCTAGAGACAATTAATAGTTTAAAACAGACCTCCATGCGTTTGCCAGTTTCATCTTTTGAAGCAAAAGAGAGACCGGCCTTCTCTAGGCGTTCAACCATATCATCAGGATTCACCTGCAAGAATTGTGTATGTGAATATCAAGAATTCCATTTGTTTTATCAGATTAACTGGCGGATACAAAAAGATGTTGTTACAAATCCATACCTCATATCTATGGCGATGCCTCTCATCGACAAAGTTTTTGTTATCGTATCTGTAAGAAACGGTGTGAGAGAATCATGTTAAGTAATCTATAGCATTCATATGAAAACCAACGGAGTAAATATAGAACGATCAATGGTTACTAACAGTTTTGCGGATTTTGCAGCAAGAATCTTCTCTTCCACTCCCCTATCACCAAAACCTCCAGGTACACGAATTCCATCTACACCCTAAAGAAGATACTAATCGAGATGAGCAAAAACACAACTCATAATTAAAGTTGTAAAATGGCAAACGTTTCAAACCTTTAGCAAGTTCCAAGCAGCTTTATACGCTTCTGGATTCTGCTTAAAAGAAACAATAAAAAACAATACTCTAGCTTCATGTGTAATTATTATGCAACATCATTTTTACGGACCTCTTTCTCAGTTTCTTTTTCGAGCTCACAAGCTGGAACCAAATCATTTACGAGCTTTTTGCGACAAGCCTCATAAGCATGCAAGGGAGCCTAAACAAGTTATCCGAAATGTGTGAACCGAGGCATGGAAAATATATTTTATCCCGACACTATCCCAAGAGAGGTGATGCGTAAGTTCTACCTTCAAGACAGAGAGATAAGCATCGGAGAGGCCTGTATATTTCCCCACAACATCAGTTCTTACCTGTGAAATGATCTGATGCATTAAGAAAGAGATGTTCAGGTTACGGTTTCTAAGGAGTAATTGAAAGCTGAGACCCACCGGCACATGTAAATTGTCACATAATTCAGCTCTGGATGCCCATTCCCCTAGAAAAGGCTCTTTTAGAATGCTACTCCATAAACAACAAAAGATCAGTACCAATCCATTTATCGCAAATCGAACAAGACACATACCAAGAAAACAAAAGACAAAAAACAAAACAAGATATATTACATACCTAGCAAGATTGAGTACTTTTGAGATTGCCAGGTGAGCCTTCTGATCCTGATCAAGGGAATATGTGCATGATCAGCAGTGTTGTCTTGATGATTTATAATAACCAGCGTAGTGACTACAAATAGTTTTAGTTGAGAAAAGGTACCTTTAGCAACAAAGGAATATGCCAAATGTTGGGAGCATCATAGAGAGTAAAGATATGCTCAAGCTGAAAACAAGAACCATAAGCTGGTAAAATAAAGAGATTTCAAGTAAATGACATAACAACAAGGGACAAAAGATAGCATCTTTAAACATCTTACCGGGACACGGCAAGATTGAGCTAGTTTTTCTTTCACATGCTCTTCAAGTGCCTAATGAAGAACAAGGTTAAGACATTTTGTATCAGAACAAGAAGATAATACACCAAGAGATTGTAATTTCTAGATGAAACAGATTTAAAGTCCAGATGGAGATGCAAGCAAACACCAACCTTTGCGCTCCAGCAAGCTAAGATATCGGGGGTCAAGCCCAAGTCTCGAAGCCTCCAGACACTATGCTGTGTCGACTTAGTTTTCTGAAAGAAAACAACAAAACAAATGATGTAAATGTAGACATGTAGTATCAAATGCTTTCACATCATGGCTGCTTCATTTCAAGAGAAATTATATACCCGTTCACCAACAACATTAAGCTCAGGCACGACGCTGAAGTGGACCAGACAGAAATTCCCTAGGCCTGAAACTCAACCACCAACCAAAGATGCAGTAGTTAATGTCATCATATCCACACAGATTTTCTTTGCTATTGGGGTCGAATGGTGATGCTTACCTACACGATAAGAGAATTGGCCAAGCGCCTCAATATAAGGATCAGATTCAATATCACCTGCAAAGATAAAGAATCTCTGTTTACACAGAAGAAGCAAAGCCAGGTAACAAAACAAAAAAAAATCCAATTTTTTGTTGTTTTTTATGTGTGGTACCTATAGTTCCCCCTAATTCGATAACGCAAACATCAGCAGGACCCTCCGCTCCATCAACAGGATTAACCGCAACTCTCTCGCTCCAATCTTGAATTGCATCAGTGACATGAGGAACATCCTAAAATCATTACAACCAAAACAGTTTTAAGAGTTACAAGAAACAAACACCAGAACATGAAATGAGAAAGAGAGAAGTGAAAACTTATTTTATTACCTGCATAGTCTTTCCCAAATAATCTCCTTTCCCAAAACTTACTAAATCTTCTTATAATTTTAGTAAACCTAACTCATCAATCAACCTCTAATTTAGTTGAAGATCCACCTTTTTTTTCCAAATCACATCAATAAAAGATTCAAAAGTTCTTAAAAGTTGAACTCTTTTAAGTTTTTTTAAAAAAGTTACTAAAAATTATATTTATTTACCTCACCACAATCGTCAAAGGCAAACTCTTCAACGTCCTCGAATGGGGACATAGTTCCAGCATCGGTGTTTAGATAAGGATCTGAAAGATTGAGTGCTCCGTAAGAAAAAAACATCACTTGAAATGACTCATACAGAGAGACAAGAGGAGGTTAAAGTAGTAAACTACCGATTTTGATAGAAGTAACACGAAGACCACAAGCTTTAAGGAGAACAACAACACTAGTTGCAGTTACTCCTTTGCCTGATCCACTCACAACACTGCCTGTTACAAGCACATACTTCATCGTTTTCTTTCTTCTGATTTTTAATCAACTAATCTTGCACAGATATCACCAACCAATCAGAGACCCAAAACACACAAGAGGAGAGGAGAGAAGAGAGAGCGAGAGAGAGAGTAACCGGCGGTTGAGTTTTCAGATGGGTCTGGCTTTCCCCAGTAACCCTCCACCTGCTCGGTTGAGCTTTTTCTTTTCTCCGGCAAAAGATATATGACGTTTGAAGTTTACTGCCTCTTCGTTTTTCAGCTTTGTTTAATGATTAGGTGCAAGGTGGGTATTTGGGCTCTTCTTACAAGGCACATTCTAACGCCATAAACATCCGGCGAAGAGAGGGGGATATATGATGGATATATGATGCATGCATGCATGAGCATCACACTGTATGACGTTAGCATGTGGCATCAGCATACTTTGTGGAATAAAACCCCATGTGGTTTTCTTATAGGTGGTGGGTGTTGGGCTCTTCTTACGAGGTACCTTCTAACGAGGTACCTTCTAACGCCATAAACATCACGGCTCCTTTTGTTACATTTAATGAAATTGTATTAGATACAACATAAAGTTGTTCAAATGGGATAGTATAAGGTTGGAAATTTTACTGCCTCTTCGTTTTTGAACTTTGTTTAATATAAAGGTGGTTGGTAGGCACGGCAAGCACGTGAGCAACCGCCTCTACGACATTAAATTTTAGATAAAATCTAAGGAAACATATTTTACTTTATGTTGTTTCTCCGTAAAGATGCTTGTTATTTTTAACAATATTTATTTTTGTTTAAACTTATTTAGACTCTAAAAAGAATACATGTTTATACTATTAAACACCATATTTTGTATCAAAATGATTTATATTTGATTTGATTTGTAATGTCAACAATTTATTTGTACATTATTTGCTTCAGATTTTTTACAAATTAAATTACATGTTTGTATGATAGTTAATTATAAAATAATTTAAACACTGAACTATATATTTTTCTTTTGCCTACGGCACTAAAACTCTTGGCACGGCTCTGTTGGTGGATGTTGCTCTTGTTTAGACCATTTTTAAGACCATTTTAAGATAAGAGTCCTGAGGTCAGCATCTCTTGAACCTGTTTTTCAATTTCGTCCTTCTGAAAATACGCATAACGATATGGGCGCACATTGATCGGGTCAGATCCTTCCTTGAGAATGATTTGATGCTCAATTGAAGCGGCGGCGATAAGGTTGAAGGGGTGCTAAACACGGCAGAGAACTCTTGGAGTAGCGGTTGTATGTTTGGTGGTACTGGTGAGGTGTCGTCGGACTGCTTTTGAATATGCAGAGCCAGAATCGTGTGGCTCTCCTGAGCAGCTTTAGCGAAGTCGTTTGGTAGGGTAGAAGAAATTGGAGAAGCCCTTAGCCCATGAATGCAACGTTGTTGTCCGGCCCAGTGAAATTGAATGGATTGGTCTTTCCAATCACATATTGTTGGGCCCAGGGTCTCTAGCCAATGGATCCCCAATACCATTGAGAGCCACTGCAAACATGTCGGTGGAGAACATGACGCCGGCGAGCTCCATCGCCACCTTCCGGTAAACGCCTCTGCATTGAAGGTTATTCCCATCTGCGACACGTACATTGAATGGTTTAGTAGCCGTAATTTGAAGGTTGAGTTGATTTGCCATCTTGGAATCGATAAAATTATGGGTGGATCCACTATCGATTAAAGCTATCACTGATTGCTGGTTAATAATAGTCGTGGCTCGAATGGTCTTAGGAGAAGAGCCGCCGGTAAGTGCTTGTAAGGAAATCTCTGGTTCCTTTGTTGCGGTCGGGGATCGTCGTCCTCGATTTCGCCCTCCCCTTCCATCAGTAATAGTTGGGGTTTGCGACAACGGTGGCCTGGCGTGAAACGCTCGTCACAACTAAAGCATAATCCCAAGCTACGCTTTTTCTTCAACTCATCCCAGCTCAACCGTTTGGGCGTTTGTAGTTCTCTGGTTGTTGAAGACGGTGTTGTGTTCGGAGATGAGTCAGAACGTGGATTGGTGACCCCTGTCTCCCGATAATTACGGTTGGAATAAGATCCATATGTTGGTGATCGTTTGATGCGTTGTAATTGTTCATCTTTTTGTCGTGCTAACCCGATAGCCTCTTTCAAGCTTCTTGGCCAGAACATACGAACAATATCAGCTATGGCGTCATGTAATCCTCCCATATAAGTCCCGATCAATGCTTTCTCCGTCCACCCATCGACTTTATTTTGGAGTCTCTCAAACTCACGATGATAATCACGTAGGGATCCCTTTTGTTGAATTTTAGATAACGCCTCGTCGAAGTCTTCACCTTCCGTTGGTCCAAATCTAGCCCATAACTCTTCTTCAAAGATCCCCCAATTGATAAAATGGTTGTGTTCCCTTAGCGTTTTTGATGTAGCTTGCCACCACTCGTTAGCTTCGTCTTCGAGATGATAAGAAGCAAAGCTCACTCGATGCTCCGGTGCGATCGCTTGATAATCAAAATACTGTTTAGCTTTGCTTATCCATACTGTTTAACTCCAATTTCACCGACCGATGTTGACGCTGTGTATGATCCTCACGATGTTGGTGATGAGGCTGTGGTTGATCCTCACGACGTTGGCTGCCCTCTGTTCGGCGACTCTCCTGTGAAGCGCTTGTTCCACCTTCGTGATTGTTTGTCACCATCGCTTGCATCGCCGTCAAGGATTCCCGGTGTTGATGCATCATATCAGTCATGATACGTTGAAATGAACTCTCCATACTTCCGAGTTTCGCCGTCACATTGATGTTCAGCGTCTGGATTTCGTCCCGAACTAGACCCATGTCTGCCTCCAATTGATCGATTCTCTCTTTGTTGGTAGTCCTGGCGTCCACCGGTGTGGGGTGTTCCACGATGCCTTTTTGTTTTGATTGTCTGGTCTCCATGAAAGATGTCGTTCTCTTGTTTTTTTTTTTTTTTTTTTGTGATTTGGTGATGAAAAAGAAATTGCAGGAAACAAGAAATTTGCAGAAATGCTCTGATACCACTGATATGTCCCTCTTCAAAGCCAAAGAGATTTAGTACGACACACTTCAATTTTGGGTAGATAAGTCCCCCTCTTTTTCTCTTTTTCATTGATCTATAAAGGAAGAAATACAGAATCGTAACTCCTTACAACCGGAAAATGGGAAAGTGGAGTCATTGACTCCTGCAACTATGGAAACAAACAACGTGCATAAGAAAATGTCAAAGTGGTTCCAAGATAATAAGAACCTATTCAGAAAGTGAAATGCTACGTGTATCTCAATGTCCTCCTCCTCTCTCTGCATGAACGCCTACGTCCAAGTCCTTCATCCACCTTAGCATGTGACTCACTTATCATGTGCGTATCAATGAGTGGAATTTGTATTACATGATTTTCATTGTAAATGGTAAAATGTTAGCTATATATTTTATTTATTCCAATTATGTTCCAGTAAAACCACAACCGTCCAAAATACGTGCGTAAATATTTTAATATTGTGTTAATTACTAGTCGGAATCGTAATTTTTATGCATATAGCCTTAATATTCCGCAAAAATTACAAAATACAATATTAATCAAATTTGATTTTAATTTGGGATATCATCAAAACGTTTCAACTACGGTTGTTGTTATGAAGTTTTTGAGCTTAGCTCTCGGTCCACCGCAATTATCGTTAATTATAGCCAAGTGTTTGAGGGGGGTGGTGATGCGTGACGTGAGCCATCTAAGAATAGCATATGTCTGAATAACACTTTCATTTCGGAAATTTTTGGTTGCTTATAAATTGGATCACAAGTTACTATAGTACTTCAATCTATTCTTGTTGTGTTCATTCAAAAACAAACAAACAACCAAAAATGAAGTTTTGGATTTACCTTGTTGTGTTCATTCTCTATTAAATGGTCTCACAACCAACAGAGTTGCAGATTCTCTGATTCGTGATTCTTGCAAGCAAGTTTCAAAAAATTTGGAACCACATTACTACAAATTCTGCATCGCATCTATCAGCGAAAACCCGGAGAGTCAAAACGTAAGTAATATCGATGAATTGACCGAGGTAGGAGTGAAAAACGTTATTTCAAACATGACGAACGTGAAAGGAATTGTTAACAAGATTTTGAAGGAGAGATAGTATATGAGTAAATTGAATGAGAAGATGTTGCGCTATTGCCTTATCTTTAACCAAATCTTTAGAGTACATTAAATGGCGGGATTTCGATAAAGTACACAGTAGTCTTTGTAATGCAAGAACTGTTCCGAGAGTGTGAACTAGTCCTCGGCATTTGGATCTTCGGTTCCGAACCATTCGGTTCTGGAATTTAGGATCCATATTGGAACCGAATACATTTCGGTTCGGTTCCGATTTTCGGTTCCGGGATCTATGATCCATATTGGAACCAAACTTTTTCAAGCATCCAAAGAACATAAATATTTCGGGTATTTTGTATTATTTGGCTATTTTTAGGTATTTTTCGGGTATGGTTCGGATATTTTCGGATATTTTTTGGGTATTCGGTTCGGTTATTTTCGGATACACGAAAAACCAAAGTATTCCGGATATTTTTGGAATTTTTTCGGGTACCCAAAAATTTCGGTTCGGTTCGGTTTCGGTTCCGGTTTTTTCGGTTCTTTTGTTGGTTTTGGTTCGGTTCGGATTCTCATTTTTCGGTTCGGTTCGGTTCGGTTTTTGGTTCTCTGGTTTCGATTTTTTTTTTCCAGGGCGATAATAAACAGAAAGAGAACGATGTTCTCTACGACATCGTCGACATTGGTGAGGCTTTTAATTACAATGCTTATATAATTACTACGATGATATCCGAAGGTTGAATTTTGTTAGCAAATATTTTTTGTAATTTTCTCACGCCAAATGGTGTAAATCTGAGATCTGCGCTCAACCTCTGGCTTTGGCGGCATCGGCCACCGCCGGCGTCGCCCCAAGCATTTCCTTCTCAGGTTATTCGCTGTCATTTCTCTGTTTCTTTCTCCAGCATCGTTTGTGTCAATCGATCTCGATCTCGCTCGTCGACCACCCTTCTCCCCGGTAGCGGTGAGCGCTGGTCACGATCCATCTCTATGTCCGGATGAAGATCCTTTCCATCATCCACCGCTCGGGACTGCCGGCCGTTTCACACCATCGTCAATCTCGGGTCTCACCTTTCCACCTCCATCTCTCTCGTAATTTCATCCCGAAGAAGAATTTAATGTCGTGCGGTCTCCTTGCTTCATTTAATCCGGATTTGCGTCCCGATCGATTTGATAGCCAATCGACCAAGATTTTCACCCTCACTCTCCACTGCTTCAAAGCCATCTAAAGGCATCTCGAAGCCGAGTGAGAACCTATCTCGAACTGTGTGTCCGAAGAAGATCTTCTCCTTCCCGATGTTGCGCTGGACGAAGCCGGAAATCGCCTCGACTAGCCGCCGAAGAAGGAAGAAAATTAGGACAAACCCCCTGATTCCAAACGGGCCGCTGAAGCCCAGTAACATATTCCAGCAACTTTCTACAGTTGGGCCTTAAAGCCCATTTAAGATGAATATTTGTAACGGGCCATTAGAGCGCAGGAATGTTTGGCAATTATCTCCTTACGGGTTTGTCTGGCCTTTTAGGAAGAAATGGTGTATTGGGCCCTATGAAGCCTTTAGACTTGTTTTAACCATATTAGCGGATTCTATTTATCTTTGGAATGTATTTGGAGACCCCTTGTGTCCCTCTTGAATGAATGAATGAGAACTGTTTGCTGACATAAAAGAAAAGAGCAGAAGCTTTATGACAATGGTTTCAGATCCAGACCAGACCAGGTGGTGGACCGGTAAGCCCGCGATTTGTCCACGAATCCGGTTTGGATCTAATGTTTAAACCAGCTAATTAAAAAAATGCTAAACTCTGGAAAGATCTGCTATTAACCGTGACCCTGTGGTTGAACCGGCCGGACCGAGTCGTTAACATATTTTGATTTTAGATTTTTTTTTTTTTTCACACAGAAGATTTTGTTTTGGCCTTTTGAATTTAAATATAAGGCTTTGAAAACAAATAAATCATGATTTAAGAAATAAATGTTACAAGATTTTTTTTTTTTTGGTCAACAAATGTTACAAGATTACATCTTTGATTTTTTAATTAATATGTTGATGAAATGGCAAAATAATAGAAGAGTTATCATTTTTTATAATATGCATGATTTGGAAATTGAAAACACATAAATTGAGAATCTAAGAAATAAACATTAAAAGTGAATAATATCTTATGATTATTAATTAAATGTAGGAAATTTCTCAATTTGTAATAATATCATTTTTCAAATTGGGAACTGATCTACATTTGATTTTCCATAAATAAAACCCACGATTCAACGACCTGTAAGCAAAGTCGTTACGTTAGATAAGAGTCTCACCATAAAATTATTTGTTCCCTTTTACTATAAATTGAAACACAAAGTGAAAATATTCTTCATCAATTTATTTTCTCTATTTCTCCAAAGAAAAGTAAAATAAAAAAATGAAGTTCTTGGTTTCATTGGTTATGTTATCTCTTCTCTTGAACGGTTTCGCATCAGCTCAAACTCTCATTCAAGATTCTTGCAAGAAAGCTGCCGCTAGAGGTCCGTATTTAAAGTACGATTTCTGTGTCAATTCTCTTACACAAGATCCACAAAGCAAAACCGCGACTAATCTCGAAGGTTTGCTCTTAGCATCGATGATAAATGCTGCGGCAAAAAATACGAACGTGAAAGGAATTGTTGAACAGATTCTCAAGGACAAGAGATATGAGCAAGGTATTGAGGCAGTGTTACGCGATTGCGTCGAACTTTATGACGATGCTAATGGTTCTTTAAACACTGCTTTAGCGAGCGTTAAATCGCACGACTATGGTACCGCTAACGTGAATCTGAGTGCTGCTTTGGATGCACCGAGAAATTGCGAGGATGGAATCAAGAAAATAAAGCAACAAAAGTCTCCGGTTACTAACGACAACAATATTTTGTTTCAGAAGATTTTGATTCCTTTGACTTTTACAAATATGTTATGATGAATTTATCAAAGTGTTTCCAGTTAAAATGACAGAAAATCAAAGAATAACAAGTCTGTGATTAATATGATTAAGTCTTCAAACAGTAAATGCAAGAGAAATAAATGGGATGAAAATGAATAAGATAGAGAAATGGAATATAAAATTAGAGGAATATTGTCATTTCATTCATTTCCACTGCAATATACTAGTGAAATATTTTGCTTTAAAATTAGTTCCTTTTTTCAGCTTTTGTAGAGGATTTCACTGTAATGGTAAGATTTTAGCTATATATCAGAAAAAAATGCTAAACTCCGGAAAGATCCGCTATTAACCAGCTAATCAACCACCTGCCGGACCGAGTCGCTAACATATTTTGAGTTTAGATTTTTTTTTTTCACATAAAAGATTTTGTTTTGGCCTTTGGAATTTAAATATATGGCTTTGAAAAGAAATAATTGTTACAAGATTTTTCTTTTTTTTGTCAACAAATGTTACAAGATTATATCTTTGGTTTTTTTAGGCTTGCGCGTTCGGAATCCGGTTTGGTTCGGTTCAGTTTTTCGGGTTTAGGCTTCTAGCCTCCATTCGGGTATTTAACATATTCGGTTTGGGATCGGGTTCGGTTGGAATATTTTGTACCCAAAGTAACCGAACCAAAGATACAAATTATTGAAACACTAAAACACTAAATAATGCAAAGTTTTTTTCAATCTGTCCAAAACATATACATTCAAGATATGATCTTGTTCACATAGATTCTTACATCTGAATCATCTGATGATTCGATAAAACAACAACAAAACAAAACAAACTTCATCTTATGAATGAGTGCAGGAACAACTTCCTCTACATAGCCAAAGTCATCGCAACCAAATTAAGGTTTGTCTCCTGATTCAAGAGTATTGTCCATCTAAGCATCGTACATCTGATCCATTACAGAAGTACCAGGCAGCAGCGTTGGAAGGGGAGTCTGCAATGGCGTCTGCTCAACATAAAAAAAGAACCCAATTGATACACCAAGTTCTGTTTTGATTTTAGGCGATATATTTTATACCTTCTCCTCTTCTTCATAAGATGAATCAGAGCTCTCAACCTTCTTAGACACCTTCTTCTCAGATTTTTCTTTCTGGACAGCAGCAATCACGTCTTTCTTCTGCTTCTTAAGACTCACTTCGGTATCAATATCATCCTTAGGCTCTCTTGCCTAGAGAAGAGTAGAATACAAAGTTAAAAACAACTAACTTTGAATCTCAACATTATAAAAACATCAAAATCAATATACTACAGAGAATAGACTAACGAATTCTATGAACTGCATAATCTCAAACCACTGAATACATATATTTTATAAGTTAATGGGTTGAACAAATTAAAGACCTTTTATCCATCAGCCATAGCGTAACGAACAATAAAGATATAAAAAGATATTTCTAAAGGAAACAGAGAGAAGAGGAAAGCGACTCCTATTATGACCGAGAAACATCGAGAGAAATCATCAATACTACCCGAAGAGATGAGCCGGATCCTTGACTTTCTTCGCGAGACCGCCACCGGATGCGGCGGAGGAAGCGTCAGCGACAATCTCCTTGACCAAAAAGACAAATGCGAAACCTCCTTCGCCGAGTTGCCTCAACGATTCTGAACCGATTCATGTCAAGGAAAGAAAAAGATGAAAAGTCTCTAGGTTTTCACAAACCTTATATACCTTCGGTTCTTTGGGTGTACTTTGTACCCGAACCCGAATCGAAAAACCCAATTCCGAACCGGACCCTTTTTTTTTGCAAAATACCCGAATGAATCTTATGTCCGAAAGAAATATTGCATGTTAACCAATTTCAAACAAATAAATTGAGAATTTGGGAAATAAACGTTAAAAGTGAATAATTACTTACGATTATTAATTAAATGTAGAAAATTTCTCAATTTTGAATAATTATCATTTTTCAAATTGGGAACTGAGCTACATTTGATTTTCCCTTAAATAAAACCCATGATTCAACGACCTGTAAGCAAAGCCGTTACGTTTGAAAAGAGTCTCACCATAAAATTCTGTGTTCCCTTTTACTATAAATTGAAACACAAAGTAAAGATATTCTTCATCAATCGAGTCTTATTTTCTCTACTTCCCCAAAGAAAAGTAAAATAAAAAATGAAATTCTTGGTTTCATTGGTTACGTTCTCTCTTTTCTTGAACGGTTTCGCATCCGCGCAAACTCTCATTCAAGATTCTTGCAAGAAAGCTGCCACTAAAGGCCCGGATTTAAAGTACGATTTCTGCGTCAATTCTCTCACACAAGATCCACAAAGCAAAACCGCGACTAATCTCGAAGGTTTGGTCTTAGCATCGATGAAAAATGCTGCGGCAAAAACTACGAACGTGAAAGGAATCGTTGAACAGATTCTCAAGGACAAGAGATATGAACAAGGTATTGAGGCAGCGTTACGCTATTGCGTCGAACTTTATGACGATGCTAATGGTTATTTAAACACTGCTTTAGCGAGCGTTAAATCGCACGATTATGGTACCGCTCACGTGAATCTGAGTGCTGCTTTGGATGCACCGGGCAATTGCGAGGATGGATTTACGGAAATAAAGCAACAGAAGTCTCCGGTTACTAACGAGAACAATATTTTGTTTCAGAAGATTTTGATTCCTTTGGCTTTTACAAATATGTTATGATGAATTTATCATAGTGTTTCCAGTTGAAATGACAGAAAATCAAAGAATAAATAAGTCTGTGATTAATGGGATGCAAATGAATGAGATAGAGATTAATCTAATATGAATCGTTAACCAAATCTTTAAAGTACATTAAATTGCGGGTTTTGGATAAAGTCCACAATAGTCTTTGTAATGCAAGAGTTGTACCGAGAGTGTGAAATGAGATTCAATGATGATAATAAACAGAAATCTCCGGTGACAAAAGAGAACGATGTTCTCTACGACATCGTCGATATTAGTCAGGCTTTTAATTACAATGCTCATATAATTATAATGATGATATCCGAAGGTTGAATTTTGTTGGCAAATATTCTTGTAATTTTCTCACGCCAAATGGTTAAATCACAATTTGGAGAAGAACCTTCATGATAGTATTTTCAGATCCAGACCAGACCGGACGGTGGGCTGGTAAGCCCGCGACTTGGCCACAAATCCGGTCTGGGTCTAATGTTTAAACCAGCCAATTTAAAAAACTGCTAAACTCCGAAAATATCTGCTATTACCCGTGATTCGGTGGTTGAACCAGCCGGACCGAGTCGCTAACATATTTTGATTTTAGATTTTTTTTTTTTTTTCACACATGATTTTGTTTTGGCCTTTTGAATTTAACTATAAGGCTTTGAAAAAAAAATCATGATTTAAGAAATAACTGTTACAAGATTTTATTCTTTTTGGCAACAAATGTTACAAGATTATATCTTTGATTTTTTAATTAATATGTTGATGAAAATGGCAAAATATATAGTAGAAGAGTTATTATTTAATTTTGATATCATGCATGATTTGGAAATTGGAAACACATTAAAACAAGTTGACTAAATTGAACGTTCGTATATGGAAAGCAAATATTGCATGTTGACCAATTTCAAACAAATAAATTGAGAATTTAGGAAATAAACGTTAGATAAGAGTCTTACCATAAAATTCTTTGTTCCCTTTTACTATAAATTGAAACACAAAAGTAACAAATATTCTTCATCAATCGATTCTTATTTTCTCTACTTTCCCAAAGAAAAGTAACATAAAAAATGAAGTTCTTGGTTTCATTGGTTATGTTCTCTCTTCTCTTGAACGGTTTCGCATCCGCGCAAACTCTCATTCAAGATTCTTGCAAGAAAGCTGCCGCTAAAGACCCGAACTTAAAGTATGATTTCTGCGTCAATTCTCTTACACAAGATCCACAAAGCAAAACCGCAACTAATCTCGAAGGTTTGGTCTTAGCATCGACGAAAAATGCTGCGGCAAAAACTACGAACGTGAAAGGAATCGTTGAACAGATTCTCAAGGACAAGAGATATGAGCAAGGTATTGAGGCAGCGTTACGCGATTGCGTCGAACTTTATGACGATGCTAATGGTTCTTTAAACACTGCTTTAGCGAGCGTTAAATCGCACGATTATGGTACAGCTAACGTGAATCTGAGTGCTGCTTTGGATGCACCGGGCAATTGCGAGGATGGATTCAAGGAAAGAAGACAACAGAAGTCTCCGGTTACTAACGAGAACAATATTTTGTTTCAGAAGATTTTGATTCCTTTGGCTTTTACAAATATGTTATGATGAATTTATCAAATTATGATGAATTTATCAAAGTGTTTCATTTAAACATCGATTAATGTTTACTATAGATAGTTGAGAGCAAACAGACTTTATCTTAGTGGAAATAAAATTTCGCTTTAGAAACGTAAAAAAAAAGCTATTGTTTTTTTTTTTTGAATTTTAAAGTAAATATATACGCCATTTTAATGATTTAAAAGATAAATATTCAAATATAATATACGATCTTAATTAAAATATTGAAGAAGGTTTCACAATTCACGATACCAGAGTTTTTATTCTGGTGTGTATTGTTTAAGAGGCCTAAACAAATTTATCATTACGTGGCATGCAATTCTTCAATTTTTAATTTATTGTTAATTAAAAAAATTAACAAGTGAAAATGCTTTATTGATCTGTTAATTTCTAAATCAGTATTAGTTTATTTTTATCTATTAATATGTTTCTTAAAATATTTTCAACAATAATATTAATGTCTTGTACAAAATTATTTAAAAAATATTCATTAAAGTATGAGACAATTTTTGTCAAGAGATTATTTATTTAGTATTGAAAACTTAATATAGTTTAGTGTAGTAACTATTCGCTAATTTGTTATCACATTTTTTATATTGAATATAAAAGTATAATTATGAGTAATGGTTAGAAAATTTTAAAGCTTTTAAAGATATAAGACTTAATTGGTTTAGCTACTGACAGACTAATTCGCTAGCGGACAAAAAAGTTTTTTATTCACCATAATAAATTTTAGTACCAACTACGGACCATTTATATGACAGAAAATTTTGGTCGAACAGATTGTTGTATGCCTCAAAATAAAATAGTTTAATACAAACAAAATAATTGGCTCTGCCCATCGTAACCAGAACGGATATTCGGATATCCATTCGTGTTCGGTTCGGATTTTTCGGATTTTTTCGGGTTTCAGGTTTTTCGGTTATTAAGTTGATTTCCCATTCGTGTATTTTACATATTCGGTTCGGATTCGGATTCGATTCGGGTTTAGTATATTTTTTGTACCGATCATAACCAGAACTAATCAATCCTATTCGGGTTTTTCGAGTTTGGTTCGAGTTTTTTGGATTTGGTTCGGAATTTTTGGGTTTGGTTCGGGTTTTTTGGGTTTATGTCTCTAGATCCATTCGCGTATTTTTCAATAACGGGTTCGGATGTTTCAGGTCCAGATATTTTGCCTAGCCCGGACATTATAATAATAATAATTATTACTATTTTCTCAACATTTAATAACCATTCAAACTCTATTTTTTTAACATCGGAATATTTGATTTGTTTGAAAAGAAAAGCCAGGAAACGACGGCATATAAGAAAGAGTGTTAAAACGAAGAATTAGGCCACGCGACGTGAGCGTAGCGGTAAAGCGTGACATGAGCCCTCTAAAAAAAGCACTTGTGTTAGTTATCAAATCTCATGTCATCAACTGTTAAACACAACCGTTAAATTCTTTGTTCCATTTTATTATAAATTTGATCACAAAGTAAAAATAAACTTCTTCATCAATCGATTCTCATTAACCTGTGTTTCTGCTTCCTCAAAAAGAAAAGAAAAAAATGAAAATTTTGCTTCACCTAATTTTTACGTTCTTTCTCCTCTTAAACGGTATCGCAACCGCACAAACTCTGATTCGAGATTCTTGCAAGAAAGCTGCAGCTAAAAACCCAAAGTTCAAATACGATATATGCGTCATGTCTCTAGAAACGAATCCGCAGAGCAAAACCGCAAAAGATCTCGCCGGATTGGTCATGGCATCGACGCAAAATGCTGTGACAAAAACTACCATCTTGAGAGTAACTGTTGACAAGATTCTCAAGGGGAAGAAAATTGACAAGATGAGTGAGATGCCGCTACGTGATTGCCTCCAGCTTTATACCGATGCTATTGATTCTTTAAACGAAGGTTTAGCGAGCCTTAAATCGCGTGATTACAATACAGTTACCACGGTTCTGAGTGCTGCAATGGATGCACCAACCACTTGTGAAACTGGATTCAAAGAAAGAAAACCGCCACAGAAATCTCCGGTTACAATAAAGAACGATGCTTTGTATCAGATGATTCTGATTCCTTTAGCTTTTACAAATATGTTGAAATGAAATTACTAATGGATTAAAGATAATAATATTTAGGAATGTACCTTAAGAGTACTTGGCTTGATCACTGTCAAAGTAATGGTCTTAGCCTTGAATAAAGAGTTATCTGCATATTTTACAGATCACATAAGCTTTAGATAAACCAAAATCTTTTTTGAAACTTTTTTCACAAAGTATTTTATCACAAAGTAGTTCAAAGATGCCTTGGTGCAAGGATATGTGTTATTTTTATGATAGCTTGTACTTTCACATTCTAGATTAATATGTAATCCAATACTCTCATATGAGTTATTTTTGGTTGTGCAGTATAGAATTCACAAAATGATGTGATCAACAATTTTCCGGATATTTGAATTAAACTTCCTTTGGCATACGGATATATTTTATGATTCGGCTTTCATAAACGTTTTGTGTCATAGCATCGATAAACGGATTATAGCATCTTTAAACGTGATGAATATTAGTTATTTTATAGAGACTTTGATCAATGTATATATTCGTCTATTTTGTTTTACCAGACGCTGATCTATTTCTTTAACACTGAAATATTCTGTTTGTTTGTAAACAAAAGCCAGAAACGACGACGTATAAGAAAGAGTGTTAAAACGGATAATGACCCCTCTAAAAAAGCCCTTTTTAGTTATCAATTCTCATTTCATAAGACAACAATAAAATTATTTGTTTCATTTTACTATTATATTGGATCACAAAGTTTCAAAATATTCATCAATCGATTCTCACTAATCCTCTGCTTCCCCAAAGAAAATAATCTACAAAAAATGAAATTCTTGCTTTACCTTGTTATGTTCTTTCTCCTCTGAAACCATTTCGGAACCGCACAATCTCTGATTCGAGATTCTTGCAAGGAAGCTGCAGTGAAAGACCCGAAATTCAAATACGATTTCTGCGTCAAGTCTCTCGAAGAGAATCCGCAGAGCAAAACCGCAAAATGTCTCGGAGGATTGGTCTTTGCATCGACGAAGAACGCTGTGTCGAAAACGACAAGGCTTGAATGGACTGGTTAACAAGATTCTCAAGGAGAATATATATGATGTGAAGAGGCCGTTACGCGATTGCCTCGAGCTTTGTACCGGCGCAATTGATTCCTTAAACCATTCTTTAGACACCGTTAAGTCGCATAATTACAAAACCGCTACCATGCTTATGAGTGCTCAATGGATGCACCGGGCACTTGCGAAACTGGATTCACAGAAAGAAAAAAGCCTGTGAAATCTCCGTTTACGAAAGAGAACGATGTGTTGTTTCAGATGGTTCTAATTCCTTTAGCTTTTACAAATATTTTAGATAATGAAATTACCAAAAGTGTTTTAACACATGGATTAAAGGTAACAATACTGATAATGTACCTTAAAGAGTAATCGGCTTACTCACTGTAGAAGCAATGGTCGTAGCTTTTTCAAAGTCTTTGAATAAAGAGTTATCTACATAAAGATCACAGAAGGTTTAGATAAACCAAACTCTTTCTGAAATTGAATACCAATGCTGATAAATTTGGTATTTTGCAAGACATTTCCGGTTATGATACAATAACCGGTATAAAAGTGTGTTCAATCCAGTTTAACAAATCCAACCCACACCGAAAAGGAAAGAAGCAGATTTGGTTTTCTATTTTTCCAAATCCAAACAAACCGGAAAGAAAAGTATACAGAGAAAAACCTGAATTCCTTTCAAAATCTTATAAATGAACCCATCTTTTGTTAGAAACCTGAATCGAAAACCGAACACCAATACCAAAACGACTAATATCAAACTCCACTTTCCATTTCGGTTCTCAATTTCATAAACAGAAAATTTTGAAACCGAAACAAACCGCATAGAGCATGGCTAATATGGCATCAAATCACACAAGCATGTCATATAAGAGTAAAAGTCAAACAATTTCTGTTTTCTTACATGCGTGCAATGCGAAGCCCATTTTCACTATCTTCATCTTCTTCGCTGTTCTTCTGATCATCATTGTCGCGGTTGTAGTTACTTGATGATCCCAACAAGAAAGGTTGATCCTTTAGAATTGAAACCTGATCCATCGGAATCGCATTTCTCTTATAGTTCCAAACCAACATCGATGTGTAATCCTGAGGCGAAACGAGTCCTTTCTCTCTAATAAATCTCTTTTGCTCTTCTAAGGTTTTTGGTTCATCGAGCCTTAAGTACTCGATCAAAAACTTCTCATGCTCGGGCCTCCAATTACCCGGAAAAGGCGAGTAATCAGTTTCTGGAACTAGAGACATTCTTGTATAAACAAGTCCATCAACCGATTCAGTAAGACCCATTCTCAAGAGATTCTGATAATCTGGTGACTGACCTTTCTTCTCCTTCAACGGAAGGCTCAGATTCCGATTACCGAACTTATACACTTTCGCTCTTGATCTAAGTTTATACTTTGCAGCATAAAGCTTAGCAAGTGAACCACGGATAATATAAGAACAAAAATTCACAATTTTCTTCCGGTTATCTGCAAACCGATACCACTCAGCAACCGTAGTCAAAAACTTATTCATCTGATTATTCGTATGAGCTTGAGTTGCATGGAACATTCTAAAACAAGGTTGTGGATCCGGATCCCGATCTCCTTTTATAAAATTAAGCTTTCGAAACTGTTTGATGCATTGTTTCAAACTCGCTGTAACGGATAAAAGCGTTCCCACGCCTTTTTCGCTTATAATCTTCCCACCGGTTGCAGTATACCTCAGAGTCGGATAAACAACTCGGCGACACAAAACATGATCAAGAAACATTATACCTTTTGTTATATGTTCAATGGGGAGATTCTCGTTGTCGAGTCTAAGCATATACTTCTGATCAACAAACTCAATAAGCTCTTTCCTTAATGTTGCAGCATCAGCTCGAGGTCCACGGACTCCGATCAAGATATGACCTCCATATCTAACATAATCCATTTTCCTCGTTTTGTCAGGACCGCTTGTGGGAACAAATTCCGGCCATGAGGTGTTTCCTTGATCCGCTTCTCCTTCTGGGTTATTCCATATAACATCGCTTTTAGAAGGACGGTAAAAGTCTTTCACTTTCGATTCCATCCAACGATCAAGCTCATCTAGACATACATTAACCAAAAGAGGACTAAGAATCCCGCAATGTCCCCACTGCGGAGACTTCCCAGCTTCTTCAGGAGCAAAACCAAAGAACGTCTCTAACCAATAAGGATCAGGCTTGGGCTCATCGTCAGCCAAAACCCGTTTTTTCTGATACTTTCTCTTCTTCGTCTTCTTTTTCTCACCATCTTCCACTTTACTCGTTACAACAGGCGTAACCAACGCAGATTTAATCAAATCAATCACTTTCTTATCTCTAACATCTCTCATCAAAGAACTAATCACAAACCCAACTTTCATTCCATCCAAAACAACACTCAAATCACCTTTAACATACCACAAATAACCTGCGAAATTCCTCCGAATCACTCTCAAAACCGTATGAGCGGTTCTCCCGGGCCTAAACGCAAACGACTTCTGCGAAAACCGAGACTCGTAAATCGGTTCCAAAATCATCAACAAAACCTCTTGAACTATCCTATCCTGAAACGGAGTCGGTTGCGTAGTAGTCAAAATCGCTTTGATCTTCCTCTTCGATAAAGACTCGTAATCAGTTTTATCCCTTGGAGATTTTATATAGAAATCCAAACGAGCTCCCCATTTAAACCGATCATCAAGAACAGAATTCCTCAAAGCTAATAGATTCTCTAAAGCTGATCTCTGGATCGAACTACGAGGAACATAAGCACCTAATTCATCACAGCTAACTTTCTGATAAGCTAATACCCATAACTCGAATCTTCGAAGATATGAGGTTAAATTAGTAGCGGTTTTGTCAGGTTCTTTGAAATTCTCAAGCCACATCTGAGAACAAAGTGATACTCCATCTTCTTTCAATAGATTCGCTGGATCATCTGGATCCGGTGCTTGTTGTTGTCGTCGTTGAGGTGCCAAGTAAGAGAGATATCGGAAAATTGCATAGCCGTTAGGGTTAGAAGTGAGAGGCGGATTTGTGACGAAGCAGTAGACGTTGGTATAAGTAGAAGAAGGTTTGAGCCATTTGCGAGGACCCAAAATAGAGAAGCTTCGACGCATTTGGTGATGGCAAAATGAGTCTGGAAGATTTGTACAACGATCGTGTTAGAATCAACGAGAAATCAAAAACAAAAGTGAATCAAGAAATTGCAAATTGAGAGAAATAAGTTTCGAATTCGTTCTTACAGAGATTGATGAAAGCTTAGGCTTCTTCTTCAGGGAAATAGTGGAAACTGGTAGTGGTAACCCTCGTTAAACCCCTATCAAACCTTAGTTGTTGTTTTTGCGTTTTGGTGGGGTGTGAGAGAAACCCGAAACGAACTAGAGGAACACGAGTTGGGCTTTTTATTTTATTTTAGGCCCAATAGTTTAGCCCTTGGTCATATGGTAACTATACTGGTGAAAAAGAATTTGAATATCAATAACAAACTGTGGAAATGTTTATGATTTAAGTGTAAGACAATAGCAAGTATTTGTATCTTAACATCTTTCTGAGATAGGGTTTACATATTCAATTATAGAAATACAAACATACATAATCAAGCATGTATGGTGAACGATAAAACAAATTTACACTATGCTTTTTAATGATAAGTTTTACCTTTTGTGTACACGTTAGCAGGTTATGTATAATATGATCTTTTGTTTTCGCCATCACCGTGATGTGATTTTTTATTTTTCTTGGGTATCATTTTTTCTATGAAACTCTAAAATTCCATTGTTGTGTTTTGCCAATGGCTCTATCTGTAAAATCAAGCCCCTTCAGTATCACAAGGCAAGAAAATTGTGGTCCCAAAGTCCAAGTAGGTGGATGTTGTTCTTAATCTTTTTAAAGACAGAATTGGGTTTCTATGGATAATCATCAACAACCAAAAATACCACTTGAGAAAAAGTAAACTTTTTTTTGTTGACAGTAATAGAAAAGAAATTTACATCATAAGAGCAAAAGAAGAAGGAACAAGAAGAGATTAAAGGTGTGTGTACAGATGTGCACAAAGAATCAAAGATTTGGTAAATCCTAAAAGAAACCAATAGTGTTGGTTGGTTGGTTGGCTTGGCTGGTTAATGCTTTTTTCCTTCTTTTGTCTGTTGCTTCTTCTTCTTTCTCCCATGATTAAAATAAAAAATAATAACAATGATAAAATCAGATCCTGAATATCTTACTTTTTTTTTTCCTGTATTGTTAGAGATCAGCCATTTTAAAAGAATTGTAGTTAGGAGGAAATTTGAAGCTGTCACGTTACGGCTTTATTAGCCCTTTCACTTTCAGACGTTTAAAGCCACCAAAATGATTCTCGATCTTCTTCTTCTGCATCTTCACGTCACTTTGCTGAGTTTCTTTCCTGTTTGAAATTACTAACAGTTCTTCTTCTTCTTCTTGCCTACTGATACTACTGCTACTACTATATCTTCCTTCGTGATGATGCGATTTCTTCAGTCTCTTAAGTTCCTAATAAACATGAAAATCTCAGGGTTTTCTAATATATATGAATATACTGTAAAAATTGTGAATTATGCGGGTTTCTCTCAGTACCTGATGATGGTCAGTATCTCTTGTGTCGAGAACAACTGTTCTATTCTCAAACTTCAATGAAGAACGGCGTTTGACTCTGAAACTCTCGGAATCAGAACCATCACTTTCCTGATCCACCACTAGTTGTTCATCTTGAACCGCAGGGAAGAACCGAGTTTTTTTGTTACTGCTGCATCCTACTTCGTCTGAGAGCTTTGAATCACTACTGCTGCTACAGTTAGCTCGTCTATTTACCTGCTTCTTAAAGAAAACAGAACTCAGATAATAGAAGAAAGAGACGGTTTGATAAAGTTTGTCGCAGGTTCGTAGTCAGAAACTTACGTAATCAGAGCATTCATAATCATCAGCGACTGAGGAGATACATGAAGCGTTTGCTTCACAGCTCATGACAGGATTTCCAGATTGCAAATGGTCATGAGATGTCATCTCTACCTCTATATTGAAATCAAAGTATATAGTGGAATATGGTGAATATCCGTCTTCTTTCGCAGCTGGAAGTGTGATTGATGATGGATACGAATATAAATCTTCATCAGTTGTAATCAAATCTGAAACTCCATCTTCTTTCTCAAACTTCTTTGCAGCAGCTTCCAGGACTTCAATGTTATCCCTCAAGAAAAGAGTACGCATTGTCCCGCATGGAAGGTCAAGTTTTTTAATATCTAGACAATGATACATGATAACACCGTCAATTAGAAAACAATTATGAAGGATGTGTATGGATGGAGATAACAGAGAAGAAAAAGGTTTACCATGACGGAGACAGACGGGATGTGAGTAACAATCACAGTTGACAAATGCCAAATAGCAATCCCTTTTACACAAACTGCAGACGATGGTTCCATATGTATTTGAAACAAGGCCTGTGCATAATCCTGACTTCATTAGAGACCATCGAGCCAGATGAAGAAAACGAATCAGGTGCACAAACGCAGTCTTGATGCTTTGTTGTCCTGACAATTCAGTAGGTGTAAAATCCAGATTCTCGGATTTGGAACTTGAGTTTAAGAGCATTGCTTCTTTACAAATCAATTCTTCATGAGGAAGCAATGGTACTCTGTTAAGATGAGCATACCGGCAACTAGCAATAGCTCCAAAAGGAAACCAGTCACCCATCGCAAAGTTCACTGCCTCACCACAATTAAAACCTACAAGAATTTTTCACACAACCCCGGTTTCAGTTGAATATGATACCACAATCTCTGACCAATAAAAATGTAGATTCAGACAAAAATGTTTTACCGTGGCTGAAACCAGCATGATAAGCCCTAGGGAATGTGACGACGAATTCTCCAGGTTTTTGCACAGCCTTGTACACAGGCACATTATGATCCAACAGAATCTTTGGTGGGAATATAGTTGTCTTCCCTAGAAGCACGTCAAAGGCTCCATTTTCTCCATTAGTGGATAGAATATCATCATTGTACACACACTCTTTAACTACCTTTTCAAATTTTAGAGCTGCAGAACCTGGAATCCCATACCAAGTTTTTGATGCTCCACAATGTTGGTAGTTAATGCTGTGTTCGAAAAGAAGGTAGGAAAAAGGAGATTAAGATACTTTAGATTGCTCACCTTTAGTAACCCATATAGTCGAACCAAAATTTTAACTCTTATTACCTGTACAAATAATGGTCCTCCACATGCCAGGCAAACATACTAAACAGCATTCCGATGTAAAGCATGGGTTCAGTAACTCCCTGAAACAAACAAAGCCAAGTTAGAAGAGGATAAGCAGAAACTACTTATGTGATCTTAAGACAAATTATAACTGTACTACTTGTCACATACCGGAATGGATGTTTCAAGAAGGCGCAGGGTAGACTTTGGCAGCCTTGAAACTTTCTGAAAGTAGAGATAGAAAAGACATATAACTACCAATTTAAAAACCAAGCATATGATTTCCTTAAATGCTTAACCATAAAAAAAAAGGGGAGAAGCTCAAGTTGTAGTAAAACAATACATTCAAGTTCCATTTGCTGCTTCCTAGTGAGTCACCTGGTGCAGATGAAAATGCGCTACCATCTACATCACACGCATATTCAACTGTTTCAGTCTTGCCACACGCAATTTCCTTCCAGAATTCTTTCTCCAAGAATGAGTCGGGCAAAGAGCCACCACTGCAATATCTACGTGCAAATACCTTGTTCGCCATTTTCTCATAATCGCGAAATGTATAGGTCCTGAGTAGTTTACAAATAATTAAATACAACTATAAAGTGAAGAAGTAGAGCTAAATGGTTCAGGTTTTAACACAAACCTCCCACTCATGAAGAATGTAACTTTATCATCAGAATCCCACTCAGCAAGTCGAAGGGGTTGTACTCTGGTAGTGAATTTAAAGTTTGATTTCTCTTTCATCAACACAGCGCCTGCAGGAACTGTTGCTGTCAACGGAGATATGATCTTGCAAATACCTGCAAAAGACAGAGGCAAATAAAAGATTGGACAAAATAACATAATGAGATTAATTACAGTTAAGTGTTGATGAAGGGATAAATTAAGGAGCACGGGTCTACTCCCGGTTATGAGATTAAAACATAAAGAGATTAATTGCAGCATTAATCCTTTCATATTGAGATATTTGTTTTACCATATTTTGAAGCTTCTGGGAATATCTTCTGCAAATAAGTCAAAGGATCCTCAAACTCCTCCTTTGTTGGTCTGTAGACAGGACATTCTGGAAGTCTCTCGGTCCATTTTAGATCATCAGTCTCAATCTTCTCCACTTTTCCCTTCAACAAGCCACCTTTACCAGTAGAGGCCCCATTCACTTTAGATACTATGTCACTAGAAGTTACCCGTAATCTCATTCCACATGACGCTGAAGGTGGTCTCAAAGCATCACCTCCACTTCTAGCCATTGTACTGAAGCTTACTGTTTCATTGACAGAGTCTGATCTCATTTTTTGAAGCCTTTTACGTTTCAGATATTCTAACCCATCCTTAGCTTCTTTCGACAAACAGATCCTCCTTTCCGCCTGACAAACCCAAGTGTCAGCAAACATTCCTCAACATACACATTAAAAGTTCAACATACTATACAAATACATATACTGAGTCATGGATACACAATAGGTCAACCATTCACACTTAACCAATTATAGCTAAAAAATATTTCAACTCCACAAAAAGCTAAGAAACATGAAAGTGAACACAGAATATGGAAACAGTCAACACCTAGAAGTTTCAAAAGGCATATTAGCATTTTCACTTCCAGGTACGGCCTTAACTCTTTGACCATACCCTACAAAGTCAAAGAATGTGACAATTTCTAATTTCAACACCCTCGAAGAACGCGAGTCAGAAACCATCGACAACTCCATCTACAACACACAATCATTTGACCTACGTGAAGATTCGCCGCCATTTCAACAGAGCTCAAATCTCACGTTCACACGTGGGATAAAAATAGCAAGAAAACGTGTGAGATTCTCCACAGACGATCAAACTACGAAGCAGAGATGAGAAAGACGAACCAATTTAAGGAAAAAACAGCGGAATCTCCATAAAATTGGAGTAATGTAAGAGATCTGATCCAGCGAAATCGTAAACAACACAATTCACCAAAAGTTCAAGCAAACAACAAATTCACAACGAGAGAAAAATTGATCAAATACTAGAGAGGGGAAATCATCTCACCATAGCATTCCGTAATCTGGCTCTGTAGACCTCCGTCTTCTTCAACCGAATAAAAGGAAAAAAAAAAAAAAGGCAACCACAACAAGCAACGAACCAGAGAACAGAGACGAAACCCTAGATCACGATCTCGACCAGCGAATTCAATACAAAGCCTGGCATGCAAACAAAGTGAACCACATTCTACGAAAACACCGCGTAACGAGCCAGGGACCGAGTCAAACGCGGAGATCCGAATCGCCGCGTAGCCGAGTCAAACGAACATTCAAAAAATCCACAATACCCTATACCACCAGAGAACGATTCCAAGGACGAGAAAACGAAAAGCTATAAGCGGAACGGAGAAAAACGGAAACTGGCCGGAGAAATCGGTTGTTTTATTTCCCGGCGGTAGAGGAGAGAGAAACTGTAGAGATGCTAAAAAAAGGACCGAGAGAGAAAGAAACTTGGAAAACCGGAAAAAATTGTTAGGAAAGTATAATTTATAGTTTTATACTCCAAACGTGTATACCGTAAAACCAAAAATTAATAAATCTTATAAAATAATAAAATATTTCGATTCCAAATAGGATAAATTTTCAATTTCTAAATATATATTATTTTCATTTCGATAATGTTATAGACGATTAAAATATGACAGCTGACATCATTAATCATAAATTTAATGTATATGTTTGTATAAGTAAATTCATTTATAATTTTTTAATTTATTATCGAATGAATTTTTTTTAAATACTAAAATTTCAAATTCAAAATTATAAAATTTATAACATCCAAAACACTAATCTTGTTTAGATAAAATTGTCGCAATTTATATTTTCTAAAATTTTTAACAGTTAAAACAAATCTTTCTATAAATTAATAATTTATACTATAAAATAATAAATAATAATTTATAAGTAAATTAATATTATTATAAAATATCATGGTTCTAATATTATTAATTTATTGAAGTTTTACAGTATTTTAGTAGCCACCATAAGTTTACTTTAATATAAATATTTAATAAGATGAAAAAACAAAAATAGTTCCTAATTGTAATTCTTTGAAATTAAAATATTGGTGGATATCGGGAAGGTTCCGAAATTCTTCACAAGCCATATAAATTAGTTATTTAATGAACGCCCATTGCGTTTTGCTGCGATTGGTGCAGTTGTATTCAATTTAAACACTATTTAAGAAAATTAGCCACTTCATAAAAAACAAAACAAAAAAGGTTCAGTATCAATTTTAATTTGAAAAACGTACCTTTTTACTTTCTAAAAAATTATATAAATTAGTTTGATGATTTCGTACAGTTATTTTATTAAAAAGTATAAACCATTCATAATGTTAAAAACATGAAATTTGATTATTATTATTATTATTAAGTCATTATACAATATATATAGGTAAACTTTATATTTATTTTAAGGAGTGTTATTATGTTATGGTTTTTAAAGTGAATTTTCTAGATTTTACAATCTTTAAAATTTGATATTATTTTTAAGATTTCATTTGTGTGAATTTTAAAATTTTTGCAGTATATCTTTTATTTTGATTATAATAATTTACTCATGAAATTCCATGAGATTTTATTTTAAATAATTCAATATAAAAAGATTAAAAAATTATTTAGTTTTAAATAACACTAAATTTTAATAAATTATTTGAAATCCTAATTGAATAACACAAAATTTTAAAATCTATTAAACATCATTTACAAAAATAATATTCAATAACACCAGATTTCAAATCATGATTTAAAATCATTATTGAATGACAACAAATTGAGGTGAAATTTCATTTATATTAAAATGAATGATTTGAATAACACTTCCTTAGTCTTTAAAGGTAAATATAATTTTCATATTTTTAAATCTTAAAATATGAAAACAAATTTAGCTATTAATCTTAAATTATTTTAAATTTCATATTTTTAATTCCTAAATTTATAAATATAAAAAAAGATTTTAGCTATTCATAAATCGATGCAGCTAATCAACTCCATTATCAGTCAGCCTTTTTATCATTTTTTATACTTGTACCAATCAGCTTTATATTAACAATTTTATAAGACTAAATGCCTTATACACAAAAGAAATAAGATTCCCAACAAAAAAATAATAATAATAAATAAATAAAAGGGAACTATAAGTATGAAGGAAAGTGGTGGTTGTTAGGTGGTTCAACCAAACGCTGCCAACCCTTTAAAACGGCGTTTTCATCCATCTTGCGTTTTCCTTCAACAGTAAAATAATGTCATTACGGAGGGTATTAAAGTCATTTAACCAGCAGAAAGTCGAAACGTGGTGACACTTCTGTACTGTCTCTCTACACGTGGCGGGTGCATTGGGAAGACAATTGTTTTTCTTGGTTACTGTTAATGTGGGTGGTGGTCAGGTCACCGGATATTCCGGTTCCCGGTTAAAGCTATTATCCCAACCGAAACCCATTGGTCCATGTTAATTTCACTTTTTTTTCTTTTGGTTTTTAAATAAACTGTGATGAGTTAGGTTTGGGTATATAATGATTAATGATTAGTTTTGTGAAGTCAGCGAAAACGAAAGGTGTACCAATATGGCTCGTCTTCATAAACCGGCTAAACCGTTTTGAATTATTTTCTTAACTCCGGTTTAGCTACTCTATAACCGGCTCTACTAGGACTTTTATTTAGCTTTCCAAATCAATGTAGTGGTTAGAATATTCGACTAGACCCACCCAAAAAATATTCACTTCTTGTTGTTGTTTTTTTTTTTGAACTAACACTTGTTGTTGTTATGAGTTAAACCTATTTGAATGACATGATAAAAGTTTCGAAGTTTTTTTTTTTACTCTTTTCTCTTATTTTATTTGATCTTCTGTTGTTCACATACAATATTATTATCTTTTAGTTTATTATTGCATATCTTTTATATATTTTGTTATCTTTTTCCATTGGTTCATCACTTCCATTTGACATAATATGAAAGAGTATTTTATTTTATTTTCTAACAGATATATCCAAATTATTATAATTAATTTATTCTCTGATTTTCTTTTTATATTCTCTTAAATCTCCTATTCCCTTTGAAAAAAGGATCATAGATTTGAAAGTTGAAAAAACTGTACTTGGTCGTTATGTACGTGGTATATACATTTTCCTGTCAAGTGCTTGATATATTATATGCAACAATATATTATGCTATATATGCCATTATCCAGTTAGGAAACAATATCACAATTATTAGATGTGCATTATCCAGTTATGAAGTGGTAAGTTAGATAACATTATTTATAATAATAAGATATTTATTATTTGGAATCTTTGCGATATGGGTTGTGACATGTATATATAATATATGTATCAAATAAGTTGTGAATTAGTCAATGGGACCAATAGATGGACCGTAAACTATATGTCATAGAGTTTAGTTTAATTTATTGATGTATCCATGTGTCATGTTTAATTATATGCCATATTAACGAAGAGTGAAATTCATAATGACTTCAAACATAAGAAATAATGAAATATCTAATTAACAGCTACTAAGGATTATGCCGACATGCACATTCTGGCCTCAAGTCAACCTTTTGACCAATCACACCCTTTGCCATTATTTTAGATCATTTAGAAAACATTATTCCTATAGTATTAACATGTATGCGTTTACACTTTACACAGATAATCATGCATTACAATTACATGCTGATTAACAACAACAACAACAAAAAAAAAAACAATTACATGCAAGTATGGAACGTACGTTAGTTTTAAATGTAATGTATTGCAATTCTAAGAGAGGATGTACAACATACAGAGTGGTAGCAATGACCAACCTTTTTGTTGTGATGGGTACATAACGACCAAGTCATCATGATCAGAAGTTTTTAAAAAATATTTATTTATTTGATTTGAGATATATATAATATAAGATATATCTACAAGTACATACGTATATTTCTGATCGCCTGGACTTGTGTGTTGTGTCTACCATAACTTAGACATAATTTATATAATGAGCTCTCTAAGATTCTGTCTAAACGGGTATACTCATGTACAATTACTTCAATCAATTAAAAAACACAAATCAATACATTTTTTATTTTTTTTTATTTCCATGTAGTACAGTAATGGAGAAGTAGTCAAAATAATTACTTAAACAAGAGTATTGAAGAAATTAAATGTGGCGATTGTAATCCAATTTAACTGATTCTTAGACTTTAATTCCAAAATGAGTACATGACACAGTGTACTTGTAATTTACTTTTTTTTCGAATACACGAATCCAGAAACAGTTAGAAATAATGACGGCATTAAATTTTGAATGTGCTTAAACTCAAAATAAAATTACGGGTTGAAACTCTGAACAAATTATACTAATAAAAACAAAACATGGTAATTACAAGTGTTTGCATCTTTCCGCATTTTTGTCTGTTGCTTTCGGAAATTTAAAGACACCATGACCAACTTTAGTTGACCGACTTTTCTCCTAAATACATTTGTTTGACCAAATCTTATTCAACTTATTTCCATCACGTTGTTTTAAAACCTGATTAATTTCTAGATTTAAAAATAGAACACATAGTAAAACTTATGATTTTAGCCGAGAAAACTATATTTTCTAGCACAGTTTAAATAAATAGATGGAAAAAGAACGATTGCGAAAAATGATGATGACTTAGTGTTTAGTATTTACTGTTTATTTTGTGAAATTGTAATAAAAAAATTGCATCTTTCAAAATAATGGTATTGATTCCTACGAACCAAATTTTTTTTAAAAAAAGGATAGTATGGAATATGGATTTTGAATTAAGATTCTCATCTAACGAAAAAATAATTGGAAAAAAAAAAATTGAATCCAATTTCTATTAAAAGAATTCGTGAACTGTAGTTAGATAGAAACTATCAAGTAGATTCGATTCTTATGCTTTACGTTTAGACGTAAAAAAAAAAAAAAAAAAAAAAGAACAGCCGATGTCGAATAATGTTAATGTTAAACTGCCGTCACTGACCCCGCGTTTACACACTATTTCTAACAAACAAATGAATGAGGAGAAAAAAAAACGAAAGATTGGATCTAAAAAAATGATCTTAATTAAATAACAAATAAATGGTGAATATTGGACAATACAGAAAATGAGAGGTCACAATTAATAGTACTGTGTTCATGACGGCCGCACCAAATACCTTATTCTTATCATTTTTTAAAACTCCTTAGTTTGCCGAACAAAAAAAAAAAAAAAAACTCTTTAGTTTCTGACCAAACTATTGAAGTTTAATGTTATTTTTCGTCAAGAGATTAACATATTTTAGTCCATCCAACAAATTCAGTAGTCGATTCCTTAAAGAGAATCATGACCTAGTGTTTTGTTTAAGGTAATTCTTTTTTTTTTTTAATTCAGAATATTAACATTTGTAAGATTGTTATTGTAGCCAACAAAATTCTACTCTATAAATATTAGAAAAAAAATTCAATTTTTCTAAAAATGTAAAAGCTTGTTGCCTTGTTGCAACAATATGTTGGGCAAAAAATAGAATTAAAGGTGTATTGTTTGCCAATCCAGAATTTTTATTTATTTATTGAGGTTTCATTAGGAGAGGAAATTCAATGAAGTTTTTTTCCTTTTTAAAAATAAAATAAAATGTATACAATTTTTATTTCGTAATCATTTCACTAAATTTCATTTATTTAATTTCTAGTAAACTAATAACTAATTGTATACTGAACAGTAATTCAGTAAATATTTACAAGACATGTAAATATTTACATTAAGGTTTTAAAAAAGTTTCAAATAAATGCTAATTAATTAGGTTGTTGATCATCAGAAACACTCAACTCACACACATTTTAGCAAAAGCAAATTCATTATTACAAATATCAAATCCATAGTCTTTGATACAACAGACAAAATGTTTCTAACGTGTCTTTATATCATATGAGAAAACTATTATAAGAACATTATATGATGAATTCTTATCATCGAATGCCAGAAATTGACCAATGACACTTGGAAGGCCACATATTTCTACTTGTTAGGCTAAAGACAAACCAAACCTTTTCAATCGCCACAAAGCATTATATTGTTTTTTTTTTTTTTTTTTTTTCCTTTTAATTTTTGCCTTTTTTTGGAAAAATCTGTCAATCTTGATTGTTCACTATAATTTTATTGGGTTCAAATTGTTCAGTACGATTAAATGCGCAAATTTAGGCGATATGTTTGTATCAAAACTTTTCTTTCATGTTCTTTAATCTTATGTGGTAAAAGGCATTTGGTGACCAAAAAAAGGAAAAAATGTGGTAAAAGGCATTTAAGAGAGAGCCCAAAATCAAATTTGCAGATTTGAGGCCTAACCGGCCCAGTCTCTTTACTAAAATTATTATGCAGGCGCTGGATACATGACATGAGTAATTGTCCATTTCATAAAGGAATAAACAAATTTGCCAACTATTTCGTAGGAGGCACAAGCAAACGGTCTCTCAACCATCCACTATAAATCAATGAGATTACAAGTGTTCTCTTCAAGGAGATTGTGCTCACATCTCTATCTATCTCTCTGTTATAAACATAACCCGAGATACATGAAGAATAAAGGAAGAACAAGAGAAGAGAAGAAAACCCAAGAAGAACTCTCTCACCAAGTTCTCTCTTTCTCTCTTTGGAGCCACAGGAAGGAGACGACGACTCAACTATTATAAATCAATGGTTCAATAATTTTGCTATAAATAAGCACATTGCAACTTATTAATCACTATGTTCATAGTAATAATATAAATGAATGATAAAGGCAGTAAGTAGCATCCAACAACACAAACTATAGAAGATTGAAGAAAGCAATTACGTTTTGCCTAGGAAAATGTATTTTGGTTAGGTCCACTCAAGGGTTTTAACCCTAACCAGAGTAGAGTTAACTTTAACATGGTATTAAATTAGGGGTTTTACCAGTCCAATATATATATATATAGAAGTTGGCGAGTCTCTCTATTCCGAATATCTATTGAATAACAAAAATTTTCGCCTTCCTGCTCTCTGAAAAGTCCGATGGCCAAGAAGAACAAGCGTTCCCGACCGGAGAACAACCATTCCGAACCGGAGAACAAGCGTCTCAAACCTGAGGAAGATCCATCGACGGTGAAGAGGCGTCTGCAACTGTTGGAAGATCCGCCGACGAAGAAGAGGAGTCCACAACTGTTGGAAAATCTACTGACGGAATCTTCTGGCGACGACGAGGAAGAAGGACAGGAGTCAGGTTCTTCGTCTGAGGAAGAAGAACAAAAAGATCCCGTCAAACAATATTAGCTTTCAAGTGAAGAATCAGAGTCAGTTCACAAGCAAGATCCGTTGCTTGAAGGACAAGTATGTACGTAAGAGGAAAAAGAGTGCAGATGAGAAATCTTTTGCAAATGCTGACGTCCACAATTGTTTTAAACTTTCCAAAGTGATTTGGGAATCTACTAAGGTGGAGGAGTCTTTGAAACCGGCCAATGAAGAAAAGATAGGAGATTGGTTTGTAAATTCTTCTCTTGTAGGAGCAATTGCGAGGTTTGGAATAGGTGAAGATGTCATGAAACAGAGATGGAGCATGGTGTCCATGAAGACGAAGAAGAAGCTCGAAAACAAAGTCAAGTTGTTGCAGGATGAGGCATCTGAATATTTGTCGCTAAGGAGAAGTTTTTTTGCATGAGGTCGATTACCTCTGTGATCACTGAAGCAAATTAGAGAAGTATCGATTAAGAGGTGTAATGCCTCTTTTTGTTTTCCAACCCTTAATTAGGCCTGGGCAAAAAACCCGGACCCGACCAAAAAACCCCGACCCGAATCCGATCCGAAATAGCTCCGGGTCCTAATCGGATTTTATATATCCCTACCCGAAAACCCGAAAATCCGAAAACCCAAACCGAACCCGAAAAAACCCGAAAAAACCGAAAAAAACCCAATCCGAACCCGATCCGAAATAGCTCCGGGTCCTAGTTGGATTTTATTTGTCCATAACCGAAAACCGGAAAACCCGACCCGAAACCCGAACGCCCAGGCATCTTAATTATGACTCTGGTTTTTTGTCTTTTTGGTTTATCTGGTTATGGACTTTGGTCAGAATACTCTCATGTTTATTTCTATAATATAAAATCCTTGCTTGTCAATATACATCTAGTTCAAAGGAAAGTGTCTGTAAATATAAAATAAAATTAGAAATGAAGTTTAGCCACTTACTCCATAGGTCTTCCATTGGAACACATGACGTCACTTTCAATCTTTGATTATGAATGTTGCAATGAGTTGTTTTGCCGGTTATAATGGAACAACAAGATCAAAGGAGGACATGCAGCGACTCTTCAGTATCTCCCTAGCTAGAGAGACGTTTTCAGGTAACCCAAAAATCTCATAAACCATCTTATTATAGTTCCACAGAACATAGGAGGAGCATCTTAATTACGAATCTTTTCAATATATATTTACCACCGACTAAAGAGTTGGGCTTATAAAGTTGTTGGGCTTTCAAGTGGTCAAGTTAGATAATGTAATGAAATGTCGTTTGTGCAGCATTGCTCTGTAGCCAAACTGCAAGGATCACTTGCACCTTTAATCATCACTTGCCAATTTGGAGCATATAATTGGGAAATTATGAATACACTCTGCCACGACCACAAAGCTGGTCTAATTTGGTAACGTCATTTGTAGACATTTAGTTTCTAGCGTTGCATTAAAGAAATTAACAACAAGATCAAAGGAGGACATGCAGCGACTCTTCAGTTATATAATCTGATTGTTTTTTAGTTTCAATTCAACAGAAAATTGTATGAAATCAGATTGATATGCTATGTGGCCATGTGGGGCTTCCACTAATTAGTGAATATGTTTTGGAATCCCATGAAGGCCGAGTACATATATAGGTCTCTTTTATTACTTCTTTTCGAAGAACTATATTATAAAATAAGATCACTGTTGTAAACTGATGTATCTTATTAATGAGACAAGGGAATATATATATATGAGTTTCGGGATACAAGGGAAAGATAAAACCCTAATGGGCCTAATGGGGCCGGTTAATGAGTCCACAAGATGTTTTATAACACTCCCCCTTGGACAAAATAACCGTGCCTGATACTCAACCGGGATCTCTATAATGCGCTGGGGAATGTTGCCTCATTAAAACCTTGCCAGGAAAACCCAGTGGGAAAAACCATGGTGAAGGAAAAAGAGTACAACACGCATTACTCCCCCTGATTTGAGCATCACTGTAGATCCTTAAGTCTACGCATCCCAATCTGATAAATGAGCTTCCGGAGTGTTGAAGTCGGCAATGATTTGGTGAATAGGTCGGCTGAATTCTCACTTGATCGGACCTGCTGAACTTTGACCTGACCATCCTTCTGTAATTCATGAGTGAAGAAAAATTTGGGCAGAATATGCTTTGTCCGATCCCCTTTGATATAACCGTCCTTGAGCTGAGCAATGCAAGTCGCGTTGTCTTCAAACATAACCGTTGGCTCCTTATCTTCGTTCATACCACAATTTGATCGGATGTGCTGAGTCATGGACCACAACCAGACACACTCTCTACTAGCTTCGTGAATGGCCAAGATTTCCGCATGGTTAGATGAGGTGGCAGCGATTGTCTGCTTCATAGATCTCCATGAGATAGCTGTTCCTTCATGCGTGAAAACATAACCAGTCTGAGACCTGGCACAGTGCGGATCCGATAGATATCCTGCATCAGCAAAACCAACTAGTCCATCCTTGTGTTGGTTAGTGTAAAACAATCCTAAGTCCTTAGTCCCTTGTAGGTACCTTAGGATGTGTTTAATACCGTTCCAGTGCCTTTTAGTTGGACATGAGCTAAAGCGAGCTAGGAGACTCACGGCAAAACAGATGTCTGGTATAGTATGACTAGCCAAGTACATTAATGCTCCTATGGCACTAAGGTATGGCATTTCAGGACCGAGAACTTCTTCATCGTCCTTCTTTGGACCGAATGGATCACTGTCCAATCCGAGGCTCCTCACAACCATTGGGCTGGTCAATGGGTGGGCCTGGTCCATATTGAATCTCTTGAGTACCTTTTCAATGTATGCTGATTGATGCACAAGGATTCCATTTTTGATGTACTCAAGTTGTAGCCCCAAACAGAATTTAGTTTTGCCCAGGTCTTTCATTTCAAATTCTGCTTTTAAGCATTCTACTGTTTGGGCGATTTCACCAGATGTTCCGAGGATGTTTAAATCATCCACGTATACTGCTATGATCACAAATCTTTTGTTTTCGTATTTCTTGATAAAGATGCATGGACTGATCGGATCGTTTTTGTAGCCTTCTCTGATGAGATATTCACTTAACCGGTTATACCACATACGTCCGCTTTGTTTCAGTCCATATAAGGATTTGTTCAGCCTAATGCAGTGCTGATCTCGAGATGCATGCTTATCTTTAAGCTCGATGCCATCTGGTAATCTCATATAGATTTCATTGTCCAGTGGTCCATAGAGATAGGCGGTTACAATATCCATTAACCGCAAATCTAAATTTTCTTTTATGGCCAGACTTATGAGGAATCGAAAAGTAGTTGCATCCACCACAGGAGAATAAGTCTTTTCATAATCGATTTCGGGTCTCTGTGAGAATCCTTGTGCTACAAGCCGTGCCTTGTATCTAACGACTTCACCGAGTTCGTTTCTTTTATGCATAAAGACCCATTTTTGGCCCACTGGTTTAGTATCGAATGGTGTCCTTATGATCAGACCAAACACATTCCTTTTCTTTAGACTGTTTAACTCCACGTTTATGGCTTCTTTCCATTTTAGCCAGTCTGATCTACGAGTGCACTCAATTATAGACGTGGGTTCTAGATCTTCTTGCGTGTGCGCAACCTCAAGTGCTACATTGTATGCAAAGATTGCATCTATGTCGACATCTTTTCTGTTCCATTGAGTTCTAGACATGCTATAATTGATAGAGATTTCATTATTATTGATCCCTTCGGAACCTTGAGATTTGGCGTCCCAAACCTCTTGTATCGGTTCACTAGAGTGAATCTCAGCCGCGGCTATGTCTGTTATTTCAGGAATCCCGGTTTCAACCGTTGCACCTCTCTTTGGTTTCCGGGGATTCTTATCTTTGGAACCTAATGGTCTGCCACGTTTATTACATGATGCAGACTTTGTAGCAACTTGAGTCTGTCCTTTTTGGACATCTATTCGTACTAGTGCATTACAAACTGGTATGTACGATTTGGTTACTCTGTTCGGGTCAGCAAAAGAATCTGGCAATTGATTAGCTAGCTTTTGTAAGTGTATAATCTTTTGGACCTCTGAATCACATTCTAGAGTCCGAGGATCTTGCCATTGTAAAGATGTTTGATTCCATGAAATTTCCTTTACCAGCTTGTGTGTCTCTCCACCTAAGACAGGATATACCGATTCATCAAATTGGTAATCCGCATATCTGGCCTTAAATAGGTCTCCTGTGGTCGGCTCAAGATATTTGATAATGGTGGGAGAATCAAAACCAACATATATTCCCATCCTCCTCTGAGGTCCCATTTTAGTTCTCTGTGGTGGTGCAATGGGTACATAGACTGAACACCCAAATGTCTTAATATGGGAGATGTCTGGCTCATGACCCGTTAGCAATTGGGATGGTGAATATCTATGCTCACTAGATGGCCGAATGCGTATTAGTTCAGCAGCATGTAAGACTGCATGTCCCCAAGCTGAGACCGGGAGCTGCGACCTCATGAGTAATGGTCGAGCAATCCATTGAATTCTTTTAATGAATGATTCAGCCAATCCATTATGTGTATGGACATGTGCCACGGGATGTTCAACCCTTACCCCCATGGCCATACAATACTCATTAAACGCTTGGAAAGTAAATTCACCAGCATTATCAAGACGTATAGTCTTAAGTGGAAAATCTGGAAAATGGGCTCGCAATCTGATGATTTGGGCCAATAACCTAGCAAATGCTTGGTTTCGAGAAGACAATAGACAAACATGCGACCAGCGGGTCGATGCATCAATTAGAACCATGAAATACCGAAATGTCCCACAAGGTGGGTGGATCGGACCACATATGTCTCCTTGGATTCGTTCCAGAAAATTCAAGGTCTCTTTAGACACTTTGACTGGTGAAAGCCGAGTGATCAACTTCCCTTGTGAACAAGCTGTGCACGTGAGGTGCTGAGGGAAAAATCGGTTTTCTTTAAGGGTGTGCCCTTTAGAACTTTGAATCAATTTACGCATCATATTCGTACCGGGATGACCAAGCCGGTCGTGCCAAATAGTGTGATCTTTGAATCGTGCTTTAATAGCAACATTAGCCTCAATCATACTGACCTTAGCATAGTAAAGGCCAGTAGATAGTGCGGGTATAGTCTCAAGGACTTGTTTATGACCGTGTGAGATCTTAGTAATCAGTAGGGATTCTTTGTTCCCTTCACCCTGGATTTCGATGTGGAAACCATTTAGTCTTATATCTTTGAAGCTCAATAGATTTCTCTTTGAACTGGGTGAGTATAGTGCATCTAGTATTTCTAGATGTGTGTCGTTTGATAACAACACATGAGCTTGGCCGTGACCTTCTATTAGGCTCGAGGTACCCGCTATTGTTCTAATGTTTGCGGTTTTTATTATGAGATTTATGAAGTATCTCTTGTCTTTTAGTATGGTATGGCTGGATCCACTGTCCACCACAATGATGTGTTTGAGCTCGTTCATAACTTTAATAGACAAGAGGTACGATTTAAATAAGTAATTAAATAATAAGTTCTGAAGAACACAAATCAAAATCAAACAAAGCCCAAATAAATATTGTCAATATAAAGCAAATATCTAAATGTCGAAATCAATCAAGAAGGTCTGAGGTAACGCCGGATGAACAGTAACGCCGGATGAACAGTAACGCCGTTTTGTGTTTTTAGGGTTTTAGGGAGCAACTCGTGCTGATAACGTATTGTAAACTGATGTATCTTATTAATGAGACAAGGGAATATATATATATGAGTCTCGGGATACAAGGGAAAGATAAAACCCTAATGGGCCTAATGGGGCCGGTTAATGAATCCACAAGATGTTTTATAACAATCACATCGATTAATATTTTTGAAGAAGTAAATAAAATGTTTCTTCCATATTCCATTCCACAAAAATTTGAGGAAGTCTGGTTGGTATATGCCTCTGTTTTAGGCCAGTGAAGCCATGTTTCCTTCTGTCTCGTTCTTAGCTAGTGGTGTTTTTTTCTTTTTTTGTAAACTCAAATTAATAACTCTATTCAATGATATTTTCAGGAGTTTTTCGGAATTAAATATCATATATCCAGGATTTTATTGAATCTGTCTCCACTTGTAATTTTATACTCTTAGTATAATTTTCTCTTCTTAGTAGTTACTTTATAACTTCACAAAATAACTTTATACAGTATGTTGAATACCTTTTTCTAATATATACATTCAAAATCATGCCAAAAGTTAGAGAGGTCTCTTTTATGAGTTTGAAGCATTTGGGAGATCCTTAAAAACTAAACATTTTTATAGAAAGATAGCATCAAAGATCATATGGATTTCAGTGCAAAAAATGGGAGTTTTACTTGAAATAAAATATCTTGATTCATTTATATACAATTTAAACTATAATTTTCTTTTGGAAAACAGTAAAATATACTTTGCCGAATTAAAAAACAAAGATTCGATTGGTACCAAAAAGTCTCCTTCAAATGGTCACGAGTGGCATTTTTTTATATAACAAGTCGAGAAAGTGGCTTCGGGTGAAAACAAAACTGGAAAACTGGCATTAAAATATATTTAGAAAGATTCGATTTGTAATTAGAGACTCTCTCTCTACAAGCTTCCTTCCTTCCTTCTCCTTTCCTTGAAATTTCTTCTCAGTTACGAGTTAATGTCCGAGAAATAATGGTGAAATAGCAATGTTAATTCTTTGTTTTATTCTTTGTTTGTAGCTTCTTCCTCTCACTCACTCTCTCACTCTCGATGGCTTCTTCATCTTCGTCTCTAAATTGGGTATATGATGTTTTCTTGAGCTTCAGAGGGCAAGACGTCCGCGTAACTTTCCGTAGCCACTTTCTCAAGGAGCTAAATCGGAAATTGATCTCTGTTTTCAAAGACAATGAGATCGAGAGAAGCCACTCCCTCTGGCCCGAGCTTGTACAAGCGATCAGGAATTCGAGGATCGCTGTGGTCATTTTCTCCAAAAACTACGCTTCTTCAAGCTGGTGTCTTAACGAGTTGCTGGAGATCGTTAATTGTAAGGATATTATTGTCATACCAGTTTTCTACGGTTTGGATCCTTCCCATGTGAGGAATCAAACCGGTCACTTTGGAAGGATCTTTCAAGAGACTTGCAACAAAAATACAGAGGAAGTGCAAAATCAATGGAAGAAAGCGTTGACTGATGTTGCTAATATGCTTGGATTTCATTCTGCGACCTGGTATGAGTTTTTATCATTCATTATTATGTGCTTAGATACATCTTGAATATATTGTTATTTCATATCTGTTAAATCATCGTTTTCTCCTTGTTAGGGATGACGAAGCAAAAATGATTGAAGCAATCGCCAATGATGTTTTGGGTAAACTGCTTTTAACTTCATCCAAAGATTCTGAGGACCTTGTTGGCATTGAAGCTCATATCGCTGAAATGAGTTTATTGTTGCAATTGGAATCTGAAGAAGTGAGAATGGTTGGTATATGGGGTTCCTCGGGGATTGGTAAGACTACCATTGCAAGGGCTCTGTTCAACCGACTTTCTCGACACTTCCAAAGTAGCAAATTCATAGACAGAGCTTTCATATCTAATAGTTTAAAAGATTATAGTAGAGCCAACCCAGTCGACCCCAACATGAAGTTGCAATTACAAGGACATTTCCTATCGGAAATTCTCGGGAAAAAGGACATAAAGATAGATCATTTAGGTGCACTAGGTGAGAGGCTAAAGCACCAAAAAGTTCTCATCATCATTGATGATTTGGATGATCAAGTGGTACTAGATACTTTGGTGGGTCAAACTCAATGGTTTGGATATGGGAGCAGAATCATTGTGGTTACAAATGATAAGCACTTCCTAAGGGCTCATGGGATTGATCATATTTATGAAGTTAGTCTCCCAACTGAAGTGCAAGCTTTTCAGATGTTATGTCAATCTGCATTCAAGCAAAACTATGCACCTGAAGGTTTTGGGAAGCTCGTAGCTGATGTTGTAAGACATGCGGGTAATCATCCTTTGGGTCTTAATGTTTTGGGTTCATATCTACGGGATAGGGATAAGGAGTATTGGATGAATCTGCTGCCAACGCTTCAAAGTGTTCTCGATGGGAAAATTGGGAATACATTGAGAGTCAGCTATGATGGGTTAGATAGAGAAGAAGATAAAATTATATTCCGTCACATCGCATGTCTTTTTAATTATGTGGAAGTAAAAGACATCAAGTTGTTGCTCGTAGATAGTAGTAACTCGGGTGTTAGTATTGGGTTGACAAATCTAGTGGATAAGTCCCTCATTCATGTCATAGGGGATCATGTGGTGATGCACCGTTTGCTACAAGAAATGGGCAGAAAAATTGTTCGCACACAGTCCATTGACAAGCCTGGAGAACGAGAATTTCTCGTGGATCCAAATGATATCAGTTATGTACTCAGTGAAGGAATTGTAAGTTCTTTTTTTATTTGTGGTCCTTTCATAACTCAGTATATGAGGTTAAGAGAATGCCATTTGATAAAAGATGAATGGTATGAGTTTGTCTCTTTCTCATTAATATTATATTTTCAGGGTACTCGAAACATTTTAGGTATATCACTGGATACAAGTGAGATTGATGAGTTGCATCTACATGAGAGTGCCTTCAAAGGGATGCCTAATCTTCGTTTCTTAGAAATTGTTTCAGAGAACTTTTGTAAAGAAGGCAGATTGCACTTACCTGAAAGTTTCAACTATTTGCCCCGTAGACTCAAACTATTGAGTTGGGCCAAATATCCAATGAGCTGTATGCCTTCTAATTTTCGTCCTGAAAACCTTGTCAAGCTCGAAATGCGGAATAGCAATCTACATAAGCTGTGGGAAGGAGTTGTGGTAAGTTTTGAGAATAATTTCTTATGTTATTATTAATGAGGGAGGTCACAATGCTTATTATTTTAGTTTTTGGATGACAATCATGTCATGTGATGTGTAATTTCTACTGAGCTCTGTGTTTAATTTTTGTTGAGTACAGTCGCTTACATGTCTAAAGAAAATGGATCTGGAGGGATCTAAATACCTGAAAGAAATTCCAGATCTTTCCATGGCTACTAATCTCGAGATACTTCATCTTGGGAAATGCAAGAGTTTGGTGGAGCTTCCTTCCTCTATACGAAATCTCAATAAACTGTTGAAATTGGAAATGAGAGCCTGCAAAAGTCTGAAAATTCTTCCGACCGGCTTCAACCTCAAATCTCTCGACCGCCTCAACTTCGAACGTTGCTCGGAGTTGAGGACATTTCCTGAATTCTCAACCAACATCTCATCACTCAGTCTGAGTGAAACAAACATTGAAGAATTCCCTTCTAATGTACATCTCGAGAATCTCGTTTTGCTTGACATATTTAAAAAAGAGAGTGATGGAAAACAATGGCAAGGAGTGAAGGTACGTAGTTCTAAACTTCACGTTTTCTCCAACCTCTTTAACTAATACCTTTATAAAAAATAAAAATAAAAATTCATTGTCGCTGACTCTAATTTTGTACACTGGTGTGTTAGAAAAATACTAATTGCGTTTTATTTATAAATAATTTTACATGATTGAAAAATAAAAAATAATAATAAAGTTTGGTTTTAAAGTTAGTCATTAACATGATCGCAACAAGTGTCAAGTGTATTGACTAGATGTTGGCAAGTGTCAAAATATTTAATCTTCTTTTTAACAAAATATGAAATCTAATTAAAAACATATTTACATATACTAATTTACATGTCTATATCTAAAAGAATTTAACGTTTTTTCCTTAAGAAAAAAAAAAAAGACAACTAGCCAAACAATATATATATATATATATATTTTTACATATGCTAATTTTACGTGTGTTATTGGTTATATAGATTTTAACATGTATAAATTTAAAAAAAAATATATTTAGCATGGATATTAACCAATAAAAAATAAATGTTAAAATTCAAAATAACAATATAATTTATTTGCTACTAATTTAATTGGATAAAAATTATATTTATCGTTGTAATATAGTGTTTTTTATTCATAAGGAAAAAAATAAAAACTTTGAAAAGAGTAAAAATAAAACTAACAAAAAAATATTTACAATTGCTAATTTTACGTTTGTTATTGGTCAATTAGATTTTCACGTGTATCAATTTTTTAAAAATTCATTTAGCATGTATATTAACCAATAAACAATGAATGTTGAAATTGAAAATAACAATATAATTTATTTATCATAAATTTATATGGATAAAAAATTATATTCATCGTTGTAATATAGATCTTATTATTCGTAAGTGAAAAAATTAAAAAAAAAACTTGAAAAAGGTAATGACATTATAAGAATAATTTTTTGATTACTTGATTACTTGATGACAATACTTATGTTTTTTTTGTCAAGTAGCCTAGTGGCTTTAATAATCTTTTCGTCGTTTATGGATCACTCGAGGGACATGGGGGCGTAAAAGGGGATCCTATCAATTCCACTCTTTATAGGCCCAAAAATCCTTTCACAATGTGATGAGTTTTCAGAAGTGACCACCACTGTGCCACTTGACTCCCACTTGAAAACATAAAAAACTTCAAAAAAGTAACGAGCTTATATGATAAGAATAATGATTATTTGATGAAAATATTAATATAGTTTGTGGGAGTTAAGTGGCAAAATGGTGGCCACCTCTGAAAACTCATCACATTAAATTGTAGGCTCGAGGTTCGAACTTTGCTCCCTACGGTGTTAAAGGATTATTAAAACCACTAGGTTAGTTGAAAAAAAAATATATATAGATATATATTAATATAGTTTTACTTATTTTGTATTTTATAATTTTTTTCGCATGTAGTCACAAAAATTGAAAAAAGAATGAGCAAATGAATGAATTTTCTTGCAAACGAATGAATTTTCGATTACTTGATAAGAATGTTAGTATATTTTTATTCATAATTTATTTTATTAATTTGATATGAGGTATTTACTTATGAGATTAAGCCATATGAGATTGCTTAATGATAATAGTCTTCTTTTTTTAACTTCATAAGACTAGTTATGTTATTCTTTTCTTTTTTAAAGGTTTATTTTCTAAATTTAAGGTAATTACACTTTAAATCACAGTAATTTGCGATTGAAAAACCTTAAAAGTAAAATTGTTTATTTGGTTCAGCCGTCGTTTACGCCCTTCCTGGCGATGCTGTCTCTGTCTCCCACTTTGACGCACTTGTGGCTCCAGAATATCCCAAGTTTGGTGGAGCTTCCTTCCTCATTTCAGAATCTCAATCAACTGAAGCAGTTGAGAATCAGAAACTGCAGAAATCTGGAGACTCTGCCCTCCGGAATCAACTTCCAATCTCTCGATATCCTTAGTTTCGATCGATGCTCAAGGTTGAGGAGCTTTCCTGAAATCTCAACCAACGTCAACTATCTATATCTAGTAGAAACAGCGATTGAAGAGGTTCCTTGGAGGATCGAGAAATTCTCTAATCTCAAAAAGCTAGATATGAATGGATGCAGCAAGCTAAAATGTGTCTCTTTAAACATTTCTAAACTCAAACATCTTAAGATTATTGACTTTTCAAATTGTAGGGCATTGACTGGAGTTGATTTGAGTGGCTATCCAAGTGACAAAATTGATACAGAAACTGTCCTTCACCAACGATCTCCGTTTCCTAAAGTCAAACTCAATTTCTGGGGCTGCTTCAACTTGGATCCAGAAACTGTCCTTCACCAACAATCAATTATTTTCCGGAACATGATATTGCCAGGTGAAGAAGTGCCATCATATTTCACTCACCGTACTACTGGAAGCTCCTCTCTGACCATTCCTCTACTTCACGTCCCTCTCTCTCAACGATTCTTCGGATTTAGGGTTGGCACAGTGGTAACTAATGTTAGTAAGTATGGAGCACATATCAAGGTAAACTGTGAGTTCAAAGGCAGATTTGGGAACAGCAGCTTTGATGTAGGCTTCTATTTAAATGGCACGGACATTCCGGAGTGTACGCATAATGTGTTAACTATAGAGGACTGTAGTATCCCTCTAAACAAAGATAATGCTCCTCTAGCTCAACGGAACTACGATCACGTGGATATGCACATTCATATGACTGGACGTTACTGGAATGACAATACCTTCAAAGTAAAAGGATGGGGTATACGAGTGTTAGAGGAATGTTCATTACCGGAGAACCGACTTCCACATGTTTGTGAATCAGATGAAGACAATTTGGTAAATAAGATTGAGCACAGTGAAGAGTGTGTTGAGCCAGTTGTGAAGAGAAAGAGAAAAATTGGAAGCGACTGCAGGTAAGCATTAAGCATGAATTGAAGAACATCATACTATTTTCTACAATTTACTACAATAGATCACTAGATTTATTTCTTTTGTAGATTAAGTGAAGGACCACTCAAGAAACCTCTGCTTTGCCCTGCCTCCGATTCCGGTCATTCTGAGAGTCTTCAATGTCTCCCCAGCTGGACGTGTAAAGGACGTGTGGAAGACAGAGAGAAGAAGGAAGCGGATTAAGATAATTAAGCATTGGTCATTAACTGAAACAGAGTCAATTCTAGGTATCTTCTTTTGTGAAGATTAAACACAAACTATTTTGTAAAATAAGATCACATCCAATATTATATTTTCCTGATAGCGTGAAGGATCAATCAAGACACAATGACTTGCTCTGTAGCCAAACCTCCAAGGAACAGATGATGATGACCCTTTGAACCTGGTGACTTATCTATAGACTATTTTTCATTTTTTTCCTTCTTTATCTCAATCAATATCGTTATCTCCATCATTTTTTTCCTTCCTCTTGTTTCAATATGATAAAATCTATGTGTTCAGTTTCATTGTCTCTGTTACATACCAATCTGTTTTTATCGAATCTTCTATTCATAGCTACAAACATCGAAAGTTGTATATTCCTGGAGGAATTCGTAAGTTTCCTTCTCATCATCAAAAAGGATTCCCTAAAATCGATCATACCTTGTAGCAGAAAGATCTCATCTTCGTCATCCCACTCCAACTGAGAACTCGCCATTTTGGCATACTTCTTTGATCAATTGGCATTTACGTCCTCGTTCGTTAACTTCTCTTCGTTCTTCCGCTTCTTCTTGGACCGGAAGAAAACCTCTATTTGATCCATTCAATTCAAACGTTGCACTAAAAGGTCTAAGTACAACTGTAACAAAACCTCTATCACCGTAAAAATAAAGATATTATTGTCATTTAATATTTAGGTAAGTCATATGAAAAAAATATTAGTCAAATATTTTATGTGAATGATTTAAGGGAATATATGTCGGTGTAAGAAATGTAAACTCATAAATCACTTATTAACGATTTTGTTTGCTTTTTAATTGGAAATTTGTATATTTCATTAAATATTCTTGCGATTTGTTTACCTTTTTTTTTATTGGAATTGTGTATATTTCATTAAATATTCTTACGATTTGTTTACTTCTTTATTGGAAATGTATATATTTCATTAAGTATTCTTACGATTTGTTTACTTCTCTATTGGAAATATGTATATTTCGTTAAATATTTTTTGTATTTTTTTTTTATGTTTTCGCTCTGATATTTAAGTTTGGAAAGAAAATAATTAAAAGGATTCATACATGAATGTTATATAATGGGTCACAATTAAGTCAAAACCTAAATTTATTGTTAGATCAAACCAAACTACCTATAAAAACCGATTGATTTTCGTGGTTGATTTCGTCATGTCGATAAATTTGGCGGTTGAGTTCATCATATCAATGATTTATTTGTTGATATTTGCGGCCTGATGGCTAAATTGTTTTGTCAAGGCGTATTCGAGTTCTCCAGTATCTCTATATTTTATTGTGGAGTCCACGATGTTATAATCCCACATCAAAAAATGTAGAAGAGATCTAAAGTAATTTGTAAAAGACATGAGTCAAAAAAATATTTAATAACATAACGACTAGTTGATTAGTGCATTTTGTTCTTTTATAAAGAAGGCATAATGAGAATGACAAGAATCAAAGTATACATACTGCAAACTGAAATAAACTTTATAAACTTAAAACAGTCACAACTCATTCATGCACGGGTATGGGTGAAACCCGTAATGAACAAAGGTGGTCAATTCGCGAAAGTTTCTGTTCTTGATAGTCATTCGAATAAGCACACGTCAATAATCGAGCGTTGATCTTGATAGGTCCATGTTGAACTTGTAGCAGATGGTCCTTCAATTCGTGACTGGTTATTATCCATGTACACGTTCACGAAATAGACCCGGAGTCCTGACGGGAACGTCAAGACCGTTCACAATGTGAAATAGGTGTGCGTTCATGACACGACCTATCCCGAATAAAAGGCGGGAAATTACGGAATTTTTAAATTTTTTTTTTTTTTTTTTTTTTTTTTTTTTTTTTTCTTACACAATACGACCCGCCACGATACCATAAGGATCGATCGATCTCACCTAGGATCGATCGATCGTGACCGAAGGGATCGATCGATCTCACCCAGGATCGATCGATCTCAATTGCCTCCTTAAAACCATCCTACTCTCTGCCCGAAATCACCCCCTCAGGATCGATCGAACCTCCTTGGCACGATCGATCTAGAGATAGAGGATCGATCGATCGGTTATGGACCGATCGATCTCAAGAACCCAATTTTTCCTGAGCGCTCTCTGGCCAAAATCGACCCCTCAGGATCGATCGTTCTTGCCCAGGAACGATCGATCTTGATACCCCAATTTCGTCCAGAGAGCACCTCCAATCGATCCATTTTTCAGGATCGATCGTTCTTGCCCAGGAACGATCGATCTCTACCCCCAAAATCGACCAGAGGCTCTCTGCCCCAAATTGACCCCCCCAGGATCGATCGTTCTTGCCCAGGAACGATCGATCTTGAATCCCCAAGGATTTCTACCACAGAACGACCCTACAGGATCGATCGATCCTACGTGGATTGGTCGATCCCTTCTTGTCCTGCAACCCAAAAACACTGCTAAGCAAGCCACAACATTTGCAACAATCCTTCAACATCCAAACCAACTTAACATACCATTATGCAACACAAGAGTTCAACACTAGCATCCTAAGAACACAAGTTTATAAACACATACAAGATCACCAAAACACAAGGAGACCAAACCCAAAAGACCTTCAAACCCGAGATAATCCTTTCCCCTCGGCCTTGGCTCCACGCGCTCCACATCTAAGCCTTTTCCTTATCCTTACCTACACCAAAAGTGGCGCGTAAGCATTGATAATGCTTAGTGAGGCGGTCCTCCGTCTCACGGTCAAAAACACATATAACCAAAGATTTACGCAAACGAAATGTACTTAAGAATAACCAAGACACATACCGTAATAGAGCTCCATTACATACACAACAAACAACATGGCTAAGCCATGATTCACACCCAATGGTCTAGTTCCTAAGCACACAACAATCACGAAATCAATGATTATATACGCGGACCACGGTCACGCACTCACCTTTGCTTTGACGGTTCGTCCTTGACAAATCTAAGCTTTAAGCTTGTCCTTTTGCACCTCTTGGTTCCAACTCACCTAAAATATCACCTCTTGCCTAGCAAGAGACCAACAAACAATTCAATTGGATGATCATTAGATCAAAACCCCTTGATAACCCTTCATACTCGGATTACCCATAACCCCAAACTCGGATTTCCTTACTCAAAAACAGGGGCAACTTTGGTTGCTCATAACTTATTCTCCAGGCCATATTTTCACAATTCCTTTGGTGAACCTCAAGAAAACACCCTCAAGAACTCATCTACCAAATTTCACCCAAAACTAACAAGATTTGAGTGTCCAAACACTCCCTTAAATTCAACTCGGCGCTACAGTCCGCAACAGAGTAGTCTAGGGAGAAAATCCATAACTCCTAAACTACTCAACAAAATCCCACGAAATTTGGTAGACAATTACAGAAGAGGTGGAAGAACTTACCCACCAAATCTCAGCTTAATCCGCATCCGGATGATACCCCGATCAAGCCTCACAAGTTCGCCCAAAAACTCTGTTTTCTCCTCCTCTTTCTTCTCTTCTCTTCCTCTTCTTCTTCCTTTCTTTCTTTCTCTCTTTTTCTCCCTCTCTCTCTCGATTCTTCTTCTCTCTTTCTCAATTTCTTTTGCCCAAAAGAAAGGGAAAGAAGCTTCAAGAAGCTTGTGGATGAGAAGGAGAAATATATATACATATGTATGTATATAATCCGGTTTAATTCAATTAAGCCAAACCGAATTCCCTAAATCGCCACATTCGATCCCGATTAATTACTTTCCCGCGGTTTAGTAATTCCAATCAATTAAATTTTTCCGAAATATTTGAGACATCTCTCCGTCCCAAAATATTTCCGTCCATTCCCGTCAAACCCCGGAATTACCGCGTAATTCCGCTAAACCGAACCACTCGGGATTCCTCCACAACGATCACTCTTTTGATCGTTTCACCTCACTTCCCGCCCCTAGGGCCACCGATCGAGCTCGGTACCGTTCCATACTCGGTTCACAAACACTCTCGGTCTAACGTCGCAAGATCCCATGTGGTCCCCGACGGCTAACTCGTCGAAATCCAATCACCCCGGATTCGAACGAGTTAAGTCGTCAAACGACCTAGTACATTAGAATCCAATCACCCAGGATCCTAACATACTAAGCCCCGTGAGATCCATCAAACGACCTAGTACATTAGAATCCAATCGCCCCGGATCCTAATATACTAAGGCCCCGTGAGATCCGATAATACCGGACCCCACCCGTGGTTCACCGTCCATTAGGATTAAATCGCCCATAATCCTAATCGGTAAACCACCCGGTTAGGATTAAATCGCCCATATTCCTAACCCACGTCATTAGAGCTAATCTCACATAACTCTAATGACCCGTCATTAGGATTAAATCACCCATAATCCTAATGACCCCGTCGATAGAATTAGACGTCATCTAATTCTACCGACCCCGACCACCTCGTAGGATCTATTGACGTAAACCCAAAAATCCCCGAACCAAGATGGAACAATACTTCGCTCAATCCCGCGACTCATGAAATACCCCATCATATGTCGCCCTGCCGATACATGAAATCCCCCATCATGTACTCGACAACTCAATACATGAAATACCACATCATGTATTGTAATCCACCATCAATCCATAAACATCCTTATATTAGTAATCAACGTCAAAATACAATATCCCGAGGGTTCATTACAACAACAACATAATTAAATACAATTCGAGAAGACGACTTAGGAACACGGATGTTTCAATTCTCCCCCACTAATTTAGATTCGTCCTCGAATCTCAAGCCGCACCTTGTTCCCTGAACCATTCGGAGAATCTAGCCCTTATCCGTCTCTCGGGTTCCCAAGTCTCCTCTTCCACCCCATCACAATCCCAAAGGATCCTCACCTCGGGAGCTCTCCTCCTCCCGTCAACCCTGATTCTGCGATCTAGAATCCTCACGGGTCTCGCCTCAACCCTCAAACTCGGCGATAACTCAGGTGGAACTTCCGGTAACACCTGATCATTCCTATGCAAGCACTTCTTCAACTTAGACACATGGAACACATCATGAAATGCTTGCATAGACGCTGGCAACTCCAGCTTGTAAGCAACAGGTCCAACGCGTTCCACCACTCGGAACGGTCCCAAATATCTCGGGCTCAACTTGCCCTCGGAAAATGACCTGTTAGAACCCTTGAACATCGCCATCTTGAGATAAACCATATCTCCTACGGCGAATTCCAACTCTCTCCTGCGGTTATCCGCATAACTCTTCTGACGATCCTGAGCCTCTTTCATGTTGATCCTCAAGACTCGGATCTTCTCTGTAGTCTCCTGCACCAAACTCTCGCCATACATGCTTCGCTCCCCCACTTGAGCCCAACATAATGGCGTCCTACAAGGCCTCCCATACAGAGCCTCATATGGTGCCATCCCAATACTCGCCTGATAGCTGTTATTATACGTAAACTCAACCAGGCTCAGGTAATCGGCCCAATGGCCACCCCAATCTAGCACACACATCCTCAAAAGATCCTCGAGAGTCTGAATGGTCCTCTCTGACTGACCGTCCGTCTGGGGATGATATGCTGTACTCATGTGTACCTTAGTACCCAACTCCTTCTGGAACTCTCGCCAGAAAACCGATGCAAACTTACTATCACGGTCCGATATAATACTCGCAGGTACCCCATGCAATCTAACAATCTCATTGATGTACTTCCTCGCCAAAACCCGAGCTCCATCTGTTTTCCTTATAGCGAGAAAATGAGCGGACTTAGTCAAGCGATCAACAATAACCCAAATCGCATCCTTACCTCGAGAATTCGGTAACCCCACCACAAAATCCATCGTCACCATATCCCACTTCCACTCAGGAATGGGCAAACTCTGTAACAATCCGCTCGGGACTTGATGCTCGGCCTTCACTAGCTGACAAGTCTCGCAGCTAGCCACCCACTTGGCTACATCTCTTTTCATCCCAACCCAATGATAATACCGTTTCAAATCCCGGTACATCTTAGTCACCCCGGGATGAATAGAGAATCGACTTTGGTGTGCCTCCCGCAGGATATCTCTTCTCAACTCCTCATCACTAGGCACACACACTCGTCCATGAACCAAAATGGTTCCATTATTCGAGACTTGATACTCAGACTTCTCATCCCTCGAAGCCTTAATCAAAGCCTCGTCTTTCTCTTGAGCCGCTCGTACTCTACTCAAAATATCGGCTTGGTTAGCCGCCTCCATCCCCAACGGCTCTAACTCATCTGAAATAACACATAGCTGCAAGGTACTAATCATACCCATCAACTCCTCGGCATCTTTCTCGGTACTTGCAGCTATCCGCTTCCTACTCAAGGCATCCGCAACGAGATTAGCTTTCCCCGGGTGATAAGCTATCTCGAGATCATAATCCGCCATAAGTTCCATCCATCTCCTTTGTCTCAAGTTCAACTCAGGCTGAGTAAACACATACTTGAGACTCTTATGATCAGTGAACACCTGCACCTTACCACCATACAGATATGATCTCCATATCTTCAATGCAAACACTACCGCAGCCATCTCCAAATCATGAGTAGGGTAATTGGCTTCATGCTTCCTCAACTGTCGAGAAGCATAAGCAATCACCTTCCCATGTTGCATCAAAACGCAACCCAAACCCAATCTCGATGCATCTGTATAAACCACATATGGCTCCTTAGGATCCGGTAAAGCCAATACTGGTGCGGTAGTTAACATATCCTTAAGCCTCAAGAAGCTTTCTTCGCACTTCTGAGACCATACAAAGGAAACATCTTTCCCCGTCAACTTCGTCATAGGTTGAGCAATACTCGCAAAACCCTTGACGAATCTCCTGTAATACCCAGCTAAACCGAGAAAACTTCTTATCTCCGTAGCATTCTCAGGTCTCGGCCATTCCATGATGGCCTTAATCTTCTTGGGGTCAACGAATACTCCACTCTCCGAAATCACATGACCCAAGAATCCAATCTCTCTCTGCCAGAAGCTACACTTACTCAGCTTGGCAAAAAGCTTTTGCTCTCTTAGCTTCTCCAATACCCTTCTAAGGTGATCACCATGCTCACCGGAACTCTTCGAATACACCAAAATATCATCTATGAAGATGATCACAAACTCGTCCAAATATTCTCGGAAAACATCGTTCATCAACCTCATGAATGCCGCTGGTGCATTCGTCAACCCAAAAGGCATCACCACGAACTCATAATGCCCATACCTCGTCCTAAAGGCCGTCTTCTGGATGTCCGTCTCCTTAATAGGAATCTGATGATATCCAGAGGCCAAATCAATCTTCGAGAACCAAGTAGCACCTCTCAACTGATCTAACAACTCATCAATTCTCGGGAGAGGGTACTTGTTCTTTATCGTCACTCGGTTTAGACCCCGGTAGTCTATGCATAACCGGAAGCTTCCGTCCTTCTTCTTCACAAACAAGACGGGTGCTCCCCATGGTGAACTACTCGGTCTTATGAAACCCTTATCCAATAGCTCCTCCAACTGCTTCTTAAGCTCCGCCATCTCCGCCGGTGCCATACGATATGGAGCTTTAGAAACAGGAGCCGTCCCCGGTTCCAACTCGATTGTAAAGGGATCCGCTCTTGGTGGTGGTAATCCCTTCAACGGTTGGAATACATCCTCAAATTCCTTTACCACCGGGATGTCCTGAAGCCTTATCTCCTTACCATCTTCAGGTAATGAAATGGTAGCGAGATATGCTTCACAACCATTTTCAATCATCTTCTCCGCTTGAATAGCGGAAATCACCAAACACCCCGTGGTAGGTCTCACTCCTTGATACACCACCCGTCCATGATCATTCTCAAACACCACTCTACCTCGATGACAATCTAGGTGAGCCTTATACTTTCCAAGCCAATCCATCCCCAAGATCACATCATAAATCTTTACTGGCCACACAACCATATCCGCTGGTTTCACTCCTCCGGCGATATGAACTTCTACGTCTCGCACCAGGCTATGCGTAACAAAGGTCTGACCTCTAGCCACTCTCACACTTCTCAAACCGTCACTAGGCTCTTCTTTGAGCCTTCCTTCTCTTACCAATTCCGGAGTAACAAAACAATGAGATGCTCCGGAATCAAAAAACATGTGAGATGTAACCCCTCCCACGTTCAAGGTCCCTACACATAGCCTATGCATTGAGACTACACAACAACAACAATGACAACCACCACCACAAAAACAAAACTCATAAACATATTAGAATAATCATGGGAAAGAGGAATTCTAACCAGTGATCGGCTTGGTGTTGCTCCCTTCTCCGGACTCGATGGTCAAAGAGTAGGCTCGAGGAGTCACCGCCGCCTTCTTAGCTGGTGGAGCTCCCGAACTTCCGCTACCTTGTTGGAGCTTGGGGCATGAAGTCCTGATATGTCCCACCTCCTTGCAATGGAAGCAAGTCCTACTATCTCCCTTAGGACAATTAGCCACCTTATGACCCTTGTCTCCACACTTGAAACATCCGGATTGAGTGCTAGAAGCACTCTGAGAGGAACCTTCCCACTTCCTCTTTTGTCCTCCCATGAACTTACCACTCTTCCCCGAATCAGAGGTAAACGTCTTCTTTCCTTGAGTTTGAGGCTTGGATGCTTTAGCCTCCTCTATCATACCTTCCTCAATTATGGCCGCTCTCTCCACTAACTCGGCCACCGTTGCATATGTTCTCACATTGCATCTATTCCTCAACTCCAAACGCATTCCCCTCAGAAACCTTCGTACTTGGGCCGGTTCATCCTGAAGGCCCCTTCCCGCAAACCTTCGAAGTCGGTTAAACTCCACTTCATACTCTCGAACCGACCTCGTTCCTTGAGATAATTCCAAAAATTCCGTCTCCAAACGGTCCATAGCCTCTTGCGGGAAGTATTTGAGGTTGAACTCCTCACAGAATTCCTCCCAAGTGTTCACACCATTGGCTCTTCTAGCCAACACATTTCTCCACCACATGTGCGCATCTCCCTCCAGGTAATGCACCGCAATATCCACCTTATACTCCTCAGGGCACCTTATAGATTGGAAGTTTCTCTCTACTCTCGCCCTCCACTCATCCGCTTCAACCGGTTTGGCACCCCCATAAAAGAACTTGGTGCCAAGCCTCTGCATATGATCCATCACGGAGAGATAAGATGGAATCACTTGCCCTGCAACTGCCTCATGAGCCATAACTCTTGGTGGCTCTTCACCTCTCGGTGGCATCTCAGGGGCTGGAGCTGGTGCCGGTCCTGGTAACCTCTCCAAAATCTGAGCCAACATACCCATCATTGCCCCCATTCCCGGTTGACCTGCTTGTTGCTGAACCTCGACTTGTGGTTCCCCACCAACAGCAGGAGCTGCACCCCCAGCAACTCCAACATCCTCACCACCAGCAACGGGGTCAACTCTTTCTTGATTCTCATCATTAGGGGCTCCATTCACCACACGCTCAGCTACCCCGCCCCTTGCCACCACTTCTCGCACTCTTCTAAATCTCACCATACTACAAAAGCAACACAAGGTTCAATACACAAACAATTCAATCATTCACTATCCCCGAAGACTTACCGTGGAACCAATTTCCCTTGGCCGAAGAGGATGATCTCTAACCCAACCCGCAATCAACAAATAATCACAACAATAACAATCACAAGCAAGATTCCCCACACATCCTAGAACCGTCTTGCTCTGATACCAAATTGACACGACCTATCCCGAATAAAAGGCGGGAAATTACGGAATTTTTAAATTTTTTTTTTTTTTTTTTTTTTTTCTTAAACAATACGACCCCGCCACGATACCATAAGGATCGATCGATCTCACCTAGGATCGATCGATCGTGACCGAAGGGATCTATCGATCTCACCCAGGATCGATCGATCTCAATTGCCTCCTTAAAACCATCCTACTCTCTGCCCGAAATCACCCCCTCAGGATCGATCGAACCTCCTTGGCACGATCGATCTAGAGATAGAGGATCGATCGATCGGTTATGGACCGATCGATCTCAAGAACCCAATTTTTCCTGAGCGCTCTCTGGCCAAAATCGACCCCTCAGGATCGATCGTTCTTGCCCAGGAACGATCGATCTTGATACCCCAATTTCGTCCAGAGAGCACCTCCAATCGATCCATTTTTCAGGATCGATCGTTCTTGCCCAGGAACGATCGATCTCTACCCCCAAAATCGACCAGAGGCTCTCTGCCCCAAATTGACCCCCCCAGGATCGATCGTTCTTGCCCAGGAACGATCGATCTTGAATCCCCAAGGATTTCTACCACAGAACGACCCTACAGGATCGATCGATCCTACGTGGATTGGTCGATCCCTTCTTGTCCTGCAACCCAAAAACACTGCTAAGCAAGCCACAACATTTGCAACAATCCTTCAACATCCAAACCAACTTAACATACCATTATGCAACACAAGAGTTCAACACTAGCATCCTAAGAACACAAGTTTATAAACACATACAAGATCACCAAAACACAAGGAGACCAAACCCAAAAGACCTTCAAACCCGAGATCATCCTTTCCCCTCGGCCTTGGCTCCACGCGCTCCACATCTAAGCCTTTTCCTTATCCTTACCTACACCAAAAGTGGCGCGTAAGCATTGATAATGCTTAGTGAGGCGGTCCTCCCGTCTCACGGTCAAAAACACATATAACCAAAGATTTACGCAAACGAAATGTACTTAAGAATAACCAAGACACATACCGTAATAGAGCTCCATTACATACACAACAAACAACATGGCTAAGCCATGATTCACACCCAATGGTCTAGTTCCTAAGCACACAACAATCACGAAATCAATGATTATATACGCGGACCACGGTCACGCACTCACCTTTGCTTTGACGGTTCGTCCTTGACAAATCTAAGCTTTAAGCTTGTCCTTTTGCACCTCTTGGTTCCAACTCACCTAAAATATCACCTCTTGCCTAGCAAGAGACCAACAAACAATTCAATTGGATGATCATTAGATCAAAACCCCTTGATAACCCTTCATACTCGGATTACCCATAACCCCAAACTCGGATTTCCTTACTCAAAAACAGGGGCAACTTCGGTTGCTCATAACTTATTCTCCAGGCCATATTTTCACAATTCCTTTGGTGAACCTCAAGAAAACACCCTCAAGAACTCATCTACCAAATTTCACCCAAAACTAACAAGATTTGAGTGTCCAAACACTCCCTTAAATTCAACTCGGCGCTACAGTCCGCAACAGAGTAGTCTAGGGAGAAAATCCATAACTCCTAAACTACTCAACAAAATCCCACGAAATTTGGTAGACAATTACAGAAGAGGTGGAAGAACTTACCCACCAAATCTCAGCTTAATCCGCGTCCGGATGATACCCCGATCAAGCCTCACAAATTCGCCCAAAAACTCTGTTTTCTCCTCCTCTTTCTTCTCTTCTCTTCCTCTTCTTCTTCCTTTCTTTCTTTCTCTCTTTTTCTCCCTCTCTCTCTCGATTCTTCTTCTCTCTTTCTCAATTTCTTTTGCCCAAAAGAAAGGGAAAGAAGCTTCAAGAAGCTTGTGGATGAGAAGGAGAAATATATATACATATGTATGTATATAATCCGGTTTAATTCAATTAAACCAAACCGAATTCCCTAAATCGCCACATTCGATCCCGATTAATTACTTTCCCGCGGTTTAGTAATTCCAATCAATTAAATTTTTCCGAAATATTTGAGACATCTCTCCGTCCCAAAATATTTCCGTCCATTCCCGTCAAACCCCGGAATTACCGCGTAATTCCGCTAAACCGAACCACTCGGGATTCCTCCACAACGATCACTCTTTTGATCGTTTCACCTCACTTCCCGCCCCTAGGGCCACCGATCGAGCTCGGTACCGTTCCATACTCGGTTCACAAACACTCTCGGTCTAACGTCGCAAGATCCCATGTGGTCCCCGACGGCTAACTCGTCGAAATCCAATCACCCCGGATTCGAACGAGTTAAGTCGTCAAACGACCTAGTACATTAGAATCCAATCACCCAGGATCCTAATATACTAAGCCCCGTGAGATCCATCAAACGACCTAGTACATTAGAATCCAATCGCCCCGGATCCTAATATACTAAGGCCCCGTGAGATCCGATAATACCGGACCCCACCCGTGGTTCACCGTCCATTAGGATTAAATCGCCCATAATCCTAATCGGTAAACCACCCGGTTAGGATTAAATCGCCCATAATCCTAACCCACGTCATTAGAGCTAATCTCACATAACTCTATTGACCCGTCATTAGGATTAAATCACCCATAATCCTAATGACCCCGTCGATAGAATTAGACGTCATCTAATTCTACCGACCCCGACCACCTCGTAGGATCTATTGACGTAAACCCAAAAATCCCCGAACCAAGATGGAACAATACTTCGCTCAATCCCGCGACTCATGAAATACCCCATCATATGTCGCCCCGCCGATACATGAAATCCCCCATCATGTACTCGACAACTCAATACATGAAATACCACATCATGTATTGTAATCCACCATCAATCCATAAACATCCTTATATTAGTAATCAACGTCAAAATACAATATCCCGAGGGTTCATTACAACAACAACATAATTAAATACAATTCGAGAAGACGACTTAGAAACACGGATGTTACAGTTCATATGTAAGCCAGCTTAACTCTGAGGTGGCCAAAATGTCTTCCACCTAGTGTCGTGCTTAGGTTTGTGGAGGCCTAGGACGATTGGAAAAGAAATCATAAAATTGTTTCGAAACAAAATAATGGTAATGAAAACAGTTGATAAGAAAAACATTTAAGCGTAATTTTAGTTTTAAATCATCGAACAATAAGTATATTGGATGTGTTTTGCAAAAAAAAATTCATGGATTCATGTTTCTAAAAGTACAACTTCTCGCTTTTTAATCACATATCAAAAATCACAAAATTGAGAATGTTTAGATGGAGCAATCATCTTAGGAGTAGATAGTATAAGATTAAAATGAAGCAAAATATTGCCACATATATATTTAGTTTAGTATAGTTAGTATAGTCTAATTCCTCCCTCATTTTCTCTCGCCACAAACTGATATCCTCTTCGAGAGCATTACCACTTCCCCCTAATTTATCAATCTCCTCTTCAACTTGGTTTAGAAATGCAACTCTATGTCGTCAGCGCCTGTGAGCTGTAATAGCTTCAGCAACCGTAGCTTTTGAATTTATACCCAAGTCAATGAATCCCCAATCCCCTGTATCACATCATATATTCGACCAAGAGAGCTCCAGTCATCATACCAAAGGGAGGCCTGAACACCACCTCAAATCTTTACCTTATGAAACGCCTTAATTAGCTTGCATTCGATATTTCAATACCTTCTTCCACATCCAAGAACCTACATTAGAAGACTCCTTTACTGAACAGAATGAACCTGTTTTAATAAGTAGCCTCTATATCCAATTAACCCATACTTAAAGCAGCTCACTTTGTTACCTTCAATGATCGGTTTGATACCAAACCCACCTTCCTGTTTTAGTCTACAAACTTCTGTCCATGCCATTTTTTCTTTCTTCGGGTTAAGAGATGGACCAGACCAGAGCAAAGCTGAACATGTCCTCTCAATCTCTTTAATGCACGCATTTGCACTACAAGAAAATAAGCAAATATCGACGGAATTAGCGACGAAAAATTAGTCGTCGCAATTTTTTGAAGAAAATTAGACGGAATAGCGAGAAAAACATATATCGTCGTAAAGTAGTCGCTAATCAGTTAGGATGTCGCTATGTCGTCGCTAAATTGTGACCACTTTCCGACATAAGTTAGGATTTTTATTATTTGCTACCACTTTTCCACGACATCATGTAAATAATTTAAAAAACTGCAGATTAGTAGATAGATTATAACTTATACGTTGTAGAGCCGAATTATCAAAACCATATCTTTAGATTTTCATTTATTTTTTAATACTGACATGATGCTAGACTTTTTTAAAATTCTAGATATCTAAGGACTTTGTCACCGCAAATGCTATCGATTGCTAAACTTGTACTATTATTTTTACGTTATATACCGATTCAAATCAAAGATAAACTCTTAACAAATTTGTTATTCACTCTATTTCAAAAAGAATGTCATTTTGCCATTTTTCACATATACTAGGAAAAATGTATATATAAATCTCTCTTGTTGACCAAAAAAGAACACAAAAAAAAAAAAATCTTTCTAATACATTTTATTGCTAAAATTATTTATACGCTAGAATAGTAGGACTAAAATTAATATTAAGTTAGTAAAATTTAAAACAAAAATATAACTGTAAAATGACATATTTTTTTAAGGATTTTTAAAGTTTGCGACCACTTACCCACGACATCCTAAGGATCGTTGCTAAATTGCGATCACTTTTCGATAAAAAATATGATAGTCACTATGTCGTCGCTAAATTGCTACTACTTTTCGTCAAAACTTAGAGTTTTTATTGTTTGCGACCACTTTCCCACGATATCAGTTGTCGAAATCGTTTTAAAGCTTTACTAGATACATATTTGTTTTATGGAGAGTTTGCAAAATGTTAATGTGGTCTAGTGATTATTTGATTGTCTTTATACCTTAAGGTCTTGAGTTCGAATCCTGCATGATGCAGTTTTTCTGAATTAATTCAGGTCGCTTGCCGCCGCTGCAGAAGGTCACAGGCCGGCCACCGGAGGTCCCACTCCGACCACCGGCATTTCTCAGAGTTACTATTCTGACGGTTGGAGGTATTATTCATGCGGTCGGATGTACTATTCTGACGGTCGGAGGTTCAAATCCGTTCACATGAGGAACTATTCGATAAGTCCGGTAGACCGTAAAAAAATCGTTGAAATTTATGTTGTATAAAATGAACAGTAACGACCTCTCAACGCTACCATTTTGGGATGACGCTCTATTCCCACCCACAAACTATTATATAACAACGTATACACCCGAACTTTAACCCTCTTGCTAAACCCACACAGAAATAAAGTTAAAGACTTATACACACCCAGAAACAATGTTAAATATGAAAACCCACCCAGAGACAATGTTAAAAACGTAAAAACACCCAGATCAATAGATTTACATACGATTCTGGTTTAACAATAACCACGCTCGTCGGATTGATTTTATTAACCAATCTAAACCGCTTTAATACCCGATTATTACCCGATTATGACCCGATTATGATCCGAGTATAGTTAAACCATACCTAAACCGATAACAACACCAAAACCCAAAATCAATCCATTTCCCATCTAATTTCCCCCAATTCATTTCCGATAAACCCTAATCGCCGAACCCTCACTGAAATTCACTGTAATCGGAAGGGAAATTGAGATGGCGCTTGTTCTCGTGGCCCAACCGACTCCTCTTGAAGATGAACAAGAAGAAGCAGATGAGCTTAGAGAGAAATATGATTTTGAAATCAATCAAACGGTGAATGATTTCGCCGATGAACCGAGAGTTCGACATGATGTGTTTCCCGAATCCGACGATGAGTATGAAGAAGAAGAAGCAGATGGCCACCATCAATCTAACCCAGAAGATAACATTCGGCGAGACTTGGGAAATCTATTCAAAGGCCAACAATTCTTCACCGCAACCGCATTCAAGGAATGTGTGCTTGATCACGCCTTGAAAGCAGGTAGAAAAATCAAACAATATAGGTGGGATACAAACAAATGTGCTTTTGAATGTGTAGGTGGTAATTGTTCTTGGCGGGTATACTGTTCAATGAGAAAGGGTAGCACTATGTGGTCGATTTAGGGGTATAAGTTTAGGCATTCGTGTGTCCCTAATGGTGAATGTGAGATGCTAAAGGTTCCTGTCATAGCTCGTCTATTTGTTGATAAGATTAGGTAAGAACCCGAGTACTTTTTGCCCATGAAGATTGAAGAGTTGATTAAGGAGAAATGGAATATTACTGTTTCTCGGTCTCAATGTCAAGCGGGTAGAAACAAGGCCTTAGGATGGATTGAAAACGAGTATGAAGAACAATTTGCCAGACTTAGGGATTACGGAGCTGAGATATTACAATCTAATCCTAATTCCACTGTGGCCATAGAGACATTGATGAATGAAGAAGGTTTAGATGTGTTTAACAGGTTCTACGTGTGTTTTGATGTTCTAAGAAAAAGTTGGAAGCTAAATTGTAGACCACTTATAGGGGTTGATGGATGTTTCCCTCGAGGCAAAATGAAAGGGCAGTTCTTAGTGGCTTTAGGTAGAGATGGAGACAACGCTATCTACCCTATAGCATGGGCGGTGGTTCAAGTTGAAAACATACCAAATTGGACTTGGTTTGTGAAGAAAGTGAAGGCTGACTTGGAGTTAGGTGATGGTGAAGGATATGTATTAGTCTCAGATCGTCAGAAGGTAACATTCTTGGTCTCAGTTTTGTTTAATATATAAATTTTCATTCATGTGATATTTGATGATTGTTGTTACTTTTCAGGGACTCATAAGAGCTGTGGAGTTAGAGCTACCAAATATTGAGCATAGAATGTGTGTGAGACACATTTATGCCAATCTAAAGTCAAGACATGGGAAGCTACCAGAGCTGAAACCACTTATTTGGACGCTAGCATGGAGTTACAATGAGGGTGATTACAGGAGAAATCTCAGGAGTATTATGCAGTATGATATGGGTGTTTATGAGGATGTATTGAAGTCCAAGCCAAAGACTTGGTGTAGGGCATTCTACAAGCTTGGTCCTTGTTGTGAAGATGTCGAAAACAACTCAACGGAATCATTCAATGCCACTATTGTGAAAGCCAGAGGGAAACCACTAGTTCCTATGCTTGATCTTGTTGCGCGTTTGGCTATGGTTCGCATATTCAAGAGATGTGTCGAAGCTCATGATCATGAACCATTGTTGACTCCATATGCAAAGCAAATGTTGGATAGTGAACTTGAGCAAGCTGGAATTTGCAGAGTACTTAGGAGTACTAACAACATGTTTATGTCTGTGCTAGGAGGGACCGCATATCGGGTTTGCTTAGAAAGGATGAGTTGTAGTTGCAGAAAATGGGAAATCACTGGTATCCCTTGCGAGCATGCCTATGGGGTTATACTCGATAGGAATCTTCAGCCAGAAGACTATGTTGCTCACTGGTTTCGGAATGACAAATGGAGGAGGACTTACATCGATGGTATCATTCCAATTCAGGGAGCCAAATTTTGGCCTACTGGTACAGGGCCAGCAGTCCACCAGCCACCTGAGCCACCGCAGCCTGGACGAAAAAAGAAGTCAAAGAAGGTGAAAAGAAAGAAAGGGGTGAATGAATCACCAACTAGAAAGGCAACAAAACAGAAGATTATGCATTGTGGGATTTGTGGAGAAGCCAATCATAACTCACGGTTTCACAGACGGGTATGCATTGTGTTGTTTAATGTTGTGGTGTTTGTTATTATGTTGTCTTATATTCATTGTGTTTCTTATAGGAAGCTCAATCCAGTCAAGCTCAATCTATTCAAACTCAAGCTAGTCAAGGTGAATCTTCTCAGGGAGTTCTTACTCAGCCATAAAATTGAAGATTTTTATGGTTTTAGGATATTGGTGTATATGTGGGCGATTTTGTGTTTTTTTAAGACCCACTAATCGGATGTATTAGCAAGATTCAGACATTGGATGTCTTTTGGTTTAATTGTGTTTTTTGTGTTTTGGATGTTGTTTTTTTTTTTTTGCTATTGGAATCGGATGTATTAGTTACAATAGAATGTTTTTTAAGACCCACTAATCGGATGTATTAGCAAGATTCAGACATTGTGTATTTTGTGTTTTGGATGTCTTCTTTTGTTTGATTAATGCATTAAAACAACATTTCATTAGTGCATCCGAAACAAAACAATGAAGCATAAACAGAAACAACATTCTATACTCTTCCTAAAACAACAACTTAGCAAACACAACAATGGAACCTACGACAACAATACCACAAGCAATCTTCATATTCCTTGCATTCTCTTCCATTTTGTCAAATACAACCTTCTTTGCCTCTACACATTCTGCTCTAATTTCATCCAAGTCCTTATGAAGTTTCTCAATGACCTCAACCATTGACTCCACCTCGTCTTCTATTGCATCATCGAACCACTTGAACACGTGGTTATCATCGGCTAATTTTTGTGCTGCAGCAACGGAGCATCTATAGTATCGCCGATTTGGATTGGCTTGTGATTTCGAGATGCATGAGATGATTGAAACTCCACACCAGCAGCGCCTGGGAATCCCGTGAACAATTCGGCGCCGACGTGAACTCGACGAACTTGAAGCTTGTCCCGTCACATTGCTCATCTTCTCCTACACACAAAAGACTATTAAAAAACATTACAATCAACAGAAACATCGATTATTAACTAGCTTCTAACTCGAAAACAGTAGACAAGACAAACCTCTCAGCCAATTTCACTTTATCTTCAACAAAATTGAATTTTCCCCAACTCAGATTTCTAACTCGCAAATTAGGGTTCATAGAAGGAAGAAGATGATGAATGAAGTTGGGGATGTGGGGTTTTAAGAAAATCGGATCAGGTTTTAATTCAATCGGATCGGGTCAAACAGGTGGAGATGGGTTTCGGATTTCGGTTTGAGTTTATTTTTATCGGTTCAAAGAGTATACCAACCAAATCACCCGCTGGATGTAAATACATTGTTTCTGGGTGTGTATAAGTCTTTAACTTTATTTCTGTGTGGGTTTAGCAAGAGGATTAAAGTTCGGGTGTATACGTTGTTATATGATAGTTCGTGGGTGGGAATAGAGCGTCATCCCTACGATTTTTGAAATTGTCAAAATCTGTTATTTGCGACAAAAGTTGGTAGTCGAAAAGCAGAGATCCAAAAGTTGGTAAGGCTAGCAATCACTGAAGTTAACAATTAAAGTCTCCCCACAAAAGAAAGAAACCGGTTTTTCCAAGAGTTGATACGACTACATAGCCGTTTGGCCAAGTTGAAACTTTTGAAGATGTGGTCCTTCGATTTGGCTGGCATATATTTAGTGATCTAAAGCGAATGCTTAATAGACGGGCTGGGCCTGACTAAGAATATAATAGGTTTTCAATTATTATAAAGCCTACTAAGCCATTTCTAACTAGAAAATGCATAGATGGACAAAATAAAGTAAAAATGTCCTTTATTTTCAATTTTTCTCTTTTTTTTTCCTCTCGGCGAAACAAATCTAATCATGGAAGTCTATCGCTATCGCCAGATATAAACAATTTAAATATATTAATTGAGAATTATTTTAACAAAATAACTTTATATTTATGTGAAATATTATAACATTGTCTTACTGACGTGTCAAAATTTCATTAAGTTTTTTAAAAAGTATAAAAAAAAATTGTTTACTAGAAAACTACATTATTCTGCCATTATAAATTATTTGACATATTTGGTTACTTATTTTTTCTAAAAAAAATATTACACATTTTTTAGATATGTATATGGTATAACTAAACATTATTATTACTAATTTAAAAAGAAAGGTTTACAATAATAAAAATATACATAGTCTTTAAATATTATAGTGTATTTTATTAAAAAGTATATTTATACTTAATAACATATTTTAAATCCCACGTAAGGTGTAGGTAATCATCTAGTTTTTTCTATTAATTGAGACTAGACCAGCAACTATGTAAAGGGTCCGTTGCAAAATGGCCAGTTTTAAATCCCGTAAAAGGTATTATAAGTTTGTTATTGTGACAAAAATAAAATAAAAGAAGAAGCTAAAAGTGTTATAAATTGGGCTTCTGTCAATCCTGGACTAGCAGGATAATGGCTTGTATCACTTCAGCAACCTTCAACGTTCTCATTAATGGAGTCCAATATGGGCATATTCATCCTTCAAGAGGCATCCAACAAGGAGACCCACTCTCTCCCTTCCTGTTCATCCTAGTGACAGAAGCTCTAAGCTGTAATCTTCAAAGAGCCACAGAGCAAGGTCTAATATCAGGAGTGAAGGTTGCAGCAGATGCGCCAGCCATCTCCCATCTTCTCTTTGCAGATGATTGCCTGTTGTTCAGTAAGGCAGATATGACAGAGATGAAGATGATCAAAGAAATTCTGGATGAATATGGAAGAATCTCTAGCCAACAAGTTAGCCTTTCAAAATCAAGTCTTATGTTTGACAATAAGTTCCAGAGAAGGACACCATTCAACAAGCTTCAGGGATTAGAAACAGGGGAGGACCAGGGCTGTATCTTGGACTTCCAGAGGTTTTCATCGGCTCAAAAGTCAAGACTCTCGCTTTTCTTGAGGATAGAGTGGAGAAAAAGCTGACCTTATGGAAGACTCGGTTTCTCTCTCCCGGTGGCAAAGAGGTGCTACTAAAAGCTGTGGCTCTCGCACTCCCAACATATACCATGAGTTGCTTTCGCCTCCCAAACTCCCTATGCAAGAAGATTAACTCAAAGCTTTATAATTTCTGGTGGAAGAACCCTGATACAGATAGAGGGATTAAATGGAAGGCTTGGGACAGGATGCAAAGTGCAAAGCAGAATGGAGGTTTGGCTTTTAAAGACATAGAAGGTTTTAACGTGACACTATTGGGAAAACAACTCTGGCGATTATGCAATCTATAGAATTCTCTCATGAGTAACGTGGCACCCCTCTTAATGCTCCTTTGGGCTGCAGACCCTCTTATGGATGGAGAAGTATTCAGAGAGCTCAAGAATTGATGAAGACAGGTCTTCAAAGAAATATAGGATGCACCTCTTCTTTTGATATGCTTAGTAAACCTTGGCTACCAACTGATCCTCCTCGCCCTCCTCTACCAAACGAGCACATAGCCAGAAGCTGTTACCAATTCAGCATGTTTAGAGAGGATAGCTCAGATGAATGGATTATGCCTCGTCTTAGGGAAGGCTTCCCAGAGGAAGAAGTTGCTCTCATCTCCCAAATCAAACCAAGCGGGTTAGGAGCTAACTCAAACTTTCATTGGATTCACTCTGCAGATGGCCAATATGTAGTCAAATCTGGTTACTGGACATGGAATAACAAACTTAAGGGGGAGGACACCCATCTCAATGGTGTCAATCCCAATCTTCAACCTTTATTCTCTGCTATATGGAAAACAGAGGCCAGCCCAAAAATCAGACACTTCTTGTGGCGCTGCATCTCCAACTGCTTAGCTGTGGGAACCAATATGCTCAAAAAGAAGCTGTCGAATTCAGGGGATTGCCCCAGATGCCACTCCCACTCTGAGTCAGTGAATCACCTTTTATTCACCTGTCTTTACGCCCGAGTAATTTGGGTTCTATCTCCAGTGAGCCACCTGTTCTGCCCTCTGATTCCTTGTATGAGAACCTAGCTGACTGTTATTGCCTGAGCATACGAAGACAGAGGAGGATAGACAAAGATACAGGGCATGGCCATGGATTTATGGTACATCTGGAAAACAAGAAATGATTATGTGTTTGCTGCCTAGGACCGCCCTCGAGACACTGTGACAAACAAAGCTTTGGAGGAGGCTGAAGAGTGGTATCAGGTAATTCCAAGCAACACTATAACCTCTCTGCTTGTTTCAGGTAGAAATGTTTGCAAAAAATGGACTCTTCCTGATTCTCTGCAACTCAAGTGCAACGTAGATGGGTCATGGGACCCAAATTCAAGCACCTGTGGAATAAGCTGGCTGTTGAGGGATGAATGGGGCCGCATTCGCCACCTGGGCGCTAAATACTATTCGCGCCTGACCTCTCCATTGACCGCATAAGCCACTGCTATGGCCTGGGCTGTGAAAAGTGTTTGGTCACTTGGTTACAAGAATGTGGTGTTTGAATCCGATTGCCTCCAGGTTGTCCATGCGATTACTTCCCCTGTATCCTGGCCGCATCTAGATTCCTTTACATCGGAAATTGCATTGTATGTCAATTCTGCCTTAGGCTTCTCCTTCAAGCACGTCCCGAGAGAAGCCAGTGCAGCTTCGAACATCATGGCAAAGATGATTGTCTTGTGTCCTTTGTACTTCGCGTTATTTGATGTTTCTTGTCCTGCGTGGCTATTGCTTTATGTGGCAAAAGATAACCTATGTTTTATTAACAATGCTGCGGTTTAATAGATTCGTTTCATCGGCGAAAAAAAAAAAAAAAGTTGTCCCATTTCAATATTTACATAATCACTAATCAGTACCACCAAAGCATTAACTAGGAAAAGATACTAAAAAGGAAAAAAGCCAAAATATTTCAAGTATACGAAGAAAGTATAATATTGTTAAGTATTTCAACGACGACGCGGAGAGATCAATAATGGGAGTCATAAATTTAAGTCCGAGTTTTTACCTATTTCACTCCGAACTGGAAGCACTCATTTAAACTATGATGTTTATGCTCTGATTTGATGAAGGTGATGTTTACACAGACGGAATGACCGGTTTTCTCCATGCATTTAGAAGATTTCGAGAGGAGCAAGAGTTTTATTATTTTTTTCTCTCTTTTTCTGATTCCCCGTAATATAAATTTCAAGACGGACAATTTCTGCTTCGTCTTATACTCAGCTACATAGCACGAAATCATCTAAGATGCATCGATTCTCGCTTCGGAATCGGAATCGGGGGCGAAATTGCCTAGAATCGTCTGGAATCGTCTCGGAATCACGATTCCCAAGATGAGTATTTTGGAATCGCGGTGCAAGCGCAAGATTCTAATTTGGAAGCGTCGGAGGAATAGATTAAAAACGGAGATGACAAATAGATCTGAGATTTTAATTGTTTGTTTATGACCCAACATTAAAACCTAATTAATAAATTAGAGGTGACCAATTTGATTTATTGGATGAGATTAATGTAGGAAGACTTGAGTTTAAGGATCTTTTTTTTATGAACCGGAATTGGAGGCGGTTGTGTTTAATAGAGTTGGAGAAAATAAAAATGATGACGATGATATCAACATGTGATGTTGTGACTTCAAACGTTGTTTTTTATCTTCAAATGAGTTACATTATTTAAATCATGTATTGAATTTTGTTGTTTAAAATATTTTATTTTAATATGATTTTATATATGATATTATATATATATATACGCTTCCAACACATACCCGCTTCTTAATTTTTAAAAATATTAGTTTCTCCGCTTCCAAATACTTCCGTTTCCGCATACCCGCTTCTGATTCCATGCAGCGTAGATACTCTGTTGACAAAAAAGAAAATAAAAACATATAAATCATCGTAGTCGTAATCCAATGGTTATAGTTTTGTTGATCGATTTACATTGATCCTACAAGTCATATAATATTCCAGTAGTCATATAATTCATGAACATTTTCACTCTTAGTATTGTTGATCGATTTACACCTTGCTTTGTAATATCTAATATCAGTATGTATGGTCCGATGTCTACAATAATAATATCAAATATATTCTCTATTGCTAAATCACATGGGTTTGGCATAACCACAAAGAATAATTAAAGATAAAATCCAGTACACATATAAATCCGACTATCGTTTCTTGATTTGTTTACGGTTTACATTAGGTTATATAAGCTTATCTTTGTCCTGAGTGACAAAAAAAAAAGCTTATCTTTGTCCACTCAATTATTTTTTTTTGTTTTTTTTTCTTCTTATTTTGCATGTTGCAATTGCATGTAACTCAATATATCTTGACAGGTTGTAAGATTTCATTCTACTTTGAATATATAATAGCCCATCACATGAATATTATTTCACTCAGTAGTTGTCATTTTGTAATTTAAAACACAAATAAAAACCCCTAATCCCATCTCTACATTCGTCACACACATCACAACCTTGATAAAAAAATAATTTTTAGGGGTTTTCTTATAACTGTAAAAGAAAATTTCTTTATAACTTTACTTCTTCATCAATGGCTTATTCTAAGATTGACTAATCCGTACTTGTTAAGCTATAAACAGACCAAACCTTTCAGCCTCCATAACCGACAAGAAAGGAGAAAAAAAAACACACAAAAGCTGAAACTTGATATTATTAGGAAATGGTTGAAAGCAAATTTTGTTAAATGTTAGAATCAAAAACATATTAATAATAGATGACAAATATACTCCATACGTTTCATGTCGTTTTAAAAGTTTAGTTTTGTTTACTAAAGAGTGTCGTTTTGTATTTCTAATACATATATTTTAAATCAAATCTCGTTTATCTTTTATTTTATTAATTAGAAAGAGAAACGGACTTAGTATATTAATAAAAACTATAAATTTAATTTTTTTAAAAAATTTGTGTGAAAATTATAGAACGACATTTTATTGTAAAACAAAGAGAGTATAGCCTAGTAATTTGTGTCAATGCTATTGTTGAATCACCACATTGTTTTCAAATTCGCATATAATGTATGTTGTTTCACAGAATATATATATACACATATATTTGAGAATAAATCTCGATATTAAATATTCATAATTTTTTGTGCCTTATGTTATTTTTTCAAGTTTTATTAATGATGAAAATATAACATCTAATATAGAGATGTTCAGTGTAGAAGTGTCTTTCGGCTAAAGTTCCACCGGAATTCGACTTCATGTAATTGCATATTTGCATTTGTTGACCATAAAAAAAAATATGTTCAGTTAGGAAAACAAATGTCGGAAGATAATAAGATTATTTCCCCAAAATTGTTTTCATTCGATAACATATAAAATGAAAAAAAAAATCATAACAGTATTAAAACAATGTTCATAAGCATGACTACTAATTTTTTAATAAACAAATTTAAATGATCTCTCAACATTTTATCAACCTCAATGTACGTAACACAATATTCTAAGTTTATGGTACAATGGTTTAATTAAATCAAACTTGTTATTTTGGAAGATAATATATCAGTTCAAAGCTCTCTCATCCCAGATTTAACAACCGTTGATTATTGATAACCCTGTCTCTCGGGTTATAAGTCATATAATGACAATTGCATGTAGTTAATACATGCAACGATCCAAATATCGTGACAGTTTGGAAGATCAATTAATTCATCATAATATTTGAAATATTCCCTCACATGAACATTTCATTTGAAATTTGTCATTTAGCTGCCACTCGTCGATTAGTAGTAATTAAAACACACATAAACCAATCTTAATCTTCACCTATAAAAACCCTATCACTATCTCCATATTCTTCACACAACACATCACAAGCTTGATAAAGAGAGAGTTTTAAGGGTTTTCTTGTACCTTTTATAAGAAATACTCTTATTGAAACTTTACTTCTTCATCAATGGCTTATTCTAAGATTGCTCTTCTCCTCCTCTTCAATGTCATCTTCTTCACTTTAGTCAGCTCGACCTCGGTCCCTTGTCCACCACCACCGACCAAGAGCCACCACAAGAAGCCCTCACCATCGTCTCCTTACCACAAAGCCACATGTAAAGACGCTCTTAAACTCAAGGTATGTGCTAATGTGTTGGATTTGGTTAAGGTTTCTCTACCACCAACGTCCAACTGTTGCGCTCTTATCAAAGGTCTGGTTGATCTTGAAGCCGCGGTCTGTCTTTGCACCGCCTTAAAGGCTAATCTTCTTGGTATCAACCTTAATGTTCCCCTTTCTTTGAACCTTGTACTAAACCGTTGCGGTAAGAAGGTTCCATATGGTTTCAAATGTGCCTAGAGACTACACATTTTAAACTGAGATTCGATCTATATCCCACATTTCATTCTTGTTTTTTTTTTTTTTTTAATTCCTGCAAGTCTGATGATATCTTTATCTATTATTGTAATTTTTCATATGTTTCACTCATTAAATAAAAGTGTTTTTTTTTTTTTGAAGAATAAAAGAAGAATCATATTCTCTTCTCAACTTCTTTTCTGAGACGATGGATGCTACCGTTTAAAAGAATTTATTTATATGCATCATAACATCATACACTGGAACTGATACAAGTTACATGCATACAATCTCAAACCTAGGAATCTTTGTCTAATCAAATATTTTATTGGCACGGACTTAATCATGGTATAATCCGTCGCAATACTGATAAAAATAATAATAATAATAAAAAAATAGTCTGTCGCAATCGCCTGATATTAACATTTTTAAAAATTGCTAATTCTAATGAGCATGATACTAATCATTAAATAAGACTCAACCAGTAAACATTCAAATCCCACGTGAATTATTATTATCTTCAACTAAAAATGGTAATATATGTCGTCCCATTTCGATACTTATATAAGAATCATTAAAAGACCAAAGCATTAAAAACGAAAAGCCAAAGTATAAAGAAGGTAGCAGCATATTAATTGCAAATAAGTCAAAACATTTCAAAGGAGTCAAACCAAGTAGAAAGTCAATACCCGAACCAGCTACGCTTTTCTATTAAACCAGCCATTAGACTAGCGATCCTCTCGCACTTTCTCTGCAACACGTCGAGCCAACGGTGATAGTTAGAGTTTTCACTCGGGTCTATACAAATAACTCTAACACGTTGTAGTACTTAGGGATCGAATCCACATGGATCAAGTGTTGCACTATGAATTATAAAGAATGATTAAGAAGCTAAGCCAAAAATAAAAGAGTTTGTATTAACAACAATTGTAAGCTAAACAAAAGCGTTAAATAAAAAACGTTAGAAAGATTGATTAATATAAACGCTAGATCAGGAGAATTCGCAGGGATTCAAGGATCAAGAACCAGCCAATTATTCAGGGATTTATTACTAAGAACCGTCTTAAACTACAAACACGAATGTAAATTCAATCCACTGTCGTGGCATCAAATATCTTTATCGAACAACCTAACTGTCGTTATGATTGTCGATAAGCTTTTCAAGGGCTCAAGCTTGATTCGTTCACGAATTGCCTTAACATCAGCTTTCGTTGGTCAAGGACAATCCGTTCATCTAAAGTCCTATCCAGTTAATCCTATAAGGTTTTGGAGAATAGAATCAACCTAAGATCAAAGACAGATTTTCAATCGTTGTCGCCAATCTAGAACTCAAACAGAAATGTATAACCAATCCACTATCGTGGTATCAATCACTTTATCTAGCAACCTAAGATTCTAAAACTTCTTGTTTGAAACTCATAATTCTAGACAAGCATTAACAAGTAGGTTCAATTTGTTCACAAATTTGCATTAGCATTAACTTTCGTTGGCTAATGACAAATTGCTCACCTTTGTCCTATCAAGCAACCTATAAGCTTTTGGAGAATAGATTAAACCTCAGTTCATAGACTAAATAATCAGTTTAGTCTAAGCATTAAAAACAACTAAAGGTGAAGATGAGAAGATTCAATCTAGTCTAATTCAAAGCAACAATAGATGAAGATCAAATATCAATACCTTATCTATGTCTAGTTCAATGATATGAATTCCTTTGAAAACCCCCAACCTAACAAGGATACTACTCAATCATATATACAGAGCAAACAAGAAGATATTGGACTGTAATTGAGTTTCATGTATGTTCCAGTAAAGTTGGAGAGTTATTACATATTAGATTATATTAGTTATTATATAACACAAGTGTATGTTACGTTTCTTATGTTGTGTCATAGACGGCTGTTGTAGGTTGTGTCATTACCGTTAGGCAGTTAGGTTGTAGGGTTGTGTCAAATAGAAGAGATGTGTCTAGTGTCTATTCGTTGTAATATATATACGTTATTCAAGTATCAATAAAGAGTGTGAATTTCATGATAAGAAACATCAATCACAACAAAACAAGGAGAGTAAAATATGTGTGTTGTCCGATCCTTAAAACAAAGTGACTTTGAATGAGCAAAGTCCAACATGGTATCAGAGCAAATGGAGACAACAACGAAGCAAGTCATTGAAGATGGAGTTGTGATGATTTCTTCATATTTTAACTCACCAGAGATGATCGAAGCAAGAGATGCATCGGAAGGTGCTTTCTATGAACGATCAAAAAGAAGAAGGTTTGTTTCAAAAGGAAGAAACAAACGTGAAGACAAGCGTCAAGATAAATCCAAGAGATGGTGTAACGTTTGCAAACATAACAATCACAATGAGAGTGATTGCTGGAAAAAGAAGAACATACGTGTTCTTTCGCAAAAGGTTGCGAGTAATGTTAGAAAGTGCTTCGTATGTGATAAGTCGGGGCATATAGCAAGGTACTGCAAATTCAAGAAGGTTGAAGGAGCAAACTTGAGTTTAGAAGAAACAAATGATGACGAAGAAGAGGAGAGTCACATGTTGTTTAGTGCCATTGAAGAAGAATCATCATCAAACGTGAATGATGAAATATGGTTAGTTGACAGCGGTTGCACTAAGGAAGCACCTATGTTCAAGGAAGTTAGATACTTCATACTCTTGATAGGAGTATAAAGGTTCCGATCAAAGTGGGGAATGGTCAAAGTGTAATGACGGAATGAAAGGGAAACATCCAAGTGATGACTAGCCAAGGAGAGCAGATCATCAAAGAGGTGTTTCTAGTGCCGGATTTAGCGAGAAATCTATTGAGTATTTCTCAAACCATATCAAATGGATACGAAGTCTTATTTGAAGATAATAGATGTCTCATCAATGATCCTCAAGGAAGAAGGATATTAAACATTAAGATGAGGCATAAGAGTTTTCCATTCAGATGGAGTAACTCGGGAGGAAGCATTTTTCTTGCGCTAGGAGAAGAAGAATCTCTGAATAGACCAAGAAAATTTCGGTCTATCAATGAGATAATGCAACGAACCGATCAAATAGAGGAAATGACTCAAACACATGAAGCGTGTTTAATGATGAATGAAGAATCTCAATCGTTTGATGAAGCCATAAAAGAAAAAATGGAGAGAAACCATGGAAGAAGATATTCAAATGATTGAGAAAAATGATTTATCGCTTAAAGACAAATGCAAGTGGAGAGCCTATAAAACATAAAAGCAAGGCTAGTGGTGAGAAAGTGGAGATATCTATCATCTTAAATAATGAGAAGGTTGAGATATCAAAGTCGTTGCGTTGGAGAAGGAAAGAAGTGGGTTTGGGAAGACAAAAAGAAGTCAAAAAGCATTTTGTCTCCTCAATGGAAAAACAGTCTTCACAAAGAGAGCAAATTCAAGAAGTTCAAAGTTCCATTAACCGTTAAATGTGTGATGATGATAACGATGAAGATTGGTGTTAAACAAAACTCAATTAATGGGGAGTATTGGACTCTAATTGAGTTTCATGTATGTTCTAGTAAAGTTGGAGAGTTATTACATATTAGATTATATTAGTTATTATATAACACAAGTGTATGTTACGTTTCTTATGTTGTTTCTTATGTTGTGTCATAGACGGCTGTTGTAGGTTGTGTCATAACCGTTAGGCAGCTAGGTTGTAGGGTTGTGTCAAATAGAAGAGATGTGTCTAGTGTCTATTCGTTGTAATATATTTACATTATTCAAGTATCAATAAAGAGTGTGGATTTCATGATAAGAAACATCAATCACAACAAAACAAGGAGACTTGCAAAACAGAGTAAAATCTGTGTGTTGTCCGATCCTTAAAACAAAGTGACTTTGAATGAGCAAAGTCCAACAGAAGAGACAAACAGAGATTCATAAGCATCAAGATAAAGATTGCTTAAAGGATAAGAAATCTTCTCTATGGATGATGAATCAAGATGTGTTCTTCTTCCAAGCTCCCAAAATGATATAAATGAGAGAGTTTTTACAAGTTTTTCACTCTCAAATGAGAGAGAATGAGTTACAGAACATCCATGGCCGAACAATGGCCGAAAATCATATTAAATACACTCAAAACGCGTTCTAAAATAAATATCTAAAACAGGTCGACAGGCTCTGATCGGTCGATCAGGGTCTGCACATGTCGATCAGGGTGTAGATCGGTCGATCATGGGCGCCATGGTCGATCATAAGTTGCTCCGCTGGAATGATCAAATGTTGATCGATCGATCATACATGCCTGGATCGATCGATCATCTCTCCAGATGCTTATTTCTCCATCTGCTTCAGCTGCTGGCCAGATTGACCCGTCTTCAGTAAAACGGGCATAACTTTTGAACCACTAATGATAATGACTTGAAACCAGTCCCAACTGTTGTGTCCAAAAATCATCGAAATCCGGTATAGGGAAGACAATCAACGAATGACAAACTTTTGACCCTTCTGCATAATCCTGCATCGTGAAAACCATATATTCGTCCCAAAATTCCAAATTCTCTTCCAAATGAACATGTGTCCTGTAAAGACTTCACAATAGACTAAAATACTCTAAATAAGTATAAAATACATATATAAACATACCAAAACAATGGTTAAAAACCATTAAACCCGTAATATATCAAACGGTTAGCTCCAAAGGCCATTCCACTTTTCACATACTCAGCAAAGGTCTCGTGCACGTGCTTCTCGTCTACTTGCACATGCTCTACCCACTTGACTTGTGAGTATCCATTAGGCATGTCCTGAATGATGCAGCCTGAAGGTTTCCTCGTATACTCATGAGGAGTATTGGTATTCAGTGAGTGCATTTGGTCATGGAAGCTATCGATCGGGAAATCTACGATTGCCCAATTTCCGTTTTCCGCGTTTTGTTCCACATACCGAAGGAAATAAGCTTCTCGAGTAGGAACTAGTGGAGATAGTACCTGCAACTCTGCATACATCTTGTAACACATAACAACATAGATTCCATTAGCAAAAAGCTAATGCGTTTGTTCCGTGTGATTCGAATCGAATGACGAAATTACCAGTAGAAGAGAACCACTAGCTCCAGAAACTCCAGATGAAATTATCTGAACCGTTTTCGCCCTAGCCACGATTGAACAGAACATCTCTGACCATTTATCCTTCAATTCAAAAAATCGCAAAATTAATCTATAATCAAAGTAATTAAATCAGAGGTGTTTGTGAAAAGTTCACTACTCACAGCGTTTAGAAACGCGTCAACTAGCGTTATGCTGTTCATGATAACGACTGCATTTGCCTTTGAAGCTTCTCGACGAAAATCTCCTTTGTTGTTATGATTCTCCAGTGGCCATGGGAACAACCTTATGTATTCTTCCTCGTTCAGACACAAAATCTCGCCACCGATCTTGTCTGATTTCTTCTTAATCCACAAAGGCTCTTCTGTGTCACACATTTTAGTCAGTTCTTGGACACAAGAGACAGCAATTTCCATAGCGATGACTTTTTCTTCATCTGCAAGTAACATGTTGTTGTTGTTGTTGGCAGTTTGATCTGGGAAGAAGCAAGCTGTATCTTGCGGAGGAAGCATCATCATATCTGCACAAGAATGTTCTGGAAAGTTCCCAGCGTATACGCTCATGTCTAGCTCCAATGACGGTTGATGATGTGGAAGCGTAGGAGAAGGATTGATCAACGGCTGAGATGATGGCATGGATTGCATCGGACGGCCAGTGTATCTTGAAGCAATGCAGCATAGACGATCAAGCTGTGGAATCGACAATCAATGTGTTAGGGCAGGACATTTTCACCAATGTTCCAAGTTAAATGAAAATGTTAGGATTATTTGGAGTTACCTATACACGGAGGCAACAATTCTCAATGTGGAGCTCATTGAAAGAAATGTCACCGAGGACTGTGGGGCCGCCGCAAGAAGGACATGAGAGGCACCGTAGCTCCGCCTGAAGATGGCAATTCTCCGACTTAAGGTTATCATTCTCTGCCCTTAACATCACATTCTCTGTTCTGTCTTGTTGTGCCTATTGATTCATTCACCTCACATAAAATAATTAATTAGTTTGTACGTACAAAAACTATTAATCTTTTATATGAACATGTATATTATTAACAATTAGAATGAACTAAATTTTGAGATTTCAATATTATAATTTGAAACTTTCATACAATTCTAATTTAGTTTGAGATGACCCCTACTTAGAAATTAGGTTGCTGATCATTAGAAACACTGAACTCACACACATTTTAGCAAAAGCAAATTCATTATTACAAATATCAAATCCATGCTCTTTGATACAACAGACAAAATGTTTCTAACATGTCTTCATATCGTATGAGAAAACTGTTATAAGAACATTATATGATGAATTCTTATTATCGAATGCCAGAAATTGACCAATGACACTTGGAAGGCCACAAATTTCTACTTGTTAGGCTAAATACAAACCAAATCTTTTCAATCGCCACAAAGCATTAAGAGAAAAAGAACAATGTTTTTTTCTTTTGAATTTTTGCCTTTTTTTTTTTTTTTTTGAAAAAGTCTGTCAATCTTGATTGTTCAGTATAATTTTTTGTTTGGTTCAAATTGTTCAGTATGATTAAATGCGCAAATTTAGGCGATATGTTTGTATCAAAACTTTTCTTTCATGTTCTTTAATCTTATGTGGTAAAAGGCATAAGGCATTTAATCTCATGTGATTGTTCAGTCTCGCTATTAACATTATTAGGCAGTCTTGCGCTGGATACATGACATGAGTAATTGTCCATTTCATAAATGAATAAACAAATTATAGTAGCTTTCCTTCTTTCACTAATATTTACCAAAGTATTTTCGCTTATAGATGGAATAGGCCGAATTATAATAATTTTTTTCCACGAAAGTCTAGTTTAATATTGGCTATGTCGTTTCTCGAATTGTTTTCAATGCATGCAATCCTTCGAGTAAAAGTAGAGTGATCAATGGGTCTCGGATATATTAGGCTCTACGTGCAACTGCAAACAAACTTTTCAATCCTTTTAAATTGAAAAGGCCTATTTCATTTATATATGATTTTCCTTAAATCAATTACAAAATATTAGTTTTCTAATTTAAAATAATTCTAAACCATAAAATTTTGAAAATAAAATAAAATCTTCTATTTATCAAATTAAGATGTGTGAAATAATTGAAAATTTAGATTAGAGAATAGTGAAAAGAATAATTATCAAATTTTAATTTTAGTTTGAATTTTGACTAGAACGTGATAGGTGACGTGGTACTTGACTTAGCAAACTAATAACGATTTCACTAAAAACGTTAAAACCAATATATGTTTTAACCAAATTATGTTAGTTCCTATATGATATTGGTCTTATTATGTAGATGGTGTATAAATATAGCGGAAGGCTAAACAGATAGTTTTTTTTTTTTTTTTTTTTTTTTTTGTTTTACGGCTAAACTTATAGTTCGTATATGAAATAGTCGTTTCTCCATTTCAAACAATTAAATTTACAAATTTATTGCATGTAACCTGTTTTGATAGTATATTTTTAGTCATACTGTTGAACTTTTATGAATCTTCTGTTGAGAAATCAAAGAGGAGTAAGCTGATTATAAAGCATGTAGAGAGAAGCAAGTGATGGTTCATGAAGTAGGAAAATGGTTTGAAAATGCGTTTATAGTTGGAGAAATTGTAAGTTTTGGTATTGATGAAGATTCTCTGAAAAGATTATGTGGTTCGGTGCCTATGAAGAAGAAGAACATGATAGATCAATAGTGGAGAGTCTTACGAACCAAGGAACTTGAATCTGTGTCGTAAAAGGCAAAGTTTCTGAATGATGTGGTTTCTATGATCGTTGAAGCATCATCATCTCGTTAGATGCAAAATGTCTCTTTTTAATTTGTTTTTGTAACTTTGGATTTGCTTTTATGGTTTTCTGTTTATCTTTTGTTTTCGCCTTTGGCTTATGCTATCTAAGTTTCTGGTTAATGTTATGATGATTATTTTTTGGATTGTTGCCTCTATTTCAAGATAGTGGTCAATCTTTACTTAGTTGAATCTGATTCTCTGGAATTTGACCCTTGTTAAATGTGAAACTGCAGTATTGGGACTGTGTATTATTGAGACCAACTGAAGCATGCTTCAGTATTGAGACCGACTGAAGCATGTTCTTCGTCCTGTCCCAAAAATTTTCTGAGCCGAATTGGGACTGTGTTTTATTTTGCAATTTTACTGAAGGGATTGTCTTATATGTTTTTTTAAAAAGTTCAATTCAATAGAAGATTCGATAAAAACAGATTGGTATGCAACAGAGACAATGAAACTGAACACGTTGGAGCTTTTGGAGACAAAGAGCATAGGAATCAAGAGAATTATTACTTAAATAATATTTTGAGGACTTGCTGAATAAAATGTCATATATCTAGGATTTGATTGAATCTGTCTAACTTTTTACTCTTGTAATCTGTCTCCACCAATCCTTCATCCACAAGATTCCAAGTTCATGAAGTTTTCAGGTGAAGTAGTGCCTTCATATTTCACTTACCGCACTACTGGAACCTCTCTGGCCAATATCCCTCTAATTCACACTCTCGATGGTCGTTTTACATTTGACTTCGACGTATCTTGTTGGTTCAAAGATAGAATCGGGAACCACTTTGATTCCCATGATCGAAAAGGGTGGTATAATCCTTATATTTGAGTGTTCTAATTCCTCTAAACGAAGACAATGCTTCTCTAGCTCAAGTAAACTACTATCACGTGGATGTACAGTTTCATTTATGTAGTAGGTAACTTGGTAATGAAAATACTCTTCCACATGCATGTTTGTGAAGCCGATGAGGACAATACGGTTAACGAGACAGAACTTAGCGAAGAATCTGAAGACAGCAACGTAGAAACACAGAGAAGCAAGAAACGAATCAGGGTAAGCATTAAGCATGTAATGAACATAACACTTTATATCTCACAATTCGTTTTCAAGGTCAAGCAGACACTATATTTTGTATAATAGACCACTGAGTTTCTTTTTTTTTTTTTTTTTTTTTCAGATTACATAGGAAGAACACACGATTTCACTCTGAATCACTGATTGTGAATATTGAAATGAGTAGTTTTGCCAGTTATAATGGAACAACAAGATACAAGGAGGACATGTAGATGTCTTATTTGTTTTAGTTCCACATCAATTGTGACACAGAGCACACATAGGAGCATCTAATTAAGAACCTATACAAGAGTTACATAGGCATTAATTAAGCAATAAGCATTAGTCATGAACTGGACATTTTGGGTGTCTCTTATGTCTTTATTTTCAAGATTAATTGGAAAAACATATTGATAATAAGATCACATTGGATTGATAATAAGCATTAGGCCATAGATGATTCTGCTTCAGACTAGATCTTCTCAGAAATGTTAAATCGAATAATCTTAAATTCAAATGTTGTGACTTGTGTGTAACAGATTCAACATGTCTCCACTCTAAAATATTAAATCCGTAAATGAAGCTAAAAAGAGAGACTGTGTCTTTCTTTGATGTAGTATTTTCTCATTTTTCACACGAGCAAATTGCTAAGCTTAGAATCCTTTGAAAAGTCTCAAGAAGGAATTGGAAACATACGTCAAGTTGCGTCTGAAATGCCTGAGAAACAATAGTGAAACTGAACACTGAAGACTTTTCTTTTTCTTTTTTGGAATAGTGAAGGCTTTGGATGAAAGTGGACAATAAATTATCTTGAAAACAAAAAAAAGCAGATATGTTAGTGTAAAAGATAAGACTTGTGTGGCCGTGATAAAGTCAAGTTGGCAAGAGAAATGTCCGAGAAACAATGGTCAAATGAATCTGTCTCCACTTTATAAGTCTCTTTCTTACCAACCACTATTGCTACTTGCTTTGTTCACAATAACGACGAAAACATGAGTTGGCTTCTTCTTTTTCAGTTTCTTTTCTTAGTGGTTCTTTACAACTTCACAAAATAACTTTATACAGTATGTTGAATACCTTTTTCAAAAATCATGCCAAAGGTTAGAGGTCTCTTTTATGATTATGAAGCATTTGAGAGATCCTTAAAAACTAAACATTTTTTATAGAAATATAGCATCAAAGATATACTTTGCCAAAAAAGTCTCCGTTAAATGGTCACGAGACTCTACAAAGCTTCCTTCATCTAAGTGTTTCCTCTCAGTTACGGGTTATTGCTCTTAAAACTGTGACTTTCCAAGAAAGATATTTTTCTTAGCTTAATGGCTACTCCTTCCTCCTCTTCCCGCAATTGGGTGTATGATGTTTTCCCCAGCTTCAGTGGAGAAGACGTCCGCGTAACTTTCCTCAGCCACTTTCTCAAGGAACTGGATCGGAAATTGATCATTGCTTTTGTAACATCCGTATCCCAAGTCGTTTCTTTGTAATAAAAGTTATTACATTCTTGCGGTACAAGCTAGTATTAGGATGTCGTAAAAGCCTTGTACCGTGTTGCATTCTTGAGAGGATAGGAATAATGGAGAGCTCGAATTATAATTTACGGGGTTGATATTGGTTTGATTAATCGGAAGACTAATCGTTTCAGAACCAATTCGGGTTGAACTAGTTCAGAATAGTATTTTTGCGGAATGAATAGTGTTTTGGCGAAAATGTTATATGGATAATATTGAGATCGATTAACGGCCAAATGGGCGGTGTTTGGGTTGAATTGATTAAAGGATTGATCGTCAAGAAGTAATCTAGAGTGGTTCGGTTTTACGGAATTAAGCGGAAAATTCCGGGAATTTTAGGGAGAGAAGAAATATTTTTGTAAGACGGAGATCGAAATGTCTCGGGTGATTTGGGGAATTTGACGAAATTACTAAACCGTGTGAGAAGGAATTAATTAGAGAATTAATCGTTACGGTTTAGTAATTTCCGGTTTGGTTTGGTTTAATTTATTTAAACCAACAAAGATATATATACATATATATATCTCCCTCTCCTTCTATAATATTCTTGAAGCTTCTCTTCTCTTCATTTTGGGCAAGAAAAATCTAGACTGAGAGAGAGAGAGAAGAAGAGAGAAAGGGAGAGGAAAAGAGAGACAAAGAAAGTGTAACATCCGTGTTCCTAAATCGTCTTCTCGAATTGTATTTAATTATGTTGTTGTTGTAATGAACCCTCGGGATAATTGTATATTGACGTTGGTTATTAATATGATGATGTTTATGGATTGATGGTGGATTACAATACGTGATGTGGTATTTCATGTATTGAGTTGTTGAGTACGTGATGGGGGATTTCATGTATCGACGGGGCGACATATGATGGGGTATTTCATGAGTCGCGGGATTGAGCGAAGTATTGTTCCATCTTGGTTCGGGGATTTTTGGGTTTACGTCAATAGATCCTACGAGGTGGTCGGGGTCGGTAGAATTAGATGACGTCTAATTCTATCGACGGGGTCATTAGGATTATGGGTGATTTAATCCTAATGACGGATCATTAGAGTTATGTGAGATTAGCTCTAATGACGTGGGTTAGGATTATGGGCGATTTAATCCTAACCGGGTGGTTTGCGATTAGGATTATGGGCGATTTAATCCTAATGGACGGTGAACCACGGGTGGGGTCCGTATTATCGGATCTCACGGGGCCTTAGTATATTAGGATCTGGGGCGATTGGATTCTAATGTACTAGGTCGTTTGATGGATCTCACGGGGCTTAGTATATTAGGATCCTGGGTGATTGGATTCTAATGTACTAGGTCGTTTGACGACTTAACTCGTTCGAATCCGGGGTGATTGGATTTCGACGAGTTAGCCGTCGAGGACCACATGGGATCTTGCGACGTTAGACCGAGAGTGTTTGGGAACCGAGTATGGAATGGTACCGAGCTTGATTGGTGGCCCTAGGGGCGGGTAGTGAAGTGAAACGATCAAAGGATTGATCGTTGTTGAGAAATCCCGGTTCGGTTTAGCGGAATTACGCGGTAATTCCGGGGTTTGACGGAATGGACGGAAATATTTTGGGACGGAGAGATGTCTCAAATATTTCGGAAAAATTTAATTGATTGGAATTACTAAACCGCGGAAAGTAATTAATCGGGATCGAATGTGGCGATTTAGGGAATTCGGTTTGGTTTAATTGAATTAAACCGGATTATATACATACATATGTATATATATTTCTCCTTCTCATCCACAAGCTTCTTGAAGCTTCTTTCCCTTTCTTTTGGGCAAAAGAAATTGAGAAAGAGAGAAGAAGAATCGAGAGAGAGAGGGAGAAAAAGAGAGAAAGAAAGAAAGGAAGAAGAAGAGGAAGAGAAGAGAAGAAAGAGGAGGAGAAAACAGAGTTTTTGGGCGAACTTGTGAGGCTTGATCGGGGTATCATCCGGACGCGGATTAAGCTGAGATTTGGTGGGTAAGTTCTTCCATCTCTTCTGTAATTGTCTACCAAATTTCGTGGGATTTTGTTGAGTAGTTTAGGAGTTATGGATTTTCTCCCTAGACTACTCTGTTGCGGACTGTAGCGCCGAGTTGAATTTAAGGGAGTGTTTGGACACTCAAATCTTGTTAGTTTTGGGTGAAATTTGGTAGATGAGTTCTTGAGGGTGTTTTCTTGAGGTTCACCAAAGGAATTGTGAAAATATGGCCTGGAGAATAAGTTATGAGCAACCGAAGTTGCCCCTGTTTTTGAGTAAGGAAATCCGAGTTTGGGGTTATGGGTAATCCGAGTATGAAGGGTTATCAAGGGGTTTTGATCTAATGATCATCCAATTGAATTGTTTGTTGGTCTCTTGCTAGGCAAGAGGTGATATTTTAGGTGAGTTGGAACCAAGAGGTGCAAAAGGACAAGCTTAAAGCTTAGATTTGTCAAGGACGAACCGTCAAAGCAAAGGTGAGTGCGTGACCGTGGTCCGCGTATATAATCATTGATTTCGTGATTGTTGTGTGCTTAGGAACTAGACCATTGGGTGTGAATCATGGCTTAGCCATGTTGTTTGTTGTGTATGTAATGGAGCTCTATTACGGTATGTGTCTTGGTTATTCTTAAGTACATTTCGTTTGCGTAAATCTTTGGTTATATGTGTTTTTGGCCGTGAGACGGGAGGACCGCCTCACTAAGCATTATCAATGCTTACGCGCCTCTTTTGGTGCAGGTAAGGATAAGGAAAAGACTTAGATGTGGAGAGCGTGGAGCCAAGGCCGAGGAGAAGGGATGATCTCGTGTTTGAAGGTTTTTGGTGTTGAATTCTTCGTGTTTTGTGATCTTGGATGTTGTTCATAGACTCGTGGTCTTAGGATGCTAATGTTTTGGACTTGTAAGAATGCTTGTTAGGAAGTTGTTATAAAAAGGGATTAAGTTATGGTGTTGCATGGTTGAGTGTTTTGGCTTGTTGTGTTATTCTTGGGTTGCAGGACAAGTAGGGATCGACCGATCCACATAGGATCGATCGTTCCTGCAAGGTCGTTCGTGGTAGAAGTCCTTGGGGACGTAAGATCGATCGTTCCTGGGCAAGAACGATCGATCCTGAGGGGTCGATTTTGGGGCAGAAAACCACTGGTCGATTTCTGGGGGTAGGGATCGATCGTTCCTGGGTAAGAACGACCGATCCGAAAATGTAGTTTTAGTCCAAGTTTTTACTGGGTCGATTCGGGGTATCGAAATCGATCGGTCCACAAAGGATCGATCGATCCGTGTTTAAGATCGATCGATCTTAAGGGAGATCGATCGTTCTTGAGGTGTCGTTTTTGGCCAGGGGTTTTTGGCCAGTTTTGAAGGGTCAGGATCGATCGATCCCAGGTGAGATCGATCGATCCTGTCGGTCGCGATCGATCGATCTTGAGGGAAGATCGATCGATCCTTATGGTATTGTAGTGTGAAGTCGTTGGTTTAAGAAAAGTTTTAAAAATTTCGCATTTTCCGGTTATTCTTTGGGGTAGGTCGTGTCAATTTGGTATCAGAGCGAGACGGTTCTAGGATGTGTGGGGAATCTTGCTTGTGATTGTTATTGTTGTGATTATTTGTTGATTGCGGGTTGGGTTAGAGATCATCCTCTTCGGCCAAGGGAAATGGTTCCACGGTAAGTCTTCTGGGGTATTGTGTGATTAAATTGTGTGTATTGAATCTTGTGTTGCTTTTGTAGTATGGTGAGATTTAGAAGAGTGCGAGAAGTGGTGGCAAGGGGCGAGGTAGCTGAGCGTGTGGTGAATGGAGCCCCTAATGATGAGAATCAAGAAAGAGTTGACCCTGTTGCTGGTGGTGAGGATGTTGGAGTTGCTGGGGGTGCAGCTCCTGCTGTTGGTGGGGAACCACAAGTCGAGGTTCAGCAACAAGCAGGTCAACCAGGAATGGGGGCAATGATGGGTATGTTGGCTCAGATTTTGGAGAGGTTACCAGGACCGGTACCAGCTCCAGCCCCTGAGATGCCACCAAGAGGTGAAGAGCCGGCAAGAGTTATGGCTCATGAGGCAGTTGCAGGGCAAATGATCCCATCTTATCTCTCCGTGATGGATCATATGCAGAGGCTTGTCACCAAGTTCTTTTATGGGGGTGCCAAACCGGTTGAAGCGGATGAGTGGAGGGCGAGAGTAGAGAGAAACTTCCAATCTATAAGGTGCCCTGAGGAGTATAAGGTGGATATTGCGGTGCATTACCTGGAGGGAGATGCGCACATGTGGTGGAGAAATGTGTTGGCTAGAAGAGCCAATGGTGTGAACACTTGGGAGGAATTCTGTGAGGAGTTCAACCTCAAATACTTCCCGCAAGAGGCTATGGACCGTTTGGAGACGGAATTTTTGGAATTATCTCAAGGAACGAGGTCGGTTCGAGAGTATGAAGTGGAGTTTAACCGACTTCGAAGGTTTGCGGGAAAGGGCCTTCAGGATGAACCGGCCCAAGTAAGAAGGTTTCTGAGGGGAATGCGTTTGGAGTTGAGGAATAGATGCAATGTGAGAACATATGCAACGGTGGCCGAGTTAGTGGAGAGAGCGGCCATAATTGAGGAGGGTATGATAGAGGAGGCTAAAGCATCCAAGCCTCAAACTCAAGGAAAGAAGACGTTTACCTCTAATTCGGGGAAGAGTGGTAAGTTCATGGGAGGACAAAAGAGGAAGTGGGAAGGTTCCTCTCAGAGTGCTTCTAGCACTCAATCCGGATGTTTCAAGTGTGGAGACAAGGGTCATAAGGTGGCTAATTGTCCTAAGGGAGATAGTAGGACTTGCTTCCATTGCAAGGAGGTGGGACATATCAGGACTTCATGCCCCAAGCTCCAACAAGGTAGCGGAAGTTCGGGAGCTCCACCAGCTAAGAAGGCGGCGGTGACTCTTCGAGCCTACTCTTTGACCATCGAGTCCGGAGAAGGGAGCAACACCAAGCCGATCACTGGTTAGAATTCCTCTTTCCCATGATTATTCTAATATGTTTATGAGTTTTGTTTTTGTGGTGGTGGTTGTCATTGTTGTTGTTGTGTAGTCTCAATGCATAGGCTATGTGTAGGGACCTTGAACGTGGGAGGGGTTACATCTCACGTGTTGTTTGATTCCGGAGCATCTCATTGTTTTGTTACTCCGGAATTGGTAAGAGAAGGAAGGCTCAAAGAAGAGCCTAGTGACGGTTTGAGAAGGGTGAGAGTGGCTGGAGGTCAGACCTTTGTTACGCATAGCCTGGTGCGAGACGTAGAAGTTCATATCGCCGGAGGAGTGAAACCAGCGGATATGGTTGTGTGGCCAGTAAAGATTTATGATGTGATCTTGGGGATGGATTGGCTTGGAAAGTATAAGGCTCACCTAGATTGTCATCGAGGTAGAGTGGTGTTTGAGAATGATCATGGACGGGTGGTGTATCAAGGAGTGAGACCTACCACGGGGTGTTTGGTGATTTCCGCTATTCAAGCGGAGAAGATGATTGAAAATGGGTGTGAAGCGTATCTCGCTACCATTTCATTACCTGAAGATGGTAAGGAGATAAGGCTTCAGGACATCCCGGTGGTAAGGGAATTTGAGGATGTATTCCAACCGTTGAAGGGATTACCACCACCAAGAGCGGATCCCTTTACAATCGAGTTGGAACCGGGGACGGCTCCTGTTTCTAAAGCTCCATATCGTATGGCACCGGCGGAGATGGCGGAGCTTAAGAAGCAGTTGGAGGAGCTATTGGATAAGGGTTTCATAAGACCGAGTAGTTCACCATGGGGAGCACCCGTCTTGTTTGTGAAGAAGAAAGACGGAAGCTTCCGGTTATGTATAGACTACCGGGGTCTAAACCGAGTGACGATAAAGAACAAGTACCCTCTCCCGAGAATTGATGAGTTGTTAGATCAATTGAGAGGTGCTACTTGGTTCTCGAAGATTGATTTGGCCTCTGGATATCATCAGATTCCTATTAAGGAGACGGACATCCAGAAGACGGCCTTTAGGACGAGGTATGGGCATTATGAGTTCGTAGTGATGCCTTTTGGGTTGACGAATGCACCAGCGGCGTTCATGAGGTTGATGAACGATGTTTTCCGGGAGTATTTGGATGAGTTTGTGATCATCTTCATAGATGATATTTTGGTGTATTCGAAGAGTTCCGGTGAGCATGGTGATCACCTTAGAAGGGTATTGGAGAAGCTAAGAGAGCAAAAGCTTTTTGCCAAGCTGAGTAAGTGTAGCTTCTGGCAGAGAGAGATTGGATTCTTGGGTCATGTGATTTCGGAGAGTGGAGTATTCGTTGACCCCGAGAAGATTAAGGCCATCATGGAATGGCCGAGACCTGAGAATGCTACGGAGATAAGAAGTTTTCTCGGTTTAGCTGGGTATTACAGGAGATTCGTTAAGGGTTTTGCGAGTATTGCTCAACCTATGACGAAGTTGACGGGGAAAGATGTTTCCTTTGTATGGTCTCAGAAGTGCGAAAAAAGCTTCTTGAGGCTTAAGGATATGTTAACTACCGCACCAGTATTGGCTTTACCGGATCCTAAGGAGCCATATATGGTTTATACAGATGCATCGAGATTGGGTTTGGGTTGCGTTTTGATGCAACATGGGAAGGTGATTGCTTATGCTTCTCGACAGTTGAGGAAGCATGAAGCCAATTACCCTACTCATGATTTGGAGATGGCTGCGGTAGTGTTTGCATTGAAGATATGGAGATCATATCTGTATGGTGGTAAGGTGCAGGTGTTCACTGATCATAAGAGTCTCAAGTATGTGTTTACTCAGCCTGAGTTGAACTTGAGACAAAGGAGATGGATGGAACTTATGGCGGATTATGATCTCGAGATAGCTTATCACCCGGGGAAAGCTAATCTCGTTGCGGATGCCTTGAGTAGGAAGCGGATAGCTGCAAGTACCGAGAAAGATGCCGAGGAGTTGATGGGTATGATTAGTACCTTGCAGCTATGTGTTATTTCAGATGAGTTAGAGCCGTTGGGGATGGAGGCGGCTAACCAAGCCGATATTTTGAGTAGAGTACGAGCGGCTCAAGAGAAAGACGAGGCTTTGATTAAGGCTTCGAGGGATGAGAAGTCTGAGTATCAAGTCTCGAATAATGGAACCATTTTGGTTCATGGACGAGTATGTGTGCCTAGTGACGAGGAGTTGAGGAGAGATATCCTGCGGGAGGCACACCAAAGTCGATTTTCTATTCATCCCGGGGCGACTAAGATGTACCGAGATTTGAAACGGTATTATCATTGGGTTGGGATGAAGAGAGATGTAGCCAAGTGGGTAGCTAGCTGCGAGACTTGTCAGCTAGTGAAGGCCGAGCATCAGGTTCCGAGCGGATTGTTACAGAGTTTGCCCATTCCTGAGTGGAAGTGGGATATGGTGACGATGGATTTTGTGGTGGGATTACCGAATTCTCGAGGCAGAGATGCGATCTGGGTCATTGTTGATCGCTTAACTAAGTCCGCTCATTTTCTCGCCATAAGGAAAACAGATGGAGCTCGGGTTTTGGCGAGAAAGTACATCAATGAGATTGTGAGGTTACATGGTGTACCTGCGAGTATTGTATCAGACCGTGATAGTAAGTTTGCATCGGTTTTCTGGCGAGAGTTCCAGAAGGAGTTGGGTACTAAGGTACACATGAGTACAGCATATCATCCCCAGACGGACGGTCAGTCAGAGAGGACCATTCAGACTCTCGAGGATCTTTTGAGGATGTGTGTGCTAGATTGGGGTGGCCATTGGGCCGATTACCTGAGCCTGGTTGAGTTTACGTATAATAACAGCTATCAGGCGAGTATCGGGATGGCACCATATGAGGCTCGTATGGGAGGCCTTGTAGGACGCCATTATGCTGGGCTCAAGTGGGGAGCGAAGCATGTATGGCGAGAGTTTGGTGCAGGAGACTACGAGAGAAGATCCGAGTCTTGAGGATCAACATGAAAGAGGCTCAGGATCGTCAGAAGAGTTATGCGGATAACCGCAGGAGAGAGTTGGAATTCGCCGTAGGAGATATGGTTTATCTCAAGATGGCGATGTTCAAGGGTTCTAACAGGTCATTTTCCGAGGGCAAGTTGAGCCCGAGATATTTGGGACCGTTCCGAGTGGTGGAACGCGTTGGACCTGTTGCTTACAGGCTGGAGTTGCCAGCGTCTATGCAAGCATTTCATGATGTGTTCCATGTGTCTAAGTTGAAAAAGTGCTTGCATAGGGATGATCAGGTGTTACCGGAAGTTCCACCTGAGTTGTCGCCGAATTTGAGGGTTGAGGCGAGACCCGTGAGGATTCTAGATCGTAGAATCAGGGTTGACGGGAGGAGGAGAGCTCCCGAGGTGAGGATCCTTTGGGATTGTGACGGGGTGGAAGAGGAGACGTGGGAACCCGAGAGACGGATAAAGGCTAGATTCTCCGAATGGTTCAGGGAACAAGCTGCGGCTTGAGATTCGAGGACGAATCTAAATTAGTGGGGGAGAACTGTAACATCCGTGTTCCTAAATCGTCTTCTCGAATTGTATTTAATTATGTTGTTGTTGTAATGAACCCTCGGGATAATTGTATATTGACGTTGGTTATTAATATGATGATGTTTATGGATTGATGGTGGATTACAATACGTGATGTGGTATTTCATGTATTGAGTTGTTGAGTACGTGATGGGGGATTTCATGTATCGACGGGGCGACATATGATGGGGTATTTCATGAGTCGCGGGATTGAGCGACGTATTGTTCCATCTTGGTTCGGGGATTTTTGGGTTTACGTCAATAGATCCTACGAGGTGGTCGGGGTCGGTAGAATTAGATGACGTCTAATTCTATCGACGGGGTCATTAGGATTATGGGTGATTTAATCCTAATGACGGATCATTAGAGTTATGTGAGATTAGCTCTAATGACGTGGGTTAGGATTATGGGCGATTTAATCCTAACCGGGTGGTTTACTGATTAGGATTATGGGCGATTTAATCCTAATGGACGGTGAACCACGGGTGGGGTCCGGTATTATCGGATCTCACGGGGCCTTAGTATATTAGGATCCGGGGCGATTGGATTCTAATGTACTAGGTCGTTTGATGGATCTCACGGGGCTTAGTTGATATATCATGGATTTTACCCGTTTTTAGCCATGATATAAGTCGTTTTATCGAGTCTTTCTAGTGCTTTTTCTAACATTTTAGAGTCTTTTCAGGTTTTAGCACGTTTGGGACGAATTTGGAGATTTTGGAGACATTTGGAGCTTTTTGGCAATTCGTTGGAAGACTTTTCGCCGTTAGATCGAGCTGAAATTTTGACACAAGATAGATCTTTGATTTAGCTTTCGTTTGCAAGTGGTTTGAAGGAAATCCAACGGTGCGATCAAAAGTTATGCCAGTTGTCGTGAAGACAGTCCAGTCTGGCGAGCAGAAGAAGTGTCCTGGTATCGACCGATACCAATTTAGTATCGATCGATACCGACGTAAGATGCCCAATACTTTCACCATAAGAAGCCCAATACTTTCCCTTATTTACAAAGAGGCCCAGCTCGTGTTTTTAGACCTATTTAAGCAAGTTTTTAGTCATTAGGTCAGGGAACAGACTTTACTTTTCACTTTGATTCTAAAGCCACCATTGAGATTTGAGAGCTTTTGTGAGGGAGACGGATCCAAGACTCTGTTCATAGAGAAGATCCCGAACCCTTGTTTTTATTCTTTTGCTATATTTAATCTCATGATTTATTCAGTTATGCTTTGTTTCTCATCAATCATGTCTGAGTAGTCACCTTTTAGGTTTAGGGTTTTCTCATATGGATTTCTCTGATTTATGATGATTGATTTGTTAGGGTTCAAAATCTGAATAGTTCTTCACCATAGGTTGTTCTCAAAGCTATTTCTAACCTGATCACTTAGAACATAGAACCTAGATTAATCGATTAGGCACGACAATGCAATTGAGTAATCTGATAAAACCTAGGGTGAGCAATTGGATTATCTGCAAAGAGATTTGGTTTAATCGAATTGTGAACATATCAAACTTGAATTGATTGCTGGTTTACTGTGTAGGATTTGCAAAGAGATTTGGAATCTTAGACTTTAGACTTAGTTAGTTTTCGCAACGACAGTTGGTTAACTATACTTTCGTGTTTGAGTTCAAGAACGGCGCTTAATTGAATTGAACCTTAATTGATTAATTATTATCTATCATTGTCCTGAGAGTTACCCTGAGCCTAATCCTTCCCTGAATTGAATTAAAACAATCATATTTCGATCACCTATTTTACTGTTTAACTTTGATTTGCTTAGCACAATCTGCATCTTTTATCTACTGAGTGAGTTTTCTTGAGTTCTTGTGTTCGACCCCTAACTTTACTGCAACAACTGCTTTAGTATCATTTTAGGGTATTAATTTGAGCATATCAAATTTGGCGCCGTTGCCGGGGACTCTAACAATTCACCTTTAGAGTTTTAGTTGTCGATTTTGTCTAAGTTCGTCGTCAGTATCGATCGATACTCCATTGGTATCGATCGACACTGCACGTCTGTTTTTCAATTTTGGTTACTTATTTTCTCGTCTTTTGATTTTCAGGTGTATGCATCAGCGTGCTACCAGGAGAAAGAAGGACACACCACTGATCAATCTCTCCCTCACAGAGCTAGCAGAGCTTGAACGCATAAATCGAAAAGCTAAGGGTATTCAAGTTGAAATGGATCTTCCACAGGGTTTAGTGCGTGATGAGGAAGGTGTTTACAGAAACGCAGCTGGTCAGATATGCGACGCAGCTGGACAACCAATAGCTGCTGCTGGACTACCTGATGTAGATCGCAATAGAGGTGTACGTCAACCCCAAGCTGTTGCTGAACGGACGCTTGGCGAGTACAACCGACCGGATCAATTCTATGCAAATCGTGCAGCGATCCGTATTCCGACTTTCCAGAGGAATGACTTTGAGCTGAAGCCTGCTTACTTCACTCTTGTTGGACAGCATCCCTTCACCGGTCTCTCTCATGAGCACCCTATGGATCACATCGAGAAATTCGAGGATTTGGTCACCAGTATGAAGTACAATGGAGTTCCACAGGAATATCTCTTTTGTAAGCTCTTCCCATACTCTCTTGGTGGAGAAGCAGCTTACTGGCTGAAGCAGTTGCTTCCTGGATCTCTCGCTACTTGGGATGAGACCAAGAACGCTTTCCTGAACAACTTTTATGACGATGCGAGATCAGAGGAACTCAGGAACAGGATTTCTCAATTTTCTCAGGGTCCAAATGTAAGCACTCAAGGCTGCTTGGGTGCGATTCAGATCCTACCAGAGACTGTCCGCATCACGGTTTCACTCAAGTTCGGTTGCTCGGGGTATTTTACAGGGGCATTGATTGGCGGTATCGATGGCATTGGATTCTGCAAGTAATGGGAACTTCAACACTAGGGTTCCAACCGATGCTGTGAAGCTGATTGAGAACTTGGCGTCTAGTAATAGCACCAAGAATGCTGATTTTGAGCGAAAGCGGCTCGCTAGTGTTGCTGATGGTTCGCAGATTGCCGAGGTTCAGCGAAGCTGGATACAATGCACAATCTGTTAGTGGGGAAGACGAAGAAGGCTGTGCACTTTGCTGAGAAAGTGGAAAACATTGAGGATGAGACAGAGGATGTTAACTACATTGGTGGTTCTGGTTTTCAGGGTCAGCGATTTGGTTACAACAACAACTGCGGTTTTAACAACAATCAGCAAGGTGGTTACAAGTCTGGAGGTAACCAATCTGGTTTTGGTGGCACTCAATTCACCCAAAACCACTTCAGAGCAGTGATTTCACTCGCCAATACGGTAATTCAGCTTACCAACCACTTTCTCCTAGAGCTGCAGAGCAAGACGGATATCCTCTTGGAACAGATTCTGCAGGACAAGAAAAGATGACCGTTGATTTTAACAGAAAGCTGGATAATGTATACAATGATCTGAGTGGGAAAATCAACGCTCTCGAAACCCATCGAAGATGCTGGAGAATCAATTAGCTCAGACATCAGCAGCTGTCAAAGGAAAGACAGTTCAACCACAGCATGGACATGTCAATGCAATCACTTCGAGCGCTAGAAAAGAGAATTTTGAGCCTGAGATGACTGTGTACGTATGCAGTGATACTAGTATCGACCGATACCTGCTTGATATCGATCGACACTTCCCGAGACCTGCTGTAGATTCGAAGGTTGCTGAAGATAAAGCTAAGAATTCTGACATTCCACGCGTATCGATCGACACCCCTATCTGTGTCGATCGACACCAACCCGCAGAAACAATACAAAACTCCAGTGTCGATCGATACTCATCTGGTATCGGTCGATACCCTTCACAAGCTGAATCAATGACTGAGAAAAGGACAGAGATGGTTGAGGATCGGGTATACAAGCCAAAGCTACCTTACCCTGTTCTTCCCAAGCTGACAAGAGAAGAGTGGGAGGCTGCTAGAAGCAAGTTTTTGTCAGAAAAAAAGGTTACAAGACCTCCCGTCGCTGATACACCACCACCGCTGAGACAATTGACAAAGAGGGAAGACCCAGGGAAATTCTCAGTTCCATGCTGCATCTCTGGAGTAAACTTCAAAGAGTCTCTCGTTGACTCAGGGTCTAGTGTCAACGTCATGTCAAGGGAGATTGCAGAGAGATTGAAAGCTGATATGAAATCTCCTAACACGCTTCTCACATACGCGAATTCTTCTAGCTCACTCCCTTACGCTACCATTTTTGATTTACCTGTTAAAATAGGAGATTGTCTGATTCCTACTGATTTTCAGGTTGTGGAGATGAGCCAAGGATCCACGGTACCCTTGATTTTAGGGAGATCATTTCTGGCCACTGTTGGTGCGATCATGGACACGCCTAATAAGAGACTCTCTTTCTCTTTCATTGACAGAGACGTCTTCTACGATGTCATTCCTTCTAGAGAAGCACCCAGACTTGTCTCGTGCATCACCATTGCCTCGGGCGAGCCTCTGAAGATCGAACCAAAGGTCGCAGATGTTTCAAGTGAACCCCCCCAACACCCCAAGAAGGTTGCAGGGAAGACCAAGGCAACAAAGACTAAAGCGACGAGCAAGACGATCAACGTTGCTGCTAATTTCACTTTGATTCCTCAAAAGTGTGATGGAGATTCGATCGAATATAAGGTTAAGTGCAAGGGAACCTCAAAACCTTTCTCTAAGGTTAGAGTTCTCATTCCTACAGAGATGAAAGCGAGAGAAGAAGATCTGATGAGCAAAACTCTGAAGCTTGAGATGTCTGGCTGTGGGGTTTATCTCGGAGTGAATTCTCCATCTTGTCCCGACTGATGTCTTAACTAACGTCAGGCTCGTGACAATAAACAAGCGCTGGGTGGGAGGCAACCCACCAATTAGGTCTGTACATACTGATTTCGTTTTTGTTTTTGTTCTGTGTAGTGAATCGGATTTTGGACATCAGCGTCGATCGACACCACCTGGGTATCGGTCGACACCAATCGGTCAGAAGTGCCTCCATGAATGTTAGTATCGATCGATACCATCCTGGTGTCGATCGATACTAACTTTGGTCACCCCTCTTGTTCTTAATCCTTCCCATTCGCTCCATTTGCTTTCCTTCACCTTCTCTAGGCTTGATAAACACTGGGGACAGTGTTGTTTAAGTCTGGGAGAGGTAGTTACTGACATTGTGTTCATTTTGTTTTTGTTTTTGCGTCTAAAAAAAATATAAAAAATTGTTTTTAATTGAGTCAAAACAACTTAGAGTTTTCTGAATGGCGCTTGGTTTTGTTGTTCTGATTTTGCTTTTGAGTGACCACTGTTTCAGGATTAGTTTCAGTTCGACTAATGAAAAATCCAAGGGATAACCAGCCATCTAGAAATCACCCACGTCTCCAGTAAGATTTTTCACAAGCTTTAGCCAAATTTTGCACTTCATCTACGCAGTTAGTGTTTTTAGAGCTTGATTCATCATTCATATCTCGCTAAAGAACCCATCATGGTTGAAAATTGTGGTATATCTCCCCCGTGAAAATTGTTGGATACATATTTGCGTTAAAACAGGTAAAATCTATATAAAAGATGAAATGATTTCCGCCGAGTAGAGGGGTAGGAAAATTTCCTATGACCCCATTATTCTACTTGGATAAGGAATGATCACACAAAGGCCTGAAGTGAGGGGTAGGAAAATTTCCTATGACCCCATTATTCACCTAAGACTTTTGATACATTGAGAGGATAAGAACCGGGGATTCGGTAGCAAACTCTATCAATACTCGCGTTTCGGACCTTGATTTGTATATGCTGTTCAAATAAACCTGCGCTGTTGAAATCTAATGAGAACTGATTATGAAATAAGTCTGGGGGAGATAAAGAATACCGGAAAACAATAAATTTTGTTGAATAAATGGTTCTTTGGCTATGATATTGTATGGGCAAGAATCTAGAAGGTTCTTGAACACTGATTGCAGCGATGAAACTGGCGATGAGAGCTTGGATGAATATTGGTGTGAGATAATGAGTGAAGTCTTGGGAAGTTGGGATTCCTACGGAGAAGTACATGGTGGTTAGATCTGGAGCTGATCAGGCAGCAGTGGGCGCTTGGGAAGAGAGATCATTACGGCGATTTCGGTACCAGATTAGGATCTCTAAGGTTTTTCAAACCTCTTTCTCTCACTTAGTTTTCTGTTTTGCTTGAGGGCAAGCAAAAGGCTAAGTCTGGGGGAGTGATATATCATGGATTTTACCCGTTTTTAGCCATGATATAAGTCGTTTTATCGAGTCTTTCTAGTGCTTTTTCTATCATTTTAGAGTCTTTTCAGGTTTTAGCACGTTTGGGACGAATTTGGAGATTTTGGAGACATTTGGAGCTTTTTGGCAATTCGTTGGAAGACTTTTCGCCGTTAGATCGAGCTGAAATTTTGACACAAGATAGATCTTTGATTTAGCTTTCGTTTGCAAGTGGTTTGAAGGAAATCCAACGGTGCGATCAAAAGTTATGCCAGTTGTCGTGAAGACAGTCCAGTCTGGCGAGCAGAAGAAGTGTCCTGGTATCGACCGATACCAATTTAGTATCGATCGATACCGACGTAAGATGCCCAATACTTTCACCATAAGAAGCCCAATACTTTCCCTTATTTACAAAGAGGCCCAGCTCGTGTTTTTAGACCTATTTAAGCAAGTTTTTAGTCATTAGGTCAGGGAACAGACTTTACTTTTCACTTTGATTCTAAAGCCACCATTGAGATTTGAGAGCTTTTGTGAGGGAGACGGATCCAAGACTCTGTTCATAGAGAAGATCCCGAACCCTTGTTTTTATTCTTTTGCTATATTTAATCTCATGATTTATTCTGTTATGCTTTGTTTCTCATCAATCATGTCTGAGTAGTCACCTTTTAGGTTTAGGGTTTTCTCATATGGATTTCTCTGATTTATGATGATTGATTTGTTAGGGTTCAAAATCTGAATAGTTCTTCACCATAGGTTGTTCTCAAAGCTATTTCTAACCTGATCACTTAGAACATAGAACCTAGATTAATCGATTAGGCACGACAGTGCAATTGAGTAATCTGATAAAACCTAGGGTGAGCAATTGGATTATCTGCAAAGAGATTTGGTTTAATCGAATTGTGAACATATCAAACTTGAATTGATTGCTGGTTTACTGTGTAGGATTTGCAAAGAGATTTGGAATCTTAGACTTTAGACTTAGTTAGTTTTCGCAACGACAGTTGGTTAACTATACTTTCGTGTTTGAGTTCAAGAACGGCGCTTAATTGAATTGAACCTTAATTGATTAATTATTATCTATCATTGTCCTGAGAGTTACCCTGAGCCTAATCCTTCCCTGAATTGAATTAAAACAATCATATTTCGATCACCTATTTTACTGTTTAACTTTGATTTGCTTAGCACAATCTGCATCTTTTATCTACTGAGTGAGTTTTCTTGAGTTCTTGTGTTCGACCCCTAACTTTACTGCAACAACTGCTTTAGTATCATTTTAGGGTATTAATTTGAGCATATCAGGGTTGACGGGAGGAGGAGAGCTCCCGAGGTGAGGATCCTTTGGGATTGTGACGGGGTGGAAGAGGAGACGTGGGAACCCGAGAGACGGATAAAGGCTAGATTCTCCGAATAGTTCAGGGAACAAGCTGCGGCTTGAGATTCGAGGACGAATCTAAATTAGTGGGGGAGAACTGTAACATCCGTGTTCCTAAATCGTCTTCTCGAATTGTATTTAATTATGTTGTTGTTGTAATGAACCCTCGGGATAATTGTATATTGACGTTGGTTATTAATATGATGATGTTTATGGATTGATGGTGGATTACAATACGTGATGTGGTATTTCATGTATTGAGTTGTTGAGTACGTGATGGGGGATTTCATGTATCGACGGGGCGACATATGATGGGGTATTTCATGAGTCGCGGGATTGAGCGAAGTATTGTTCCATCTTGGTTCGGGGATTTTTGGGTTTACGTCAATAGATCCTACGAGGTGGTCGGGGTCGGTAGAATTAGATGACGTCTAATTCTATCGACGGGGTCATTAGGATTATGGGTGATTTAATCCTAATGACGGATCATTAGAGTTATGTGAGATTAGCTCTAATGACGTGGGTTAGGATTATGGGCGATTTAATCCTAACCGGGTGGTTTACTGATTAGGATTATGGGCGATTTAATCCTAATGGACGGTGAACCACGGGTGGGGTCCGGTATTATCGGATCTCACGGGGCCTTAGTATATTAGGATCTGGGGCGATTGGATTCTAATGTACTAGGTCGTTTGATGGATCTCACGGGGCTTAGTATATTAGGATCCTGGGTGATTGGATTCTAATGTACTAGGTCGTTTGACGACTTAACTCGTTCGAATCCGGGGTGATTGGATTTCGACGAGTTAGCCGTCGGGGACCACATGGGATCTTGCGACGTTAGACCGAGAGTGTTTGGGAACCGAGTATGGAATGGTACCGAGCTTGATTGGTGGCCCTAGGGGCGGGTAGTGAAGTGAAACGATCAAAGGATTGATCGTTGTTGAGAAATCCCGAGCGGTTCGGTTTAGCGGAATTACGCGGTAATTCCGGGGTTTGACGGGAATGGACGGAAATATTTTGGGACGGAGAGATGTCTCAAATATTTCGGAAAAATTTAATTGATTGGAATTACTAAACCGCGGGAAAGTAATTAATCGGGATCGAATGTGGCGATTTAGGGAATTCGGTTTGGTTTAATTGAATTAAACCGGATTATATACATACATATGTATATATATTTCTCCTTCTCATCCACAAGCTTCTTGAAGCTTCTTTCCCTTTCTTTTGGGCAAAAGAAATTGAGAAAGAGAGAAGAAGAATCGAGAGAGAGAGGGAGAAAAAGAGAGAAAGAAAGAAAGGAAGAAGAAGAGGAAGAGAAGAGAAGAAAGAGGAGGAGAAAACAGAGTTTTTGGGCGAACTTGTGAGGCTTGATCGGGGTATCATCCGGACGCGGATTAAGCTGAGATTTGGTGGGTAAGTTCTTCCATCTCTTCTGTAATTGTCTACCAAATTTCGTGGGATTTTGTTGAGTAGTTTAGGAGTTATGGATTTTCTCCCTAGACTACTCTGTTGCGGACTGTAGCGCCGAGTTGAATTTAAGGGAGTGTTTGGACACTCAAATCTTGTTAGTTTTGGGTGAAATTTGATAGATGAGTTCTTGAGGGTGTTTTCTTGAGGTTCACCAAAGGAATTGTGAAAATATGGCCTGGAGAATAAGTTATGAGCAACCGAAGTTGCCCCTGTTTTTGAGTAAGGAAATCCGAGTTTGGGGTTATGGGTAATCCGAGTATGAAGGGTTATCAAGGGGTTTTGATCTAATGATCATCCAATTGAATTGTTTGTTGGTCTCTTGCTAGGCAAGAGGTGATATTTTAGGTGAGTTGGAACCAAGAGGTGCAAAAGGACAAGCTTAAAGCTTAGATTTGTCAAGGACGAACCGTCAAAGCAAAGGTGAGTGCGTGACCGTGGTCCGCGTATATAATCATTGATTTCGTGATTGTTGTGTGCTTAGGAACTAGACCATTGGGTGTGAATCATGGCTTAGCCATGTTGTTTGTTGTGTATGTAATGGAGCTCTATTACGGTATGTGTCTTGGTTATTCTTAAGTACATTTCGTTTGCGTAAATCTTTGGTTATAAGTGTTTTTGGCCGTGAGACGGAGGACCGCCTCACTAAGCATTATCAATGCTTACGCGCCTCTTTTGGTGCAGGTAAGGATAAGGAAAAGACTTAGATGTGGAGAGCGTGGAGCCAAGGCCGAGGAGAAGGGATGATCTCGTGTTTGAAGGTTTTTGGTGTTGAATTCTTCGTGTTTTGTGATCTTGGATGTTGTTCATAGACTCGTGGTCTTAGGATGCTAATGTTTTGGACTTGTAAGAATGCTTGTTAGGAAGTTGTTATAAAAAGGGATTAAGTTATGGTGTTGCATGGTTGAGTGTTTTGGCTTGTTGTGTTATTCTTGGGTTGCAGACAAGTAGGGATCGACCGATCCACATAGGATCGATCGTTCCTGCAAGGTCGTTCGTGGTAGAAGTCCTTGGGGACGTAAGATCGATCGTTCCTGGGCAAGAACGATCGATCCTGAGGGGTCGATTTTGGGGCAGAAAACCACTGGTCGATTTCTGGGGTAGGGATCGATCGTTCTGGGTAAGAACGACCGATCCGAAAATGTAGTTTTAGTCCAAGTTTTTACTGGGCCGATTCGGGGTATCGAAATCGATCGGTCCACAAAGGATCGATCGATCCGTGTTTAAGATCGATCGATCTTAAGGGAGATCGATCGTTCTTGAGGTGTCGTTTTTGGCCAGGGGTTTTTGGCCAGTTTTGAAGGGTCAGGATCGATCGATCCCAGGTGAGATCGATCGATCCTGTCGGTCGCGATCGATCGATCTTGAGGGAAGATCGATCGATCCTTATGGTATTGTAGTGTGAAGTCGTTGGTTTAAGAAAAGTTTTAAAAATTTCGCATTTTCCGGTTATTCTTTGGGGTAGGTCGTGTCAGAAAGAAGGGAAAGAAGAAGGAGAGGAGGAGAAGTAAACTTGGTGCAAAAACAGAGTTTTTGGGTGAACTTGTGAGCTCGGGTCGGGGTATCAAACGAGCAAGGATTGAGCTGAAATTTTGTGGGTAAGTTATTCAATCTCTTGCCTAGTTATCTACCAAATTTCGTGGGGTTATGTAGAGTGGTTTGGGAGATATGAGTTTTCTCCCTAGAATGCCCTGTTTTCGGTCTGTAGCGACGGACTGAGTTTGATGGAGTGTTTGGACACTCTAATCTTGTTAGTTTTGGCTGAAATTTGGTAGATAGGTTGTTGAAAGGCTTATCTTGAATTCCGCCGAAGGAATTTGCGAGATATGGTTGATTAACTAAGGCCCTGTTTTTGAAAAGATGGAATCTGTTTTGGGGGTTTTGAGTAATCCGAGTTTGATTACTTGTTGTCACCCTTTGAGAAGCGTTTTGGTGACTTCTTGTTAGGTTTTGGTGATAACTTGGTGGTTGGTTGAGTAGAAGCCAAAGAGAATCAAGCTTAAGGCTTGAAGCTATCAAAAAGGGGAAAGTGTATTTTTCATTACGTCAAGGCAAAGGTGAGTGCGTGACCGTGGTTCGCACCACATGATTATTGAATTACCGTGTTTGATTTTGTGTGTTAGGACTTGACCATATGGGTATGACTTATGGCTTGTCTAAGTTTTTTGTGTTGTGTGTTGATGGAGCTCTATCACTTTGCTTGCTTGATTGTTTGTGTGCATGTGTGTGTGTTGTTCGGTAAGTCCTTGATCATTTGGGTGTATAACCGGTGGGACGGGAGGACCGCCTCACTAAGCATTTTCAATGCTTATGCACCTCTTTTGGTGCAGGTAAAGAGAAGACTTAGGTGATGGAGCTCGTGGAACCAAGGCCGAGGAGAAGAGGATGATTAGGAGTTCCTTGTCGAGTTTCTCTTTGGGTATTGGATGGTTGTTCTCATGCCTTGGTGATTGTTGTTTTGGGACTCTTAAGTTGTGTTTTATAATGTTAAGAGGTGTGAATGAATTGTTGTTTTGATGGGTTATGAAAGTTGTTGGCTTGTTGTTCGTTGTTGATGTTTTGGTCGCAGGGAAGGGGGATCGATCGATCCAGTAGGTCGGTTAAGGCGTCTAGAATTTTCTAAGGGACCTGATCGATCGATCAGATGGAGGGATCGATCGATCATTAAGACGAAAATTCGCCGTATGGGTTGACGATCGAGCTGAATGGCTTAGATCGATCGGTCAGAGGGTCAGATCGATCGATCGTACAGGTGATCGATCGATCTGTGTTTCTCTGTTTTAAACCTAAGTGTTTTATTTAATTGAGATGTTAGTATTTGACTTGGATCGCAAGAAAAAGGGTTTTATTCGAATGGTTTAAACCGTTTTAAGAAAAGTTTTAAAAATTCTCGGGTTTTATGATTTTCCGCGTTTTCTGTTTTTGTACTCGGGATGGGACGTGTCAATTTAGTATCAGAGCGTTAGCGGTTCTAGGATTTGTTGGAGTCATGTTTGCTTGCTTGCGATTGTTTGACTTGATTCCATGATTGAATGATGTTATTCATGATTGCATATGTGAGTGTTGATATGGGGCTATGTGATTGTTGGGTTGGGTTAGAGATCATCCTCTTCGGCCAAGTAAAAGGTTCCACGGTAAGACTTCTTTCTTGTTCCGTTTTGTTAAGTTTTGGGGTATTGAATGTTTGATTGCTTGTGAAGATGTCAAGAAGTGGAAGTGATAGAGGAGGAGTGGCGCGGGAGCCGGCTGAGCCAATAGAACAAGCGGACCCCCGGAGTGAAGACCAAGTGTTGGTCGAGGATGTTGCTGAGGCAGGAGATGGTGGAGCTGCAAAGGATGCGGCTCAAGCGGCTGAAGGAGAGCCGCGAGTACAAGGTCAGCAACAAGAGGGTCCGAATCAAATGGAGCAGGTGTTGGGCTTGTTGGCTCGGATTCTCGATAGACTACCAAGGCCGGTAGCCGCACTAGCTCCCGAGGCCCACTCGAAGCGAGTGAGCCACCGAGAGTGGAGAACCCCGAGTATAGGGTGGCTAACTCAAAGACTCAAGCCAAGAAGTCTCTTAGCCCAGAAAAGAGTGGCAGGCTAGGAAAGGGTCAGAAAAAGAAGTGGAAGAGCACTTTCAAGAATGATTCTAGTGGACAATCCGGATGTTATGGGTGTGGAAGTGAAGGTCATTGGTTGCTAACTGCCCAAAGGGCGACACCAGGATGTGTTATCACTGTAAAGAAGTGGGGCACATTAAGATTTTGTGTCCGAAGTTGCAGCAAGGTGGAAGAGGATCAAAAGCTCCACCACCTAAGCGGACTGCGGTGACTCCCCCAGCTTACTCTTCGAACATCGAGTCGGGAGAGCCGAGCAACTCCAAACCGACCAATGGTTAGAATTTTCCTTATCTGGTTGAGTTATGTTGATGTGTTTATAATTATATTGAGTGTCTTAAGTGAATTACGCCATTGGATATGCATGGGGTTGCATGGGTTTAAATTGATGAGTGGAGGTCGAGGTTGGAAAGAAATTTCCACTCTGTAAAATGTTCGGAGGAGTATGAGTTGACCTCATGGTGCATTACTTAGAGGGAAATGCACATATGTGGTGGAGTAGTGTATTGGCTAGGAAAGCCAACGGTGTAAATATTTGGGGAGTTTTAGAGGTGAGGAATAAGTTTGATGCTAAAGTGCTTCCTTCAGGTGTCATGAGACATGGATTAAGTGGTATTTGGGGAAGTTTTGTTGATGAGAAGGCTGGTTGAGTTGTTTAGTGATTTGGGAGTGAGAATTACTCAAGTTTGGTGAACTCTGTTTTCAGAACAGGGGAGGATCGATCGATCCACAGGACAGACCGATCGATCCCTTATGTCGGTTATGTGATCAGGGATATTTTGGAAAGAGGATCGACCGATCTCAAGAGGAGATCGATCGATCGAATGTTCCAGAGAGTTTAAGATCGATCGTTCCATGGAAAGATCGATCGATCTGGAAGGGTGTGGTGTTACGGTTCGTTATTCAGTATTCGAGATCGATCGATCAGGGGACGTGATCGATCGATCCTAGCTTGGAAAATGGATTTTTGAGTAGTATGCAGGCGGAGGTTGATGTAATTGTCAGTGAAACTTGGGAACGGATCTAAGTGGACGATCCGAACCTTGTGTTTTGCAGAGGTTGTATGTGCTGTTGAGGGCAGCGGGTGCACTTAGGATCAGATTTTTGGGGCACGTGGTCTCAGAAGCGTGACGGGAGCTTCTTGAGACTTGAAGGAATGTTGACTGGCTCCGGTGTTGGCTTAACCGGACTTTAAGGAGCCATATGTGATTGATGCAGATGCCTCGAGGCTAGGTTTGGGTTATGCTCTAATGTAGCATGGGAGCGGGTAGCTACAAGTACCGAGAGAGAGATGCTATGGGCTTGGCGAGTACGATTAGTACTTGTTGCTATGTGTGGTTTCCGATAAGTTAGAACCGTTGAGGTTTAAAGCGGTTACCCAGGCTGATATTTGAGTAGAACGTGAGATGCTCAAGGGAAAGATGAGATTTGATAAGGGGCTTCTAAGGACAAGAAGTCCGAGTATTGGGTTCTGAATAATGAAACTACCCTTGGGAATGGTCGGGTTGGGTGCCTAATGATGGGGAGTTGAGAAGAGATATTCTTCGAGAGGCACATCAGGGTCGATTCTCTACTCATCCCGGGGCGACGAAGATGTACCGAGACTTGAAGCAGTACTATCATTGGGTTGGGACGAATAGGGATGCGACCAAATGGGTGGCTAGTCTTGAGAGTCACTAATTAGTGACAATTGAGCATCAAATCCCGAGCGGGTTATTACAGAGTTTACCCATTCCTGAGTGGAGTTGGGATAGGATTACGATGGATTTCGTAGTTGACTTACCGCTTTCTCGGGACAAGGATGTTATCAGGGTTATTGTGGACCGCTTAACCATATGTTAGATTAGGGTGGCCATTGGGCCGACTACTTGAGCTTGGTAGAGTTCACGTATAATCAGATATCAGGCAAATACTGGGATGGCACCATACGAGGCTCTGTATGGTAGGCCTTGCATGATGCTATTATGCTGAACTCAAGTGGGGGAGCAACGCATATTGGCAAGAAGGTAGTGCAGGAAAACTCCGGAAGAGAATGGAGTTTGAAAGTTAAACAGGAGGAAGGAAACTCCTGAGAATAAAGTCATGAGAGCATAAGTTGGGGTTGACAAGGAAACTTGGGTATCCGAGGTAAGGATGGAAGTACGATTCTCCCAAGTGGGTTTTAAGGTGGTTGTAGTCTTAAGATTCGAGGACGAATCTTATTAAGTGGGGGAGAATTGTAACATCCGTATCCCAAGTCGTTTCCTTGTAATAAAAGTTATTACATTCTTGCGGTACAAGCTAGTATTGGGATGTCGTAAAAGCCTTGTACCGTGTTGCATTCTTGAGAGGATAGGAATAATGGGGAGCTCGAATTATAATTTACGGGGTTGATATTGGTTTGATTAATCGGAAGACTAATCGTTTCAGAACCAATTCGGGTTGAACTGGTTCAGAATAGTATTTTTGCGGAATGAATAGTGTTTTGGCGAAAATGTTATATGGATAATATTGAGATCGATTAACGGCCAAATGGGCGGTGTTTGGGTTGAATTGATTAAAGGATTGATCGTCAAGAAGTAATCTAGAGTGGTTCGGTTTTACGGAATTAAGCGGAAAATTCCGGGAATTTTAGGGAGAGAAGAAATATTTTTGTAAGACGGAGATCGAAATGTCTCGGGTGATTTGGGGAATTTGACGAAATTACTAAACCGTGTGAGAAGGAATTAATTAGAGAATTAATCGTTACGGTTTAGTAATTTCCGGTTTGGTTTGGTTTAATTTATTTAAACCAACAAAGATATATATACATATATATATATATATCTCCCTCTCCTTCTATAATATTCTTGAAGCTTCTCTTCTCTTCATTTTGGGCAAGAAAAATCTAGACTGAGAGAGAGAGAGAAGAGGAGAGAAAGGGAGAGGAAAAGAGAGACAAAGAAAGAAGGGAAAGAAGAAGGAGAGGAGGAGAAGTAAACTTGGTGCAAAAACAGAGTTTTTGGGTGAAATTGTGAGCTCGGGGTCGGGGTATCAAACGAGCAAGGATTGAGCTGAAATTTTGTGGGTAAGTTCTTCAATCTCTTGCCTAGTTATCTACCACATTTCGTGGGGTTATGTAGAGTGGTTTGGGAGATATGAGTTTTCTCCCTAGAATGCCCTGTTTTCGGTCTGTAGCGACGGACTGAGTTTGATGGAGTGTTTGGACACTCTAATCTTGTTAGTTTTGGCTGAAATTTGGTAGATAGGTTGTTGAAAGGCTTATCTTGAATTCCGCCGAAGGAATTTGCGAGATATGGTTGATTAACTAAGGCCCTGTTTTTGAAAATATGGAATCTGTTTTGGGGGTTTTGAGTAATCCGAGTTTGATTACTTGTTGTCACCCTTTGAGAAGCGTTTTGGTGACTTCTTGTTAGGTTTTGGTGATAACTTGGTGGTTGGTTGAGTAGAAGCCAAAGAGAATCAAGCTTAAGGCTTGAAGCTATCAAAAAGGGGAAAGTGTATTCTTCATTACGTCAAGGCAAAGGTGAGTGCGTGACCGTGGTTCGCACCACATGATTATTGAATTACCGTGTTTGATTTTGTGTGTTAGGACTTGACCATATGGGTATGACTTATGGCTTGTCTAAGTTTTTTGTGTTGTGTGTTGATGGAGCTCTATCACTTTGCTTGCTTGATTGTTTGTGTGCATGTGTGTGTTGTTCGGTAAGTCCTTGATCATTTGGGTGTATAACCGGTGGGACGGGATGACCGCCTCACTAAGCATTTTCAATGCTTATGCACCTCTTTTGGTGCAGGTAAAGAGAAGACTTAGGTGATGGAGCTCGTGGAACCAAGGCCGAGGAGAAGAGGATGATTAGGAGTTCCTTGTCGAGTTTCTCTTTGGGTATTGGATGGTTGTTCTCATGCCTTGGTGATTGTTGTTTTGGGACTCTTAAGTTGTGTTTTATAATGTTAAGAGGTGTGAATGAATTGTTGTTTTGATGGGTTATGAAAGTTGTTGGCTTGTTGTTCGTTGTTGATGTTTTGGTCGCAGGGAAGGGGGATCGATCGATCAAGGGGTCGATCGATCGATCCAGTAGGTCGGTTAAGGCGTCTAGAATTTTCTAAGGGACCTGATCGATCGATCAGATGGAGGGATCGATCGATCATTAAGACGAAAATTCGCCGTATGGATTGACGATCGAGCTGAGTGGCTTAGATCGATCGGTCAGAGGGTCAGATCGATCGATCGTAAAGGTGATCGATCGATCTGTGTTTCTCTGTTTTAAACCTAAGTGTTTTATTTAATTGAGATGTTAGTATTTGACTTGGATCGCAAGAAAAAGGGTTTTATTCGAATGGTTTAAACCGTTTTAAGAAAAGTTTTAAAAATTCTCGGGTTTTATGATTTTCCGCGTTTTCTGTTTTTGTACTCGGGATGGGGCGTGTCAGCTTTCAAGGACAACGAGATTGAAAGAAGCCGATTACTCAATCCCGAGCTTGAACAGGCGATTATGGATTCGAGGATCGCAGTAGTCGTGTTCTCTCAAAACTACGCCTCTTCAAGCTGGTGCCTTAACGAGCTGCTGCAGATTGTGAGATGCAAGAAAGAGTTTGGCCAACTTGTGATTCCCATTTTCTACGGTTTGGATCCTTCCCATGTGAGAAAACAAACCGGAGACTTTGGGAATATCTTTGAAAAGACATGCCACAACAAAACAGCGGAATTGAAATATCAATGGCAGAAAGCGTTGACCGATGTTGCTAATATCCTCGGATATCATTCTGTGACCTGGTATTATGTTTTACATCATTTTCTACATTTATCTTCAATAAATGTTGTCTCATGTTTGTTAAATCATCGTGTTCTCCTTGTTAGGGGTAACGAAGCAAAAATGGTTGAAGAAATAACCAATGATGTGTTGCATAAACTGCTTTTAACTACATCCAAAGATTCTGAGGACCTTGTTGGCATTGAAGCTCATATCGCTGAAATGAGTTTATTGTTGCAATTGGAATCTGAAGAAGTGAGGATGGTTGGTATATGGGATACCTCGGGAATTGGGAAGACTACCATTGCTAGAATTTTGTTTAACCGACTTTCTCGACACTTCCAAGGTAGCATTTTTATAGACAGGGGTTTTTTATATAAGAATCTAGAAATTTATAGTAAAGCCAATCCGGATGACCCCAACATGAAGCTGCATTTACAAAATAATTTCCTATCCGAAATTCTCGGGAAAAAAGACATAAAGATAGATCATCTAGATGCATTGGGTGAGAGGTTAAAGCACCAAAAAGTTCTCATCATCATTGATGATTTGGATGATCAAGTGGTACTAGATACTTTGGTGGGTCAAACTCAATGGTTTGGATATGGGAGCAGAATCATTGTGGTAGCAAATAATAAGCACTTCTTAAGGGCTCATGGGATTGATCATATTTATGAAGTTAGTCTCCCAACTGAAAAGCAAGCTTTTCAGATGTTATGTCGATCTGCATTCAAGAAAAACTATGCACCTGAAGGTTTTGGGAAGCTTGTAGCTGATGTTGTAAGACATGCGGGTAATCTTCCTTTGGGTCTTAATGTTTTGGGTTCATATCTACGGGATAGGGATGAGGAGTATTGGATGCATCTGCTGCCAACGCTTCAAAGTGTTCTCGATGGGAAAATTGGGAAGTAAATTATATTCCGTCACATCGCATGTCTTTTCAATTATGTGGAAGTAAAAGACATCAAGTTGTTGCTCGCAGATAGTAACTTGGGTGTTAGCATTGGGTTGACACATCTAGTGGATAAGTCCCACATTCATATCAGATGGGATCATGTGATGATGCACCGTTTGCTACAAGAAATGGGGAGAAAAATTGTTCGCACACAGTCTATTGACAAGCCTGGAGAACGAGAATTTCTGGTGGATCCAAATGATATTTGTTATGTACTCAGTGAAGACATTGTAAGTTTTTTTTTTATTTGTGGTCCTTTCATAACTCAGTATATGAGGTTAAGAGAATGCCATTTGATAAAAGATGAATGGTATGAGTTTGTCTCTTTCTCATGAATATTATATTTTCAGGGTACTCAAAAGGTTCTAGGTATATTACTGAATACAAGTGAGATTGATGAGTTGCATGTACACGAGAGTGCCTTCAAAAGGATGCGTAATCTCCGTTTCTTAGAAATTGTTTCGAAGAACTTTCGAAAAGAAGGCATATTGCACTTACCTGAAAGTTTCGACTATTTACCCCTTAGACTCAAACTATTGTGTTGGCCCAAATATCCAATGAGCTGTGTGCCTTCTAATTTTCGTCCTGAAAACCTTGTCAAGCTCAAAATGCAGAATAGCAAGCTACATAAGCTGTGGGAAGGAGTTGTGGTAAGTTTTGAGGATAATTTCTTATGTTATTATTAATGAGGGAGGCCACAATGCTTATTTTAGTTTTTGGATGACAATCATGCTATGTGATGTGTAATTTCTACTGAGCTCTGTGTTTAATTTTTGTTGAGTACAGTCGCTTACATGTCTAAAGGAAATGGATATGGAGGGATCATCAAGCCTGAAAGATATTCCAGATCTTTCCATGGCTACTAATCTCGAGACACTTTGTCTTGGAGAATGCGAGAGTTTGGTGGAGCTTCCTTCCTCTATACGAAATCTCAATAAACTGTTGACATTGGACATGAGAGACTGCAAAAGTCTGAAAATTCTTCCGACGGGCTTCAATCTCAAATCTCTCGACGACCTCGACTTCGATAGTTGCTCGGAGTTGAGGACATTTCCTGAATTCTCAACCAACATCACAAAACTCAGTCTGAGTGAAACAAACATTGAAGAATTCCCTTCTAATGTACATCTCGAGAATCTCGATATTCTTGTGATATCAAATGGTGGGAAACAATGGGAAGGAGTGAAGGTATGTAGTTCTAAACTTCACGTTTTCTCCAACCTCTTTAACTAATACCTTTATAAAAATAAAAAAATTCATTGTCGCTGACTCTAATTTTGTACACTGATGTGTTAAAAAAATACTATATTCATTTTATTTATAAATAATTTAACATGATTAAAAAATGAAAAGTAATAATAAAGTTTGGTTTTAAAGTTAGTCATTAACATGATCGCGACAGGTGTCAAGTGTATTGATTAGATGTTGACAAGTGTCAAAAGATTTAATCTTCTTTTTAACAAAATATGAAATCTAATTAAAAACATATTTATATATACTAATTTACATGTATATATCTAAAAGAAATTAACGTTTTTTCCTTAAGAAAAAAAAGACAACTAACCAAAAAATATATATATATATATATATTATATATGCTAATTTTACGTGTGTTATTGGTTAATTAGATTTTAAATTGTATAGAGTTTTTAAAAAAAATATTTAGCATGAATATTAACCAATAAACAAATAATGTTAAAATTCAGAATAACAATATAATTTATTTGCTACTAGTTTAGTTGGATAAAAATTGTATTTATCGTTGTAATATAGTGTTTTTTATTCATTAGAGAAAAAAATAAAAACTTTGAGAAGAGTAAAAATAAAACTAGCAAAAAAATATTTACAAATGCTAATTTTACGTTTGTTATTGGTCAATTAGATTTTCAAATGTACCAATTTTTAAAAAAGTCATTTAGCATGTATATTAACTAATAAACAATGAATGTTGAAATTGAAAATAACAATATAATTTATTTGTTATAAATTTATATGGATAAAAAATTATATTCATAGTTGTAATATAGTTCTTATTATTCGTAAGTGAAAACATAAAAAAAAACACTTGAAAAAAGTAATGAGATTATAAGAATATTTTTTTTTTTTATTACTTGATTACTTGATGACAATACTTATGTTTTTTTTTGGTCAACTAGCCTAATGGCTTTAATAATCTCTTAACACCGTAGAAAGAAGAGTTCGAATCCCGAACCTGCAACTTAATATGATGAGTTTTCGGATGTGACCATTATTGTGCCACTTGACTCCCACAACAATACTTTTTTTTTTTTTGTCGGCCTCCCACAACAATACTTATGTTTTATTTTATAACTTTTAACGCATGTACTCATAAGTGAAAACATTTAAAAACTTTAAAAAAAAAACATCTTATTGGAATGAATTTTTGATTTTTTGATGAGAATAATAGTATATTTTTATTCATGTTTTATTTTATAAATTTTAACTCATTTAAAATTAATTTGACATGAGTTAAAATAATTACTTATGAGATTACGACATATTTAAATTACATTACTAGCAATGTTGTTTTTTTTTTACTAGTTATATTTTGTTAATTTTTTTAATTTTTTTTACTAATTATGTTTTGTTAATTTTAAAAAACAAATAATAACTAAGATATATATATATATAGATTTAAAGCCTTTTATTAAAATATTTATATAGATTTGATATGATGCACATATATTTAATGTAAATTTTTTTAACTATTATCCATTAAGATGGAGTACGTAGAATAAAAATCCTATTTATTATGATGAAATAGAAAGTTAAATTCTATTGCAAAATAAAATGTGTAAAGTTGAAATCTGGTTTAAAATAGAAATGAAAAGATTAAAAATGGGTAGGTTACAACTTAAAATTCAAATATCATCAATAAAAAATTATATTTATGCGGACCCTTATCTATTTTTGGTTATAAAGAATGAATAAAAAAATATTTGCTGGCTCTACTTTTTAAAAAACATAGAGATAAAAATGGAAGGAAAATAAGAAATTGAAGAAGATTTCAATTGGTTTAAAAGACAAAGAACGATCTCAATATATAGTAGGTGTGAGCGTATAATAGGCAAACAACCAAAAAATGCTAAAATGTAAAATAAAATAAAATTCTTTATGTAAATTTATTTAGCTTTAGGTCAATGGAAAGTTCTAAACTTAAAATCTATTGTACATGATTTTATCCGCCGGATCAAGTACCCATTTGAGCAAGTACCCGTAGTTTTCAAGCCAAGTAATAAGACCATTAATCCAATTACTTGCAAGTAGTAAGACAAGTACAAGAATTATTTTTTTGCACTACTTGGCCTTGATACCCGCTATCCACTCAAATACCCGTTACCGCTATCCGTTACCCGTAAAAAATACCAATTATTTGAAAAATACTTTTTACCCGCAAAACAATACCCGTTATCCGCAAAAAAAATATTCGTTATCCGTCAAAAAATACCCTTTATCTGCAAAAAATACTCGTTATCTTCCCAAAAACTATCCGTTACCAGTAAAAAATACGAGTTGTCCGCCCAAAAAAAAAACAGGTAACAAGTATCAAGGCAAGTAATCCGCAAAAAAAAAAGGATCCGCAAAAAAAAAAGGATAACAAGTATCAAGATAAGTAATCCGCAAGCATCTAAATTTTCGGCGGGTACTTGTTTGAGCGGGTAGTAGTTTGGGCGGGTACAAGTACAAGGCCGCCTAATGCATTACTTGTGGATACAAGTACAACTATCAAAGCAGCCAAAAACAGCAAGTACCTGTCTTTTGCCCAGGAGTGAAAACCTCTTAAAAACAATAGTTTTTTTAAAGAAACTTCATAATACTAATTACGTTATTCTTTTATTTTACAAGGTTTATTTTCTAAATTTAAGATAATAACACTTTAAATCACAGTAATTTGCGACTGAAAAACCTTAAAAGTAAAAAAAAGTATTATTGGTGATTTTGTTTAACATCTCTAAATTGTTTATTTGGTTCAGCCGTCGTTTAAGCCCTTCCTGGCTATGCTGTTTAACATGTCTCCCACTTTGACCGAATTGTGGCTGGAGAATATCCCAAGTTTGGTGGAGCTTCCTTCCTCATTTCAGAATCTCAATCAACTGAAGGATTTGGACATCCGAAACTGCAGAAATCTGGAGACTCTGCCCTCCGGAATCAACTTGCAATCTCTCGATAGCCTTACTTTCAGTAGATGCTCACGGTTGAGGAGCTTTCCTGAAATCTCAACCAACATTAGATGGCTCCATCTAGAAAAAACAAGGATTGAAGAGGTTCCTTGGAGGATCGAGAAATTCTCTGACCTCAGACTGCTAAATATGGAAGGTTGCAGCAAGCTAAAATGTGTATCCCTAAACATTTCTAAACTGAAACATCTAAGTAAAGTTAACTTTTCTTGTGGGGCATTGACTAGAGTTGATTTGAGTGGCTATCCAAGTGGGGTGGAGATGGAAGCAGACAATATTGACACAGTTTCCGAGGAGGCCTCCTCTTCGCTTCCTGAAGTCAATTTCTGGGGCTGCTTCAACTTGGATCCAGAAACTGTCCTCCTTCCCCACCAGTCATGGATTTTCAAGAGCATCGTAATGTCAGGGGAAGAAGTGCCATCATATTTCACTCACCGTACTACTGGAATCTCCTCTCTCCCAACCATTCTTCAGATTTAGGGTTGGTGCAGTGGTAACTAATCTTAAGCGTTCAGTACGTATCAAGGTAAACTGTGAGTTCAAAGGCAGATTTGGGAACAGCAGCTTTGATGTTGGCTTTGATTGCAATGGTTCTATATTTTACATTTTGGAGGGTAGGCGTAATGTGTTAACTATAGTGGACTGTCGTATCCCTCTAAACGAAGATAATACTCCTCTAGCTCAACGGAACTACGATCACGTTGATATGCACATTCATATGACTCCATATGACAGGAATGACAATACCGTGGAATTAAAAGGATGGGGAATACAAGTGTTGTAAGAACTTTGATCACTCAAAGTCACTTTGTGTTTTAACGGATTGGACAACAAACAGATTTTACTCTGTTTTGCAAGTCTTTGTTTTGTTGTGATTGATGTTTCTCTTATAATGAAAACCATACGTTTTATTATTGATGTACATGAGTATTTATATACTTACATGACACATTTTGACTAAGGACACCTCTCTAGAAGACGTCCCAATGTGGAGAGACACATACATTTATAACTATTTTGCGGTTAACAATTCTATTCGTATCTTTTCAATGATACGAATAGTTTATACATAAATCGGTTACTTAACTATATAATATACGACTCTTCTAAGTTAATAAAATATGATGAAGGTTTGATCACATCCAACAAGTGTTAGAGGAATGTTCATTACCGGAGAACCGACTTCCACATGTTTGTGAATCAGATGAAGACAATTTGGTTAATAAGATTGAGCACAGTGAAGAGTGTGTTGAGACAGTTGTGAAGAGACAGAGAAATTGGAAGCGACTGCAGGTAAGCATTAAGCATGAATTGAACATGATACTATTTTCTACAATTTACTACAATAGATCACTAGATTTATTTCTTTTGTAGACTAAGTGAAGGACCACTCAAGAAACCCCAGCTGGACGTGTAAAAGACGTGTGGAAGACAGAGAGAAGAAGGAAGCGGATTAAGATAATTAAGTATCGGTCATTAACTGAAACAGAGTCAATTCTAGGTATCTATTGTTACTTGTTTTGTCAAGATTAAACCCAAACTATTTTGTATAATAAGATCAAATTCAATATTATATTTTCCTGATAGCGTGAAGGATCAATCAAGACACAGTGACTTGCTCTGTAGCCAACCCTCCAAGGAACACATGATGATGACCCTGTTGTTATTATCTCAATCAATATTTGTTTGTGTGTATGTAATTATGTCAATCTATTAACTTCCTCTTGTTTCAATATGATAAAATCTACGTGTTCAGTTTCATTGTCTGTATTATATACCAATCTGTTTTTATAGAATCTTGTATTGAAATGAACTTTAGAAAAAAAAAATAAACAGATAAGACAATCCCTTCAGTAAAATTGCAGAAAGTACATAATCATAGAAAATAATACAGTCCCAATCATAGAAAACTTATAATCAGTTGGTCTCAATCATATAATCCGCTTACTCCTCTTTGGTTTCTCAAGAGCAGATTCCACATCACTGACACATCCCCAAATCAATTTCAACAACTCAGAAATTGTCTCGTTGGGACGTTTAGCTCCTCATTTTATCCATTAATTTCTTCCTCAAATCTCTCATCTTCTCTACGAATTCATAGCTATAAACATCGAAAGTTGTATATTCCTAGAGGAATTCGTAAGTTTCCTTCTCATCATCAAAAGGATTCTTCATTTTTATAGCTCTAAAATCGATCATATCATCTTCGTCATCCCACTCCAACAGTCCAACTGAGAACTCGCCATTTTGGCATCCTTCTTTGATCGCTTGGCATTTACGTCTTTGTTCGTTAATTTCTCTTCGATCTTCTGCTTCTTCCCAGTTAGTTCAGGTTCACCGGAACCACCACAAACCTCCTTCTTCTTGGACTGGTTAGTATTCACTTCACCCATTATCAAAGAACGTTTCAAGATCTCCGAGAAAGAGAAGAGAAGGAGAGAGGAGAAGGAGGGAGAACAGATGGAGTTTTCAATGTCTCGTCAGTTTCTTCTTTTAGAGAAAAATTATGGAAACTGCGTTTTAATCTCTCATCACATTTCTTAACTATGGAAACTGCTTTTTAATCTCTCAACACATTTCTTAACTTAAAAAGAAAATCCTTAATCATTTTTTTGGGAATACACAAAAGAAAGAAATAAAATCTCTATCAACGCGTTTTCCTTAAAAAAAACAATTGGGTAACTCGATAAATACAATTTTGTATTTTACATATCCAATAAATACATTAACCGAAGCAAAATATGTTAACTTAGTCCATTCAATTCAAACGTTGCACTAAAAGGTATGGTACAACTGTAACAAAACCTCTATTTCTAAAAATAAATATATTATCGTCATTTACTCCCTCCATTCCACAATATTTGATTTTCTAAAAAATTTTCTTGTTCCACAAAGATTGATTTTCTATTCACATTGAATTAATTAGTGTTAATATTTTGTAAATTTCAAGAAGTAATCAATGAAATTATTTGAATTTATGAATTGTTATTGGTTTATAATTAAATAATAGTTTTTTGGGTAGATAAAATAATATATTTATATCTAGTATTTATTGCTTGTTAATATGTGTGAAAATATTATAAAATCAAATATTGTAGAACAAAGGGATTAATATTTAGGTAAGTCATATCAAAAAAAAAATATCAGTCAAATATTTTATGTGAATGGTTTAAGGGAATAGTAAGAGATGTAAACTCACAAATCACTTAACGATTTTGTTTATTTTTTACTTGAAATTTGTATATTTCATAAATAATCTTATGATTTCTTTACTTTTTTAAAAAATTGGAAATTAAATGTGTATATTTCATTAAATATTCTTACTATTTGTTTACTTTTTTATTGGAAATGTATATATTTCATTAAGTATTCTTACGATTTGTTTGTTTCTTTATTGAAAATATGTATATTTCGTTAAATATTCTTTGTATTTTTTTTTTTATGTTTTTCTCTGTGATATTTAATTTTGGAAAGAAAATAAATTAAAGGATTCATACATGAATGTCATATAATGGGTCACAATTAATTCAAACCTAAATTTCTTCCAATATGCTTCTTGTGCAATTCAGAATATTCTTTGAAAATTTTAAAACCTATTAATACAACTGCCACGAGTGATAAATTTGGCAAATTATTCTACTTATTCATGATCCAAGCTATTAACTAAGGAAATTGGTGAAATCAGATCTAGTGCTCGTTTTGGGTTTCTTAATTTAGTGAAATAAGGTTGTTTCATTATTTACTAACAAATTACTAGTTTAATTTTGTGAAAATCAGATAAATGAACGAAAATGCATTACTTTCACTATTCACAAAACTTTGTTTAAAAATTAGAGGTGCGCACAAAATTTTATAATAAATTTGAAAACTATTGAAATAGATATATGTTCTCATAAACATATCCAAAATTTACAAATGTTGATGTAAATTTTCAAAAGAAAAACAAAAGGTTGCAAGTTGCATGTTCACTATCACTACCACACTACCTATAAAAACCGATTGATTTTCGTGGTTGATTTCGTCATGTCGATAAATTTGGCGGTTGAGTTCATCATATCAATGATTTATTTGTTGATATTTGTGGCCTGATGGCTAGATTGTTTTGTCAAGGCGTATTCAAAGTTCTCCAGTATCTCTATATTTTATTGTGGAGTCCACAATGTTATAATCCCACATCAAAAAAGTAGAAGAGATCTAAAGTCGTCTGTAAAAGACATGAGTCAATTTTTTTTTTTTTTTGACAACATAACGACTAGTTGATTAGTGCATTTTGTTATTTACAAAGAAGACATACTGAGAATGACAAGAATCAAAGTATACATACTGCAAACTGAAATTAACTTTATAAACTTAAAACAGTCACAACCCATTCACGGTTATGGGTGAAACTCGTAATGAACAAAGGTGGTCACTTCGTGAAAGTTTCTGTTATTCGAATAAGCACACGTCCATCATCGAGCATTGATCTTGATAGGTCCATGTTGAAATTGTAGCAAATGGTCCTTCGTGACTGGTTATTATCCATGTACACGTTCACGAAATAGACCCGGAGTCCTGACAGGAACGTCAAGACCGTTCACAATGTGAAAGAGATGTGCGTTGTCAAAAAAAAACCCACAACTCCTCATCTGTAAGCCACCTCAACTCTGAGGTGGCCAAAATGTCTTCCACTTAGTGTCGTGCTTAGGTTTGTGGAGGCTTAGGACGATTGAATATAAATTTGTCATAATATTTTTTTTTAAAAAATCATAATGTTGTTTTGAAACAAAATAATGGTAATGAAAACAGTTGATAAAAAAATCATAATGTTGTTTTAAATCATCGTACAATAAGTATATTGGATGTGTTTTGTAAAAAAATTCATGGATTCATGTTTCTAAAAGTACAACTTCTCGCTTTTTAATCACATATCAAAAATCACAAAAATGAGCATGTTTAGATAGCGCAATCATCTAGGACTATATAGTGAAGCAAAATATTACCACATATATATTAAGTTTAGTATAGTTAGTATAGTCTAATTCCTCCCTCATTTTCCCTCGCCACAAACTGATATCCTCTTCGAGAGCATTACCACTTCCCCGTAATTTATCAATCTCCTCTTCAACTTGGTTTAGAAATGCAACTATATGTCGTCTGCGCCTGTGAGCCGTAATAGTTTCAGCAACCGTAGCTTTTGAATTTATACCCAAGTCAATGAATCCCCAATCCCCTATCACATCATATATTCGACCAAGAGGACTCCAGTCATCATACCAAAAGGAGGCCTGAACACCAATGTGATAGGTGACGTGGTACTTGACTTAGCAAACTAATAACGATTTCACTAAAAACGTTAAAACCAATATATGTTTTAACGTAATTATGTTAGTTCGTATATGATATTGGAAGACTAAACAAATAGTTTTTTTTTTTTTTTTTTTTTACGGCTAAACTTATAGTTCATATATGAAATAGTCGTTTTCTCCATTTCAAACAATTAAATTTACAAATTTATTTCGTGTAACCTGTTTTGATAGTATATTTTTAGTCATAATGTTGAACTTTTATGAATCTGCTGTTGAGAAATCAAAGAGGAGTAAGCTGATTATCAAGCATGTAGAAAAGAAGCAAGTGATGGTTCATGAAGTAGGAAAATGGTTTGAAAATGCGTTTATGGTTGGAGAAATTGTAAGTTTTGGTATTGATGAAGATTCTCTGAAAAGATTATGAGGTTCGGTGCCTATGAAGAAGAAGAGCATGATAGATCAATAGTGGAGAGTCTTACGAACCAAGGAACTTGAATCTGTGTCGTAAAAGGCAAAGTTTCTGAATGATGTGGTTTCTATGATCGTTGAAGCATCATCATCCCGTTAGATGCAAAATGTCTCTTTTTAATTTGTTTTTGTAACTTTGGATGTGCTTTTATGGTTTTCTGTTTATCTTTTGTTTTCGCCTTTGGCTTATGCTATCTAAGTTTCTGGTTAATGTTATGATGATTATTTTGTGGATTGTTGCCTCTATTTCAAGATAGTGGTCAATCTTTACTTAGTTGAATCTGATTCTCTGGAATTTTACCCTTGTTAAATGTGAAAATGCAGTATTGGGACTGTGTATTATTGAGACCAACTGAAGCATGCTTCAGTATTGAGACCGACTGGAGCATGTTCTTCGTCCTGTCTCAAAATTTTCCTGAGCCAAATTGGGACTGTGTTTTATTTTCCATGGATTATGAGTATTCTGCAATTTTACTGAAGGGATTGTCTTATGTGTTTTTTTTTTAAAGTTCAATTCAGTAGAAGATTCGATAAAAACATATTGGTATGCAACAGAGACAATGAAACTGAACACGTTGGAGTTTTTGGAGACAAAGAGCATAGGAATCAAGAGAATTATTACTTAAATAATATTTTGAGGACTTTTGCTGAATAAAATGTCATATATCTAGGATTTGATTGAATCTGTCTCCACTTGTAATTTTTTACTCTTGTAATCTGTCTCCACCAATCTTTCATCCACAAGATTCCAAGTTCATGAAGTTTTCAGGCGAAGTAGTGCCTTCATATTTCACTTACCGCACTACTGGAACCTCTATGACCAATATCTTTCTAATTCACACTCTCGATGGTCGTTTTACATTTGACTTCGACGTATCTTGTTAGTTCAAAGATAGAATCGGCAACCACTTTGATTCCCATGATCGAAAAGGGTGGTATACTCCTTATATTTGAGTGTTCTAATTCCTCTAAACGAAGACAATGCTTCTCTAGCTGAAGTAAACTACTATCACGTGGATGTACAGTTTCATTTATGTAATAGGTAACTTGGTAATGAAAATACTCTTCCACATGTTTTTGAAGCCGATGACCACAATACGGTTAACGAGACTGACCTTAGCGAAGAATCTGAAGACAGCAACGTAGAAACACAGAGAAGCAAGAAGCGAATCAGGGTAAGCATTAAGCATGTAATGAACATAACACTTTATATCTCACAATTCGTTTTCAAGGTCAAGCAGACACTATATTTTGTATAATAGACCACTGACTTTCTTTTTCATTTTTGCAGATTACTTAGGAAGAACACAAGATTTCACTCTGAATCACTGATTGTGAATATTGAAATGAGTAGTTTTGCCAGTTATAATGGAACAACAAGATACAAGGAAGACATGTAGAGAATCTATAGTGTTTCCCAGCTGGAGAGACGTTTTTAGGTAATCCAAAACTTTTATTTGTTTTAGTTCCACATCAATTGTGACACAGAGCACATATAAGAGCATCTAACTAAAAATCTATTCAAGAGTTACATAGGCATTAATTAAGCAATAAGCATTAGTCATGAACTGAACATTTTTGGGTGTCTCTTATGTCTTTATTTTCAAGATTAATTGGAAAAACATATTGATAATAAGATCACATTGGATTGATAATAAGCATTAGGCCATAGATGATTCTGCTTCAGACTAGATCTTCTCAGAAATGTTTAATCGAATAATCTTAAATTCAAATGTTGTGACTTGTGTGTAACAGATTCAACATGTCTCCACTCTAAAATATTAAATCCGTAAATGAAGCTAAAAAGAGAGACTGTGTCTTTCTTTGATGTAGTATTTTCTCATTTTCACACGAGCAAGTTGCCAAGCTTAGAATTCTTTGAAAAGTCTTAAGAAGGAATTGGAAACATACGTCAAGTTTCGTCTGAAATGTCTGAGAAACAATAGTGAAACTGAACAGTGAAGACTTTTCTTGTTTTTGGAATAGTGAAGACTTTGGATGAAAGTGGTCAATAAATTATCTTGAAAACAAAAAAAAAACAGATATGTTAGTGTAAAAGATAAGACTTGTGTGGCCGTGATTAAGTCAAGTTGGCAAGAGAAATGTCCGAGAAACAATGGTGAAGGAATCTGTCTCCACTTGGTAAGTCTCTTTCTTACCAACCACTATTGCTACTTGCTTTGTTCACAATAACGACTAAAACATGAGTTGGCTTCTTCTTTTTCAGTTTCTTTTCTTAGTGGTTCTTTATATGGTCACGAGACTCTACAAGCTTCCTTAATCTAAGTGTTTCCTCTCAGTTACGGGCTATTGCTCTTAAAACTGTGACTTTCCAAGAAAGATTTTTTTTCTTAGCTTAATGGCTTCTTCTTCCTCCTCTTCCCGCAATTGGGTGTATGATGTTTTCCCCAGCTTCAGTGGAGAAGACGTCCGCGTAACTTTCCTCAGCCACTTTCTCAAGGAACTGGATCGGAAATTGATCATTGCTTTCAAGGACAACGAGATTGAAAGAAGCCGATCACTCAATCCCGAGCTTGAACAGGCGATTATGGATTCGAGGATCGCAGTAGTCGTGTTCTCTAAAAACTACGCCTCTTCAAGCTGGTGCCTTAACGAGCTGCTGCAGATTGTGAGATGCAAGAAAGAGTTTGGCCAACTTGTGATTCCCATTTTCTACGGTTTGGATCCTTCCCATGTGAGAAAACAAACCGGAGACTTTGGGAAGATCTTTGAAAAGACATGTCACAACAAAACAGCGGAACTGAAAAATCAATGGCAGAAAGCGTTGACCGATGTTGCTAATATCCTCGGATATCATTCTGTGACCTGGTATTATGTTTTACATCATTTTCTACATTTATCTTCAATAAATGTTGTCTCATGTTTGTTAAATTATTGTTCTCCTTGTTAGGGGTAACGAAGCAAAAATGGTTGAAGAAATAACCAATGATGTTTTGGATAAACTGCTTTTAACTTCATCCAAGGATTCTGATCACCTTGTTGGCATTGAAGCTCATATCGCTGAAATGAGTTTATTGTTGCAATTGGAATCTGAAGAAGTGAGGATGGTTGGTATTTGGGGTACCTCGGGAGTTGGGAAGACTACCATTGCTAGAGTTTTGTTTAACCGACTTTCTCGACACTTCCAAGGTAGCATTTTTATAGACAGGGGTTTTTTATATAAGAATCTAGAAATTTATAGTAAAGCCAATCCGGATGACCCCAACATGAAGCTGCATTTACAAAATCATTTCCTATCGGAAATTCTCGGGAAAAAAGACATAAAGATAGATCATCTAGATGCACTGGGAGAGAGGTTAAAGCACCAAAAAGTTCTCATCATCATTGATGATTTGGATGATCAAGTGGTACTAGATACTTTGGTGGGTCAAACTCAATGGTTTGGATATGGGAGCAGAATCATTGTGGTTGCAAATAATAAACACTTCTTAAGGGCTCATGGGATTGATCATATTTATGAAGTTAGTCTCCCAACTGAAGAGCAAGCTTTTCAAATGTTATGTCGATCTGCATTCAAGCAAAACTATGCACCTGAAGGTTTTGGGAAGCTTGTAGCTGATGTTGTAAGACATGCGGGTAATCTTCCTTTGGGTCTTAATATTTTGGGTTCATATCTACGGGATAGGGATGAGGAGTATTGGATGCATCTGCTGCCAACGCTTCAAAGTGTTCTCGATGGGAAAATTGGGAATACATTGAGAGTCAGCTATGATGGGTTAGATAGAGAAGAAGATAAAATTATATTCCGTCACATCGCATGTCTTTTCAATTATGTGAAAGTAAAAGACATCAAGTTGTTGCTCGCAGATAGTAACTTGAGTGTTAGTATTGGGTTGACAAATCTAGTGGATAAGTCCCTCATTCATATCAGATGGGATCATGTGGTGATGCACCGTTTGCTACGAGAAATGGGCAGAAAAATTGTTCGCACACAGTCCATTGACAAGCCTGGAGAACAAGAATTTCTGGTGGATCCAAATGATATTTGTTATGTACTTAGTGAAGGCATTATAAGTTCATTTTTTATTTGTGGTCCTTTCATAACTCAGTATATGAGGTTAAGAGAATGCCATTTGATAAAAGATGAATGGTATGAGTTTGTCTCTTTCTCATTAATATTATATTTTCAGGGTACTCAAAAGGTTTTAGGTATATCACTGGATACAAGTGAGATTGATGAGTTGTACGTACATGAGAGTGTCCTCAAAAGGATGCGTAATCTCCGTTTCTTAGAAATTGATCAGAAGAACTTTCGAAAAGAAGAAGGCAGATTGCACTTACCTGAAAGTTTCGACTATTTACCCCCTAGACTCAAACTATTGTGTTGGTCCAAATATCCAATGAGCTGTATGCCTTCTAATTTTCGTCCTGAAAACCTTGTCAAGCTCAAAATGCAGAATAGCAAGCTACATAAGCTGTGGGAAGGAGTTGTGGTAAGTTTTGAGAATAATTTCTTATGTTATTATTAATGAGGGAGGTCCCAATGCTTATTATTTTAGTTTTTCGATGACAACCATGTCATGTGATGTGTAATTTCTACTGAGCTCTGTGTTTGATTTTTGTTGAGTACAGTCGCTTACATGTCTAAAGGAAATGGATCTGGAGGGATCATCAAGCCTGAAAGAAATTCCAAATCTTTCCATGGCTACTAATCTCGAGATACTTTGTCTTCAGTATTGCGAGAGTTTGGTGGAACTTCCTTCCTCTATACGAAATCTCAATAAACTGTTGAAATTGGACATGGGAGACTGCAAAAGTCTGAAAATTCTTCCGACGGGCTTCAATCTCGAATCTCTCGACCACCTCAACTTCGAATATTGCTCGGAGTTGAGGACATTTCCCGAATTCTCAACCAACATCTCAGATCTCAGTATGTTTGAAACAAACATTGAAGAATTCCCTTCTAATTTACATCTCGAGAATCTTGATAATCTTGTGATATCAAATGATGGGAAATGGGAAGGAGTGAAGGTATGTAGTTCTAAACTTCACGTTTTCTCCAACCTCTTTAACTAATACCTTTATTAAAAAAAAAAAAATTCATTGTCGCTGACTCTAGTTTTGTACACTGGTGTGTTAAAAAAAAATAATATATTCGTTTTATTTATAAATAATTTAACATGACTGAAAAATGAAAAGTAATAATAAAGTTTGGTTTTAAAGTTAGTCATTATCATGATCGCGATAAAAGTCAAGTGTATTGATTAGATGTTGACAAGTGTCAAAAGATTTAATCTCTTTTTAACAAAATATGAAATCTAATTAAAAACATATTTACATATACTAATTTACATGTCTATATTTAAAAGAAATTAACGTTTTTTCCTTAAGAAAAAAAAAGACAACTAACCAAAATATATATATATTTACATATGCTAATTTTACGTGTGTTATTGGTTATATAGATTTTAAAATGTATAAATTTTTAAAAAAAATTATTTAGCATGGATATTAACCAATAAAAAATAAATGTTAAAATTCAAAATAACAATATAATTTATTTGCTACTAATTTAATTGGATATAAATTGTATTTATCGTTGTAATATAGTGTTTTTTCTTCATAAGAGAAAAAATAAAAACTTTGAAAAGAGTAAAAATAAAACTAACAAAAAAATATTTACAAATGCTAATTTTACGTTTGTTATTGGTCAATTAGATTTTCACATGTATCAATTTTTTTAAAAATTCATTTAGCATGTATATTAACCAATAAACAATGAATGTTGAAATTGATATTAACAATATAATTTATTTATCATAAATTTATATGGATAAAAAAATTATATTCATCGTTGTAATATAGTTCTTATTATTGGTAAGTGAAAACATAAAAAAAAACTTGAAAAAGGTAATGAGATTATAAGAATAATTTTTTGATTACTTGATGACAATACTTATGATTTTTTTTTTGTCAACTAGCCTAGTGGCTTTAATAATCTCTTAACACTGTAGCGAGTAGGGTTCGAATCCTGAACCTGCAACTTAATGTGATGAGTTTTCAGAGGTGACCACCACTGTGCCACTTGACTCCCACAACAATACTTATGTTTTATTGTATAACTTTTAACGCATGTAGTCAGAAGTGAAAATACAAAAAACTTGAAAATTAGAAACATCTTATTGGAATGAATTATCGATTACTTGATGAGAATGTTAGTATATTTTTATTCATGTTTTATTTTCTAAATTTTAACTCATTTAAAATTAATTTGACATGAGTTAAAATTATTACTTATGAGATTACAACATATTTAAATTACATTAATAGCAATTTTGGTTTTTTTTACTAATTATGTTTTGTTAATTTTTAAAATAAAAAAAATAATAACTAAGATATGTTATTCTTTTATTTTACAAGGTTTATTTTCTAAATTTAAGATAATAACACTTTAAATCACAGTAATTTGCGACTGAAAAACCTTAAAAGTAAAAAAAAGTATTATTGGTGATTTTGTTTAACATCTCTAAATTGTTTATTTGGTTCAGCCGTCGTTTACGCCCTTCCTGGCTATGCTGTTTAACATGTCTCCCACTTTGACGCGCTTGTGGCTCCAGAATATTCCAAGTTTGGTGGAGCTTCCTTCCTCATTTCAGAATCTCAATCAACTGAAGCATTTGCGCATTAGACACTGCAGAAATCTGGAGACTCTTCCCTCCGGAATCAACTTCCAATTTCTCTATTACCTTGATTTCAATGGATGCTCACGGTTGAGGAGCTTTCCTGAAATCTCAACCAACATCTCAAATCTCTATCTAGAAAAAACAGGGATTGAAGAGGTTCCTTGGAGGATCGAGAAATTCTTTCACCTCACTGAGTTAACTATGAATGGATGCAACAAGCTAAAATGTGTATCCCTAAACATTTCTAAACTCAAACATCTCGAGGAAGTTCACTTTTCAGATTGTGGGGCATTGACTAGAGTTGATTTGAGTGGCTATCCAAGTGGGGTGGAGATGGAAGCAGACAATATTGACACAGTTTCCGAGGAGGCCTCCTCTTCGTTTCCTAAAGTCAAACTCTATTTCTTGGACTGCTTCAACTTGAATAAAGATGCTCTCATTCAGCAACAGTCAATTATTTTCAACCCCATGATATTGCCATGGGAAGAAGTGCCATCATATTTCACTCACCGTACAACTGGAATCTCCTCTCTGACCATTCCTCTACTTCACGTCCCTCTCTCCCAACCATTCTTCAGATTTAGGGTTGGCGCACTGATAACTGATGTTAAATATGGAGTATATATTCAGGTAAACTGTGAGTTCAAAGGCAGATTTGGGAACAGCTTTGATGTTGGCTTTAATTTTTTTGTTTCTCCATATTACACGGCCATTCCGGAGAGTAGGCATAATATGTTAACTATAGTGGACGGTCGTATCCCTCTAAACGAAGATAATGCTCCTCTAGCTAAACGGAACTACGATCACGTGGATATGCATATTTCAGAGATTCCATATGACAGGAATGACAATACCTTGAAATTAAAAGAATGGGGTATACGATTGTTACAGGAATGTTCATTACTGGAGAACCGACTTCCACATATTTGTGAATCAGATGAAGACAATTTGGTTAATAAGACTGAGCACAGTCAAGAGTGTGTTGAGGCAGTTGTGAAGAGACAGGGAGAAATTGGAAGCGACTGCAGGTAAGCATTAAGCATAAATTGAACATGATATTATTTACTACAATAGATCACTAGATTTATTTCTTTTGCAGATTAAATGAAGGACCACTCAAGAAACCTCGGCTTTGCCCTGTCTCCAATCCCGGTCATTTTGAACCCCAAAAAAAAAGGAGAAAGAAAAGAAAATGTCGAACAGGGTCCATGAAAGGAGCATGGAGATGGTGGAAGAAGGCTCGAATTTTACAGGAAAATTCGGGAGTGAAGGCAAAATATGTTAACTATAATGGACTGTTGTGTCCCTCTAAACGAAGATAATGCTCCTCTAGCTTAACGGAACTACGATCACGTGGATTCATCCTTGAAATTAAAAGGATGGGATATACGAGTGTTAGAGGAATGTTCATTACCGGAGAACCGACTTCCACATGTTTGTGAATCAGATGAAGACAATTTGGTTAATAAGACTAATTTTCCTTGATTGTCTGTTCTTATTATCTCAATCAATATTTGTTTGTGTGTATGTAATTATGTCAATATGATAAAATCTACGGTTTCAAACTAGCACAAGGCTTGAAATGGAGAACCATTAAACCACAATGATTCTGTGTGATGCTCGTTAAAGTGGAAAACATGAAATCTGTAAAAGGGGTAACCAGAATGAGGATCAAGATCACGGAGGAATGATGAACAATAATTCTTCCTAGATAGTAAAACGATGGTTTGATGTTTTAAGGAACTTAAGTGCATAAAGATTTTAGATGTAGGTGCAGAGTTTGAGCACTAAGAACCTGAAAAAGTGAGATGTTGGACTAGACGATGAATTTCAGAGCTAATGTTTCGAGTCCATTGGGCTTATATTTCAACTTTTACTTTTGTTTTCAGTCTGTTACAAAAGCTTTGCAGATTCAGAGCCAAGACTAAGCAAATCATGTTATTCAAGTATTGATACAATCAGTTAATATGTCTCCTACCCTAAAATTTAAATTTCACAAATTTAGCTACAAAATCATACTATCTTTGTCGTTGTTGGTAGTAATAGCTCATTCGAGTACACAAAAAAGTCCTTACTGGATATAACATTTTACAAAGACCAAAAGAACACAAAGATGGAGAAAAGAACCAATGAAAAATCTAAGAGTGCTTATCTTGAAAAACAAAAATCAGATACAATATTAATGTAAAGATAAGAATTGACAATTAACGTGTGAAGACTTGGGAAACCGCATCGGTCAAAAAGTATATTACTAAAAATAGTAAATATATCATAAAGCAATTAGCAATGTAAGAATTAGTAGTGCCCAAGTCAACAAATAGTAAATTTCTGTCAAGTTGCATAAGAAAAATATGAGAAATTGCTACTGCTGCTAAGTTTTCTTAACGACGACGGTAATGCTTCACTTTTCTTCTGATTTTCTTCTCAGTATCGCCAAGTCTTCACTGATTGAAAAAAACTCATTTGAATTTCCTGCAAATGATACCTGTGAAGACATCTCCAAAACCAGACATAGTAATCTTATTATAAAACCAGACATAGTAATCTTCACTTGCCATTGTCCCCCAAATGCAGATTATTCACCCTTGCACTTGCATCATCAAAAACCTCTTAAGTTCCACATTCCAGCTTTGAGATAACATTTTCATCATGCTTCATGCATAACACTTTCAAATTCCTAAAAGTATAATAATCTTGAGTCAATCTCTGCAATTACCTCGACCAGTCTCCTTCAGCCTCTCTTTAGAGAATCCACTGGAAAAAAACACTCTAATAATCTCATCTCATACACAACAACTAGGTGTACTTTCTGATCCTCTGGAAAAACCTGCAACTTATATCTTAGTAAAACCATCAAAATCCACAAGTTTATTCTCAAATCCGAAAAAGAAAACTTTCCTTTTAACATCAGATGAGACTAACCACGCTTGAACCCTTTTGATACTCTCTTAATCATGTTTCAGTCTAACAGTAAAACAAGCTTCCTTTTAGCTCTTACTCTCAAACTGACAAAGTTACTAACCGAAACAACCAAGACATCTTCTAAAATATAACACTCCACCTGGAACCAAACCATATTCTGAGGATGCATCACTCATTATATAATATCAGTGGCTCCACTTGAAACAAATAACCATTTAGAAGTTCCATGTCTCTGCAACTTTGATTGAATTTCACAATCCTTCATTGTCATTTTAGTTAGCAAAAATTCTCTTGCAACAGGCTAACTGATTGGATTTCATGCTGAACTGGGTATCAGTCACAACATGCCATTTTCATCTAGTAGCCACTTCAGATTTTTTTTTCTTACACCAGAAGGACAATCAAGAATCTTTTCTTAGATTTAAGCTTCCAATTTGGCTTAGTGTCACCAAATTTATCCGGTTATAGCCTCAAACTATATGACTCCACTCACTCATTCTTCTGAATTTGTTTATAAGAACTTGTGCTTCTTAAAGCACCTCACATACTCCACCATTTCCAAATTTACAGGAAATTTGGCAATTCCTGAAACTCAATACTGAAATAAGAGTATACCTAAGATGTTCCACTCATACATGAGTCATGAGTCTTTATGTCTTACTTTCTTTATAACCATTATGTCTAATTTTCCATGACTTTTGGATGTTAGTCACATTAGACAAGAAACCATTCAAACACTTGGTTTGAAAAATACACCAACTTCATCAATTGTCAAAGCCTTTAAGCCTTTTTTTTGTTTTTTTTTTGGTCGACAGCCTTTAAGCATAATGTCTAAAACCCTTCTTTACTCCAACTAAGAACTCGACTTTGTGCTTATCTCAGTCACTTACAATACCTCATCAATGCGTCATACCATTGCTTTAGCACTGAATTTTCTGTTTGCACACACAGATTTCTTGTTCTACAGAAACTATTTCATTGAATAATCAGTAACAATTTCCATGTGACTTTGATGATTTTCAAGCTTTCTGTTAAGTGCTTTTGATTCACACATACAAAATTCTTCACTGTTGTTCCTGTACAGAATTCCATGTGTTATTAAACCCAATTGTAAGAGAGATATGTTTCTCATCTATTTACCAATATAATGTATATATAGCCCATTATATTGCATTTATAGAAAAAGATTCTAGACTAACGTAATTAACGTAATTACAGAAGTTTCTATAAGTGGAGCAATCAAATATTCGGTTCATAAAGGAGTATCCTTGAGACCAAGTACCATTGAGAAAACAAAAACAGTAACAACAGTCTTTGATCAATTTCCTTTGGATTTTACCGACTGTAACTAGCTCCATGATGATCCAATATAGACCTTAATCATCACATTCCTTGAGCCCCTCAAATTTCTTGAGAACCTGATGTTTACCCCTGAGACTAAATTTTTGTCGAACTCTTTCTCAAACTCTTGCAAATACCCTAAAAACCTCAGGAACCATCAGCCAACTTTGATTAAGAAGACTGCTTGCTTATCCTTGACAAAATTCCTGCAATTCTGTCTTTGAATACAAAGTCTTAACTGATGTCCAAACAACCAATAACCCATATACCAATCAAACAACCAAGGCGTCCCTTAGTTCCCAGACCTTTATGAGCTTCCGTTAGCTGTTCTTTACTCATCCTGAACACAAGTTTGCACCAAAAAACTACCACATTGCATTAACCAGAAATCCACACTAACACCTAGTGCTAAATCTTGGCTATAATCGTGCACAGTGAACATACAAACTTGAACTTCACTAAACATTGGCTTCTTTCTATTGCAGGCCATAAGATTTCAGAACACAATTAAGAACATCACAATACCTTGTGACTTGCAGCAGATGCAAAATAACAGTCTTCAATGCTTTGAGTCTTGAGAATTTGTAAGTCAATTATGGTCTTCACGCTTCTTAATCAACACATGAACTCATGTCTTTCACAAAACCAGAATCCAAAATATGACAGTGAAACGCCACCTTTCACCATTCTCCATCGGTTTAACATAAACAGACAAAGAACTAATCTTTAATCAAATCTTCATCATCATTATCTAGATTTTTTCCTCCTTGATCTTATCAAAACCTAAGACATGCATGTTCTTTTGACCCTCACCCGATTCAAGTTTTCCCTTAAATCATCCCAAGGTACAAAATACCTTTTGGTTCAGCCGCTTAGGCCCTTCACGGCAATGTTGTCTCCTTCTTTGAGGGCGGACAATATTGACACAGTTTCCGAGGAGGCCTCCTCTTCTCTTCGTGACAGTTGTGTCCCCGATCTCAATCTCATGGACTGCTTCAACTTTAATAAAGATGCTCTCATTAAACTCAGCAACAGTCAATTATTTTCAACTCCATGATATTGCTAGGTGAAGAAGTGCCATCATATCTTCCACATGTTTCTGAAGCCGAAGAAGGAAATATGGGGTATACACCTCTTCAAGGACTTGTTAATGAGATTGAACACAGTGAAGAGTCTGGAGAAAACAATGTAGAGACAGAGAGAAGCAGGAAGCGAATGAGGGTAAGAATTAAGCATTAATTGAACATAATACTATTCATCTCTCAATTCTTTTTGTATAAATGACGACTGGATTCTTTTGCAGCTATACCAATTTATATAAGTAATATTAGGGTCTCTACGTCCAAATTAATTGGATGGGGTATACGACTCTTAGAGGACTGTTCATCAGTGGAGTACCGACTTGTTAAACCAAACACTCTTTTCTACATGTTTGTGTAGCCGAAGAAGACAATATGGGTAATACTGTATATCTTGGAACTTATAGAGAAGTAGGAAGTGAATGCGGGTAAGCATTAAGAATGAACTGAACATAATACTGTATATCTTGGAATTCGTTATCAGGATCAATCGAACACTTTTTTATTTATAGATAACTCGGTTTATTTTGTTTTGCAGAGCACGTGAAGGACCACTCAAGAAACCTATGACTTGCCCTACCTCTATACCTGGGACTGGGAGGAACACGTGAATGTTGCAATGAGTTGTTTTGCCGGTTATAATGGAACAACAAGATCAAAGGAGGACATGCAGCGACTCTTCAATCATATAATCTGATTGTTTTAGTTTCAATTCAACAGAAAATTGTATGAAATCAGATTGGTATGCTATGTGGGGCTTCCACTAATTAGTGAACATGTTTTGGAATCCCATGAAAGCAATAGGGACAATGAGAGAAGAGGAATTGAAGCAGAGTACATTTATAGGTCTCTTTTATTACTTCTTTTCGAAGAACTATTTTATATAATAAGATCACATCGATTAATATTTTTCAAGAACTAAATAAAATGTTTCTTACATATTCCATTCAACAAAAATTCGAGGAAGTCTGGTTGGTATATGCCTCTGTTTCAGGCAAGTGAAGCCATGTTTCCTTCTGTCTCGTTCTTAGCTAGTGGTATTTTTTTCTCCTTTTGTAAACTCAATTTAATAACTCTATTCAATGATATTTTGAGGAATTTTGAGGAATTAAATATCATATATCCAGGATTTTATTGAATCTGTCTCCACTTGTAATTTTATACTCTTAGTATAATTTTCTCTTCTTAGTGGTTCTTTATAACTTCACAAAATAACTTTATACAGTATGTTGAATACCTTTTTCAAATACATACATTCAAAATCATGCCAAAAGTTAGAGGTCTCTTTTATGATTTTGAAGCATTTGAGAGATCCTTAAAAACTAAACCTTTTTTTATAGAAAGATATCGTAAACTACAAAGCTATATGTATTAAAATATACTTTGCCCAATTAAAAAAATCCACCAATGGCTATCTTTGCTCTCATAGCAGAAAGATTAGATTGGTGCCAAAAAGTCTCCGTTAAATGGTCACAAGACTCTACATGCTTCCTTCCTTCTCCTTTCTATCAAATTCACATCAAAAAATTACTTTAAAGTTTCTCCTCTCTCTCTCTCGATGGCTTCTTCATCTTCGTCTCTCAATTGGGTATATGATGTTTTCTTGAGCTTCAGAGGGGAAGACGTCCGCGTAACTTTCCGTAGCCACTTTCTCAAGGAGCTCGATCAGAAATTGATCACTGCTTTCAAAGACAATGAGATCGAGAGAAGCCACTCCCTCTGGCCCGAGCTTGAACAAGCGATCAGGAATTCGAGGATCGCAGTGGTCATTTTCTCCAAAAACTACGCTTCTTCAAGCTGGTGTCTTAACGAGTTGCTGGAGATCGTTAATTGTAAGCATAATATTGTCATACCAGTTTTCTACGGTTTGGATCCTTCACATGTGAGGAATCAAACCGGTGACTTTGGAAGGATCTTTCAAGAGACTTGCAACAAAAATACAGAGGAAATGCAAAATCAATGGAAGAAAGCGTTGACTGATGTTGCTAATATGCTTGGATTTCATTCTGTGACCTGGTATCATTTTTATCATTCATTATTATGTGCTTAGATACATCTTGAATATATTGTTATTTCATATCTCTGTTAAACTATCTTTCTCCTTATTAGGGATGACGAAGCAAAAATGATTGAAGTAATCGCCGATGATGTTTTGGGTAATCTGCTTTTAACTTCATCCAAGGATTCTGAAGACCTTGTTGGCATTGAAACTCATATCGCTGAAATGATTTTATTGTTGCAATTGGAATCTGAAGAAGTGAGAATGGTTGGTATATGGGGTTCCTCGGGGATTGGTAAAACTACCATTGCAAGGGCTCTGTTCAACCGACTTTCTCGAAACTTTCAAGGTAGCATTTTCGTAGACAGGGGCTTTTTATATAAGAGTAAAGAAATTTATAGGAGAGCCAATCCAGATGACCCCAACATGAAGTTGCATTTACAAAAACATTTCCTATCTGAAATTCTCGGGAAAAAAAACATAAAGATAAATCATCTAGATGCACTGGGAGAGAGGCTACAACACAAGAAAGTTCTTATCATCATTGATGATTTGGATGATCAAGTGATCTTAGATTCCTTGGTGGGTCAAACTCAATGGTTTGGAAGTGGGAGTAGAATCATTGTGGTTACAAATTATAAGCATTTCTTAAGGGCTCATAGGATTGATCATATTTATGAAGTTAGTTTCCCAACTGAAGTGCAAGCTTTTCAGATGTTATGTCGATCTGCATTCAAGCAAAACTATGCACCTGAAGGTTTTGGGAAGCTTGTAGTTGACGTTGTAAGACATGCAGGTAATCTTCCTTTGGGTCTTAATCTTTTGGGTATGTATTTGCGGGGGAGGGATAAGGAATTTTGGATGGATACACTGCCAAGTCTTGAGAATGGTCTACGTCTAGACGGTAAAATTGAGAATATACTAAGAATCAGCTATGATGGGTTAGGCAGCGCAGAAGATCAAGAGATATTTCGTCATATCGCATGTCTTTTCAATCATATGGAAGTCACAACCATCAAGTCGTTGCTCGCAGATAGTAAATTGGGTGTTAATATTGCACTGCAAAACCTAGCTGATAAGTCCCTCATTCATGTCAGACAAGGTTATGTGGTGATGCACCGTTCGCTACAAGAAATGGGCAGAAAAATTGTTCGCACACAGTCCATTGATAGGCCTGGAGAACGAGAGTTTCTGGTGGATCCAAATGATATTTGTTCTGTACTCAGTGAAAGCATTGTAAGTTCTTTTTTTTATTTGTGGTCCTTTCATAACTCAGTATATGAGATTAAGAGAATGTCATTTGATAAACAATGAAATGTACATGTTTGTCGCTTTCTCATTAATATTATATTTTTCAGGACACTCAAAAGGTTTTAGGTATATCACTGGATACAAGTGAGATTGATGAGTTGCATGTACATGAGAGTGCCTTCAAAGGGATGCGTAATCTCCGTTTCTTAGAAATTGTTTCGAAGAACTTACGAAAAGAAAGCAGATTGCACTTACCTGAAAGTTTCGACTATTTGCCCCCTAGACTCAAACTATTGTCTTGGAACAAATATCCAATGAGCTGTATGCCTTCTAATTTTCGTCCTGAAAACCTTGTCAAGCTCGAAATGCGGAATAACAATCTACATAAGCTGTGGGAAGGAGTTGTGGTAAGTTTTGAGAATAATTTCTTATGTTATTATTAACGAGGGAGGTCACAATGCTTATTATGTGATCTGAAGTGTAATTTCTACTGAGCTTTGTGTTTAATTTTTGTTGAGTACAGTCATTTACATGTCTAAAGGAAATGGATTTGGAGGGATCTTCAAGCCTGAAAGATTTTCCAGATCTTTCCATGGCTATTAATCTCGAGACACTTTGTCTTGGAAAATGCAAAAGTTTGGTGGAGCTTCCTTCCTCTATACGAAATCTCAATAAATTGTTGAAATTAGACATGGGAAGCTGCAAAAATTTGAAAATTCTTCCAAACGGCTTCAACCTCAAATCTCTCGACCGCCTCAACTTCCACAATTGCTCCAAGTTGAGGACATTTCCCGAATTCTCAACCAACATCTCAGATTTCAATCTGCTTAGAAGAAACATTGAAGAATTCCCTCCTAATTTACAACTCGAAAATCTCGTTAGGCTTAGGATATCAAAAGAAGAAAGTGATGGAAAACAATGGGAAGGAGTGAAGGTATGTAGTTCTAAACTTAACGTTTTCTCCAACCTCTTTAACTAACACTTTTATATATTAAAAAAAAGTCATTGTCGCTGACTCTAATTTTGTACACTTGGTGTGTTAAAAAAATACAAATTAGTTTTATTTATAAACACTTTAATATGATTAAAAAGTAATTTTATATAACTTAGGTTCAAAGTTAGTCATTAACATGATCGTGGCACGTGTCAAATCTATCAATCAGATGTCAACACTTGTCAAAACATTTAACATTTTATTCGTAAGTGAAAACATAAAAACCTTGAAAAAAAAAAAAACTAAAAAAATATATATTTACAAATGCTAATTTTACGTTTGTTATTGGTCAATTAGATTTTCACATGTATATTTTTTAAAAAACTTTATTTAGCATGGATATTAACCAATAAACAATGAATGTTGAAATTGAAAATAACAGTATAAGTTATTTAACGCTAATTTAATTGAATAAAATTTGTATTTGTTGTAATATAGTGTTTTTTATTCGTAAGTGAAAACATAAATTTTTTATAAAAAAAATTAAAAAGGAAAACTAACAAAAAAAAAAGAAAAAAATTATGTATGATGTGCTATGTGTCAATTAGATTTTCACATGTATCAGTTTATTTTTAACCAATAAACAATGAATGTTGACGTTCAAAATAACAATATAAATTATTTACCATAAATTTAATTGAATAAAAATTGTATTTATCGTTGTAACATAATGTTTATTATTTGTAAGTAAAAAGCATTAACAACTTGAAAAAGTAATGAGTTTATGAGAATAAATTTTTGATTACTTGATGATAATATTAGTGTAGTTTTACTTATGTTTTACATAATAAATTTTAACGCATGTAATCATAAATGAAAACACAAAAAAACTTGGAAACAAATAAGCTTATAGGAATGAGTTTTCGATTACTTGATGAGAATGTTAGTATATCTTTATTCATGTTTTATTTTCTAAATTTTATCTCATTTAAAATTAATTTGACATGAGGTAAAATTATTAGTTATGACATTACGGCATATAAAAATTATATTTATAACTATGTTGTTTTTTTTACTAATTTTATTTTGTTAATTTTTTTACTAATTATCTTTTGTTATTATTATTTTTAAATAATAACTAAGAGATATATATATATATATATATAAAGATTTAAAGATTTTTATTAAAAAAAGTATATATATATTTGATATGATGCACATATTATTTTTGATATAAAACATTTAGCTCTTATCCATTAAGATGGAATAAGTAGAATTATAATCCGGTTTATTATGATGAAACAGATACTTAAATTCTATTGCAAAATATAATGGGTAAGGTTGAAATCTGGTTTAAAATGAAAATTACAAGATTAAAAAAGAAATGTGTAGGTTACAACTTAGAATACAAATATCATCATTACAAATTTATATTTATTTCTTACACATGCGTATTTACGCAAACCATTATCTAGTTTTGGTTATAAAGAATGAAGAATAAAACATCTGATGGATCTAATTTTTAAAACAAAAAGATAAAAATGGAGAAAATAAAATATTGGAAAAGATATTAATTGGTTTAAAAGATAGTTATATATTTTTGAAATTTATTAATTTTAACTTTTTTCTAATGGCATTATATCATGTAACTAAATATAAAATACCGGTTTCAATATATAGTAGATATGAACGAATAATAGATATGTAAGCAAAGAACCAAAGAATGCCAAAGTGTAAAAATAATAAAATTCTTAATGGAAATTGATTTAGCATGAGAAGGAAGCTAGCCCCCTATCTTGGTTGGGGGAAGATGAACGAAGTCCATCGCGAAGGAAAGTTCCAAACTTAAAATCTATTGCAGATGAGATTACTCAACAATAATATTTTTTTTTGGTTAAACTTCATAATACTAGTTATGTTATTCTTTTTTTTTTTTTTAAGGTTTATTTTCTAAATTTAAGGTAATAACACTTTACAATTAGCGACTGAAAAACATTAAAAGTAAAAAATATTATTGGTGATTTTGTTTAACATCTCTAAATTGTTTATTTGGTTCAGCCGTTTACGCCCTTCCTGGCGATGCTGTCTACCACTTTGACGGAATTGAGGCTCGAGAATATCCCAAGTTTGGTGGAGCTTCCTTCCTCATTTCAGAATCTCAATCAGCTGAAGCAGTTGAACATCGAAAACTGCAGAAATCTAGAGACTCTGCCCTCCGGAATCAACTTCCAATCTCTCCTTGGCCTTAGGTTCAATGGATGCTCACGGTTGAGGAGCTTTCCTGAAATCTCAACCAATATCTTAAGGCTCGATCTAGACGAAACAGGGATTGAAGAGGTGCCTTGGAGGATCGAGAAATTCTCTAGACTCATCCAGCTAACTATGAATGGATGCAACAAGCTAAAATGTGTATCCCTAAACATTTCTAAACTCAAACATCTTGTGGCCGTTGACTTTTCAAATTGTGGGGCATTGACTAGAGTTGATATGAGTGGCTATCCAAGGGGGGTGGAGATAGATGCAGACAATATTGTCACGGTTTCCGAGGAGGCCTCCTCTTCGCTTCCTAAATTCAAACTCCATTTCTTGGACTGCTCTAAGTTGGATCTAGAAACTGTCCTTCACCAACAATCAATTATTTTCAAGAGCATCACATTGTCAGGAGAAGAAGTGCCATCATATTTCACTCACCGTACTACTGGAATCTCCTCTCTCACCATTCCTCTACTTCAAGTTCCTCTCTCCCAACCATTCTTCAGATTTAGGGTTGGCGCACTGATAACTAATGTTGAGTATGGAGTACATATCAAGGTAAACTGTGAGTTCAAAGGCAGATTTGGGAATAGCTTTGATGTTGGCTATGATTTCTTTGTTTCTCCTCATTACACGGACATTTCGGAGAATAGGGATAATGTGTTAACTATAGTGGACGGTCGTATCCCTCTAAACAAATATAATGCTCCTCTAGCTCAACGGAACTACGATCAAGTGGATATGCACATTCATATATATAAGGATCCATTTTACATGAATGACAATACCATACAATTAAAAGGATGGGGTATACGAGTGTTAGAGGAATGTTCATTACCGAAGAACCGACTTCCACATGTTTGTGAATCAGATGAAGACAATTTGGTAAATAAGATTGAGCACAGTGAACAGTGTGTTGAGGCAGTTGTGAAGAGACAGAGAGAAATTGGAAGCGACTGCAGGTAAGCATTAAGCATGAATTGAACATGATACTATATAGCTCGCAATTCTTTTTCCGGATCAATCAAAAACTGTTTTCTACAATAGATTTATTTCTTTTGCAGATTAAGTGAAGGACCACTCAAGAAACCTCGACTTTGCCCTGCCTCCGATCCCGGTCATTTTGAACCCCAAAAAAAAAGGAAAAAGAAAAAAAAATGTCGAACAGGGTCCATGAAAGGAGCATGGAGATGGAGGAAGAAGGCTCGAATTTTACAGGAAAATTGGGGAGGGAAGGCAAAATATGTTAACTATACTAGACTGTCGTATCCCTCTAAACGAAGATAATGCTCCTCTAGCTAAACGGAACTACGATCACGTGGATATGCAGATTCATATTAAAAACCTTCCAAAAACACAATACCTTGAAATTAAAAGGATGGGGTATACGAGTGTTAGTGGAATGTTCATTACCGGAGAACCGACTTCCACATGTTTGTGAATCAGATGAAGACAATTTGGTTAATAAGACTGAGCACAATGAAGAGTGTGTTGAGACAGTTGTGAAGAGACAGAGAGAAATTGGAAGCGACTGCAGGTAAGCATTAAGCATGAATTGAACATGATCAATTCTTTTTCTATATCAATCAAAAACTATTTTCTTACAATAGATCACTAGATTTATTTCTTTTGCAGATTAAGTGAAAGACCACTCAAGAAACCTCTGCTCTGCCCTGCCTCCGATCCCGGTCATGCAGAGAGTCTTCAATATCTCCCCAGCTGGAGAGACGTTTTCAGGTAACCCAAACATCAAATAACTATCTCATTTTAGTTCCCCACATCAATTTTGACTCAGAGCATAGGAGCTTCTACTAAGGAGTCTATTTAATAGATTCTGCCACTGTCCAAAGAGTTAGTTCCAATTCATGGTTAGTTTCTATTTTGATTTTTTTTGTGCTTATAAATTTTTTGGCTTGCACGTATCTATGGAAGGAAATAATGGATCATACCAAGAAGAAAACCCTATCTTGAAGTATCACCCAATGTAAGACAAGTTTAGGAATAGTTGTGTTTTCTACTAATTTTGTGAGTCTGTATGTTTAGCTTCCTATAGTTGCTTTTACTTTTCTCTCTAAACGATTCTCATGTATGTATGAATACAATCTCTTTTAATAGTATAGTTAAGCGAACAAGAATTACAAATAATACTCTCTTTAGATTTCTTGATGGTCAAGTTAGATAATGTAATGAAATGTGATTCATGCGCAGCTTCATCTTGCAACGGATTTGGGGGCAGTAATCCTATTAATTCCATACGAGGTCTGCTAAGTTTGCTGCAGCATGTTTACAAAGGCTGCATCTGTGAGTAATCAATTGAGAGAAGAGAACATGAAAAATCTCGAGATAATATATTGGTGATGATAATGGATTTTGCCAGGCCGAGATGATTTGGCTTTACATAGTTCTGATAAGGATGTCATTGTTTCAGACAAACAAAAGCTTTGCAGAAATTTGTTCTTCAATTCTGTCTTGTAGTCTCGATATGTGGACGCTGTTGGTCCATGAAAACCTAGCAGGCCCAGCACGTCTGCGAAAATATGTAATTGTGGTAAAGGTTTATCTGCGTTATTTTTCGATACTAATTACAAGATATGACATATATTTAGGATTCTATGATCTTCATTTCTTGTTTCTTGTTTATGTATTGGTATTTGGTAGATACTTAGAACACCTGGAAAACAATATTTTTTCAACGATGGTACACAGATTCTTCTCGCTCTAAGTTCACAATAACAGGATCTGGTATAGAACTCCTTATGAGGAATGCACTCTGCTTTTGGCAAATGGATACAATATTGGAAAGGATTTAAAACTAGTTGAAGCGAATCAAGACAGCAACACTATAAGCGTGTGGGGGACAGAGAGGAGCAAGAAGCGGATCAAGATAATTAAGCACTGGTCATCAACTGAAACAGAGTCAATTCTAGGTATCTCTTATTACTTCTTTTTTTTCAAGATTAAATCTAAGCTATTCTGTATAATAACTTTACAGTCACCAAAATAAATTTATTTTCTAAACTATTTTCTACAATAGATTTATTTCTTTCGCAGATTAAGTGAAGGACCACTCAAGAAACCTCTGGTTTTCCCTGCCTCCGATCCCGGTCATTCTGAGAGTCTTCAATGTCTCCCCAGCTGGACGTGTAAAGGACTTGTGGAAGACAGAGAGAAGAAGGAAGCGGATTAGATAATTAAGCATTGGTCATTAAGCGAAGAAGGAAGAGTCTTCAATGTCTCCCCAGTATAATTTTTTTTTTGGTTCAAATTGTTCAGTATGATTAAATGCGCAAATTTAGGCGATATGTTTGTATCACAACTTTTCTTTCATGTTCATCTTATGTGGTAAAAGGCATAAGACATTTAATCTCATGTGATTGTTCAGTCTCGCTATTAGCATTATTAGGCAGGCTTGCGCTGGATACATGACATGAGTAATTGTCCATTTCATAAGGGAATAAACAAATTTGCCAACTCCATCGGAGCAAATAATACAAATATTTCGTAGAAAGCACAAGCAAACGGTCCCTCAACCATCCACTATGAATCAATGAGATTACAAGTGTTCTCTTCAAGGAGATTGTGCTCACATCTCTATCTATCTCTCTGTTATAAACATAACCCGAGATATATGAAGAATAAAGGAAGAACAAGAGAAGAGAAGAAAATCCAAGAAGAACTCTCTCACCAAGTTCTCTCTTTCTATCTCTTTCTCTCTTTGGAGCCACAGGAAGGAGCCGACGATTCAACTCCGTCTCGTGTCGTCTTTGTCTATATTTGGACTAAAATATAGTTCACTGAGGCCGAACTTACAATTTCCACCTTGGGCCAAATCAACTACACCTCCATTACCCGATGATAAACTCAAATGTGATCCCAATCGACGACAGCAACTCTGACCAACCTCGCTGACAACAAACCAAAACAGATCTCAAGGCATCTCTTGATTCAAACTTACAAGATTCCTTGTTAGCTGTCCTTAGAATCATTTTGACCCGATTCTACACTTGACTTCCAATCTCCAATAAACATGCATAAGTCACACTTATACACAACCAAATACTTCACAGATTCAATCACACCATAAACCTGTAAACATCAATGCATTCCAGCAACTTGTTAACATTGCTTTTCACTGTGAATAACCACTTATGAGTCTTCTAAACAAAATTTAATGCTTATCTGCATGACATGGTGTGACTATAAATTATAGTAGATTTCCTTCTTTCACTAATATTTATCAAAGTATTTTCGCCTATATATTCAATGCATGCAATCTTTCGAGTAAAAGTAGAGTGATCAATGGGTCTCGGATATATTAGGCTCTATGTGCAACTGCAAACAAACTTTTCAATCTTTTTAAAATGAAAAAGCCTATTTCATTTATATATGATTTCTTTAAATCAACTACAAAATATTAGTTTTCTAATTTAAAATAATTCTAAACCATGAAAATAAAATAAAATCTTCTATTTATCAAATTAAGATGTGCGAAATAATTGAAAATTAGATTAGAGAATAGTGAAAAGAATAATTATCAAATTTTAATTTTAGTTTGACTTTTGACTATAACGTGATAGGTGACGTGGTACTTGACTTAGCAAAGTAATAAAGATTTCACTAAAAACGTTAAAACCAATATATGTTTTAACCTAATTATGTTAGTTCGTATATGATATTGGAAGGCTAAACAAATAGTTTTTTTTTTTTTTTTTTTTTGGTTTTACGGCTAAACTTATAGTTCATATATGAAATAGTCGTTTTCTCCATTTCAAACAATTAAATTTACAAATTTATTTCGTGTAACCTGTTTTGATAGTATATTTTTAGTCATAATGTTGAACTTTTATGAATCTGCTGTTGAGAAACCAAAGATGAGTAAGCTGATTATAAAGCATGTAGAAGAGAAGCAAGTGATGGTTCATGAAGTAGGAAAATGGTTTGAGAATGCGTTTATGGTTGGAGAAATTGTAAGTTTTGGTATTGATGAAGATTCTCTGAAAAGATTATGGGGTTCGGTGCCTATGAAGAAGAAGAACATGATAGATCAATAGTGGAGAGTCTTACGAACCAAGGAACTTGAATCTGTGTCGTAAAAGGCAAAGTTTCTGAATGATGTGGTTTCTATGATCGTTGAAGTGGAGAGTCTTACGAACCAAGGAACTTGAATCATCCCGTTAGATGCAACATGTCTCTTTTTAATTTGTTTTTGTAACTTTGGATTTGCTTTTATGGTTTTCTGTTTATCTTTTGTTTTCGCCTTTGGCTTATGCTATCTAAGTTTCTGGTTAATGTTATGATGATTACTTTTTGGATTGTTGCCTCTATTTCAAGATAGTGGTCAATCTTTACTTAGTTGAATCTGATTCTCTGGAATTTGACCCTTGTGAAATGTGAAACTGCAGTATTGGGACTGTGTATTATTGAGACCAACTGAAGCATGCTTCAGTATTGAGACCGACTGGAGCATGTTCTTCGTCCTGTCTCAAAATTTTCCTGAGCCAAATTGGGACTGTGTTTTATTTTCCATGGATTATGAGTATTCTGCAATTTTACTGAAGGGATTGTCTTATATGTTTTAAAAAAAAAGTTCAATTCAATAGAAGATTCGATAAAAACATATTGGTATGCAACAGAGACAATGAAACTGAACACGTTGGAGCTTTTGGAGACAAAGAGCATAGGAATCAAGAGAATTATTACTTTAATAATATTTTGAGGACTTTTGCTGAATTAAATGTCATATATCTAGGATTTGATTGAATCTGTCTCCACTTGTAATTTTTTACTCTTGTAATCTGTCTCCACCAATCTTTCATCCACAAGATTCCAAGTTCATGAAGTTTTCAGGCGAAGTAGTGCCTTCATATTTCACTTACCGCACTACTGGAACCTGTCTGACCAATATCCCTCTAATTCACACTCTCGATGGTCGTTTTACATTTGACTTGGACGTATCTTGTTGGTTCAAAGATAGAATCGGGAACCACTTTGATTCCCATGATCGAAAAGGGTGGTATACTCCTTATATTTGAGTGTCCTAATTCCTCTAAACGAAGACAATGCTTCTCTAGCTGAAGTAAACTACTATCACGTGGATGTACAGTTTCATTTATGTAATAGGTAACTTGGTAATGAAAATACTCTTCCACATGTTTGTGAAGCCGATGACGACAATACGGCTAACGAGACTGAACTTAGCGAAGAATCTGAAGACAGCAACGTAGAAACACAGAGAAGCAAGAAGCGAATCAGGGTAAGCATTAAGCATGTAATGAACATAACACTTTGTATCTCACAAGTCGTTTTCAAGGTCAAGCAGACACTATATTTTGTATAATAGACCACTGAGTTTCTTTTTCTTTTTTGCAGATTACTTAGGAAGAACACAAGATTTCACTCTGAATCACTGATTGTGAATATTGAAATGAGTAGTTTTGCCAGTTATAATGGAACAACAAGATACAAGGAGTACATGTAGAGAATCTATAGTGTTTCCCAGCTGGAGAGACGTTTTTAGGTAATCCAAAACTCTTATTTGTTTTAGTTCAACATCAATTGTGACACAGTGCACATATAGGAGCATCTAATTAAGAACCTATTCAAGAGTTACATAGGCATTAATTAAGCAATAAGCATTAGTCATGAACTGAACATTTTCGGTGTCTCTTATGTCTTTATTTCAAGATTAATTGGAAAAACATATTGATAATAAGATCACATTGGATTGATAATAAGCATTAGGCCATAGATGATTCTGCTTCAGACCAGATCTTCTCAGAAATGTTTAATCGAATAATCTTAAATTCAAATGTTTTGACTTGTGTGTAACAGATTCAACATGTCTCCACTCTAAAATATTAAATCCGTAAATGAATCTAAAAAGAGAGACTGTGTCTTTCTTTGATGTAGTATTTTCTCATTTTCACACGAGCAAGTTGCCAAGCTTAGAATTCTTTGAAAAGTCTTAAGAAGGAATTGGAAACATACGTCAAGTTTCGTCTGAAATGTCTGAGAAACAATAGTGAAACTGAACAGTGAAGACTTTTTTTTTTTTTTGGAATAGTGAAGACTTTGGATGAAAGTGGACAATAAATTATCTTGAAACCAAAAAAAAGCAGATATGTTAGTGTAAAAGATAAGACTTGTGTGGCCGTGATTAAGTCAAGTTGGCAAGAGAAATGTCCCAGAAACAATGGTGAAAGGAATCTGTCTCCACTTGGTAAGTCTCTTTCTTACCAACCACTATTGCTACTTGCTTTGTTCACAATAACGACGACAACATGAGTTGGCTTCTTCTTTTTCAGTTTCTTTTCTTACTGGTTCTTTAGAGCATCCTCAATGGGGTCTAAAATCTTTTATTTAAGAGACTCTTGAAGTGGGTCTCTTAATTTTCTCTTTTTTCTTCTCTTTTTTTTTTTTTCTTAAAATTTATTATTAAATAATGTTAAGAAACCCAAAAATGGGTTTCTCCCATTAATCATGCTCTTACAACTTCACAAAATAACTTTATACAATATGTTGAATACCTTTTTCAAAAATCATGCCAAAGGTTAGAGGTCTCTTTTATGATTATGAAGCATTTGAGAGATCCTTAAAAACTAAACATTTTTTATAGAAATATAGAATCAAAGATATACTTTGCCAAAAAAGTCTCCGTTAAATGGTCACGAGACTCTACAAGCTTCCTTCATCTAAGTGTTTCCTCTCAGTTACGGGTTATTGCTCTTAAAACTGTGACTTTCCAAGAAAGATATTTTTCTTAGCTTAATGGCTTCTTCTTCCTCCTCTTCTCGCAATTGGGTGTATGATGTTTTCCCCAGCTTCAGTGGAGAAGACGTCCGCGTAACTTTCCTCAGCCACTTTCTCAAGGAACTGGATCGGAAATTGATCATTGCTTTCAAGGACAACGAGATTGAAAGAAGCCGATCACTCAATCCCGAGCTTGAACAGGCGATTATGGATTCGAGGATCGCAGTAGTCGTGTTCTCTCAAAACTACGCCTCTTCAAGCTGGTGCCTTAACGAGCTGCTGCAGATTGTGAGATGCAAGAAAGAGTTTGGCCAACTTGTGATTCCCATTTTCTACGGTTTGGATCCTTCCCATGTGAGAAAACAAACCGGAGACTTTGGGAAGATCTTTGAAAAGACATGTCACAACAAAACAGCGGAACTGAAAAATCAATGGCAGAAAGCGTTGACCGATGTTGCTAATATCCTCGGATATCATTCTGTGACCTGGTATTATGTTTTACATCATTTTCTACATTTATCTTCAATAAATGTTGTCTCATGTTTGTTAAATTATTGTTCTCCTTGTTAGGGGTAACGAAGCAAAAATGGTTGAAGAAATAACCAATGATGTTTTGGATAAACTGCTTTTAACTTCATCCAAGGATTCTGATCACCTTGTTGGCATTGAAGCTCATATCGCTGAAATGAGTTTATTGTTGCAATTGGAATCTGAAGAAGTGAGGATGGTTGGTATTTGGGGTACCTCGGGAGTTGGGAAGACTACCATTGCTAGAGTTTTGTTTAACCGACTTTCTCGACACTTCCAAGGTAGCATTTTTATAGACAGGGGTTTTTTATATAAGAATCTAGAAATTTATAGTAAAGCCAATCCGGATGACCCCAACATGAAGCTGCATTTACAAAATCATTTCCTATCGGAAATTCTCGGGAAAAAAGACATAAAGATAGATCATCTAGATGCACTGGGAGAGAGGTTAAAGCACCAAAAAGTTCTCATCATCATTGATGATTTGGATGATCAAGTGGTACTAGATACTTTGGTGGGTCAAACTCAATGGTTTGGATATGGGAGCAGAATCATTGTGGTTGCAAATAATAAGCACTTCTTAAGGGCTCATGGGATTGATCATATTTATGAAGTTAGTCTCCCAACTGAAGAGAAAGCTTTTCAGATGTTATGTCGATCTGCATTCAAGCAAAACTATGCACCTGAAGGTTTTGGGAAGCTTGTAGCTGATGTTGTAAGACATGCGGGTAATCTTCCTTTGGGTCTTAATGTTTTGGGTTCATATCTACGGGATAGGGATGAGGAGTATTGGGTGCATCTGCTGCCAACGCTTCAAAGTGTTCTCGATGGGAAAATTGGGAATACATTGAGAGTCAGCTATGATGGGTTAGATAGAGAAGAAGATAAAATTATATTCCGTCACATCGCATGTCTTTTCAATTATGTGGAAGTAAAAGACATCAAGTTGTTGCTCGCAGATAGTAACTTGGGTGTTAGTATTGGGTTGACAAATCTAGTGGATAAGTCCCTCATTCATGTCAGAGGGAATCGTGTGGTGATGCACCGTTTGCTACAAGAAATGGGCAGAAAAATTGTTCGCACACAGTCCATTGACAAGCTTGGAGAACGAGAATTTCTGGTGGATCCAAATGATATTTGTTATGTACTCAGTGAAGGCATTGTAAGTTCTTTTTTTTATTTGTGGTCCTTTCATAACTCAGTATATGAGGTTAAGAGAATGCCATTTGATATCTCAATCTCTTTCTCATTAATATTATATTTTTCAGGGTACTCAAAAGGTTTTAGGTATATCACTGAATACAAGTGAGATTGATGAGTTGCATGTACACGAGAGTGCCTTCAAAAGGATGTGTAATCTCCGTTTCTTAAACATTTATTCAAACGAAGGCAGATTGCACTTACCTGAAAGTTTCGACTATTTGCCCCCTAGGCTCAATCTATTTTGTTGGTCCAAATATCCAATGAGTTGTATGCCTTCTAATTTTCGTCCTGAAAACCTTGTCAAGCTCGAAATGCCGAATAGCAGGCTGCATAAGCTGTGGGAAGGAGTTGTGGTAAGTTTTGAGAATAATTTCTTATGCTATTATTAATGAGGGAGGTCACAATGCTTAGTTTAGTTTTTGGATGACAATCATGTCAAGTGATGTGTAATTTCTACTGAGCTATGTGTTTAATTTTTGTTGAGTACAGTCGCTTACAAGACTAAAGAAAATGGATTTGTGGAGATCTGAATACCTGAAAGAAATTCCAGATCTTTCCATGGCTACTAATCTCGAGACACTTCGTCTTTGGGGATGCAAGAGTTTGGTGGAGCTTCCTTCCTCTATACGAAATCTCAATAAACTGTACATATTGGACATGGGAAGCTGCAAAAGTCTGGAAATTCTTCCGGCCGGCTTCAATCTCAAATCTCTCAAAAGCCTCAACTTCAGTTATTGCTCGGAGTTGAGGACATTTCCCGAATTCTCAACCAACATCTCATTTCTCGATCTGACTAATACAAACATTGAAGAATTCCCTTCTAATGTACATCTCGAGAATCTCGTTGGGCTTATGATATCAAAAGAAGAGAGTGATGGAAAACAATGGCAAGGAGTGAAGGTATGTAGTTCTAAACTTCACGTTTTCTCCAACCTCTTTAACTAATACCTTTATAAAAAAAAAATTCATTGTCAGCTGACTCTAATTTTGTACACTGGTGTGTAAAAAAAATACGGAGTACTAATTTTGTTTTATTTATAAATGATTGAAAAATGAATTGTAATAATAAAGTTTGGTTTTAAATTTAGTCATTAACATGATCGCGACAAGTGTCAAGTGTATTATTTAGATGTTGTCAAGTGTCAAAAGATTTAATCTTCTTTTTAACAAAATATGAAAATCTAATTAAAAACGCATTTACATATACTAATTTACATGTTTATATATAAAAGAAATTAATGTTTTTTCCTTAAGAAAAAAAGACAACTAACCAAAAAAAGAAAAAAAAAATATATATATATATGCTAATTTTACGTGTGTTATTGGTTAATTAAATTTTAACATGTATATATATTTTTCAAAAAATATTTAGCATGGATATTAACCAATAAACAAATAATGTTAAAATTCAAAATAAAAATATAATTTATTTGCTACAAATTTAATTGGATAAAAAATGTATTTATCGTTGTAATATAGTGTTTTTTATTCATAAGAGAAAAAATAAATACTTTGAAAAGAGTAAAAATAAAACTAACCAAAAATATTTACAAATGCTAATTTTACGTTTGTTATTGGTCAATTAGATTTTCACATGTATCATTTAAAAAGAAAAATCACTTAGCATGTATATTAACCAATAAACAATGAATGTTGAAATTGAAAATAGCAATATAATTTATTTATCATAAATTTATATGGATAAAAAAAATATATTCATCGTTGTAATATAGTTCTTATTATTCGTAATTAAAAACATTAAAAAAACTTGAAAAAGTAATGAGATTATAAGAATAATTTTTTGATTACTTGATGACAATACTTACGGTTTTTTTTGTCAACTAGTCTAATGGCTTTAATAATCTTTTAACACCGTAGGGAACAGGGTTCGAATCCCGAACGTGCAACTTAAAGTGATGAGTTTTCAGAAATTGTGTCACTTGACTCCCAAAATAATACTTATGTTTAATTTTATAACTTTTAACGCATGTAGTCATAAGTGAAAACACAAAAAAACTTGAAAAGAAGAAACATCTTATTGGAATGAAATTTCGATTACCTGATGAGAATATTAGTATATTTTTATTCATGTTTTAGTTTCTAAATTTTAACTCATTTAAAATTAATTTGACATGAGTTAAAATTATTACTTATGATATTACGATATATTTAAATTACATTAATAGCAATGTTGTTTTTTTTACTAATTATATTTTGTTAATTTTTTTAATACTAATTATGATTTTTAATATTTTTTAAAAAAAATAATAATAACTACGATATATATATAGATTTAAAGCCTTTTATTAAAAATATTTATATAGATTTGATATGATGCACATATATTTAATATAATATTTTTAACTATTATCCATTAAGATGGAGTACGAAGAATAAAAATACGATTTATTATGATGAAATAGAAAGTTAAATTCTATTGCAAAATAAAATGTATAAAGTTGAAATATGGTTTAAAACAGAAATTAAAAGATTAAAAAAATGTGTAGGTTACAACTTAAAATTCAAATATCATCAATAAAAAAATATTTATGGGGACCATTATCTATTTTTGGTTATAAAGAATGAAGAAGAAAATATTTGATGGTTCTACTTTTTAAAAAACATAGAGATAAAAATTGAAGGAAAATAAGAAATTGAAGAAGATATCAATTGGTTTAAAAGAAAAAGAACGATCTCAATATACAGCAGGTGTGAGCGTATATAATAGGCAAACAACCAAAGAATGCTAAAATGTAAAATAAAATAAAATTCTTCATGTAAATTTATTTAGCTTTAGGTCAATGGAAAGGTTCTAAACTTAAAATCTATTGCAGATGAGATTACTTAAAAACAATAGTTTAAAAAAAAAAAACTTCATAACACAAGTTATGTTATTCTTTTCCTTTTAAGGTTTGTTTTCTAAATTAAAGGTAACTGGATATATTCCGTGCTATAGCATGGACAAATTGTATTTATAGAAAATATCCGAAAATTATAAAATCAGGATATTAGAAAATTGTAAATCTTCCAAAACTTTACGAAAATTATAATATCAATTTTATAATATGGAATTTTTGTTAGCACCTAAAAACAAAATTAAATCGGTTTAAATTATTCATTAAAATTGTTCAAACAAAATCGCAACCTACATCAAATCTCTTATTTTTAGAAAATTAATCAAAAAGAAAATTTAATTCAATTAGTGTGTTTAAAATTAAATTAACAAAATCTTCACAAAATCTATTTTAAACTACTTTTCAAAATATATTAAAATAGTGATTTTGTTTAACATCTCTAAATTGTTTATTTGGTTCAGCCGTCGTTTACGCCCTTCCTGGCGATGCTGTCTCCCACTTTGACGGAATTGTATCTCAATAATATCCCAAGTTTGGTGGAGCTTCCTTCCTCATTTCAGAATCTCAATCAACTGAAGAAGTTGACCATCATAAACTGCAGAAATCTGGAGACTGTGCCCTCCGGAATCAACTTGCAATCTCTCAGTACTTTAGATTTCAGTGAATGCTCACGGTTGAGGAGCTTTCCTGAAATCTCATCCAACATCAAATTTCTGACTCTAAAAAAAACAGGGATTGAAGAGGTTCCTTGGAGGATCGAGAAATTCTCTAATCTCGAAGAGCTATATATGAATGGATACAGCAAGCTAAAATGTGTATCCCTAAACATTTCTAAACTCAAACATCTTAAGGAAGTTGACTTTTCAAATTGTGGGGCGTTGACTAGAGTTGATTTGAGTGGCTATCCAAGTGGGGTGGAGATGGAAGCAGACAATATTGACACAGTTTCCGAGGAGGCCTCCTCTTCGCTTCCTGAAGTCAATTTCTGGGGCTGCTTCAACTTGGATCCAGAAACTGTCCTCCTTCCCCACCAATCATGGATTTTCAAGAGCATCGTAATGTCAGGGGAAGAAGTGCCATCATATTTCACTCACCGTACTACTGGAATCTCCTCTCTCACCATTCCTCTAGTTCACGTCCCTCTCTCCCAACCATTCTTCAGATTTAGGGTTGGCGCAGTGGTAACTATTCTTAAGTTTTCAGTACGTATCAAGGTAAACTGTGAGTTCAAAGGCAGATTTGGGAACAGCAGCTTTGATATTGGCTTTGATGTTGGTTCTATATTTTACATTTTGGAGGGTAGGCGTAATGTGTTAACTATAGTGGACTGTCGTATCCCTCTAAACGAAGATAATGCTCCTCTAGCTCTACGGAACTACGATCACGTTGATATGCACATTCATATGACTCCATATAACAGGAATGACAATACCGTGGAATTAAAAGGATGGGGAATACAAGTGTTAGAGGAATGTTCATTACCGGAGACCGACTTCCACATGTTTGTGAATCAGATGAAGACAATTTGGTAAATAAGATTGAGCACAGTGAAGAGTGTGTTGAGACAGTTGTGAAGAGAAAGAGAAAAATTGGAAGCGACTGCAGGTAAGCATTAAGCATGACTTGAACATGATACTATTTTCTACAATTTACTACAATAGATCACTAGATTTATTTCTTTTGTAGATTAAGTGAAGGACCACTCAAGAAACCTCTGCGTTGCCCTGCCTCCGATCGCGGTCATTCGTGTAAAGGACGTGTGGAAGACAGAGAGACGAAGGAAGCGGATTAAGATCATTAAGTATCGGTCATTAACTGAAACAGAGTCAATTCTAGGTATCTAGTGTTACTTGTTTTGTCAAGATTAAACCCAAACTATTTTGTATAATAAGATCGCATGCAATGTTATATTTTCCTGATAGCGTGAAGGATCAATCAAGACACAGTGACTTGCTCTGTAGCCAACCCTCCAAGGAACACATGATGATGACCCTGTTGTTATTATCTCAATCAATATTTGTTTGTGTGTATGTAATTATGTCAATCTATTAACTTCCTCTTGTTTCAATATGATAAAATCTACGTGTTCAGTTTCATTGTCTGTATTATATACCAATCTGTTTTTATCGAATCTTGTATTGAAATGAACTTTAGGAAAAAAGAAAAACAGATAGACAATCCCTTCAGTAAAATTGCAGAAAGCTCATAATCATAGAAAATAATACAGTCCCAATCATAGAAAACTTATAATCAGTTGGTCTCAATCATATAATCCGCTTACTCCTCTTTGGTTTCTCAACAGCAGATTCCACATCACTGACACATCCCCAAATCAATTTCAACAACTCAGAAATTTTCTCGTTGGGACGTTTAGCTCCTCATTTTATCCATTAATTTCTTCCTCAAACTTCTCATCTTCTCTACGAATTCATAGCTATAAACATCGGAAGTTGTATATTCCTGGAGGAATTCGTAAGTTTCCTTCTCATCATCAAAAGGATTCTTCATTTTTATAGCTCTAAAATCGATCATACCTTGTAGCAGAAATATCTCATCTTCGTCATCCCACTCCAACAGTCCAACTGAGAACTCGCCATTTTGGCATCCTTCTTTGATCGCTTGGCATTTACGTCTTTGTTCGTTAATTTCTCTTTGATCTTCCGCTTCTTCCCAGTTAGTTGAGGTTCACCGGAACCACCACAAACCTCCTTCTTCTTGGACTGGTTAGTATTCACTTCACCCATTATCAAAGAACGTTTCAAGATCTCTGAGAAAGAGAAGAGAAGGAGAGAGGAGAAGGAGGGAAAATAGATGGAGTTTTCAATGTCTCGTCAGTTTCTTCTTTTAGAGAAAAATTATGGACACTGTTTAAACACATTTCTTAACTTAAAAGAAAATTCTTAATCAATTTTTTGGGAATACACAAAAGAAAGAAATAAAATCTCTATCAACGCGTTTTCCTTAAAAAAAACAATTGGGTAACTCGATAAATACAATTTTGTATTTTACATATCCAATAAATACATTAACCGAAGCAAAATATGTTAACTTAGTCCATTCAATTCAAACGTTGCACTAAAAGGTATGGTACAACTGTAACAAAACCTCCATTTCTAAAAATAAATATATTATTATCATTTACTCCCTCCGTTCTACAATATTTAATTTTCTAAAAAAATTTCTTGTTCCACAAAAATTGATTTTATCTAACCAAAAATTTTATTTATTTTATCTAACCAAAAATTTCTTGTTCCAAAATATTATTTATTTTATCTCACCAAAAATTTTCTACGCACATTGAATTAATTAGTGTTAATATTTTGTAAATTTCAAGAAGTAATCAATGAAATTATTTGAATTGATGAATTGTTATTGGTTTATAATTAAATAATAGTCTTTTTGGTTAGATAAAATAATATATTTATATCTAGTATTTATTGTTTTTTAATATGTGTGAAAATCTTATAAAATCAAATATTGTGGAACGGAGAGATTAATATTTAGGTAAGTCATATCAAAAAAAATATCAGTCAAATATTTTATGTGAATGGTTTAAGGGAATAGTAAGAGATGTAAACTCACAAATCACTTAACGATTTGTTTATTTTTTACTGGAAAGTTGTATATTTCATAAATATTCTTATGATTTCTTTACTTTAAAAAAAAATTGGAAATTAAATGTGTATATTTCATTAAATATTCTTACGATTTGTTTACTTTTTTATTGGAAATGTATATATTTCATTAAGTATTCTTACGATTTGTTTGTTTCTTTATTGAAAATATGTATATTTCGTTAAATATTCTTTGTATTTTTTTTTTTATGTTTTTCTCTGTGATATTTAATTTTGGAAAGAAAATAAATTAAGGATTCATACATGAATGTTATATAATGGGTCAAAATTAATTCAAACCCTAAATTTCTTCCAATATGCTTCTTGTGCAATTCAGAATATTCTTTGAAAATTTTAAAACCTATTAATACAACTGTCACGAGTGATAAATTTGGCAAATTATTCTACTTATTCATGATCCAAGCTATTAACTAAGGAAATTGGTGAAATCAGATCTAGTGCTCGTTTTGGGTTTCTTAATTTAGTGAAATAAGGTTGTTTCATTATTTACTAACAAATTACTAGTTTAATTTTGTGAAAATCAGATAAATGAACGAAAATGCATTACTTTCACTATTTACAACACTTTGTTTAAAAATTATAGGTGCGCACAAAATTTTATAATAAATTTGAAAACTATTGAAATAGATATATGTTCTCGTAAACATATCCAAAAATTTACAAATGTTGATGTAAATTTTCAAAAAAAAAACAAAAGGTTGCAAGTTGCATGTTCACTATCGTTACCACACTACCTATAAAAACCGATTGATTTTCGTGGTTGATTTCGTCATGTCGATAAATTTGGCGGTTGAGTTCATCATATCAATGATTTATTTGTTGATATTTGTGGCCTGTCCAGTATCTCTATATTTTATTGTGGAGTCCACAATGTTATAATCCCACATCAAAAAAGTAGAAGAGATCTAAAGTCATCTGTAAAAGACATGAGTCAATTTTTTATTTTAACAACATAACGACTAGTTGATTAGTGCATTTTGTTCTTTTACAAAGAAGACATACTGAGAATGACAAGAATCAAAGTATACATACTGCAAACTGAAATTAACTTTATAAACTTAAAACAGTCACAACCCATTCACGGTTATGGGTGAAACTCGTAATGAACAAAGGTGGTCAATTCGTGAAAGTTTCTGTTATTCGAATAAGCACACGTCCATCATCGAGCATTGATCTTGATAGGTCCATGTTGAAATTGTAGCAAATGGTCCTTCGTGACTGGTTATTATCCATGTACACGTTCACGAAATAGACCCGGAGTCCTGACAGGAACGTCAAGACCGTTCACAATGTGAAAGAGATGTGCGTTGTCAAAAAAAAACCCACAACTCATCTGTAAGCCACCTCAACTCTGAGGTGGCCAAAATGTCTTCCACTTAGTGTCGTGCTTAGATTTGTGGAGGCCTAGGACGATTGAATATAAATTTGTCATAATAATGTTTTAAAAAAAAATCATAATGTTGTTTTGAAACAAAATAATGGTAATGAAAACAGTTGATAAGAAAAACTTTAAGCGTAATTTTAGTTTTAAATCATCGTACAATAAGTATATTGGATGTGTTTTGCAAAAAATTCATGGATTCGTGTTTCTAAAAGTACAACTTCTCGCTTTTTAATCACATATCAAAAATCACAAAAATGAGCAGATAGCGCAATCATCTAGGACTAGATAGTGAAGCAAAATATTGCCACATATATATATATATTAAGTTTAGTATAGTTAGTATAGTCTAATTCCTCCCTCATTTTCCCTCGACACAAACTGATATCCTCTTCGAGAGCATTACCACTTCCCCGTAATTTATCAATCTCCTCTTCAACTTGGTTTAGAAATGCAACTCTATGTCGTCTGCGCCTGTGAGCTGTAATAGTTTCAGCAACCGTAGCTTTTGAATTTATACCCAAGTCAATAAATCCCCAACCCCCTATCACATCATATATTCGACCAAGAGAATTCCAGTCATCATACCAAAAGGAGGCCTGAACAACACCTCAAATCTTTACCTTATGAAACGCCTTAGCTTGCATTTGATATTTCAATAACTTCTTCCACATCCAAGAATCTACATTAGAAGACTCCTTTACTGACCAGAATGAACCTGTTTTAATAAGTAGCCTCTGAATCCAATTAAACCATAATGAGTTTTTTGCTAAAAGAATTCTCCAGATCAGCTTAAAGCAGCTCACTTTGTTAGCTTCAATGATCGTTCTGATACCCAACCCTCCTTCCTGTTTTGGTTTACAAACTTCTCTCCATGTAACTTTTTGCTTTCTTCGGGTTAAGAGAGGGACCAGACCAGAGAAAAGCTGAACATGTCCTCTCAATCTCTTTAATGCACGCACTTGGTAGTCGAAAAGCAGAGATCCAAAAGTTGGTAAGGCTAGCACATCGCTGAAGTTAACAATTGAAGTCTCCCTGCAAAAGATAGAAATAGGTTTTTCCAAGAGTTGATACGACTACATAGCCGTTTGACCAAGTTGAAAGTGTTATAAGTTGTCCCATTTCAATATTTACATAATCACTAATCACTACGGCGAAAGCATTAAATAGGAAAAGAAAAAAAAGGAAAAAAGTCAAAATATTTCAAGTATGAAGAAAGTGTTATAAAACATCTTGTGAACTCATTAACCGGCTTCATTAGGCCCATTAGGGTTTTGTCTTTTCCTTGTATCCCGAAACTCATATATATATATTCCCTTATCTCATTAATAAGATGGATCAGTTTACAACACGTTATCAGCACGAGTTGCTTCCTAAAACCCTAAAAAAAACACAAAACGCGGTTACTGTTCATCCGGCGTTATTGTTCATCTGGTGTACTGTTCATCCGGCGTTACTGTTCATCGTCACTGTTCATCCGCGTTACTGTTCATCCGGCGTTACTGTTCAAAACCGAGGTCTTTAGCTCCCGGTTCTAGTCCGTACAACCCCTTAAGGTGAAAGATGTCGAACATTCAAAAGGTTGAATTCTCAGGAGATAACTATCTCTAGTGGGCCCTTGACACTAAAATTTTCCTCAACTCCAAAGGCCTAGGTGAATGCATCATCGATGGTAACACCGCATCTCTGAAAGATCGGTTCCAGGCGATATTTCATATCCGCCATCACCTGGCCGAGAGCCTCAAAAATCAATATCTCACGATTGAGAATCCACTCGATCTTTGGGTGACACTGAAAAAGAGGTATGACCATCAGAAAATGGTCCTATTGCCCCAAGCCAAGTTCGAGTGGAAGAACCTACGGTTCCAAGATTTCAAATCCGTTGACGCCTACAACTCCGAGTTATTTCGGATCGTTTCAATCATGAAACTATGTGGCGATGAAGTGTCTGACAATGAGCTGCTGGAAAAGATATTGTCAACATTTCATACTCAGAATATTGTGCTTCAGCAACAATACCGCGCGATGAAATACGCGACATATGAGGATTTGATCTCTTGCTTACTCCTAGCAGAGAAAAATAATGAGTTGTTGATGAGGATATTTGCTTTATATTGACAATCTTGATTGATTTCGACATTTAGATATTTGCTTTATATTGACAATATTTATTTGGGTTTTGTTTGATTTTGATTTGTGTTCTTCAGAACTTTTTTTTTTTTTTTATGCACACATTATTTTATGCAATGGTTTATTTAATTACTTATTTAAATCGTACCTCTTGTCTATTAAAGTTATGAACGAGCTCAAACACATCATTGTGGTGGACAGTGGATCCAGCCATACCATACTAAAAGACAAGAGATACTTCATAAATCTCATAATAAAAACCGCAAACATTAGCACAATAGCGGGTACCTCGAGCCTAATAGAAGGCCACGGCCAAGCCCATGTGTTGTTATCAAACGGCACACATCTAGAAATACTGGATGCACTATACTCACCCAGTTCAAAGAGAAATCTATTGAGCTTCAAAGATATAAGACTAAATGGTTTCCACATCGAAACCCAGGGTGAAGGGAACAAAGAATCCCTACTGATTACTAAGATCTCACACGGCCATAAACAAGTCCTTGAGACTATACCCGCACTATCTACTGGCCTTTACTATGTTAAGGTCAGTATGATTGAGGCTAATGTTGCTATTAAAGCACGATTCAAAGATCACACTATTTGGCACGACCGGCTTGGTCATCCCGGTACGAATATGATGCGTAAATTGATTCAAAGTTCTAAAGGGCACACCCTTAAAGAAAACCGATTTTTCCCTCAGCACCTCACGTGCACAGCTTGTTCACAAGGGAAGTTGATCACTCGGCCTTCACCAGTCAAAGTGTCTAAAGAGACCTTGAATTTTCTGGAACGAATCCAAGGAGACATATGTGGTCCGATCCACCCACCTTGTGGGACATTTCGGTATTTCATGGTTCTAATTGATGCATCGACCCGCTGGTCGCATGTTTGTCCATTGTCTTCTCGAAACCAAGCATTTGCTAGGTTATTGGCCCAAATCATCAGATTGCGAGCCCATTTTCCAGATTTCCCACTTAAGACTATACGTCTTGATAATGCTGGTGAATTCACTTCCCAAGCGTTTAATGAGTATTGTATGGCCATGGGGGTAAGGGTTGAACATCCCGTGGCACATGTCCATACACGTAATGGATTGGCTGAATCATTCATTAAACGAATTCAATGGATTGCTCGACCATTACTCATGAGGTCGCAGCCTCCGGTCTCAGCTTGGGGACATGCAGTCTTACATGCTGCTGAACTAATACGCATTCGGCCATCTAGTGAGCATATATATTCACCATCCCAATTGCTAACGGGTCATGAGCCGACATCTCCCATATTAAGACATTTGGGTGTTCGCCTATGTACCCATTGCACCACCACAGAGAACTAAAATGGGACCTCGAGGAGGATGGGAATATATGTTGGTTTTGATTCTCTCACCATTATCAAATATCTTGAGCCGACCACAGGAGACCTATTTAAGGCCAGATATGCGGATTGCCAATTTGATGAATCGGTATATCCTGTCTTAGGTGGAGAGACACACAAGCCGGTAAAGGAAATTTCATGGAATCAAACATCCTTACAATGGCAAGATCCTCGGACTCTAGAATGTGATTCAGAGGTCCAAAAGATTATACACTTACAAAAGCTAGCTAATCAATTGCCGTATTCCTTTGCTGACCCGAACAGAGTAACCAAATCGTACATACCAGCTTGTAATGCACCAGTACGAATAGATGTCCAAAAAGGACAGACTCAAGTTGCTACAGAGTCTGCATCACGTAATAAACGTGGCAGACCATTAGGTTCCAAAGATAAGAATCCCGGAAACCAAAGAGAGGTGCAACGGTTGAAACCGGGATTCCTGAAATAATGCAGACATAGCCGCGGCTGAGATTCACTCTAGTGAACCGATACAAAAGGTTTGGGACGCCAAATCTCAAGGTTCGAAGGGATCAATAATAATGAAATCTCTATCAATTATAGCATGTCTGGAACTCAATGGAACAGAAAAGATGTCGACATAGATGCAATCTTTGCATACAAGGTAGCACTTGAGGTTGCGCACACGCAAGAGGATCTAGAACCCACGTCTATAATTGAGTGCACTCGTAGATCGACTGGCTAAAATGGAAAGAAGCCATAAACGTGGAGTTAAACAGTCTAAAGAAAAGGAATGTGTTTGGTCCGATCATAAGGACACCATTCGATACTAAACCAGTGGGCCACAAATGGGTCTTTGTGCGTAAAAGAAACGAACTCGGTGAAGTCGTTAGATACAAGGCACGGCTTGCAGCACAAGGATTCTCACAGAGACCCGAATCGATTATGAAGAGACTTATTCTCCTGTGGTGGATGCAACTACTTTTCGATTCCTCATAAGTCTGGCCATAAAAGAAAATTTAGATTTGCGGTTAATGGATGTTGTAACCGCCTATCTCTATGGACCACTGGACAATGAAATCTATATGAGATTACCAGATGACATCGAGCTTAAAGATAAGCATGCATCTCGAGATCAGCACTGCATTAGGCTGAACAAATCCTTATATGGACTGAAACAAAGCGGACGTATGTGGTATAACCGGTTAAGTGAATATCTCATCAGAGAAGGCTACAAAAACGATCCGATCAGTCCATGCATCTTTATCAAAAAATACGAAAACAAAGGATTTGTGATCATAGCAGTATACGTGGATGATTTAAACATCCTCGGAACATCTGGTGAAATCGCCCAAACAGTAGAATGCTTAAAAGCAGAATTTGAAATGAAAGACCTGGGCAAAACTAAATTCTGTTTGGGGCTACAACTTGAGTACATCAAAGATGGAATCCTTGTGCATCAATCAGCATACATTGAAAAGGTACTCAAGAGATTCAATATGGACCAGACCCACCCATTGACCAACCCAATGGTTGTGAGGAGTCTCGGATTCGACAATGATCCATTCGGTCCAAAGAAGGACGATGAAGAAGTTCTCGGTCCTGAAATGCCATACCTCAGTGCCATAAGAGCATTAATGTACTTGGCTAGTCACACTAGACCAGACATCTGTTTTGCCGTGAGTCTCCTAGCTCGCTTTAGCTCATGTCCAACTAAAAGGCACTAGAACGGTATTAAACACATCCTAAGGTACCTACAAGGGACTAAGGACTTAGGATTGTTTTACACTAACCAACACAAGGATGGGCTAGTTGGTTTTGCTGATGCAGGATATCTATCGGATCCGCACTGTGCCAGGTCTCAGACTGGTTATGTTTTCACGCATGGAGGAACAGCTATCTCATGGAGATCTATGAAGCAGACAATCGCTGCCACCTCATCTAACCATGCGGAAATCTTGGCCATTCACGAAGCTAGTAGAGAGTGTGTCTGGTTGCGGTCCATGACTCAGCACATCCGATCAAATTGTGGTATGAACGAAGATAAGGAGCCAACGGTTATGTTTGAAGACAACGCGGCTTGCATTGCTCAACTCAAGGACGGTTATATCAAAGGGGATCGGACGAAGCATATTCTGCCCAAATTCTTCTTCACTCATGAATTACAGAAGGATGGTCAGGTCAAAGTTCAGCAGGTCCGATCAAGTGAGAATTCAGCCGACCTATTCACCAAATCATTGCCGACTTCAACACTCCGGAAACTCATTTATCAGATTGGGATGCGTAGATTTAAGGATCTACAGTGATGCTCAAATCAGGGGGAGTAATGCGTGTTGTACTCTTTTTCCTTCACCATGGTTTTTCCCACTGGGTTTTCCTGGTAAGGTTTTAATGAGGCAACATTCCCCAGCGCATTATAGAGATCCCGGTTGAGTATCAGGCACGGTTATTTCGTCCAAGGGGGAGTGTTATAAAACATCTTGTGGACTCATTAACCGGCCCCATTAGGTCCATTAGGGTTTTGTCTTTTCCTTGTATCCCGAGACTCATATATATATATTCCCTTATCTCATTAATAAGATGGATCAGTTTACAACAGAAAGTATAATATTGTTAATTATTTCAACGACGACACGGAGAGATCAATAATGGAAATCATTAATTTACATCCGAGTTTTTACCCATTTCACTCCGAACTGAAGCACTCATTTGAGCTATTGATGTGTATAGAGGTAGTTTTTACGACATACTGCTCTGATTTGATAAAGATGATGTCTACACCGACGGAATGACCAGTTTTTTCCACGCATTTAGAAGATTTCGAGAGTATGAGTTTTATTATTTGTTTTTTTATTTTTCTGATTCCTCGTAATTTAAATTTCAATACAGACAATTTAGCACGTAATAATCGAATGCTTCCACGTAAAAACAATTTTAGACACTTTCTCTCCTATTTATATTTCCAAATCTTTAAACTACAAAAAAACAGCACGTATTCCGACGGATATATCTGTGGGTAATCCGTCGGAAACAAGGATTTCCGACATATTTCCCACGCACGCGAAGTCGTCGGTTTGAAGTCGTCGAAAATCAAATTCCGTCGAAAACCCGTAGCAAAAACCTACGGATTTCTGATGAAACTTTTTCGACGGACTACCGATGAAAAATACCGTCGGATATTGTATAACCGACGGTTTGATATTCCGACGGCCAACCGATGGATTGATATTCTGACGGCCAACCGACGTATTGATATTCCGACGGATAACCGACGGGTTCGTATTCTGACGGTCAACCGACGAAATTCCGACCGTGTCACTAAATTAAAAAAACAAATATTATTTAACTTTTTTGTAATTCAAAAATTTAATTATAAATTAAAATTAAATTAAAAATGGATAAATAAAAAAGTAGAAATTTAATTATACATTAAATAAAAGTTTTACATTGAATACGTTATTATAAAAATGAAAAACACCATTACATAATTAGTGTTAAAAACATTATAAAACACTAAAATTTTATACCAAGTGGCTCCATTCAGACGTTTTGGGTGAAGCATATGTAAACATTCTCGTCCCTGTAGAAACAGAAGGTCATCAATGGTGATTCTGGTGCGGGCTGCAGAATTCTCGGAACCTGGAATATTAGAAAGAGTGGAGGAACTACTACTCTGGCTCGTGGGAGTGATCGGAGCTCCCTGAGTCATACGAAAATACTCATAACTCTTAAAACGAGAAAATGATTAGTAAGAAATAACATAATTGGAATCCTACATAAAAAAATAGTATTCATAAATTATTATATCGAAATCCTACAAAATTCTAAAAATTCATAAATCACAAAACCACAAAACCACAAAATCCAATTTGCAAATCCTAAATAACAAAATCTTATTCCTAAATAACTTAAATAAGATCCTAAATTCGTAATCCAAATATTTACCCTAAATCACAAAATCAAAATATTCAACTCAAAATCACAAATTCCAAAATCCTAAATCTAAATCACAAATTCTAAATCCTAAATCATAAATCATGGTAAATGCCATAATCCGAAATCGAAATATAAAATCCAAAACCAAAAAATCCAATTTGAAAATCAGAAATAACAAAATCTTATTCATAAATTACGAAATTGATATCCTAAATTCATAATACTAATTTCTAACCTAAATCAGAAAATCAAAATTTTAAAACATAAATTACTAATTATTAATCACAAATTAATAAATTTATAATACTAATTTCTAACAAAAATCACAAAATCAAAATCATAAAACCTAAATCACTAATTATTAATCACAAATTCTAAATCATAAAATATTATTCATAAATTACTAAATTGATATCCTAAATTAATAATACTAATTTCTAACCTAAATCACAAAAATCAAAATCTTAAAAACTAAATTAAAAATTTCAAACCCCTAAATCTAAAACACAAATTCTTAATTCTATAGCATAAATCACAATATGAAAATTCTAATTCCAAAATAACAAAACCACAAAATCCAAAATCCACTAAATCACATTACCCAAAAATCCTAAATTCCAAAATCAAAAAATCTTACATCTCGTTAATGAAGAGGAGGTCGCCGGGGAGAACGTTCACCGGAGGAGACACGCCGGAGGAAGAACGCCGGAGGAAGAACGGCGGAGGAAGAATATGAGGAGATGCGCTGGTGGAAGAGAAGCACGCCGGAGGAGCTGCGCCAGAGGAAGAAAGGATCGCCGGAGGAAGAAGGTTCGTAGGAGAATCGAGAAAACGGGGGAGAGAAGAGAAACTCGGCGCCGGAGGAAGAATCGGAGGAGAGAAGAAATGGGGAAGAAAAGAAGTTCATCGGGTATAAAAGTTTGGCGATCGGTTTTCCGTAGGACGCTAATTTTTTATTTCCGCTCACCAAATTTTCTGGCGCCACAATTAATTCGCGTCGGAATTCCATCGGTATTTTTATATCCGTCGGTATTACCGATGGAAAACCGACGGCTTTATAGGATTTTTTTTGCATGTCTTTCTATTGGCTATTACATGTCCGTCGGATATCCATCGGTATTACCGATGGAAAACCGACGGCATGTACTTTTAAATAAATATAAAACTTCAAACATATTAATTATTTGCCACAAAAAAATTGAAGGTGCATCTGTTTTATATATAAATAACCATACAAGCGAAACATTTAACACAATATATACATTTTATCCTGAAAAATTGAGTATACATTTTATACATCCGGATTGATTTCGATGACATTTCACATTCCAACAAAGCGATCATGAGAAAAAAAAATGGATGAGTTACAAAACGTATATTCATTACATGTGAGGGTGAATTATGACGTCGATGACTAGCATATGTTCTTACATTTTTTAATCTTTTTTGAGTATTACCTAAATATAGGTAAAAACGTTATCCTCATTCGATAATATTTACATTGACGGCAAATTACATACTATCCTATTACTCTTCATAACTAACAAACAAAACTTATAAGAAACACATATCAATTATTACAATATACTTTGACGTTTTCAATTTGTTAAGGATTCAAACGAATTGGTCGAATTATCTGTTTTTTGTATAGTTATAAATATATAAAACCCCAAATTCGGATTTTTGTAAGAAGTACGTCAGCAAAACCGATGGCAAACCGACGGCCTAAACATATACCGCCGGTTTTCCATCGGTATCTCCGACGAAAAACCGACGGCTTTATATTGTCCGTTGGTTTTTCGTCGGAAAGTTTTAAATATAACCGTTGAAAAATTAGCCGTTTAAATCAATCCGAAAGTATAAAATCTATACACAATTTTACTGGATAAAATGTATATATTGTGTTAAATGTTTCGCTTTAAACGGCTATATTTTAAACTTTCTGACAAAAAACCGACGGACATTACAAAGCCGTCGGTTTCCTGTCGGTGATACCGAAGGAAAATCGACAGTTTATAGTGTCCGTCAGAACGTTTAAAAAATAGGCTATGCAACAATGCGTAACTGCAGGTATTCTAGGTCCGATCGCACAACCGCAACAAGTTGATCTTGTTGTTGATTTTACTGAGGAAAGTCATAACGAGATTTTTAATGATTCTGAGGAGGAACTTGGAGAATTTGATTCACAATCAAATTCATCACCATCAGAGTATTCAGATAGTACATCAGATGATAATTAGTTCAAATGTATTTTATTTCACTCTTGTAATATTTTTATTTTCATTTGGTTTTAATTATATTTTTAGTTGATATATGTTATATTTTTTCCTAATATATTTTTAGAATTTTAAGTTGCAATTTTTAATTTAATTTCTATTTTCATTTTATATCAAATATTATATCTGACGGAATACCTACGAAAAGCGTGTCCGTCGAAAATCCGTCGTAATGTTCATCGGAAATGTGTCGAACAACCGTCGGTAAGCTATCATAATAATGTCCATTTTTCCGACGGTATAAAACGGTCAGAATAGCATCGGTTTATGATTAGCCGTCGGAAAATTCTGATGGCATTCCGACAACTAAAATGAGGAAGCTTTTTTTTCGAAAATCCGTTGGAAATATCCGACGGAACTTTGTCCGTCAGAAAAACCGTCGGAAATCGTTATGTTTTCCCGTAGTGTTATAGTTATTTATCAGGATTAAATTGAAAAATAGCCTCGTTTTTTCCAATTTAATTGGCAAAGTCGTACGTTCACTATTCAGAATTTGCCCCCAAAAAAAACCCACTGGGTACTGTAGCTAATTTTGCCATCCAAAAAGTCGTTTATTTATAATTTCATGCCGTTGGCGATATATTATCGTGTAAACCCTATTTATACTCAGTTGACAAAAAAGAAAAAAAAAAGCATATAAATCATCGTAGTCGTAATCCAATAGTTATATTGTTGTTGATCGATTTACATTGATCGTACAAGTCATATAATAATCCAATAGTCATGTAATTCATGAACATTTTCACTCTTAGCCACCTGATTCGTTTTTTTTTTTTTTTTTTTTTTTTTTTGGTTATAACACCTTGCTTTGTAATATCTAATATCAATATGTATGGTCCGATGTCTACAATAATAATATCAAAGATGGTTTGATGTTTTAAGGAACTTATGTGCATAAAGATTTTAGATGTGGGTGCAGAGTTTGAGCACTACGAACCTGAAAAAGTGAGATGTTGGACTAGACGATGAAGTTCAGAGCTAATGTTTCTAGTCCACTGGGATTATATTTTAACTTTTACTTTTGTTATCAGTCTGTTACAAAAGCTTTGCAGATTCAGAGCCAAGGCTAAGCAAATCATGTTATTCAAGTATTGATTCAATCAGTCAATATGTCTCCTACTCTAAAATTTTAATTTCACAAATTTAGCTACAAAATCAGACTATCTTTGTCGTTGTTGGTAGTATTATTAGCTCATTTTAAACACACAAAAAAAGTCCTTACTGGATATAACATATTACAAAGACCAAAAGAACACAAAGATGGAGAAAAGAACCAATGAAAAATCCAAAAATGCTTATCCTGAAAAACAAAAATCAGATACAATATTAATGTAAAGATAAGAATTGACAATTAACGTGTGAAGACTTGGGAAACCGCATCGGTCAAAAAGTATATGACTAAAAATAGTAAATATATGAATATATCATAAAGCAATTAGCAACGTAAGAATTAGTAGTGCCCAAGTCAACAAATAGTAAACTTCTGTATATATCATACAACTGCTTAGTTTTATTAACGACGACGGTAATGCTTCACTTTTCTTCTGATTTTCTTCTCAGTATCGCCAAGTCTTCACTGATTGAAAAACTCATTTGAATTTCCTGCAAATGACCACATGTGAAGACATCTCCAAAACTGACATTCTTATGATAATTAAACCAGACATAGTAATCTTCACTTGCCATTATTTCCCAAATGCAGATTATTCACCCTTGCACTTGCATCTTCTAGGACCTCTTCATTTGCACATTCCAACTTTGAGATAACCTTTTCATCATGCTTCATGCATAACACTTTCAAATTCTTAAAAGTATAACGATCTTGAGTCAATCACTGCAATTACCTCTGGGTCCCAAGTCTCCTTCAGCATTTCTTTAGAGAATCCACCGAAAAAAAACACTCCAAAAACCTCGTCTCATACTCAGCACCTAGGTGTACATTCTGATCCTCTGGAAAAACTTATAACTTATACCTGAGTAAAACCATCAAAATCCACAAGTTTATCCTCAAATCCGGAAAAAAAAACTTTCCTTTTGTCATCAGATGAGACTAACCACGCTTGAACCCTTCTGATACTTAATCTTGTTTCAATCTAATAGTAAAACAAACTTTCTTTCAGCTCTTACTCGACAAAGTTACTAACCGAACAACCAAGACATCTTCTAAAATATAACACTCCACCTGAGACCAAACCATATTCTGAGGATGCATCACTCATTATATAATATCAGTGGCTCCACCTGAAACAAATAACTATTTAGAAGTTCCATGTCTCTTGCAACCTTGATTGGATTTCATAATCCTTCATTGTCACTGCTTCAGCAAGCATAAATCCTCTTGCAACAAGCTGACTGATTGGCTTTCATGCTGAATAGGGTATCAGTCACAACATGCCATTTTCATCTAGTAGCCACTTCTAATTTTTTTCTTACACACAAGAATATTTTCTTAGATTTAAGCTTCCAATTTGGCTTAGTGTCACCAAATTTATCCGGTTATAGCCTAAGACTATATGACTCCACTCCCTCATTCTTCTGAATTTTTTTATAAGAACTTGTGCTTCTTAAAGCACCTCACATACTCCACCATTTCCAAGTTTACAGAAATTTGGCAATTCCTGAAACTCAATACTGAAATAAGAGTATACCTAAGATGTTCCACTCATACATGAGTCATGAGTCTTCGTGTCTTACTTTCCTTATAACCATTATGTCTAATTTTCCATGACTTTTGGATGTTAGTCAAATTAGACAAAAAACCATTTAAATACTTGGTTTGAAAAATACACCAACTCCATCAATTGTCACAGCCTTTAAGCATAATGTCTGAAACCCTTCTTTACTCTCACTGAGAGCTCCACTTTGTGCTTGTCTCAGTCACTTACAATACCTCCAATGCTTCATACCGTTGCTTTTGCACTGAATTTTCTGTTACAGCACACAACTGATTGTTGCACACACATATTTCTTGTTCTACAAAAACTATTTCATTGAATAATCAGTTACAGTTTCCATGTGACTTTGATGATTATTCAAGCTTTTTGTTAAGTGATTTTGATTCACACATACAGAATGCTTCACTACATATTCGACTCACACTGAACTTTTTTAGTAGCCACCATTTGTACATTCTAAAATTAAAGTTTATATTTATTATCCGATATCTCCAATCACAAAGAATAAACATTATCAGATTGCCCAAATCACATATGCGTTCTAAGAAAACACATGGGTTTTGCATAACCACATAGAACAAAACAACAAAAATCGAATTTCAGTACACATACAAGTCCAAAAATCCATTATTTGTTTACGGTTTAAATTAAGTTATAAGCTTGTCTTTCTCCACTTAATTAATTTCTTTTTGCATGTTGCATGTAAAATAATATTGAGTTTATTACAAGGAATACAACTTTCTAAAACTTTTCTTTTATAAATACCACTGTTTAAAACATCAGAAACTGCCACTTTTAACTGTAGACAAATACTGTCGCATACACGTAAAAATTACTCTTGTGTCCCCATATAATATGCCCTTCAGTCATGTGCTGCGCACGCTCGCCTTCCTCTTTTCTTTTTTCGTTTATCCCTATGATTAGCGACGTTCGAATAGCTTATTCAAATGTATCATCACAAGCTACTTTTGCCATCCAAAAAGTCGATTATTTATAATTCCATGCCATTGGCGGTATATTATATTTTTAATTTCTGCTTCGTCTTATAGTGTAAACCCTATTTATACTCAGTTGACAAAAAAGAAAAAAAAAACATATAAATCATCGAAGTCGTAATCCAATAGTTATAGTGTTGTTGATCGATTTACATTGATCATACAAGCCATATAATAATCCAATAGTCATATGATTCATGAACATTTTCACTCTTAGCCACCCTGATTCGTTTTTTGTTTCCTTTTTTTTTTTTGGTTATAACACCTTGCTTTGTAATATCTAATATCAATATGTATATATGGTCCGATGTCTACAATAATAATATCAAATATATTCTCTAAATCTAAATCACATGGATTTTGCATAACCACAAAAAAAGAATAATTAAAGATCAAATTCCAGTATACATATAAATCTGAATATCGTTTCTTGATTTGTTTACGGTTTAAATTAGGTTATATAAGCTTATCTTTGTCCTGAGTGACAAAAAAAAAAAAAAAAGCTTATCTTTGTCCGCTCAATTATTGTTTTTGCCATTTTGTTTTTTTTTTCCTTATTTTGCATGTTGCAATTGCATGTAACTCAATATATCTTGACAGGTTGTAAGATTTCATTCTACTTTGAATAATAACCCATCACATGAACATTATTTCATTCAATTATTGTCATTTTGTAATTTAAAACACAAATAAAAACCCCTAACCCCATCTCTACATTCGTCACACAACACATCACAACCTTGATAAAAAGTTTTTTAGGGTTTTTTCTTCTAACTATAAAAGAAATTTTCTTTATAACTTTACTTCTTCATCAATGGCTTATTCTAAGATTGACTAATCCGTACTTGTTCAGCTATAAACAGATCAAACCTTTTCAGCCTCAATAACCGAGAAGAAAGGAGAAAAATAAACGAAAGCTGAAACTTGATATTATTAGGAAATGACTGAAAGCAATTTTCATTAAATGTTTGAATCAAAAATATATATATTAATAATAGATGACAAATATACTCCATACGTTTCCCAAGAATGTCGTTTAAAAAGTTTATTTTTGTCTAACAAAGAGTGTCGTTTTGTATTTCTAATACATATATTTAAACCAAATCTCATTTTTATTTTATTTTATTAATTAGAAAGAGAAACTGACTTAATATATTAATAAAAGTATAACAGCAAATTTGAGAGCATAACCTAGTAATTTGTGTCAATATTATTGTTGAATCACCACATTGTGTTCAAATTTGCATAATGTATGTTGTTTCACAGAAAATATATATACATATATCTATTTGAGAATATGTCTCGATATTAAATATTCATAATCTTTTGTGCCTTATGTTTTTTTTCAAGTTTTATTAATGATAGTAATATAACATCTAATATAGAGATGTTCAGTTGGGAAAACAAATGTCGGAAGATAATAAAATTATTTCCCCAAAATTGTTTTCATTAGATAATATAAAATGAAAAAAAAAACATAACAATATTAAAACAATATTCATAAGCAAGACTACTAATTTTTTAATAAACAAATTTAAAATTTGATCTCTCAACATTTTATCAACCTCAATAACACAATATTCTAAGTTTATGGTAGAAAGGTTTAATTAATTCAACATTGTTATTTTGGAAGATAATATATCAGTTCAAAACTCTTTCATCTAAGTTACCCGACAACTTGGAGACACAAGAAACAATTTGATATGTAGATGGTTCCTAGAAGGAAACTGATGCTTTTGCAGGGATGGGCTGGTTTGCAGAGCAAGACGGTGGTGGCGGGATAGTCATGAGCTCAAAGAGTACACACAAGAGCCTATCCCCACTACACTCGAAATTGAAATCTTTCACATGGGCCATGCAGTGTATGCTATTGCAACGGAGAACATCCGTAAGTTTCCTCAAAGACAACACTGAACTATTGAAAATGATAGCAGCACTAGAAAATTGGCATGCATTTGCCTTACAAGAGTTGAAGGAAACTTAGGAGCATTTCCAGTTTTTTTTTATATTTTTCTTATTTCTCATTCTTTAAACGGTAAAGCAAACAACATAATTCGTAGTGCTCGGTTATATGTTCAGACCGTTAGTTATGTAAACTATATTTCCAAACCTCTTTAATTTATAAATTGTCGAAAAAAAAATCTCTCTTTTCCCAAATTTAACAACCGTTGATTATTGACAAACCTCTCTCTTGGGTTAGAAGTCTTATTTTTATTTATATTTATAACCACTCATATAATGACAATTGCATGTAGTTAATTACATGCAACGATCCAAATATCGTGACAGTTTGGAAGATCAATTAATTCATCATAATATTTGAAATTATCCCTCACATGAACATTTCATTGGAATTTTGTCATTTAGTTGCCACTCGTCGATTTGTAATTAAAAAACACATAAACCAATCTTAATCTTCACCTATAAAAACCCTATCACTATCTCCATATTCTTCACACAACACATCACAAGCTTGATAAAGAGAGAGTTTAAAGGGTTTTCTTGTACCATTTATAAGAAATACTCTTATTGAAACTTTACTTCTTCATCAATGGCTTATTCTAAGATTGCTCTTCTCCTCCTCTTCAATGTCATCTTCTTCACTTTAGTCAGCTCGACTTCAGTCCCTTGTCCACCACCACCGTCCAAGAGCCACCACAAGAAGCCCTCACCATCGTCTCCTTACCACAAAGCCACATGTAATGTCGCTCTTAAACTCAAGGTATGTGCTAATGTGTTGGATTTGGTTAAGGTTTCTCTACCACCAACGTCAAACTGTTGCGCTCTCATCAAAGGTCTAGTTGATCTTGAAGCCGCGGTCTGTCTTTGCACCGCCTTAAAGGCTAATCTTCTTGGTATCAACCTTAATGTTCCCCTTTCTTTGAACCTTGTCCTAAACCGTTGCGGTAAGAAGGTTCCATATGGTTTCAAATGTGCCTAGATATTACACATTTTAAACTGAGATTCTATATTCCACATTTCATTCTTGTTTTTTTTTTAATTCCTCGTCTGATGATATCTTTATCTATTGTTGTAATTTGTTAATTATATGTTTCATTCATGAAATAAAGTGTGTTTTTTTAAAAAAGAATAAAAGAAGAATCATATTCTCTTCTTAACTTCTTTTCTGAGACAATGGATCCTACCGTTTAAAGAGATTATTTATATTTTATATGCATGATAACATCATACAATGGAACTTAAATTTGGCACAAGTTACATGAATATAATCCCAAACCTAGGAATCTTTGTCTAATCAAATACTTTTTTTTGGCACGGACTTAATAATGGTATAGTCTGTCGCACGGACTTAATCATGGTATAGTCAAGTTAAAATTTCCTAAATCTAATAGCATGATACTAATCATTAAATGAGACTCAACCAGCACACATTCAAATCCCACGTGAAGTATTATTATTATCTTCAACCAAAAATGGTTATATATGTCCTCCCATTTCGATACTTACATAAAAATCATTAAAAGACCAAAGCATTAAAAACGAAAAGCCAAAGTATAAAGAAGGTAGCAGCATATTAATTGCAAATAAGTAAAAACATTTCCAAGGAGTCAAACCAAGTAGAAAGTCAATACCCGAACCAGCTACGCTTTTCAATTAAACCGAAAACTGGTTAGACCGATAATCCGGTTAAGAAAACAAAAAGGTCAACTTACCAACCTGGTGCGCTCTTAACTTCCTCTAATTATCATTTTGACCCTCCCCCTAAAACAGCAAAAAACGTAAAACTTGCTTTCCCATTTTACCCTTACCATAAACCGAAAATAACCTAAAAGGTTTATCCATTTTTGATGTTACGTTATTTACCAAAACAACCTCAAAGCCATAACTGAATTACCTATGAACCTCCCTCTTTTGTCATTTACCATTTTGCCCCTGCATCGGGACTGTTCTTAAATCGAAAAAGCAAGGAGGTTTAGGGGTAATTCGGTCAACTAGCTGTTTGGAAGGTGCAATCGCCGGCGTAACGGTGCTGCTCAGGGCGGAAGTAATCTGATTAACGGTGGCGCAGAGATGGTTATTGATAGTGGTGACGGTGGAGAGATTTGGTTTCGCTGTTGGGACGTTGCTCGCCAAGACCTGAATCGCGACGGTGAGAAGACACGACGGAGGAGAATGGGAATTGACAGAAATACCCTCCGGAGGATTCACGGGTACGATGGAGAATCCGAGGGGTAAAATCGGAATATTAGAAGAATCTTCTCCGTTCATAGCCAGCTGGATTGAATCAACGTCGACGGTGGAGTAGACGATTAAGCTACCGGAGTTATCGATACAGCTCTCTTGAAGCATCAGCTCTACATTATGCCATGAATTGCTCGCTACCTGCAAAAGTTCGAATTTGTTAAGAAACATTTCAAAAGTTTGAATCTTTGAATTAGGGTTGGTGATGTTGATCACGGATAAGATCAAAGACTTGATGATGAGAAAATGGAAGCCAAGTGGTTGAGACAGCACAAAGAACAACTCCTGTAGGCTGACCAGGTTCACACATTTTCCTTGTTGTGATTCTTACAGTGTCCTTAGTTGTCTCAGACAAAGCGGTCCAAGATTGTCCATAGGCAGTGCTTATATTCACACAGAATGTTCTCACCATCCTCTGTGATAACCTCATTATGTTTCTCCTCGCTTCTGCGGATGATATCACTGCAAAGAGAAAACAGAGATTTAGAGATTTTACGGTAAAGGGTTTTATGAATTTAGGGATATGATTTAGACTACTAGCCTCCAAGATCAGTTATGTTTCTAGCCATTAGACTAGCGATCCTCTCGCACTGTCTCTGCAACACGTCGAGCCAATGGTTAGCTCCAAAGGCCATTCCTTTTTTCACATACTCAGCGAAGGTCTCGTGCACGTGCTTCTCGTCTACTTCCACATGCTCTACCCACTTGACTTGTGAGTATCCATTAGGCATGTCTTGAATGATGCAGCCTAGAAACACTGAACTCACACACATTTTAGCAAAAGCAAATTCATTATTACAAATATCAAATCCATGCTCTTTGATACAACAGACAAAATGTTTCTAACATGTCTTCATATCGTATGAGAAAACTGTTATAAGAACATTATATGATGAATTCTTATTATCGAATGCCAGAAATTGACCAATGACACTTGGAAGGCCACATATCTCTACTTGTTAGGCTAAAGACAAACCAAATCTTTTCAATCGCCACAAAGCATTAAGAGAAAAAAGAACAATGTTTTTTTTGTTAATGAATTTTTGCCTTTTTTTTTTTTTTTTTGAAAAAGTTTGTCAATCTTGTTTGTTCAGTATAACTTTTTTTTTGGTTCAATTGTTCAGTATGATTAAATGCGCAAATTTAGGCGATATATTTGTATCACAACTTTTCTTTCATGTTCATCTTATGTGGTAAAAGGCATAAGGCATTTAATCTCATGTGATTGTACAGTCTCGCTATTAACATTATTAGGCAGGCTTGCGCTGGATACATGACATGAGTAATTGTCCATTTCATAAAGGAATAAACAAATTTGCCAACTCCATCGGAGCAAATAATACAAATATTTCGTAGAAAGCATTAAGCAAACGGTCCCTCAACCATCCACTATGAATCAATGAGATTACAAGTGTTCTCTTCAAGGAGATTGTGCTCACATCTCTATCTATCTCTCTGTTATAAACATAACCCGAGATATATGAAGAATAAAGGAAGAACATGAGAAGAGAAGAAAATCCAAGAAGAACTCTCTCACCAAGTTCTCTCTTTCTATCTCTTTCTCTCTTTGGAGCCTGTAACATCCGTGTCCCTCAGTCGTCCTCTCGAGTTGTATTTATTTATGTTGTTGTTGCGATGAACCCTCGGGATATTGTATTTTCGACGTTGACTAATAAAATGAGGGATGTTTATGGAGTAATTGTGAGTTATAATACATGATGTGGTATTTCATGTATTGGGTTGTCGAGTACATGATGCGGGATTTCATGTATCGACGGGGCGACATATGATGTGGTATTTCATGTGTTGCGGGATTGGGCGAAGTATTCGTTCCGTCTTGGTTCGGGTATTTTTGGGTTTACGTCAATAGACCCTACTATGTGGTCGGGGTCGGTAGAATTATGTGATATTTAATTCTATCGACGGGGTCATTAGGATTATGTGGTATATAATCCTAATGACGGGTCATTAGAGTTATGTGATATTTAGCTCTAATGATGTGGGTTAGGATTATGGGCGATTTAATCCTAACCGGGTGGTTTACCGATAAGGATTATGGGTGATTTAATCCTAATAGACGGTAAACCAGGGGTGAGATACCAGTGATATTGGTTCTCACGGGGACTTAGTATATTAGGATCCTGGGTGATTGGATTCTAATGTACTAGGTCGTTTGACGACTTAACTCGTTCGAATCCGGGGTTGATTGGATTTCGACGGGTTAGCCGTTGGGTGACCACATAGGATCTTGCGATGTTAGACCCGGGGTGTTATTGAACCTAGTATGGAACGGTACCGAGCTTGAATGGAGGTCCTAGGGGCGGGAAATGACGTGAAACGATCAAAGGAGTGATCGTTGTGGAGGAATCCCGAGCGGTTCGGTTTGAGCGGAATTAAGCGGTAATTCCGGGGTTTGGACGGGAGTGGAAGGAAATATTTTGGGACGGGAAGAATGTCTCAAATATTTCGGGATATTGGATGGAATTACTAGACCGCGGGAAATAATTAATCGGGTTTGAATGAGGCGGTTTAGGAAATTCGGTTTGGTTTAATTGAATTAAACCAAACATATACATACATGTGTATACATATACCTTCTCCTCTCTTCTACAAGCTTCATGAAGCTTCTTCCCCTTTTCTTTTGGGGCAAAAGAAATCGAGAGAGATAGGGAGAAAATGAGAAAAAGAAAGAAAGGAAGAAGGAGAGGAAGAGAAGAGAAGAAAGAGGGGGGAGAAAACAGAGTTTGGAGCTAAGTTTGAGAGGTCCGATCGACCAAGCTAGGGAGTTCGGTTTGAGCTGAGTTTTGGTGGGTGAGTTCTTCCATCTCTTGTGTAATTGTCTACCAAATTTCGTGGGCTTTTGTTGAGTTGTTTAGGAGTTATGAATTTTCTCCTTAGACTACTCTGTTTTCGAGCTGTAGTGACGGGGTGAGATTGAGTGAAGGGTTGAGCACTCAATTCTTGTTTTTTTGGACTTAAATTTGGTAGATAGGTTTTTGAGAGGTTGATCTTGAATGTCACCGAAGGAATTTCGAAAATTCGATCTAGGGTAAGAGTTATGACCGGTTAAATAAGGCTCTGTTTTTGGAGGAAGGAATCCAAGTTAGGGGTTTGGGTAATCCGAGTTCAAGGGGTGTAATTGGGTTTTTGGAGCTGTGTTCATTCAAGTAAAATGTTTGTTGGTCTCTTGCTAGACAAGAGGTGATATTTTGATGAGTAGGAGCTCAAAGGTTCAAGGGAAGCAAGCTTAAAGCTTGGAATCGTCAAGTTCGAATCGTCAACGAGGTGAGTGCGTAACCGTCGGCTTAGCTGTGTGATTTTTGAATTTTCATGATTGATATGTGTTTGGGAACTAGTCCATTGGGTGTGATTATGGCTTAGCCATAATGGTGATGATTGTGTGTGATTGAGCTCTTTCAGGGTATGTATTGACTCGTTCTATAAGCATGTGTTGATTGCGTTAATTCATTGATCATGTGTGTGTATAGCCGTGGGGACGGGATGACCGCCTCACTAAGCATTATCAATGCTTACGCGCCTCTTTTGGTGCAGGTAAGGAGAAGTCTTAAATACCGGAGCTCGTGGAACCAAGGCCGAGGTAGAAGATGGATGATCTAGGCACAACGGGTTTCCTCTTTGCATCTTGTGTGTTGTTTATAGATTCGTGTTCTTAGGATGCTAATGTTTTGAACTCTATATGATGCATAACGGTATGCTAAAATAGTTTTGAATGCTTAAGTATTGTTTACAAGTATTGTGGCTTGCTGTGGTTGTTGTTTGTGGTTTCGGGTTGCAGGGCAAGTATTGAGGATCGACTGATCCAGGAAGGATCGATCGATCTTGGGTAGTCGATTTTGGGCAGAGAGCCTCTGGTCGATTTTTGGGGGTAGGGATCGATCGATCCCGGCCGAGATCGATCGATCCTGTAAGTGCATTTCGAGGCTGAGGCCTCTGGCTGTTTTTAAGGGGTCAAGATCGATCGTTCCTAGGTAAGAACGATCGATCCTTAAAGGTTGTTTTTGATCAAGTGAGCTCTCTGGAGCATTTCGGGGTATCAAGATCGAACGATCCACAAAGGATCGATCGATCCGTAGTTCAAGATCGATCGTTCTTAAGGGAGATCGATCGATCCGTAGGGGTCATGTTTGGTCCGAAAGTTTTGAAGGAGTTGTGATCGATCGATCCCATGTTGGGAACGATCGATCCTTTGTAATCAGATCGATCGATCCAGAGGTGGGATCGACCGATCCGCGCAAAAAAAAAAAAAGTCTTTCTTTTCGGGGTGGGTCTTTTCAATTTGGTATCAGAGCGAGACGGTTCTAGGAAGTATGGGGAGTTCTGCTTGTGATTGTTGTTTGTTGTTGTTAATTGTTTATTGCGGGTTGGGTTAAAAATCATCCTCTTCGGCCAAGGGAAATGATTCCACGGTAAGTCTTCTGGGGTATTGTGTGGTTAAGTTATTGGTATTGAATCTTTTGTTGTTTTTGTAGTATGGTGAGATTTAGAAGAGTGCGAGAAGTGGTGGCAAGGAGCGAGGTAGCTGAGCGTGTGGTGAATGGAGCCCCCAATGGTGATGATCAAGAGAGCGTTGACCACGTTGCCGATGGTGAAGACGTCAGAGTTGCTGGGGGTGCAGCTCCTGCTGTGGACGTCGAACCACAAGTCGAGGTTCAGCAACAAGCTGGTCAACCTCAAATGGGGGCAATGATGGGTATGTTGGCTCAGATTTTGGAGAGGTTACCAGGACCGGTACCAGCTCCAGCCCCTGAGATGCCACTAAGAGGTGAAGAGCCACCAAGAGTTATGGCCCATGAAGCAGTTGCAGGGCAAATGATCCCATCTTACCTGTCCGTGATGGATCATATGCAGAGGCTTGGCACAAAGTTCTTTCTTGGGGGTGCCAAACCTGTTGAAGCGGATGAGTGGAGGGCAAGAGTGGAGAGAAACTTCCACTCTATAAGGTGCCCCGAAGAGTATAAGGTAGATATTGCGGTGCATTACTTGGAAGGAGATGCGCATATGTGGTGGAGAAACGTGTTGGCTAGAAGAGCCAATGGTGTGAATACTTGGGGGGAATTCTGTGAGGAGTTCAACCTCAAATACTTCCCGCAAGAAGCCATGGATCGATTAGAGACGGAGTTCCTAGAATTATCGCAAGGGACGAAGTCGGTGAGAGAATATGAAGTGGAGTTCAACCGACTTCGAAGGTTTGCGGGAAGGGGTCTTGAGGATGAACAGGCCCAAGTAAGGAGGTTTCTCCGGGGAATGCGTTTGGAGCTAAGGAATAGGTGCATTGTAAGATCTTATGCATCGGTGGTCGAGTTAGTGGAGAGAGCAGCCATGATTGAGGAGGGTATGATAGAGGAGGCTAAAGCATTTAAGCCTCAAGCTCAAGGGAAGAAGTCGTTTACTTCTGATTCAGGGAGAGGTGGCAAATTCATGGGAGGACATAAGAGGAAATGGGAGGGCTCCTCTCAGAGTGCTTCTAGCACTCAATCTGGATGCTTCAAGTGTGGAGACAAGGGTCATAGGATTGCTAACTGCCCTAATAAAGATAGCAGGACTTGCTTCCATTGTAAGGAGGTGGGACATATCAGGATTTCATGCCCCAAGCTCCAACAAGGTAGCGGAAGTTCAGGAGTTCCACCAGCTAAGAAGACGAGGGTGACTCCTCGAGCCTACTCCCTGAGCGTTGAGTCGGGAGAAGGGAGCGATACCAGGCCGATCACTGGTTAGCATTCTTCCCGTATTCAATTATTTCGATGTGATTATGAGTTTGGTCTTTGTGTGTGGGTTGTGGTTGCTATTGTTGTGTGGTCTCAATGCATAGACTATGTGTAGAGACCTTGAACGTGGGAGGGGTTACATCTCACGTGTTGTTTGATTCCAGAGCATCTCATTGCTTCGTTACTCCAGAATTAGTGAGAGAGGGGAGGCTCCGAGAAAAGCCTAGTGATTGTTTGAGGAGGGTGAAAGTGGCTGGGGGCCAGACTTTCGAGACTCATAGTCTAGTGAAAAATGTCGAGGTTTATATTGCTGGAGAAGTGAAGCCAGCTGATTTGATTGTGTGGCCGATGGAGTTATATGATGTGATTTTGGGGATGGATTGGCTTGGGAAGTATAAGGCTCACCTAGATTGTCATTGAGGTAAAGTGGTGTTCGAGAGTGATCTTGGGAAAGTAGTGTATCAAGGTGTAAGACCTACGCCGGGAAGTTTGGTGATTTCGGCTATTCAAGCCGAGAAAATGATAGAGAAGGGATGTGAAGCATATCTCGCGACTATCTCGATACCCGAGGAAGTTGGAGATTTGATGCTTCAAAATATTCCCGTGGTGAGAGAGTTTGAAGACGTGTTCCAACCTTTAAAGGGATTACCACCACCGAGATCGGATCCTTTTACGATTGAGTTGGAACCGGGGATGGCTCCTGTTTCTAAAGCTCCCTACCGTATGGCACCAGCGGAGATGGCGGAGCTTAAGAAGCAGTTAGAGGAGCTAGAGGATAAGGGTTTCATAAGACCGAGTAGCTCACCATGGGGAGCACCCGTCTTGTTTGTGAAGAAGAAAGACGGAAGCTTCCGGTTATGCATCGATTACCGAAGTTTGAATCGGGTGACAATAAAGAACAAGTACCCTCTTCCGAGAATTGATGAGTTGTTGGATCAGTTGAGAGGTGCTACTTGGTTCTCGAAGATTGATTTGGCTTCTGGGTATCATCAGATTCCTATTAAGGAGTCGGACATTCAGAAGACGGCCTTCAGGACGAGATATGGGCATTATGAGTTTGTGGTGATGCCTTTTGGATTAACGAATGCGCCAGCCGCATTCATGAGGTTGATGAATGATATGCTCAAATTAATACCCTAAAAGTACTAAAGCAGTTGCTGCAGTATATCAGGGGTCGAACACAAGAACTCAAGAAAACTCACGCAGTAGATGAAAGATGCAGATTAAGCTAAGCAAATCAAAGTTAAACAGTAAAATAGGTGATCGAAATATGATTGTTTTAATTCAATTCAGGGAAAGATTAGGATCAGGGTAACTCTCAGGAAATCAATGATAGATAACAATTAATCAATTTAGGTTCAATTCAATTAAGCGCCGTTCTTGAACTCAAACACGAAAGTATAGTTAACCAACTGTCGTTGCGAAAACTAACTAAGTCTAAAGTCTAAGATTCCAAATCTCTTTGCAAATCCTACACAGTAAACCAGCAATCAATTCAAGTTTGATATGTTCACAATTCGATTAAACCAAATCTCTTTGCAGATAATCCAATTGCTCACCCTAGGTTTTATCAGATTACTCAATTGCACTGTCGTGCCTAATCGATTAATCTAGGTTCTATGTTCTAAGTGATCAGGTTAGAAATAGCTTTGAGAACAACCTATGGTGAAGAACTATTCAGATTTTGAACCCTAACAAATCAATCATCATAAATCAGAGAAATCCATATGAGAAAACCCTAAACCTAAAGAGAGACTACTCAGACATGATTGATGAGAAACAAAGCATAACTGAATAAATCATGAGATTAAATATAACAAAAGAATAAAAACAAGGGTTCGGGATCTTCTCTATGATGAACAAAGTCTTGGATCCGTCTCCCTGACAAAAGCTCTCAAATCTCAATGGTGGCTTTAGAATCAAAGTGAAATGTAAAGTCTGCCCTAATGACTAAAAACTTGCTTAAATAGGTCTAAAAACACGAGCTGGGCCTCTTTGTAAATAAGGGAAAGTATTGGGCTTCTTATGGTGAAAGTATTGGGCCTCTTACGTCGGTATCGATCGATACTAAATTGGTATCGGTCGATACCAGGACACTTCTTCTGCTCGCCAGACTGGACTGTCTTCACGACAACTGGCATAACTTTTGATCGCACCGTTGGATTTCCTTCAAACCACTTGCAAACGAAAGCTAAATCAAAGATATATCTTGTGTCAAATTTTCAGCTCGATCTAACGGTGGAAAGTCCTCCAACGAATTGCCAAAAAGCTCCAAATGTCTCCAAAATCTCCAATTTCGTCCCAAACGTGCTAAAACCTGAAAAGACTCTAAAATGATAGAAAAAGCACTAGAAAGACTCGATAAAACGACTTATATCATGGCTAAAAACGGGTAAAATCCATGATATATCAATGAACGATGTGTTTTGAGAGTATTTGGACGAGTTTGTGATCATCTTTATAGATGACATCCTGGTGTATTCGAAGAACTCTGATGAGCATGGTGACCATCTTAGAAGAGCATTGGAGAAGCTAAGGGAGCAGAAGTTGTTTGCCAAGCTAAGTAAGTGTAGCTTTTGGCAAAGAGAGATCAGATTTTTGGGTCATGTAATTTCAGAGAGTGGAGTTTCCGTTGACCCCGAGAAGATTAAGGCCATCAGGGAGTGGCTGAGACCTGAGAATGCTACGGAGATAAGAAGTTTTCTCGGTCTAGCTGGGTATTACAGGAGGTTCGTCAAAGGTTTTGCGAGCATCACTCAGCCTATGACGAAGTTGACGGGGAAAGATGTTCCCTTTGTTTGGTCTCAGAAGTGTGAAGAGAGCTTCTTGAGACTTAAGGAGATGTTGACTACCGCACCAGTATTGGCTTTACCGGATCCTAAGGATCCATATGTGGTTTATACGGATGCCTCGAGGTTAGGATTGAGTTGTGTTTTGATGCAACATGGGAAGGTTATCGCTTATGCTTCGAGACAGTTGAGGAAGCATGAGGGCAATTACCCTACTCATGATCTAGAGTTGGCTGCGGTAGTGTTTGCTCTGAAGATATGGAGATCATATCTGTATGGTGGTAAGGTGCAGGTGTTCACGGATCATAAGAGTCTCAAGTATGTATTCACTCAGCCTGAGTTGAACTTGAGACAGAGAAGATGGATGGAACTTATGGCGGATTATGATCTTGAGATAGCTTACCACCCGGGGAAAGCTATTCTCGTTGCCGATGCTTTAAGCAGGAAGCGAGTAGCTACAAATATTGAGAAGGATACCGAGGAGTTGGTGGGTATGATTAGTACCTTGCAGCTATGTGTCGTTTCTGATGAGTTAGAGCCGTTGGGGTTAGAAGCGGCTGACCAAGCCGATATTTTGAGTAGAGTACGAGCGGCTCAAGAGAAGGATGAGACTTTGGTTAAGGCTTCTAGAGATGAGAAGTCCGAGTACCAAGTCTCGAATAATGGAACCATTTTGGTTCATGGACGAGTATGTGTGCCTAATGATCAGGAGTTGAGGAGAAATATCCTTCGGGAGGCGCACCAGAGTCGGTTCTCTATTCATCCCAGGGCGACCAAGATGTACCGAGATTTGAAGCGGTATTACCATTGGGTTGGGATAAAGAGAGATGTAGCCAAGTGGGTGGCTAGCTGTGAGACTTGTCAGCTAGTGAAGGTCGAGCATCAGGTTCCCAGTGGATTATTATAGAGTTTACCCATTCCTGAGTGGAAGTGGGATATGGTGACGATGGATTTCGTAGTGGGATTACCGAATTCTCGGGGCAGAGATGCGATTTGAGTTATAGTCGATCGCTTGACTAAGTCTGCTCATTTCCTCGCCGTAAGAAAGACAGATGGAGCTCGGGTTTTGGCAAGAAGATATATCAATGACATTGTGAGGTTACATGGCGTACCTGCGAGCATTGTATCGGATCGTGATAGTAAGTTCACATCGATTTTTTGGCGAGAGTTCCAGAAGGAGATGGGTACTAAGATACACATGAGTACGGCATATCATCCTCAGACGGACGGACAGTCAGAGAGGACCATTCAGACTCTCGAGGACCTTTTGAGGATGTGTGTGCTGGATTGGGGTGGCCATTGGGCTGATTATCTGAGTCTGGTAGAGTTTACGTATAATAACAGTTATCAGGCAAGTATCGGGATGGCACCATATGAGGCTCTATATGGGAGGCCTTGCAGGACGCCATTATGCTGGGCTCAAGTGGGGGAGCGAAGCATGTTTGGCGAGAGTTTGGTGCAGGAGACTACGGAGAAGATCCGACTCTTGAAGTTAAACATGAAAGAGGCTCAGGATCGCCAGAAGAGTTACGCGGATAACCGCAGGAAAGAGTTGGAGTTCGCCATAGGAGATATGGTTTATCTTAAGATGGCGATGCTCAAGGGTTCTAACAGGTCATTTTCTGAGGGTAAGTTGAGTCTGAGATATTTGGGACCGTTCCGAGTGGTGGAACGCGTTGGACCGGTTGCTTACAGGCTGGAGTTGCCAGCGTCTATGCAAGCATTTCATGATGTGTTCCATGTGTCTAAGTTGAAGAAGTGCTTGCATAGGGATGATCAGGTGTTACCCGAGATTCCACCTGAGTTGTCGTCGAGTTTGAGGGTTGAGGCAAAACCCGTGAGGATTCTAGATCGTAGAATCAGGGTTGACGGGAGGAGGAGAGCTCCCGAGGTGAGGATTCTTTGGGATTGTGACGGGGTTGAAGAGGAGACTTGGGAACCCGAGAGACGGATAAGGGCTAAATTCTCCAAATGGTTCAGGGAACAAGCTGAGGCTTGAGATTCGAGGACGAATCTAATTAGTGGGGGAGAATTGTAACATTCGTGTCCCTAAGTCATCCTCTCGAGTTGTATCTATTTATGTTGTTGTTGCGATGAACCCTCGGGATATTGTATTTTCGACGTTGATTAATAAAATGAGGGATGTTTATGGAGTAATTGTAGGTTATAATACATGATGTGGTATTTCATGTATTGGGTTGTCGAGTACATGATGCGGGATTTCATTTATCGACGGGGCGACATATGATGTGGTATTTTATGTGTTGCGGGATTGGGCGAAGTATTCGTTCCGTCTTGGTTCGGAGATTTTTGGGTTTACGTCAATAGACCCTACTATGTGGTCGGGGTCAGTAGAATTATGTGATATTTAATTCTATCGACGGGGTCATTAGGATTATGTGGTATATAATCCTAATGACGATCATTAGAGTTATGTGATATTTAGCTCTAATGATGTGGAGTATGATTATGGGCGATTTAATCCTAACCGGGTGGTTTACCGATAAGGATTATGGGTGATTTAATCCTCATAGACGGTAAACCAGGGGTGAGATACCAGTGATATTGGTTCTCACGGGGACTTAGTATATTAGGATCCTGGGTGATTGGATTCTAATGTACTAGGTCGTTTGACGACTTAACTCGTTCGAATCCGGGGTTGATTAGATTTCGACGGGTTAGCCGTTGGGTGACCACATAGGATCTTGCGATGTTAGACCCGGGGTGTTATTGAACCGAGTATGGAACGGTACCGAGCTTGAATGGAGGTCCTAGGGGCGGGAAATGACGTGAAACGATCAAAGGAGTGATCGTTGTGGAGGAATCCCGAGCGGTTCGGTTTGAGCGGAATTAAGCGGTAATTCTGGGGTTTGGGACGAGAGTGGAAGGAAATATTTTGGGACGGGAAGAATGTCTCAAATATTTCGGGATATTGGATGGAATTACTAGACCGCGGAAATAATTAATCGGGTTTGAATGAGGCGGTTTAGGAAATTCGGTTTGGTTTAATTGAATTAAACCAAACATATACATACATGTGTATACATATACCTTCTCCTCTCTTCTACAAGCTTCATGAAGCTTCTTCCCCTTTTCTTTTGGGGCAAAAGAAATCGAGAGAGATAGGGGGAAAAAGAGAAAAAGAAAGAAAGGAAAAAGGAGAGGAAGAGAAGAGAAGAAAGAGGGGGAGAAAACAGAGTTTGGAGCTGAGTTTGAGAGGTCCGATCGACCAAGCTAGGAAGTTCGGTTTGAGCTGAGTTTTGGTGGGTAAGTTCTTCCATCTCTTATGTAATTGTCTACCAAATTTCGTGGGCTTTTGTTGAGTTGTTTAGGAGTTATGAATTTTCTCCTTAGACTACTCTGTTTTCGAGCTGTAGTGACGGGGTGAGATTGAGTGAAGGGTTGAGCACTCAATTCTTGTTTGTTTGGACTGAAATTTGGTAAATAGGTTTTTGAGAGGTTGATCTTGAATGTCACGAAGGAATTTCGAAAATTCGATCTAGGGTAAGAGTTACGACCGGTTAAATAAGGCTCTGTTTTTGGAGGAAGGAATCCAAGTTAGGGGTTTGGGTAATCCGAGTTCAAGGGGTGTAATTGGGTTTCTGGAGCTGTGTTCATTCAAGTAAAATGTTTGTTGGTCTCTTGCTAGACAAGAGGTGATATTTTGATGAGTAGGAGCTCAAAGGTTCAAGGGAAGCAAGCTTAAAGCTTGGAATCGTCAAGTTCGAATCGTCAACGAGGTGAGTGCGTAACCGTCGGCTTAGCTGTGTGATTTTTGAATTTTCGTGATTGATATGTGTTTGGGAACTAGTCCATTGGGTGTGATTATGGCTTAGCCATAATGGGTGATGATTGTGTGTGATTGAGCTCTTTGACGGTATGTATTGACTCGTTCTTTAAGCATGTGTTGATTGCGTTAATTCATTGATCATGTGTGTGTATAGCCGTGGAGACGGGATGACCGTCTCACTAAGCATTATCAATGTTTACGCGCCTTTTTTGGTGCAGATAAGGAGAAGTCTTAAATAGCGGAGCTCGTGGAACCAAGACCGAGGTAGAAGATGGATGATCTAGGCACAACGGATTTCCTCTTTGCATCTTGTGTGTTGTTTATAGACTCGTGTTCTTAGGATGCTAATGTTTTGAACTCTATATGATGCATAACGGTATGCTAAAATAGTTTTGAATGCTTAAGTATTGTTTATAAGTATTGTGGCTTGCTGTGGTTGTTGTTTGTGGTTTCGGGTTGCAGGGCAAATATTGAGGATCGACCGATCCAGGAAGGATCGATAGATCTTGGGTAGTCGATTTTGGGCAGAGAGCCTCTGGTCGATTTTTGGGGGTAGGGATCGATCGATCCCGGCCGAGATCGATCGATCCTGTTAGTGCATTTCGAGGCTGAGGCCTCTGGCTGTTTTTAAGGGGTCAAGATCGATCGTTCCTGGGTAAGAACGATCGATCCTGAAAGGTTGTTTTTGATCAAGTGAGCTCTCTGGAGCATTTCGGGGTATCAAGATCGAACGATCCACAAATGATCGATCGATCCGTAGTTCAAGATCGATCGTTCTTAAGGGAGATCGATCGATCCGTAGGGGTCATGTTTGGTCCGAAAGTTTTGAAGGAGTTGTGATCGATCGATCCCATGTTGGGAACGATTGATCCTTTGTAATCAGATCGATCAATACAGAGGTGGGATCGACCGATCCGCGCAAAAAAAAAAAAAAAAGTCTTTCTTTTCGGGGTGGGTCTTTTCAGAGCCACAGGAAGGAGCCGACGACTCAACTTCGTCTAGGGTCGTATTTGTCTATATTTGGACTAAAATATAGTTCACTGAGGCCAGAACTTACAATTTCCACCTTGGGCCAAGTCAACTACACATCCATTACCCGATGATAAACTCAAATGTGATTCCAATCGACGACAGCAACTCCGGCCAACTTCGCTGACAACAAACCAAAACATACCTGAAGGCATCTCTTGATTCAAACTTACAAGATTCCTTGTGAGCTGTCCTTAGAATCATTTTGACCCGATTCTACACTTGACTTCCAATCTCCAATAAACACACATAAATCACACTTATACACAACCAAATACTTCACAGATTCAATCACCATAAACCTGTAAACATCAATACATTCCAGCAACTTGTTAACATTGCTTTCACTGTGAATAACCAACCACACACAGCTTGTACAAAGCCATCAACATTTCATTGCATCTTCTTGAGTTGTATACCAGCAACAACACAACCTTGCGTTTTGCTCAACTCGCATTGACCCCTTTTGAATCCTCCATGACTGGATACCTCAGATAAAACCTCTCAGAACATGCCATTAACAAGTTTAAACTGACCTTCAAACTTGTCAACAAATCAGCTAGTTCATAAGATAACCACTTATGAGTCTTCTAAACAAACAGTCTTCTAAACAAAATACAATGCTTATCTGCATGACTTGGGGTGACTATAAATTATAGTAGATTGGTATTACTATTTTCGCCTATAGATGGAATGGGCCAAATTAAAATTATTTTTCCACAAAGATAAAAGTAGAGTGATTAATGGGTCTCGGATATATTAGGCTCTATGTGCAACTGCAAATAAACTTTTCATCCTTTTGCAATGAAAAAACCTATTTCATTTATATATGATTTCCTTAAATCAACTACAAAATATTAATTGTCTAATTAAAAATAATTCTATACGATAAAATTTTTGAAAATAAAATAAAATCTTCTATTTATCAAATTAAGATATGTGAAATAACTGAAAAATTAGATTAGAAAATAGTGAAAAGAATAATTATCAAATTTTAATTTTAGTTTGAATTTTGACTAATAACGATTTCACTAAAAACGTTAAAACCAATATATGTTTTAACCAAATTATGTTAGGTCGAATATGATATTGGTCTTATTATGTAGATGGTGTATAAATATAGCGGAAGGCTGAACAAATAGTGTTTTTTTTTGTTTTTTTTTTGTTTTACGGCTAAACTTATAGTTTATGTATGAAATAGTCGTTTTCTTCATTTCAACAATTAAATTTACAAATTTATTTTGTGTAACCTTTTTTGATAGTATATTTTTAGTCTTAATGTTGAACTTTTATAAATCAATGGTCCAATAATTTTGCTATAAATAGGCACACTGCAACTTATAATTAATATGTTCATAGTAATAATATAAATGACTGATAAAGGCAGTAAGTAGCATCCAAGTTCCAACAACACGTAACTATTGAAGATTGAAGAAAGCAACACGTAACATCCAAGTTCCAACAACACGTCCTGCAGACGAATGGACACATCTGGATGAGTTGTCTGGATGACGATCGGATGCTGTCTTGTGGACGGTATGCGAACGGTTTGCGGACGACCGGATGCTGTCCTGCGGACAGCTTCCTTACGGACGCGATACGGACGATGGTGACTTGGCAAACTATCCTTATTTGAATCCGTTGTTTTTGGCAAGTTGTCTAGTCACCTAAGGCTCATTAAAATGGACCTTATGGGCCAGCGTTTTAGAGTAAAGGGGTTGGGCACTTTTGGTAAAGGGGCTAGGCCCGTGAGCTAGACCTAAGGGGCGCCTATATAAGCTCCCATTTCGCAACCTTAGCCACCATTTCGCCATTTGCAAACAGAGAGAGAGCTCGAGCTTGAGAGAGAAAAGCCGCCGTTGAGAGAGAAACCGAGAGAGAAGCTTGCCGCCGTGAAGGAACTTGTTGCCGTGAGTCTTCTCTCATGTTTGGTAAGTGTTTCCGATTGTGGGGCTGCTTTTTTGAGCTTGTTATGGACTTGTTTTGACGTGTTCTTCATTCTGGTCAGTGGAGAATTCGAGCTTGTTCAGAGTTTGAAGGAAACGTTCCTTGGTGCCGCGCGTGGAACCGTTAAAGGTAACTGTTTGAGTTTGTTTTGTGTTCTGTTTTGGGGCGAGTGTTGTGATCGTTTGTTATCGGGTTCTAACTTGATTCGTTTGGTTTGTCTAGGCTTTTGGCGTTTGTTTGTTGCTGAACTTTGAGTTATCATCAGTAGCAATTAAGGTGAGTGTGTGATCGTGACTAAGTGTTAGTTTCGATTTGATATTTGTGCTTGATTGTCTTGTTTTGAAGGGTATGCGTTTGTTGAGTGTCATGACAAGTTTGTGTTCCGTTTGAGGTTTGTGTTTGCTTTGAATTTGTTTCATTGCATTCACGTTTGTGGAACCATTGCATTACATTAATCATACTTGATATATCTTGCACGTTTGTATTTGTTAAATTGTTTTTATACTTAAGCCTAATGAGACGGGATGACCACCTCACTAAGCAATTTTGTTGCTTACGCATTCAGACTTATGAATGCAGGTAAAGATGATTGAGGAGCCCGCGGGACAAAGATTCATCGTGAAATGATGGATAGTTTTGGAGTCTAATGAGTTTGCGATTAAGTTCTTGTTTGTTTATCAGGAATATTCTACCATACATGGTTGGATTAGTGGACGGCGTAGGTTCCGTGTTGTGGTCTTAGACTATTGATAAGTTGAGTTTTAGACAATTCGTTAGATTTGCTTAGGCTCGTTGAACTTGGTTATTTTGGAGAATAATTTGTGTTATAATTTATTTAATTGATTTAAATAAATTATTTGAGAATTTTGGAGTTTGAATTTGAGTTATTAATTTTGAGAATTAAGTTAGTTAATCGCGAATTTTAACTTGGTTGAATTTGAATTATTTGTTAAGTTTTCTGCTTTGCGTAGTAACCTGACTAGTATTCGAGAAGTAGCACCTAGACAGAAAAATTTTAAAAATCCGTGAAATAGGGGTGTTACAGTTCGGTATCAGAGCATGCTTGATTCTAGGATTTGTAGAGTTTTGGTGTTATTTTGTGAGTACTTGTGTAGTAAAACCATCCTCTCGACGCCAAGTCTCGTAGTAAGTCTCATTGGTTTTGTAATTTCTATCGTAAAAATTTGTGATGGATGGTTTATGAAGCCGTTTGGCGTTGTTGTTGTGTTAAGTTTGTGTGAACTTAGCATTAAATTTAGAAAATTTGCAGATGGCTAGAAGGACTAAAAGTACCCGTGCTGCTGAAAGTGCCCATGAGGGCTCAGAGAATAACTCGGTCCGTGGGGAGACGGCCGGGACTGATACTAATAATGGTGTTGACCATCATGAGGGGCTTGCTAATGCTATTCAGGCAGCAATGCCACCTGTGTTTGCTCAAGTTGCTGAGTTGCTGGCTAGGGTCCCTGTGGCACCACCGGTCGGGAACGCTGGGGCCGCAGATAACGTTGCACCCTTGAATGGGGAACGTGTTGAGATGCGTGTTGAGGGGCTTGCTAATGCTATTCAGGCAGCAATGCCACCTGTGTTTGCTCAAGTTGCTGAGTTGCTGGCTAGGGTCCCTGTGGCACCACCGGTCGGGAACGCTGGGGCCGCAGAGAACGTTGCACCCTTGAATGGGGAACGTGTTGAGATGCGTGTTGAGGCACCAGCAAGGGACGCTGGGGATGAGTTCTGTGAGGGTCGTGTGTCATCTTACCTGAAGGTGCTCGACCATATGTAGAAGTTGGGTACTGATCGTTTTGCGGGAGGTACCAAACCCGCGGAAGCGGATGAGTGGAGGTCTCGAGTGGAGAGAAACTTCGCTACTGTGCGGTGTCCTGAGCCATACATGACTGATATTGGTCTCCATTTCCTTGAAGGAGAGACACATTTGTGGTGGCAGAGAGTAGTGAGACGCCTTGGTAGAGTGGACTCGTGGAGAGTCTTGAGGGGGGAGTTCAATACTAAGTACTTTCCTCAAGAGGCTGTGGACCATTTGGAGAGTCAGTTCTTGGATTTGCATCAGGGTTCTAAGAGTGTTCGTGAGTATGAGGCCGAATTCAATAGCCTCAAGAGGTATGGTGGTAGGGATCTCGAGGACGAGATAGTCCAGATTCGTAGCTTTCTGCGCGGTATGCGGTTGGAGTTGCGTAACCGCTGTTTATTGCATGACTATGGTCTATGGCTGAACTAGTGGAAAAATCAGCTATAATTGAGAATAGTATGATCGCTGAGAAGGGCAAGAGACAAGCCTAGGCTGGTGGGAACCGTAAGACTCATGCTGGTTCTAGAGGTAATAAGTCCGGCAATTTTTTTGCGGGACAGAAAAGAAAGTGGGAAGGCACTCCTTTAGATAAGCTAAGTGGAGATAATGGTTCTTGTTTTCAGAGTGGTGGTTGTTTCAGGTGTATACCATGGCTGGAGAGGGGAGCGGTCCGAGCACATCTCGTCCGATCATTAGTAAGTGTCGAGGAAACTTGCCTTTTGTGGATTTGTGAATTTTTGTGGAAAAATTTGTGGTTGTTGTGAATGCTTAGGTTCTTAGCATAATAATGAATTGTGTAGGGACCTTAAGCATGGGTGGTGTAGAGACCCATGTTTTGTTTGATTCGTGAGCTTCACATTGTTTTGTGAACCTGGAAATGATCGGGAAGGGTGAATTTCAGAGGGATTCTGGAAATCACCGAGGATCAGTAGAGCCGTTGGTGGGCAGCTTATGGAAGCTTTGGGAAGAGTTAGTAATGTATCTACCTTGATTTGTGGTGAGGATTTTAGGACCGACTTGGTGATTTGTCCTGTAGAGACATATGACGTAATTCTTGGGATGGATTGGCTCGGCAAACATAGAGCCCATTTGGATTATCACAGAGGACGTGTCAATATTGAGAGAGGCAAAAAGATGTTGGTCTATCAAGGCATGAGGCTTACTTCGGAGAGCTTGATTGTATCAGCTATTCAGGTGGAGCAGTTGTTAGGGAAAGGCTGTGAGGGCTATTTGGCTACCATCACTACGGTAGAAGAGAGTGTTACGACGGACCCTAAGGATGTTTTGGTGGTACGAGAATTAGAGGATGTTTTTTGGGAGGTGACAGGTTTACCACCATCGAGGTCCGATCCGTTCACTATTGAGCTAGAGCCTGGTACGGCTCTTATTTCGAAAGCGCCATACAAAATGTCACCTGCTGAGATGGCTGAGCTGAAAAAGCAATTAGAGGAACTTATGGAAATGGGATTAATAAGAGCTACTAGTTCACCGTGGAGAGCACCGGTGTTGTTTGTCAAGAAGAAAGACGAATCCTTCTGTTTGTGTATCGATTACAAAGGTCTGAATCGAGTGACGGTTGATATATCTCGGTTTCCTTGGCTTTTAACCATCGTTTTCATAGGATTATCTGTGTTTTCTCCTTGTTTTAGAGTCTTTTAGTCTTTTATAAAGTCTTTACAGGGTTTAGGTTGATTTGGAAGATAATTTGGAATTTTGGGACAAAAACGCGGATTTGGAGATGCATGATCGTGCAGAAGGGTCAGAAGCTTGCCATTTGTTGAACACTTTCCCTATGCCAGATTTAAATGAATTTTGGGCATAATATAGCTTTTTGAGTTATCTTTCATTTGGGACTGCTTTCATATCATTATTATCAGTGGTTCAAAAGTTATGCCCATTTTACTGAAGACAGGTCAATCTTTCCAGTAGCTGAAGCAAATGCAGAGTGAGACGTCAGATCGATTGATCCACTATTGGATCGATCGATCCAATTTTGTGTGACATTTTAAGATCGACCATGACACCCAGGATTGACCAATCCACACCCAGATCGACCTGCAGATCGACCTGTGCAGACCTAGTCCAAAAACGAGAAAATACAAAAGGAAAACTTCCAGATTTGCCCCAGATTATCCTTATCTCTTTAAGATAACAAGTTGAGAACTATTAATAAAGGTTTTTAAGTCATTGTTTAGGCTTTGCTTTTCATCTCTATTCCAACTTTTCATACTTCATCTCTCTAAGAAGATTTCTTATACTCTTTTCTTATTTCAATTCAATTGTTATGGAGTTTTATGTATTTATTGCTTGTTCATCTCTTGTCATGTCTGAGTAATCTCCTTTTTAGGGTTTAAAAAGGATTTTATGAATCACTGAATTAGACATAGATAGAGATTTATCATTGTTAATCTTCTCCTATTGTTGTTTTCATAGCTTAGACTAAATTGATCACTTAGTCTCTGATTAAGGGTTTAACCTATTCTCCAAAAATTTATAGGTTGCTTGATAGAACATTAGAAGAGCCCCGAGCGAAAGCTCTAACTATCAAATTGGATCTGTAGTGCAACACTTGATTCTCGTGGATTCGATTCCTAAGTACTACAACGTGATAGAGTTATTTACATTGCCCCGAGCGAAAGCTCTAACTATCAAATTGGAGTCGTTGTCGGGGATCAATTGCGTTGCCTTCAGATTTGAGACTTTTATTTAGTCTAAGATCTTACTAATTTTGTTTTATTTTCGCTTGCTTGTATGTTTCAGGTGCATGTCTAGAAATAGTCAAGGCTCTGACAATCTCCTGCAACTGAACAATCAAGAGCTTGCGAGAGTATAACGCACTAACAGAAAAACTAAGAAAAATTAGTCAAAACTAGCCAACATGGACGACAACTTTGACAACCAAGCACTAGCTGACGCACAGGCTGCTACAACCAATGAACTCCAAACTATGAGACAACAGATGCAGCAACAACCACAACAGATGCTACAACAGTAACAACAGCAAAACCAACAGCGCATTGGGGATACTGACACACCCCATACCTTCTACCAGAATAGAGCTGCCATTTGCCCACCAGAGATTGCTCGACAGGATTTTGAGATCAAGCCTCAGATGATTGCTTTAGTGCAGCAGCATTTATTCCATGGGTTACCAGCTGAAAACCCGATGGACCACATTGAGAACTTTGAAAAAATCTATAGCACTACTAAATCAAATGGGGTGTCTCCTGATTTTTTCAAATGTAAGCTGTTTCGCTTCTCCTATCAGACAAAGCATCCGTATGGCTTAAAACATTACCTGCAGGGTCGTTGAGAACTTGGGCTGAATGCAAAACTGCATTCATAGATCATTTCTACACCAAATCCAAGACTGCTTTTTTGAGGAACAACATCGCTGGTTTTGGACAACACGCGAGAGTGTCTTTTTTGAGGCTTTGGATATGTACAAGGAATATCGCAGAGAATGCCCCCACCATGGGTATACAGATGAGCAGATTCTAGGCATTTTCTACGATGGAGTCAATTGGGACTACAAAAATACTCTCAACGCTGCTAGCAATAGAGATTTCATGAAAAAGATTATCGCTGCAGCGTATAAGCTGATAGAGAACATGGCTACAAGTTCTAGTACTCGCTGCCCAGAGTATGATCACACTCTAACAAAGTCAGTAGTGTTGAATCTCAGAAGATCGATGAGCTGAATGCAAAGGTAAGTCTGTTGATTAAGGCAAATCAGAGAGGGGTTCAGTTTTGCGACGACGGTACAGAGGCTGTTTTCTGTCAGGAGACTGTTGAGGAAGGAACTGAAGAGCTGCAAGAAGTGAGTTATGTGAATGGACAAGGTTTTGTGCAGAACAGAGGTTTCAATCAAAACTACAGAAATCATCCTAATTTGTCTTATAGAAACACAAATGTGGAAAATCCTCAGGATCAAGTCTACCCACAGCAGACAGTTGCTCCAGGGTAATAGTTTCAGAAAAAAACGTTCGTGCAAAATTCGGGCATTACAAGCACTTCTCGGGGATTTGCAGGACAGACGAGCGTGCAAAACCTGGGTTTTCAGAAAAGTTTTTATCAGGAATTTCAGGGAAAACAGTTCGTGCAAAATCCGGGTCAGAATCAGTTTTAGAGTGGTTTCCAACAGAGTCAGCCATTCAACAACTTTCAGACACCTGCAAGTTCAGCTAATGGTTCTCAAAACGAGCTTAAAACACTTATGCAGTAACTTCTACTCCAGCAGTAGAAGCTGACAGAAACTCAGCAGAAATCCACCAATGAGATCAACACCAAAATAGACGTCATGTATAATGATCTAACAACAAGTATGAAGCTGTTTCTACTCACATGAAACTACTTGATACTCAGGTTGCTCAGACCGCAGAGACAGTTAAGAGACAACAAGGTGTTTTTCCACGAGCTAATGTGCATTATGTTGGAGATGATGAACGCGCTGCTTTTGAGAACGATCCCTAAGTACTGCAACGTACTAGGATTATTTGCATAGACCCGAGTGAAAGCTCTAACTATCAAATTGGCGCCGTTGCCGGGGATCAATTGCGTTGCCTTCAGATTTGAGACTGATATTTAGTCTAAGATCTTACTAATTTCGTTTTATTTTTGCTTTCTTGTGTGTTTCAGGTGCATGCCTAGAAGGAGTGAAGGCTCTGACAACCTCCTGCAACTGACTAACGAAGAGCTTGCAAGAACAGAACGAATCAATAGAAAAGCGAGAAAAGAGCAGTCAAGGCCAGCCAACATGGGCGATAATCTTGACAATCAGACACTAGCTGAAGAGCTCCAGATTATGAGACAGCAAATGCAGCAGTTGCTACAACAGCAACAACTACAGCAGCAGCAGCGTGCCATTGGGGATGTTGACACTCCCCATGTTTTCTACCAGAACAGAGCTGCCATTTGTCCGCCAGAGATTGCTAGGCAGGATTATAAGATCAAGCCTCAGATGATTGGATTGGTGAAGCAGCATCTATCCCATGGGTTACCTGCTGAAAACCCGATGGATCACATTGAGAACTTTGAGGAAATCTGCAGTACTACAAAGTCAAATGGGGTACCTGCTGATTACTTCAAATGCAAGCTGTTTCCGTTTTCTCTATCAGACAAAGCTTCCAGATGGCTTAAGTCACTACCTGCAGGCTCTTTGAGGAGTTGGGCTAAATGCAGAGCAGCTTTTATTGACCAATTCTACACCAAGTCCAAGACTGCTTCTCTAAGGAACAAGATCACTGCTTTTGGGCAACATTCGGGAGAGTCTTTCTGTGAAGTTTGGGAAAGATTTAAGGAATACCACAGTGAGTGTCCCCACCACGGGTATACGGATGAGCAGATCCTGAGCATCTTCTATGATGGAGTCAACTGGGATTACAAGAATGCCCTCAATGCTGCTAGCAATGGAGACTTCATGACTTAAACAATAGCAGGAGCATATCAGCTGATAGAGAACTTGGCTGCAAGTTCCAGTACTCGTTGCCCAGAGTATGATCGCTCCAACAAAGCCAGCAGTGTTGAGTCTCAGAAGATTGATGAGTTGGCTGCGAAAGTGAGTCTGTTGATGAAGGCAAATCAGAGGAGCGTTCAGCTTTGTGAAGGTGGTACAGAGTATTGGGAAAACACTAAGGAGCTGCAAGAAGTGAGTTATGTTAGTGGACAGGGTTTCGTGCAGAATAGGGATTTTAACCAAGACTACAAAAACCATCCAAATCTATCTTACATAAACACAAATGTGGAAAATCCTCAGGATCAAGTCTACCCCAAGCAAACAGTTGCTTCAGGCCAACAGTTTCAGAAAAAAACGTTCGTGCAAAATTCGGGCGTCATAAGTAATTCTCAGGGTTTTCAGGGAAAGCAGTTCGTGCAAAATCCGGGTCAGAATCAGTTTGAGAGTGGTTTTCAGCAGAGTCAGCCATTCAACATCTTTCAGACACCTACAAACTCAGCTAATGGTTCTCAAGATAAGTTCGAAGCTCTTATGCAGCAACTTCTACTCCAGCAACAAAAATCCTCTACTGAGATCAACACAAAAGTGGACAACATTTACAACGATCTCAATAACAAATATGAAGCTGTTGCAACTCACTTGAAGCTGCTTGATACTCAGGTTGCTCAGACCGCTGCGACAGTTAAGGGACAGCAAGGAGCTTTTCCAGGAAAGGGAGAGCAGAACCCGCGGTCTGGAGATGGTTCTGGCAGCTCAAAAGCTCATGTGCATTATATTGGAGATGAAGAAATAGCTGCTTCTGAGAGAAGGTTAGAGATCATGCTGCAACAGGTTCTAGATGGACAATGCAAAAACTCTCAGGAGATATCTGATCTTGCTTGGAAGTTTGAAGGTTTGAGTTGTGAGTTTCAGCGTAAAGTAAAGACCAGAGAGAATGCAGTGAGTCCAGACAGATCAATCTCCTCCCGAACAGATCAATCCAGCTCTCCAATAAAATACCATCAGTAGCCGTCTCCACCGCCACCTGAACCCTCGAGTCTAGCCCCACATGTACCAAGGATTCCATATCCCTGTGCTGTTAAGCCTCCTCCATTCAAGCTTCTACCAAAGCTTGCCGATCCAGGGAAGTTTGTGGTCCCCTGTTCTATTAAGGGGATTGCTTTTGAAGATTCTCTGTGCGATTCTGGATCTACAGTGAATATCATGTCTGTGGATATCGCGCGAAGATTAGGGATTGATGATATTCAGCCTTCTGATATGACCCTTCAATTCGCTGATGCCACAATATCATCATCACAAGGATGCATCAGTGATCTCCAGGTGCGAATTAGCAAATGTTTGATGCCTTGTGACTTTCAGGTTGTTGACATGAGTGAGGGAGCCTACATGCCTCTGATCCTGGGAAGACCGTTCCTCGCCACAGCAGGAGCACTTGTTGACTTGCCACAAAAGCGAGTATGTCTTTCAGCAGTCGATAAAAGTCTTTTTTACAATGTTGTTCCACCGAAGAACAGCAAGCAGAGTGGTTCTTTTGTAGCTATTGGGGAGAATGAGCTGAATGTCACACAACACTCTAAGTCTGGGGGACTGCCTAAGGGATCCCGTGTCACTCTAACACCTCTGAAGCGTGTAGATGACACCATTGAGTATAAGGTGAAGAGCAAGGGTATGTCTAAACCTTTCTTTCAGGTGAAAGCGATCATCACTCCAGAACTCAAGGCTAAGGGACAAGAGGCAATTGATGAGATGATGAGAAAGGTCCTTTGTCTAAGACCACACCCACCCCACCCTGATCCTCCTGAGGATCCACCACACTGTGCCTAAACAGCACTCAAGTCGAGCTAATGACTTTAAACAAGCGCTTGGTGGGAGGCAACCCACAGGTAAAACAACAATAGAGCATCGGCATTTCTAAGATGAACATATCCATAAGGCCCTGGTAAGTCCTTACTCCATTTTTTTTTTTTTTGGTTCATCTTCTCTATGCGTGCTCTCCTTCAGGGTTATTTCCACACCAAGACGGTGTGAATTAAGTCTGGGGGAGGGTACTTCGTATGACTAATGCCATTTCTCTGTTTTGTTTTCTCTGTTTCTTGAGTCGTTTTGTGTTTTTATTGCGTCGATTTTGTGATTGTTGCACTCTTTTTCCCTGAAAAGGTTTTTAATGAGGCATCAATTGAGTCAGTTTGAGTCGTTTTATTGAGTCAAAACCAGTTGAAACTATGAACTTTTCTTGAAACTAATCCCTTTTTACTGACACTTGATGAACCATTGCTATATTAGTTGATTGCAGATTTTACTAGGTAGAACGTTGATATATCATGGATTTTACCCGTTTTTAGCCATGATATAAGTCGATTTATCGAGTCTTTCTAGTGCTTTTTCTATCATTTTAGAGTCTTTTCAGGTTTTAGCACGTTTGGGACGAAATTGGAGATTTTGGAGACATTTGGAGCCTTTTTGGAGCAAACCGAAGAAAGTACCCGTTTTGAAGCTTTAGCATCGATCGACACCATCATGGTATCGATCGATACCGACGTAATCAACGCGCAGAAGAGATTTTCAAGGAAGCCCATAAGAAGCCCAATCATCCCCTTTATTTACATAAGAAGCCCAGCTCGTGATTTTAGGTTTATTTAAGCAAACTTTTAGTCATTAGGTTAAAGGAGGGGGTAGACTTTACTTTAGACTATTATTCTTGAGCCACCATTGAGATTTGAGAACTTTTGTGAGGGAGACGGATCCAAGATTTTGTTCATCATAGAGAAGATCCCGAACCCTTGTTTTTATTCTTTTGTTATATTTAATTTCATGATCTATTCAGTTATGTCTTGTGTTTCATCAATCATGTTTGAGTAGTCTCATTTTAGGTTTAGGGTTTTCTCATATGGATTTCTCTGATTTATGATAATTGATTTGTTAGGGTTCAAAATCTGAATAGTTCTTCACCATAGGTTGTTCTCAAAGCTATTTCTAACCTGATCACTTAGAACATAGAACCTAGATTAATCGATTAGGCACGACAGTGCAATTGAGTAATTTGATAAAACCTAGGGTGAGCAATTGGATTATCTGCAAAGAGATTTGGTTTAATCGAATTGTGAACATATCAAACTTGAATTGATTGCTGGTTTACTGTGTAGGATTTGCAAAGAGATTTGGAATTTTAGACTTTAGACTTAGTTAGTTTTCGCAACGACAGTTGGTTAACTATACTTTCGTGTTTGAGTTCAAGAACGGAGCTTAATTGAATTGAACCTTAATTGATTAATTGTTATCAATCATTGATTTCCTGAGAATTTCCCTGAGCCTAGTTTCCCCTCATATAAATCGACTTAAGTTCAATTTGATCATTTGTTTTCTCGTCATTCACTGTTAGCTTAGCACAATCTGCATCTTTTATCTACTGTGTGAGTTTTCTTGAGTTCTTGTGTTCGACCCCTAACTTTACTGCAGCAACTGCTTTAGTATCATCATAGGGTATTAATTTGAGCATATCAAATTTGGCGCCGTTGCCGGGGACTCTAAAAATTCACCATTAGAAATTTAGTTGTCGATTTTGTCTAAGTTCGTCGTCAGTATCGATCGATACTCCATTTGTATCGATCGACACTGAACGTTGATATGCTCAAATTAATACCCTATAATGATACTAAAGCAGTTGCTGCAGTAAAGTTAGGGGTCGAACACAAGAACTCAAGAAAACTCACGCAATAGATGAAAGATGCAGATTGTGCTAAGCAAACAAATGATTGATGAGAAAACAAATGATCGAATTAAACTTATGTTGATTTGTATAGAAGGAAACTAGGCTCAGGGAAATTCTCAGGAAATCAATGATAGATAATAAATAAATCAATTAAGGTTCAATTCAATTAAGCGCCGTTCTTGAACTCAAACACGAAAGTATAGTTAACCAACTGTCGTTGCGAAAACTAACTAAGTCTAAAGTCTAAAATTCCAAATCTCTTTGCAAATCCTACACAGTAAACCAGCAATCAATTCAAGTTTGATATGTTCACAATTCGATTAAACCAAATCTCTTTGCAGATAATCCAATTGCTCACCCTAGGTTTTATCAAATTACTCAATTGCACTGTCGTGCCTAATCGATTAATCTAGGTTCTATGTTCTAAGTGATCAGGTTAGAAATAGCTTTGAGAACAACCTATGGTGAAGAACTATTCAGATTTTGAACCCTAACAAATCAATTATCATAAATCAGAGAAATCCATATGAGAAATCCCTAAACCTAAAATGAGACTACTCAGACATGATAGATGAAACAAATAACATAACTGAATAAATCATGAAATTAAACAAAGGAATAAAAACAAGGGTTCGGGATCTTCTCTATGATGAACAAAGTCTTGGATCCGTCTCCCTCACAAAAGCTCTCAAATCTCAATGGTGGCTCAAGAATAATCGTGAAAAAGTAAAGTCTCCCCCGTCCCCCTCAACCTAATGACTAAAAGTTTGCTTAAATAGGTCTAAAATACGAGCTGGGCTTCTTATGTAAATAAAGGGGATGATTGGGCTTCTTATGGGCTTCCTTGAAAATCTCTTCTGCGCGTTGATTACGTCGGTATCGATCGATACCATGATGGTGTCGATCGATGCTAAAGCTTCAAAACGGGTACTTTCTTCGGTTTGCTCCAAAAAGGCTCCAAATGTCTCCAAAATCTCCAATTTCGTCCCAAACGTGCTAAAACCTGAAAAGACTCTAAAATGATAGAAAAAGCACTAGAAAGACTCGATAAAACGACTTATATCATGGCTAAAAACAGGTAAAATTCATGATATATCAACTCCCTCAGACTTAGCCTTTTGCTTGCCCTCAAGCAAAACAGAAAACTAAGTTAGAGAAAGAGGTTTGAAAAACCTTAGAGACCTGACCTGTTACCAAAATCACTGTAATGATCCTTTTCCCAAGCGCCCACTGCTGCCTGATCAACTCCAGATCTAACCACCATGTACTTCTCCGTAGGAATCCCAACTTCCCAAGACTTCACTTATTATCTCACACCAATATTCATCCAAGCTCTCATCGCCAGTTTCATCGCTGCAATCAGTGTTCAAGAACCTTCTAGATTCTTGCCCATACAATATCATAGCTAAGGAACCATTTATTCAATAACATTTATTGCTCTCCGGTATTCTTTATCTCCCCCAGACTTATTTCATAATCAGTTCTAATTGGATTTCAACAGCGCAGGTTTATCTGAACAGCAAATACAAATCAAGGTCCAAAACGCGAGTATTGATAGTGTTTGCTACCGAATCCCCGGTCCTTATCCTCTCAACGTATCAAAAGTCTTAGGTGAATAATGGGGTCATAGGAAATTTTCCTACCCCTCACTTCAGGCCTTCGTGTGATCATTCCTTATCCAAGTAGAATAAAGGGGTCATAGGAAATTTTCCTACCCCTCTATTCGGCGGAAATCATTTCATCTTTTATATAGATTTTACCTGTTTTAACGCAAATATGTATCCAACAATTTTCACGGGAGAGATATACCACAATTTTCAAGCATGATGGGTTCCTTAGCCAGATATGAATGATGAATCAAGCTCTAAGAACACTAACCGCGTAGATAAAGTGCAAAATTTGGCTAAAGCTTGTGAAGAACCTTGCTGGAGACATGAGTGATTTCTAGCTGGCTGGTTATCCCTTGGATTTTTCATTAGTCGAACTGAAACTAATCCTGTAACAGTGGTCACTCAAAAGCAAAATCAGAACAACAAATTCAAGCAAAAGACAGATCTTAAAGTGGTTTTGACTCAATAAAAACATATAATAAATAAGAAAGCAAAAAGTCAATGTCAGTGACTACCTCCCCCAGACTTAAGCAACACTGTCCCCAGTGTTTATCAAGCCCAGAGAAGGTGAAAGAAATCAAAAGAACAAAACGAAATAGGTCAAGAACAAGAGGTGTTACCATAGAGCAGTGGTGTCGATCGATACCAAGGTGGTGTCGATCGATACGGAACAAAAACGACCATCCTTCTTCCGACCTGATTCGCAAGACACAACAAAACACAAAAAAAAAACTCATATTTATAGACTTACCAGTGGGTTGCCTCCCACTAAGCGCTTGTTTAATGTCGCGAGCTTGACTTGGCTAAAATATCAGTCAGGACAAGGTGGAGAACTCACTCCGAAATAAGCTCCACAATCAGACATCTGCAGCTTCAAAGTTTTGCTCATCATATCCTCTTCTTTCTCTTTCATCTCCGGAGGAATGAGAATTCTAGCCTTAGAGAAAGGTTTCGAGGTTCCCTTGCACTTCACCTTATATTCGATCGAATCTCCATCACACTTCTGAGGAATCAAAGTGAAATTAGCAGCACCGTTGATCTTCTTGCTCGTCGCCTTCCTCTTTGTTGGCTTGGTCTTCTCCACAACTTTCTTGGGGTGTTGGGGGGGTTCATTTGAAACATCTGCGACTTTTGGTTCATCATAAGACTCATCGAGCAGATCGATCATCAGAGTCTCGCCCGGGGCAATGGCGATGCACGAGACATGTCTGGGTGCTCCTCCAGAAGGAATGGCATCGTAGAAGACTTCTTCGTCAATGCAAGAGAAAGAGATTCTCTTATTAGGCGTGTCCATGATCGCGCCAACAGTAGCCATAAATGGTCTTCCCAAAATCAAGGGCACCCTGGATCCTTGGCTCATCTCCACAACCTGAAAATCAGTAGGAATCAGACAATCTCCTAGTTTAACAGGTAAATCAAGAATTGTAGCGTAAGGGAGTGAGCTAGAAGAATCCGCGTATGTGAGAAGCGTGTTAGGAGATCTCATATCAGCTTTCAATCTCTCTGCAATTGCCCTCGACATGACGTTGACACTAGACCCTGAGTCAACGAGAGACTCCTTGAAGTTTACTCTAGAGATGGAGCATGGAACTGAGAATTTCCCTGGGTCTTCCCTCTTTGTCAACTGTCTCAGCGGTGGTGGTGTATCAGCAACGGGAGGTCCTGCAACCATTTTTTTTGACAAAAACTTGCTTCTAGCAGCCTCCCACTCCTCTCTTGTCAGCTTGGGAAGAACAGGGTAAGGTAGCTTTGGCTTGTATACCCGTTCCTCAACCTTCTTTGTCCTTTTCTCAGTTATTAATGCAACCTGCGAAGGGTATCGACCGATACCGGATGAGTGTCGATCGATACTGGAGTTTTGTACCGTCTCTGCAGGTTGGTGTCGATCGACACAGGTAGGGGTATCGATCGATACGCGTGGAATGTCAGAATTCTTATCTTCATCTTCAGCAACCTTCGAATCTACAGCAGATCTCGGAAAGTGTCGATCGATACCAGGCAGGTATCGATCGATACTAGCATCACTGAATACGAACACAGTCATCTCAGGCTCAAAATCCTCTTCTCTAGCGCTCGAGGCGATTGCATTGACATGTCCATGCTGTGGTTGAACTATCTTTCCCTTGACAGCTGCTGATGTCTAAGCTATTTGATTTTCCAGCATCTTCTGATGGATTTCGAGAGCGTCGATTTTCCCATTCAGATCAGTGTATACATTATCCAGCTTTCTATTGAAATCCACAGTCATCTTTTGTTGACCCTGGAGAATCTGTTCCACGAGGGTCTCTATTCTACTCTCAGTAGTCTTGGGAGAATGAGGTTGATAAGAAGAGTTCCCATATTGGCGAGTAAAATCACCGCTTTGAAGTGGTTTTTGGGCAAATTGAGCGGCACCAAAACCAGATTGGTTACCTCCAGACCTGTAACCACCTTGCTGATTGTTGTTGAAGTTTCGGTTGTTGTTGTAACCAAATTGCTGACCCTGAAAACCAGAACCACCAATGTAGTTAACACCCTCTGCCTCATCTTCAATGTTCTCTACTTCCTCAGCAAAATGTACAGCCCTCTTTGTCTTTCCCACTAAGAGGTTGTGCATCGTGTCCAGCTTCGCCGAAACCTCAACAATCTGCGAACCGTCAGCAACACTAGCAAGCCGTTTTCGCTCGAAATCAGCATTCTTGGTGCTATTGCTAGACGCCAAGTTCTCAATCAGCTTCACAGCGTCGGTTGGAACTCTAGTGTTGAAGTTTCCATTGCTTGCAGAATCCAGTGCCATCTGATACCGCCAAACAATCCCTCTGTAAAAGACCCCGAGTAGCTGAACTTGACTGAAACCATGATGCGGGCAGTCTCTCTGATATGATCTGAATCGAACCCAAGCAGCCTTGAGCGCTTCTGTTGGACCCTGAGAAAATTGAGATATCTTGTTCCTGAGTTCCTCTGATCTCGCATCGTCATAAAAGTTGTTCAGGAAAGCGTTCTTGGTCTCATTCCAAGTAGCGAGAGATCCGGGAGGCAACTGTTTCAGCCAGTAAGCTGCTTCTCCACCAAGAGAGTATGGGAAGAGCTTACAAAAGAGATATTCCTGTGGAACTCCATTGTACTTCATGCTAGTGACCAAATCTTCAAATTTCTCAATGTGATCCATAGGGTGTTCATGAGAAAGGCCGGTGAAGGGGTGCTGTCCCACAAGAGCGAAGTAAGCAGGCTTCAGCTCAAAGTCATTCCTCTGGAAAGTCGGAATACGGATCGCCGCACGATTGGCATAGAATTGATCCGGTCGGTTGTAATCGCCAAGTGTCCGTTCAGCAACAGCTTGGGGTTGTGGTGGAGGAGGTAGTTGTCCATCTTCCTCATTATGCTCCAAACCTTGTGGAAGATCCATCTCAACTGTAGTTCTTTTCCTTGTTCGACTCGCGCGTTCAAGCTCTGCTAGCTCTGAGTTGGAGAGATTAATCAGTGGTGTGTTCTTCGTTCTCCTGGTGGTACGCTGATGCATACACCTGAAAATCAAAAGAAAACGAGAAGATAAGTAACCAAAATTTTAAAACAGACGTTCAGTGTCGATCGATACCAATGGAGTATCGATCGATACTTACGACGAACTTAGACAAAATCGACAACTAAAATTCTAAAGGTGAATTTTTAGAGTCCCCGGCAACGGCGCCAAATTTGATATGCTCAAATTAATACCCTATAATGATACTAAAGCAGTTGCTGTAGTAAAGTTAGGGGTCGAACACAAGAACTCAAGAAAATTCACGCAATAGACAAAAGATGCAGATTGTGCTAAGCAATACAATGGTTGAAACGAAAATAGACGATCAGATTAAACTTAGGTTGATTTGTATGGAAGGAAACTAGGCTCAGGAAAATTCTCAGGAAGTCAATGATAGATAACAATTAACTAGTTAAGGTTCAATTCAATTAAGCGCTGTTCTTGAACTCAAACACGAAAGTATAGTTAACCAACTGTCGTTGTGAAAACTAACTAAGTCTAAAATCTAGAATTCCAAATCTCTTTGCAAATCCTACACAGTAAACCAGCAATCAATTCAAGTTTGATATGTTCACAATTCGATTAAACCAAATCTCTTTGTAGATAATAGAATTGCTCACCCTAGGTTTTATCAGATTACTCAATTGCACTGTCGTGCCTAATCGATTAATCTAGGTTCTATGTTCTAAGTGATCAGGTTAGAAATAGCTTTGAGAACAACCTATGGTGAAGAACTATTCAGATTTTGAACCCTAACTAATCAATCATAATAAATCAGAGAAATCCATATGAGAAAACCCTGAACCTAAAAAGAGACTACTCAGACATGATAGATGAAACAAATAACATAACTGAATAGATCATGAAATTAAATATAGCAAAAGAATAAAAACAAGGGTTCGGGATCTTCTCTATGATGAACAGAGTCTTGGATCCGTCTCCCTCACAAAAGCTCTCCGATATCAATGGTGGCTCAAGAAAATAAAATGAAAGTAAAGTCTGCCCCCCGGTCTAAACCCTAAAACTTGCTTAAAATCCCCCCAAAACACGAGCTGGGCTTCTTCTGTAAATATTGGGATGATTGGGCTTTTGTGAGTTTCCTTGAAAATCTCTCCTGTGTCTTGAGTGCGTGGGTATCGATCGATACCAGGGTGAGTGTCGATCGATACCAGGCCTTCAAAACGGGTACTTTCTTCGGTTTGCTCCAAAAAGGCTCCTAATGTCCCCAAAATCTCCAATTTCGTCCCAAACGTGCTAAAACCTGAAAAGAACCTAAAATGATAGAAAAAACACTAGAAAGACTCGATAAAACAACTTATATCATGGCTAAAAATGGGTAAAAACCATGATATATCAGGTACTTTCTTCGGTTTGCCCCAAAAAGGCTCCAAATGTCTCCAAAATCTCCAATTTCGTCCCAAACGTGCTAAAACCTGAAAAGACTCTAAAATGATAGAAAAAGCACTAGAAAGACTCGATAAAACGACTTATATCATGGCTAAAAACGGGTAAAATCCATGATATATCAACTCCCCCAGACTTAGCATTTTGCTTGCCCTCAAGCAAAACAGAAAACTAAGTTAGAGAAAGAGGTTTGAAAAACCTTAGAGACCTGACCTGTTACCGAAATCGCTGTAATGATCCTTTTCCCAAGCGCCCACTGCTGCCTGATCAGCTCCAGATCTAACCACCATGTACTTCACCGTAGGAACCCCAGCTTCCCAAGACTTCACTCATTATCTCACACCAATATTCATCCAAGCTCTCATCGCCAGTTTCATCGCTGCAATCAGTGTTCAAGAACCTTCTAGATTCTTGCCCATACAATATCATAGCTAAGGAACCATTTATTCAATAACATTTATTGCTCTCCGGTATTCTTTATCTCCCCCAGACTTATTTCATAATCAGTTCTAATTGGATTTCAACAGCGCAGGTTTATCTGAACAGCAAATACAAATCAAGGTCCAAAACGCGAGTATTGATAGTGTTTGCTACCGAATCCCCGGTCCTTATCCTCTCAACGTATCAAAAGTCTTAGGTGAATAATGGGGTCATAGGAAATTTTCCTACCCCTCACTTCAGGCCTTCGTGTGATCATTCCTTATCCAAGTAGAATAAAGGGGTCATAGGAAATTTTCCTACCCCTCTATTCGGCGGAAATCATTTCATGTTTTATATAGATTTTACCTGTTTTAACGCAAATATGTATCCAACAATTTTCACGGGAGAGATATACCACAATTTTCAAGCATGATGGGTTCCTTAGCCAGATATGAATGATGCATCAAGCTCTAAGAACACTAACCGCGTAGATAAAGTGCAAAATTTGGCTAAAGCTTGTGAAGAACCTTGCTGGAGACATGAGTGATTTCTAGCTGGCTGGTTATCCCTTGGATTTTTCATTAGTCGAACTGAAACTAATCTTGTAACAGTGGTCACTCAAAAGCAAAATCAGAACAACAAATTCAAGCAAAAGACAGATCTTAAAGTGGTTTTGACTCAATAAAAACATATAATAAATAAGAAAGCAAAAAGTCAATGTCAGTGACTACCTCCCCCAGACTTAAGCAACACTGTCCCCAGTGTTTATCAAGCCCAGAGAAGGTGAAAGAAATCAAAAGAACAAAACGAAATAGGTCAAGAACAAGAGGTGTTACCATAGAGCGGTGGTGTCGATCGATACCAAGGTGGTGTCGATCGATACGGAACAAAAACGACCATCCTTCTTCCGACCTGATTCGCAAGACACAACAAAACACAAAAACAAAAACTCATATTTATAGACTTACCAGTGGGTTGCCTCCCACTAAGCGCTTGTTTAATGTCGCGAGCTTGACTTTGGCTAAGATATTAGTCAGGACAAGGTGGAGAACTCACTCCGAAATAAGCTCCACAACCAGACATCTCCAGCTTCAAGGTTTTGCTCATCATATCCTCTTCTTTCTCTTTCATCTCCGTAGGAATGAGAATTCTAACCTTAGAGAAAGGTTTCGAGGTTCCCTTGCATTTCACCTTATATTCGATCGAATCTCCATCACACTTCTGAGGAATCAAAGTGAAATTAGCAGCACCGTTGATCTTCTTGCTCGTCGCCTTCCTCTTTATTGCCTTGGTCTTCTCCACAACTTTCTTGGGGTGTTGGGGGGGTTCATTTGAAACATCTGCGACTTTTGGTTCATCATAAGACTCATCGAGCAGATCGATCATCAGAGTCTCGCCCGAGGCAATGGTGATGCACGAGACATGTCTGGGTGCTCCTCCAGAAGGAATGGCATCGTAGAAGACGTCTCCGTCAATGCAAGAGAAAGAGATTCTCTTATTAGGCGTGTCCATGATTGCGCCAACAGTAGCCATAAATGGTCTTCCCAAAATCAAGGGCACCTTGGATCCTTGGCTCATCTCCACAACCTGAAAATCAGTAGGAATCAGACAATCTCCTATTTTAACAGGTAAATCAAGAATTGTAGCGTAAGGGAGTGAGCTAGAAGAATCCGCGTATGTGAGAAGCGTGTTAGGAGATCTCATATCAGCTTTCAATCTCTCTGCAATCGCCCTTGACATGACGTTGACACTAGACCCTGAGTCAACGAGAGACTCCTTGAAGTTTACTCTAGAGATGGAGCATGGAACTGAGAATTTCCCTGGATCTTCCCTCTTTGTCAACTGTCTCAGCGGTGGTGGTGTATCACCAACGGGAGGTCCTGCAACCACTTTTTTTGATAAAAACTTGCTTCTAGCAGCCGCCCACTCCTCTCTTGTCAGCTTGGGAAGAACAGGGTAAGGTAGCTTTGGTTTGTATACCCGTTCCTCAACCATCTCTGTCCTTTTCTCAGTTATTGATTCAGCCTGCGAAGGGTATCGACCGATACCAGATGAGTGTCGATCGATACTGGAGTTTTGTATCGTCTCTGCAGGTTGGTGTCGATCGACACAGGTAGGGGTGTCGATCGATACTCGTGGAATGTCAGAATTCTTATCTTCATCTTCAGCGACCTTTGAATCTACAGCAGGTCTCGGGAAGTATCGATCGATACCAGGCAGGTATCGGTCGATACTAGTATCACTGACTACGAACACAGTCATCGCAGGCTCAAAATCCTCTTCTCTAGCGCTCGAGGTGATTGCATTGACATATCCATGCTGTGGTTGAACTATCTTTCCCTTGACAGCTGCTGATGTCTGAGCTATTTGATCTTCCAGCATCTTCTGATGGATTTTGAGAGCGTCGATTTTCCCATTCAGATCAGTGTATAAATTATCCAGCTTTCTATTGAAATCCACAGTCATCTTTTGTTGACCCTGGAGAATCTGTTCCACGAGGGTCTCTGTTCTATTCTCAGTAGTCTTGGGAGAATGAGGTTGATAAGAAGAGTTCCCATATTGATGAGTGAAATCGCTGCCTTGGAGAGGTTTCTGGGGGTATTGAGTTGCCCCAAAACCAGATTGGTGTCCTCCGAACTTGTAGCCACCTTGCTGATTGTTGTTGTTGTACCCAAATCGCTGACTCTGAAAACCAGAACCACCAACGTAGTTAACATCCCCCACTTCGTCCTCAATATTCTCAATTTCCTCAGCAAAGTGCACAGCTCTCGTCGATTTCCTGACCAATATGTTGTGCATTGTGTCCAGTTTGGCCTGAACCTCAGCAATCTGCGAACCGTCAGCAACACTAGCGAGCCTTTTCCGCTTGAAATCAGCATTCTTGGTGCTATTGCTAGACGCCAAGTTCTCAATCAGCTTCACAGCATCGGTTGGAACCCTAGTGTTGAAGTTCCCGTTGCTTGCAGAATCCAGTGCCATCTAATACCGCCAATCAATCCCTCTGTAAAAGATCCCGAGCAGCTGAACTTGACTGAAACCGTGATGCGGACAGTCTCTCTGGTAGGATCTGAATCGCACCCAAGCAGCCTTGAGTGCTTCTGTTGGACCTTGAGAAAACTGAGAGAGCTTGTTCCTGAGCTCCTCCGACCTCGCATCGTCATAGAAATTGTTCAGGAATGCGTTTTTGGTCTCGTTCCAAGTAGCGAGAGATCCGGGAGGTAACTGCTTCAGCCAGTAAGCTGCCTCTCCACCAAGAGAGTATGGAAAGAGCTTACAAAAAAGGTATTCATGTGGCACTCCATTGTACTTCATACTGGTGACCAAGTCCTCGAATTTCTCGATGTGATCCATAGGGTGCTCATGAGAGAGACCGGTGAAAGGGTGTTGTCCAACAAGAGCGAAGTAAGCAGGCTTCAGCTCAAAGTCATTCCTCTGGAAAGTCGGAATACGGATCGCTGCACGATTGGCGTAGAACTGATCCGGTCGGTTGTAATCGCCAAGTGTCCGTTCAGCAACAGCTTGGGGTTGTGGTGGAGGAGGTAGTTGTTCACCTTCCTCATCATGCACCAAACCTTGTGGAAGATCCATCTCAACTGTAGTCCTCTTCGTTGTCCTGGTAGCACGCTGATGCATACACTTGAAAATCAAAAGACGAGAAAATAAGTAACCAAAATTCAAAAACAGACGTTCAGTGTCGATCGATACCAATGGAGTATTGATCGATGCTGACGACGAACTTAGACAAAATCGACAACTAAAACTCTAATGGTGAATTTTTAGAGTCCCCGGCAACGGCGCCAAATTTGATATGCTCAAATTAATACCCTATAATGATACTAAAGCAGTTGCTGCAGTAAAGTTAGGGGTCGAACACAAGAACTCAAGAAAACTCACACAGTAGATAAAAGATGCAGATTGTGCTAAGCTAACAGTGAATGACGAGAAAACAAATGATCAAATTGAACTTAAGTCGATTTATATGAGGGGAAACTAGGCTCAGGGAAATTCTCAGGAAATCAATGATAGATAATAAATTAATCAATTAAGGTTCAATTCGATTAAGCGCCGTTCTTGAACTCAAACACGAAAGTATAGTTAACCAACTGTCGTTGCGAAAACTAACTAAGTCTAAAGTCTAAAATTCCAAATCTCTTTGCAAATCCTACACAGTAAACCAGCAATCAATTCAAGTTTGATATGTTCACAATTCGATTAAACCAAATCTCTTTGCAGATAATCCAATTGCTCACCCTAGGTTTTATCAGATTACTCAATTGCACTGTCGTGCCTAATCGATTAATCTAGGTTCTATGTTCTAAGTGATCAGGTTAGAAATAGCTTTGAGAACAACCTATGGTGAAAAACTATTCAGATTTTGAACCCTAACAAATCAATTATCATAAATCAGAGAAATCCATATGAGAAATCCCTAAACCTAAAATGAGACTACTCAGACATGATAGATGAAACAAATAACATAACTGAATAAATCATGAAATTAAACAAAGGAATAAAAACAAGGGTTCGGGATCTTCTCTATGATGAACAAAGTCTTGGATCCGTCTCCCTCACAAAAGCTCTCAAATCTCAATGGTGGCTCAAGAATAAAAGTGAAAAGTAAAGTCTGCCTCCCTAACCTAATGACTAAAAGTTTGCTTAAATAGGTCTAAAATACGAGATGGGGCTCCTTGTAAATAAGGGGGATGATTGGGCTTCTTATGGGCTTCTTGAAATTCTCTTCTGCGCGTTGATTACGTCGGTATCGATCGATACCATGATGGTGTCGATCGATGCTAAAGCTTCAAAACGGGTACTTTCTTCGGTTTGCTCCAAAAAGGCTCCAAATGTCTCCAAAATCTCCAATTTCGTTCCAAACGTGCTAAAACCTGAAAAGACTCTAAAATGATAGAAAAAGCACTAGAAAGACTCGATAAAACGACTTATATCATGGCTAAAAAGGGGTAAAATCCATGATATATCAAATGAAGAGAGAGATTGCATATGATTAGAAAGGAAAGAGTCCACAAGTTCTTTGATCGATACTCCCTCGATGAGACTACACGCCTAATGAATTACAGGAGTCAACAATGGAGATCTCAGATTTCTCTAAGGAGTTTAAGCTGTATCAGGTGGGTTGCTAAGCCTATGATTACTATGCTGACATATTTTCTAATTTTGGTTTTGTGGTATTATGATTCAAAGGTGCTGGTAGATGAGGAGTTCTGAGATATGGTGAGTTTCTGTTTTCAAACCTCGACCCTTTTCCCTGTAGTTTGCTTGAGGACAAGCAAAAGACTAAGTCTGGGGGAGTTGATATCTTTCGGTTTTCACGGGTTTTAACCATTCTTTTTAGTGTCTTTTTTTAGTCTTTTATAATTATTTAGAGTCTTTTAGTCCTTTATAAAGTCTTTACAGGTTTTAGGTTGATTTGGAAGAGAATTTGGAATTTTGGAGCGAAAATGCAGTTTTGGAAATGCAGGACAGTGCAGAAGGGTCAGAAGTTTTCCATTCATTCAATGTCTTCCCGATGTTTTGAGTTAGCTTTCATTTGGAACTGGTTTCATGTCATTATCATCAGTGGTTCAAAAGTTATACCCGTTTTACTGAAGACAGGTCGATCTGGCCAGCAGCTGAAGCAGATGCAGAGTGAGACCTCCGATCGATCGATCCACCATTGGATCGATCGATCCACTTTTGCGTGACATTTTAAGATCCACCAGGGCACTCAGGATCGATCGATCCAACCCTGATCGATCGATCCTACTCGATCGACCGATCCTGTCCAAAAACGAGAAAATAGAAGAATTTTCAGTTTTACCCCAGATTGTCCTTATCTCTTTAAGTTTCGACAAAAACCTGTTTAGAACTATAAATAATGGTTTCTAAGCCATTGTTTAGGCTATGCTTTTTATCTCCATTCCAACTTTTCATACCTTATCTCTCAGAGAAGATTTCTTATACTCTTTTCTTATTTCAATTCAATTGTTATGGAGTTTTATTCATTCATTGCTTGTTCATCTCTTGTCATGTCTAAGTAATCTCCTAGTTAGGATTTAGGGTTTCAAAGGATTTCATGAATCACTGAATTAGACATAGATAGGGATTTATCATTGTTAATCTTCTCCTATTGCTGTTCTCATAGCTTAGACTAAATTGATCACTTAGTCTCTGATTTAAGGTTTAACCTATTCTCCAAAAGCTTATAGGTTGCTTGATAGAACATTAGGAGAGCGAATTGTCCTTAACCAACGAAAGCTGATGTTAAGGCAATTCGTGAACAGATTGAACCTGCTTGTTGAATGATTGTCTGTAATTCTGAGTTCAAATGACAGTTTAGAATCTTAGGTTGCTAGACAAAGTAATTGGTGCCACGACAGTGGATTGATTATACAATTCTGTTTGAGTTCAAGATTGGTGTTTAATTTATTCCCTGAATAATTGTCTGATTCTTGATTTGTGATTTTCTGCGAATTTCCCTGAAGCCTAACGACTTTTAATTCATTGTTTACAACTGTTAGTCTTATTTTCTTGTTCACCTTACAACAACCCCTATTTTATTTTGACTTAGCTTCTCAATCATTCTCTGTAATCTGTAGTGCAACATTTGATCCTCGTGGATTCGATCCCTAAGTACTGCAACGTACTAGGGTTATTTGCATAGACCTAAGTGAAAGCTCTAACTATCAGATTCTAGGCTGCTCTAAGGAGTTTAAACTTATATTGGGGATTACTAAACCTATGATTATTATGCTAACATATTTTCTAATTTTGGCTTTGTGGTATGTGGATTCAAGAGGGTTGGTTGATTAGGTGTTCTAAAGTTTAGTGAGTTTCTGTTTTCAAACCTCGACCCTTTTCTCTGTAGTTTGCTTGAGGAAAAGCAAAAGACTAAGTCTGGGGGAGTTGATATATCTCGGTTTTGATGGCTTTTAACCATCGTTTTCATAAGATTATCTGTTTTTTCTCCTTTTTTTAGAGTTTTTTATAAAGATTTTACAGGTTTTAGGTTGATTTGGAAAAAAATTTGGAACTTTGGGACAAAAACGCGGATTTGGAGATGTAGAATCGTGCCGCGCGTGGAACCTTAAAGGTAACAGTTTGAGTTTGTTTTGTGTTCTGTTTTGGGGCGAGTGTTGTGATCGTTTGTTATCGGGTTCTAACTCGATTCGTTTGGTTTGTCTAGGCTTTTGGCGTTTGTTTGTTGCTGAACTTTGAGTTATCATCAGTAGCAATCGAAGTGAGTGTCTGATCGTGGCTAAGTGTTAGTTTCGATTTGATATTTGTGCTTGATTGTCTTGTTTTGATTAAGGGTATGCGTTTGTTGAGTGTCATGACAAGTTTGGGTTCCGTTTGAGGTTTGTGTTTGCTTTGAATTTGTTTCATTGCATTTACGTTTGTGGAACTGTTGCATTACATTAATCATACTTGATATATCTTACACGTTTGTATTTGTTAAATTGTTTATATACTTAAGCCTAGTGAGACGGGATGACCACCTCACTAAGCAATTTTTTTGCTTACGTATTCAGACTTACAAATGCAGGTAAAGGATTGAGGAGCCCGCGGGACAAGGATTCGTCGTGAGAGAATGGATAGTTTTGGAGTCTAATGAGTTTGCGATTAAGTTCTTGTTTGTTTATCAGGAATATTCTGCCATACATGGTTGGATTAGTGGACGGCGTAGGTTACGTGTTGTGATCTTAGAATATTGATAAGTTGAGTTTTAGACAATTCGTTAGATTTGCTTAGGCTCGTTGAACTTGGTTATTTTGGAGAATAATTTGTGTTATAATTTATTTAATTGATTTAAATAAATTATTTGAGAATTTTGGAGTTTGAATTTGAGTTATTAATTTTGAGAAATAGTTTAGTTAATCGCAAATTTTAACTTGGTTGAATTTGAATTATTTGTTAAGTAGTTCGCTTCGCATAGTAACCTGACAAGTATTCGAGAAATAGCACCGAGACAAAAAATTTTAAAATCCGTGAAATAGGGGAGTTACAGTTTTAACATCTAACCATAGTAGAGTTAACTTTAACATGGGATCAAATTAGGGTACCCGTAGTCCAAAAGAACACAAAACGAGGAAAAATAATTCATTGAAAAGTATAAGAATTGACTATTAAAGACATGTTCAAGAAGAAGAAAAAAAAAGCATTCTGCAACAATTAGATTATATGAGTAAACTCATACAAAAACTCGATTTAATAAGCTGGATGTTTACGCAGAATTGCAAGGATAAAGATTTTTTATGAGTCAGAGAGACGAAGGAAGTTGAACAATGTAATTAAGCAATAGGCATTAGTCATGAACTGAACATTCTGGATGTCCCTTATGTCTTTATTTTCAAGATTAACTAGAGAAACATTTTGATAATAAGATCACATTGGATTGATAATAAGCATTACGCCATAGATGTCTCCACTTCAAACTATAGAGCTTATTTTCACACAAGCAAGTTGCTAAGCTTAGAATTCTTTGAAAAGTCTTAAGAAGGAATTGGAAACATACGTCAAGTTGCGTCTGAAATGTCTGAGAAACAATGGTGAAGACTTTTCTTTTCTTTTTTTTTGAATAGTAAAAGATAAAACTTGTGTGGCCGTGATTGAGTCAAGTTGGCAATAGAAATGTCCGAGAAACTGGTGAAATGACAATTTGGAGCAGATAATTGGGAAATTATGAATACACTCTGCCACCACCACAAAGAAAACAAAGGATTTGCGATGGAATGTTTCATAGCAAATCCGTCGCAAATCAGCATTTGCGACGTAATAGCGAGGCAAAACAATTCGTCGCTAATTGCTCGTCGCAAATCAAAAATCATCGCAGTGCCCTCGCAATCTTTGCGACAGAAATGAACTGTAGCTAGTCCGTCGCAAAAGATACCTCGCAAATGGGTCGCAATTTAGCGACAGATTTGCGTGAAATAATTTCACTCGCAAAGAGAATGTCGCAAAATTATAGCAAATTTTGCGATGGACTTGCGACGAACAATAAAACATTCATCGCAAATCCCTCACAGATTTGCGATGGACTTGAGACGAACAAAACAAAACGTTGCAGTACGTTCTTTTTTTGTTCTTTGGGTGCTATGAATTTAATAATTAAATATCTAAAATTATTTTTAATTAAAAATAAAATTAAAATTAAAATTAATATTAAAATCCAAATGAAATTAAAATTTATAATATTCAAAAAAAATAAACTACAATATTTTTTTTAATACATTAAAAAAAATAACTAAAAAGATTGTGATGGTCCGGTCCCGGTTCCGGTTCCGTTACCAGACCCGGCGTCATCTCCAAACTCTTCTCGAAGAAGCCGTGCCAAATCCGCATTCTTTGTGCCCAAATAGTTAAAAATCTTATCATACTTAGACATTTGCTGACTCTGAGTTTCGATAATGTTCGCCTGGAACTGGATGATACTCTGAAGAGCTTCTAAATCATGTCGGGATTGAGATGAAGACGAAGCTGAAGAAGTACAAGAGTCAATCTTCGATTGCAGGGAACCGACACCATAAATTCTCCCTTTTTTACGGGGAGCGACCTGAAAAAAAAAAATTGATTGTAATTTATAATAAACATAATTAAAAACATTTACAACAATTTTAAAGACATACCTCAATAAAAATTTTGTTCTTCATGGCCGGAGAGACAGATGCAGTGCTCTCGGGATCATCACCATCAGAAGCCTGAGTCAACTCCTGCATCCTGGAAGTGACGTCATTGTAGAGCTTTTCCGATTTTTCGTCGACAAACGATCCATCCGGTCTCCGTTTTGTCTCCTCAAGAACCGCTAGCAAATCCGGAATCGCATCGCCTCCACGGGTCTCAGCTTAAATATATAAATAATTACTATCATATTTAATTAAAAAATTAAATAACTTTTAAAAAAACTTACTATCTTTCGTGCTTCGGCTTTAAACGAAAGCTGTCCGGAGCGATGCTTATGATACCCGTCTCCATCAGGATCAGAGAGCCAGGCCGCTCAAGCATTCCCGCTCTTAGTCACATTCGCCGGATCCGACCAATACGCCACGAGGTCTTTCCAGACCTCAGGATCCAACCACCTAGGCATCGCATTGTCGCCCTCTTTTTTCCACTTGCTCTTCCATCGTCCCACCTGGTCACACATGCGAGCCTTCAACTTGCCCTCAAATTTTTTGCGAACAATCGATGTAATCGCAGAATCCCAGTGATAAGTTTACTAAAAAAAAAAAGGATTTATCTCGATAAAAATATAACAATAAAAAGTTTGAAATAGATAAAATTTTAAAACTTACGGCAAATGTCTCAAACCACCGGTGACACACACTTTTCGGAGTTTGTGTCCAATTAGCATGAGGTTCTTTGAAGTCTCTTTCAAAGATCGATCGGACCGTAGCAGCTACACATCCGTCATCTTTAAACCTGAAATATTTAAAAAAAAAAAAGAAAATTAAAAATGAATATAGTTTTAAACAACATAAAATTAAAAAGCTAAAAAAATAAAAAAAATTACCACAAAGTCCCTCGAGGACGGTCTGGATCAAGGTATGGTAGACGGTCATGACCGGGCTGATCAAGAAGCACTGCTATGACCCGATCATGCTCAGCGTCAGTCATTGTGGACTGTGTAGATGGAGGTGGTGTCGATTGTGCTGTCGGTGGGTCTGGAGGAAATATGGCTGGAGGCGGTGAATGATGATGAGTGTCGGGAATATGTGTCCCACCCATCTGAGAAGAAAAACTCGCCCCAGGAGTAGACGGCGCTGATCCGCATCTTGAAAGATAACGAGTATAATCGTTAGAAAATCCGGACATCTGCAAAAAAAAAATTGAAAAACAAGTAATAAAAATAAAATTACAAATCTAAACTTTTTAATTAATAAAATCTGTGTAATTAATTAATCATTTTCAAAACCTAAAAACTATTTTAAATTTTAAAAATTATCAAATTCTGTAATTCCAAATTTTTTAAATTCATGAAAAAATCATATTCAAATCCTAAAATCTAAAAAAATATACAAAAACGTTTTTTCATTCTTACAAAATTATATATAGTTTTGTTATATATAGTTTTAATAATATTTACAAAAAAGGTTTTTAACTAACATAAAATTAAATAAATCATAAAACCTAAATGACAAAATTTTTAAAATAAAATCCTACATCTTTAATCGAAATTTATATAATCGAAATCTAAATTGAAATCCTAAATCCTAAATCTTTAATTGAAATCATAATCCTTTTTTAAAATCGTTTATATAATTTTAATTAGTAATAAATTCTGAAAAAATCAATTATAATTTTCAAAATTGACAAAAAATATAAAAAAGGTAATTTCTAAATCACAAAATTTCTAAATTGAAATCCTAAATTCTTAATCCTAATTCCAACATCAAAATTCTAAATCCTAAATCCAATATCAAAATTCTAAATCCTAATTCTAAAATCAAAATACTAAATCCTAAATCAAATATCAAAATTCTAAATCCTAATTCTAAAATCAAAATACTAAATCCTAAATCCAATATCAAAATTCTAAATCCTAATTCTAAAATCAAAATACTAAATCATAATTCCAAAACCTAATCAATTAATATAACAAATCCAAAACCTAATCGAATATAACACTTAATTTAACAAATTAATTCCACTCAATAACACTTAATTTAACAAATAAATCTAAAATTATAACAAATTCATCAAGTATAATTTAACAAATTATAACAACTAATCTAAAAATCAAACAAATTTAACCTATTTTAACAATAAAATTCAACCGATTAACATGACAAAATTTGATATTACCGTGAGATAGGTTTGAACGGCGGCGGCTAGAGGTGTGAACGGCGGCGGATTCGTGAGAAAACCGAACGGCGGCGGCGACAAGGAGAGAAAAAGAAACGGCAGCACGAGAGAGGGAGAGAATCAACAGCGGCGGCGGAACGGGGTCTTCAATCTATGGCGAGAGAGACGGCCAGAGAGAACGGCGGCCGCAAGAGAGGTAGCGAGAGAGGTGTGAGGCAACGAGAGGTTTTTTTTTTTTTTTTACCTAAATTTCGTGATACGGCTGAGGAAGAAGGAGGTAATTAAAATAACCATCCCTCGCAAATCCATCGCGATGCCGTCGCAGAAATAGGGTTTTGGTTCCCATTTTGCGAGGGAATTGCGAGGGATCCATCGCAATTCCGTCGCAATATTTTATCCAAATAATTAAAAAATTTGTAACAGCGGAAAAAAAAATTTAAATATTGGCGACGAATTCGCGATGGATCCCTCGCAATTCCCTCGCAAAGTTTCTTTATATTTTGTTTTCCATCATTGAATCATGTATTTCTTTCTAAGACTTGTCTATAAACAAAACAATATGTATAAATGAGATAAGTCTATATTTCTCTATGATAATGAGTTAAGATAAGTCTATTCAAATGTGTTGACATGATCAATAGATATTTTGGTAGTCAATTTTCTATTCAAGTATATTTATTAGTAAAATTTCATTATATTTTGCGAGGGAACTGCTACGGATCCGTCGCAGATCCGTAGCAAAACTAAAATATTGCTACGGATCTGCGACGGATACGTAGCAGTTCCCTCGCAAAATCAGTGAAAACAACAAAAAAAACGAAATATAGTAAATCATATTCAAATCCGAATACTCATAAAATCATAAATCACTAAATCAAAATAAAATAAAAAACCTAAATCAAAAATTCAAAATCATAAAAAGTAATATTTTACAAAATTAGGAATCTAAATCCTATATTAATTATAATAATTTTTAACATAGATAAGTAAAAAATCTAAATGATATATAACCTAAAACACAAATTATTATTTATTAATTCTAATTAATTAAACCAAATAACAAAATTACTAAAGTTTAACTAATTCATAATTACTAAATTATTCAAAAAATATTTTATCCAAAACCTAATACCAATTTCTTACCTAATTAACAAAATCAATATATAGTCATTTTGCGAGGGAACTGCTACGGATCCGTCACAGTTCCCTCGCAAAATCAGTGAAAAATACTAAATCATATTCAAATCCGAAAATCTAAAATCCTAAATCACTAAATCAAGCTAAAAAAACCTAAATCAAAAATTCACTACAATAAAAAGTAACATTTTACAAAATTAGGAATCTAAATCCTATATTCATTATAATAATTTTTAACCTAAATCAAAAAATTTTATTCACATCGTAATTTTTTTTTACCGATTTTGCGAGGGAACTGCAACAGATCCGTCGCAGTTCCCTCGCAAAATCAGGAAAAAAAACAAAAAGACATCGTTAACAAAAACTTTTTTTTTTAAACAGATTTTGCGAGGGAAGTGCGACGGATCCGTAGAAGTTCCCTCGCAAAATCAGGGGAAAAAAAACAAAAAAAAACATTGTAATCTACATATAACACATGAAACACCTACAAACATACAAACAGTTAATCAGATTCATTTTCAGATACATAAGAGTTTTCACTATCGTCATCAGTTTCTTCTCCGTCATCTGTCTCCTCGAACTCGTCCCATTCAGGATCTTTACCGGTCTCATCCATGATCATCTCTTCTACTTCTCTGTTTTGTGGATCAATATGTAATATATCTTCTGTTGATTCGATTACAACGGAGACTTCTGCTGATCTTTCTTGTTGCAAAGCCACATCATCAACTTCTCCGACTATTCGACCCCTCGGATTCACTTTTATCACAGATAACCACGTCTCTCGTCTTTCCCTTATCCGAGGATATGGAATGAAACACACTTGTTCTGCTTGACATGCTAGGATGAACGGTTCAAATTTGGAAAAAATTTTGCTGGCATTGACATCAGTTACCCCTAACGAGTTTGTGCGAACGTCTCGACCGACCATTGGATCATACCAATGACATTTAAATAAAACGCATTTCAACCCGATAATTCCTGGATATGATACTTCCATAATTTCGTGCAAAATACTGTAGAAATCATTTTCACCTGGCACGTGAATTCCATAATTTGCGGTTGACCTCTTCGAGCCATGCTCATACGTGTGAAAAGTGTAACCGCGAGTGAAGTACATTGGACCAGTAGTGATCTTCGCAATTGGTTCTTGAACAATCTCTTGTAACCAGAGAGGCAAGGGCTGGTTTGCACATCCATTCATTACCTATATGATATTTAAGAAATTATGTTATTTAATTTTGAAAAAATTAATATATATATTTGTAGTTCAAAACTTACATAGTATTTTAACCATCCAGCAAAATCACGTTCTTTGTACTTCTCGTACTCTTGTTCTTGTAAATCGGGGAAGGCTTCTCGCATTTGCCTGTCGAATTCACTATACAAATTTTTTTTGTAACAAAAACATATCTCTTGTTAGATTTATATTAAAATATGAAATAAATGAAACTCTACCTCTCAAACGGCTGTACTCCCTCACAATTTCGCAATATATAATTATGAGCCGCACGAGAATATTTGTGGTATTCCCACCAAATTTCTTTCAACTTCCCACCGAGTCTCCCTATTTGGCCGAAGATATCTGGGACCTCTACGTTATATGTTGGTGCAACCCCTCCATCGTCATATCGTCTAAGACGGGTTTTTTTGTTCTGACGGTTGGGCTAAAGTAGTATGAAGTGAAGTGAGTGGTTTCCTCGGTCAAACTTCCGACAATGATCGATCCTTCAACTTTTGCAAGATTTTTTGCCTTTCTTTTTAGATGTCCCATAAATCGCTCGAACGGATACATCCATCGAAATTGCACAGGACCTCCAAGAGCTGCTTCATGTGGTAGGTGGATCGGAAGATGTTCCATCACGTCAAAAAACGATGGTGGAAATATTTTTTCTAAGTTACACAATAACACTGGGATATTATTGTGTAATTGCGTTATGCCCTCCTCTGTAAGTGTTCGTGTGCATAGATCTCTGAAAAATGCTCCAATGCCTGAAAATTGATGTATGGTTTATTAGTATTAAACACATATATAATTAATTAATGGGACAAGACTAATTAAAACTTTACTACTATTTTACCCGCAATTGCTTCGTGGACAGGTGTCGGTAAGAGCTCAAGTAATGCAAACGGTAATAGTCGCTGCATGAATACATGACAATCGTGGCTCTTCATACCAGCAATTTCTTTTCCATTCTCTATACATCTTGAAAATTTGGACACATACCCATCAGGAAATTTTACTTCTGAAGCAATCAAGTCAAACAACGTTTGTTTTGCATTCCCGGACAAGCGAAAGATCGGAATAGGTAATTTTCCATCCCTTGTAATATGCAACTCGCTTCTTCCGCATATTTTGGCCAAGTCCAACCTTGATTTGAAATTGTCTTTACTCTTTCCCGTTCCCTGCACATTCAAAATCGTATTCATGATGTTATCAAAAAAGTTTTTCTCGATGTGCATCACATCAAGGTTGTGCCGTAATAGGTGATCTTTCCAATATGGAAGCTCCCAGAAGATACTTTTTTGTGCCAATTGTGACAACTCCCATATCCGTCGTGCATATTTGCCGAAGTGTGCCAATTGCCCCCACGTGCACATGTTTCCTGCGCACCATAACAATAAATCATCTCTAACAAATCTTTTCCTGATATATACATTGGGGGGGAACACGCACAACTTTGTTCTTCTTGAATAGTTTTTTGTTCTTTCGGTAAGAATGATGCAAGGGAAGAAAGCGACGATGACAATCAAACCAGCATGGTTTCCTTCCATGCTTTAGTTGAAAAGCATCTAATCGATCCATACAATATGAACAAGATAACCTTCCATGTGTGGTCCAACCCGATAACATTCCGTACGCCAGAAAGTCACTACTGGTCCACAATAACACTATCCGCATTTTGAAATTCTTTTGTTGTGAATAATCGAAAGTCCGTACATCTGTATACCACAACTGTTTCAACTCGTGAATCAAAGGTTGCAGAAATACATCAAGAGATCGCTTTGGATGCTTCGGACCCGGCACTAGAATACTCATAAACAAGAATTCTTTTTGCATGCACATTTTCGGTGGAAGATTGTATGGCATCAATATGACAGGCCATAGAGAATATTGTCTCCCAGACAAACCAAATGGACTAAAACCATTAGTGCATAAGCCAATATAGACATTTTTTGACTCGTTAGCAAAGTCAGATGTACCGTCTGAAAGTGTTTCCACGCTTTTGCATCTGACGGATGCCTAACCTCCCCATCCTCTGTTGTATGTTGTGCATGTCATCTCATTGCCGCCGATGTCCTTTCTGACTGGTATAACCGTTTCAATCTATCAGTGATTGGCAAGTACCACATACGTTGGTATGGGACACGGGTCCTTCTAGTAGTTGGTTGATATCTCGGCTTCCCACAAAATCGACATTCCTGCAGCTTATCATCGTCTTTCCAAAAAATCATACAATTATCAATGCACACGTCAATCATTTCTGATGGTAACCCAAGACCCGCAACCAATTTCTGTATTTAGTAGTAACTCTCAGCGGAAATATTATCTTCTAGCAAATACTCTTTAAATAATTCAGCCCATTCATCCATGCAATTCTCACTTAGGTTATTATCACTTTTAATTGTCATCATCCTAGATGCCAGTGACAGTTTAGATAACCCCTCTCTACACCCCTCATAGATAGGTTGATTTGCAAAGTCTAACATATCATAAAATTATTGTGTTTCAACGTTAGGTTCTTCCTTAGTATCATCAACAAATGCAGGAATAGATTCATGAAATGCATCTGTAACCATATCATGATACCTATTTTCTTGTTGATACTCTTCATAATTTTCAAACATGTTTTGACCGTAGTTATAATTAGCATTATAACTTGGTTAATCAACACCATCACCCCTACTACTACTACTTCCTGCGCCAAGACTAAAACCCTCTCCATGTGAAAACCAGACATAATAGTTTGGCATAAATTCTCTATTATACAGATGCGTCTTCACAATATCAATTTCCAAATATTGAGTGTTCTTGCACGTTCTACAAGGACAAAATATGTTACCGTCACGCTTCGCAAATGGGTTGTTAGTGGCCTGGTGGATGAATGCTCGTAACCCGACACGATACTCCTTTGTCACTTCCCTCGTCTCCGGATCTTTTCTATTATACATCCACTTCCGTAATGCATATACTTCATGCTCAGACGCCATTTTTTTTCTCACACACTCAGATTCTGTTTTTTTTTCTCTCTCAAATGTTGAATAAGTGTTTGAATTGTTGTGAAACTCACAAAATCTGTCTGGCTATTTATAGATATTGGAAAAATTTACGACGGCATTGCTATAGAAAATTGCTGATGGAATAGCAACGGAAAAATATTTGCAACGAATCTGCTACAAATTTGCTACGACTTTGTAACATATTTGCGATGGCATGCGACATATTTGCGACGGAGAGGTTTCTCGCAAATTGTTAGGTACTTTTCATTTAAAACGTGCTCCACCTACTTTCTATCATGTCGGCAAATGCGTCGCAAATTATTATCCATCGCAATTTCATAGCAAATTTGCTATGAATTTGCGATGAATTTGCGAGGAACAGTCGTGTTCATCGCAAATTCGTCGCAAATAATATTTCATCGCAAGTTCATCGCAAATTTGCTATGAATTTGCGAGGGAAGAGACTGATCATCGCATCTTCGTCGCAACGTCTATCGCGAAAGCGTCGCAAATGTGCGACGGAAGATGTCATCGCAAATCTGCGACGGTTTTTTTTTCCGTTGCAATGTCATCACTAGTTCATCGCGATTTCATCGCAATTTGCAACGGCCAAAAGCAATCGCAAATTTCCATCGCAAATCTTTTGTTTTTTTTTGTAGTGGCTGGTCTAATTGGTAACGTCATTTGTAGACATTTTGTTTCTAGCGTTGCATTAAAGAAATTAACTATAAAACCTATTGCGAAGCACATTCCGATTTCAATCACATTGTACTTATAAATTTTCTTTTCAAACAATTTTATGCAGCTTCATTTGCTCAAGAACTACTATACTAGACTATGATAATGAAAATAGGAGTTGAGGCTCACTGAGGCGAATCAGCTAGTATGCAAGGAGGTTTATGTGCAGAATATTGAGTCTTTGGAAAGAGACGAGAATATTTTGCATCTTGCAAGAATCAAGGATCAGACCAACTGAAGCATGTTTTTCGTTCTGATTAAGAACCTGTTCAAGAGTTTCTTCCAACGACCAAACCAAAGAGTTGGTTTAACTGGTAACTATGATTCTTTTTTGTGCTTATAAAGTTGATGGGCATGCAAGTGGTCAAGATAGAGAATGTAATAAAATGAGGTTTACGCAGCATTAATTCTATTCATGCCATATGAGGTTTACTAAGTTCACATCAGCATGTCTTGGTGCTGAGAATGGATCTGCCAGGCCGGGATGACTTGGCTTTACATTGTTACCATATGGATATCTCTGTTTCAGAAAAACAAAAGTAATTCACTAATACCATATGGATAACAGTTACTGGCATATTTACATAAGAATTGACTATTAAAGACTCATACAAAAACTCGATTTGATAAGCTGGATGTTTACGCAGAATTGCAAGGAGAAAGATTAGTGGTGAGTCAGAGGGACTAAGGAAGTTGAATAATGTAATTAAGCAATAAGGATTAGTCATGAACTGAACATTTTCGGTGTCTCTTATGTCTTCATTTTCAATATTAATTGGAAAAACATTTTGATAATAAGATCACATTGGATTGATAATAAGGATTAGGCCATATATGTCTCTGCTTCAGACTAGAGCTTCTCAGAAATGTTAAATCGAATAATCCAAAATTCAATCGTTTTGACTTGTGTGTAACAGATTCAACATGTCTCCACTTTAAAATATTAAATCTTAAATGAAGCTATAAAGTGAGACTGTGTCTTTCTTTGCTGTAGTATTTCCTCATTAGAATTCTTTGAAAAGTATTAAGAAGGAATTGGAAACATACGTCAAGTTGCGTCTGAAATGTTTGAGAAACAATGGTGAAGACTTTTAGTTTTTTTTGAATAGTAAAAGATAAGACTTGCGTGGCCGGAGAAATGTCCGATAAACAATAGTGAAATGGCAATGTTAATGTTTTATATATATCACCAAATTCTTTGTTTGTAGCTTCTTCCTCTAACTCTCTCACACACACTCTCTCTCAATGGCTTCTTCATCTTCTTCTCTAAATTGGGTATATGATGTTTTCTTGAGCTTCAGAGGGGAAGACGTCCGCGTCACATTCCGTAGCCACTTTCTTAAGGAGCTCCATCGGAAATTGATCACTGCTTTCAAAGACAATGAGATCGAGAGAAGCCACTCCCTCTGGCCCGAGCTTGTACAAGCGATCAGGACTTCGAGGATCGCTGTGGTCATTTTCTCCAAAAACTACGCTTCTTCAATCTGGTGTCTTAACGAGTTGCTGGAGATCGTTAGTTGTAAGGATAATATTGTCATACCAGTTTTCTACGGTTTGGATCCTTCCCATGTGAGAAATCAAACCGGTCACTTTGGAAGGATTTTTCAAGAGACTTGCAACAAAAATACAGAGGAAATACAAAATCAATGGAAGAAAGCGTTGACTGATGCTGCTAATATGCTTGGATTTCATTCTGCGACCTGGTATGAGTTTTTATCATTTTAACTAACACTTTTATAAATAAATAAAAAAATCATTGTCGCTCACTCTAATTTTGTACACTTGGTGTATTAAAAAATACTAATTTCATTTGATTTATAAATAATTTAATATGATTGAAAAGTAATAATAAAGATTGGTTTCAAAGTTAGTCATTAACATGATCGCGACACATGTCAAGTGTATCGATTCAGATGTTGACATGTGTCAAAAAGATTTATCTATTTTTTCTTAACTAAATATGAAAACTAATTAACAACATATTTACATACACTAATTTACATGTTTATTATTAAAAAAATTAACCTTTTTTCTCTTAAGCATAAAAGACAACTAACAAAAAAAAAGTTTACGTATGTTATTGGTCAATTAGATTTTAACATGTAACAATTTGTTTTTAAATTCATATAGCATGTATATTAACCGATAAACAATGAATGTTAAAATTGAAAATAACAATATAATTGATTTGACATTAATTTAATTGGATAAAAATTATATTTATCGTTGTAATATAGTGTTTTTTATTAGTAAGAAAAAACATAAAAACCTTGAAAAAGGTAAAAGGAAAACTAACCAAAAAAAAAATCTGCAAATGCTAATTTTACGTTTTTTATTGGGTAATTGGATTTTCACATGTATCATTTTGTTTTTAATTCATTTAGCATGAATATTAACCAATAAACAATGAATGTTAAAATTGAAAATAGCAATATAAGTTATTTAACATTAATTTAATTGAAAAATTTATCGTTTTAATATAGTGTTTTTTATTCGTAAGTGAAAACAAAACAACTTGACAAAAACAAAAGGGAAAACTAACAAAAATATTAAATAAAAATTATTTTCATATGCTAAATTTACTTGTTTTATTGGTCAATTAGATTTTCATATGTATCAATTTAAAAAAATATATATTATTTAGCATGTATATTAACCAATAAATAATGAATATTGACGTTCAAAATAACAATATAAGTCATTTAACATAAATTTAACTGGGTAAAAAATTGTATTTGTGGTTGTAATATAGTGTTTATTATTCATAAGTTAAAACATAAAAAAACTTGAAAAAAGAAATGAGCTTGTAAGAATAAATTGTTTATTACTTGATGATAATATTAGTATAGTTTTTTATGTTTATTTTAAAATGTTTTAAATCATGTAGTTATAAGTGAAAAACAAAAAAAAAAAAAAAAAAAAAGAATTTGCTTATAGAAATAAATTTCCGATCGCTTGATGAGAATGTTAGTATATCTTTATTCATGTTTTATTTTCTAAATTTTTTCTAATTTAAAATTAATTTGACATGAGGTAAAATTATTACTTATGAGATTACGACGTTTAAAAATTTATATATAACAATGTTGGTTTTTTTTCACTAATTTTGTTTTATTAATTTTTAGTTTTTAAAAATAATAACTATATATAGATTTAAAGTCTTTTATTAAAAAATATATATTGATTTGATATGATGCACATATTATTTTTTATATAATTGTTTTACCTCTTATCCATTAAGATGGAGTACGTAGAATTAGAATCCGGTTTATTATGATGAATTAGATAGTTAAATTGTATTGCAAAATATGAATGTGTAAATTTGAAATCTGGTTTAAAACAAAAAATTACAAGATTAAAAAAGAAATGAGTAGGTTACAATTTAGAATGCAAATATTATCAATAAAATTTATATTTCTTTTTATATCCGCGTATTTACGCGGATTCTTATCTAGTTTTGGTTATAAAGAATGAAGAATAAAATATTTGATGGATCTATTTTTTTTAAACAAAGAGATAAAAATGGAAAATAAGAATATTGAAGAAGATATCAATGAGTTTAAAAGACAATTATATATTTTCTTAATTTATTATTTTTAACTATTTTCTATTGGTATTATATTATGTAACTAAACAAAAAATAACGGTTTCAATATATAGTAGATGTGAGCATGTAATCCCCTTACTATTATTTGAGAAGTACAAATAAAAAAATAATTTTAATATATATTAATATTTACTTTCTTATGCCATTGGTATTATGATCATTTGCTAATTTTTATTAAGATTATAATTGTAAATTTAATTAGCACCTTAAAAAACAGAATTAAATCGTGATTTTTCAGGATATCAATATTTGGAGTAAGGAATATCCAAAGATTCGTAATATCTTTTGGAGAATACATTTATAGAAATAAAATTTAATTTGTTGAGTGACAAATAATAACATAACTCAAAATTATTATTTAAATATTAAAATCATTGCAATACTATAATCAAAACTTTTGAAAAAAAAAAAATTTAAAAAATTCAATTCACGTTATAGCGCGAGATAGATTCTAGTAGATATGTAAGCAAACAACCAAAGTATGCCAAAATGTTAAAAAAAAAAAAGTTCTTAAATGGAAATTGATTTAGCTTTAGGTGAATGGAAAATTCCAAACTTAAAATCTATTGCTGATGAGATTACTCAAAAATAATAGTTTTTTTGGTAAACTTAAAACTTATAAGTAATAGTTTGGTAAATCTATTCCAAACTTAAAAGTTAAAACTTAAGGTTTGTTTTCTAAATTTTTATTATTGAAAAACCTTAAAAGTAAAATAGTATTATTGGTGATTTTGTTTAACATCTCTAAATTGTTTATTTGGTTCAGCCGTTGACGCCCTTCCTGCAGGCGATGCTGTCTCCCACTTTGACGGTCTTGACGCTCTTGAATATCCCAAGTTTAGTAGAACTTCCTTCCTTATTTCAGAATCTGAATCAACTGAAGGAGTTGCACATCGAAAACTGCAGAAATCTGGAGACTCTGCCCTCCGGAATCAACTTCCAATCTCTCTATTACCTTAGTTTCCGTGGATGCTCACGGTTGAGGAGCTTTCCTGAAATCTCAACCAACATCGCATGGCTCTATATAGACGAAACATGGATTGAAGAGGTTCCTTGGCAGATCAAGAACTTCGTTAACCTCACTACGCTAACTATGACAGGTTGCAGCAAGCTAAAATGTGTATCCCTACACATTTCTAAACTGAAAAATCTTAAGGAAGTTAACTTTTCAAATTGTGGGGCATTGACTAAAGTTGATTTGAGTGGCTATCCAAGTGGGGTGGAGATGGAAGTAGACAATATTGACACAGTTTCCGAAAAGGCCTCCTCTTCGCTTGCCGAAGTCAATCTCCGTTTCTTTGATTGCTTCAACTTGGATCCAGAAACTGTCCTTCACCAACAATCAATTATTTTCAAGAGCATCACATTGTCAGCGGAAGAAGTGCCATCATATTTCACTCACCGTACTACTGGAAGCTCCTCTCTGACCGTTCCTCTACTTCACGTCCCTCTCTCCCAACCATTCTTCAGATTTAGGGTTGGCGCAGTGGTACCTTATGAACTGGTACCTAATGTTAAGTATGGAGTACATATCAAGGTAAAGTGTGAGTTCAAAGGCAGATTTGGGAACAACTTTGATGTTGGCTTTGATATCTCTGTTCTTCCACATTACATGGACATTCAGGAGGGTAGGCGTAATATGTTCACTATACTGGATTGTTGTATCCCTCTAAACGAAGACAATGCTCCTCTAGCTCAACGGAACTACGATCACATGGATATGCAAATTTGTATTATACAGCCTTCATTTTGCACCACTCCCTTCATTACCGGATGGGGAATACGAGTTTTAGAGGAATGTTCATTACCGGAGAACCGACTTCCACATGTTTGTGAATCAGATGAAGACAATTTGGTTAATAAGACTGAGCACAGTGAAGAGTGTGTTGAGACAGTTGTAAAGAGACAGAGAGAAATTGGAAGCGACTTTAGGTAAGCATTAAGCATGAATTGAACATGATACTATATAGCTCGCAATTCTTTTTCCGGATCAATCAAAATCTATTTTCTACAATAGATCACTAGATTTATTTCTTTTGCAGATTAAGTGAAGGACCACTCAAGAAACCTCTGCTTTGCTCTGACTCCGATACCCAGGAGGAACACAAGATGTCACTTTGAATCTTTCATTGCGTGAATATTGAAATGAGTAGTTTTGCCCGTTATAACTTATAATGGAACAACATGATACAAGTGTTGGTGTTTTGATGTTTACGGTTATGAAGAATAAAAACTTGGACGAGAGAGAAACAAAGTATAAAAGAAAACTGCAACTTCTTATTGACTTTCTTGTGTTACACTCGTCACACCAAAACACACATTACAAAGACAAGACTCAATCTATACTTATACACGTGAACCATTGTGTTTGAAACAACATGAATGTATAATTAAAAAACACAACTGTACGAAAGACATTTGTGACTCTTCATAAATAACTAACTTATGCAAATGTGACTTTGTATTATACGAGATATGATTATTCTTCAACACTCCCCCTTAATCATATCTCGTATAAACTCCAAGATTTCTTCTCGGTTCTTCAACTCTTTCTTGAAGTCTCCATGAAACTTCATTACGTCTCTTGCTATGTGACCCGATTTGTCACACACATAACATTTTCTTTCATTTTTCGCACTCATTTGCGGAACGCATCCGTTCTTTCTTCTCCAACAATCTACCTCATTGTGATTGTCTCTTTTACATACGCCACACCATCTCTTGGTCTTCTCATGGCATTTATTTTCTTGATTGCTTCCTCTTTTTCGAACCAAGCTTTTGTGCGTGATTCTTCACGTCTTCTTCGGCTGTCTCTCCAACCGGCTTCTGCTTTCTTTCTCTCTTAGCTAAGCACTCTTTCTTTGCTTGGTGTCTTCCTTGATCACCAGCGTGCGTGATTCTTCACGTATTCTTCGGTTGTCTAAACCATCACTTCGGCTTTCTCTAAACCATCACTTCGGCTTTCGCTTTGGACTTTTTAACTCTTGAACCACCAACTCGGATTTCTCTATCTGTAGTCCTTTTTGGCTTCTTCTTGAACCATCAACTCGGTTTTCTCTATCCGTAGTCCTTTTTGGCTTCTTCTTGAACCATCACCTTAGCTTTCTTAACCTTAGTTTGTTTGGTTTTTTTTTTTTTTTTTTTTTTTCTTTTATACTGCCTTTTTTTTTTTTGTTTTTTTTTTTTTTTTTTTTTTTTTTTAATCATCACCACGGCTTCTATGGCCTTTGTCTCTTTGATTTTTCTGATATTTTTATTTTCTAGCCCATGACATCTTGCCATTCTTTGAACTCACCAGCTTCATCATATGATTGTGCTTCATTCAACAATAAAACACGCTTCATATATTTGAGCAAAATCTTTAAATTCCACCTTTGGATTTGTGAGAACTCATTTTCCACCGAGGAGACAAAATGCTTTTTGACTTCTTGTCTTCTCCCAATCCCACTTTTGTTTCCTTCTTCAAATGCCACGTCACCTCCTTCTCATTTTTCTACACGTTGTCTGTAACGTGTCAAACGTTTTCAACCTTACTTGTTTTCTTCTTCATGATGCCTTCACTTGTGGATGCGGGAGTTTCCGGCGGCTGAGGTGACCGTTCATCTCGAACCTCCACCAACTTTGGATTTTTACGTTCCGTAAACGCTGTTCTGTTTAGGCGAATACGACACTGTCACTTGTCTCTCAATTCCATGCTCTTGACAGAATTTGTTGAATTTACTTGAAGTAAATTCACAGCCACCATCGGATCGAAGTCGTTTGATCTTACAACCCGATTGAGTCTCCACCAAGTCTTTGTACTTCTTAAACATCGAGAAAGCTTCTGACTTATTCTTAAGAAAATATATCCAATTCCTGTGAGTATAATCATCCACGAACAATAAGAATCTACTTCGATGCGGTTTGCATCGGACCACAAATATCGATGTGAACGATCTCAAAAGTTTCTCTTTTGTCTTTGTTTGAGACTCCTTTAGAAACGCTTCTCTTGCTTGAATTGGCCCTCGAATCAGTAGGGCTCTGATACCATGTTGATCGAAAGAGATTGAAAGCAAAATCAAATTCTCATATTGTTTCGCCACGATTGCTGGATTTTCTTCTTGATTTTAATCATCGCCGGTGTGTTTACATCCGTAGAAACAACCGCTGGTACTCCATTCTCAATCACATCCCAAAGCTTTATTGTCTTTAGGATATCTTCATTTTGATTTGCCAAAAAGTTAAAGACAACGCCATGGAAGATCGGTATTGCTTGGAGATGTTGTCTCCATAACTCTCTTCTCTCGATTGAGTGTTTCTGTTTTTTTTTTTTTTACTTTAGTGTTTCTCTCTCGGTCCTCTCTTAATCGTCTAGCTCTGATACCATGTTGGTGTTTTGATGTTTACCGTTATGAAGAATAAAAACTTGGACGAGAGAGAAACAAAGTATAAAAGAAAACTGCAACTTCTTATTGACTTTCTTGTGTTACACTCGTCACACCAAAACACACATTAGAAAGACAAGACTCAATCTATACTTATACACGTGAACCATTGTGTTTGAAACAACATGAATGTATAATTAAAAAACACAACTGTACGAAAGACATTTGTGACTCTTCATAGATAACTAAGCAAATGTGACTTTGTATTATACGAGATATGATTATTCTTCAACAACAAGGAGGACATGCAGAGAGTCTTCAATGTCTCCGCAGCTGGAGAGACGTTTTCAGGTAACCCAAACATCAAATAACTATCTCATTTTAGTCCCCACACCAGTTGTGACACAGAGCATAGGAGTTCTACTAAGGAGTCTATTTAATAGATTCTGCCACTGTCCAAAGAGTTGGTTCCAATTCGTGGTTAGTTTCTATTTTGATTTTCTTTGTGCTTATAATTTTTTTTGGATTGCACGTAGTCTATTGAAGAAATAATGGATCATACCAAGAAGAAAACCCTATCTTGAAGTATAACCCAATATAAGACAAGTTTAGGAATAGTTGTCTTTTCTGTCTATTCAACGGCTCTCACTGATTTCTATCTATAATTGCTTTTCCTTTTCTCTCTAAATTATTCTCATGTATTGAACACATTCTCTTTTAATAGTATAGTTAAGTGAACAAGAATTACAAATAATATTCTCTCTTTAGATTTCTTGATGATAAGTTATATAATGTAATGCAACGGATTTGGGGGCAGTAATTCTATTAATTCCATACGAGGTCTACTAAGTTTGCTGCAACATGTTTGATATATTCCATATTTTACGTATTATAACCTTTTTTTTAGAGTCTTTGTTTGTGTATTTTATACTTATTTAGAGTATTTTATTCCTTTGTGAAGTTTTTACATGTTATAGGTTCATTTGAATGAGAATTTGGAATTTTGGGACAAAAACATGGTTTTGAATATGCAGGATTATGCAGAAGGGTCAGAAGTTTGCCATTCGTTGAATATCTTCCCCATGCCTGCTTTTATGAGTTTTGGACATAAGATATCCCTTTGAGTTAGCTTTCATTTGGGACTGATTTTATGTCATTATCATCGATGGTTCAAAAGTTATGCCCGTTTTACTGAAGACGGGTCAATCTGGCCGGCGACTGAAGCAGACAGAGAAATTGGCTTCTGAAGGTCAGATCGATCGATCCAAGAGAGGATCGATCGATCCCACTTTGCGTTCAAATTCCAGATTGGCTAAAGCTAGCAGGAACGGTCGATCATGATCAGATCGAATGATCCAGCACTACCGAAACATCGCCGAGACCATCGAAATGGGTTTAGTAACAGCTTATTTAGTAAACTGGATCGATCGATCTGGGCCTGCCGACCTGTTTTAGATATTTGTTTTTAGGCGCGTTTTGAGAGATATTAATATGATTTTTAGCCATTGTTTCGGCCATTCTCGTTCTGTAACTCATTTTCTCTCTTTTGAGAGTGAAAAACTTGTAAAACTCTCTCAATTATACCATCTTGTAAGCTTTGGAGAAGATTCATCCTTGATTCTACATCTATTTGGGAAGATTTCTTAACTCTTAAGATATCTTGTTCTTATGATTATGAATCTTTGTTTGTCTTCCCTTGTTTTCTCTTTATATATGGATGAGTAGTTCATTAGTTAGATTGGGGTTTTTAAAAAGAATTCATATCATTGAACTATACATAGATAGGGTATTGATTTTTAATCTTCATCTATTGTTGCTTTGAATTAGATTAGACTGAATCTTGTCATCTTCACATATGGTTGTGTTTATTGTTTGGACTAAACTGATCATTTAGTCTATGAATTGAGGTTTAATCTATCCACCAAAAGTATTATAGGTTGCTTGATAGAACATAGTGAACAATTTGTCCTTAGCCAACGAAAGTTGATGCTAATTAAGGCAAACTTGTGAACAAATTGAACTTGCTTGTTAATGCTTGTCTAGAAGTTTGAGTTCAAACAAGAAGTTTTAGAACCTTAAGTTTCTAGACAAAGTGATTGATACCACGACAGTGGATTGGTTATACATTTGTGTTTGAGTTTAAGATTGGTGACAACGATTGAAAATCTATCTTTGATCTTAGGTTGATTCTATTCTCCAAAAGCTAGAATTAACCGGATAGGACTTCAGATGAGCGGATTGTCCTTAACCAACGAAAGCTGATGTTAAGGCAATTCGTAAATGAATCAAACTTGAGCCCTTGAAATGCTTATTGACAATCATAACGACAGTTAGGTTGTTCGATAAAGATATTTGATGCCAGAACAGTGGATTGAATTTAAATTCGTGTTTGAAGTTTAAGATGGTTCTTAGTTATAAATCCCTGAATAATTATCTGGTTCTCAATCCCTAAATCTCTGCGAATTCCCCTAATCTAGCGTTTATATTAATCAATCTTTCTTCGTTTCTATTTACCGTTTTAATTTAGTTTACAATTGCATTAATACAACCTCTTTTATTTTTTTCTTAGCTTCTTAATCATTTTCTATAATTTGTAGTGCAGCACTTGATCCCTATGGATTTGATTCCTAATTACTACATCGTGCTGGAGTTATTTGAGTAGACCCAGCCCAAAAAACCATAACTACCAATGTTTACAAAGGCTGCATCTGTGAGTAATCAGTTGAGAGAAGAGAACAAGAAAAATCTCGAGATAATAAGTGATGAGAATAGATTTTGCCAGGCCGAGATGTTTGGCTTTACATAGTTCCGATATGGATGTCTCTGTTTCAGACAAACAAAAGCTTTGCAGAATCAAGATAAAAACACTATAAGCGTGGGGGGGGGGGGGGGAGGAGGGGGGCCCGAACCTTAAAAAAAAAATTAAGCACTGGTCATCAACTGAAATAGAGTCAATTCTAGGTATCTCTTATTACTTCTTTTTTCCAAGATTAAATCTAAGCTATTCTGTATAATAACTTCAGTCACCAAAATAGATTTATTTTCTAAACTATTTTCTACAATAGATTTATTTCTTTAGCAAATTAAGTTAAGGACCACTCAAGAAACCTCTGCTTTTCCCTGCCTCCGATCCCGGTCATTCTGAGAGTCTTCAATGTCTCCCCAGCTGGACGTCAGGACGTGTAAAGGACGTGTGGAAGACAGAGAGAAGAAGGAAGCGGTTTAAGATAATTAAGCATTGGTCATTAACTTCCTCTTGTTTCAATATGATAAAATCTACGGGTTCAAACTAGCACAATGTTTAGCACGAGTCACCATCAATAAAGCACAATGATTCTGTGTGATGCTCGTTAAAGTGGAGAACATCAAATCTGTAAAAGGAGTAACCAGAATGAGGATCAAGATCACGAGAAATGATGAAGAATAATTATTCCTAGATAGTTAAACGATTGTTTGATGTTTTAAAGAACTTAAGTGCATAAAGATTTTAGATGTTGGTGCAGAGTTTGAGCACTAAGAACCTGAAAAAGTTGTTAGTTTTAATTGAGTTTAGTTTTGTATAAGTTTTTAAATATATGTATAACACATTGCAAATGACTGAGGTGTTATAATTATAAAGTCAAAACCGTTAGTTGGTTATGACATGTCTGTCTGGTTAGCTTGCCTAATGGTGTAAGGTGCTTTGTGTGTAACAATCCAGGGCACGTGGTGAAGAACTACAAGGTTAGGAAGGCCGAGAGAGCAAACCGAAGCATAGAAGAACTAGATGATGACCAAGATGAGAGTCACATGTTGTTCAGTGCGGTTGAAAAAGAATCATCATCAAACTTGAATGATGAAACATGGTTAGTTGACAGTGGATGCACTAACCATATGACCAAGGAAGTTAAATACTTCATCACTCTTGATCGGAGTATAAACGTTCCGATCAAAGTGGGGAATGGTCAACGTGTAATGACGACAGGAAAAGGAAGCATCCAAGTGATGACAAGCCAAGGAGAGAAGATCATCAAAGAGGTGTTTCTAGTGCCGGGTTTAGCAAGAAACCTATTGAGTGTTTATCAAATGGTATCAAACGGATACGGAGTCTTATTTAAAAACAATAGATATCTCATCAATGATCCTCAAGTAAGAAGGATATTGAACATTAAAATGAAGCATAAGAGTTTTCATTCAGATGGAGTAACTCGAGAAGAAGCGTTTTACTTGCGCAAGGAGAAGAAAAATCTCCGAATATACAAAGAAAATTTTGGTCTATTAATGAGATAATGCAACGAACCGATCAAATAGAGGAGATGGCTCAAACACATGAAGCATGTTTGATGATGAATAAAGAACCTCAATCATTTGATGAAGGCGTAAAAGAAAAAAATAAAGAGAAGCCATGGAAGAAGAGATTCAAATGATTGAGAAGAATGGTACGTGGCAAATGGTCAAGAAACCAAAAAATAAGAATATAATAAGCGTTAAATGGATTTATCGCTTAAAGACAAATGCAAGTGGAGAGCCTATAAAGCATAAAGCAAGGCTAGTATAACACATTGAAAATTACTTAGGTGTTATAAAGTCATTCGTATAATTATAAAGTCATAACCGTTAGTTGGTTATGACATGTGTTTGTTTGAAGAGTCATCTCTCTTTACTTATGTCAGTTGGCATTATATATATACTCTTGTAAACAAATCAATAAATGTGTGTGTGTAAATATATAAAATATTTTTTATTATCTCTTGAGTTTACGTAAACTTACGTAAACATGTTTATCATCTTTGGCTCTTTGCTCTGATTTCTTGTATACAACGAAACAGAGTTAGGAAATATCAAAAGTCTAACAAAAGTGAGATGTTGGACTAGACGATGCTTAAGAAAAATCTGAGAAATTGCTACTAACCACACTATGCTACTGCTGCTAAGTTATATCTAGGGTTTCTTAACAACGACGGTAATGCTTCACTTTCTTATGATTTTCTTCTCCGTATCGCCAAGTCTTCACTGATTGAAAAAACTCATTTGAATTTCCTGCAAATGACCAACTTTGAAGACATCTCCAAAGCTGACATTCTTATGATAAAACCAGACATAGTAATCTTCACTTGCCATTATCTCCCAAATGCAGATTATTCACCCTTACACTTGCATCCTCTAGGACATCTTAAGTTTCACATTCCAGCTTTGAGATAACCTTTTCATCATGCTGCATGCATAACAATTTCAAATTCCTAAAAATATAACGATCTTGAGTCAATCCCTGCAATTACCTTCTAATCTCCTTCAGCTTTTCTTTACAGAATCCACTCAAAAAACACTCCAAAAGTCTCATCTCATACCCAACACATAGGTGTACTTTCTGATCCTCTAGAAAAACCTGCAACTGATTGGGTTTCATGCTGAACTGGGTATCAGTCACAACATGCCATTTTTATCTAGTAGCCACTTCAATTTTTTTTTCTTGCACCAGAAGGACAATCAAGAATCTTTTCTTAGATTTAACTTCCAATTTGGCTTAGTGTCACCAAATTTATCCGGTTATAGCCTCAGACTATATGACTCCACTCACTTATTCTTCTGAATTTGTTTATAAGAACTTGTGCTTCGTAAAGCACCTCACATACTCCACCATTTCCAAGTTTACAGAAATTTGGTAATTCCTGAAACTCAATACTGAAATAAAAGTATTCCTAAGATGTTCCACTCATACATGAGTCATGAGTCTTTATGTCTTACTTTCCTTATAACAATTATGTCTAATTTTCCATGACTTTTGGATGTTAGCCACATTAGACAAGAAACCATTAAAACACTTGGTTTGAAAAATACACCAACTTCATCAATTGTCAAAGCCTTTAAGCATAATGTCTGAAACCCTTCTTTACTCCCACTAAGAACTCCACTTTGTGCTTATCTCAGTCACTTACAATACCTCATCAATGCTTCATATCCTTGCTTTCGCACTGAATTCTATGTTTGCACACACATTTTTCTTGCTCTAGAGAAACTATTTCATTGAATAATCAGTAACAATTTTCATGTGACTTTGATGATTATTCAAGCTTTCTGTTAAGTGCTTTTGATTCACACATACAAAATGTTTCACTGTTGTCATGTACAAAATTCCATGTGTTATAAAACCCAAGTGTAAGAGAGATATGTTTCTCACCAATAGAAACGTATATATAGCCCATTATATAGCAATTAGAGAAAAAGATTCTAGACTAACGTAATTACAGAAGTTTCTATCAGCGGAGCAATCAAATATTCGGTTCATAAAGGTGTATCCTTGGGACCAAGTACCATTGAGAAAACAAAAACAGTAACAACAGTCTTTGATCCATTTCCTTTGGATTTTACCGACTGTAACCAGCTCCATGATGATCCAATATAGACCTTAATCATCACATTCCTTGAGCCCCTAGATTTCTTGAGAACCTGATGTTTACCCTTGATGCTAAATTTTTGTCAAACTCTTTCTCAAAATCTTGCAAATACACTAAAAACCTCAGGAACCATCAGCCAACTTTGATTAAGAAGACTGCTTGCTTATCCTTGAAAAAGTTCCTACAATTCTGTCTTTGAATACAAAGCCTTAACTGATGTCCAAACAACCATTAATCCATATAAATCAAACAACCAAGGCGTCCCTTAGTTCCTTGACCTTTATGAGCTTCCATTAGCTGTTCTTTCCTCATCCTGAACACAAGTTTGCACCAAAAAACTACCACATTGCATTAACCAGATCGAAATCCACACTAACACCTTGTACTAAATCTTGGCTATAATCGTGTATAGTGGACATACAAATTTGAACTTCACTAAACTTTGGCTTCTTTCTATTGCAGGCCATAAGATTTCAGAACATCACAATACCTTGGACTTGCAGCGGATGCAAAATAACAGTTTTTAATGCTTTGAGTCTTGAGAATTTGTAAGACAATTATGGTCTCCACGCTTCTTAACCAACACGTGAACTCATGTCTTTCACAAAACCAGAATCCAAAATATCACAGTGAAACTCCACCTTTCACCATTCTCCATCGGTTTAACATAAACAGACAAAGAACTAATGTTTGATCAAATCTTTCATCATCATTCTCTGATTTTTTTCCTCCTTGATCTTATCAAAACCTAAGACATGCAGGTTCTTTTGACCCTCACCTGATTCGAGTTTTCCCTTAAATCATCCCAAGGTACAAAATACCTTTTGGTTCGGCCGCTTAGGCCCTTCACGGCAATGTTGTCTCCTTCTTTGAGGGCAGACAATATTGACACAGTTTCCGAGGAGGCCTCCTCTTCTCTTCGCGATAGTTGTGTCCCCGATCTCGATCTCATGGACTGCTTCAACTTGGATAAAGATGCTCTCATTAAACTCAGCAACAGTCAATTATTTTCAATTCCATGATATTGCCAGGTGAAGAAGTGCCATCATATCTTCCACATGTTTCTGAAGCCGAAGAAGGCAATATGGGGTATACACCTCTTCAAGGACTTGTTAATGAGATTGAACACAGTGAAGAGTCTGGAGAAAACAATGTAGAGACAGAGAGAAGCAGGAAGCGAATGCGGGTAAGAATTAAGCATTAATTGAACATAATACTATTCATCTTTCAATTCTTTTAGTATAAATGACAACTGGATTCTTTTGCAGCTATTCCACTATATATTTAAGTAATATTAGGGTCTCTACGTCCAAATTAATTGGATAGGGTATACGACTCTTAGAGGACTGTTCATCAGTGGAGTACCGACTTGGTAAACCAAACACTCTTTTCTACATGTTTGTGTAGCCGAAGAAGACAATATGGGTAATACTGTATATCTTGGAACTTATAGAGAAGTAGGAAGTGAATGCGGGTAAGCATTAAGAATGAACTGAACATAATACTGGATATCTTGGAATTCGTTATCAGGATCAATCGAACACTTTTTTATTTATAGATAACTCGATTTATTTTGTTTTGCAGAGCACGTGAAGGACCACTCAAGAAACCTATGACTTGCCCTACCTCTATACCTGGGACTGGGAGGGACAGGTGAATGTTGCAATGAGTTGTTTTGCCGGTTGTAATGGAACAACTAGATCAAAGGAGGACATAAACCGTTGCAGTAAGAAGGTTCCATATGGTTTCAAATGTGCCTAGCTAGATATTACACATTTTAAACTGAGATTCTATATTCCACATTTCATTCTTGTTTTTTTTTTTTAATTCCTCGTCTGATGATATCTTTATCTATTGTTGTAATTTGTTTTATGTTTCATTCATGAGATAAAGTGTTTAATTTTTAAAGAATAAAAGAAGAATCATATTCTCTTCTCAACTTCTTGTCTGAGACAATGGATCCTACCGTTTAAAAGAATTTATTTATATGCATGATAACATCGTACAATGGAACTTAAATTTGGCACAAGTTACATGATTATAATCCCAAACCTAGGAATCTTTGTCTAATCAAATACTTTATTGGCACGGACTTAATCATGTATAATCTGTCGGAATAATGAAAAAAAAAAACAAACAATAGTCTGTCGCAATCGCCAGATATTAACATTTTTAAAAATTTGCTAAGTCTAATGAGCATGATAGTAATCATTAAATGAGACTCAACCAGCAAACATTCAAATCCCACGTGAAGTATTATTATCTTCAACTAAAAATGGTAATATATGTCGTCCCATTTCGATAACTAAAAATCATTAAAAGACCAAAGCATTAAAAACGAAAAGCCAAAGTATAAATAAAGATGGTAGCAGCATATTAATTGCAAATAAGTCAAAAGACTCAAAACATTTCAAAGGAGTCAAACCAAGTAGAAAGTCAATACCCGAACCAGCTACGCTTTTCTATCAAACCGAAAACCGGCTAGACCGATAATCCGGTTCAGAAAACAAAAAGATCAATTTACCAACCTGGTGCGCTCTTGACTTCCTCTAATTACCATTTTGACGCTCCCCCAAAAACAGCCAAAAACAGCCAAAAACATAAACTTGCTTTCCCATTTTACCCTTACCATAATCGAAAATAACCTAAAATGTTTATCCATTTAGATGCTACGTTATTTACCAAAACAACCTCAAAGCCATAAAACCGAATTACCTATGAACCTCCCTCTTTACACATTTACCATTTTAACCCTGACTCGGGGACTGCTCTTAAATTGAAAAAGCAAGGAGGTTTAGGGGTAATTCGGTCAACTAGCTGACTTCTTGTTTGGAAGATGCAATCGCCGGCGGAACGGTGCTGCTCAGGGCTGTAGTGATCTGATTAACGGTGGCGCAGAGATGGTTATTGATAGTGGTGACAGTGGAGAGATTCGGTTTCGCTGTTGGGACGTTGCTCGCCAAGACCTGAATCGCGACGGTGAGAAGACACGACGGAGGAGAATGCGAATTGACAGAAATACCCTCCTGAGGATTCACGGGTACGATGGAGAATCCGAGGGGTAAGATCGGAATATTATAAGAATCTTCTCCGTTCATCGCCAGCTGAATTGAATCAACGTCGACGGTGGAGTAGACGATTAAGCTACCGGAGTTATCGATACAGCTCTCTTGAAGCATCAGCTCTACATTATGCCATGAATTGCTCGCTACCTGCAAAAGTTCGAATTTTGTTAAGATACATTTCAAAAGTTTGAATCTTTGAATTAGGGTTTCAATCAATCTTTGAACTTACATTGATTCGAAGAAGAGAGATGCAATTTCCAGGATGTGAACCATTTGCGATATGAGCAACTTCATGAGGTGAGTTCCCATTGAACAAAACCTCTAGCTGCAGAGAAAATATCGATCCAAGTTCTTCAATTTTCACCAAGATTTGTGTTTTGAAACTGATAATCAAGAACAGAGAGAAGAGTCTAGTTTGATTTACCAGAGATTGGTGATGTTGATCACGGATAAGATCAAAGACTTGATGGTGAGAAAATGGAAGCCAAGTGGTTGAGACAGCACAAAGAACAACTCCTGTAGGCTGACCAGGTTCACACATTTTCCTCGTTGTGATTCTTACAGTGTCCTTAGTTGTCTCAGACAAAGCGGTCCAAGATTGTCCATAGGCAGTGCTTATATTCACACAGAATGTTCTCACCATCCTCTGTGATAACCTCATTATGTTTCTCCTCGCTTCTGCTGATGATATCACTGCAAAGAGAAAACAGAGATTTAGAGATTTTACAGTAAAGGGTTTTATGAATTTAGGGATATGATTTAGAATACTAGCCTCCAAGATCAGTTATGTTTCTAGCCATTAGGCTAGCGATCCTCTCGCACTCTCTCTGCAACACGTCGAGCCAACGGTTAGCTCCAAAGGCCATTCCACTTTTCACATACTCAGCGAAGGTCTCGTGCATGTGCTTCTCGTCTACTTCCACATGCTCTACCCACTTGACTTGTGAGTATCCATTAGGCATGTCTTGAATGATGCAGCCTGAAGGTTTCCTCGTATACTCATGAGGAGTATTAGTATTCGGTGGCTGCATTTGGTCATGGAAGCTATCGATTGGGAAATCTACGATTGCCCAATTTCCGTTTTCTGCGTTTTGTTCCACATATCGAAGGAAATAAGCTTCTCGAGTTGGAACCAGTGGAGATAGTACCTGCAACTCTGCATACATCTTGTAACACATAACAACATAGATTCCATTAGCAAGAGGCTACTGCGTTTGTTCCGTGTGAATCAAATTGAATTACTAAATTACCAGTAGAAGAGAACCACTAGCTCCAGAAACTCCAGATGAAATTATCTGAACCGTTTTCGCCCTAGCCACGATTGAACAGAACATCTCTGACCATTTATCCTACAATTCAAAAAACGCAAAATTAATCTTCAATCAAAGTAATCAAATCAAATGTATTTGTGAAAAGTTCACTACTCACAGCATTTAGAAACGCGTCAACTAGCGTTATGCTGTTCATGATAACGACTGCATTTGCCTTTGAAGCTTCTCGACGAAAATCTCCTTTGTTGTTATGATTCTCCACTGGCCATGGGAACAACCTTATGTACTCTTCCTCGTTCAGACACAAAATCTCGCCACCGATCTTGTCTGATTTCTTCTTAATCCACAAAGGCTCTTCTGTGTCACACATTTTAGTCAGTTCTTGGACACAAGAGACAGCAATTTCCATAGCGATAACTTTTTCTTCATCTGCAAGTAACATGTTGTTGTTGTTGTTGTTGTTGTTGTTGGCAGTTTGATCTGGGAAGAAACAAGCTGTATCTTGTGGAGGAAGCATCATCATATCTGCACAAGAATGTTCTGGAAAGTTCCCAGCGTATACGCTCATGTCTAGCTCCAATGAAGGTTGATGATGTGGAAGCGTAGGAGAAGGATTGATCAACGGCTGAGATGACGGTATGGATTGCATCGGACGGCCAGTGTATCTTGAAGCAATGCAGCATAGACGATCAAGCTGTGGAATCGACAATCAATGTGTTAGGGCAGGACATTTTCACCAATGTTCCAAGTTAAATGAAAATGGTTAGGATTAATTGGAGTTACCTCTTCACGGAGGCGACAATTCTCAATGTGGAGCTCATTGAAAGGAATGTCACCGAGGACTGTGGGGCCGCCGCAAGAAGGACATGAGAGGCACCGTAGCTCCGCCTGAAGATGGCAGTTCTCCGACTTAAGGTTATCATTCTCTGCCCTTAACATCACATTCTCTGTTCTGTCTTGTTGTGCCTATTGATTCACCTCACAAAAAATAATTAATTAGTTTGTATAAAAACTATTAATCTGTTTTTGATAACTAAAACTATTAATCATTTATATGAACATGTATATTATTAACAATTAGGATGAACTAAATTTTAAGATTTCATTATTATAAGTTAAAACTTTCATACAATTTTAATTTAGTTTGAGATGACCCCTACTTAGAAATTAAGATGATATTATCTAATATATTGTTGTTACAAAAGTATATACATGGAAAGAAATGTTTGATATTAAAGTGTTAGAGTGAATTATTTGTTACCTTCATTTGGGTACGCCTATTTTGGAACCAAAACTTGACTTGTCGAGGCTTGAGACCAAGTTCTGCACTTAATCTCTTTCTTTGTTTGTCGTCTGGATGAGGGTTTTCTTTAAACAACCTACAAAGGTTTAATTTTAATCACTACTTTTACCAAAAGTTAATCTCCAATCATGAGATCTTTATATACAAAAAAACGTATAAAGGTGTGTTCAGTTTGGTAAAACAAACAAAAAACGTTCTATGCAAAATCAAATTATATTATATTTTGCTTTTTAATCTAAAAATGTTACCACAACCAAATAGAAGAAAATTTTCACTTTTCTTTAAATTTAAATATAGTATCAGACCGTATCAAAACCACGTAATCAAAGAGAACTAAACGTCTAAACCTAACTAAAACCACAAATTAAAATTCACATACAAGCGGAAAACCTTTAAAATTAAGAAAAAAGAAAATCCATTTCTAAACCGAAACTAAAACCAAAACTATTCCAAACCTAGCAGAACTAGTTGTGTCATTTTAGATATAGTTGATATATTTTAAAACCCCAAAATCCAAAAACTTATGAGAATGACTGAAAACCAGATTAAACACACTCGAGTGGTTAAAATAAAATATAAAAATAACATATAGTAAAAATAGTGGCGAAACATACGCTTCCATTTCTTGGATCTGACGATTAGTGTGTCTGTGATAACGTTTCTTCTTAGCCGGAGGAGGTTGTTCATCGTCTTGAAGTTCATTTACATCAGATTCGTTTCCAAACTTTGGATCTTCTGCTTGTTCACTACCCGACCCAAATGACCCACCTGCCGACCCGTTTTCCATCATTTCCTCTACTGTTCCATCTCCCATCATCATCATCATACTCATCATCCCATTCTCCTCCTTCTAAACATTCATTTAAAAAAAAATAGTAAATGAAAGATTTAAAAAATTCAAGAATAAGAAAAGGGAGAAAGATTTGAGATAAATGTTTGAAAGTTTTAACTATATAGGAACAAACCGGGATGATGGATGAAAATGAGTTGAAAGGGATGAAATTAAAATTAGGGTTTTGGATTGTTCCAGGAGAAGAAGAAGACGGCGGCTGCGAAGCAAATCTCATGTTGTCTGAGGTCATCACATTTCCTTCTCCGATTGTCAACATCACTTGCAAGATAAATTTAAAAAAAAAACTAATGATAACAAAGATCTCAGTTAGGGTTTTACTTTGAAATCTAGAAGAAGCTATAAAGATTCATATGAACGATTAAAAATTAATCTCAAATGCAAAAGGAGCAAAGCATGAAAGAAACGATTTAATTACCAGAGACGACAGCTAGATCGGTTCATTGCTCAGAAAATATTTTAAATTAAATACACAAAAACATAACTGAAAAAAAATACATTTATTGCTCATGAAATCTTTTCAAAAATTTTAAGAAAAAACAGGTCCAACTAATTTTTAAAAAAATATATAAAGACACTATCTGAGCATTCATGAGAAGATATGGATTATGGAGAAAATAATTAAAAAAAAAACAACCATGCGATAATATAAAAATTAGGGTTTGTGTAGATAAAGAACACAAACACAAACACAAACAAGATAATGCACTGTTTCTATTGATTTTTTTTTCTTAGAAAAATATAGAGATTTTCTTTCACTTTCTCTTGTTTTTTCCCATTTTCTTACCTTGTTTAGCTTCAGAGAAAATGAAAGAACAAAAAAAAAACACTAAGAATCTCTAAGAGTTTTTTTGGAGCTTTCTCAGTCTCTCTCTCTCTAAATTTTTCTTTCCCTTTGCAATAAATGGAGGAGTAAATTTCTCATTAAATACTTACCGGACCAGAAGGGTAAACGGCAGACTTTTAGTTTTAACGGCGATAATTGACGGAGTGTAACGTATGAAAAATAACGCTCGTCTAACTCTTCCGTCAACTGCACCGTCTTGCCACGTGGAGTTATATTAGTGAGAGTCCGTACGTTACCCCTCCACAAGTCAAAGCTTTTTCTTTTTTACTTTTAAGTCAAAATATTATTCACCACGCGTTAACCGCGTGCGTGCGTTACACTACAATAATTTTACTTCGTCACTAGTAGCCTCAGATTTTGGTTATTCGGATAGGTTCAGTTTAGTTTTCTCGGTTTTTGATTTTTTTGGTTTTTGAAAATAATAACTATTTCGAACCAAATAAAAATTCGGTTTGAATTTGATTTGGTTCGGTTCGAATTTTAGAATCGAAAATACTGTAAATATCTAAAAATAACTAAAAATATCTAAAAATACCCAAAAATATCCGAAAATACCCCAAAATATCCAAAATACCCAGATTTTTTGGTTCCATTCGGGTTTTTTTTATTTTTGGTTCGGTTCGGTTTGGTTTTTTAGTTTCGGTTTATATTCTCAGGGCTAGTCACAAATACTATGCATTATTTTGTTTGCCAAAAATATATATATATATATATATATATATCTACTATTAATAAAAAAAAGTAATGGACATTTTTGAAAATGTAATGAAAGTTTCATATACCTTTTGTCTATATTAGATTTTGCCTATCATTATATTACTTATTCACTTTAATTACAAAAAAGTAATCCACTTCATAAAAGTATTTGACATTTAAAAAGTAATAATAATTAATATATTTGATACACCATTGATAGCTATCAGATTTTTTCTTAAGTAATATTGTTTCCTTAACCTATCATTATACCACTTATTCACTTTGATGAAATAATTTAATCCATTTCATAAAAAGTATTTGACATTTAAAAAAGTAATAATAATATACTTGATACACATTCATAGCTATTGGATTTTTTCTTAAGTAATTTTGTTTCTTTTTAAACCTATCATTATACTTATTCACTTAATAAAAAAATTAATCCATTTCATAAAAAAAGTATTTGATGTAAAAGTAATAATAATATATTTGATACACCATTGATAGCTATTAGATTTTTTTTCCTTAAGTAATATTTTTTTTAATACCTATATCACTTATTCACTTTACATTTCTATTTAATAAAAAAAATATTATGGTTTGAGTAAAAAGTGAACAACACAACGACAAAAAAATCGATTAAAAAAAAAATTTCGGTGATGTTGGTGAAGCCAAGAAAAAACAGTGATATAGGGCTGATAGGTGTGTCTTTGTCAACGCCATCTTACAACACCCATGTCTTTTGGCGACTTTGCGAAGAGAATTCGATGGTACAAATAAAGAAGAAAAATTGTTAAAATTTATGAAATTCGATAACGCCTAAATCTGATCGCTAGCGACGAGAATGTAGTGATATAAAATAAACAAAAACTTGTTAAAATTATAGAATTTGATAACGCCTGAATCTGATCACTAGATTCTTTTGAATGCTTTTGTCATTGTGTAATTCACTTTCTACTCCGGCGATAGTGGAGAAGAAAATTGTAGGAGAAAGAAAGGATTTTTAATCGTTGACGTTTATCACGAAAACATCCCAAAAAAGGTCCAAACTTGGTTCAACGCTAACATGAGTTAAAGATTACAATTTGATTGCGTTTTGCGACATATTTTTTCTAAATATTTTCTCAGATCTAAATATGAAAAATTAAAATCTTATTACTAAAAGTATAGTGTTCTGCAGGTCCTGCTTATGTTAACTTTATTGGTGTCTTAATAGATTTTTCAAAAGGGGTGCGCCTCAAAATCTCGATTCTTGCTGCTAGAGAGGAGACTAATTATTAATCTTCTTCCGAGGAAACTACAGACCTAAAAATCCAAAATTTCGTGATGAAAAGAGAAAAAAAAAATTCTCATCTCGGGATTTTTATAAAAGAAACAAGAATAGATTTTTATAATCAATTTATTTCAGGTTTTACAATTCTTATTGTTGTTACACATGTTTCTTGATTTACTTGTCGCTGCAAACGCAAGGACTAGCATCATAAGAATTTATAGCTTTTTCTCCAAACGCGCACATATGATTTGACAACTTGAGAGTTTAGATTGAGTTTTCCATGGACAAATGCATTTGCCAAATACACAAGCGAGAGGCACTGGACATGGTTGCACGTTTTTGCAATCGTCGTTTGTGTAACAATCCCTACTTTCAATCATCTTTATACCTTCAAAAATTTATCCAGAAAAATAATTAAAAGGAAAAACAAATTTTAGTGTTCAATTCGGATAAGCAAAATACATTCAAACCAAACTTTAACAATAAAATGAAATAAAAGAAATCAATTTTTTTGTTTAACGTTTATATATATTTGAATTCAAACCGAATCGAAAGCTCCGTTGCTTTGACGATTAAAGATAAATTTGCTAAATAGTTGATTATAATCTGAAATTAAAGCCGCATATCACTTTATTGGATCTCATTTTAGATAGATTTTTGATGACTTTAAAAATTATAAAAAGTAACTACTTTAAAAGATAGCAAAAAAAGTATTTTCAAAATATTGCATAATATTTTCAAAATTTTTTAAAAAGTATCACTAAAATATTTTAAACTTTTATAGATTATTGCCTAAAATATAAAGTCATGAAGACATTATTCTATAAAGTCATAGAGTATCTCCAAAATATTAGAACTATTTTTTCTTGGGTTGTTTATGGATAAACTATTGGTCTGAAATAAATTAGACATCAGCCTTATGAAGCTAACTTTGATTTTGGAAAATGATTTGATTTTGATTATTTATATCATATATTATCTTAGGTTAAACGAGAGATCGTATCCATTTTGCCCAGAAGACGATTCTATTTTCTAAAACCAGATTTGCTTAATCTCTCCCTCAACTGTTTCTTGAACTGTAATTCTAGAAGATCAAATCAAATCACATTTCTTTCTATATAGTACTTTATAAATAGCAATCGAAGAAGAAAAAGGGAGAATTTTTATTTGTCTGTGTATGATGTTTGATTAAAATAATAAAAGAAATGTGATGAAGATTTTGGAAGATTATAATAATTTAAGGTATTCTTCGTTAATCTTGCTCCTAGAACAGAATCATAAAAAGACAACAAAAGAGATGAATAAAAATCATCTGACTCTCCTCCAACGTCGTTTTCTTCGTTACCGGAGGACATCGTTCTCTGTTGTTTGGCTCGACACCACTTACATAAATAATTTCAAGAGAATACTTTGAGAATATCTTATTAGGTACAATACTTTTGATGATTAGATTTTGTGAAGCAAAATGTGTAGAATCAATAAACCAATAACACAATATTTTAATTCAATGATAAAATGAATTACTTTCATGTTATTTGAATAACACAAGACTTTTATTGATTTTATAAAATCATGGATCCAATACCTCTAGATTTATAAAGATTTTAGATTACTTTTTACAAATACATAAACTAATAACACCAAACTTTAATAAAGTTTTGAAAAATCTTAATTGAATAACAATAGAATCTTCATAATATTTAAATCTTTAAAACTCCATCTAAATACACAAACTAATAACACCCCCTAAATCTGAACACTTGTATTTCATTAAAATTCTCTTAAATATTACTGGATAAAAAGAATAATCTAACATATAATATTTAAAATTAAAAGAAATAGCATTTCGTTGAATCAAAATTATTAAGTTTTATTCGTTAATATATTTATTAAAATTCATAAACGGGGAATTCACCTATATGTTATGTAGGCATCGTCTCATCGAAACATATATGAATATATATTATATGTGTGTGTGTTTACATCATATATGTGTTTTTTTATTGTAGATGTATATTGACATATATATGTAGAATGAAAAATCATATACTTTTATACGAACGAAGAACTTACAGAAGGCTGATACAAGGAACAAGCCTAAGAAGAAGGTTGCTTTGTTTGAGTTCATCTCTATACTTTGATTACTATATTCGATTTGTTTACGACAAACTACAATTGACCCTTTCTCTCTCTTTTCTTTGTATTATATATATGGGATTTTAATGAAAAATCCACATGCCTATATACAGTAGGATAAATTCTCTTTCTTTTCTAGGAATTTTAATTGATCAGATCACTAGACTACACAGGTTTTCGCTATTAAAATGTCTAGATTTCATATCCTCTATTATTTATAATCATGGATTTCGTTTTTAATTTGTTGCCAAAAAAAAGTAACATTTTGAAGTTACGTGCAACTGTCATTGTGAAAAATATACTTGCATTCAAGAATAAGATTTAAACATATTTTATTAATTTATTGTTGTCATATAATGATATGCGATTGTTGTTGTATACATAGAATATACTTTACATGATGTTTATATACGAACGATATATGCATATAATTATTAATATATTTTATACTATTTAAAAATTCTTAACTGAAAATATTACTTTTTAATGATTTATATGTTACATTGGTTGATTCTTTCTATGAAAAAATAGAAAAAGAAAATAGTTCGAATTTTGCAACGTATATCTTATAAAAGTTTGGCATCTTCGTTAGTTTCTTCAATAGTAGGTTAATCCACAACTTGAGTACTACTACTGTTCAATACATTTATAATAAAATTCTCTCTATTTGAAAATCAAACATAGTGATTGTGTTTAAACCTTTTACTATATATATATGTCTTCACACAGTCTTGACTGACATAAAATTTCGAATTTAAAAAACACGGCTTTGCAAAGCCCAGATTTGTTACTAAATTAAATACCGGTATAACATATTAAAAACATGTTTCATCAAACTATTGAATCATTGTTAATTTCGTTACTAATTACCAACAATACAAACCATATGTAAACCATCGCTAGGTAATGATGATGTGCACAAGATTTATTTTCTCGCAAGCTAACAACGCCTTAGCAAAGAAAATCCAAATTCGCCACAATGTCATCGCTGTTCCATCACGGATTAGCTTATTCACATAAAAAGTAATGAACAGTTATAATACTTTTTTAGATTGAAGGTTTAACTAGAGAATATCTTATGAATACATAGAATCACAATCATATTTTAGTTATTCAAATTGGAAGAAGAAGCCATTGTGGGAATCTCGTCATTGGTAGGACGAAATTTTGGTTTACAATCGCAAATATGTTTAATACATTTTGGTTGAGGAACATATTGTTTGCACCATATAGCACAATCTACCCAGTCATGGCAATGGTCCTCATGATAGTTAACTCCCATTATCACTGATGATGAACCTATACAAATATATAAATTTGTCAAATATATACCTTCAAATGCATGTTTAATTGAAACTTCATATAAATAATTAAGATTAATTCAATATTACTTACATGATACAATAAGCAAAACAGCAATGAAGAAAGCTGAGGCCTTCATGGTTCTTTTCTCTCCTGTTTGGTTTCGTGAAACGTTTACACCAAAAGCTTGTTTTGAGTTACTTGATGAAACAAAAGATCGTGGATCACTAATTTATAGTACAAAATTTCTTGATGCTGTAAATGAAAGTTATTTATTATTCGTTGAATTTATATTCTTCTCTTTTTTTCTTGGGTCGACTTCGTTGAGATTATCTTTATAACCACAGATACAGTGCACTTTTTATATTGACTGTATAGTTTTCTTTTATTTTGTCAAACTAACTGTAATTTATTCATAAGATGGCTTTATACAACATTCGAATATTACCGATAGTGGAAACTTTTTTTTTTTTGTCATCTAGTACTGAATAAACTTTGTAATTCGAATATTATCCATAAAACATTCAAATTGATGTTATAAAGAATCTAATTTTTATAGTCAACATTGGAATCAGTAAAGGGAATTTATTTCCTTATAATTTTCCATGAATCGTTTTCACTTATCAGCATCATTTTCATCATCGTTATCCTTATCTAGCTTTTGGAATTTGGAACAATAAATTTGAGGTTGATCATTTGCATTCTGATTTCTGAAAATCTAATAAAGTTGAGAAATCACTCAATAAACTTGATTAAACTGAAGTAAATCGAAGAATAACTTACATCATAAATTCATAATTCATGTAAACTTTAGTCAATAAACTTACTATACCAAAAAATAGCTGAACATAATTAAATCATGATTTAAAATTTTATATATAATTGATCAAATCATGTTGAATCGTCAGTCTATTATCCAAGGAACCAATCGAAATCTTGGAGGTTTTGAGTATTTTAAGCAGAATCATTTAAAATTAAAACTTAGCAAAAGAATAATTGTTCACAAATAAAGAGATTCAATTTAAGCATTCTTCCAATTTTCTTCACCATTTTCTTGTAAGGGAGAAACAACAAGAAGAAAGAAGACAGAAACAACAACAACAACAAAATAAGATTTTCCAATCCATTGTTTTTGAAACATATAAGCTCTGTCCCAAAAAGTCAGATTCTTTGTTCCAAACGTTTGGACAAAGTTTCTTATATGTCATACCAAACCAAAAATAGTTTCTTATATGTATCTCAAGGTTGAGCTGAAACATTACTTGGAGTAAACTCTTTCGGTGGTTTTGGTAGCGTCTGCGATTGTGATTCAGTGAGTTTTGAATCTTGTTCTGATTGTTCTAAACCCTTTGGTTTTTCAAACAAATGAACATTAGCAGCAACTTCATCAACCACTTTCTTCTCTTTTTCTTCTTCCTCAGCCAAACCAACTTTTTCCTTGGCCTTTTGTCCAACTTCTTCAGCAGCTTTAGTCACTTTGTTAAAGGCACCAGTAACCCACGTAGCACCGGTTAAGACATACCGGTTTTTCATTATAGCCGAGCCAGCATTGTTCACTGTCTGCTCAGCTGCAGCTATTGCTGATTTAGTTTTCTCTGTGACTTGAAACTTCTGATCAACTTCTTTGACTTTTTCGCTCACAACCGTTGACCCGGTATTAATTTTCTCAGTGAATCCGATTCTTTTGTCGAAAGTTGTGACTTTAGCTGAAGCTGTTGTTGTTAACTGATGCTTCTCATCAAGACTTTTCGCTTTAGCTATCGCATCTTTCCCTAGAATAAACCCTTTTGAAATCATACCACTTACAACATCTTCAGCTTTTCTAAATACTGATACGTCTTCGCCGGAAGGAGATGATGATTTGTTGCTCTCTTTCGATGATTTCTGAGAAGATCAAAATACTTTGATCACACAAAGGTTCTTAAGAGTTTTGAGGTTTAAGAAATGGCTTTTTTTAAGGAGCTTACAATGGAAGCTAAAACATCAGGGGGTAGTTGGTAGTCTGGTGACATTGTGACTGTGACCGATGAATCAACAATCGTCGCACCCTGAAACAAAACCGAAATTAAACAAAGTGCCAATATACTTCATTGAATAAGGATGAGAATGTAAATTTTACTGTGAGGAGAATTGCAGTTTCAGCTCCTTGTAAATCTTTGAATGTGACATATGCTAATTTCGAACTTTCATTCTCACTGTAGAAACCAAACTCAATAGTTTCAGTTTAAAGAATCTGGAAGAACCAATTTAAGTGTTTATAATTTGAATGATGTAAGTTGTAAAAAACTGACCTTTGAGTCTCAAGGTAAACAATATCACCGGAAAAAGAGAAGAACTCCTTGAGATCTCGTTCTGTTGCTTCAAGAGAAACATTGCTAACTTTGACAGTTACCATCTGCCATTAAACAATGTTCAGACATGGAATGAAACCAGAGAGCATAAAAGTTAAAACCTTTATTGCTAAAGTTAACGAATTGGTCAAGTTTTGATTAATAACTTAAAAGTATATATATAAGAAGCTGATTTTAACAAAGTTTAATTAATTTGATAGATACTAATCACATTTTCTCAAAGAAGTAAATCCATAGATTAAAAACAGTCAACCCTGAACCCAAAATTAGCAATCTAAACGCCAAATTTAGGCGATCAAAAATCTTAAAAATTCCAGATAAGGAAGAAAAAATGGATATAAATACTCACCAACATTGCTAAAAATTTGATTGAAACGGAAGATTCTATCTTTCACCCAGAATTTGAAACGAAGAGACGAAAAAAAAAAAAAAAAAAATCTTCTGTTTGTGGATTTGATGTGAGGAAAATAAAAAGCGTATTCAATATAAATACAAATCTGGTACGTGTGTAACCGTAGGGATTGTTTTTTTTTTTCGCCAGAGAAAAAGGTCGTGCTTAGAGCTATTTCTTTGTCGGGAAAGATTCTAATTAATTTAATCATAGCGTTAATTATTTGTACGTTTTAATAGAAAGACGTGACATAAACACTTTATCAACTACTATATGTCTTCCACGTGTCGGGAACCGCTTCCGCCTTCACATAGTAAAGTTCATTAAACTTTCACCCCTATCATTTTATAAATATTTAAATTATGACCTTTTCATAACTTTAAAATAAGTTAGAGGTGAGAAAAGAAAAAACTAACCGAAAATATTTAAGCGTATAAACCCAAATTGAAATATTTAAACCGAATCTAACTAAAAACTGATTTTATTAATAAATAAGTGAAGGCATGGCCATTCCGATACCTTTGGTTCGAGTTTTTCGGTTATTAAGCTGTAATCCCATTCGGATATTTTACATATTCGATTCGAGTTTTAGTATATATTTAGACCGATTATAACCAGAACTAACCAATCATATTCGGGTTTTTTAGATTCGGTTCGGATTTTTCGAGTTTTAGATATTCAGGTTTGGGCCTCTAAAGCCATTTATGTATTTTTCAATAACGGATTCGGGTTCGGCCGGATGTTTTGGATTATGTTTTGTTCGAGTTTTCGGATCCGGGTATTTTGCCCAGGCCTTCATTTTAGTGTAACTGAACTTAACCAAACTAAATAAACTGAACCTAAAAGCAAAACCAAAATCTCAACAAACCAAACCAATGGTTTAAAATTTGGTTGACAAAAAAAAACCCAGAAACGAGGACATATTCTTAAATATATTGAAATTAAAGGATCAAAAAAGGAAAAAAAAAAAACATTATTTCTATCGCTTTTCTTGTCAATTAATCAGTTACTGACTCTTTACAAAATTTCGGTCTATCTGTCTCCACGATCCACGCCTTGACCTTAAGTGTTTTTTTTTTTTTTTCTCAGCGATTCGGGAAAATTCCGATTAGCAATTTCTCATCTTTATCGTAGATCGAACTTTTCCCGGGAAAAAGGGGACGATTTAGGGTGAAATTTTTCAATCTTTGGGTACGAGAAAGAGAGATTCCACGAAGAAGAAGAAGATGAGTTTTCAAGATTTAGAATCTGGAAAAGGAAGATCTACGAGGAAGATCAATGGTGGTCGACAAGACTCGACGCAAGCCGTCGCTTCCGGAATTTTCCAGATCAATACCGGAGTCTCCACTTTTCAAAGACTCGTTAACACTCTCGGTACTCCCAAAGATACGCCGGAGCTCCGGGAAAAGCTGTAAAATTCTCCTTCAAAAATCATTTCATTTGATCGAATTCGATTTCAATTTTTGTGAAATTTCTCGATTGAGAGATTATTTCGAATTTTTTTGTTGTTGTGTTGTTATAGGCATAAGACAAGATTGCATATTGGACAGCTTGTTAAGGATACTTCAGCTAAACTTAAAGAAGCTAGTGAAACTGATCATCAAAGTGGTGTCAATGTAAAGTGAAAATCAAATCTTTCTTTCTTTGTGTTCGGTTTTTATGTGGACTGAGTTTTGATGATTGAGAGTTGTTTTGTGTAGCCAAGTAAGAAGATTGCTGATGCTAAGCTTGCAAAGGACTTTCAAGCTGTTTTGAAAGAGTTTCAGAAAGCTCAACAAACCGCAGCTGAAAGAGAAACCGCGTATACTCCTTTCGTGCCTCAGTCCGCTCTTCCCTCTAGGTAACCCGACTCAATATGCGCTTCTGTGAATCGGAAGTGTGATGATCAAAAGCAAAAAGCATCACTTTATGAATTGTTTATCTGGTTTTGATGTGCCTTAATCGTTTTTTCTGGCTCGGTATTTAGCTATACAGCGAGTGAGGAAGATAAGATCCCGGAACAGCGGGCACAAGTTCAGGAGTCAAAAAGGTAGGTGATACTGTCAAAAGAACAAATCTTCGACACATCTCTCTCCATTTTTGAGTGTGACTTATCCTTTTCCTTGTTTGATTGTTGCAGGCAGGAACTTGTGTTGTTAGACAATGAGATTGCATTCAACGAAGCTGTGATTGAAGAAAGAGAGCAAGGAATACAAGAAATCCATAATCAAATTGGCGAGGTTAACGAAATATTCAAAGATCTTGCGGTTCTAGTTAACGATCAAGGAGTCATGATAGGTAAAGAAAAATCTATTAAACTCAATATGAACATGTCCTCATCAAATCTACAGGTATGAAACTCACTTTCTTTTTTTTTGGCAGATGATATCGGTACTCACATCGATAACTCCCGTGCTGCAACTTCACAAGGAAGATCTCAGCTGGCGCAAGCTGCGAAAACACAAAGATCAAACTCATCTCTGGTAAAACACAAATCCTTTTGAGATAAAACAGTGAATGAATGGTTTTTAGGAAACCTTAGGCTAATGTTGTGCTTCTTGTTTAAACGCAGACATGCTTGCTCTTGGTGATATTTGGCATTGTACTCCTGATCGTGATTATCGTACTCGCAGCTTGATTTCAAAAAGCAAGAACAAGTCGTTTGGGTGTGTTCATCGATCTGAAAGCATCAATGAGTGGAACTACTTGGTATATAACATATTTGGAAGACAACACTTAGAAGTTGGTTTTGTAGTGTGATTTGCTTTGGTTCGGTTTGAGGGTGGGTCCATTGGTTTATGTAATAGAGTCTGTGTGTGTGGAGAATTTTTGTTGTTCAAACTTTTTTTTGTTGGAGTTGAGAGAAAGTCTGTTTTGTTTGTGTTTCTCCTAAATATCCGGTTTGATAAATCAGAATTATCATGTGAGATTATGGTTTTGGACCAGTTTAAATTGCCCAATCTGTGCTGAGAGGAAACAAAACGATTTACTCAATGACTGTCACAGAGAGAGTTTGAAACCAAAAGCTGAGTTATGACTGCTTTGAGTTTTTACAAGATTCATCCTTTGAGCTCAAAACCGATGCCACGAGAATTGAAAATGCAGACAAAACCGCAGCTGTGAATGTCAAGGTGGAAACATACTCTGTATGACCTCTGATTCCGGCAGGGATATCCCAGAAAACAGACCTGGTTTCAGTCTTCGATCTGCCAATCGACAAAACCAAACATCTTCTCTGTTCATGTCGGTGGTTTTGTACATGGCTCGAGCACAAGAACAAGTCTGGCTCTCCAAACTCCACTCTAGAGTATCCACTGTCGTCCAGAGGCTGGAGATGATAGAGAAATAAAGATCCAATCTTATTGACATCAATCAAAACAAGACTTGAGATCAAGTGATAATTTACCTGATACCGAGCATGTAAGGGAAGCTTTAAGCTGATTTCACCATTTTCATAATCTCTAGGACTTATTTCGACATGAATCTCAACGACAGATCTGTTCGATCTAAACGAAGGCAGCTCAAGATTCGTGTCTCCAAACACAGATACATCACTAAAAACTGCAAAAGAATCAAGATTCCATCAACCTCAAAAAAGAGAAAAAGCTAAAAGCTTTCATGTGATTCATCTTTCTTTCTTGTTAAATCTTAACCTCTGCGTTGCTGAATACTCTGAAGCTCAAAAGGATCAGCAAAAACTCCCAAAGGCAACCGTTCAACAATCACAAGCTCGTGAAGCTGAAACTCTGAGTAAAGAGGAAGAAGCTTGATGGACGTAAGGAGATTACGATGTGAACCTTCACCTGTTATGTTTCTGTGTTGTAGCAATGAAGTTGCAGGAACAAATTTTGGATCTTTAGAAGGAATCTTATCAGAACATTGTTGAAGAAGCAAGAAGTTTCGAAACTCTGAGAGGTCTAAGGAAGTGTGTGTAGTGAAATAAGACTGCATAATGTATTGATCAGAGATACAGATTGAAGGAATATGATCGGAGGTGACGATCTCATCAGAATCTCCATAATTTGTTCCAACCTGTAACGAAATTGCATTCAGAACATTTCGTAGATCAAAAACCCTAAATCGAAGATTCAGTATATCGGAACTTGAGCTAATTTCAGTTTCTCGCAAAACCAAGACGGAGATTTCTAACCTGACCATATGAGGTAGACGAAATCGCGCAGCAGATGAAAATTAGGGTTAATACCGATCTCTGTCGTTGGCTAGCCATTCGATTTCAGTATTTCGAATTCGAGTTCTTCGATTCTCTAATCCGATTCCAGAAATTTCAAGAATTTTTTTATTCCTTCGGATTCATAGCTCTTCGTCACGATTTACACAGAGACCATTATTTCCGGTGAAGATACTCGCCGGAGATGATCATTTAGATGATTTGCAGATTGAAATAAGCCCATCACGGCCTGGTTTTGCTGTTTTATGATGGGCCGGTCCAGCCCATTAGAATCCCGGCCCACTAGTATCTCGTTTCCGTTTGCTTTTTATATCATTGACGTCGTTTTAACTAGTTTTCAATTTTTGTAATACCTATCAAACCAAAGTAATAAAGAAAAATTAAACTGAAACTAAATCGTAGCAAAAGAACTCAGTTGGGGTTAGACCATATTTGGTCTTGAACAAATTTTGAAAAAATTAAACAAAGAAAAAACAAACGAAAGGAAAAAGGAAATAAAAAGAAAAGAGAAAATAATACTAGAATGAATCCAAAGAAAAGTTTCTTTATTTATAAAAGAATGAAACATATATAAAGTGAAAGAGCCCACGAACAATGAAGAGTTATGATGGAAAAAAAAAACATTCAAATCAAGAATTTGTAAAAGAAGAATCGAATTTTAAGCTTTAGAGACTTTGAAATTGAATTCTCTTTGTTATTAAACATATTTACTCATCTTTATTCACGCTCATGAGTGTGTTTATAGTGTGTCTACAACGTCTATAGTGTTTTCATTCGTAAAGAAATGCTTATTCATAGTTTCAAAGTATTTCCCAAGTTATGAAGATTTAAGATTTTGGTTATTTCAAAGACAAATATAAGTATTTGCATTGATGTATGCTAATTATCATGTATATAAATATAGATAATATAATTTGTTTTCAAAATATCCTGTCCTAATTCAAAACAAAAACAGAAACTTCATTTTTCATTGAGTTTCACCGTTTCACGCTTGAACTTACAATTGCTCAATTACTTTCGAATAAAACAATAAACACAAATACAAACAAGCAAAACAAGCAAGACCTAGCTAATGGGGTATCATTTTGATTTGTCCAACGCTAAAGTTCTGGATTGGGATGAAAATGTAGGTCCTTTATGCTGATGAAGATGATTGATCAATGGCCCATTCACTCTTTTCTTTTTTAGAAACTTTTATTTCTATACTACGAAAAATCCTTATAAAATTCTCCAATATAGCTATTTAATTAAAAGTAACTGAGCAGGTTTGCAAGATATGTAATCTTTCTTACCTTTTAACAAGAAGAATCCTTATTTTGATTTCATCTTACAATAACAATGTACAATTATGTAGTGGAGTTTAAGCAAATTTATAATATCTTAGAATTTGAATTAGGAAGAAATATTACAATATATCCATCATCATTGTCTTTCTTTTATTATGTGCTGTGAAAAGCAAAATTCTTTGCATAATTTAGCTCTCAATAAATAAATAAAATATGTGGAAAAAGGTGAAACCTTTAAGAAAGGTGAGTAAATGGGTCCTTTTCTAGTTTTGTTAACTAATTTATTCATCTATCTTCACATTAAAAATATTCTAAAAATCGAAACCTAACTTTGGTCATATGCTTTTGAATAACTTTTTAATTTGGCAAGAACATAATTAGTTCTCTTCTCTCTTTCTCCTTTATATATTTGTACCACAAATTCCTCTTCAACCATCAATATATCTCTCTAACTACTTCATTTTCTCTCCCCAACAGTAATAAACAAAGATTCTTATTCTATTCAAGCCAAGATCGACGTATGAAGACGTCCAACGTCCATGTGTAGAGGTTTCATATACAACTATATATACATGTATTAGTTTGTCGCCATGCCTGGCTCCCTGTATGCCACGAGTGGATACCGATTTTGGTGTAAAAATTGGCTGCCGGTGGCGTACAAGGAGCCAAGCATGACCAGAAGCATATGATAACCATTTGCATCAACTATATATGCTATATATATATATATGGTTTGTGTTATAGATGATGTTTTATTCGAATTTCGGCTTTTGTGTTTACATTTGTGTTTTTGATCAGTAAACAGAAATAAACCAAGTTTTGTAGTTGTCGGTTTGATATATATGTCACAATTTTGGTTTCGACTTGGTTTTACTCATATTAATAATCGTAAGTTTTCTAACAGAATTGTTTCGTTTTTTTCCCGATTTGGTCCAATACCTTGTTTCAAGTTTCATATATATCGAATTGATTAAGGCTACAATAATTTAAATTGATTCGTTTAAAATCATAGTGATTTGGTTTGTTCAAATATATTTATACTCGAGTCATTTTTTCTTATTTTTGATATTTTATGTAAGAATCGTCTTCATTTTGTTGTGACTTGCGGAACCATTGTCTTAGTGTAATCATTTAGTCAATGTTCTGTAGTTTTACCGTAAAGTTCTTCTGTTTTTAGGATGCACTGAACCTGTATCATCTTATTTGAATTATTCTTGGGGGTCAAAATTAAAGTCTAAGAAGAAGAAAAGTGTTTGAAAGTTTTTTCGGTGATAAACAGTAAACATACCAATCAATCAGAATAATTCTGAAAATAGAGAATTTAGGCGTTAATCAAGTCTATCAAATCTGAATCACTTACCCTCCAATCACGGAACACTATAAATTGATAGTGAAAAACTGAACATGATTATTTTTAAACCATTGCCATAATTAACTAGTATTTAATAAATAAAAAAGTTAAGGGGAATTTATACAAGGTAAATTTTTAGTATAATTTTATGTTATTTCTTTCTTATTTGTGTATTAATCATTTTAAAAAAAAATAAGCATAGTAATTCTTTATTCTTCAAAAATTTACCATATTTAACTAGTAGGAATTAACTTTACTAAATATATCCTAGCTAGCGAGTTATAGAAAGGTAGACATCTTATTTATAGCATTCAACTCGACTCAATTTTTGTCCTGATTTTTCATATAGTCGGAGATTCTTATGGATATGGATTGTTACAGAGATATCTGCGACTACAAGTACGAGTACGGATATTATAAATTTTTGAATTCAAACATCCGTACCCGATCTGAAATATACATTTTACTTATTTTTTATATAGATTAATATTAGGAATATATATAAATAATTATATTTCTTTTTCATGATAATATTCATTAATCCTTACAAATTTGATCTTTATGTCTAAAGCTAATTTTCTATATTTCATGTTTATATACAAATAACTCATAAAACAATTTTCTATACCTACTAATTTTTTTTTTTTTTAATAGTTTGAGTCTGATACGTACTCAAATCTATTTTTGGGCACATCAAAATCCAATTACCCAAAATACAAATTTATTTTTGGCCCACGTCTACAAGGCCGAAAGATCTTCGCTTTCGTCAAGCTGCTCTTAAGCCTTAAGGGTAAACCAAAGGCCTTCAAATCAACCAGAGGGTCATCACATTAATGTTTTATAGCTTTCGGCAAATAAATTGCTCTTCTTTTTGCAGGTAAAAAATCTCCATGTAGCAGTAACTTCTTACTAAAAGATGAACACAGCACGAACACAACACGAGACCAGTCAAGCCTCTCTGTACATTACCAGTATCGTTCAGACTTCAGACACAAGTTTTAATAGTAATCTTTTCACTTTATTCAAGTTGCTTTCTTTCATGATAAACTCATAAGAAAGTTGAAGTCTCTATCATAGATTATCCATGAGAAGTCAGGTGTTGTAAGCACATCAACTCTTCATTCTGTTTTATGTGAATAAAGATGTTTGATAATCATCGAAATAGCTTTCCTTTAAACTTGCACGAAAACATAATTGTTGCAACATTACAGTATATCATAATTGATATAGAACAATACAAAACGACTAGCATCAAAACTAAGGAAGAAGAAAGAGGTTCACCATTATGGTTGAAAGAAACCGCCTAAAACCGCTTCGATTTCTTCTTCTTAGAGAAGCTTTCAGGGGTTCGGTTATCTTGTTTACGCTTAGTCCCTGCAAATCGCTTACCACCGCTCTCTTTCGAACCTTTTGCGTTTGCTTTCAACTTTCTTGCTGCAACCGCTGGCCGCTTCTGACTTCGCTGCTTCAAAGTACTATTATTCCCAGCTTTTTTGTTGTCTTCATTGCTGCTACTCCCTCTAGGTATCATCTTTGATTGTGCAGGGCTTTTCTGGTAAGGTTTCTTCTTACAATCACCGGATTTTGAAGCTCGCACACCTTGATATGAAAGATTAGCCTTCCCCGTCGGAGTTGGTGTGACCACTTTGTCCTTTTGCAGTCTTTTCTGGGGCGGCGAGTAAGCTTCCAAAGGATTGCTCTTTCTCTTTGATGGAGTTGCATCAGGTTTGACTCGAGAAATCCGTAACTCTCTTTCTCTAAGCTTCAAATATCCTTTCTTGATTACGAGATTTGCTGCTTCCTATAGTTAACAAAATAAAAGGATCAGATCTAATTAGTTATTACTCAAACATTAAAAAGATCAAAGTGTACTTCAACATACCCGTGTTTTAAACAAGACGTAAGCTATTCCTTTTCCAATGTTCAAGTGAGGATCTCTAATAACACGAACAGCTTCTATACTGTTCTCCAGATTACTCTTACCCGTAAACAGTTGATACACTTCCTCGTCCTGCATTAGAAACAAACAAAACTGAGAATCTGAGATTGTGTTCTATTATCGCAAATTGAACAGAAGAGCCCTAAGACTAGTAGAACTAACCTTCACATCGAAAGGGAGATTACCCATAAAGACTGTCCTCTTAGGATCATACAAATGAGCATCATCCTGACCTTTCTGTTTCTTACGAGGCGGACATGCTCTATCAACGCGGATATGATTCCCAGCAATCTGAATATAACATAAAACCATTAATCAATCTACACATAACTCCTTAAGACTCAACCACAGAGAACAAAAGGCGAAAAAAGTTATATTACCAGAGACATGTTATGTGCCAGAGAAGCTTCCGCAGATTGCTCTGTTTCAAACACAACATAAGCATGAACACTACAATTCCAAAGAAGATTGACATTAGACTTTTCTTCACTAAAACTTCAAAATCAGAATTACAATATATGGTTTCAACTTTCAAGCACAGACCTTGAAGCTTTCTCATTGATTTGTTTCAGCATTATAGCTCCTTTCCTCGTCCTCTTCGACTAATCAATCCAAAAACCAAACGAAATCAGAAACCATTAAACACAAAAATACTCATCATCTTTAAGCTATAAGAAACTCACATCGACAATGGGCACAGAGCGTATCCTGACGGATTCAACCACACCGAATTTACTAAACTCCTTCAAGATCACCTTTTTCTTAACCTTCAATGGCAAATTCCCAACGAAAACAGTTCTAAGAAGCTTACTCTCATCATCAAATCCTTCTTTTGAAACCATCGTATCAGCTACTTCATCAGCTTTCTTCCTCTTCTCACCAACCTTCTTCTCCTTCTTCATCTCAACGCTTCCATACTTCTTCGTCTCGTATTCGTTCTCAATCTCATCTCTCTTCCTCTTCTTCCTCTTTGAATCCAACCCAGTTTCTTCTATAACATCCGAATTCGTCTCTTTCCCAACAAAACCATCTGCGTCAGAATCTGAAGATTTAAGTTTTTTCTCTTTTTTAGATTTCTTCGTCTTCACAGGCAAAACTGTTTCTTCTTCTTCTTTTTCATCTTCATCGTTCTCTGCATTTCGTTTATTCCCTTTCGTCGCATCTGGGCTAATCGAATCTTTGATTTCCGGTGGTTGTTTTCGCCGGAAAGGGTTATCGTCGGAGAAGAGACTCGAAAAGCCAGAGCTTTCACCTTCAGCCACACCGCCGGAGAAGAGAGTGGTGAAGATACCTGATTGAGTTTGAGATTCATCTTTCAGAGATTCCGTCTCCGTTTCCTTCGATTTCTTCTTCCCCATCGAAGAAAGAGAGAGAGATATTGATGAAACCCTAAAAAGTTTAGAACTTTGCAAAAACGAGGGCTGTTATGTTTTAACCGCGCCATAGATTGACTTATACCGGGTCGGGTTTAAATGATCCGAATCAGCCCATTAGTTATTGGGCTATAAAACACACAGCATTGGGCGGAATCACTTTTAGGCTTCAGAATTTTAATCAATGAATGTATTTCGTAGATTAATTGATTCTTTTTAACATAACATGGACTAGAGATAAGTAGTAGTACAAGATAGAAAGATAACTCCTTTATTTTTATTGAGACTTTAATTTAGGAATTAGACACATTAATGATACAATTGGGAACCCTAAAGAGTTGTTAAATTAATTGTTTGTGGATGATGATGATAGTCCTCTAATGCAGCAACAAGTTAGACCCTTTTTAGTTGTTTCACAATCTCCTCCAAAGTAAAATCCTTTATCTATGCAATCTTGCTGACACTTGCCTGCATATGTACATTTTCCGATCCCAAATTTACAAATCGCAAATTCATCAACAATTTTTAATTAGAGGACAATATCTTACGTACGATCATAAATCTGCATTCATATCTAAGAAATAGATTCTACCTGAAAACAAGAGCACCAAAGTGATCAAAACCGAAACAAAAGCATAAGAAGATCTTCTACTCTTCATTTTATTTCTTTTTCTTTTAATGAAGAATATATCTCACTTGTGATGTGTTTTGGTTTTTGAAACTATATATAATAACAAGATCAGTTTCAAACTTAAAAAAACTATAGATATGTACGCTTTAGATTTCTCCTCTTAAAATATGAAAACAAAAGGATAGCAAGAAAATTATTATCCCATGCACCTACTCAATTTGGTAGAAAAGTGAATTTAGATCATGAGATCAACATACTTTTTAGAAAGTTCTCTACAAAATGCACATGCTGGTCAAGCACTCCATGAATTATATTACTAGATCTTTGACCTGCACTTTGTGACCATATATAATCTTTAAAAGTATATATTAGTTTAATATAAATTAGTGAAAATATTCATAGTCCGTGTATATATAAATCTTATATTTTAAATATTTAATATTAATTCGGGTGGAGTTTAGATTAAAGATTAACTCTTAAAGAACCAATAGGAATGGAATACAATTTCATTCAGATTGAAGATAAACTCAAAACACATGGAAAAAAAATGAAAAGAAAAGATAAAGAATATATGAAGCAAACGTAAATATAGGAGTGTCTTGTGTACCTTTCAAACACGTTTAACTTTAATAAAATACCACTGCTCCCATCGGTCGTGGCCTCGGTAACAACTAACAAGTGTATACATGAAACGCTTGTAACTCTATGCTCCACCAGCGTATCACCATTCAACCACCAACAACAATCTCATGCCTTAATTTCATACATATCGACTTAGTTTGGCTACATTCAAGTCTTACATTCTCCCTATCTCCACTTATGTTTGTTACTTTGTGTCTACTCTCTTGTAACTCTATGCTCCACTTGCGTGTGGATTTTAATTTTCATTTCATTTATGATTTCTCCTTCGCACTTAGGTGAATGCTCAAGTTGTAAGCTCCAAATGGTATATCTTAGAAAACAAAAAACAAATTGTTAGAGAAGCACAGTTTTGTAAATATTTTCTCTGTATATCTCGAGTTCAATGAGCCAATATTTATACAAAGATATTTAACCTAGATTAGACTTCTAAACTATACATTAAAAGACCAGAAAGGACAACATTAATATGCACATAATTATATACTCCAATACTCTCCCTCAAGTTGGAGCATGAAGATTCAAAATGCCCAACTTGCCAAGAAATGTCGAGAACTCTTTGGCCCCTAACGCCTTGGTAAGGATGTCCGCAAGTTGTGAAGTAGTGGAAACATGTTGTGTAGCAAGAACTCCACGTTGAATCTCGTCTCGAACAAAATGACAATCTTTTTCAATGTGTTTTGTGCGCTCATGAAACACCGGATTGGATGCAATATGAAGAGCCGCTTGGCTATCACAAAATAAGGACATTGGAGAAGAATGATCAATACCAAAGTCAAGTAGACAAGCCCTGATCCATTTCAGCTCCTTAGTAATATCGGCCATGGCTCTATATTCGACCTCCGCCGAAGACATTGACACAGTCCGTTGCTTCTTCGTCCGCCATGAGATAGGTGATGAGCCGAATTGAATGAACCAGCCAGATAAGGAACGTCGAGTTAATGGACAACCAGCATAGTCAGAGTCACACCAACCTCGAATATGCAGATCACAATCTGAGCTGAGAAGAATACCTTGTCCCAATGTCCCTTTTATATACCGCACTACTCTTACAGTTGCTTCCCAATGATCTTCACGAGGAAGCTGCATGAACTGAGACAATATATGGACACAATATGCCAAATCGGGACGAGTAACAGCAAGGTATATCAAACGACCAACTAGGCGTCGATATCTCTCAGGATCAGGTAGAAATTCACTCTTTGATGCCGCCAAGGTATGATTCTGGTCTAAGGGAAAAGCAACTGGTTTTGCTTCAAGAAGACCCATCTCCGATATTATATCCAATGCATACTTCCTCTGCGATAAATAGAGACCCTCTGAATTTCGAGCCACTTCCAGACCCAAGAAATACTTCAATGCGCCTAGATCCTTCATTCGAAATCTAGAGCACATATATGCTTTAAACCGCTGTATAGCTGCATTATCATTACCCGTGATTGCAAGATCATCGACATACACCAAGATATATAGCTGAATTCCATCAGAAATGTATGAGAACAGGGAGTAATCAGATGAGGACTGACGAAATCCATAGCTAAGAAGAGCATCCGTTAACTTTGCGAACCAACAACGCGGTGCTTGTTTTAACCCGTAAAGCGATTTCCAAAGTCTACACACACTAGAAGGAGAAGACGTACAAAACCCCGGAGGAAGCTTCATATAAACCTCTTCATCAAGATCACCATAAAGAAACGCATTGTGTACATCCATCTGGTGGAGTTGTCAGTTCCGTGCAGCAGCAACTTGAAGAAAAATACGAACTGAAACCATCTTCGCAACCGGAGCAAAGGTTTCTTTGTAGTCCAAACCCTCAATTTGTCGATTACCAAAAACAACTAGCCGAGCTTTAAATCGTTCAATAGAACCATTAGACCGATATTTGATTGTAAAGACCCACTTACATCCAAGAGCTTTCTTACTGGGAGGTAACTCTTCCAAGTCCCATGTATCATTGTCTTGTAGAGCCACTACCTCATTTTCTACAGCCATGCGCCACCTCTCATCTTTTATTGCCTCTGCAAACGATGTTGGTTCCACATAATCAAGGATAGCCGTAAGAAAAGCTTGATGTGAGATCGAAAATCTGTGATAATCATCATAGTCGGTAATCGGATAAACAACCTTTGTAGAATTAGAGTGAGACTGGGCTGGTAAATCAACCTTTAGAAGGACCGAAGGTATTTTCTGCCTACAGCCGCGACCAAGTTGTTCAGTCTCCTGAGGCGCCACAGCCACCGTCTCCTCAACACCAGCTGGTAGAACTCGTTCTGCGACAGCTGGTAGTGTACCCGAAAGATCAGCGACGCCAGGGATCACCAGCTCATTATCAGTCGCAGGAGGGCTACCATTGTCACTCGAAGAAGCAACAACCTCCGCTAAAACTCCATCAGTCGAGTCAGGATATATCGATCGAAACCCATCCGAAATAGTTTCAATAGCCGGCTGAACCATCATGTCTTCGAATGGAAAAGATGTTTCACAAAAAACCACATCACGAGAGATAAGGAATTTTTCTTCCTCCAAATCATAAACAAGCCATCCTTTCTTCGCATAAGGGTAACCCAAAAAACACATCTCCGTGATCTACTCGCAAATTTATCCTCCGCATGATGTTGATTATGTGTAAAGCATGGACACCCAAAAACTTTAAGATGATCAAAACTTGGTATTTTTCCATGAAGAATCTCATATGGTGTTTTGCCATTAAGGACTAACGATGGTGTCCGATTAATCAGATATCCAGCCGCTAGAATACACTCACCCCAAAAATCAATAGGAAGGTGAGCTTGAAATCGAAGAGCCCTTGCAATATTCAAAATATGACGATGCTTACGCTCAACTCGCCCATTTTGTTGTGGAGTCCCCACGCATGATGTCTCATGAACAATTCCATGTTCGAGAAAAAAATATTTCATGCATATAAACTCAGTGCCATTGTCACTACGAATGACTCTTACCACCGCATTAAACTGGCGTTTTGCCATTGCCAGGAACTGTTTCAAATGTGTCGATGTCTCCCTTTTCTCAGTCATCAAAAATAACCAAACACAACGAGAAAAATTATCTACAATCGTAAGAAAATATCTAGCTCCAGAAGATGCCAGTGTTCGATACGGTCTCCAAACATCGCAGTGAATAAGCTGAAAATTCTCAGTCGTTTTATTAATACTCGTTGGAAAACAATATTTCGTTTGTTTGGCGCAGAAACATACTTCACACACCGACTCAGAAATAGTACTAGTACTACTAACACCAGGAATCAAAGAAATAATTTTAGACGATGGATGCCCTAGACGCTTGTGCCAAACATCGAACGTCACATTCACATGCAAGCAAACAGCCCCTAAAACCTTCACCTCTCGAAAATAATAGAGACCATCTCGTTCCTCACCTGCCCCAATCAGCATCCTCGAATGGTCCTAGATAGCACAAAAACCAACACCAAAGTGAGCGAAGCACTTATTCTGTCGAATCATCTGAGAGACGGATACTAGATAACAACTTAACCCTTCAACATACAACACATTGCGCAAACAAAAATGCTGACCAAGTCTCACAGTCCCTTGTTTCGTGGCAACAGAGTGTCTACCATCAAGAAGTTCCACCAGACACGGTGAAATACACATAACATCTTTCAAGACTTCTAAACAACCCGTCATATGATTCGACGCACCAGTATCTAAGATCCAAAGAACAAGAAAAGTCTTACCCGAAGAGTTTCTGCAGTTGTTGTCTTTTCACTGTGGAATGTATTGAGGAGTACCTTCCATTGCTCATCAGTGAATCCACCAGGAGCCGACAGAGGAGCCATCATCACGACTTTATTTCCAGCCGCTGCAGTTTGCACCGCAACAGAATGTGCTGTCGGTTTTCCCCGTGAAACAGGCGGAGGTGGATTCAGCATTGTCGAAGCAGAGTCTACACGTGATCCTTTCCACCAGACGGGATATCTATTCCTCGCATAGCAACGCTCTTCACCGTGTCCCTTCTTCCCATAAAATGGACATATTTTATCTCGGTATTGCAAAGCTCACAACTTCAGGTCGATTCTCAGTCTCCATGTTCCCATGTCTCATTGTCTCATCACGGTGAATTAAGGCAAAGGCTTGGTTCAATGACGGTAAAGGATCTCTGGTGAGAAGATTCGATTTAAGAGCTCCAAAGGTTGATTCATCAAGCCCCATCAGAAATTGATGCACCTTATCTTTTTCTCTCTTCTTTGCTCCTCTCCCCTTAGAATCACAAGTGCAGTTATTACAGGTACATTGATCCTTCTTATCATAATCGGCCAAATCTTCCCATAGTTTTTTCAATTTTCCGTAATACGCCTTGATACTCAACCCTCTTTGCTTGCAGGTTACCAACTCATGCTTCAATTGTTGAATTCTCGGCCCTGAAACCACTCCATAATGTTCTGTAATATCGTCCCACAGATCCTTTGCAATCTCAAAGTGTGAGATATCCCTTCGCAAAGACGGGTCAATTATGTTACGAATCCATGAAACCAAAAGTGAATTTATTGTCCACCAGTCATCGATTTCTTCATCCTCTTCATTGGGTTTCTTTATTGAACCATCAACAAACCCGAACTTCTTGCGAGCACGTAAGGCAGTCCACAATTCTCTAGCCCACTCTTCAAAATTATCTCCATTAAGAAGCACCTGGGATATCAAAATCCCTGGATTGTCACTCGCCGACAGAGCATAAGGATGAATTGTACACCTCTTCTAAACGGGATCTTCAGCTACTCTAGCCACCACGTTCCTCGCCGCACCACCCTCTTCTGCCATGGTCGAGTTTCAGAATCAAATAGATAGCCTATATAGGCTCTGATACCATGTTAGAGAAACACAGTTTTGTGAATATTTTCTCTGTATATCTCGAGCTCAATGAGCCAATATTTATACAAGGAGATTTAACCTAGATTAGGCTTCTAAACTATACATTAAAAAACCTGAAAAGACAACATTAATATGCACATAATTATATACTCCAATACAAATACATGGAATTATTTTCAAAAAAAAAAACATGCAAAACTTTTGACAATGTACGCAAAAAGGTCTAATACATACCATCGTTGTGAACTAGTTGACCTTCCTAGTATTTGTTCCATGCCTTAAAGTAATACTTTTAGATTGAACAAAATTAGGTGAAAAATATATTCAATGCAAAATATATTATTCATCTTTTTCATGTTAGTAAGATGAACAAACAGGAGAAAAAAAAAATCATCCACTAAAAAAGAGATGAATTAGATGAAAATTATTCATCTCTATTTTTTCAAGGGTTGACCATTTACAACATGTCTCTCTAGTTTTTGGTCACAAGATTTGAACAGCATATGCTCCAAAAGTTCATAATTTTTAATTCTTCTACTACTTTATAACTAGCATTAACCAACTATTTACTACTCATAATCAAAAAAAATATTTTTATTACATGATACAGAATATATCAATAACTGAAAAACATGTTCTGCAAAATCATCATCATCACATCATCATCATCATATCAACATTATAATTACCATCATCACATCATCATCATCATACCATCATTATCATATAATTATCATCATTATCACCATCATAGTCAGCTCCCCTGGATGGGTTTGTGAACACGGTTCTCTTAATTCCTCATGTGTGGACTACCCAGTGGATTAAGGTGCGTGTTATGTTTTCAGTGGACTACTACCACTGTTTCACTCGAGGAGTTTTTTTTTTATTGTAATAATAAGTAAGAAAACTGACTGCATTCTCGTTTTATAGGAAGCTAACGGATCCTCTAAGCCCAAGCAACCCATATCTTCGTACATAATGAGGAGAGCTGTTTTACGTGAAGGAGGAGAAACTGGAGAGGCTAAAAGTGGAGCACAAAAAAACTACAAATAATGAAGGAGTTAAAGCCTAACTTTACTAGTTGTAAATATTATGTTAAAATTTAATATCTTTTATCAAATCTAACTTCTTCTTCTATATCAAAACAAATTTAGTATACCGAATCCAAAACATGAACCAATAAAAACTCATTAGGTCATATGACTAATCGTTCAGTGACTATTCGAGATTGGAAACTTATTTTTGAATTTGCGTTTTTTGGCAATGGACAAAAAATTCCTAAACTCAGACACAGTCATGATTGTTCATCTTTTGGAACTGTGCTGTTCTTGCCGTTAAACAAGTAATTAAGTTATTATAATATATATATTTTTTATTAATGTTTCTGCCGAGTATTTATTATATGATGTTTAATTAGTTTTCAATGATATTTTAGCATATTTTCTTTTTGAGATATTTCCTAAATACAAGTTGTGATTTTTTTTTAAAAACTACTATTTATTCAAATACTTTTTTAAATATCATTTTAATGATAAAAAAAAATTACATGTCAAAAATAGACAATTTAAACTTTATTGAACTAGTGTTATTCAATTGTTTCTTTCTAACCCTCTTACCTCTTTTCTCATAATCTTCATTCAATTGGAATTTAAATTTTATCGTTTATCGTTCTCAATTTATAATTTATGGTTTGTGGTTTAGAATTTAAAATTAATAGTTTATACGGTTTAATCTTATCCAAATCTTTATTTAGTAAAATAGGGATATAATTGTCTTTTACTACTCATAAAATGATATTTATGAAAATTATATATATATATATATAATTGTCTTTTGAAATTCAAAATAATTTAGAAAGGTATATAAATTTTTATATATAACTTTTGCAGTTTACATCAACTAAATTGTCAAAGCCGATTTAAAACAAAAATTTCAGATTTTGTTTCTATTTTACCAAATCCAGAAAATATGGCAAACTATAAATAGTCAAATTAAAATCGAGCAAAATATAAAATATAAATTGCATAAATAAATGGTATTAAATTGTATAAAGTAAATTGCATAACTTAAAATGATCATTTAATCCGATTAAATTCACAAAAATTATTCGATTAACTACTCGAGTTAAAAAAAAGAATTCGCAAACAATTAGCCGATGATCCAATGAGAGGTACTTTCTTTTGTCTTAATTTTTATACTGAAAAACAAATTTAGAATTCAACTTGGTCATGACTAGAGAAATCAGTTTTTGTTTTCTTTTTCATAATCTCAACTTTTCCCTTTTAAATTCCCTTTTAATTTAATTCACTATTAAGTTTTCAAATCGAATAAAGTGACGTGCAGAAAATAAATTTCAGAATTTAAATGCATAGATTAAATCGTTGAAATTAAAAAGTATAATTTAAATAAATAAATTAAGTAAAAAATGGTTAGTATTCACTATTACGAATCTCCACAAAAATCGTTAGACTCGGGTAAAGTCGATAATGCTTGAACAACTCATGTTCTGTTATCAAAACACTTCTTAAAATATCAGTTTTTGTTAGTACATTAAAGGAAAAACAAGTTTACAAAATTAAGATTGTAGGTTTAATTCTCAAAACGCACTAACAAATTTTTTACAGAATTAAGATTGTAGGTCTTAATGTTTTTAGTTTTATGTACTAACAAAAATCTACAAAATTAAGATTGTAATAACGCAATTTCTACAATAGGGACAAACTAATAAATGTGAAGAAATAATACAAAAAATGAATGATACCGTTAAAAAAAATTCGAGACAAATCTCTTTCTTTTATTTTGTAAACACTCGTAGTGTGAAGATTGCATGATATTTCAGAATCTCAGGATACAAATTCATTATTTCTGATTTGCATCACACAAAATTGGACAACGACAAACTTCTTTCTATGTTCTACTCTCTACACGAAAACCAAAAAAAAAGTGAAAGAGATCATTTCTAAACATGGCACTAATGATATGGTTTCTTCGGTAATAGTTTATCTTTTTCCTAAGTCTTCGGCCTTAAAATTCTTTATAAATTTTAATCACAAAGATACCGATGTTAGCATTGACTAAGATAATATTACAAGATACAAGAAAGTTTTAAATTATAGTTTTGAAGATATTAATTTAATTTCCGTATATTTGCATCTAAGAAAGTCCAAAAGTGGACATTTTTTTTTTACATCATAGCGATACCAACGTTAAAAACTTGTTTTCTTTTGGTATTGTAATATCAGTTTTCTAAAATTGTTTCTTTTTAGATTTGTGACAAATAAATGTTTCCTTAAAGCGTGAAAGAAAAATTTTGATTGATAATACAATTCTCTCTAGATAGAGCATACGAGTGTTGGTTGATATTTCATATATAGCTAATAGCTGAATGAGGTATATTTACCAGTAGTATCAATTTAATATACTACTGCTATTTGTATTTATAAATCTAAATATAAACCAATAGTATATTTACCAATAGTATAAATAAATATGTACTATATACTAAGTATAAAAACCAAACACAGCCGGCTAAAGACACACTTTGGATTTCTTTGAGTTGGTGAAGGGGACAAAAATGATGCAGCTTTTCTTTTCTACCTAACCACTAGTAAATATAACATACTTTTTAGTTACATCACTCAAAATTAAAATCACACATCTAAATGAATTTACATATCCATTTCCAGTGTTAGCAATTGAAAGAGCGATAAAGGCGTTCCAAACAGAACCTTATGGGGATATTTTCATTGCACGAGGCCCAAAATGTAGGGTTTGGTTTTGTACAAAAAATGTTCTTTAGGATTTTCGTTTCTATAGACTTACAAAAATATAACTACTGCGTTTAGAAACATGTAAATTTGAAGAAAAAGATGACGATTACAGTAAGATATGAGAAAGAATTAGAAGAAACAAAGGAAAGGAAAATGCCGACTAAAGAAGCTGTTAGAAGATAAAAAAAAACAACAAGCCAATCATTTCTATTGTTCTTGTTATTTGAGTTTTCCTTCAAAATAATTTAATGGCAATACGATAGGAGAAAAGGCAAAGGAAGGAAATAGTTATATCTGGCATGGGTTCTTCTTGAACCATGATACTATGGGATACTGTTGACATCAACTGAGAATGTTACATAAATTGACAATTATATTTGCTAGATTTTTTTTTTTTGTCAAGAAGCTTATACTAGATGGTCGCTCAAACCATTGGTGGCATGAAAAATGCTACAGATTCTCTTCTCTTCTTAGGTTGCGCGATTGAAGCTTGAAGTTGCATCTGTAAAATCATCTTCTCTCTCATTTCTGTTTCCAATCTGTTTCATTCGAAATCCGTCGATTAGGTCATTTTTGTTTATCTTCTGGTGTTAATGGTGCTTTATTTTGATCTCTGCTTGTTGAAACGAAGCGATTTCATTTGATTTGCGTTTTTTTTTTGTCGGTTTCTTTTTGTTTTGAGCGCCGAGAACTTGGATTTTTCGTCGCAGATGATCGATCCGTCGATTTGTTTGGATTAGTACTATCAGATTTTTCGATTCTATTTCAGTTTTTCCGATTGATGTAGCTTAGTACAGATTGGAGTATGAGGTGATTTGAGTGTTTGATTTGTGTAATTACATGAAATCGAGGATGGATCTATGTTCTTCGCATATCTCTGATACATTTAGCCTCTCACATTGTTAGATTGTTGCCTAAGATGATACGGAGTTGCATTAGAACAGTGAATATCGTAGATTGGTGTATATGTGCTTCATTTCTCTGCTCGAATTTGCTATTTGAAGAATAATCATTCTGATCTTTCTAGAAGTTTCTTATGTTTTACAAGATTGGATTCTGCTGGAACGTAAAAAGTATTTGTTTTTTTTATCCTCTGGTGGTTAATTTGTTTAGTTGTGAGAATAATTTATATGGCCTGTTTTGAGTTTGGTATAGGATTGAATGACTCTCCTTTCTGTGTTAAGCATCCGAGAGAAAATATATATACATATTGCAGTGTGTGACAGGTGTGTATTGATATTATAAACATGTGTGCTTTGTGGGATGAATTTAGGTGAAAATACACATCTTTTGAAGGAACGAAGCCTTAATTCTTTGGGTTTTCCACTTCCTCTTTCTCTTCTTTGAGTTTTCTTTGTCTTAGTGTGTATTAATAGAGAGACACCAGCAATCATTGATACAAGTTTCAATCTGTTTGCGAAATATCTTTGCTAGGCTATGCATAATACGCTTTTAAGACATTGTAGTTCTTGTGTTACTCTTAATGTGTCTTTGATTCTTTATCGTCTCAGCAATTACTCTTATGTGTGACTCTTGTTACTCTGACCTAATGTTTCACTCCTCAGAATTTTGGAAACTCGGATTGTTTAGCTCTGAATTGAAAATGCAATTTGATGCTTGTGGGTCACTCAAACCATAGGTAAATAGAAGCCCTTAACACCACGAGAGTGGGTTAAAACTTCAGACTTGCATATTAGAGAGTATTAGTTAGCATCGAGTTTGTTATTTGATGGAGTATTTTAAAGCTAATCTAATTGTGGCTAAAGTTAGATTATGATCTCAGGAATACATCACCACGAAAGTGGGACTGTATTCTAGAAATAGGTCTGTCATTCACTCTTCGTCTTAGACACACTCTAACGCAAGCTAACACTTGGTTAATCGGTTGGTAGAGATAAATAAGTGTTACGACCCTTTTAGATATGTGACAAATAAGTGTTTTCTTAAAGCGTGAAAGAAAATTTTGATTGATAATACAATTCTCTCTAGACAGAGCATACGAATGTTGGTTGATATTTCATATATAGCTAATAGTTGGATGAGGTATATTTACCAGTATTATCAATTTAATATACTACTGATATTTGTATTTATAAATCTAAATATAAACCAATAGTATAAATAAATATGTACTATATACTAAGTATAAAAACTAAACACAGCCGGCTCAAGACACACTTTGGATTTCTTTGAATTGGTGAAGTGGACAAAAATGATGCAGCTTTTCTTTTCTACCTAACCACTAGTAAATATAACATACTTTTTAGTTACATCACTCAAAATTAAAATCACACATCTAAATGAATTTACATATCCATTTCCAGTGTTAGCAATTGAAAGAGCGATAAAGGCGTTCCAAACAGAACCTTATGGGGATATTTTCATTGCACGAGGCCCAAAATATAAGGTTTGGTTTTGTACAAAAAATGTTCTTTAGGATTTTCGTTTCCATAGACTTACAAAAATATAACTACTGCGTTTAGAAACATGTAAATTTGAAGAAAAAGATGAGGATTACAGTAAGATATGAGAAAGAATTAGAAGAAACAAAGGAAAAGAAGATGCCGATTAAAGAAGCTGTTAGAAGGGAAAAAAAAAACAACAAGCCAATCATTTATATTGTTCTTGTTATTTGAGTTTTCCTTCAGAATAATTTAATGGCAATATGATAGGAGAAAAGGCAAAGGAAGGAAATAGTTATATCTGGCATGGGTTCGTCTTGAACCATGATACTATGGGATACTGTTGACATCAACTGAGAATGTTACATAAATTGACAATTATATTTGCTAGATTTTTTTTTTTGTCAAGAAGCTTATACTAGAGGATCGCTCAAACCATTGGTGGCATGATGACGAGGTGGTGATGGGATGACATTATCTCCAGAGACACAAGGCATGGAAGTATTAGTCCACTAATTCCCAACTTGCGGTTCATGGTTCTAAGTCAACATAGTCATATCCTTGGTAATAAATGTGCGTTTTTCAAATACTTGAGGAATAAAGTGAGCGTTAGTTTCCACCATTACGAATTTGCACAAAAATCGTTAGACTCCGGCATAGTCTATAAATGCTTGAACAACTCATGCTCTTTATTCGAAACACTTCATAAAATATCAGTTTTGGTTAGTGCATTAAAGAAAAAACAAGTTTACAGAACTAAAAATGTAGGTTTAATTCTGAAATACGCTAACAAATTTTTTTACTAAATTAAGATGGTAGATCTTAATGTTTCTAGTTTTGTGTACTAACGAAAATCTACAAAATTAAGATTGTAGTAACACAATTTCTACAACAGATAAACTAATAATTGTGAAGAAATAATATAACAATTAATGATAGCGATAAAAAAAGTCGAGACGAATCTCTTTCTTTTATTTTGTAAACACTCCGTAGTGTGACGGTTGCATGATACACCTACATTATTTCCTATTCACATCACACAAAATCGGAGCCCGACAAACTTTGTTATGTGTTGTACTCTCTACACGAAAACCAAAAAAAAAGTGAAAGAGATTTTTTCTAAACATGGCACTAATGATATGGTTTCTTCGTTAATATTTTATTTTTTTCCTAAGTCCTCGGCCTTAAAACTCTTTATAGATTTCAATCACATAGATACAAATGTTAGCATTGACTAACATATTATTACAAGAATATAAGAAAGTTTTAAATTATAGTTTTGAAGATATTAATTTAATTGTCGTATGTTTGCATCTAAGAAAATCCAAAAGTAGACATTGTTTTATTTCATAGCGATACCAACGTTGCACGTAAAAACTTGTTTTCTTTTGGTATTGTAATATCAGTTTTCTAAAATTGTTTCTTTTTAGATTTGTGACAAATAAGTGTTTCCTTAAAGCGTGAAAAAATCTTTTGATTGATAATACAATTCTCTCTAGATAGAGCATACAAATGTTGGTTGATATTTCATATATAGCTAATAGCTGGATGAGGTTAGAGAATTTCTCGATCCTCCAAGGAACCACTTCAATCCCTGTTTCGTCTAGATTGAGCAATGAGATGTTGGTTGAGATTTCAGGAAAGCTCCTCAACCGTGAGCATCCATTGAAAGTAAGGTAATAGAGAGATTGGAAGTTGATTCAGGAGGACAGAGTTTCCAGCATGCGATGGTCAACTCCTTTAATTGATTGAGATTCTGAAATGAGGAAGCAAGTTATACTAAACTTGGGATCAGGGGAGGATATAAGAATTTTTTTTTATGGGAATATATATATATATATATATATTTTTTTTTTGCTTGAAACATTGGGGACATAAATACAAAAGTTTTGAATAAAAATTATAATTTTAAAAAATATATATATATAGAAAAATAAAATAAAATCAAAATTTTGGTGAGGGCTGCGTACATGAGTCATATCATTTATATGTACGTCACCATTGTAGTCTCTTGTCATATCTACAGAAACTTGAAGATTCAAAAACATTTCGGTTCTTGTTACTCAGGCAACATAGTCGTATCCGACTCTATCCCGCCCCAAAAAAAAACCAACACACCAATCATTTCTACTGATCATATTTGGATTTTCCTTAAGAATCTTTCAATCGTAAAACAAATACTCAAATCATTATGATATGCAGATAATGAATTTGAAGAAAAGGAAGAGGATTACATAAAGAGATGAGAAAAAATTAGAAGAAACAAAGGAAAGTAAACAAGTGCTGTAGAATTAAAAGGGAATTTGGAAGACTTTTGTTGGTACAGTCTCTTACCTTTCTGCTCTTTTGACCAAAGCTTCTGAAGCTGAGGCGGGTAAGACTTCGACGTCAAACTATCAAAAGCAACTGGAGAGACCAAGATCCGGCGACAGCGAGAGTGAAGCCGGAAAGAAGAAGAAAAATGTTAGATGTAGACGAAGAAAGGGTCAGATCTAGCAAACAAGGAGGTTCGAGGCTTCGGGAAATCACTAACCTGAGCAGATCCACTGCGGACGACGGCAAACAAGGTGCAGATCCCGTCGAGTGGGTGGAGAACCCACAAGATCTCATCGTGACGAGGCGGATCTTGTTGGGTGAGGCGGCGGATCTTGTCAGGTTCAAGGTGGAGATTTCGGCGGGTTAGAGTCGGAGAAGATGAGCCTGACGTGGAGGAAACTGCTTCTTCTTCTCGTCCTCGTCCACTCGATAAACCCTAACGATGGCGATGCATTAAAGTCGATTTGTACATTCTGGGTTAATTTATTTTGACCACGTGGAATCCACATCAGCATCTATTAACAGAGATGTAATGGTATTAGACGATATATATGAATACGCACGAAAGTTCAAATTTGATATCGAAATTTAAATTATGAATTAGTGTGCGTATGTTTTAGCACCGGGTTATAAATTAGGTATAAATTCAACTGATAGTTGAATTGTCGGAGTATGAAAAATACATTTTTTCCTCTTAAGCTAGATAAACCCACACTATTGCATGGTTAACATTTGTACTGGGTGATAGACTGATAGGTTGTAGGATTTTACAAATTAATTTTCTTATCAAGTTAGTTGCTAGAAACAATTAACTAAAATGCCATAGAAAATTTATCTTCTTTTGGCGACTGCCACATTACCTGATTCTTTTCCGAAATACTACATATGGCACTGTGGCTATGGGTGTTAAAAGACATATTTTCCCTTCTTATGTTGGCGCGGCTAAAGGAAGTTTTAAACGAGTTTTTATGATTGTGGGAGAGAGGTTGATATGATGGTTTTAGGAGGTGACTTTGAACGGGAGAAATATGTAAACGAAATTCGAAATTGGAAATGGTGTAACATTTTGAAAAATTAATAAAATAAAGATGTGGAAATCATTGTGTGGACGAACCAGATTTTGAGTTTGATTGTAACATCCGTATCCCAAGTCGTTCCTTGTAATAAGAGTTAATACATTTCTTGCGGTACAAGTTAGTACTCGGGTGTCGTAAAAAGTTTGTACCGTGTTGTGTTCCTGAGAGAAGGGGAACGATGGGGAGCTCAAATTATAATTCTTGGGGTTGGTATTGATTGACTTATCGTTTGGAACCAAATCGGGATGATTCGGTTCGGAATAATATTTTAGCAGAATGAATAGTATTTTTGTGGGATGAATAGTGTTTTGACGGGAATGTGGGATGAAATGTGATATAGATAATACCGAGCTCGATTAACGGCCAAATGGGCGGTGTTTGGGTTGAAGTGATCAAGGATTGATCACTGAGAAGTAATCCTGAGCGGTTTGGATTGTTTTACGGAATTAAGCGGTAATTCCGGGATTTGATGGGAGTGAGAGAAATATTTTGAGACGGGAAGGTGTCTCAAATATTTCGGGAGTTGGGACAGAATTACTAAACCGAGCGGGAAAGTTAATTAAGATTAATTGATTACGGTTTAGTAATCTCGGTATGGGTTATTTGGGTAATTCGGACTAAACCGAGAAAGGATGTTTAACGGGAATTGAGTGAGATGTGTTGCGGATGATGAGTTGTCACAACTATTGCGGGAATCCTAAACCGAGAAAAAGAATTCAATTGAGATTACGGAAATCAGTTTAATGATTTCGGTTTAGTGAACCGGGTTGATTGGTTTAATTTTGATTAAACCATAAATATGTATATACATATGTATATACACTCTTCTCCATCCTTCTACACACTTCTTCTCCCTTATATCCTTTGAGCATTTGAGAGAGAAACGGAGAGCTGGGGAGAAAGGAGAAGAGAGAAAAGGGAGAGAAGGAGAAGGAGAAAGAAGGAGAAAGAAGAAGGAGAAGAAGGAAGAAGAGAAAGAGGTGGAGAAAACAGAATTTTGAGGCTGTGTTGGGAGGTCCGACCGGGATATCAAGAGAGCTCGGTTTGAGCTGAAAATTTGTGGGTAAGTTCTTCAATCTCTTTAATAGATGTCTACCAAATTTCGTAGGATTATATTGAGTGGTTTGGGAGATATGATTTTTCTCCCTAGACTACTCTGTTTCGAGCTGTAGCGGCAGGGTGAGATTGAGTGAAGGGTTGAGCACTCAATTCTCGTTTGTTTGGACTGAAATTTGGTAGATAGGTTGTTAAGAGGTTGAACTTGAAGTCCACCGAAGGGTTTTGTCAAATTCGACCTATAGTGAGAGTTATGAGCAATTGAAGTTGCCCCTGTTTTGAGTAAAGGAAATCCGAGTTTGGGGGTTTTTAGTAATCCGAGTTTGATTACTTGTTGTCACCCTTTGAGAAGTGTTTTGGTGACTTCTTGTTAGGTGTTTTGGTGATAACTTGGTGGTTGGTTGAGTAGAAGCCAAAGAGAATCAAGCTTAAGGCTTGAAGCTATCAAAAAGGGGAAAGTGTGCTCTTCTTTTCGTCAAGGCAAAGGTGAGTGCGTGACCGTGGTTTGCACCACGTGGTTATTGAATTATCGAGATTGTTTTGTGTGTGTTAGGACTTAATCATATGAGTGTGCTTTATGGCTCGTCCATGTTGATGTGTTGTTGTGTGATGGAGCTCTATCAATTGCTTGTTTGATTGTTGCTTGTGTTGTATGCGATTTCGGTAAGTCTTTAATCATGTGTGTATAACCGTGAGACGGGAGGACCGCCTCACTAAGCATTATCAATGCTTACGCACCTCTTTTGGTGCAGGTAAAGAGAAAGTCTAGGTCGCGGAGCTCGTGGAACCAAGGCCGAGGAGAAGAGATGATCTCGGGGTAGAAGGTTTTTGGTTTGGTTCCTTGTGTTCTTGTGTTTGGGGAACTTGATAGTGTGCTCAAGTGGTTTATGTAAGATCTTTTTGAATACAAGGAATGGTTGTGTTTTTGTGATGTATTTGAATTGCTTGATGTTGTTGTGGGTTACAGGACAAGGGTAGGGATCGACCGATCCAGATAGGATCGATCGATCCTATGGGGTCGATATGGTCCAGATAGTCTGTGAGTCGTTCTTAAGATTCGGGATCGATCGATCCTGGCAAGATCGATCGATCCTGGGGGTCGTTTTTGGCCAGTAGTTTCTAGTCTTTTTAAAAGGGGTCGAGAACGACCGGTCCGGAGAGGGATCGATCGATCCTACATCAGGATCGATCGATCGGGCTAGGATCGACCGTTCTCAAGGGGGTGTTTTTAATCCGAGATTTTTGGGAACTTTTTGGGATGAGATCGATCGATCCTGGGTATGATCGATCGATCCATGTTCTGAAACCTAATTGTTTATTTTAAGTTGGATGTTTAGTACTTGGCTCGGACACCAAAAAAAAAAAAAAAAGGGTTTTACACGAATGGTTTTCAACCGTTTTAAGAAAATTTTTTTTAATCCCAGGTTTTTATGCTTTCCGCGCGTTTTCCATTTTTGTACTCGGGATGGGGCGTGTCAATTTGGTATCAGAGCCTTAGCGGTTCTAGGACTTGTTGGAGTCATGTTTGCTTGCTTGCGATTGTTTGACTTGATTCCATGATTGAATGATGTTATTCATGATTGCATAGGTGTGATTGTTGATATGTGGTTATGTGATTGCTTTGGGTTTGGGTTAGAGATCATCCTCTTCGGCCAAGTAAAAGGTTCCACGGTAAGACTTCTTTCTTGTTCCGTTTTGTTAAGTTTTGGGGTATTGAATGCTTGTTGCTTGTAAAGATGTCAAGAAGTGGAAGTGATAGAGGAGGAGTGGCGCGGGAGCCGGCTGAGCCAATAGAACAAGCGGACCCCCGGGGTGAAGACCAAGTGTCGGTCGAGGATGTTGCTGAGACAGGAGATGGTGGAGCTGCAAAGGATGCGGCTCAAGCGGCTGAAGGAGAGCCGCAAGTACAAGGTCAGCAACAAGAGGGTCCGAATCAAATGGAGCAGGTGTTGGGCTTGTTGGCTCAGATTCTCACTAGACTACCAAGGCCGGTAGCCGCACTAGCTCCCGAGGCGCCACTCGAGGCGAGTGAGCCACCGAGAGTGGAGAACCCCGAGTATAGGGTGGCTAACTTAGAGACTCAAGCCAAGAAGTCTCTTAGCATTAGTTCAGGGAAGAGTGGCAAATGTCGAAAGGGTCAGAAAAGGAAGTGGGAGAGTACTTCTAAGAATGATTCTAGTGGACAATCCGGATGTTATGGGTGTGGAAGTAAAGGTCATTGGATTGCTAACTGCCCAAAAGGTGACACCAGGATGTGTTATCACTGTAAAGAAGTGGGGCACATTAAGATTTTGTGTCCGAAGTTGCAGCAAGGTGGAAGAGGATCAAAAGCACCACCACCTAAGCGGGCTGCGGTGACTCCCCCAGCTTACTCTTCGAATATCGAGTCGGGAGAGCCGAGCAACTCCAAATCGACCAATGGTTAGAATTTTCCTTATCTGGTTGAGTTATGTTGATGTGTTTATAATTCTATTGAGTGTTTTAAGTGAATTATGCCATTGGTGTGCATGGGGTTGCATGGGTTTAAATTGATGAGTGGAGATCGAGATTGGAAGAAATTTCCACTCTGTAAATGCTCGGAGGAGTATGAGTTGATCTCTTGGTGCATCACTTAGAGGGAGATGCACATATGTGGTAGAGTAGTGTATTGGCTAGGAAAGCCAACGGTGTAGATATACGGGGAGTTTTAGAGGTGAGGAATAAGTTTGATGCTAGAGTGCTTCCTTCAGATGTCATGGGACATGGATTAAGTGGTATTTGGGGAAGTGTTGTTGATGAGAAGGGTGCTTGAGTTGTTTAGTGATTTGGGAGTGAGAATTACTCAAGTTCGGTGAACTCTGTTTTCAGAACAGGGGAGGATCGATCGATCCAAAAGACAGATCGATCGATCCCTTATGTCGGTTATGTGATCAGGGATATTTTGGGAAGAGGATCGACCGATCTCAAGGGGAGATCGATCGATCGAGTGTCCCAGAGAGTTTAAGATCGATCGATCCATGGAAAGATCAATCGATCTGGAAGGGTGTGGTGATACGGTTCGTTATTCAGTATCCGAGATTGATCGATCAGGGGACGTGATCGACCGATCCTATCTTGGAAAATGGATTTTTGAGTAGTATGCAGGAGGAGGTTGATGTAATTGTCAGTGGAACTTGGGACAGATGGGTTTGGATTGCTAGATTGCCTGACCTCGGTTGAGTACTGATGAGATTGTCATAGAGAGTGAGGAAGTATGATAGTTGAGTATCGATGCGATCTCAGGGGATGATAATGAGTCGGTGAATCTCATTCTGTGGTTGACAGAATTGACGGGATAAACGTGTTGTTAAAACGGGTAGCTGGTGTTGCGGATGATACATGAAGTAGCATTGCATGTATCAGGGATGTCGAGTACATGGTATAATGTTTCATGTATCGACGGGTGTGACACATGGTGTGGTATGTCATGTGTTGGGAGCTGGGAGCGGTGTTTGTTCCATCTTGGTTCGAGATTTTTGGGTTTATGTCATCAGATCTTACTACGTGGTTGTGGTCGATAGGATTGTGCGATAGCTAATCCTATCGACGAGTCACTGGGGTCGGGTGATATAACCCCAGTGACGAGTCATTGGGGTCGGGTGATATAACCCCAATGACGAGTCATTAGAGTTATATGATATGTGACTCTAATGACGTTGGTTAGACTACGTGGTTGTGGTCGATAGGATTGTGCGATAGCTAATCCTATCGACGAGTCACTGGGGTCGGGTGATATAACCCCAGTGACGAGTCATTGGGGTCGGGTGATATAACCCCAATGACGAGTCATTAGAGTTATATGATATGTGACTCTAATGACGTTGGTTAAACTACGTGGTTGCGGTCGATAGGATTGTGCGATAGCTAATCCTATCGACGAGTCACTGGGGTCGGGTGATATAACCCCAGTGACGAGTCATTGGGGTCGGGTGATATAACCCCAATGACGAGTCATTAGAGTTATATGATATGTGCCTCTAATGACGTTGGTTAGGATTATCTGATAATCCTAACAGGTGGGTTTTACTGATTAGGACATTATGCGGTATCCTAGATCGGTAGCCCAGAGTGAGATCTCATGATCTCAGGATGGTTTACTAATTAGGATATGCGGCGTCCTAGATCGGTAGCCCGGGGTGGGGTCCTATGATATTGGACCTCACGGACTTAGTATATTAGGATCCACGGGCGATTGGATTCTAATGTACTAGGTCGTTTGACGACTTAACTCGTTCGAATCCGGGGTTGATTGGATTTCGACGAGTTAGCCGTTGGGTGACCACGTAGGATCTTGAGATGACAAACCAGGGGTGTGATGGAACCGAGTATGGAACAACACCGAGTGTGATTGATGGTTTTAGGGGCATTGACGAGAGTAGAGCGCTGCTCTGTAATGAAAAAGGGAAGTCCCGTACGGGTAGTTGAGCTGTTATATGAGGGTGACTGCAGTCACTGCTGGGTTATTGTGTAAGTACGGTTATGGCTAGAGTGAGTCATAACGGGAGTACTGATATACTTAGTGATGAGTTATGGCTGTTGAGTTGTGACCGGTATGGTATTATAAGTTGTGGTACCACGACTGTCGTTAGGAGTAGCTGTTGTGCTACAGTTGCCGTCAAGGGTAGTAAGTGCACTTGGGAACGGATATAAGTGGACGATCCGAACCTTGAGTTTTGCTGAGGTTGTATGTGCTGTTGAGGGCAGCAGGTGCCTTCAGGATCAGATTTTTGGGGCACGTGGTCTCAGAAGCGTGACGGGAGCTTCTTGAGACTTGAGGGAATGTTGACTGGCTCCGGTGTTGGCTTAACCGGACCTTAAGGAGTCATATGTGATTGATGCAGATGCCTCAAGGTTAAGTTTGGGTTGTGCTCTAATGCAGCATGGGAGCGGATAGCTACAAGTACCGAGAGAGAGATGATGTGGGCTTGGTGAGTATAATTAGTACTTGTGCTATGTGTGGTTTCCGATAAGTGAGAACCGATGAGGTTTAAAGCGGTTACCCAGGCTGATATTTTGAGTAGAGCGCGATGTGCTCAAAGGAAAAGATGAGATTTGATTAAGGCTTCTAAGGACAAGAAGTCTGAGTATTGGGTTTTGAATAATGAAGCCATCCTTGGGAATGGCCGGGTTGGGTGCCTAATGATGAGGAGTTGAGGAGAGACATTCTTTAGGAGACACATCAGGGTCGATCCTCTACTCATCCCGGGGCGAAGAAGATGTACCGAGATATGAAGTGGTACTATCATTGGGTTGGGATGAATAGGAATGCGACCAAATGGGTGGCTAGTCTTGAGACTCACTAATTGTGACAATTGAGCATCAAATCCCAAGCGGGTGATTACAGAGTTTACCCATTCCCGAGTGGAGTTGGAATAGGATTACGATGGATTTCGTAGTTGACTTACCGCTTTTTCGGGACAAGGATGCTATCAGGGTTATTGTGGACCGTTTAACCGAGTCCGTTCACGTTCTCGCCATAAGAAAGTCAGGTGGAACTCGAGTTTTGGCGGGGAAGTACATCAGCGGGATGGTGTGGTCACATGGTTCACCTATGATTATAGCGTGTTATCCTCAGATGACGGGTAATCAGAGAAAACCATTTAGACTCTCGAGAATCTATGAAGGATATGTGTGTGTTAGATTGGGGTGGCTAATGGGCCGATTACCTGAGTTTGGTAGAGTTTTTGCATAATTTCAGTCACCAAGTGAGTATAAGGGAGAGCACCATACGAGGCTCTGTATGGTAGGCCTTGCATAAAACCATTATGCTGAACTCAAGTGGGGGAGCAAAGCATATTGGCAAGAGTGTAGTGCAGGAAACTCCGGAAGAGAATGGAGTTTGAAAGTTAAACACGAGGAAGGAAACTCCTGAAAATAAAGTCATGAGAGCATAAGTTGGGGTTGACAAGGAAACTTGGGTATCCGAGGTAAGGATGGAAGTGCGATTCTCCCAAGTGGGTTCTAAGGCGATTGCTGTCTTAAGATTCGAGGACGAATCTTATTAAGTGGGGGAGAATTGTAACATCCGTATCCCAAGTCGTTCCTTGTAATAAGAGTTAATACATTTCTTGCGGTACAAGTTAGTACTCGGGTGTCGTAAAAAGTTTGTACCGTGTTGTGTTCCTGAGAGAAGGGGAACGATGGGGAGCTCAAATTATAATTCTTGGGGTTGGTATTGATTGACTTATCGTTTGGAACCAAATCGGGATGATTCGGTTCGGAATAATATTTTAGCAGAGTGAATAGTATTTTTGTGGGATGAATAGTGTTTTGACGGGAATGTGGGATGAAATGTGATATAGATAATACCGAGCTCGATTAACGGCCAAATGGGCGGTGTTTGGGTTGAAGTGATCAAGGATTGATCACTGAGAAGTAATCCTGAGCGGTTTGGATTGTTTTACGGAATTAAGCGGTAATTCCGGGATTTGATGGGAGTGAGAGAAATATTTTGAGACGGGAAGGTGTCTCAAATATTTCGGGAGTTGGGACAGAATTACTAAACCGAGCGGGAAAGTTAATTAAGATTAATTGATTGCGGTTTAGTAATCTCGGTATGGGTTATTTGGGTAATTCGGACTAAACCGAGAAAGGATGTTTAACGGGAATTGAGTGAGATGTGTTGCGGATGATGAGTTGTCACAACTATTGCGGGAATCCTAAACCGAGAAAAAGAATTCAATTGAGATTACGGAAATCAGTTTAATGATTTCGGTTTAGTGAACGGGTTGATTGGTTTAATTTTGGTTAAACCATAAATATGTATATACATATGGATATGCACTCTTCTCCATCCTTCTACACACTTCTTCTCCATTATATCCTTTGAGCATCTGAGAGAGAAACGGAGAGCTGGGGAGAAAGGAGAAGAGAGAAAAGGGAGAGAAGGAGAAGGAGAAAGAAGGAGAAAGAAGAAGGAGAAGAAGGAAGAAGAGAAAGAGGTGGAGAAAACAGAATTTTGAGGCTGTGTTGGGAGGTCCGACCGGGATATCAAGAGAGCTCGGTTTGAGCTGAAAATTTGTGGGTAAGTTCTTCAATCTCTTTAATAGATGTCTACCAAATTTCGTAGGATTATATTGAGTGGTTTGGGAGATATGATTTTTCTCCCTAGACTACTCTGTTTCGAGCTGTAGCGGCAGGGTGAGATTGAGTGAAGGGTTGAGCACTCAATTCTCGTTTGTTTGGACTGAAATTTGGTAGATAGGTTGTTAAGAGGTTGAACTTGAAGTCCGCCGAAGGGTTTTGTCAAATTCGACCTATAGTGAGAGTTATGAGCAATTGAAGTTGCCCCTGTTTTGAGTAAAGGAAATCCGAGTTTGGGGGTTTTGAGTAATCCGAGTTTGATTACTTGTTGTCACCCTTTGAGAAGTGTTTTGGTGACTTCTTGTTAGGTGTTTTGGTGATAACTTGGTGGTTGGTTGAGTAGAAGCCAAAGAGAATCAAGCTTAAGGCTTGAAGCTATCAAAAAGGGGAAAGTGTGCTCTTCTTTTCGTCAAGGCAAAGGTGAGTGCGTGACCGTGGTTTGCACCACGTGGTTATTGAATTATCGAGATTGTTTTGTGTGTGTTAGGACTTGATCATATGAGTGTGCTTTATGGCTCGTCCATGTTGATGTGTTGTTGTGTGATGGAGCTCTATCAATTGCTTGTTTGATTGTTGCTTGTGTTGTATGCGATTTCGGTAAGTCTTTAATCATGTGTGTATAACCGTGAGACGGGAGGACCGCCTCACTAAGCATTATCAATGCTTACGCACCTCTTTTGGTGCAGGTAAAGAGAAAGTCTAGGTCGCGGAGCTCGTGGAACCAAGGCCGAGGAGAAGAGATGATCTCGGGGTAGAAGGTTTTTGGTTTGGTTCCTTGTGTTCTTGTGTTTGGGGAACTTGATAGTGTGCTCAAGTGGTTTATGTAAGATCTTTTTGAATACAAGGAATGGTTGTGTTTTTGTGATGTATTTGAATTGCTTGATGTTGTTGTGGGTTACAGGACAAGGGTAGGGATCGACCGATCCAGATAGGATCGATCGATCCTATGGGGTCGATATGGTCCAGATAGTCTGTGAGTCGTTCTTAAGATTCGGGATCGATCGATCCTGGCAAGATCGATCGATCCTGGGGGTCGTTTTTGGCCAGTAGTTTCTAGTCTTTTTAAAAGGGGTCGAGAACGACCGGTCCGGAGAGGGATCGATCGATCCTACATCAGGATCGATCGATCGGGCTAGGATCGACCGTTCTCAAGGGGGTGTTTTTAATCCGAGATTTTCGGGAACTTTTTGGGATGAGATCGATCGATCCTGGGTATGATCGATCGATCCATGTTCTGAAACCTAATTGTTTATTTTAAGTTGGATGTTTAGTACTTGGCTCGGACACCAAAAAAAAAAAAAAAAGGGTTTTACACGAATGGTTTTCAACCGTTTTAAGAAAATTTTTTTTAATCCCAGGTTTTTATGCTTTCCGCGCGTTTTCCATTTTTGTACTCGGGATGGGGCGTGTCATTGATAGTGAGAGAAAAGTGATGGACCATGAGCGTATGCAGACGATGGGCGAAATCCAAAAGCAAATGATCTGCAATAACAAGGTAAAGCAATAAATCGGTATTGTCTGGTGTTTGGTTTTAGAAAAAGGTCAAACTAATATAGTGCAGCTGCATTTAAGTAAAACGACGGTCAGATTAATGAAAGTATCGTTTGTTCGTGGAAAACGTGGCAGGTTAACAAAGAAGAACGTATGGAGGATACATTGTTGGTTATAGTAGGCGATTGGACATGTAGCGAGGATAACTTATGAAAATTTGTTGTGAGCAAGGGACATATGGCTCGATGATTGAGTCTGGGAAGCGAAATGGGTTTTTCGGGAATTTGAGATGGAAATTAAGAAAGCATTCGGAGTGGATTGTGGGAAAACATCTGTAACGCTAAGTTTTTGGTACCCGGAAGAGACTATTGTATTCATCCAAGCTAAAATGCCGCCATTTGCTATAGAATCCGACAGTGTTCTTCAGCAATTTAAAAGAAGAGGATGCATTTTGGGGGGGTTGAACATGTACGTCTCGCTCGGGAAGAAAGACAGGGGCATAAGCAACAGAAATGAATCACCGCGACTAATGGAAAAAGGGGTGGATATTGAAAATGAAATGGATGGCAACCAAGACACAACGATAGATGATGAAGTATTGTTAGCATTCGTAAAAAGGGTTAAGGCAATACACAGAAAAGTGGGAAATCCGTGGACAATAAGTGTGAAGACAAGATTGTTGTGGAGCTGAAAAGAAAAAAAGAAAAAAAAATCATGGGGGACGTAATAGCAACATGGAAGCCACTGAAGAAACCACGGAAAAGAACGCATTGAGGGATCTTCTTTTTTCCAAGACGTTTATACAACAATTAACTATAATTAGAGGCAAAATTTAAAATATTAATGAGCCAATAGAGGTATGATTTTAATATGAGTTTCTCAAAACAATATAAACTAAAAATATTAGTATTATATTAGTGAGATAGAGATACTCCTAATATATATAATTCACATTATACAGAGAATATAGTAGCCAATTTTTTTTTTGTGGCTACTTACATAATTTTCAAAGAAATTATGGTTATACACCACAATTTCCCAAAAAAAAAATATCTTTGTTAAGCGAAGCACGTGCGCAAAAGAATTGGTAAACGACACTAGACAAAATCTAATCCAACGGCTGATAACTGATGAGAAAATCACAAAGCTTAAACACACTTTGACCCCATAATTTTCTCACAAAACCCTTAACTTATTTTCGATATCAACGTATCCCTAAGCTGTTCTTGCTCGTAGATTCTCAATCCCATCTTCACAGTCGCTTGTTGTATCATAAGATCGTTCATCATAGAAATGGCCGCGTGATCCACTTCTAACTCTAAATCCATCAAAGCATTCATCAATCTTGCTCCAGGATGATTTCTCTTACCCGATTCCACTCTAATCATCACATCATTCACCAAAGTAATGCTTGAGGTGAAGAGAAAGCTCAAGTCTGAGACTTTAAGCATTACTTTCACAGTTGAAGAAATAGAGATCTATACCGAAGCAAACTGATTGAGATGTTAGATTTGCGGAAAATAACTGCGACTTGACACCGAACCCTATGTACACAAAACCAAACAAAGAGATTTAAGATAGCGAAATAGATACCAACGTCCTTTAAGATACAAACCATCCATGTGCTTTTGCATCCTCGCAAAAACAAACAAATAATCTATTGAGGTAAAACAAAACACAACAAAAACCTCCAAAAAGAAATCAAACCGGAAAGTCTTTACTCAGATGAACTGAACCAAACCTAACCATGCAGCTCTAGAGTGGTGAGCCTTTTCCATTTTTAGTTTTTACCCTTTTCTAAAAATTCTAAAAATCCGTTTCCGCGTTTCCGTTTCTGTTTCCATACAACCTAGGGTTTAACATACAAGAATTTCTATCCTTTTGGATCACGATGTTGCGAACACTGCTCAATGACTGCACCGGTCGACTTTGCAACCCTTGATTGTGCGGAGTCGATTGCCTGGTTCTATACCTGTCTCTGCTGTTTGAGGGATTAGGAACACGGGTAGATGATGAGCAAGGCCGGATCCCAACCTGGTTCCGTGGCAAAGTGTTATGTGATAACCGTAAGATATTTTGAGTAGATTTGGAAGATGGTTCGGTAGGCATATTTCCAGTCCTTAAGTATTCACGTTGATTCTTCCATATCTTCTCTTTATCAATAGCATGACAATGATCTATGTTGGAGACACCGATACACCAGTATGGACATGGAGCACGGATGTCGCACACATAGCAATAACACTTGAAAGTGAAGCAAAAGGAAAATAATCAGCCGGGAAAGATAATCCAATAAAGCTCTGTGGAGAAGAGGGAAACTTAAGATGCTTACCATGTCACAGTACTTGTCGTGTGATGTTGAGTTGAATGAGTACTTAGCACACGAATGTCGAGGATGAGGGAAATCTCTACATGCTATCTACAAAACAAATATTTTTTGTAATTAACATTAGGGTAACTAAGTGAACAACAACTGCATGAAGATAAAGAAAGTTCAATAATATACTGCTTAGTATACAATTACACAAAACAGTTCAATGACCTCCATTCCTAAAACACAGTTATCAGACAAAGTCTTCTACTCACGAAATTACCAAGCCTCATAGCTAAACAAGATCATTGAGACAATAATGGCTAACTAAAGTGGAACAGAAAATGAGATGGTCAAGTGGAACATACCTCACCCTTTTGGCCCACTACAAGCACATCATCATCATCATCGTCAACATCAAGAACTCTGTGGTCCAATCCTTTTCTCTCGCTTCCGCTGTCTTGCGCAACTGCAATACATATACATCACACAGAACTGTTTAAATATTCTATCAAAGGAATAAGTTAGAAAATTCTGCATGATCAAAAATTTATTTTCAAAAAGACCAGCCTACCCTAATCTTCCGACTATCATAGATAAGAGAAGAAACACTTACATAATCGAAGAAATTCAATACTTCTCTATTGGATAGAAAGTTTTCGTACCTGGAGAACAGTAATACTTTTGAATGAATTTCTTCGACATCTCTTCAACATATTTATCCTCGCGAGTATAATCAAATACTCTAAACGAATAATCGCGGAAAGTTTTGTCTTCCACTTGTTTCTGCTTTTTTGCCAAATTGGCCTTTGGTTGTTGCTTTGGAGGCATCTTTTTAAACACAGATAAAATCAATTTAAAAAAAAAAAAAAAAACAAACTTATTAATGTACATGTATTGAAGGAAGTGTCTAAAAAGCTAATGTGTCAAAATTAGGGTTTCTAAGGTTCTGAGTGAAACGAAAACCCAAATTCAATCAAAAAAAAGAAAAAAAAAAAAAATCCAAGAATCTAAATGGAACCAAAACTGCGGAGATTCATAAATTTCCCCAGAAGCAGAGAGACCCTAATGAGTAAATACCAAAATGGTCTGCGAGTGACTGAAGACGGTAGTACTGCGATACCAAAAAACAGAGCTGATAAGTTTGTGTTTTCTGTATCTATGTAATGTCGAAGGAAAAGGATGAAAAAATTGTTTCCAGAGCTTACATGTTGAAGCAGCCTTGACACTTCACATCCCACATTAAGGTAAATAACAAAAGAAACAACAATAAGAGACCATTAAGAGTAGAAAAACTTCAGACAGGTAAATGAGAATCAGATTGAAATTGAATAAAACAATACAAAAGAGAGGGATTCTAAAGCAGCAAAAGGGTTCGAAATACATAGCACATTGTGTAACACCCGTATCCCAAGTCGGATCCTTGAAATAAAAGTTATTACATTTCTTGCGGTGCAAGTTGTTACTTGATGTCGCAACAGTCTTGCACCTTGTCGTAATTGTTCCTGAGAGAATAAAAATAATGTGGAGCTCGATTAATAATTTGCGGGGATAGGATTGGTTTGGCGGATCGGGAGATTAATCGTTCCAGAACCAATTTGGATTAATTGGTTTGGAATAATGTTTTACAGAAGGAATAGTAATTTTTGCAGAATGAATAGTGTTTTGCGGGATGAATAGTGTTTTGCCGGAAATGTGGGATGAAATGTGATATGGATAATATCGAGTTCGATTAACGGCCAAATAAGCGGTGTTTGGGTTGAATCGATCAAAAGATTGATCGATGAGAAGTAATCCCGAGCGGTTTGGTTTTAACGGAATTATGCGGAAATTCTCGGGTTTTGCGGAGTGAAAGAAATATTTTGGGGCGGAGAAATGTCTCAATTATTCCAAGGAGTTTAGTGGAATCACTAAACCGAAGGAAAGAATTGACGGATTACGGAAATTGGTTTGATTAAAGCCGGTTTAGTGAATTAATTGTGGGGTGGTTTAATTTAATTAAACCAAAGATATGTATATCTATATATATACATATCCTCCTCCTTCTCAAACCTTCTACATACTTCTTCTTCCTCATCACTTTGAGAGATATTTTTGGAGCTAAGGAAGAGAGAAAGAGAGAGGGAGGAAAGGAGAAGGAAACTTGGAGAAAGAAGAAGGAGAAGGAGAAGAGAGTGAAGAGAGTGAAGAACTTGGGAAAAACAGAGTTTGGGGCGTGAATTGAGAGGCTCGTTCGACCGGGTAAACGAGCACGGATTGAGGTGAATTTTTGTAGGTAAGTTCTTCAATCTCTTGCCTAGTATTATACAAAATCTCGTGGGATTATGTTGAGTGGTTTGAGAGTTATGAATTTTATACCAAAACCGCTCAAAACAGAGAAATCCGCGACGGGTCCGGATTGAGAGGGGGTTTGGGTATTCAAAACTTTTTGGTTTGAGCTGAAATTGTTTGGATATGTTCTTCAATCTCTTGAGTAATGATCTACCAAATTTCTTCTAGAATTGTTGAGTATTTTAGGAGTTATGATGTTTCTCCCTAGACTGCCCTGTTTTCGGGCTGTAGCGACGGGGTTGAGTAGGGAGAGTGGCTGGGAAATCAAATCGTGTTGGTTGGAGCTGAAATTTGGTAGACAGTTTCTTGAGGGTCTTGTCTTGAATTTGACCGGAGGGATTGAGCTTTTGATGGTTAGATTAAGAGTTGCAATCGTTTCAAGGAAGCTCTGTTTTGGGAGAAAAGAAATCCGAGTTTGGGGGTTTGGATAATTCGAGTTTGAGATATTGTTATCACCTCTTGAGAAGTGTTTTGGTGATCTTTTGTTAGGGATTGGTGCTATCTTGGTGTTGGCTAAGTAAGAGCCAAGAAGAAGTAAGCTTAAGACTTGGAAACCGTCAAAAGGAGTGTTCTTCGTTTCAACCGTATTCGAGGTGAGTGCGTGACCGTGGTTTGCACCACGTGGTTATTGAATTATCGAGATTGTTTTGTGTGTGTTAGGACTTGATCATATGAGTGTGCTTTATGGCTCGTCCATGTTGATGTGTTGTTGTGTGATGGAGCTCTATCAATTGCTTGTTTGATTGTTGCTTGTGTTGTATGCGATTTCGGTAAGTCTTTAATCATGTTTGTATAACCGTGAGACGGGAGGACCGCCTCACTAAGCATTATCAATGCTTACGCACCTCTTTTGGTGCAGGTAAAGAGAAAGTCTAGGTCGCGGAGCTCGTGGACCCAAGGCCGAGAAGAGATGATCTCGGGGTAGAAGGTTTTTGGTTTGGTTCCTTGTGTTCTTGTGTTTGGGGAACTTGATAGTGTGCTCAAGTGGTTTATGTAAGATCTTTTTGAATACAGGGAATGGTTGTGTTTTTGTGATGTATTTGAATTGCTTGATGTTGTTGTGGGTTACAGGACAAGGGTAGGGATCGACCGATCCAGATAGGATCGATCGATCCTATGGGGTCGATATGGTCCAGATAGTCTGTGAGTCGTTCTTAAGATTCGGGATCGATCGATCCTGGCAAGATCGATCGATCCTGGGGGGTCGTTTTTGGCCAGTAGTTTCTAGTCTTTTTAAAAGGGGTCGAGAACGACCGGTCCGGAGAGGGATCGATCGATCCTACATCAGGATCGATCGATCGGGCTAGGATCGACCGTTCTCAAGGGGGTGTTTTTTTTAATCCCAGGTTTTTATGCGTTCCGCGCGTTTTCCATTTTTGTACTCGGGATGGGGCGTGTCAATTTGGTATCAGAGCCTTAGCGGTTCTAGGACTTGTTGGAGTCATGTTTGCTTGCTTGCGATTGTTTGACTTGATTCCATGATTGAATGATGTTATTCATGATTGCATATGTGTGATTGTTGATATGTGGTTATGTGATTGCTTTGGGTTTGGGTTAGAGATCATCCTCTTCGGCCAAGTAAAAGGTTCCACGGTAAGACTTCTTTCTTGTTCCGTTTTGTTAAGTTTTGGGGTATTGAATGCTTGTTGCTTGTGAAGATGTCAAGAAGTGGAAGTGATAGAGGAGGAGTGACGCGGGAACCGGCTGAGCCAATAGAACAAGCGGACCCCCGGGGTGAAGACCAAGTGTTGGTCGAGGATGTTGCTGAGGTAGAAGATGGTGGAGCTGCAAGGGATGCGGCCCAAACGGCTGAAGGAGAGCCGCAAGCACAAGGTCAGCAACAAGAGGGTCCAAATCAGATGGAGCAGGTGTTGGGCTTGTTGGCTCAGATTCTCGATAGACTACCAAGGCCGGTAGCCGCACTAGCTCCCGAGGCGCCACTCGAAGCGGGTGAGCCACCAAGAGCGGAGAACCCCGAGTATAGGGTGGCTAACTCAGAGACTCAAGCCAAGAAGTCTCTTAGCATTAGTTCGTGGAAGAGTGGCAAACGTCGAAAGGGTCAGAAAAGGAAGTGGGAGAGTACTTCTAAGAATGCTTCTAGTGAGCAATCCGGATGTTATGGGTGTGGGAGTAAAGATCATCGGATTGCTAACTGCCCAAAGGGCGACACCAGGATGTGTTATCGCTGTAAGGAAGTGGGGCACATTAAGGCTTCGTGTCCTAAGTTGCAGCAAGGTGGAAGAGGATCAAAAGCACCACCACCTAAGCGGGCTGCGGTGACTCCCCCAGCTTACTCTTCGAGTAGCGAGTCGGGAGAGCCGAGTAACTCCAAACCGACCTCGGGTTAGAATTCTTATCTCGTCAAATTATGTTGATGTGTTTATAATTATATTGAGTGTCTTAAGTGAATTACGCCATTGGATGTGCATGGGGTTGCATGGGTTTAAATCGATGAGTGGAGATCGAGATTGGAAAGAAATTTCCACTCTGTAAATGCTCGGAGGAGTATGAGTTGATCTCTTGGTGCATCACTTAGAGGGAGATGCACATATGTGGTAGAGTAGTGTATTGGCTAGGAAAGCCAACGGTGTAGATATACGGGGAGTTTTAGAGGTGAGGAATAAGTTTGATGCTAGAGTGCTTCCTTCAGATGTCATGGGACATGGATTAAGTGGTATTTGGGGAAGTGTTGTTGATGAGAAGGGTGCTTGAGTTGTTTAGTGATTTGGGAGTGAGAATTACTCAAGTTCGGTGAACTCTGTTTTCAGAACAGGGGAGGATCGATCGATCCAAAAGACAGATCGATCGATCCCTTATGTCGGTTATGTGATCAGGGATATTTTGGGAAGAGGATCGACCGATCTCAAGGGGAGATCGATCGATCGAGTGTCCTGAGAGTTTAAGATCGATCGATCCATGGAAAGATCAATCGATCTGGAAGGGTGTGGTGATACGGTTCGTTATTCAGTATCCGAGATTGATCGATCAGGGGACGTGATCGATCGATCCTATCTTGGAAAATGGATTTTTGAGTAGTATGCAGGAGGAGGTTGATGTAATTGTCAGTGGAACTTGGGACAGATGGGTTTGGATTGCTAGATTGCCTGACCTCGGTTGAGTACTGATGAGATTGTCATAGAGAGTGAGGAAGTATGATAGTTGAGTATCGATGCGATCTCAGGGGATGATAATGAGTCGGTGAATCTCATTCTGTGGTTGACAGAATTGACGGGATAAACGTGTTGTTAAAACGGGTAGCTGGTGTTGCGGATGATACATGAAGTAGCATTGCATGTATCAGGGATGTCGAGTACATGGTATAATGTTTCATGTATCGACGGGTGTGACACATGGTGTGGTATGTCATGTGTTGGGAGCTGGGAGCAGTGTTTGTTCCATCTTGGTTCGAGATTTTTGGGTTTATGTCATCAGATCTTACTACGTGGTTGTGGTCGATAGGATTGTGCGATAGCTAATCCTATCGACGAGTCACTGGGGTCGGGTGATATAACCCCAGTGACGAGTCATTGGGGTCGGGTGATATAACCCCAATGACGAGTCATTAGAGTTATATGATATGTGACTCTAATGACGTTGGTTAGACTACGTGGTTGTGGTCGATAGGATTGTGCGATAGCTAATCCTATCGACGAGTCACTGGGGTCGGGTGATATAACCCCAGTGACGAGTCATTGGGGTCGGGTGATATAACCCCAATGACGAGTCATTAGAGTTATATGATATGTGACTCTAATGACGTTGGTTAGACTACGTGGTTGTGGTCGATAGGATTGTGCGATAGCTAATCCTATCGACGAGTCACTGGGGTCGGGTGATATAACCCCAGTGACGAGTCATTGGGGTCGGGTGATATAACCCCAATGACGAGTCATTAGAGTTATATGATATGTGCCTCTAATGACGTTGGTTAGGATTATCTGATAATCCTAACAGGGTGGGTTTTACTGATTAGGACATTATGCGGTATCCTAGATCGGTAGCCCAGAGTGAGATCTCATGATCTCAGGATGGTTTACTAATTAGGATATGCGGCGTCCTAGATCGGTAGCCCGGGGTGGGGTCCTATGATATTGGACCTCACGGACTTAGTATATTAGGATCCGCGGGCGATTGGATTCTAATGTACTAGGTCGTTTGACGACTTAACTCGTTCGAATCTGGGGTTGATTGGATTTCGACGGGTTAGCCGTTGGGTGACCACGTAGGATCTTGAGATGACAAACCAGGGGTGTGATGGAACCGAGTATGGAACAACACCGAGTGTGATTGATGGTTTTAGGGGCATCGATGAGAGTGGAGCACTGCTCTGTAATGAGAAAAAGGGAAGTCCCGTACGGGTAGTTGAGTTGTTATATGGGTGTGACTGCAGTCACTGCTGGGTTATTGTGTAAGTACGGTTATGGCTAGAGTGAGTCATAACGGGAGTACTGATATACTTAGTGATGAGTTATGGCTGTTGAGTTGTGACCGGTATGGTATTATAAGTTGTGGTACCACGACTGTCGTTAAGAGTAGCTGTGTGCTACAGTTGCCGTCAAGGGTAGTAAGTGCACTTGGGAACGGATCTAAGTGGACGATCCGAACCTTGAGTTTTGCTGAGGTTGTATGTGCTGTTGAGGGCAGCAGGTGCCTTCAGGATCAGATTTTTGGGGCACGTGGTCTCAGAAGCGTGACGGGAGCTTCTTGAGACTTGAGGGAATGTTGACTGGCTCCGGTGTTGGCTTAACCGGACTTTAAGGAGCCATATGTGATTGATGCAGATGCCTCAAGGTTAAGTTTGGGTTGTGCTCTAATGCAGCATGGGAGCGGATAGCTACAAGTACCGAGAGAGAGATGCTGTGGGCTTGGTGAGTATAATTAGTACTTGTGCTATGTGTGGTTTCCGATAAGTGAGAACCGATGAGGTTTAAAGCGGTTACCCAGACTGATATTTTGAGTAGAGCGCGATGTGCTCAAAGGAAAAGATGAGATTTGATTAAGGCTTCTAAGGACAAGAAGTCTGAGTATTGGGTTTTGAATAATGAAGCCATCCTTGGGAATGGCCGGGTTGGGTGCCTAATGATGAGGAGTTGAGGAGAGACATTCTTTAGGAGACACATCAGGGTCGATCCTCTACTCATCCCGGGGCGACGAAGATGTCCCGAGACTTGAAGCGGTACTATCAGTGGGTTGGGATGAAGAGAAGTGCAGCCAAGTGGGTGGCTAGTCTTGAGACTCACTAATTAGTGACAATTGAGCATCAAATCCCGAGCGGGTTATTACAGAGTTTACCCATTCCTGAGTGGAGTTGGGATAGGATTACGATGGATTTCGTAGTTGACTTACCGCTTTCTCGGGACAAGGATGCTATCAGGGTTATTGTGGACCGCTTGACCATATGTTAGATTGGGGTGGCCAATGGGCCGATTACCTGAGCTTGGTAGAGTTTTTGCATAATTACAATCACCAAGTGAGTATAAGGGAGAGCACCATACGAGCCTCCGTATGGTAGGCCTTGCATAAAACCATTATGCTGAACTCAAGTGGGGGAGCAAAGCATATTGGCAAGAGTGTAGTGCAGGAAACTCCGGAGGAGGACGGAGTTTTGAAAGTTAAACAGGAGAGAGGAAAACTCCTGAGAATAAGGTCATGAGGGAGTATGTTTGGGTTGACGAGGAAACTTGAGTATCCGAGGTGAGGATGGAAGTGCGATTCTCCCAAGTGGGTTCTAAGGCAGTTGTTGTCTTAAGATTCGAGGACGAATCTTATTAAGTGGGGGAGAATTGTAACACCCGTATCCCAAGTCGGATCCTTGAAATAAAAGTTATTACATTTCTTGCGGTGCAAGTTGTTACTTGATGTCGCAACAGTCTTGCACCTTGTCGTAATTGTTCCTGAGAGAATAAAAATAATGTGGAGCTCGATTAATAATTTGCGGGGATAGGATTGGTTTGGCGGATCGGGAGATTAATCGTTCCAGAACCAATTTGGATTAATTGGTTTGGAATAATGTTTTACAGAAGGAATAGTAATTTTTGCAGAATGAATAGTGTTTTGCGGGATGAATAGTGTTTTGACGGAAATGTGGGATGAAATGTGATATGGATAATATCGAGTTCGATTAACGGCCAAATGAGCGGTGTTTGGGTTGAATCGATCAAAGGATTGATCGATGAGAAGTAATCCCGAGCGGTTTGGTTTTAACGGAATTATGCGGAAATTCTCGGGTTTTGCGGAGTGAAAGAAATATTTTGGGGCGGAGAAATGTCTCAATTATTCCAAGGAGTTTAGTGGAATCACTAAACCGAAGGAAAGAATTGACGGATTACGGAAATTGGTTTGATTAAAGCCGGTTTAGTGAATTAATTGTGGGGTGGTTTAATTTAATTAAACCAAAGATATGTATATCTATATATATACATATCCTCCTCCTTCTCAAACCTTCTACATACTTCTTCTTCCTCATCACTTTGAGAGATATTTTTGGAGCTAAGGAAGAGAGAAAGAGAGAGGGAGGAAAGGAGAAGGAAACTTGGAGAAAGAAGAAGGAGAAGGAGAAGAGAGTGAAGAGAGTGAAGAACTTGGGAAAAACAGAGTTTGGGGCGTGAATTGAGAGGCACGTTCGACCGGGTAAACGAGCACGGATTGAGGTGAATTTTTGTAGGTAAGTTCTTCAATCTCTTGCCTAGTATTATACAAAATCTCGTGGGATTATGTTGAGTGGTTTGAGAGTTATGAATTTTATACCAAAACCGCTCAAAACAGAGAAATCCGCGACGGGTCCGGATTGAGAGGGGTTTGGGTATTCAAAACTTTTTGGTTTGAGCTGAAATTGTTTGGATATGTTCTTCAATCTCTTGAGTAATGATCTACCAAATTTCTTCTAGAATTGTTGAGTATTTTAGGAGTTATGATGTTTCTCCCTAGACTGCCCTGTTTTCGGGCTGTAGCGACGGGGTTGAGTAGGGAGAGTGGCTGGGAAATCAAATCGTGTTGGTTGGAGCTGAAATTTGGTAGACAGTTTCTTGAGGGTCTTGTCTTGAATTTGACCGGAGGGATTGAGCTTTTGATGGTTAGATTAAGAGTTGCAATCGTTTCAAGGAAGCTCTGTTTTGGGAGAAAAGAAATCCGAGTTTGGGGGTTTGGATAATTCGAGTTTGAGATATTGTTATCACCTCTTGAAAAGTGTTTTGGTGATCTTTTGTTAGGGATTGGTGCTATCTTGGTGTTGGCTAAGTAAGAGCCAAGAAGAAGTAAGCTTAAGACTTGGAAACCGTCAAAAGGAGTGTTCTTCGTTTCAACCGTATTCGAGGTGAGTGCGTGACCGTGGTTTGCACCACGTGGTTATTGAATTATCGAGATTGTTTTGTGTGTGTTAGGACTTGATCATATGAGTGTGCTTTATGGCTCGTCCATGTTGATGTGTTGTTGTGTGATGGAGCTCTATCAATTGCTTGTTTGATTGTTGCTTGTGTTGTATGCGATTTCGGTAAGTCTTTAATCATGTGTGTATAACCGTGAGACGGGAGGACCGCCTCACTAAGCATTATCAATGCTTACGCACCTCTTTTGGTGCAGGTAAAGAGAAAGTCTAGGTCGCGGAGCTCGTGGACCCAAGGCCGAGGAGAAGAGATGATCTCGGGGTAGAAGGTTTTTGGTTTGGTTCCTTGTGTTCTTGTGTTTGGGGAACTTGATAGTGTGCTCAAGTGGTTTATGTAAGATCTTTTTGAATACAGGGAATGGTTGTGTTTTTGTGATGTATTTGAATTGCTTGATGTTGTTGTGGGTTACAGGACAAGGGTAGGGATCGACCGATCCAGATAGGATCGATCGATCCTATGGGGTCGATATGGTCCAGATAGTCTGTGAGTCGTTCTTAAGATTCGGGATCGATCGATCCTGGCAAGATCGATCGATCCTGGGGGGTCGTTTTTGGCCAGTAGTTTCTAGTCTTTTTAAAAGGGGTCGAGAACGACCGGTCCGGAGAGGGATCGATCGATCCTACATCAGGATCGATCGATCGGGCTAGGATCGACCGTTCTCAAGGGGGTGTTTTTTTTAATCCCAGGTTTTTATGCGTTCCGCGCGTTTTCCATTTTTGTACTCGGGATGGGGCGTGTCACATTGCCAAATTGTTAACAAAAACAACTACAATCAGAGTACAAAAAGGTGTAGAATTGTAGGTAAGCCTAAAACACCAAACTACAATTCTAAACAGAGAGATTTGGTTTTTAATCTCTATAAGTTTTCACATTACAGATGGTCAAAAAACAAAAACAATAATCAGACTCCAAAAGGAGTAGGTAGAGCCTCAAACCAAGGGATTATGAGAAAATTCAAATTCACAACTCCAAGCTTACAATTCTAATCATAGAGATTTGGTTTCTAAAGGGTACAAGAGAATGAGAAAGGTTTCAAACTATTGTTACAATGAAAAAGGAATTTGGAGACTGAACAAGACGCTTCACATGTGCTCCTCTTCTCAAGCTCGATCAGCAGGTGCCGTTAAGCATATCGATATCGTTTTGAAGAAACTATATAATAGTCGAGAGAGATTTCTAGGGTTAACCTTTCCGGACCTTCTGAAAGAATTAGAGGCTTACATTCTCTTTTTCTTTTTTTTTTTTTGAATTTTACATATACATCACACAAAACTGATTAAATCTTCTATCAAAAGAATAAGTTAAAAAAATCAACATGATAAAATAATAAGACCAAGATGAAGGAATTTGGTCAACAATTCAAGGAGAAAATAGGATTAGAAATGGAAATGGTGTAATCAGCTAATTAGAGGAAGAGATGATGAATGTTTGGGATGATAATGAAGAACATCTAGAATGATGAATATTGAGTAACCTCCATTTGTTTGGTATAATTTTGTGCATTATACTGTCCATGACTTTTTGGTGCTATAAAAGAAGAGAACTAGTATCTCTCTTTGTTTTAACCGGTCACTATATGACACAACGATAGATGATGAAGTATTTTTAGTCTTCGTAGAAAGAGTTGAGGCAGTACATAGAAAAGTGGAAAATTCGTGGACAATAAGTGTGAAGACAAGGTTGCAGTGGAGCTGAAAAGAAAAAAAAAAATCATGGGAGACGTAATAGCAGCATGGAAGACACTGAAGAAAACACGAAAAAGAACGCATTGAGGGATCTTCATTTTTTCCAAGACGTTCATACAACAATTAACTATAATTAAAGGCAAAATTTTAAAATATTAATGAGCCAATAGAGGTATGGTTTTAATATGAGTTTCTCAAGACAATTTAAACTAAAAATATTAGTGAGATACCGACAATAGAGATAGTCTTAATATATATAATTCACATTATACAGAGAATATAGTAGCCAATTTTTTTTTGTGGCTACTTACATAATTTTCAAAGAAATATCTTTGTTAAGCGAAGCACGTGCGCAAAAGAATTGGTAAACGACACTAGACAAAATCTAATCCAACGGCTTATAACTAATGAGAAAACCACAAAGCTTAAACATACTTTGACCCCATAATTTTCTCAAAAACACCGCAAAAAAACCCTTAACTTATTTTCGATATCAACGTATCCCTAAGCTGTTCTTGCCCGTAGATTCTCAATCCCATCGTCACAGTCGCTTGTTGTATCATAAGATCGTTCATCACAGAAATGGCCGCGTGATCCACTTCTAACTCCAAATCCATCAAAGCATTCATCAATTTTGCTCCAGGATGATTTCTCTTACCTGATTCTACTCTAATCATCACATCATTTCCCATAATCTTCACTTCGATCTTCAACTCCGATACATTTTCCTTATCGTTACAAACGCTAGAAATCGCGTTTTGTCGTCCCATTATTTCATTAAGCTCATCGAGCTGAATCTGAATCTCGTTTTTTTCCGATTCCGCGTTTTCAGCTTTCGATTTCAGCTCGTTTATGTAACGAACCGCGTCTTCCAGCAGTGACATTTTGTCCATCTTTGATACGTTTGGTACAACCGCTCGTAACGTGTAGAATCGATGGTTTAGCTTCTCGCGTCTCATCCTCTCCGCTTCCACGTGGTTCAACGGCTCTTCTCTACCGTGCGCCGGTTTTCTCCCGCGCTTTTTTCCCGGTTTCTTTTTCGGTATCACGGTCGCATCGATCCGATTAGTCTGAATCGGTTGATAAACCGGACTCGGATCCGGGTTCGGGTTGTCGGTACTTGAATGAAACTGAATTGAAGTCGTTGGGGCTCCGGAAAAATCTTTGGATCCTTGGATATTAAAAAGGAACCGGATCTTATTATAATTATCCGAGTTTTGACGGATCTGCTCCATGGATCCAAGCTCCAACACTCCGTTATCACAAGGAATACATACGACGGTTTGTAACCCTAAACACCCTCCTTGTTTAGCCCGATCACAACCCGACTCGTAAATCTGATCCGAACCGGTTACCCAAACCGGGTTATACGTAGTAAACGCCTTACCCGGTAACCCGGATCCGTTACCAAAACTCCACGTCATTGAAACCAAGAAAAACCACTCTATATCAGTCACTTCCACGTCGTCATCATCATCATTGACATCGTCGTCTTCAACCACCGGAAAAGCTTCGCCGGAGATCATAAAGTTAAGCTCCCGGAGAACCTTACTTCGACGCTCTTTCTCCTCCGGAGACGACGGAATCATCATCTTTCTCTTCCTCCGTCGAGTCTTTTCCTCTTTGTCGCGGCCACTGTAAACTCCGTCGCCCCATTTGAGCATTGATTCGCCGGAAAATTCATAGTACGAAGGTTTCCAGAAAATCGCGTAAGTCCAGGGCTCGTGGGTTCCATTCAACACAGCATGTAACCGCTTCTGGAGAGTAGTCTCAAGGCTGGGATTCGCCGGGGGTAATGGTTGCCATAAATCGGAGGTCAAGAGAGATTCCATCATGTATAAGTTACCGTCGGTATTCATTGTTGCCGGAATATTAGAAATCCTTCGACTCCAGTCGTTTATTTATATCAAAACTAAGCGAGAAGAAACTGAACCCTATAAGAGAGTGACCTTTGTGTTTCTTATTTTGGATTTTCCTTTCATAAGTTTTAATGACCCACGTGATATATCACCATCTGAAAGAACCACATTTTCTAGTTTTTTTTTTTATAACTTTAATATAATTATGCAATAATGAATATAACATGATAGTTAAGAAAATGGTAACAATGTTCTTCTTTTTTAGTTGAATAAAATGGAGGGAAGTACATATTAGACTATTATAACTTTTATTTAACTATAGTGTATAACGCATAATATTTTTCTATTATAAGCCTTCAATTGTAATTGGGAAACCTAATTAAACACAACTAAGATATATCTCGTGCTATAGCACGGACAAATTACAATTATAAAAAAATATGCAAAATTTAAAAAATCAGAATATTAGAAAATTGTAATTCTTCCAAAATTTTACGAAAATTATAATATCAGTTTTTATAATATAGAATATTTATAATATCTGCGTAAACATTTTGTATTCAGAAATATAAAATCAATCTTTTATACTCAACGATATTGGAAATTTTCTGTTGGAAAAAAATATATATAAAACTAGAATATTTTCTTTGAATTAACCAAAGAAAGAAGTAAAATTTTGAAAGATTGCGATATTTTAAGATATTAATAAGATTTTTTGAAAAATATTCCACGATAATCTAAGATTAATTTCGTAGACTATATTTTTCTGTTGAAAATTAGTATATCTATTATCGATATTGGATATTGTGATATTTTGTTCCCAGGAGAAAATTTCCAGATATCTTTTATTTGAATTTTAATTATATTTTATTCTGTTTTAATTAACAAATTTTACAATTTAAATAGATTTGAAAATTAAATTACAATGTTATATTGTTATGTTAAATTGTACATCATGTTAAACTAAATCAGATATGAACTAACATCTTTAAATCTACTAAAAACTATTAATAGATTCGATATTATAAAGAGAAACTAATATTAACATTAACATTAAAAAAAAAAATCGTTATCTACATCAAATCTTTTATTTTTGAAAAATTGAATCAACACTTAATTTAATTTAATTCGTGTGTTTAACTAAATCAACAAAATCTTCACAAAATCTATTTTTAACTAATTTTTGAAAAATTTAAAATAAATTAATTAATTAAAACGAAAATTATAATCTATAAAGAAGTAAAACAAAAATTAACAATTTACATAAATTCTTATTTAAAATTTTCCCAAAAAAATTGCAATCTTCATAAAACATTTTATTTTTGTAAAATAAAATCAATATTTAATTTATTTTAATTAATGTGTTTAACTAAAGTAACAAAATCTTCATAAAATCTATTTTCAACTACTTTTCAAAAAATTTAAAAATAAATTAATTGACTAAAACGAAAATTATAATTAATGAATTAAATGATCACATAATAACTAATGACTAAAATACCTAATGAGAGATTAAAATTTGTTCGTTGAAGTAATGGCAATGTGATATAAATATTAACAACTTTTAATGTTTATTTATAAATATACTCTCCAAATAATATATAGAAGATGTTTTAAAAGTAAATAAGATGGCAATCATCTAACAAGAGACTGTTAAATCCCTAGTTTTACAAAATTATAACTTTCAAAGTAAAAAAATTTAGAGTTACTGTATAAGATATTTAGCAGTTACAAAAAACAGTAAATTAACTAAAACACATTATACAAAAGTTATAATTTTGTAAATACATAAGAAGATCTCTAACTATGTTTCAAATTTATAGATTTTCTTAGAGTAATTTATTCAATGACAATACTGAGAAATTAAGAAAATAGCAATTTAAACTTTATAAATATATATATATATATATATTATATCCTCTTACTATTATTTGGGGAGTATATTTAAGAAAATAACATTAATATATGTTAATATTTACTTTCTTATGTCATTGATATTAAGACCATTTACTAATTTCTTATTAAGCTTATAATTATAAATTTAATTAGCACATAAAAAGAATTAAATCGTGATCTTTCAGTATATCAATCTTTTGACTAATGAATATCCAAATATTTGTAATATCTTTTGGAAAATACATATATAGAAATAACATTTAATTTATTGAATGACAAATAATAAGGTAACTCAAAATTATTATTTAAATATTAAAATCATTACAATACGATAATCAAAACTTTTGAATAAAACTTAAATCTAAACAAAATTATTTCGTGTTATAGCACGAGATATATGCTAGTATATGTATATTTGGGTAATTTTAGACAATTTTGCTCTTCATTTAAGAAATAGTGATTTTTCTCCTAACATGTTATGAAGAAAAGTTATGGTTTTTTTTTTTTTTTTTTTTAACAGCTAAAAGACGGACAAAATTATAGTTCTAAAAAATCAGAGATCTTTTATTGCCATTTGCTTTTCTCCAAATTCTCTCAAATGTTGTCAGTACCAATTTTTATACAAATTACAAACATTGATTTTGAACTTTTTATAACTACAACACCCAAAAACCGAAACTACAATTTTCTTTTATTGCCATTTGCTTTTCTCCAAATTCTCTCAAATGTTGTCATTGCCAATTTTTATACAAATTACAAACATTGATTTTGAACTTTTTATAACTACAACACCCAAAAACCGAAACTACAGTTGTTTGTGTACTTTTCCCCTCTAATTTCATACGTTTAGTCGGCTTATATCCCTACAAGAAAACAGTCTAAATTGATCAAAATGCCTATTTTCACCAATTTTTGACTAAATTGAAGTCATCATAAATTGTTAATCAGAACTAGCTTCTGATCAAAAATTGATTAAACGTTACCTGACCAGAAAAAAGTGGCTAAAAATTACTGAACATATAAAATAGTCGAAACTTTCTGACCAATAGTGGTCAAAAATTTATGACAAGAAAAATTGTCAAAACATTCTACCCATTTTCTGATCAACTTATATATTAGAATTAAAAGTATTTAAAATTATATTCCAAAATATTGAAATTCGTATATAATTTTAAATATTTGATTCATAATAACTGATATGAAACTAATGTTTTAAAACATAGAAAATGTAAATTAAACAAACAAATAAAAAATAGCTGATATGAAACTAGTTACTAGCATATTCACAGGAGAATGCTTTAGTATTCTTGTGTCCATTAGCATCTTCTTTGCCCTTAGTCTCCAAATTATTCTCATAATCAAATGTAGAAACAACAATATCACAATTTGTCAAAATCTGAAACAGAAAAACACATGTTGGTATTTAAGATCAAAACAAAAAGTGATTATTCATGTAAAAAAAACAAAAGATAACTCTTACTTTGTTGATTTGCTTCTTCTTGTCATGTTGGTATTGTTGCTTTCCACTTTTTCACTAGTCTTCTACCTTGGATCTCCTTGATCCCTCTTTTGAAATCATCAGCTTTTACTAGTTCCAATTATCAGATTTTGTTTCTTATTATTTGAATTGCTCAAATTCAACCAAATAACACAATGGAAACAATGTCCCTAACAGTACGTTATTGTCAGTCTATATTAGTCTGGTTCTTATCATTTGAGACGTATTGTTGTGCGAAACATCAATGCATTTCTTCTACAAGTTACTTCTTTGGTGTGGGGGAGATGCATGTTAGATTTGGCAGGCAAGAACAACAATCTATAATTTCATATTTAATTTTAAACAAATGCAGAAATGATTTGATATGTCAATGACGATGTAAACATTGCTTTGAGTTTCGCCTTTCTGTCATTTGCACTAAATCTGTCAACCAAAATCAGAATATGTACACGACCTTATCAAATCACATTCATTGAATTCAAATTCTCACAACCCTAGCTAGATCCATTAGAACAAAATCAGTGATATGTCAGTATTAAAACCCATATCTCAAACACAAGATTTATAAATAGCTACAACCTTACTTGTTTCATACACAACTGTAAAGCTACATTCTGATATGAGAAGTAATCGTAACTTAAAACATCTTGGGATTGAGAGAATAAACACTAATCTAGAGTCGTAAAAACGATATTAAGAAACAAAAATATAACCCAAAAAAAAGAAACAAACAAGGACACTTATGGCGAGATTTGTTGTATAGCCAGCGGCGGCAACTGGTGGAGATGAAGAAAAGTGAATGAAGGAGTAGACGGCGGTTCCCGAACGGAAGACAGTTCCAGAAATGAAGCCGCACGGCTATAAGCCTATGGAGAAAACATAAGAATTGTGTTGATGAAGATCTAGGTTTTAATGATATTGAGTCGTCAAAAACTCTGACCCATTATTGATCAATAACTATTATTGTAACTAAAAAAGATTTGTAATCATAAATTGATAGAATATTTTAGATTACTTTTAAAATAAGGGTTATCTGACAAATTCAAATTTCTAAAAAAATAGTTATAACAAAATTACATAATATTATCATGTTGCATAATCTAGTTTTATATATTATGATGTTTTACAACATAAATTATGTAGATTCTCACCAAATTTTGATCATTTTTAAATAGTTGCAAATAACTATAGAAGTGGTCGGTAATTGATCATAAATTCTTGACTAATTTGTGTTAGATATTTTTCGTTAGATATTATTGAAATTTTTTTGACCAAAATATTAATTGGTACAGAATTGTCAGAAATTTTTGACCATTTGTCAACCAAATATGTTTGTCTAATATCTTCGACTAGTTTCTGACCAATTTAAATTTTCATCACTGGTCAAAAAGAAATTGATAATAGTTTTGACAATTTCATTAGTTAGAAATTTGGTCGAAATTTGACGTGTTTTTTTGAGTGGAAGAGAGAGCTTGTAAAAAAGATAAGGGTCAAGACAACGTGGGATCAGTTACCACCACCACATCCTCGTTTCCAATATTAATGTCCATTTCTTCATTTTTTTATAGCTAATTTGTAAGATCACATTTTTTAGCTTTTTAATTTGTTATAACAAGAGACACTTATTTGTGTTAACACAGTTTATTCTTGAATTGATAGTCCCCGTACCGGGACTGTTTTTTCAGTAATTTAACAAATGTTTATGTCGTATGTCATTTTTTATATCTATTTTTTTTTTTAACTTGCACAATACTTTTCTTTTTCCATACAAATGTTAAGAAACTTCTACAAGTTTTTATAAATATCACATGTTATTCTCTGAACAATATTGTTTGCTGAAATTGTTTAGTACCATGAAACGATGCTTTCTAAACTTTTGGAAAAAATAGAGACGATAATTGAACGATCAAATTCTGAGCTAGTTCAACCAATCCGGAAGAGTACGTTTTTCAAATTCTAAGCAAAAAAACTCTAACAACAACTTTAGATAGCTATTGAGCTTCGAATGCAACAAGCTCATATACATCATTAGAGATAAACGAGCGTCTTCAGCCACCATATGAATGGATTCACCCTAACATCCTCTCTCTCGTGAAGTCAGAGCACTCAACTCCTATCTCCTAAGGACATTTTAATTATTTATAAATAAATTAAAAAGTAGTTTCTAATATCATCCCAAAAATGAAATTTTCTATGTTTATCAAAAACTAATTATTAGGATATTCATCAACATTTTTTATACATTTCACTTATTTTGTCTCTGTTTCTTAATACTCCATTTGATTAATGAAAGTTAATTCCTAAATTGTCATACTAAAGTAAACAATTAATGATTATTTCCTAGTTATTTTTCTTTTCTCAGTACCTATAAATGCATAATTTTTTCGTACTAAACACTTTCCAATAATTATGAACTAAAACTGATTGATTTATTAAAATATTTTCCATTAATATATATATTTTTGAGTGAAAATTAACATTCATGAATATTTTTTTTTAAATACCAATATTAATGTAACGGGGAAAGTATATAATAGGGAATATAGATATGCAGATTGTTGTCTTGATCACAATTTTGTAATCATATATTTATCTCATTTATTGATTATTCAAATTTTTATGTCGTCAACTATTTTGAATTTACAAAGAAAGGCGACCAGGTACAGTTCGTTGTCGTTTTCTAATTATTTGAGATATGTATAATTTTTGTACCTTCTTTTCTACTGTGTTACACTGACATCCACTTGTCTAGGCTATGTAAAGGCAATTGCAATTGATATTAACTTTACTCCTGACAACGATATAAAGAACATTTATGCAATTTTTGGTCGACGGCCTTTTTATAAAAACAACAGACGTTGATAAAATTCGTGAGACAGAAATCGGAGGTCTAGATGGTCAATGGTCATGTCAACTTACAAATATGAGAGAAACAAAAATTTTACATGGCTTTATCCAAAATGTTGACTCATGGCTCCCAAGATGTCGTCATAATCCAGATAAACCCACAGTATTGGATGGTTAACATTTGTTAGGTTGTAGGATTTAACAAATTAACTGTCTTATCAAGTTATTTGCTAGCCATGAGAGTTTTTGGGCCCATATAAAATTGAATATTAATCTCAACTCTTTAAATAGTTAACAATTATACAACTGCTTTTTTCCAACAACAGGAGATGAAAAAGTTAATATATATATGGTTCATATTAAATTTTCTGACATTTTTTTCTCTCTACAGATTTATACTATTTTCCCAACAATGCCTCAGTTTCTTTCTATTTAGAAACTTAACTCGTTGAGTCGTTGACCAAAAGAAAAGAAAAAAAAAAGCTAACTCTTTTGTATTTTGTGGACAAAAACTCCTCCGAGAGAAAGGTACGAACGTGTAGGAGGGACAGAAAGAGAGTTGGTGTGTTCCGACGGTGGTGAATTGCAAAAAATATTAAATGACTATTAAGATTTCAAATTTTAAGATTAAATGACGATTTTGGATTTAGATATGAAACAATATCTATCATTCAAATGAAAAATATGAACAATGATTTTAGAATGTAAATACTTAAAAGTTTCTAAAAAATTATGAAAACTTCGGAAAACTTATGATTATTTCAAAAACTGAAATATATTTATATTACCAAAAACATATCCAGTTATGGTTGAAAAATGTTTGAAAACAAAATATGTTATAAAAAATAAATTCCAAACTTTTGAAAACATGTGAAAAACTTTCAAAAACCTTCAGAATTTTCAAAACAACTTTCACAAGTTTTCAATAAGGTTAGAAATTTTATGGTTTGCATCACTATGCACTCATGATGAATGATCCATATCAAAAAAAAGATAATCAGACATGAAAATAAGGATATTTTAATTTTTTAAAAAGGATATTACAGTTTAAAAAAAAAAAAATTAGTCCCTTTCTTATGTGGGGGTCTTTAAAGTTGAAGGCCCCATTCACTGACGTTAGGTAACTTTAAGTCTTTAACGTTATTTCTTTAAGATATAATCCTTTTGTTTTAGGTCGACGAGTTCTTATGCCCACCATACAAACAAACTCTTCCCTCTTGCCAAGGCATTTTGATCAATAAGAATCTTATAAACTCTTTAACAAAAAAAAAAAGAATCTTAAAAACTAGTTTATAATAATAGCACATAAAAGCCTTTATTCGCCTTTATATATAAATTGTTTTTCTTTATTTGGCAACAAAATTCGTCAACCATGTTTGGCCAATTTTGTCTAACTTTGTAATATATAAGAGAATATATGTTACCGCTGTCTTAATTTAACGTATGTTTTGGATTTATTGAACATGTCAACATATATTTATATAATTGATCATTGCACCTATGTCTGTCGTCAGCTATTTTAGATTTTCGAAAACCAACAACTCACGTTGTGAAATTGTCCTCCACAAAAATAGATGTCAGAGTCAGAAAGGACACAATCATTAAATTGATTATTGTTCTATGTTACTATCGTTTTTTTCTAAATTGAGATCTTTATAACTTTGGTCCCCCCTATTCTACTGTCCATATAAGTTCTTCTCGGACAGAGACGAGATTAATAACATTTTTCGTAAAAAAGGGTTTAACATTGTCCAATTTGTGTTTCACGGAAAAACACAATATGCCATTTTAAAGTGACTGTTTATCTTCTTATAGAAATGTTCAAAAAATTATTGACTCAGAAATCATCCATTTAGATGTTTAAACTCAATTTACCAGTCGTTTACACAACTACACCTCCGTCTAAATTTATTATTAGTGTTAAGAAAAACGAATTAGACGGTTATCTAGACGATACTAGATGTTAAATTGGTGTTATAGACAAAAAACTTATTGTGGGTTACTTCCTTAGACGATGGATTAAAGGAGACATGAAACTTCGTGTGTAAAACAGTTTAAAAAGCCTAGACGAACTGGTATGCATATGGTTATTACTTACTAATAAATAATGCGTCTGTTCTCATGTTCATGCAGCATGCGCATCATACCCTACTTATTTGCAATTTTGCTTTTTTTTTTTTTTTGAACTACCCATTTCATTGAAAATTAAAAGATTAACCCGAGATTACAAGAGAACATAGAGCATGCTTCGCTAGGGAATCCGCAATAGTGTTTTCTAGTCTAGGAATAAAAAAAAAGGTACCATAAGAGACCGAAACCAAAGCGGAAAACACTATTGTGATTTTCAATTATTATATATTAAAACAGAGAAAGTTTCTAAATCATATCTTAGAATCATCGAGTATGTCTAACGGTATAACTAGAATCATATATGATGTCTACTGATAGTATTATAAATAGTAAAAACACAGTTATATATAATAATAAAAAATTGAGTTTAAAGCTTTGTGATGGATTATGAACTCGGATCAATCAATCTCGACGAGAAATGTATCTTTGTTTCTCTTCCTATTTTTTGGATGAGTCTTCTGAAGTCTTCAATGCTTCTTTACGAGGACTTATGATGCGTTTATCACAATGTATTGCGTTTACGATGCATTTACGATATTTATGATGCGTTTACGGAGACTTGTGTCTATCTCTTTTTAATTCCAGAGAACATTCATGTTTCTACAAGTCATTGTTTGATTTTTAATTGTGAATTAGTTTGTGAGCAACGAAGTGGTATATACATAACTGCTCATACATGTAAGGTTAGAAATTTGGCTGCTCAATGACAATCCAAGTTGGTAGTCCGATGATCATAATGTTGGAACTTGTTTTGACTAGAAAGTGTCTCCGACCATTTATCTCTAGATTTTTTGGCGAAGCTGTTTGTTAGAATGACCATATCCTAGATACGATAGAGTCATTGCCGCGAGCATTAGAACGTGGTGTATTTGAACATTAAAAACGGAGATCGTTTGAATAAGTGGTGTAGGTCCAAAATTGATAATTTAGAAAGCTTGAAAATATATATTTTTTAAATAGATTAAGTGTTAAAATTTACAAATGTCCACTTTGGAACAATGGTTTGGAATATCTTGCAAATATATGAGAAAATTTATAACAAGGTGGCTTTATAACAAACTGTGTTTGGCCTTGGCTTTGTGGTAAAGTGATTTGACAATGATGTAATTCATCAATTGTTAGGATCCAACTACGTCTTTCTAAAATGTATACTACTTAAATAACATTTGAAAGATACAATTTATAGTGTAGTTATAGATTTGTTTCTTTTCAGTTTTACAAGTTTATAATAACCTTAACAACACTCGAATGTGCGACAGGAAACCCATGAAAAGAGCTTTCCCCATATTGTCACATATCAGAAAGATGTGGCAAGACCAAACACAGATAATTCGAGCGCTCGAATTATCATGATTTTACATGTATAAACCATTTTTAAAAAACTACGAATGAAGGGATCAATCGATCGGAGAGACGAAGACGAACGAATAGAAAGTTACAGGACTGATTCACATGAATGAAGGGAGACTTACTGGCGTCGTGGAATCTTTTTTCATTCATCACCACCATCCGACAGGTAAAATTCGAGCTATCAAGCAATCTCGACATCTTCTGGAATGTATCTTCTTTCCCTTAAATCTTTGGATCTCTAATGATCCAACCATTCCGTCCTGGAGTTCCAACCCCACTGTGATGGGAGGGTTTCTATCTTCAAAATCCTTCCACTAAACATCAGATTGGATCTTACACGCTATCGGCTAAGTCTTAGAACTACATCCCCAGTCTTTTCAAAAATTGACTTGTCACGGTATCCCTTCTGACTAGAGTGTCATAAAGTTTTTGGGTGAACAAAACCCAGAGGTCTACCTTACCATGTTAATCTTTATAAAAAAAACTTGATCTCACAACTTTTTTTCAAAATTATCCACAATTTCGGAAACCAATAACACAATATCTTGCAAAAACGTGATTTTGCGATTCCTACCAAAAGCGCAATTTTATATTTTTGCAAAACGTTTTTCGTAACATTCTCCACAAATGTGGTTCCTCTATTTTACGCCAAAAATATTATTTATGAAGAATGTGGAACAACGTTTTGGCTGGAAATCACACACATATATATTTTCATGAGACAAGAAATTGTATAAGAGTGTTAAATAAGAATCATAAAATCACGGTTTTGGTAGGAAATACGGAATCGCATTTTAGCATGAAATTGCGAAATCACTTTTGTGCATGGTGGAAAATTATGGAATTTTTGTTTATGACGAGAATTGTGTTTTGATGCGAAAAATACATAATCACGTTTTGAGGAGAAAAATTCAAAATCATTTTATTATTATTCCAGAATCATAATTAATCAACTAAAATACATTAAAAAGAAAACTAATATTAACCAATCGTGTTGCTCATAAATCAAACATGAATCGCACTTCAATCACATTGCATTCATACCCTAGTAAGTTGCCTTCATAATCATCGAGCTAGGGCTAATTAAGGACAAGGCCCCCTATTAATTGCAGCTGTCAATTAAGCATCAATGTTAGTGATACCCATTCAGATACACTCTCAACGCTCTCCGTTACTATCATCAATAATTCAATATCTTCCAATGCAGCAAAGTTACATACGTTTCAATATTTGTTGCTAATAATGTATATGTTTGGTCAATGAGGACACCAAGAAGTTAACAAAATGCATGTTCCCAAAAGGTACAAGTTTTGTTGAAGTGATCACATTGATCCTTTTAAATATTATATGACACAAGTCATACTGATCATCTCCGCTTCAAGCATACTTTGCTTTGTTTGAAAACATCGATGCACACGACAATTTTTCCAAATTATAGTCGGAATGATAAAATCTTTTATTTGTAAAAGGGTTTTAGAATTAGCTTTTGTAATTTTCAGTTTCTTTGTTTCAAACTTTCGAAAAATGTTGGCACTTGATGTATAAACAGTCATTTTTTGAGTGAATACAATTTAACATTTATTCCAAAAACAAAAGAAAGTTTTTAGAATTATGATTGTTCATCAACCTATTACTGAATATTTTGATGATAAAAAGAATACCATGCGGATTTATCTTGGTTATACAACAACATTGTAAAGCTTTTAAAATTGACTCGGGAATTAGGAATTGAAATACTGTTTATTGAATAAAAGAGAAATAACAAAACAAGACAAAATGTCACCTAAAGAAAGATCACACATCACAAAAACCACCTGGTCCACCGAAGGTAAACGTTTGTCCATACTCCCCAAATTTATCATGATAAATCACGTCGTAACATTTACCAGCGTCCGCATCTTCAGCGACCTTGTTGGAATCAATGTCGATACTTTGATAATCTGGTGTCACGTATTTAACAGAGTGCATATAACAAGTATGTTTTAGATCCACTTCTTCCTCCAGCGGTTTATTCCCGTTACCCATCGGTGGGCTAACTATATCAAATGGTTGCACGTTTTCGGACGGAGCATTCGTGAATCCACCATATATGACCGCCTTCGCTCCATCGGTCAAATACGGTAGAAGTTCCTCTGGCCAATACCCTATGTAACTCTTCCCGATTGTCAGCAACAAGTTCTTTGTTTTCGGATCCTATTATTTGTGTCAATCCCCAAAAAAAAAAGAAATGTAAGTTTTTTTTTTATTTTTGGTAAATTATACTACAAGTTTGGGAAGAAAAATCTCACTATTTTATCTAGGAGTGTTTAATTAGAGTTTTGCTTCGGGTTTATATATCGGTTTTTGGAATAATACTAACCGAGTTGAAACAAAAGAATTGGTTTTAATAATTTTATTTTTGGTTTTCTCTATCAAATAAAATATAACCTATATTAAAAATAATTTGAGAAAAAATATCTTTCATATCAATTTTTTGTTTTGAATTTTCTCAGTAATTTAGGATTAGATGTGGGTTATCCATATTGAACAATAATGACCACCCATAGTTTTATTAAAAAACCAGCTCACGATGAATCAATATCAAACCAATTGGATTTGGTTTAACCCAAAAACGTAGTTGTGTTACTTAATACCTGATTGATTGCAAAGAAAGCTTTATATTGTTGGCCTCCCACCACAGAGATGTTCGAAAAACCGAAACCAAGAAAGACTCTCCGGTCAATTTGAACGAAGCCCTTACATTTTACATTGTAACATCCGTTTTCTAAGTTATCTGGCTGCAATACTATTTGCGGTTAAAGTAGAGAAACTCGTATATATACTAGGAAGAAATAGTGACATTGTTACTCACACTCCAGAATGCAGTAAGTCTTGTACGGTCATCGCCATATAATGCAGGAATCACCTTAATATTCATACATATTTTTAAATATATATATATTAGTAAAAAGTTTTAAATCATGACATTATTTCGAATTAACTTACTGCATAAGCTAAAGACGGTTTTACGAAGTGGGATGTAGCAATCATTTGACTTATTATCTTTGATCTAAAATATCGAAAGTAAACAAAAATATTAAAATTCTTACAGCCCAACCAAACTGGGCGGTGGTGCGTTCGCCATTATACTCAGTGTTGAGCCAAATCAAAGTCATGCTGAATTGGTCTTTATTTGTCAGTTTAGGTTGGTAAACACTAATCCATGCTGATGCTCCATGCCACGGGGTGGCATCTGTTTTCTTGATTATCGCAGCCTATATATTCGATATGTTATAAATATACACATCAAATGGTTTGGATCATATATAGTAAAGGTATAAAAATTTTAGTCACTTCACATGTTGACCAACAGCTCCATAGCCGTTAGGGTAAAAACGTTTCTCGGTGTGGTTGATATTTCTTGGTTTATGGATTGGTACTTGTCCTTGAGGACATCCTTCTTCTGGTATATCAAACTCTGCAACCATTTCATCGTTTGATAAGTTTTCTGATGATGCATCTCCCGACAGCATGGCTAAGACTTCGTTGCTTGGTCTCATCTATGCGATCACATGCAACAAACAAGATATAAATAGAGATAGTTAGATGATCATGAAGAAAAATTAGGTGCAAGAAATAGACACGCACAAATGTAAAATATATAGAGAGATATACTTGGATTTTATGATTTTTGAGTTGAGGGTGTTGTAGCGAAGGTTGTTTGTAGATATCAACGCATTCGTATTCGGGTTCTTGAGGCTGCAATATATGAGAATTTTGAAACTTAATTTGTATTTTATATTTACGTTTATATCAAAGTGCTTACAAAATTGTGACATACCTTAGTATTTTGAGACCTTCCATGGAGGCAAAGTAGTGAAAGAGAGAATATCAACAACCAAGGAGAAGCCATTTGCTTACTCTGCATCTTTTCTATATATGTTCAGCCGTTGATTATAATTTCTGCAATTGAACTTACTGCCAATATGCTCTTCATATATATATAATAAATAGTAATTTTCATTAGATTTAGAGACATATATTCCCTAGATTGGCAATATTATCTTGTTAATAACTTTTGCTAAAATTGAACTTCCTAATCATTTTTACACTATTGAATTGTGTACGTGTAAAATAGGAATAAAAAACATTCAAGACTATCTTTTCTTTTTAGTCCCAATTAAGCTATCTTCCCATATGTCCATGCAAGCCTTAAGCATAATCTGTAATTTTTAATGTATTTTATGTGAAATCTATCACTACAAATTTGTACTAAATATTAATATTTATGATTATAAAATTCTAATAATTGTCCTCGTAAAGTTACTTTTTAATATAAATTATGATTCTGACTTGATATTTTGAAAATTCATAATTGTAAAACTCATTTATTTCACTATAACTTTCCAATCCTAAAGTTTCATTATTCTAAATAATTAGACTTTGTATATTTTTGTAACTTTAACTATTAAAAACATTATTTTCTGCTCTAAACAAAAGTTAAAATTCAATTTTGTTTTTAACCTTTTAAACCTTCTCTCAATAAAATAAACCTCCGTACCTTACTTTTCTCCCTCCGTTAAAAAATTTCAGGTATAAGCATACTTTTATATATATGATGAAATTATAAATATGGCTATAATTTTATTTCCTTACATGTTGACACTTGACCGGTTACTCGGTTTGACATATTGGTGAAATTTTTTTTTTTGTATGAATATTAATTATATTCAAAAAAAAAACTGTTTTTACAACATTAGTTGACTAATTTTAAAGAGTTTGAAAAAAGATATAAAAAGAGATTGAAGCTAAGACAATATTTCTGACGTTCTTGATCTTGAGTCTTGCGCCAATAAGTTGGTGTCTTGTTAAAACTTTACCGAAAAAATTTATGGGAATAAAACCACAATGAAGAAAAAAAGAATTCAGTCTTTGAAAGCAACTTTTTCTATTCCATGCACAGATTCGATAGGATAGGTGGGAAAAATTACCCGCATTCATGATGTTGATCGAATAGAAAACCAAATCCTCGAGCCCTCCTTATAATGATCTTTGTTAAGGTTAATGGGCTTCTAACTCAAAACCAATTGGCAATGAGTGGATTGACTCATATCCTTTATATACTACTCAATGTCTCTTACATATTTCCGATGTGGGATATTCTTCACACTCTCCCTCGAGATAATGGTCCATCTAGCCATTAATCTCGACAAATCCACTCTAGGATTATTTTGGGTGAAATCGGCCGAATCAAATCCTGGTCGGTCCGATTTCGGGTCAGATCGATTGGACCACTTTCGGGCCAATCAATTTCGGTTTAATGGGATAGTGTGAATTTAGGGCTCTGATTCCATGTTAAGATTAAAAGGCTTCCAACTCAAAACCAATTGGCAATGAGTGGATTGGCTCATATCTCTTATATACTACTCAAGGTCCCTTACATTTTCCGATGTGAGATATTCTTCACAATCTTCTCCTAACTCTTGTAGAGAGCTAAGCCGGTTACGGATGTTTTTGCTTTTTTGGTATCAAGATGTAATGTTTCTTCAGACCATTCTTCTTGGATCCAACTCTGTGAACGCTTCATTAATTGATAACTATTCCGATGATGCATCTACCAATAGCAAAGCTTGGATCCTTTGGTTTGTTGTCAACTATATGATCACGACAAACAAGACACATCATGAATAGATATTGAATTTTGGCAACATTCCCAATAAGCTAATCGAATCACACAGGCACGAACATAATCGCAAACCAAAACAACCAAGCTTTTACGAGTTCTCCTACCCTATCTTTCAGGTATCAAAGATTACAAGAGCACAAAGGAGAATGAAAAGAAGCAATAAGACGCACGAACTTATAACAGCTTCACCAATTTCAGTTGGGCATGGGCCTTATCCAGAACTACACAGCCCATCTTTACACACAACTCAATCAGCTTCAAACAAGCTCAATCCTTAAACCGAAGACTTAACCGAGTTAAATTACACCGATTAGGCTAATCGAACTTATGACCACTAGCCAATTTGACATGTTTATTGAGACAAAAGTCACAAAACTGAAACCGATCTTTACTTTTCACCAACCACTTAAAAAAAAATTAAAAATTAAAAATAAATAAAACTTCTGTCTCTGCAAAGCTCCATCCTTTGTGGCGTAGAGAGCCATTGGAGTGATTAAAAGTTAAAACTTTTATGTCCACGAAACTTTTTTTTTTTATATAATCTTTTTGGAATTTATCTGGTCACTCATTTGTGTCTCTGAATCTCTCTATATCCCGTGGATTCGTATCTGGATTTGTTTTGTTTTTTTTCATTTTTATGCGAGCGGCTTAGCTTTCTCGGATCCATTTGATATCGATTTGATTATCTCTAATCAATCCCTGGTAAGCAAATCACTTTTGTTTGAAATTTGTTTCTGGGTTTTCAATCTGATTTCACCTCACTGTCCATTAGAGTTCTCTGGGGATTAAAAGATTCAAACTTTCTCAGACAAAATCTAATTTTCTCAGGAAAAAATTAGATGTTTTTAGAGTCCTGCGTTTGATTACATTTTTTGGTTTAGTTTAGCTTTCTCTCATTGTCTTATGAATCCTCTGATTTGGCAAATGATTGGATTTGCATTTGCATTAGAGTTCTGAGGATCACAAGATTCCGACTTTCTCCGGAAACAACAAAAAGAAAAATCCAATTTTATAAGAAAAAACGTCTCCTTTATATTCAAACTGGGTTTGTTTATATGTTCTGATTACACCAAACTTGTTTAAGTGGTTCAGGTCACAAGTAACAAAAGTATTGATTTTGGTTGATACTAATGAATTTGGTTGATTTTAAGTGGTTAGGTTATAAGTTAATCTTGATTCTTGAAGGATTCTTTCATTAACAAAAGTTTAAATTTTGGTTGGTTCTGAGAAACTTGGTTAATTCAAGTGGTTGTCAAAACTTATTCTTCATTAACAAAAGTTTTGATTTTGGTTGATTCTGAGAAATTTGGTTGATTTGTGTCTCTTAGAAATGGCGGATGCGGCGAAGGATTTAGCTTCAGGGACTGTTGGAGGAGCGGCTCAGCTAATTGTAGGTCATCCATTTGACACAATCAAGGTCAAACTTCAGAGCCAACCGACTCCAACACCAGGCCAGCCTCCAAGGTACACCGGTGCAATCGATGCGGTTAAACAGACCGTTGCTGCTGAAGGACCAAAGGGTTTGTACAAAGGTATGGGAGCTCCGCTTGCAACCGTTGCTGCCTTCAATGCGGTTTTGTTCACTGTGAGAGGGCAAATGGAAGGGCTGCTTAGGTCTGATGCTGGAGTTCCTTTGACCATTAGTCAACAGTTTGTGTGCGGTGCAGGCGCTGGTTTCGCTGTTTCGTTCCTTGCTTGTCCTACCGAGTTGATCAAATGCAGGTTAGATTCTTTTAACATATTACCAATCAGAGCCTATAATATACCTGTGCTTATAACTTAAGCTGTACGCTGCATTTTGTGGATATGCAGACTCAAATTTTAGTTTCTTTCGGTTAAGATTTGAAAAATATGGAGACTAATCTTAGTGCGAAGAGACTAATCTTAGTGCGAAGAAACTAAAGATTTGATTTTATCGTCTGCTCGTAATTTTACTGGTCAGAAAAACTGAAACAGAACTAATATCTCTTTGTGTGTGTGTTCAATCTTGTTTCACCATTAGGTTGCAAGCACAAAGTGGACTAGCCGGCGCCTCTACCACAGGCTCAGTGGTTGCAGCTGTGAAATACGGTGGACCGATGGACGTAGCCCGTCATGTCCTACGATCTGAAGGCGGAGCACGAGGTCTATTCAAAGGTTTATTCCCGACATTCGCCCGTGAAGTCCCGGGAAATGCAACTATGTTTGCAGCCTACGAAGGTTTCAAGCGGTTTTTAGCCGGTGGTTCAGACACTTCAAGCTTAGGACAAGGGTCATTGATCATGGCGGGTGGAGTCGCTGGTGCGTCTTTTTGGGGAATTGTATATCCAACCGATGTCGTGAAGAGTGTTCTTCAAGTCGACGATTATAAAAACCCGAAATACACGGGGTCGATGGATGCTTTTCGGAAGATTCTGAAATCTGAAGGAGTTAAAGGTTTGTATAAAGGATTTGGTCCAGCCATGGCTAGGAGTGTTCCTGCTAATGCTGCTTGCTTCTTGGCTTATGAGCTGACAAGGTCAAGCTTGGGATAAACCGGTTCGGTTTGGTTTAACTGTTGGTCCGATTGGTGGATGTTCCATTGAGATTAACCTTTCGGTCTTTAGATGATTCTTCTAAAATTTCAGCAAAATTTTATGTAATCCCTTACACAGTTTATTTCTATATCTCTTACGCAGTTTATTTCCGACACTCGATTAGGACCAATTAAACAGATTAAAACTAGTGGTTGACAATTTCACCGAACTAAATTAAACCGAACAAAAATAGAATCAGTTGGAAAATCAAATCAAACTAATACTACATGGTTGTTAAAGGGTTGAATCTTTCAAAATTAAGAAAATAAACCATTTTGTTTATATTGTAGGGTTAAGAATTTAAGTTGTAGGTTAGATTTTACAGTTTAGGGGTTTAGTTTTTATGTTTTTGGTTTATAATTTGTAGTTTAGGATTTATACTTAGACTATTTTGTTAATTTAAATTAAATATCTATATACTTTTCTAAATTTTGAATTAAAAATTAGATTTATTAAACTAGAATTATCAAAAGCCTAAACCAAAAAAAAATAAACTAGCGTAGGACTAGTGCTGCACATTTAGAGTGTCAACAGGAACAAAAGGAGGGAAGTCTCAACCACTTTTTCCTTTTATCTTCTTACATTATTTATATAATTATTTTCCGCTATAAAAACCAAAAAAAATTATATCACAAGTTAGAGAAACAATAATCAAGAGGTCTTATGGAGACGATTGAGCAACAAAGACATTCACTCTCTTCTTTGCCTATGCTCTCTAGGCTTGAACACTTAGATTTCGTTGTAAATTGTTTTTATACCATTGGTTTTTTAAGTTATGAAAACATAGTTTACTAGTTTGATGTATTTACTCGAGTGTTTGTTTTTTTTGTATGTAGATAAAGAATCTAGAGAGACAACAAAACCTTCCGAAATGGAAAGACGAAAGCGCGACTACCACACGTGGATTAATCGATAGAGGCACGGCGATTAGAGAAGCGTATTTCAAAGGATCGTTACTAGATCGAATCGCGGCTTTGGAGACTAGACTTTTTCAGGTATGGTTTTGATCATTATTATAGATTTTTCTTGACAAACAAAAATTCTCTTAAAGTGAATGTTATGTTTTAAGGGTTTTTGTATAGTCATGTTTTAAAAAGGTTTTCATTTGCATTATGTTTTAAAGATATGTTTGGAGTTGGAATCGAGCAGTGCATCTTCTACTTCAACTGGAGGGTCCGGTGAAACATCAGGCCAAAGGATTAAGAAGGATTTGACAAAGACATTACCTATTTTCAGTAGCAACATTAATCCTTTTCATGTTCCCTTACAACATCCACAAGACCCTCCGGTATATATATATATATATATATATATATATATATATATATATATATTTTTATTTATTTATTTGTTGGTGTGTATTTATAGACAAGATAGTTAAATATTTCAATTACATATTACAAGAAAAAAATCAAATATTGTTAGATCGTTTTGACTAGGCAAGTAAGGAGCGAAAATACGACATCTAGGTAGGATCTTGCATCGCTAATTAGATTTGTCATTTACGAAATCTATGATAGACTAGCAGTGAATTGTTTTAGGAAAAAAATGTATCTGTCATATTTTGTAAGAGACTGTTTTTTTTTTTTTTTTTTTGCTATTGTGCTTTTCTTGTATTGATATATATTAAAAACTTAGTTACTTTCGTAATTGTGATTTTTTTTTTTTTGTCAATCAATTGTGATTCAATATGTTATTGTGATATGTAGGAGATGGAGGAGAAGATTGAAGAAGAGAAAGAGGAAGAGATAAATGTAGAGAAGCCATTACTGGAGAAAAAGATTAAGAAGAATGATGCTAATGAAACTTGCAAACTAAAGAAGAAAAAGACAAAATCTCCCAAGAAATGGTGTCGTTTTAGCTTGTTGGGCTGCTAATTTTATGTTTCTAAATTTCTTGGACTATGCTTTATTTCGTATTTGTTTAAATCTAAGTTTTTTTTTTTTTTTACCCATCAAACTTTAGGATTAATATCTATTTTTGCTTTAAACATCTTTTTTACTGCTGTGTATATAGATAGATACTGATAAGCTCGGGTTTTGACATGATCGTAGCAAACAAATGGATTAATTATTTCCGTTTAGAGTAAACATGATTTTCTAAAACAGACCTAAAATTTAACTGAAAAATTAGCAGTAGGGATAACAATTGTTATAGTAATAAACATAAATTATGTTTAAGAATATATATGCTCGTTGAAAGAGAAAGACCAAAATATATGCTCTATTTATTGAAACTCCAAAGCAATTTAACCAAAATTGTACTGTATTGTGATAAAATAAAGGATATGATTGGTAACACAAAGCGGTACAAAAACTTTAGCGGATAAGGGAAGTGGTAAGCGGTACAAAATAGCCAGTAAAAAATAGGTCTGGGCTATCGGAACCAACGATTCGGTTCAGTTCGGCTTAATCGGTATTCGGTCTTAATCGGTTCGGTTTTCTAAATAATCAATTTAATCGAATAAACCAAAAATTCAATCTTAAGCGGTTTAATCGGTTCAAAACACTTAACCAACTCAATTAGATTATGTATTTTGGAAAAAAAAAGAAAAGACGGCGGCGGAACCAGAAGGAGAACGTGAAAATGGAGAAATCAGACGGGAAAGTTTGGTCAGCGGCGGCTCGACGGTGTACCGACAAGAGCGGCTAGAGATACTTCGAAAAATGGTGATGAAGACAACGAACGAGACGGAAAGGTGAGGTTGGGAACAAATTGGTAGAGAAGAGAAATTAGAAGAGAGAAATTGTAGAGAAGAAGAAGAAGAAGATTAAACCGCTGAAAGAGAGATTAGAAATTAGGGGAGAGAAATTGGTAGAGAAGAAGAAGAGTGAAGAAGAAGAAGAAGGAGGAGTAAGAAAAACGAAGATAGAGGCTGAAAATGAGAAGTGAGGAGCGTGTGAGATACCTAGAAAATTATTAGGGTTAGATATGAATCGGTTTAATCGGTTATCGGCGTCGAACCAAAACTAACTGAAATCCGAAACATTTTAGCAAACCATCGATCGGCCCATTAACATTAGTCGGCCCATTTTGAATCGGTCTGTTCGGATCGGAAAATTGACCAACCCTAGTAAAAAAAGTTGAAAGTATTTTTATCATTTTTAGTATAGTTTTGTGATTGGTTACAATAAAAGCAGTATACTCTGTATCGCTTACCAATCACACCCAAATTTTTTATCATATTAACTTTTAGGATGTACTATAAAGCAACTACCCTCCAAAAACTACAAATGTGTGGATGTAGATATATAGTATAAGTGTATAACTGTATATTCCACTACTTTTGTTTTTAATTTTTTCACATGTATATTCCTTTATAACTTGGTCAGTCCGTCAGTGGATTCTTATATATATTATATTTGAAAATTCTTTCAAGCCAGATTTTAGAATAAAAAAATTCGTAATGATCAGAATCAATATTATTCCACCAAATGGACTTTTTGATACTTTTATTATCTCTATAATGCTAAAAGAATATATAGCAATATATTCATAAATATATGAATTATTTTCTAACTTTAACTTTAGGAAAGGTAAACTGTTATAATTTAATCATGACAGTTTGAGCCAGTTCCATTTCTTTGTCTACCAGAATACTAATTCTCTTTTTCATTTAAATTTTTTTATACACGAAAATTTATTTAGCGTAATGATACAATTTATAGAGAAATCGGTTTTGGTATAGTGATTTGTCAAAAGATTAACGTAGTTCTGCAGTCTGGATATTTAACACTAAATCATACAGATTTTGATATTAAAGTTTTAAATAAAAGAAAAAATATTTGATTCCCCATAATTATATGCTTTTAATATGAAATAAGTCAACTCTCAATAAATATAGAAAAACGGTATCTAATTTTCTAAGCCACTTAGAATATCCGTATAATTTTAAAATTGTTGATTCATTCGTTCACTGTTTACCAATATAAAAATCAAAAATAAGAAATAACATACCAAATTAAAAAATTATCGAATAAATCAGAATAACATTCAAATTAAAATGTAATTTTTTTTTTTTTTTGACAATATGTAATATTAACATCAAATTCGATATAAGTGTATTTGTGTATGTGCACGTATATATACATGTAGACATCAAAATTAAATGTGTGCAAGACGCCAAAAAAAAACAGCTGGAGACGGCTCTTATAACATGTACCTACCGTATCTCTTTCGATTCTACATTTACGTACCCAATTAGTTAACTTGTTTTTTTTTTTGTCTACTATCTTTGTAACAAATGAAAATTGTAAAATAAAATACTTAGCGTATTGATTCAATTTTTTTTGTCTACTATCTTTGTAACAAATAAAAAAATGTAAAAATAAAATACTTAGCGTATTGATTCAATGATTCTTGTAAGTTAAGGTGATAAAGAAAAAAGGGATTGCCCCATGGCCAAAATTTAGTAAATATATACATGTAGGCTTCGTGCCCACGTTTAATTATCAGTTAATAAAAATTCTCTAAAACAAGTAATATGGAATATTTATATGATTTACTGAAAATGGTTTTATCTTTACAATTATCTAGTTATAAAATTTAAATTTAGTTTCTAGTGAAATTGGGAGTTATAGAGTCATAGGCTTATAATAGCTTCACGAACAAAGGCTAATGGCTAACCTATAAATGATTCTATATTTGAGCGAATAATCAAATTTTCAACGGTTGCCAAAAAAAATAAAAATCAAATTTTCAACGCCCCTACATAATACAGTATTTTATTATAAAAGAATTTGATTTACATTCCGATGTCCCCAAACAAATTGTTTATTTCATTACTACTACGAGATGACGAATATTTTTAATTTTTAATATATTTATCATACTGATGATTCATATGAAATCGAAGGAATTCATGAAAAAAAAAAATAATTAGCATCGGATATATAATTTTGACCATATAGTAGTCGGAAAATTATATAATTATACATTTTAATCAGAATATAGAAGAATAATTATAAGTCTAACTTAACTATATTTATGTTTCGTTAACTAGGATTTTTTTTCAAATTCAACAGATGATCTATGTAATTCACAAATTCAACAAATCATCTATGTATTAAATGAAAAATATACGAGTTCTTTTAGTATTATGTTAGATTCTATAAAGATAATTAAATCTAAAGTGTAAGCTGATAAAATTTGATGTACGTTTCTATAAATATAGTAATAATCAACTAAAAGTAGAAAGATTCAGTGCCTAATGACATTTATGTGGTAGCCATTAAAAAAAAACTCTATTAAATTCCACATATACCCTTTTCTTTCTTCCTCCATAAAATTTTCAACTTCTCTCTTTCAAAAACCAGAACCATAGATTTAAAAAAAAAAAACTCAAAACAGCATCAATGGCGAACTCAGTAAACGAAGAAGAGAACAACCAGAGAATCTCAACTCTTCATCACCAAACGATGCCTTCAGAGTTAACTCAAGAAGAATTCACGGAACTCTCCCAATCAATCGCCGAGTTCCACACATACCAACTCGGTCAAGGTCGTTGCTCATCGCTCTTAGCTCAAAGAATCAACGCGCCTCCCGAAACAGTGTGGTCCGTCGTGAGACGATTCGATCGACCTCAGATTTACAAACACTTCATCAAAAGCTGTAACGTAGACGAAGATTTCGAGATGCGAGTGGGATGCACGCGCGACGTGAACGTGATAAGTGGACTTCCGGCGAATACGTCGAGAGAGAGATTAGATCTACTCGATGATGATCGGAGAGTAACTGGTTTTAGTATCACCGGAGGTGAACATAGGCTGAGGAACTACAAATCGGTGACTACGGTTCATAGATTTGAGAAAAGTGAACGGATCTGGACCGTTGTTTTGGAATCGTACGTTGTCGATGTACCGGAAGGTAACTCGGAGGAAGATACACGTTTGTTTGCTGATACGGTTATTAGATTGAATCTTCAGAAACTTGCTTCCATTACTGAAGCTATGAATCGTAATAACTCCTCCGCTGCTGACGACGGAACAAACTCTTCTTCTCAGGTGAGGTGATGATGAAATTTGGGGCAAATAAATTAAAAAATTGGGGGATTTTTAATTTTTATTTTCGTTTTCATTTGTAAAACTTTTTTTCTTTTCTTTTACTGAATTGTAATTTGATTATTGTTTCATGTTTTTTTTTTTTTTTTAACCGCAAGTCTCCTGTATTTATTGGAAATTGGAATGTTCGATTTAGGTATAGTTATAGTATAGTAGGATTATTGGAAACTAGGAAGGATACCATAATAATTATAGTAGTTAGTTTAGTTATAAGTTGATTAACATGATAAAATAACGTTAGTTTCTTTTTAGTTTGGTTTTATTCAAATTTTTTGTATTTTAAATGAATTATAGAATAGGTTATATTAGTGTCTGCTTGGAGATAATGTTTTCATAGAGTATTTTTTTTTTATAGTAATTTGTGTGTGTAGTAAGTAACTTTTCATAAAACAAATATAATCTGAATATCCATAAATATGGAAATAATAAAAGTTAGTATTGATAATGGGTCTGATTGATAATATAAAACGGTACAAGTTTTCTAACGGATAGAATAAACGGTAAGCGATATCAGAATAGTTCAAAACAGTATAAAATAGCGGTACGAAAAAATGGAGAGTAACGCTTTTGATAACGTATTTGATATTGTTTTTGTGACTGATAATTGTTAAAGCGGTACATCCTATACTGCAAGTGTACCGAACAGAGTTATTAATCAAAGGCAGTCAAAATTATTTGGTGACAAAAATCATCTGTTTCGCAGCTTCATTTTATTCTTTTTGATTCAACAGTTCTTTTATTTTTATTTTTTCATTTTTAGTTCGGTAGTAGAAAAAAAATTGTATTTCGTGTCTATTTGTGTTTGGTTTGATTCGATTTTTAACCCGATTTCAATCTTATAATTCTTAACCAATTCTATAGGATGGTTTATTAAAATAATATTGAAAAAAAAAGTTGTGTTTCGTGCTAAATAAAATTAAATATTCGTACTCCAACATTTACCACTACGTTAAAAAACAGAAACAATATTACTGTAAACTAATTACTAGTTGTACGGAGACGAGTTGGGCATTTAAAGGGGAAAAAGCTTTGAAAGACGAAAAGCCCATTAATGATATCACAAATTGGACTCTTTTATTTTCCATTTTCCATTTTCTATTTTCTATTTTAAGGGAGCTAAACATTTTTGTAACCTACCTAGCTATGATTATGTTATATTTTGATTTATTATATTGACTCTTATCCATAACATAAAGCTGTACGAAATTTTTTTGCTGTAAAAAAAATAATAAGCCAAATAGTGGTACAATCATAAGCCAAATAAGCCAATCAAAATCATTATCTGATTCACTTTTTTACTCATCTTTTCGTTCTTTGTATTTTTCTTTTTCTGGATTATTAGAAAATCCAAAGTGGACGATCCTAACATCAGGAGCCACTCCTTTTATATTTTCTGGAAATTGTGGGAGCCACCTTACTTTTCAGTACACTAGTACTATTTTTTTTTTTTTTTACAATTGTTTTGTTTTGGACAACTTATGCTTATTTTAGTAGTTAATTAATTAAATATTTTCTAAGTATCTATCTAAAACACCATTTACCCACAAAAAATTCTAGTAACATCTTGTAAATAAATTATTAAATATAATTCAGAAACTAGTCACAATATATATATATATACAGTTATACAATTTTCTGTAATTATTTTTACGCAAGAAATTATTAAAAAAAATTAAACATTTAGAAAACAAAAAATACGTAGAATAATTATTTTAAAAGATAATCGTGATAATATTTCATAAAATGTAATGACTAGTTTCAAATTATATTCATTTTTTCTATAAAGTAGTTGATTGTTGTATTTAGTAATTGAAGAAAAAGTTAGGAACTGAAGATGCTTCTAGTTTTATTCCATTAGGGAAAGGGACAAATCTAGTGGGTACTACAAGTTGCCAACTTGGTTAATAAAAAAGTAAGACTTATATTTGATTGGAGGATACAAAGTGAAAATCTAAAGGGTCCAGACTTTAATGATGGTGAACCAATTAGAAGATAGGATTTGTCAGCACCATGACTTTAATGATTAACATTAAACTTCTTTTTGGTTTAATTTTGATAATGGGGTAACTAAAGTTTGAAAATCTATCTATCTAATATCCCATTTAATTTTAAATTCTTTTTGTCTCGATTTACAAACCTTCTGAGGTAGTTTTATAATTTTAGACTTAGTATGTCTAAATTCTAATTTAAATAAAAGTTGCTTTAACGAAGAAAAAAAAAAAGGATACGAGGATTTTGACCTAACAAAAAAGATTGTATAGATAAATTTTGATAAATTCTAATTCTACTAAAGCTTGTTGTCAAGTTGTAACTTACGACTAAACGGCAAGAAAAAAAATATATTACAACTAAAATACTAATCGACGGTCTACACAAGTTATATGAGATAATCGTGTTATTCACGTTGAAGTTGAAAATTATTAGTAAATTTTTGGATTACAGTTTAGTGTAAATATTTTTTAATGAGATTTGATGTTAATATTGTAAGCCAAAATTAAGCGCTAAAATTATAACTGTTGGTGTAGATTCTTCATCATCTTTTTCTAACAAATATATCACACGTTCCAGAGTAAAGCATGCGAAGAAAAATGGTCAATATCACATGGCACTTAAGTCATATTCTATCTCATTTATCGTCAGGATAGTCAAAGTTTGTGATGTTATCTTATGATTGAGTAATGATATGTTGGATTCATTCCTTCAACTGTTGAGATTTAAATATTTAGACTCTTTATATTGTGTTTCGAGTTATCATGTTTCATATCGAATGCACCTGCCTCTTGAGAGTCTTATTCAAAAGTATGATTATGGATTAGACAATTAAGGTTGTGTTTGGATAAAAAAAAGAGAAAAATGCTGCTTTAGTAACTGCGTCTAAGCAATAAAAAGTGCGATTTGGTTCTCAAAATCTAAGATTTGGCATCATTTGAATCCTCCAAGGAATAGAGTGGACTGGTGTGACTCAAGGTGGTTTAAAGGTAGAATATCAAAACATGCTTTCATGGCCTGGTTGAGATGGGGATTGGTTGTACCATCTATTTGCCTATTGTGTAACATCCATGATGAATCTAGGCAACACCTATTTTTCGATTGTGAATATGCGGCACAAGTTTGGCACGTCTTCACCTCAAAAGCCCATGTTTCTCCACCAACTTTGTTTGAAGATGGGGTTAGATGGTTGAAGAATCTTTGTCGTGACAAAAACATCGCTCTGATTTTCAAACTAGCTTTTCAAGCGTCGATGTACCTCATATGGAATGAGAGAAACTCCGGGTTACATTATGCCTCCTCAAGACCTCCAGACCTTGTAATCTTTTATGTGGGTGCGTCTTTTAGGTTCAACGAATTCAAACAATGATATTTTTCACACGATTTCTTAATAACAACATTTCATAGTTTGGATTTCTAATAAACTACAGTCATAATGTGACACCAAATTCATGAAATCCAAATTTTATAACAAAACTGGAAAAAAAAAAATCACGAAAATAGGATTTAGACAACATTATAATACATATATATATTTTTTTGAAATTATTATTTGATACCAAAAAAAAAAAAGAGAATTTAATAATAATAACATAATTATAAGATGTGGATACAAAAAACGAGTACATAGATGTTGAATCTCGATATTGTATCTTAAGTTTAAATGAGCAAATTTCTTTCTATTTCATGTTACATAATGCTTACAACTTGGAACCCTTAATCCATTAATTAAATGATTAATTAATACAGAAGTACTAATTAAGCTATTGATTTTTCCATAATGGACTAAGCAACGGAAAGAAAAAACCCGGTGATGGCGGTGGTAGCGATTCGCCACCGCCTAAAAACCGTGGCGAAAATGCAAAATTGGGTGAGAACAATGGAAACGGTGATCTTGGTGGCGGTGACAAAACATACTGTGAAGCTGGAGACTGGAATGACATTGGATTAGGACCGGTTTGCTGTGAAGGAAATAATCCGGTTGATGGTTGAACCGGATTTTGGTTTTGTGGCAGAGACCGGTTTCCCCCAGGGCTTGATTCTATTAGGTAACGCATATAAGCCGAGATGGGAGATTCGGCTGGGTTACCCGAAAATTGGTTAACAGACTGAACCGGTTCGGAAGCAATTGGAACTGATTGAACCGGAGGTGGAGGATGGTTGAGTTGGGTCAAAGGAGCAGGTCTAACTTTAACCAGCCGTGAATTTGGAGGTTTTGGTGGGTTTGTTTGCGGAGGATTGACGGAAGAAGTTGAACCGAGTCCGGTTAACTGTTGAACAATGGATCTGAAATCGGTTTTGTTGATGTTGTAAACCAAAGCTTGAGGATTTTGTTGTTGATTTTGCTGATTTGATGAATCTTTACGGATGTTTTTTCCCATCTTATTCACACCAAGATGATGATGATAATTATCATTATTATGATGATCATTAACACGATTTCTCTGATCATCCATTTATAAAACCTGAAACAAACAAACAACAATAGAGCAAATCCAAACCTTGGGAAGAAAATAAGTATAGAAACCACAAAGACTCAAAAAAATCTTTTAGGAAATTATAGCTTTTGATTACTGATTAAAACCAAGAATCTCTCTAAAACAAGTACAATTAAAGGGTTTTATAACAAACCCTTTCAACGAGAACGAGAACGAGAACTTACGCGTTTTCTGAGTTTGACTGGAAAAATGAAGATTAGAAAAGAAGAAACAAGAGAAGAAAGAACAAAACAAGATGCTTTAAAAAGGAAAGTTTGACTTTTTTGACTCTCTTTCTCTCTCAATTTAATTTGTTAATCCTAATTTAAAACTAGTTTTTGATAACTAATCGATTTTTACTAGTTGGTTCAACCAACAAGTGGATTCAATTAAGAATATATAGACATAAACAAGTTGAGGATTAGTGTTTATAATATGACTAAAGTTGTTTATATCGGAGTCGTATCTTATACCATGTTTTTAGTACGATTTATACGTTACTAACTTACTATTAAATCAATAACACGTGTTCAATGTCTTATCGTCGAAAATTCTAATAGTGTTTAGTGTCGTCTTGTCGTTAAAACAATAATAGTAAATACAAGTTGGTCATAGTAATAAACACAGCTGAAAATATTGACCGTGAATCGTTCGCTATGAGCCTAGGACTGAATAATATCCCCTATAAAATACGTTATAGGTTTTTATATAATCTGAAAATCTGGATAATCGTAAGTTTATAGGCCAAACTAACTACTAAATTTAATATTCATTTGAAGTGAACAAAACAATATTAAAATTTAACAGTTTGGATATCTATTTTGCTCCAAAATATAAATACATGTACAAACATATAGTATAATAATATGTGGAGATATTGGCATATGTAATATCATATCAATTAATTTAAGATTTATTAATTAAGGCATAAAATTATTAGACTTCTAAATACTAGGAAACAAAAGATTAAAAATGGTTAAAATATTTGAACACGGGATATATAGAAATCAAATATCCAGATATCATCCAACTATATTTTAAAAGATCATAAATATATCGATCCAAAGAAAAGAAAACATGTCACACATATTATTATAAAAAGACACTAGAGAAGTTGTTTTTATTCAAATGGTTAATAGTACATTTCGAAAGCTTTTTCTACCAAAAGTTCGACTCTAAGGTAATCGTGTTATACTACTATAATATAGATTAGACTATAGGATAAGTACGATATAAATGGTCTACAAGAAAATTAAAAAGGGATACGGTATGTGCTCCGATCCGTAAAATGTCATGATGGTAAGAAAATTCGTAAGTATAAAATCTAGTCGAATATCCAAACAACCAGAGATTGGATCCAACTAGCTTAGAAGTGGAGATGGATGAGCTATATGTCTATAAAAAACAATGCTATACCACAAAAGTATGGTTAGAAAAACAATCTGCACTATTATTTTGGACACTACGCAGTGCGAGAAGTAGGCCCAATTGAAATGATAATATTCTTGACTATCAAGTCGGGTCATACTCATACAGAATGAGGAGATAAGCTTTGTCGTTTTCTCTTATGATTAATTTTTTGTTGCTTTGTTAGATTATAATTTTATGAACGATAACACAAACTTATTGCATTTGCAATTTGACTATTAAAAAGGAATAGACTACCACCAATAACGATGATCTCTTGTGTATACGAAAGAAACTAAAAAAACAACTATGAAATAGATTTTAGAAAGAAACAAAATACATTAAAATGTAAAAATACGTTTTCATTCGAAACCAAAAGAAACATAAAAAGGAATAACCGTGACAAGTAATAAATAAATAAAAACATATTTTCGTACAAATAATACTATTATACATCTCACATATTCTATCACGATTTATATAAATCACGAATCTGGATTTGAAACTATATGTAATCAGCTTCATTTTCTCTTCCAATCGATGATGTAATCTCTCATCTTAAACATTTATATAAAATCTCAGAAACATGATCAATCATGATAATATGTTAATCTTCCTTTTTTCTTCTATTAATCCTTGATCTCTCAAATTCTCAAAACTCCAATTCCTTCGCACTCCAGTGCTCCGTACAAGCCTTGGTTGTTCGGGCCGGGTTGGTCCATTGCTAGGGTTAGAACCAACAGGACAACTCAGCCTAATGTGATGAATCTTTTTCACCTTCTTCATCTTCTGCGCTAAAGACGATCCTGGCCGTCCAATCTTCTCATAGATCCTAGGACTCAAATTCCCTGACCAATTTCTCCCACCAACAGGATCTACACAACATGTTTTACCTAGAACATGGTTAATCTCGACAGTTGGTGGTCCAGGACCGGAGAGATTAGAATCTTTGTTGGAATCTGTTCGTGGAAGGGCTTGACATGTTAGACAATTTAGGCTCATGGCTTTTTGCGATCTCCTTCCGCCAATGGAGATCAATAATGAGAGAGAGAGAGATAATGAAGAAGAATGAGAAACTTTTGTTTTATTTGGTTAGTAATATGTTTTCTGTTTTATTTTAGTAAAGACTAACGAAACTAATCTAATTTTAGTGAAAAGTTTATATTTGTAAATTCGATTTTGGGTAACATATGTTGTTGTGTAAGTAGACATATCACCTCACACGTTAATTAACAACTATTAAGTTTATAGATTTGAGAGAGTTTCTGTCTTTGGTCGTTGGTTAGTTAAAGACAAATTTTGTAAGAATTAACAATAGTTGGAGTCATATTCGTAACAAAATTATAGTGTGAACGAATGAGTGAACTATTTAATATACATAGCCAAAGATAGATGAAATATGGCTATTATTTCCTAACATCCTTTAAAGAGGGGTCAACTTTATGGTACTACATAAAAAGTATTTTTTTTTTCATTTTTAAAACTCAAGTTGGTGGTTTTTAATTAGAACGCATCAATGATAGAGAAAAGTAGTTTATTGGCCACTTTCATTGTTTATTATGCAATAAATGTTCTTCTTGTTTGCAGAAAATCAAATGCCTTGACATTTTGGTTTAAACAAAAATTTAAGATTAAACCTAATGTACACAAGACTATAAGAGACATAGGAAGATCACACGGCTCTCTAAACATAGAGATATACTCAAACTCGCACATAAGATAAGATAGGCACTAAAAGACTTCCGAATTCATAACTTAAAAGTTAAAACCAACCACATTTAAATCTTTGTTTTAACTTTGAATTGTTGTTATTTAGTATTTTAAAACATATAGAAACAAATGACACTTGTCTCCACATTTTTGGCATTATAAACAGTTTCCTCATATCCTCTCAAAAAGATAAGAGCACTATCCCTCTCCAAAACCTATTTACGACCACTTATTTTCCTCAGCTTTTTAGTACACTACAGTTTCATAAGTTTGGACCTTTATGTTATTACAAACTATAACCCAAAATTTTTGCATACATAATTATAAGTGATTACTAATTGACAAAATTTCAAATCATAGAACCAAAACAACTTCAATATTAATTTAGGATCTCACTTCACCTTACTCCATACATATATATATACAAGTACAACCAAAGATTTTATTATTTTACTAACTCTCTCTGGTCTGGTCTCCAACTTCGTTCTTCACTTAACGCTTATGAAACACTAAAACTAAGAACTAACAAGTTCTCCTAATGAACAACAACATTAACAACATGAAGGGAGTGATGCAAAATGAGTACTTACTACTTACAAAGAGATCTATTTGTGTATAAGATCATACATTACCCACTAAATTCGATCCCTTTTCAATCGATGAAAACACATGTTTTTCATCTCTTCAATATGCCGGCTTTGTTCAATAGTTTTCTCCGACTTTCGTCATTAAAGCAACTTTGAGCTCGTCATGATTGAAAAACTGCCTCCCCATCTTCACGGTAGCTTGTTGAATCATCAAATCATTCACAACGGATAAACTCGCATGATTCACTTCCAAATCCAAGTCTTTAAGCGCTTCCATGAATCTAGCACCGGGATGATCCTTCTTGCTACATTGTACACGTATCATCACATCCCAACCTATGATCTTCACATCAATCTCCACTTCTATCGAACTCGCCAAAGAATCTTGATTCGAATATTTCCGTTCTTTCGCCTTCGACCCGCCGCCTCCTTTTCCATTTCCTTCCTTGTTTATCCCATCTAGCAGCTTCTGAATCTCTTCTTTATCGATTTCCGCTTGTTGCAGCTTCGATTTAAGCTCATTGATATATGAAATAGCATCTCCGAGAAGAGAAGCTTTATCCATCTTCGAAACATTAGGAACCACAGCTCTCAAAGAATAGAATCTCTGGTTTAACTTCTCTCTTCTCTGTCTCTCTGCTTCAACATGATTCAACGGCTCTTCTCTTCCATTCGCCGGTTTCCTCCCCCGTTTCCTCGGCTTCTTCTCCGGTGGTTCAACAACAATCGCTTCCTTAACCACAGATGCTTCAAGATCAGAATGATCCGAATCACCGGATTTCGCAGCGGATCGAACCACAGTACTAAAAGAAAGCATCCCTTCATCGTTGTTACTCCGTTTTGAAACCGGAGACCTCTTCTTGTTACTCTCGTTACCACAGAAACTTAAAGTTTCATTCGACTTCAACCCAACTTGAAAGTTCTCATTTTGATTCAATCCAGAACTCGAAAAATTCAAATCTCTCTCACCACCAAGACACGAACTTTGACGATTATGATTCTCCACAGAGCTAATATCATTCTTCTCAAGCTTGGAAATCTGATGAGAATCGGACTTAGAATTAGAATTCGAATTATTACCATTAACCCTCGCCGGAGATTCGATTCCGGTGTTCGTCGCCGGTTCACTAATCCACAAAGCTGGATCATTCTCACCTTGATCTGGATTCAGATTAAAACCCCAAGAACAAGCTTCACCACCATGACCACCGTTGTTGAAATTAAACAAGTTATTAACTTTATCCATCAGATCTGAGCTTTGGTTTATAACTTCCGACGAACCAAGCTCAACGACGCCGTTTTGAGCAGCGATACACACCATCGTCTTCAACCCATAAATCTGACCTTGACCAGCTCTTTCACAACCCGACCCGGTTAAAGCACCCGACCCAGATAACCAAATCACACGAGAGTTTAAGAAAGATTCACCGGGAAGTCCAACACCGTTAACGAAGCTTTGAGTCATCGAAACTAAGAAGAACCATTCAGTATCTGTAACTTCTTCATCGTTTGATTCATCGGAAACTCCAATTCCACCGGAGATTAACGAATTAAGCTCACGAATTACTCTTTTCCGATGCTCTTGCTCCGCCGTGTTCGTGTTGTTGTTGTTCTTCTTCTTCTCTTTGTCTTCTTCTCCTTTGTAGTAACCATCACCCCAACCGAGTATTACTGTGTTATCTCCGGTGGATGAATCGAAATCGTGTGAGATCTGCCAGAAGATAGCGTAAGTCCAGTTTTCTCCGGCGGATTCGATTAAAGCTTGGAGACGTTGTTGAAGTGTATCTTCGTTGAATTGAGCAGGAAGAGCTGGTGCTTGTGGTGGTGGTGGAAAGAGAGATGAGTGGTGATTTGTTCCGATGAAACCTTCCATCGCCGCCGACGCGTCATCGTCGGTTGTTAGGAAATTGATTGATGATGTTGTGCCGTTCATGTGAACAGCCGCCGGTTGAAAGGTGAAGACTTTTCCGGTGACAGAGGAGAGAGAGAGGGACGTGTTGGAGGAAAAAACAAAAGTGGGAAAAGCTCTAAGCAAATGGCCTTTAGTGATTGTTTGGAGAAGATGCTTCTCTATTTTAATATATATATTTTTTATACAACTGTAAGTAGTAAATTATTTTTTTTTCTGACAAAAAAAAAAAGCTTATAATATGAGAGTTGTAACATATTACTATAAGACCAAAAAAACAAATAAATGGTTAACGGTTACGAAAACGTAAATAATAATTACTAAGAAATTAAATATTCATGGTGTGATAATTTTCATTTGGCCCACTATTTTTTGTTCTCAAAAGCTAACAAAAATGAGTGTGTGATCCATCACATAACTAAGAGTAATCAATTATTATGGTGATATAGTGGTTGAGATTTTAATATATGGACCTATGCAAGAATTAAGGTTTATATTGCGATTTTAATCATAGTTAGAATTTAAAAAGTAAAAATACAAAATTATATATATTTGATTTTTTTCATATTATTACAATGTTTAAACGGCAAAGAGTTACACTTTTACAGTATAAGAAAGAAAATATTCAATTGATTTTCATGTTATTAAGGGAGCAAAAACATATACATACGTGAAAAAAATATTCTACTAAACAAAAACAGGAATAAACTGACCATTTTCTTTCTTCTCTTAGTTATTTTATTCAATTCCATTTAGTTACATTCATTTTTAATTTATTTTATGAGATTTTTCTATTATAATTTTCCACGTTCATATTCGATTTGTTTTTTAACATATTTAAGCTTTGCAGAAAAGAAAAACCATGCGATGTTTTTTTTTTGTCAACAACTTATATTAAATTAAATTAGAAATTCAAATCGGAAGAACTGAGTTTACATAACATACATTTTGCGATAATACCATACCAAAAAATTATCTGCGTGAACATTAAAAAAATAAAATACAAAAGATACCGAATAAGTTGAAAAACAACCTTTCAGCTTCATATAGTTTTTTAAGTAAATCACAAACAGATGTATACTATTTAGTGTTTACTTTTTAGTGAATTTAGGTACGGTGCAAGCGAATTTTGATATTATTCTCTTAAATCTATCTGGGATATCTCTATTTGGAACCTCATATTTATTTTCTTTCTTTTTTTGACATATTGGAAGTATGTTATGTAGCAGTCGGTGTCTGCCTTCCATGTCTCTATCCCTATTGACATTTTTATTTAGGGATTGGAAATCTTTGATATTTTAGTGATGGCATATAGTTCGATTTCTGTTATTCTTTTCATCATAATATTTTACTCTAGTTTATCACACTTTTTTTTTCATCAACTGTTAAATTTTTATCGTTTTGCTAAAACTTATATGACCAAGAAAAGTACTATGATTTTTAAAAAGTTACACATGATATTGACAAAAAATTACACATGATAATGCCAACCATAAATAAACAAAATATCCAAACAAAAAAAATAATAAGAAGAAAAGTATTCAGTGAAAAGGACAAGATGTTTAGTATTCAATGGTTAATCACGATGGCTACAAATGCTCCACAGTTCACGTGATTCTCGTGGATGATGTAATTACAAAAGACTTAAGACCCACTAATAATAAATGATTATAGACAATATCTGTGTTTCTTTAGGTTCTTGCCAGTTTTGCAAGACATAATAAACATATCACTCTTTTCTTTTTTTTTGTATTAAGCAAAATGTTTTAGAGGAATTGGTGTAGTAATAACTTAAGTTAATACCTTAACATGTTTCCATGATATGTCAATTTTTTGGATTTAACAATTATTTTACTTTTTTCCTTATAAAACCTTTTTCATCTTTTAAACTATCGTTTTTCGCATACAACTAGAAAAAATCAATAAATTTTAGCATTGAAATTCAACGAGGTTAGTACGATAATTAAAGTTTATAATTTTGTGTTTTTGGTTTAGATTTTGAAATTAAAAGTTTATGAGTTTTAGACGATGGCTAGAGTTTAGATTTAGAGTTACATTTGATTTACATTTTGCAATTCAGAATTTCGAATAAAAATGACAACTACCAACTTATGATGAACAATATCCAGTAATTGTTTTTTTTATTTAAAATATACAAATAAGATTAGTACAAATATGGGCCTCTTTACTTTTGGGCTAGAAAAGCCCATCTAATTTAGCATTGATCCACTAATCTAATGTAAGGCCTTTAAAATTTACAATGTCACATAACAAATCATAAAAACAAAATAAAATAATTAAATTACCTTTACAGGTTTCGTAAGCAAAACAGAATAACAAAAAAAAAAAAAAAATTTATCTGCTTTGAAGAGTCGATCCATCATCATCACCACTTTCAGATTTTCAGATTTTGGGGATACATCTGAGAAATCTTCTATAGTTTCTTTAGATTTGTAATCAACGATGGCGACTGAGAATCTCACCGATAAGAATGTTGTTTTCAGAAAACTGAAATCAAAACCCGAGAACAAGGTTAGGGTTTCTCCATTTTCTTCGTAGAAATTGAAGTTTTTTCAATTTGAATTTGGTGTGGTTTCGATCAGATCTGGAGCTTATACGACCTAATCTTTCGATTGATTTGTTATTTTGGTATCCAGGTGTGTTTCGATTGTAGTGCGAAGAATCCAACATGGGCTTCGGTTCCTTATGGTATCTTTCTATGTATCGATTGTTCAGCTGTTCATCGAAGTCTTGGTGTTCATATCAGCTTCGTGAGGTAAACTTTGGATTCTCAGGAACACAGATTTTGCATTTAATTGAACTCTCTGGGTTTAGCTTCCTAAGTCTAGCAAATTTTCACTTCTGGCTAGGGTTTAAGCTGTGTTTATCCACCTTATGCGGGAAGATGTTGACTTTTTCCCTTGTGGCCATTCTATTTATAGCATTTTACTTTGTTGTCGATCTTCTAGTTGATTATAAGATCATATCCTATACACATTCATTGTATACACTCATTCATTGTTTTCTTGGAGATCAGATTGATGCAATTTTCTTATGCCATTAGCTGGAAATTTCTTTGTTTTTGTGCAGGTCAACGAACTTAGACTCGTGGAGTCCTGAGCAGCTTAGAACAATGATGTTTGGTGGGAACAACCGAGCTCAGGTGTTTTTCAAGCAACATGGATGGAATGACGGTGGCAAAATCGAGGCTAAGTACACTTCAAGAGCTGCTGATTTATATAGACAGACTCTTGCTAAAGAAGTTGCTAAAGCCATGGTGGAAGAAACTGGTTTATCTTCATTGCCTTCTGTTGCTACTTCTCAGCCAGCGGAGTCATCTAAGAACGGTTTTCCTTCTGAACCTCCAACAAAAGAGAGTTCTTTGGTTAAGCAAGAAGAAACTGTTGTCTCTTCTTCTTCACCAAAAGCTTCTCAGAAAGTTGTGGCTAGTACTTTAAGGAAACCTCTTGTGTCAAGAAAGACAGGGAAGACTGGTGGTCTTGGTGCTCGTAAGCTTACTACTAAGGTAAAGATTTTTTGTTTTCTTAAAGAATGATAGTTTGCCTCTCGTTTCTTGGTTTTGATTAGATTCGTCTCTATTGTTATGTAGCCAAAAGATAACCTCTATGAGCAGAAGCCTGAAGAACCTGCACCTGTGATTCCTGCTGCTTCTTCAACTAACGACATATCATCAGCTGGATCATCATTTGCCTCTCGATTTGAGTACTACGATGATGAGCAATCTGGTGGGCAAAGTGGCACACGAGTGCTTAGCCATGTTGCTCCACCAAAGTCATCGAATTTCTTTAATGAATTTGGAATGGACAGTGCTTTCTCCAAAAAATCAAGCTCAAGCTCATCCAAAGTTGAAGTAAGAAAGTTGCACTTTTTACAGAACCCAAGAAAAATATATTAATCAATTCCCATATCCTCTCTGCTTAACTTTAGTTTCTTACTTAGGTTGAAGAAACAGATGAAGCAAGAAAGAAGTTCTTAAACGCAAAATCGATTTCCTCTGCCCAATTTTTCGGAAATCAGAACAGAGATGCTGATCTGGATTCAAAAGCTACTCTTCAGAAGTTCTCGGTAAGTCCCAAACCAGTCAAACTTTATATTTGTTTTTCTGAAGTCTCATTGTCCACACATACCTAATGCGATTACATATCTTACAGGGCTCAGCAGCTATTTCAAGTTCCGATCTTTTTGGCCACGGACCAGATGATTCCAACATCGATGTCACTGCGAGCGATCTCATCAACCGACTTTCTTTCCAGGTAAAGCTCTGAGTAGAATCAAATTCGTCAGCTTTTCTTAACTCTGCTTATATATATATATATATATTTTTTGACTTTGTTCATCCACAGGCTCAGCAGGATATGTCATCTCTTGCGAACATAGCTGAAGAAACAAAGAATAAGCTCGGAACATTTGCCTCTAGTATATTCAGTGATCTTCAGGATAGAATGCTGTAAGAAACATACAGAGATCTTGTCTTTTGATTTACAGAGGACACATTGTCGGATCTAAATGACATTTTGTGTTTGGTTTGTCGTTGAAAGAGTTATTTTTGAGGTAAGATGTTTATGTGGAATTTGATCATTTGATGTATGGTAGACTGGTAGTATATGTTATTATGGTATTGAATATAAAATTGATCTATTGAAAACTGGAAAGGGACAAAATTGTGGTATTGAATATAAAATTGTCAAAATATTCAAATTTTTTAAAATTGTTTACACTTTTATTGAAATATTGAAAGACAATAAGTTGAATAAAAATACAGAGCTCAAAAACTTATAGCCAATCAAAACTTCTGTAGTAAAAACAGGAATATCGAGAAAGCGAGTTGATGGTTTTTGACCATATCGATTTACGGGAACTTGTAATTGTATTAAATAGTTCTAATTTTTACGGTAGATAATTCTTGAAAATTGATTATGGGAAAATAAAGTTAATTTGTAAGACTAAAAAATATCTTCTATATATTAGAAAAAATTATGAGTATTCACGTGACAAATCCACAGCTATTAAATTATTATAAATATTTTTATTTTAATTCTATTATATTCATTACTAATTATTTTTTAATTTTACTATCCTTATATTTATTATTCTAAAAATAAAAGCCAAACACATTATAATATTGAATAAACTTGCCAAAACTAATAGTTTCAAATTTCCAAATATTTTAGTTTATGTATAAAGATTTCCTATGTATCAAATACATTAAATTTTTCAATTCGAAATTTATTCTTTCCTAAATTACTTCTAAATCGAATTTAAATAAAATAAATAAATTATATGGCCTAAAATTTATACAACAATTCTACTATAAATAGCATGTATTGTGTGCATCCATTCAATATAATCATAACTTGTTCCTATAATTTTATCAAAATGGTTTTTTATATCTTCCATTATATAATTTTTATATAAGTATATTTATAAAAATTAATTGTACTTTATATATATACTAGGATATATCCCGACATCCCGTGCTATAGCACCGACAAATTACAATTATACAAAACTATCCAAAAATTATAAAATCAGGATATTAGAAAATTATAATTCTTCCAAAACTTAACGAAAATTCTAATATCAGTTTTTTTATAATATCGAATTTTTGTAATATCCGTGTAAATATTTTGAAATCAGAAATATAAAACAAATCTTTCATACTCGACGATATTGAGAATTTTCTGTTGAGAAAATTATATATAAAATCAAGATATTTTCTTTGATTTCACCGAAGAAAAAAGTAAAGTTTTGGAAGATTGCGACATTCTAAGATATTAATTAAGATTTTATGGAAAATATTAACCTTGAATATTCTAAAATTGAATTCGTAAAATATATTTTTCTGTTAAAAGATAGTATGTATATTAGCGATATTGGATATTGCGATATATTGTTCCCAACATAAATTTTTTGGATATTTTATTTGAATTTTAATTATATCTGTTCTGTTTTAATTACCAAATTTTACAATTTAAAATTAAATAGCAATGTTACATTGTTATGTTTAATTGTACACCATGTTAAACTAAGTCAGATATAAACTAACATTTTTAAATCTACTAATATTCTATTAATAGATTTGATATTATAAAGAGGAACTAACATTAACATTAACATTCCAACAAAATTTTTGTAATCTACATCAAATCTCTTATTTTTGGAAAATTAAGTCAGCATTTAATTTAATTTAATTAGTGTATTTATTAAATCAACAAAATCTAGTTTTAACAACTTTTCAAAAAATTTAAATTTAATTAATTAATTAAAATAAAAATTATAATCTATAAAGAAGGAAAAAAAAAAACGACAATATACATAAATTTTTCCTTAATATTTTCCAAAACAAATCGTAATCTCCATAAGAACTCTTATTTTTAGAAAACTAAATCAACATTTAATTTAATTTGATTAGTGTGTTTAATTAAATCAACAAAATTTTTATAAAATCTATTTTAACTAGTTTTCAAAAAATTTAAAATAAATAAATTAATTAAAACGAAAATTATAATCTAGAAAGAAGTAAAAAAATCTATTTTAATCATTTTTTAAAAAATTGATAAATAAATTAATTAATTAAAATGAACATTATAATCTAGAAATAAGTAAAAAAAAAATATTTAAACTATTTTCAAAAAATTAAAATAAATTAATTATTTTAAACGAAATTATATAATCAAGAAAGAATTTTAAAAAATTGATAATTTACAGAAATTTTCCTTAAAGTTATCAAGGAAAAAAAATCAAATTTAATTAGGGTGTCAATTAAATCATCAAAATCTCCATAAAATTTTTTTAACTACTTTTCAAAAAATTTAAGATAAACTAATTAATTAAAACGAAAATTATAATCTAGAAAAAAGTAAAAAAAAATGATTAACAAAATAATTAATGACTAAACTAAGCTTAATGTACTCTCCAAATAATATATAAGAGATGTGTGTATATGTAAATATATATTTTATATATAATTTAATAAAATCCTATAAAACTTTTCACCCACAATCACAAGCTCGGACCAATTAGAAGATTTAGTGATTCAAAAAATAATCCAAATTATTTTCAAGTTATGGGCTTGATTGGTTGTGGTTTGAAATCTTTATACAACTATATTTGGATCTAAAACTCCAAATTCAAAACTATCACGCTTTACATATATTTTTCGTCATTTTTATTTTTGTTTTCTTTTTTAGGTGTTGAAAGTTAAAAATCTAAAGGTATAAATTTTAGTTTTGTGAAAAATTATGAAAAGTTGGCTCTACAATCTATTTATTATGGAAAGTTGGTTGTACACCTTAAATTCTAAAACTACAACAAAAAATCCACATATAACCGAAAATTCTAAATCTACAACCACAACTAATCGGATCCTATGTTTAAAATATATTATGAAATCAAACACAACCACCTAATTTTCAAACATAGGAAATTTTTTAATAAGCTAATAAAATATAAATATATATATATATATATATATATATATATTACTATAAATAAGACTATTTTCATAAAATTAAATAGCTAAAATCCGTCTGTGTATGACACGGATTCTTACTTTGTTTAACATGAAAGTGGACAATAATTTTATGGAAACATAAATAAAATACATAAAGAAATTTGGGCAACAATATAACAAAGGTTAAATTTGGGTAACTATATAAAAAAAAATAAGATATAGAAACGTAGGTTAAATTTGGGAAACTATATAAATAGAAATGTTTGAAAAGTTTATTTCCATCATTGCTAATAAAGAAATAAATTAATCCAGTTTTTGGGAAACAAACTGACAACTTGCATACAGTAATCTAGATTGTACAAAAAAAAATGATAAAGTAATTGGAAACAGATTTTAAAAATAAAGTTCATAACATAAATAAAAGCAACATTAAATATCAATAATAAAACAAGTTAACAATCAACTTGCCTTTTCCCTATTTCGTCTTCTTCATCTATTTAAAAATAAGAAATCAAATTATAAAATCTGGTTTTGTCAATAAATTGTTTTTTTTTTTAAATGGTCAAAAGAGTCTCTGATAAGCCAAATCCAATTACGAACCATGGTTGAGTTAAATAACCACTTAACCTAATCAACGTTTAATTGTGTTTTACAGTTTACGCTTATTTTTTTATCTTTAAAATGGTCAAAAGAAACCCTAATCCCCAAAAAAATGGCGGCTTGATTTTCCCTCCTTATTCAAACCTTCTTCTTCACTACAATTCTCAGCTTCCCTCCAAACGATTCGATTGCACTTAGATTTCGAAAATTTCACAATTTTTTTTTGGAGCGAAACTCAAATTTTTCTTCTTTCATTACTTACAGATCAATTTACGAGATGCAGAATTATCCGAAAATTAAACCCTAGCTTCTACTTTTTGCTCTTTCCCTTCCGTTTTCCAGAAAATTTCGAGATCTGGGTTTCGTTGTTAATGGCGAAACTTAGTGACCGACCACCTTCAAATCGCTCGGGTTCTCCTAAATTAGCTAAACGCAACAAAACCCTAGATGAGTCTTCACCAACCGCGCCGATTAGAGACCTTGTTAATCACTCGCTCTCTATTTCGTCACCGATTCGTCCGATTCAGGCTTCTTCTCCGACGAAACCAGATGGGTCTTCCTCTTCTCCGTCAAATAAAACCCTTTTTTTCAATTCAGAGGAAAACAGAGTTATGAACCCAGATACGTCAGATTCGTATCTTTATTCTCGTCCACCAAGGAGATACATCGTGAATAATGACTGTCAAAGCGACGACGATGACTTTAATAAGATCGAGCCCACAAAACCTCTACAGTTCTCATGGTGGTATCCGAAGATTGAACCCACTGGTGTTGTATGTTTCTCTTTCTTCCCTTTTATCTGATTTTGTTTTGGTATCAATTTAGCTTTATATCCAAAATTGAATCATTTTGGATGTTTTATACAATTTCTTCAGGGTGCTGGGCTGTATAACTCAGGCAACACTTGTTTCATAGCTTCTGTGTTACAGTGCTTCACTCATACTGTGCCTCTTATTGAAAGCCTTCGTTCACACATGTATCAAAACCCTTGCAACTGTAAGATGATTGCTTTACGATGTTTTGCTTATTTGGTTTGGTTTGAGTTGGTGCCTTGTTTGTTCATTGTCTTAATCTTATAGCTCCTTTGGATTTTCAGGTGGCAACGAAGAGTTCTGTGTTATGCAAGCTCTTCGAGATCATATTGAGCTTGCGCTGAGGTCTTCAGGACATGGATTAAACATTGATAGATTTCGTGATAATCTGAATCGTATCCTTTACGAGTGTTTATTTGTTTGCATAGTTTTGTGTTTGATATTTCTTCATATGAATGGTTTTACCCTTAACCCTTCACAGATTTTTCATCTGATTTTATGATAAACCACCAAGAAGACGCACACGAGTTTCTACAATCATTTTTGGATAAGTTAGAGAGATGTTGTTTAGATCCTAATAATAATCCTGGCTCTATCTCATCTCAAGATTTAAACATTGTTGACAATGTCTTTGGTGGCAGTCTCATGAGTACGGTAAGAAAGTGTTAATTCATTACCATGATATTAATCTAGTGTTGAAGCAGTTTCCATAAATATAATGACTCTTGGAAATATGTTTGATCTCTTCCTTTTTCAGCTTTGTTGCTGCAATTGCAATTCCGTTTCCAACACATTTGAACCTTCTCTTGGATGGAGTCTGGAAATTGAAGATGTTGATAACCTCTGGAGTGCTCTAGAATCCTTTACACGTGTTGAAAAACTTGAGGACCAGTTAACATGTGATAACTGTATGGAGAAAGTCACAAAGGAGAAGCAACTTAAGCTTGATAAGTTGCCGCCAGTTGCTACATTCCATCTTAAGAGATTCAAGAATGATGGAGTTACTATGGAGAAGATCTTCGAGCATGTTGAGTTCCCTTTGGAGTTGGATTTGCGCCCTTACATGAGCAGTAACCAAAATTCTGAGGTATCTGAAAATTTCAGACATTTTTGTTTTGTAAATCTTGAGATTTTTGAGTTCTAACATCCAGTTTTGTATCTTCAGGTTTCCACAAAATATCATCTTTATGCCTTTGTGGAGCATATTGGGAATAGAGCAACTTTTGGTCATTACTCCTCTTATGTGAGATCAGCTCCTGAGACATGGCATAATTTTGATGACTCGAAGGTAATATAATATAGTCACTTAGTCAGTGATTTCATTTCATTTGTGTGGCTTAGTCCTCTCCGAAGGGTTTCAATATATTTAACTTTATGTTTTTTTTTTGGAAACCATGGCAGGTCATGAGAATCAGCGAAGATAGAGTTCTATCGCAGGATGCTTATATATTATTTTATGCAAGAGAAGGAACTCCTTGGTTTTCCAGTACTTTTGAACAGCTGAAGACAGTGTTTGAAGCTAATCCGTTAAATTTTTCACCAAAGTCAGTGCTTGATAACAGTTACGAGAGTGTTGGTAATTCCAACAAGGCCTGCAACGACTTGGTGGGAGTATCGATTCCGGATGTAAATTTAGATTTTTGTTGTCATGAGCCAAAAGAAGTGTTACATTCAGCCGAGTCTAGCAATGATGAAGATTCTTCGGCCATGATTGACGCTCTCAAGTCACCTGAGGCTGATGAATCTGAGAAACCATTTGCTGAAACCTCTCAACAGAGAGAACCTGACAAGTCACCTGAGGCTGATGAATCTGAGAAACCATTTGCTGAAATCTCTCAACAGAGAGAACCTGAGTCATGTCCAGCTGCCTACAGAGCTAGCACCGATGCCGCTCATGTCCCTCTGCTCAAGGTTCCGAATCAAGATTTATCTCCAAAACGTAAAGGTGTACTATCTCTTACTATATATATTTTTGATAGCTTACCTGTGGAGAATACTAAGAAAGATAGGAAATTCTGATAGATTCAGATAAAGTATTGTCCTTTAGTAATCCGTAAATCATCGGTAACAAGAAGAATTAATCTGAACTAGAACAAACTAGAAAGTAATGATCTGTCAACAAAGCTCTTATACAGTGTGTGTGTGACTCTATGTACAGCTGGTGAGAGGGCAACGCTTGGTGGCGCTTACGAACCTAAGCGCAAGATTCAAAAACCAAATTCCCGACCGAAACGCCAAGGTACTATGTGTTTTGATAGCTTGGGGTTATTGGATAAAAGAATTTTAGAGAAAATAATCAAATGTTAAATTCTAGTGGTATTTAATTGATTGATTTTTAAATTCTATTAAATGTTAGTGTTATTCAATATTAATATGATTTTGATTATATTGTCATTTGAAAGGAATTTAATAGAAAAATAAACAAAAAACTTGAAGAACTAATTCCTATCTTTTATGTTCTCATCTGGATATAATTCATTTAATACCTTATAGGGGTATTCAATAATTTAATAGGAATTTAAAATCAATCAATTGAATAACACTAACATTTAATAGAATATAAAAATCAATCAATTGAATAACCCTAGAATTTAATAGAATATATAAAATACAAAATTGAATAACATTAGAATTTAACATTTTATTATTTTCTCATTTTCATCCAATAACCCCCTCTCAATTATAGTAAAAATGTGGAAGAGTTTAATGTATCTAAGTGGTGAGAATACGAAAGATCCCAAGTCTGAGTGTGTGTGATTCTGTAACAGGAAGCTTCAAGATTCAACGTGCGCATTTGCAAACTAAGAACCAAGAAGAAACTCGTAGAAGAAAGCCGCTGGCGTTAAGAAGCAATGTTGCTGCAGATCCTAAGGGCAAAAATATTGCTGTTTCATACCTCAACAAGGTTCACACACCTCGCGCTCGAATGTTCGTTAGATATTTGGATGGTTCCGATCAGAAAAGGAAAATCAGAAGATAATCTATTCAACTTTGTAGAGTTAGCTAGAGAGAAAATGAAACGCTGCTCTTCTGGTTTTTGTGTATGGGGTTTTCTTGTGAATACAACTCTGATCAATTTTGTTTTTTTGTGGCTCCAACCAAAAATTCTTAAGGTTATATAAATAACATTACTCTATAGATTATGCTTTCGATGATATAATGGTAAGACAATAAAATATTCAATTATTAGGAAATACAATAAAACGTTCAATAATAATGGATACAAAATGTTTTGAAATCATCTTTATTTTTCAGCCTTTCTTTTGGTTGATCTTAAGTTGGTTTCTTCATGGGGCATAGCCTCCACTGCCGTGACCACCACCACCACCGTGACCGCCGCCTGAACCACCTCCATGTTCACCACCGTAACCACCGCCTCCACCTTCTCCTCCTCCACCGCCACCACCATATCCTCCTGCTGCACCTCCTCCATAACCACCTCCTTCACCACCACCACTTCCATAACCACCTCCATGTGCTCCTCCTCCGCCGTAAGCTCCTCCTCCTCCACTTCCTCCACCGCCACCACCTCCATAGCCTCCAGCACCACCGTGAGACCCTCCACCACCAGCTCCTCCTCCTTCACCGCCTCCGTAAGCACCACCATGAGCCCCTCCTGCTGATCCTCCACCACCTCCTCCTCCATGACCACCACCGCCTCCATAAGCTCCACCTCCATACTCACTTCCACCGGCGCCACCACCTTCACCAGCTCCGTTTCCATAACCACTAGCATGCTCTCCTCCACCACCGTAAGCTGATCCTCCACCGCCTCCGCTACCACCACCTCCACCACCAGCATGACCACCAATTACACCACCAGCTCCTTCACCACCACTACCTCCACCACCAGCATGACCACCAATTACACCACCAGCTCCTTCACCACCACCACTTCCATAACCACTAGCTCCTCCTCCACCGCCATATGCAGCTCCACCACCACCACCACTACCTCCACCACCACCACCGGCATGACCACCATAACCACCAGCCGCTCCACCGTAACCACCACCTCCTCCTTCTCCTCCTCCACTAGCATAACCACCGGAAGCAGCAGCTCCACCACCGCCTCCACCATGACCACCACCGCCACCACCAGCATACCCTGCAGCACCTCCATATCCACCACCACCTCCTTCTCCACTACCACCACCATAACCACCACCACTCACTCCTCCATAACCTCCACCACCACCATGTCCTGCACCGCCACCGCCACCACCACCATGACCATGACCAGCAACTTCGCCGTAGTTCAAAAGATTTCGGCTAGTGGCGTAGCAAATGCTAACGCCGAGTATAAGAAAAAAGACAGTGGAGAAAGCTTTGAGAGAAACCATTGTGTTTGAATTTGATGAATAAAAATGGAAAGGCTCAGTGAGGTATTTATAGTAATTGGGGTTTGGTATGTTAAGCCGTGTCTACTGTAAAAAAGAGTGGTTGAATCACATGCTCACGACCAAAAGTGTAGATTTACTGTCCCTACCATTACTCCTAATTTTGGTTTCAATTTCTTATTTTCTCTCTAATTTAATAAATATTTTTTCTAAGTTATAAAATAGCAATCTCCAATGACTAGCTCGGACGTCAATTTCGATCGTCAAAAACAAGCTCCGCTCACAAATATTATCTTGGAATAGAGAGGAATGATAGGTTGTTGATCTACGGATATAAGGTGAGTGACATAGATAGGTCGCGAATAAAATGGTAATAACCGCAATGTGTTTCATACAATAACGGAAGATAGACTTAGCATATAAATTTGTGGACATCTAATCTATTAAATGGACGCTGATTTTTTTTTCTGTAATTTAAACGTCTATTTTATCAAATAGATGCCCTAATAAAACTAAAATTTAAACTAATCTCCATCTAATAAAATAGACGTTTACATAAAAAAATAACATGTAGGAAAAATAATCACCCATCTTACGACAATTAAATGAATGATAAAATCATTCAAAAAAAATGTAGTTGCTAGTCACTGGTGTGATTACTAAAACTTTGGTTAATTCTATTACTGATCTTGAGCGAATGCACATGCGAGCAAGTCCTCTAAAACGCTCTAGCTGAATAACCATACTTTTAGAGTATTTTTATACTTTTAGTAACCAATATATATAAGTCTACAACTAACAACATTAGTTTGGTTTTTGGCACTATAAGTCTATAAGTATATGAAGATAGAATGTCATTGATATAATATACATCGTTTGTGTTGATAAAAATGGATTGAAAAGTAGTTAGAATATCATTAACAAGTCACTTTATCGTGAAGTATAGTGTTGAGTTTTCCTTTTGACTTGTTTCCTCTATTACTCAGCTAAGCTTCTAAGTTCTAACAACCCGTTTATTTCCAAACCAATTAAACCCTCTTTTCGTTATTCTTTACTATCACCTAAAACTCATGCTTTGCATTGTAATGTTACAAAGCATCTTAAACTTCATTAAAGAAGTAAATTTTAGATGAAATGTAAATTTTGACCCAAAAAAAAATCAACAAGCATGTTTTTTTAAAACTAAATTACTGCTGAATCAAATAGTTTGAATAGACTGTCTAATTTACGCAAATAATATTGAAACTAAATTTAGTGAATTAGCAAAGCTATATTTAAAATTAGGGTTATATATAATATATGAATAACAAGTCACAATATCGTGAATTACGGTGTTGAGCATTCCTTACCAAATCTTCAAACAACCCTATTATCCCAAACCAAATTATACTTTCTTTATTATTTTAGCTTTGCATTGTTATACAGCTAATTAAGCTCTTATTTTGTTTTACATGAAATACCACACGTGACATGTGCATGACTAATCAAAATATGGAACTTTCAGTACTTTAGCAAAACTGCTTTTAAATAGATTACTACGTTTCACCAGCACCAATATATCCTTATTGCTTATCGATTCAAAATTTTGTAGATTTACATAAAGCTGAAATTATTTTGATTACGTAAATACATTCACATATAGAAGAATGCAGAGACTTTATGTATAAACCCAATAAATGCATGTATTAAGAAGAACCTAAATATTTCCAATATTTTTCGATGGGAGCTTACTTCTAGAAGATGAAATCAAATCATGATTATTTTAATGCAAGAAACTTCGGTACAAGAACATTTTGAATAGAAAATAAAAAGATTTTGGTAAGAGACTACTAACAAATAAAAACACTTATTAATGCGTGTCTTGCATCGTAGCATTGCCACTAAGAAGACCTATCAAGTTTTTGAGGATTTGGTGCTGTCCAGCCAACGACCACTTCTCTACTTATTATGCCGTAGAAAATACACTGAATTAAAATAATAAATACAAAATGAAGTCAATAAGTATATACATTATGCACTATTTCTAAATAGCATTCAAAGGATAAAAACAAAACAACGATTCTTGTTATGATATTTGGAATGCCAAAGATAATTGGATAGCCGCTTGAAAGCTAGACTAATTGATCATACAATAACAAAGACTATAATTGATATAACTTTGCAAAAAAGGAGAGTCGTGGAATATAAAAGAAATATGTAAAATGATATAATTAGTAAATGAAAGTTGTTTTTAGCTTATTTTCAGTATGCTATAATAACAAAATTAATCATAAGAAATATAGTAGAATGACGTAGTATAATTCAACTCTGTAAAATTGTGTTTTTTAACAACCCGCGTAATTGCATACTCATTTTTTTCATTCAAATGGATTACCAATCGAAGTTTGTTATTAATCATAGAATTTAACATTAGATTGTCAAGATTCGTTAGCACTAGCAGCATTGCCACCTATGCAAATTCTTTTTTTTTTTGGTCGGCTTTTTTTTTTGGGTCGGCTCCTATGCAAATTCTTTGAATACGAAAGTTCGACTCCATTTCTCTGCAAAAAGTTAAAAAAAAAACAAAATATGTCGACAAAAAATATAAATATAAACACAATTTTTTGACAGCAACCAAACACATTTGTTTCTAAATATAACATATTTTGATTATTCTAACATTAATTTCTAAACACATTTAAAGAATCCTAAACTTACCAAAAAATAATCACTTCAAATATATTAAATTTTACCATTAAACGTGAACAAAATTTTAAATATATAAAGAGGAATTTAATTTATTTAAACCACAAATATTACTTTCCCAATTAAAATTGTTATATATATAATGCATTTAAACCACACAAAAATAATAAAGTATACTCCCTTTGTTTCATAATATATGGGGTTTTAGAAAAAACACGCATCTTAAGAAATTATTTTTATAATTTGTTTTATATAAAACATGTTTATTAGAAGAATATTACTAGTCATTTCAATTTTTAGTCAAAATTATCTCTCTCTCCATCAATATACATTTAGTAATATGATATGTATTTGACTATATATTTAAGGAGTAATTAATAAAATTATATAGAAAGTTGAGAAAATCTTATATTTTGAAACAAAATAAATTTCTTAAACCCCCTATATTTTGAAATAGAGAGAGTATATAATTACTAAAATTAAATAGCATAAAATTTGTTATGCACTCTTACCTAGTTATGCATTAATATTATATATGTGTTATTAGATATGATATTGTAGATCATGTTCTTAAGATTTTAATGTTCAAAATTATTCAATTAAGATTTAAAATAATCATAAATATCGTTGTAAAAATAAGTATTATAAAAAAAATATAATGTTATTTTAAAGTTTATTGAGTCATTTGAAATAAACTCATATGGAATTATATAAATAAAGTTTTTAATCTACATGAACTCTTCTAAATGTTATCCAAATTTTAGGAAATTTACTTGAAATGTTTGATCAAATAAACCCCTATGTTCGATAAGAATCTTTCAGTTTATCCAATCAAGTACATACGACAATGTCACTATACTAATCCCAACTTTCGGTTCATTTGACTATTCTCATGGGGTTTAAGTTTAGTTTCTGTGAATTTAACAAATAAGTTTTTAGAGAAAAGTGTGTAAACACATTGACAAATGAAGAGCTCAAGCTTTTGGCATTATCAAAAAAGATAAGCACCCAATTTACCCATAATTGGTTCCAGCAAAATACAAATTTGTTCCATTGAGTGAGAGAAATAGAGGAAGGTAATGATGATACAATATTTACAAACACATAAATATAAATGGGTATATGTACAGTTTTATACACAAAACACAAAGTGGGAGATCACATGGAATAAAGTACGCACCGTCGTTGTAGAAGAATGGCGTGAAGAGGAAGCAGTAGGACCAGTACCAGTACCATAGTGCTCTTCTTCTTTCACTTATCTTCCACGCTTCCCCAAAAAAGCTTAATCACTTGGTTTTCTCAATCGAATCAAATATCCCACACATTGTCCTATTGAGTTGATGATCAAGAAAGTGCATTCCTTTGGATCATCAAGTACAATGTGCAAGTTCAATCATAAGAGAATAATTTATCAAACAACACTGTTATTATCAACTATCCTAGACATAACATTTTGGCATATATGTCACAAACTTATTCCTCATGAACGAACCGTTTGGATATTAATGAGCCGGATCTAGTTGAGCTTGGTATGATATGAATTGGATCCGATCCTGATTTAGTCTGATCCTGATTTTAAATAGTTTACAAAATGTACACAAATCGGTTTAACGGTTTAGTCTGATCCGTCTAGTGCATAATAGGCATAAACCTAAACGAACCGAGCTTAACTCTTAACATTTTTAAACATAACATCTCTGTAAAGATCGGCCACGGGTTTTTACTTTTTAGTCCACGACAACATATAATTCTAACTTTCACGGTTGGTAAAGCCAAATCTTTTCTAAGGATCTCGGAACATAGCGGCCTTGTACTTAAGAGTCTTATTGAAATTGCACAAAAAAAGACAAAGCGTTTGGTCCCTCACTGACAATGGAGATCACATAGTCTGACAACAACAACAAAAAGTCCACTACTAGAAATTTGGTTTCTCTCACACATGACACCGTCAAAAGAAGATTGAAGAAGCTATGGAAAAGAAACAAAGTGCGTGTAGGGTTAGGCATTACAGAGCCGCAAAAGAATCTCCTTTGCCTACTTCTCCTACCACCACTTCAATAAACAGTAGATAAAGTACCACTCATCAATCTGTAATGTATATCAGTCGGTGACTCCTTTGTAAACACAGATTCTGACAGATATGTCAAGTAAATTGTTGAAACACTTAACCTGAATAAAGGTTTCGTAAAATTAACATGTAAATGGTATTAACCCTTATGGGATCAACATCTTTTTAACACCTGAAAACTTAAAAAAATTAGTACACCTTTCATCATTACAATCTATGAAACATGACCTATGATTCTTTCTTTGGAGATCCTCCGATCAATCAAAGCTTATAACTTTGAGCATTATTGACAAATCTTTGAAAATGTTCACACAATGACTAAATCTAAAAACTCGAGCGTGACCATAATCATCAAACCAATCTTTATTCCAAAATATAGCATCAAAGATCGAATTTTTAACATACCCATTGAATCAAATTAGTGTAATCAATGAGTAGAAGAAGACACAAACGCTTCAATTTCATCAAGAACAGAACTAAACCTTGGCCTATCCTTAACCCTAACATACAAAACGCCATCCGTTTCACCAAATTCACACATCCCACACTTCCCTGAGTTCCCTCTCTTCTCCCACAATTTCTCACCAAATCTACAATGAGCAAAATATGCCTCTGCTAAAACGACGCCGTTTGATTCTTCATCTTCATCTTCCTCAATAACCTCAATCGCTGCTAATCTCTCGTAGTGATTAACTTTGATCCCTTCCAATTCATCAAGATGTACAAGCCCACGTTTTGAAACCGAGTATAGCTAGCCCCGGATCTTTTGACCCGACCCGGGTTTGTTGATTAAGTAAGGGATCCCGTAGAGACCCGTAACGAGCGGGTACTGTAACCGGGTCGTGCGTTGACCGATGTAAGCGGCATCGTTTGATGAGATCAGATCTTCTAAGAGGAAATGGTTTGCATGGTTTCTTTTTAATGTTCCGTAGGGTTCTTGTGTGCGACGAGTTTTTTGAAGTTGTTGGTGACTCGGGATGAGTGGAACTCGGTATCTGACTCAGAAAATAAACTTATCTAGTTTATGTTTATCTTCCTCACTTATTATGGGCTTTTTGGGCCTTTTTAGGCTTTACGTGCTTAAAAAAATGATTTTAAATTAATGGGCCGAAATCACTAGACTATAGTCCGCAGATATTAGTGAGTTTTTGTATTGGATTTGTCTAGGCATTCCCGATGGGTAAACATGGCGGTGTCTCCCATGAACATCATCAACTATGGTGTGGACTAGAGTTTTTTGCGGTTGTGCGGCTTTGGTTTAGTTACGTCCGTCTTCTCTTTGCTCAACTGAATATTTTAAAAGAGTTACGGAAAGATTGATATTTTCGGATCAATTGAACGTTGGCGTATGAGTGATAATCAACTAGTGTTTGTAGGCTTCATGTTCATGCATCAAACTATTAACCACTTATCCTTCTCGTTTGTTTCACATGCGATGTTACGTTCGATGATCAGATTTGGGGTTGTGTTGCATACCTAACTAGAAAGCTATGTAGCACGGAATCGTCGAGGATGTGTCGATTCTAGCTTTGGAATCGGAAACGCCCGAAATCGTTTCAGAATCACGATTCACAAGATGAGTCTTTTGGAATCGCGACGGAAGCGCTTGATTCCGGGTTGGAAGCGTCGGCGGAGTAGATCGGAAGCCGGTGTAAATAACAAATAGATTTGGACTTTTAATTGTTTGTTTATGACCCAACATTAAAACCTAATCAATAAATCCTCCCTTGTCCCTTTGCCTCCCTCGTCAAGTCGTTAGTCGTGTATCAACCTTTGATATTTTTATCTTCAAATGAGTTACACTATTTAAGTCATGTATTGAAATTGTTTAACACATTTTATTTTAATATGATTTTATATTTGATATTTTATGATATAATATATATATATACATATGCTTCCAACACGTATCCGCTTCTTAATTTTTTTAAATATTCGTTTCTCTGCTTCCAAACGTTTCTGTTTACGCTTATGCGCTTCCGATTCCATGTAGCATAGCTAGAAAGTATTGTTGAATTTGGTTTCCATCGTTGTCTGCAGCATCTCTGTTGTGAAAGAAATCGTGGACACTAAAATCGGTGCTTGTTTTTCTTTCGACATTGCATCATTTACCTTGTTCTCATCGATGAATAATCTGTCGGTTGAACTCTCGAATACGGAAAAGTTATCAAAGGTGACTTGAAATAATTGTTGATCTCTTTTTTCTTGTTGTTATGTATTTTTTTTTTCTTTTTTCTCATCTACTAATTTTATTCAATTAGAATCTCTGACTCTCTAGATTTGCCGAGTTTTGTTTTTATCCGATTTTGGAATTAATTTGTCATTTTTCGAAATTCTTTTTTTTTTTTTTTTTTTTTTTTTTTTTTTTTTTTTTTTTTTTTTTTTTTTTTTGCTTAATTCAATTCGAACGTTTATATATATATATTTTAATGTTCCAGAGTGTTGGTTAGAGTCTTGCAAGAAACACGGTCTTTTCCTATTGATCCAAAATTTCACTAAAAATAAATCAAGAGAGAGTAAAATTGTAATGAAGGTATTTACCAAGTTACTTAACCTATTGATCCAATTTTTAAAAATAAAATTCAATGGTTTTCTACTTTGATACTACTAGTGTCAGTTTGTCTGGAATTTTTTTTAAAAGAATATTTAATTGAGAAAACTTAATTTATGAATAAAGAATTAAATATATGTTAATAATTTCGCCGTTGATGTAATTTTATTTTATTTTAATCATGAGAGGTTTTCTAGCTGTGATGTGTAATATATGATTGAGTTATACATTTTTATAAACGTTGCCATTATTTAAATATGTTGTTTTGCTTTGTCTGTAACTTAAATTTTTTAATTAGTTATTAATTATTAATATTATTGTGGTAGTATTCTATAATCTTCAGGCGTCATATCAAATATAATAGTAATATATTACATTTTCTTCTTGATGCTTAGTCCATAAAATTCGCAACTGTGCTTTTAGGAGATAGAAGTTATAAATTAGATTATGTAATATGGAACCAATTATAGAACAAACATAATAATGGAACCAATTATAGAACAAACATAATACAATAGATTCGATTGGTAACTCAAAACAGTACGTAAATAGTTAAAAGCGGTACAAAATAGCGGGTAGAAAGAGCGGTATAAAAAATGTAAATATTTTTTGTATCGTTTTTGGTATTTTTTTTTGTGATTGGTTACAACGAAAGCGGTACACCCCGTACTGCAGCGATACGAGGATACTAATCACAACCATAGTGTAACCAGTTTAGAGAACCGTATTCCTCCAAATATTTAATAATTTGTTCATTATTTTGAAATTTATAATTACAATATGTTTTCCTTCAAATATTAAATGATTGATGAAATATTAGTTAATTCAACTAAACCTGAGAAGTTATAACCTATTTTATTTAGATTAAATATATCAATAATTTCTTTTTTTTTTGAAAATGATTTTGTATATCAATAAATTTCTTACTACATATTTTTGGCCACCTATGTCCATAAACACACCAAACACCCCTAAAAATGGGGTTGCGCCATTAAAATGCGTTCATAACGGCACCAAAGAATAGTTTTGCGTTTCCACACTTTCTCTTTTAAAGACGACAAAGAAGCGTTTATGTGAATTTTGGACCGCTTTGAACGCATGAAATTAAAACCCTACCATTTACACTACTCGCGTGTGTTTTTGAAAAATATTTGCACAGAAAACAAAAATTGCCGTGCAAACAAAAGCTGTGATCCGTACATAAGACTTCAGAAATGTGAATGGTGTAAGTCAACAGTTGACCCCAAAATACAGTAATAGTAAGTCAACGGTCAATGCACTGAAAGCCGCAAAATAGCAACAATAATACACGATAATGCCGGTTCACTCAACCGGTTGATTTGCTTCACATCATTAACCATATTATAGTTTCATCAAATTTGGAAAATAAATTAAATAATCTACATTAATTGATGAAAATATGAAATTTCATTGATTTGATGCGATATTTATCTTAATCTAAGTCCATTATTCGGTACATTTTGTATGGTTATATCATAATTTTGAAGACCAATAATTTCGATTGGTTCTATAAAGGTAAAGATAATAAAAAAATACAAAAGTGTGTGGAATATTTCTGCGTCAAATATGGCGTGCCGTGTGTCCCATTGCTTCACTTTATTTCAAATATCTAATACTATTATTGTATCCTATGAACGGTATCTAGATTTTTCTATACGCCAGTCCAATTCTCGATGATATTTTGTTATCTTTGTTTTTGGTAAAATATTTTGTTATCTTTCTCGTTGATATTTGTTGTTAGCTTTAACATAGGATACAAAAACACACATGAAATATCTTTCAACCGTTTTACGAATAAGATAAAAGCAAGAGACATAATTCTCCATATGTAAACTATATCAGATCAATCCATATTTTATGATTTATATAACATTTAGCTGGTGAAATAAGTTCAAGATTCGAGGTTCGTCAATTGCAATTTCTGCTACAATTAGTAACAAATAAATTTGGTGTCTTCTTTATTATAATATCGTTTCGCCTTGTTTTTATTCTATTTTTGATGCGGATGTCATATAACATGTGTGTATGGCCTTTTAAATCTGAAGACATAGTTTATGGTGTGATTCATGATATAAGAACGTTTACTTATCAAGTATGCATGTTTCATGGAGGTTAAATTAACTATGCAATTAATGTAATATTTAATCCCCATCAACTCATAAAGAACCTGAGTGTACGTAGTGAAAATGGTGCAGTATATCAAGGCATCAACTACCGAGGAACATTATATTACTCACTTCGCATTATATACCGGATTTGATCTGATTTCAATTTTGTAAACCGCCTTCTTTGTTCCCGGTTCGGATTAACTAATATTCCCGTAAATCGTATGAACCAACATTTCCTTGAATTTATGAAATATTTTTTTGTAAAGTTAAATTTAATCCTTTAAATTTCAATTTTTTTTTAAAGTTTGAAATTTGAACTTTGATCCACAATTCATATTTTTATATCTTTTTATATCTTTTATTCATTAAGTATATCCTTTAATTAATTGACATTTCTTGTTATCCATAATTCATATTAAACAAACATTTTCTAAATTTGATTATCATCTTTAATTAGTTTAGGAAAAGAAACATGAAACAGAATATAATTTTATTTTCTTAATCAATGTTTTCAGTTTGGTTTGGTTGCAACCTACAAAATTAGTTTGTTTTAGCAAGAATATTAAATTTTCCACCTTTCCACCTACAGAATTTGATTGCAACATACAAAATTAGTTAATTAAAATTGTATTTCATCAAGGACGGTATTAGTTTAAACTGAACTTCCCTTTCAGGTGATGCACGTTGGAATAGTTAGTATTGACTTTGCAACTTAATTTTCTTAATTAATGAAATTAAATTGAAACATCAACACAAACCAAACACTAAAACACAAAAAGGGCATTGTATAATCACTCATCTTTAAACCTAGATTTGTGCAGTAATCTCCTCCTGATTTTATTAAATCAATGAACAAAACATATATGGATTAGGTTAGTTCTCCAAATTAAGAAGCTTATCTTTGTTTGTAGCTCTACGTACTCTGCATACAACATCGGTCCTTTGTTTACATCACACTCTTTCCAACTCATTCTTATGAGTTAAGCATATAATAAAAATTACTTATTAACTAAGCTTTTTTATGTATAAAAGCATAAATGAGGTATATGAACTTTTAAAAAGATAGCTTTGTATCACTGTCATATTGTGTGAGTGGTTAGGTGACTGAATATTTTATTTTATTATAATGAGATTGGATATAATTAGGATAAGACGAATGTAATCAACTAACAATATAATAACATTTTTTTTTTTACAAATATATTCATTTTATCATGTATTTAAATTAATTAATTAATATATAGATATGATTAGCTATTGATTCTCAAAAGAAAAAAAATAAAAGAAAAAAATAATAAATCAAATCAAAACATGAAGTTTGATAATGTTAATTCATCTAAGAAGCGTCTTCAATTATATTGGTCAATGTTATTGTTTGCGGCATTGTCGAAATATGATTCGTCTAGCAATACTTTTTTCTTCCACTAAAAAAAAAAAGAACTTTAAAACTATCATTTCTATATATTTTTTAAACAACCAAAATTCATAAAATTTTGAAAAGTATAAAAAAGTGGGATATGAACAATACATTGTTTTTAGTTGTTGGAGATAAATATTAGCTATAAGAAATCAGCCTAACCCGTGGCAATATATCATGCGATTCAAAAGAGTATTCAAAGAATAGATTTTTCTCCGTCCACGTTAAAAAGTAGTGTCTCTCGCATTAGTCTATCAGGATAAATACACAATTGAACAATCACATAACCGATTAGATCACAAAAACAGTACACCTCTCAAAAAAGAAGTGCAAATGACCACTACACGCGTACTCTGATAGCGAGTTATTGGAAAGCTAACGTTCCTAATCTACTACACATATGGTTCATGTGGAAAGTGTAAGAATATTTTCTGTAATGTGGCCGATGTATTAACAGTCCAATCATAATAGTTCAAGTTCATACTTAAGATTATAGATTCTAATACGTTAAAGCGAAAACCGTGATGGATCGGTCTCAATAAAGGAGTATTAGGATGGGTACGTTGAGACCCTCTCCTCTAACCATAAACATTATATTAGTTCTCATGGACATATGTCTATACACATATAATATGGTTTTAATGATATGTGTATACATATGTAATAAAGGAAGAGTATAAGGGTGTCTTCATAAATAAATAAGAAAGGGATAGTTATTTATTGAAGAGAAACGGAAGACAGAATAGCGCTCTCTGAACACTCTGAGATTTGTGAGAACAGAAAAGAAAACTGAAAGGAAATCTCTCTCCATCAAAGAGATTAAGAAAAGAAGAAGGTTTAGAGGAGAAGATCAACAAGTTGTTTTCAAGGATTCAGTGCAACAATCAAGTGCAATGGATAATGGTAAGTTCTTAATTCTCCATTGTTTTAGATTTAAAAGTTTTCATCACCATTCATGAGGATTGTGGAATTAAATGACCTATTGGGATTAGGATTGATTTTAGGAATAGAAATCATTATGGAATTTAATTAACATGTGGTATCAGAGCCAAATAGAACCCATTAATCTCCCATTAAGGAATTGGTGATGAAATTTCTTAAGAAAATCCGTTTTTGATTTAATCTTATAGAAAAACATTGATAAATTGAAATATGTTAAAACTTACATCAATGTGTAGAGGATGAAATTATCTTTCCAACGGTATATTATATGTTAAAATCCATTAAGTAGATAAAAAGATATGAATTTTAGAAAATTTCTGGATTTTAATGCTGGTTTTCGTCGAAGACGATGAACAGTAACCACGAATTTTGAGATCGATCGATCGAGATAGGATCGATCGATCCTGAGGATCCCATTTTGGCCTGGGAGTCTCGAAAATTTTGAGAACGATCGTTCTGGAATGAATCGATCGATCCTGACCCCTAAAAATTGGCCAGAACGATTCTGCTTAAAATAAAATAATCAGGATCGATCGATCCCTGAAAATTTTGGATCAAATTTAAGCCTATAGGATCGATCGATTGATTTTTGGACCGATCGATCTTAGAAATTGAGATCGATCGATCATAGTGGGATCGATCGATCCGTCTTACTTCTTAAAATTTTATAAGGGGTTAAAAGTTTCCGCTGCAAACCATAACGTAATTAAGGTAATGTATTATGAAATATTAATACATATAAAATTTAAAAGCTTATTAAAAGGAGTTCATACTACGTATAACTTGTTAATCACCACAGTGGTCTGGTTATATTTAGTGTGACGGTAAAGTAAAGATTCATAATTGATCATGATTAAATGATGCTTAAATGACATGAAAGGTTTCGATTGATCAATTGATTACTTAATATATCCTAGGAGATCACCCACAGGTGGATCATTGGATGTAATAAGTAACGCCTAAAGTATTAATCATTTATACTACGGTTGATAGTATGTATACCCACAGGTAGCATTGCTATCAGCTGTATGTATGACTTGATTAATTATTAAAGAGAAAATCTAAACAAGCATCATATAAAGTGTGTATTTAATGTATTGCCCACAGGTTGCTTAAATACATACAAGTAAAGTGTTTAGATTTAATGGTTTATGAATCTATTAAAATTCCAAAGCATTAATGGTAAACATGTTGAAAATTTTTGCAGCTTCATCAAGTTCCTTTGCTTCTGCAAATTCTGTGGTAAAGTTTAATGGTCTCAACTATGAGGAATGGTCTGAACAGATAAGGTTCTCTTTGGGTGTAATGTCCCTAGACCAAGCCATACTCACTGATGATGAGCCAGCAGCCATTACGAATGAGAGCTCCGAATTGGAAAAATCTCGTTATGAGACATGGGAGCGCTCTAACCGGCTGTGCCTGAACTTGCTAAGGATGTCGATGGCAGAAAGAATAAAGCCATCTATGCCTAAAACAGAGAAAGCAAGGGAATTCATTCTGAAAATTAAGGAACAATCCCAATCGGATGTGGCTGACAAATCGATTGTAGGCAGCCTAATGAGCGAGCTGACTACGAAAAGATTCGATTGGTCTCAGCCAATCCATGAACATGTCACAAAAATGTCTAATCTAGCATCTCGTTTGACGTCCATGGGGATGGAGGTACATGAATCGTTCTTGGTTCAGTTTATCATTAACTCTCTGCCTCCAGAGTATGGCCAGTTCCAGGTGAATTACAACACCATAAAGGATAAATGGAACTTTCAGGAATTGAAGGCCATGCTCATTCAGGAGGAGGCGAGGTTAAAGAAGCTGAAAGACCAAATTGTACTCATCGCTGGACTAAACAAAGCTAGTAGCAGCATGACCAAAGCCGGAAGTAGCTTTAAGAAACCAAGTGGGAAGGACAAAAAGAAGGATAAGGGTGTCTTCAAAGGACCTGAAAGTAATATCCGTAAAGTGGTCAAGTGTTTCTTCTGCAAGAAGGAGGGACACATAAAGAAAGACTGTCCTAAAAGGAAGGCATGGTTTGACAAGAAAGGTACACAACATTTATTTGTTTGTTCTGAATTGAATCTTGTAGAAGTGCCTAGAAATACTTGGTGGCTTGATTCTGGTGCATCTACTCATGTATCTCATATTGAACAGGGATTCAGTTCGATCCAAACTTTAAAAGGAACTGAAAAGTATTTGTTCATGGGAAACAGGATGAAATCACGAATAGAAGGCATTGGGACGTACATATTGATCTTTAACACTGGATGTTTTATAGATCTTGAAAATTGTCTTTATGTACCTGAATGTGCTAGAAATCTTGTTTCAGTAAGTAGGTTGGACGATTTAGGTTTTCATTTTAAGATTGGACATGGTGTATTTTCTTTGTACCGAAAAGACTACTTTTATGGTAATGGTACTTTAGTTGATTCACTGTACAAGTTTAATCTTGATGAAAGTTTTTCTGAATCTTTGTTTAATGTTGAGAATCAAGGAATTAAACGTAGTGCATCAAACGAGAAATCAGCACTCTTGTGGCATAAAAGATTAGGTCACATATCTAAAGAACGGATGACGAGGTTAATAAAGAAAGAATTATTACCTCCATTAGATTTTAGTGACTTGGATGTGTGTATATAATGCATTAAAGGAAAGCAAACAAAACACATCACAAAGAAACCCGCCACAAGAAGTAGTCAACTTTTAGAGTTGATACACACAGATATATGTGGCCCATTTGATGCTCCGTCATGGAGTGGTGAAAAATACTTTATCACTTTTATTGATGATTTCTCACGTTATGGATACACTTATTTATTGCATGATAAGGCTGAGTCGGTGAATGTACTGAAATTATTCATCGATGAAGTGGAAAGGCAATTAGAAAAGAAAGTGAAAGTAGTGAGATCAGATAGAGGTGGTGAGTTTTATGGTAGATTCACCGAAAGTGGACAATGTCCAGGTCCATTTGCAAAATTTCTAGAAAGTAAAGGCATTTGTGCGCAATACACAATGCCGGGAAAACCTCAGCAGAATGGTGTAGCTGAAAGGCGTAACCGTACATTAATGGAAATGGTTAGGAGTATGTTAAGTAATTGTACACTCCCCATGTCTTTGTGGATATATGCATTAAAGACTGCGACGTATATCTTAAACCGGGTTCCTAGTAAAGCGGTTCCAATGACACCATTTGAACTATTTAAAGGAAGGAAACCCAGTTTAAGACATTTACGTGTCTGGGGATGTCCAGCAGAAGTAAAGCTGTATAATCCACATGAAAAGAAATTAGACTCAAGGACAGTCAGTGGATATTTTATTGGCTATCCAGAAAAATCTAAGGGATTTGTCTTTTACTGCCCTAATCATAGTACTAGGATTGTCGAGACAGGTAATGCTAGGTTCATTGAAAATGGTGAAACTAGTGGGAGTTCAGAATCTAGGGGAGTGAACATAAAAGAAATTCGGGTAGAAGATTCTTCAGCCGTAGTTCCAACCCAAGTTGTTGTTCCTGTTGTTGGTGTACAGCAAAATACCGAAATAGGACAACAGCATGAGGAACATACGGTCCCACTACATCAGGAAATTGAAAATGAACCTGTTGCCATTCTAGAACAGAACATCGTGCCACAAGAACCATTGAGGCGATCTGTAAGGGATAGAAGATCCGCCATTTCAAATGACTATGTGGTTTATGATGTTGAAATGGAATGTGACCTTAGTCTTGATGAATCACCGAAAACATTCAGAAAAGCCATGAAGAGTGACAATTCTGAAAACTAGTTTAATGCTGCAGAAGAAGAAATTTCTTCTATGAGTGTAAATAAAGTGTGGGACCTTGTAGAGTTGCCTGATGGTTTCAAAACTGTTGGGTGTAAATGGATCTTTACGATCAAACGGGACTCTAAAGGTAACCTAGAAAGGTACAAGGCTCGCCTTGTTGCTAAAGGTTTCACTCAAAAGGATGGCATTGACTATACAGAAACCTTCTCTCCAGTTTCAAAGAAGGACTCCTTAAGAATTGTTTTGGCATTGGTAGCTCGTTATGATTTAGAGCTTCACCAAATGGATGTTAAAACCGCCTTTCTAAATGGAGAGCTTGAGGAAGAAATTTACATGGACCAACCTGAAGGTTTTGTGGCCACAGGAAAAGAAAATCTTGTGTGTAGACTTAAGAAGTCAATATATGGGCTGAAGCAAGCTTCCAGACAATGGTACATAAAGTTTAATGATACCATATTGTCGTATGGTTTTGTAGAGATCATCGTTGATCGTTGTATCTACATGAAAATTAGTGGGAGCAAGTTTGCTATTCTGGTATTATATGTTGATGACATATTGATAGCTGCGAATGACATGGGAATGTTAAGTGACATAAAGAAATATCTCTCTAGTAACTTCGAAATGAAGGATATGGGTGAGGCATCTTATGTGATCGGAATAGAATTAATCCGTGAAAGATCACAAGGACTGTTAAGTTTGTCTCAGAAAGGGTACATAAATAAAGTCCTAGAGAGATATGGGATGGCTAAGTGTTCCATTGGAAAAGCTCCAATTCAGAAAGGGGATCAGTTCAGCAAAATGCAATGCCCAGAAAATGAATTGGAACGTAAAGAAATGGAAAGAATTCCGTATGCCTCAGTGGTTGGGAGTTTGAACTATGTTCAAACATGTACTCGGCCAGATATCAGTTTTGCTGTTGGTATGCTGGGCCGGTATCAAAGTAATCCCGGAATGGATCACTGGAAAGCTGCAAAGAAAGTTCTCAGGTACTTGCAAGGCACCAAAGAGTACATGCTTACATACAGGAGATCCGACAGTATAGAGGTCGTCGGATACTCAGATTCAGACTATGCCGGTTGCGTCGACAGTAGGAAGTCGACGTTTGGCTACCTGTTCCTATTAGCTGGGGGAGCAGTCTCATGGAAGTGTGGAAAGCAGTCTGTCATTGCTACTTCTACCATGGAGGCCGAATTTGTGGCATGCTTTGAAGCCACAGTTCACGCATTGTGGCTGCGGAACTTTATTTCAGGACTTGGAATTGTTGACAGTATAGCCAAGCCGCTGAAAATTTACTGTAATAATTCTGCAGCAGTTTTCTTCTCAAAGAATGACAAGTATTCAAAAGGTGCTAAGCACATGGAAATTAAATACTTGTCTGTAAAGGAAGAAGTGCAGAAACGCAGAGTAACTTTTGAGCATATAAGGACCAACATGATGTTGGCAGATCCATTAACGAAAGGATTACCGCCCGGGATATTTATTGGCCATGTAGAGAAAATGGGCATAATAGATAAGACCTTGCTATGATTATTTGTGCTCATGTAAATTTGTTACTCAAAGATGATATCATGAAAGTTTGTGTTTTTCTGCGATTAAATAATGTTATCATAATAGTTATGCATGTAAAGTTTATTTTAAAGATAACATATAAAGTTGAGAATTATGTTTTATCTCAACATAAAAGATTTTGAGAATTAAAGTGAAATCTCAATAGTAAAGAAGTAGTAAAGCTGGAGTTGGTGTGTGGTGCTTGGAAGGGACCCCATCGAAGTAAATGATGGGCAACCGCCATGACTCGGCTAGCTCTAGTTTTATGATACTTAATATTTATTGAACTTGATGTAAAGATGCGCAAGAAAAGGAATTGGACCAAAAAGTTAATACAACGGCCAAGTGGGAGAATGTAAGAATATTTTCTGTAATGTGGCCGATGTATTAACAGTCCAATCATAATAGTTCAAGTTCATACTTAAGATTATAGATTCTAATACGTTAAAGCGAAAACCGTGATGGATCGGTCTAAATAAAGGAGTATTAGGATGGGTACATTGAGACCCTCTCCTCTAACCATAAACATTATATTAGTTCTCATGGACATATGTCTATACACATATAATATGGTTTTAATGATATGTGTATACATATGTAATAAAGGAAGAGTATAAGGGTGTCTTCATAAATAAATAAGAAAGGGATAGTTATTTATTGAAGAGAAACGGAAGACAGAATAGCGCTCTCTGAACACTCTGAGATTTGTGAGAACAGAAAAGAAAACTGAAAGGAAATCTCTCTCCATCAAAGAGATTAAGAAAAGAAGAAGGTTTAGAGGAGAAGATCAACAAGTTGTTTTCAAGGATTCAGTGCAACAATCAAGTGCAATGGATAATGGTAAGTTCTTAATTCTCCATTGTTTTAGATTTAAAAGTTTTCATCACCATTCATGAGGATTGTGGAATTAAATGACCTATTGGGATTAGGATTGATTTTAGGAATAGAAATCATTATGGAATTTAATTAACAGAAAGCTGATATATGGACAACTTTTATACCACAACTTCTAGACGTACTCGGTGTCCGAATCTGGATGAGATAATCCCTTATAATACACACATATGAACATCATTTACCATGATCCCGAATCAAATTTGATCCAAATGCACTCCCACTTAATTTTCATTCTCTTCTCAGAAAAACTTGAACTTTAGAGAGAGTGAGAACTCTCATAAACACTCTAAACACTTTTGTGCACATTGCGTAACACCTTGTGCATCTACTATACTTACTAATCTCTTTCAAGACATTTTATGATTTGAACGTCGAAATATATTTGGGAAACAACCCAAGTACTTTCTACATCGACAGTTTTTCTTTGAAGCAACTTCATCTATTTTCCAACTGTCGAATCCCAACTTGAGACCATCTATATAATGGCTAATCCTAAAGTTTATGCATGAACAATAGTATCTTGATTTTATGAAAAATGATTGATATAGTGAATGATAAAAATCAATTTTTTCAATAAAATTCCCAACTTCATCTATTTTTTCATCTTTCTGATAATTATGATATGATTTGGAAAACCCACTCTTTTAAATTAGAGACATGTAATGGGATTGAAGATAGATATGAGATGCCAAATTGCAATAATGGAGCAAGAACTTTCTCAACACAATAAATCAACTTTTCAGAAAAACAAATATAATAAAATATTACAACTTTCAGCAATGGAAATAGTAATCAAACTCTAACAACCAATCAATAAATGTGATGACTATTTAACAGTAGTATATATTTTTTTGGGGAAAAGAAAAACCAAAAAAGGAATAAAATTTGACAAGATTCATTAATATATTTGGAGGAAAAAAAAGAGTAAAATAATAGTGAGAGAGAGGTAAGACCAAAGAAGGACAGAAAGATATTTTTAAAATACCCAAAAAAAAAACAAAAGTAAATAAATAACCAAATCAAATTAGAAAATTCCAAGGAAAGACCAAGGATGGTTCCTTGAACCCAACGCTTCTTAGGCTCGGGACTTTAGTTCGGAATTAGGTTCGGAATATTTTAGTCGACATTGGGAGAGGAGATAAGAAGGACTCTCCACTTTCTCTCTTTGCTCGTTGCTTCTTATTCTCTCTAAACTCTTTCTCTGCAAGAAAAAACCCAATCTCTCTCTCTCTTTCTCTTTCGCTTTCTTAAACCCTTTCTCTCTCTAAAACCCACCTTTTTAAGGTAAAAAGTTGTGGTGCTGACTCGAAAAAAGGTACGGTCTTTTACTACATTTTGAAATGGCGATTGAAGATTACGAGAACCCAAATCGAGAAATCAAGCCTAAGAACAGAAGATTCATGGTATTTCTAAAGATAAAACATTGTTGAGATTCTGTTTTCTCTTTCTTAACTCATAGTTTTGTCCTCTGTTTACAATGTCTACTCTTTTGCGTTCTTAAGAATCTTCTACTCCTTAATTTTTCAATTCTTTTTTTTTTTTTTTTTTGGTCGGCTAATTCTAAGATTTGGGTTTTGATTGAAATGGAATTTTCACTGGAAATAAGAATTTTTTGTGTGTTTTTTCCCACTAATTTTTGTTTAAGATGTTTAAATGCTCTGTTTTGGTATAAAGTACAATGCTTTCGATATTATTGGAGGAATCAAATCAATGTTCTTTGGAAATTATAATCTTTTCGTCATTATTGAGTGCCTTAAATATTTGTTTTTCTGTGTCACGAAGAACAATGATTGAAGCGTTTGAATAATGTAGTTGGTAGATTAGGGTTTTAAAATTGGGGGAAAATGGAGAAGAAGACGAATCTTAAGATTGAAAGTAGGATCTTTCTCGAACTAGATTCACGGCGTAATATTCGATTGCGTACTTATCGCCGTTCAAATTGCTTTTGTTTTTATGAAAACTTAAAACAGAATATATTCTGCAAAACGAATTTGGGGATTCCTTATTATCTTAAATATCTTTGGTTGCAAGATTAGAAAAATGTTATTGATAATCTGGAAAATAAACCATTAAAGTCAAGAGTCTTCTCAAGTCTATGTAAAGGAGGAGACTTTTGATATGTTGAAGTCAATGGTGTTTCTTGTATAGATTACATTTTAAAGTTAAATGTTTTGAGTTCTTTGGGATAATGGCTAACGAGTTATGGTGTTTGCAGGGAGCTGGTGGACTTGAGGAAGAAGAGAATAAATGGCCTCCATGGCTGAAACCTTTACTAAACGAACACTTTTTTGTTCAATGCAAGTTTCATGGACACTCACCTAAAACCGAATGCAATATGTATTGCTTAGACTGCACCAATGACTCGCTTTGTTCTCTCTGTCTTGCTCATCACAAGAATCATCGTACCATTCAGGTGTGTTGCATTTCGCAATCCAAAGTTCTCATATTGTTTTTTTGGCTTTGAATGTTAAGAAGATCTTGGTTTGCTGCAGATAAGGATATCATCTTATCATAATGTGATAAGGGTCAATGAGATACAGAAGTACTTAGACATATCAAGCATTCAGACATATGTGATCAATAGCGCAAAGGTTGTGTTCTTGAATGAGAGGCCTAAGCCTAGGCCTGGTAAAGGGTTTACTAATACCTGCAAGGTCTGTGATCGTGGCCTTGCCGAAAATTGCTTCAGTTTCTGCTCTATTGGCTGCAAGGTACATTTAACTACTTGCACTCCAATTACCATTCACTCTTGCTTGTTTTCTGATATGGAAAAGAACAAATCTATGGGCAAATTCTTCACACTTTGAGCATCTATTACCAAACTTTCCCTTGTTTTGTGGTTACTTCTAGTTAAGTACAGAAGAAAATTTTGAAACTTTTGAGTTTTGGTCTTCTTTTTTCTTGCACATTTATACAATTCTGAGAAGATAGTCTTTCTTCTGATAAACTTCTTCTCTGTGTTTTTGGCAATTTAATTAAAAGGTTGCAGGAACACCTGGAAGCTTGGAGAAGAGAGTGAAGCATACACGGAATGAATCAGAGAATTCAAGCAACAGTTCTGGAGTAGAGAATAACAGTTCAGGAGTAGAGAATGACAATTCAAAGCTGCAGAGTTTCAGCCCACCAACACCTCAATTTCCTCCTGGTTCTCTGCGAAAGCGACAAAGAAAGGGAATTCCTCACCGAGCTCCACTGAGTTGAGATTGGATCAAGAAGAAGAAGAAGAAGAAGAAGAAGCCTTTGTTACGTTTTCAGGGTTCCTTAATATATATAGTGACATCCTCCAAAAAAGGTTATACGAGACAGGGTTTTAACTTTCTCTTAGTGTATATACACCAAAGAAAGGCCTTAAAGGCCTTAAGATAGTAGTATGAATTAGTCAAATAACTAGTAAGTGTGTATATATACAGTATCTTTTTGTAAAGTCTTAAGTGTGATGCAATGAGACTAGACAGTGAGTGATAACATATATGGTGTTTTCAATATTTAGGGGTTAAAAGTTGGGATAAGACAAAATATTGAGGGCTTTCAAGTAATAGATTGTTGATAGACTACATAACAATAACAGATAATTACATATAGAATACGGATTAGACATTCAAAGTTTCACAAACCCAAACCAAAGAGATTATACAAAATATTCTTCCAGTTACAGCAAATGTTCTGGTAGTTGCACATAAAAAAAAAGACAACAGGGGCCAAAACGTAAAGAAACTAAAATACAGGAACCCAATAAATTATAAAAATTCCTCCAAGTTTAGCCGCTAAACTTGTCTTCTTGATCATGTATAACCCTGCTTATACTTCCTGAAAATATCCTCAGTTTCGGCATTTCGGAATGCGCAGCAACCGATAATGTAAACGATTATCAATCCGATAAGCGCCAAAAGGAGAAAGATATCCGCTTTTAACCAATCTACCTTAATACTTGCTAGCAAACCGGCTTTACAAGAATCACAACTATAACACAAAGTATTTTGATCATTGCTCCATTGTAGACAATCCATATCTGCAGACATATCTATGGGACTTATCCAATAAGTAGGGTTTACGAATGTGAAACCACATTTTGTTGGGGGCTTGCAGCAACCAGACTGAAAATTAAGAAATGGGGTTAAGATTTAAATAAAATATAGATATTGGGGCAAAAAAAAAAGTTGTACCGCGTGATTGATTGATTAAGTGCATAGTGGAAGAATCTAGAAAAGTTGGGGAGTTTTATATAATTTTTTTATTAAAAGGTTAAAACTTTTCCAGTTTTTGTTCCCACAAGCCTATAAGCTAAGAATCATTTCTAGTTTATAATTTCATTACTCCATCCACTTGTTCTTTTCCTGGCCATTAGATTTCCATCCTGTAATTTTTTTCTAATCAATTTACACCCCTAGATTTGAAATGTTGTAAACAAAAAGAGAATGTGATATCTTCATATGAATTTCAGCTTTAATCAAAAGGATCTACTTTTCAGTCTTATTTTAGACCAAACCTAACAAGCAAAGCACCAATTTTATCTTCCATTAGCACCCCTGTTCTTTTCATGGCCATTCGACTTTCACCCTCATACTTTTTTAGCTAATCAATTTACACCCTACTTTTTCTTCGATTAATGAACAAACTGACGAAAAAAACAACTATGAGTTCAAAACTAATTAAAACTACAAGGAACAAAGAAAAATCTCTTATTATTCAATGAAAAAAGTTTTGGAGAATCACTTGGTAAAAAACCAAAATGCATAGATTGTAGCAAGATCTAAGAATCACCCAAAACTTGAAGGACCAAATCCAACAAAAAAGTCATTAACCCATGAAATTTTCTAGTGAGTTTCAATGTTCATAGCAAAAAAAAAAAGGAGAAAAAGGAATCAAAAGGTGAAAAATATACTTACTTGAATGGGACTAAGATGAGCGTTGAAGAAATCTTGAGCCATAGTGAATCTCTGGTTTAGTTCAGGGCAAATAGTAGTAGTACTCAAACAAGTACGGATCCTTTCCCATTTATAAGATCTCTGAACTCTTCTACGTAACCAACCAGAGTAATCTTGAAGACTATACTCAAGATAAGCTCTACTTGGTTCTGGATGACCACCGCCTCTAATGGTAACCATGTAAATAAACCCGACAAGAACAGCTAAAAGTACAATGAGAACAAGCATGGCAATTAAGTAAATAACAAGAAGCCAAGTGATTCTCCAAAACCCTCCAATGAAACCAGCTAGACCCACTAAAAGGATTAAGATTCCGAGGATTATTACTGGCCATTGAAGGAGCTTGACGCAGGAGTTTACTGTTCCGATGGCTAGCCAGATTCCGGCACCAATGACCGGAATGGAGAGGAGGACGGAGATGAAGTTTATGCAACCGATTACATTGTTGCTCATAGGCATCTTTTTTTTGGAGAGGAAACTATTATCTCTGTTTTTGTGTTCTTGAAATTTGTTTGGTTTGAAATGGATTTTAGGGTAATGGTAATAACTCAGAGAGATAGAGAGAGAGAGAAAAAGAAAAAGATTCACATGTGTGAAAAGTGAATAATGTTATATAAATTTTTTTTTGGTTTGAGGAGATTTAGGGTAATGGTAATAACTTAAAAAGAGAGAGATTACGTGTGTGAAAAATAAATCAGGTTATATAAAAAAGGAACTAACTATTTGAAAAAGGAAAAAAAAAGGTGAATTTATCATTTCTTAAATTAGGTATATTGACTATACCTTTCTTAAAAGAGAGAAAAATCAAAACTATATATTAGACTTTTGAAAATATATATATATATATTTTTAAATAGTGTGTAGTTTTTAAATTTTGATTACCAAAGGTGAGTAGAAGATAATGTTGATTTTAGTGAGTTAATCATAAGAAAATTTTGGGAAGATAAAGTAGATGACACACAAAATGACAAATACGCAAAGTGTCTAGTTTTCATATGCTCTTATCATTATTAAGATGAGTAAAAGATAATTCTTTAATAAATTAAACAAAATTCTTAAAAATAATTTAAATAAGCATTTCTTAATTTTAAAACAGATCAGTAATTTTCTTAAAATTTTGTTTAACATTTCGACTACATTTATGCTTTTAGAAAATTATGAACAGCTTATAATGATTATATCTCTAAAATGTAACAATTCACGTAAAAAAATCTTGAAAATTTCCTTAAAAAAACCATGTCATAATTGCACGGCTATATACTTGTGTTGAACATTTTTCATCAGTTCACACTAGAAATTTTCAATTTGAAATGCATTGTTCTTCTATGCAGTAGACAATATTTGTTATCTTGTAATCGTAAAATCATCAAATTACACAAATCATTGACTTTACCTATTACATAGGATCTGTGTTATTCCTAGCAAGTTGTGCGTGAGGGGCCATTTTAACCATCGGGTATTTTTCTGATTGTTTCAAATACTCAATGCCATTGTTGATCTCTTTCGCTGCATTGTTCATCCAGTCTTCTTTCTTTTACTGAAAGTAGGCTTGGATGATTTTTAACATTATCATTTTCTGCTGAAATAAAGTAATAGCTTTATTAAATCTAATCCCACAACCAAAAACAAACTGGTAAGCTGTTTGGGCATATCCTGAACAAAAAAAATCTGAGATTCCAAACGTATTGCCAAACTTCCAATCCATTTCACGGATTTGCCAAACGTAAAGCTGTGAGAAATTTGCAAATTATCTTCAAATTAACTGACATACATTTCAGGGATCGAATCACACTAATAATTTGACCAAGATTTTCACTACTAACTTTTATATATAAAAATTATATATTTGTATGGTTCAAATTATTATTGCAATTTTATTGTATTTTCAAGAACAGAAAAAAGTTTTGAGCATCCCCTTACTAATATTTGGGAAGTACTCATTTAAAAATCACATTTTTTTTAAATTACATACAATGTCATTAGTATTATAAACTAACCAAAAAAAATCATTAAGGATAAAAATGTCTAAACACTTAATCTATTTTTACTATTAAAAGTACATTTAAAACTAAAATCTTCATAAAATTTATTTTCAATTTTATTCAAATTACACTTAATTAATTTTTACTATTAAAAATACATATTTGAAAATAAAATCTTCACAAAATATTTTTTCAATTTTATTCAAATTTTCTTAAATAAATCAATTAGTGAAGCAAAAATTTAATTTAAAATAGTAAATATATAAAATCATACATTTAAAAAAAAATAGATTTTTTATACTCATACTTTTTTTAAATTATTTTATAATAACACATCATGAAGTTAGTATAAAAATGAAATATATTTAATACTAATACGTTTCTTTAATTGAAATCAAATAGTTGAAGTTAATATTCTCTTACTAATATTTGAAGAGTATAGTTATAGAAATAACATTTAATTTGTTTAATGGCAAATAATAACATAACCCAAAATTATTATTTAAATATTAAAATTATTGCAATAGTATAGCCAAATTTTTATAGTAAAACTTAAATGTAAAAAAAAAAATCAATTTGCGCTATAACGCAAGATATAATCTAGTAACCTTTTAAGAATAATCAGAAACTTATATGTATAACCTTTTAAAAAAAAACTTAACATACAAATATATAATCACAGTGGAACAAAAACTGTATATTAGATAGAAATAAATTGCTAGTAACCATAAGAAAATCTCCAAACAACCTAATAGATGTTGTTATTCATTCATCCTAAATTTCAAGTTTTGTAAGGATATTTTTACTCTTATATTTCATAAACAAAATATTGGAGCTCTCATCAAATTTATTCTTACCTGAATTTATTGAACTCGGATACAAAAGCAACGTTTTTAAATGAAAGTAAGTAGAACTTTTTGTTAAGGAACTTTAGCGTGAATGGATAATTAATTGCTTTGTTCCTGTAATCTTTTGAATAAAAATCACCTTGGAATTGAAAATGTAAGATAGGAAAAGAATACAAACATATTTCTTTTTGAAGGACTAATAATTTATACTCTTCATTTAAGGTTTTTTTCACACATATTAAGAAAATAATTAAATTTTATGTTTCACCCTTTATTAATACATTATACAATTTTTTTTCATTGGTCAATACATTAAATTAGTGGGGATAAAACTGGAAATCTTACCAAACATTTACATTAAAAATATAAAACGACACTTATTTTGTAACAAAATTTTAAATTTAAAACAACACTTAATATGAAATGGAGTGAGTATTTATTACTAATGATAACGAAAGAGACATATGTACATGTTAGAAATGATGAAAATGCATTTTCCTATAAATTTTAAGTCATAGAAGATAAACTTGTATAACCAAGATTTGTGATTTATACCGTAATCCACCAGAAACTCTCTTTTTTTCTTGGTTTAATTGGTGATATTGACTGAAGAAGCTCTCATTTTTAGGAATCAACTTGAGCAAACATTTTTTTTTTTTGATAACTTTTTTATATATATAGAGAAATAGTATATTATTGTCAATAAAAAATATCTAAGTGATCAATAAAAATCCCAACATTAGATATTTTTCCCAAACAAAAATGATGGTTTTTAAACATACAAAATACATAATCGATTATAGACTGATCCAATTATGGATCTCAACCTGAATTGAATTGTTCATCGCTGCTTTTTCTTCAAGTATTGCTCTTACCTAACCAAGTCGGCGAGCAACGGATCTAGAAAGCCTAAAAAGAGAATCTTGAATGCGTCATTCAACTTCACAAGGTAGCTGTCACAAAGAGCTCAATGTGGGGATTGTCTATAAAGACCACAACAATCCACTTATGAATCTTTACAATTTTCTTGATCTCTCTGAACAACTTGAACAAATCTTTCATGAGAAAATAAAAATAAATCTTTCTTTGGGTTCAATAAGAAATTGGAAACTTTATTTGCAGTCGCAATGCATCTCTTGTGGGGAAGAGCCAATGCAGTTATCTTGTCTCATCTCAAAGGACCATATTTCTTAATCCTCATTATTAGAAGACAATCTTAGTGCGATGTCCAATCCACCATTAATTAGGATTCTTAAAAAATTGTTTGGGTAATGAAAAGAAATGAGAAAGTAAAATGAGATATGAAAAAAAAGATCATCCTAGCTTATAATTGTTTCAACAAAAAATTATAATCTTTGTCTTATTTCAAACATCATAAATAAACCTATAAAGGTACATAAATAAATTATAATCTTCGTCTCTTAGTCTCTTTTTTTTTTTTTTGGGTGCAAACTTATTTATAGTAAAACTTAACCGGGTGTTACAATACAAGCGATCACAAGACTCGTTGCCAAAGAGCTCGATACTCGTTAGTTCTCACTTACACAACCAAATGGATAAAAGACACATAAACATAAATAAAGATAAATAGCAAGATAAAATCGCGAGTGGACTCCATCGAGAAGATTTTGGACTTGATCGAATTGAAGATGGGTCTTCAAATGTTCTTCAGCTAATGAAGATGGTCTGCAAATAAAGTTCTTCATTCTTTAGAAAATAAGAATGGTCTTCACCTTCTTAATTGAAATTTTCTTAATCTCTTTTTATATAGAGACATTAATTGTATATATGCATACAGTCCAAAAACAAAATAAATTTGTTTCCATTTATAATAAACAACACAATACCTTCGTAGAACGAACCAGATATGAGGAAAATGTGAACATGTTGACCAAATTCACATATAATCCAAAAGAGACATGACAAAAGAAAAGAATTATTTGAATAGTTCAAATAATATTTGGAGATAATGAAGAGAATCTTTATTAAATGAAGAAAAGTCAACATTTCCACTTCTTTAAGAGTACAAGATCATTGGGTTTCGAGTGGGAGTAGAAAATGACAAGCATTGAACAAAGTAAAGAATATAAAACCAGAGGGTACGTGTACGAGACTGTATGAGTCCTATGAGTGCTGGACTTTTACAAATTAAGTCGAAAGATAGCAAAAATTGTCAGAGTTTAGATACCAAGTTAGCAGCCTTGTGGTTAATGGTCGAATGAAAGCTAACGAGCTATGCCCCCAAAGGATATACAAAACAAAGCCCATATCAAAAACTATTAATATGGGTCACTGGAAAAAGGTCCATAAAATAGAGTCGTCGATGTTGATGGTATTGGAACATAAGCAATCGAACACAATCTCACTCGCAATGATGGAGGGTGTCTCAAATCTTGTGTAACAGTAGATTAAAAATAATTTACCACAACATGATTTAAATATGATAACACGTAAAATATTTATTTAGATTTGGTCATTTGCATGTTAGAACTTAGAATCTTAAATTGGATAACTGTCTCCATAAATCTGTTTAGTAGCCCTTGGAATTTTTTTTTTTTTTTTTAAAGATGTTTAAGTCTACTACTAGAATCCAAGATCGAGAGTCTATCTGAAAAATGTGATGATTGATAATTAAAATCCAATTATATAAAAATAATTTAAACCCTCACAAGTGTGCTAATTTATAACTTACTAGTAGAAAATGCATAAAAGGAAGAGTAAACAAGTAATATATCAGTCACTCATCGTCAAGTTTAGCCGATTCTCTACTTCTTTCAAAAAACTCTATTATTTGCAAGCATTAATTTGTAACAAACACTATTTTCTTTTGAATGCAATTTAACAGTTATTCAGAAAAAATAATATATATATATATATATATATGTGCCATTATAATCCACATAAATTCACATTTAGCCTTTACAGAGTCAGAAAAGAACATAGGAAATAAAAAAGAAAGAAGTGAGCTTTCTTTATTCCGAAAGAAAAAAAGATTAAAGATTGCTATGTGATAAAACTAAAATGTTAAAAGAAGGAACAAACAAAAAAAAGGATTTCTCATAAAGAATGAGTGGCATTTGTGTGATTTAAAGAGAACTCGAAGGGTAGTTCTGACATTGATGAGCAACAAATAGACTCCTCTGCAATGATACTTAGCATGTGGTGAACTGCTCCTGCAATGTCATCTACTGAACTTAGCTGGCACCTCTCTTCCACCTTTTAAAATCCAAAAAAAAAAAAAAAATGATATAAATTTACAATATAAACCTAAAATAACATTATGTGAATTTGAAAAAAAAAGTTTAAATTGTTATAACTTGTAACTCACGTGGCAATAATTGAATCTGTTTTTCAAGAAATTGGTGAAACATAAAGAAAAATGAGTCCATCAAGTATGGTAATAAATGTTGGATCAAATCTAGTTAAGAGTTCATAGACATTCCTTTTATATGCTCTGTCCCTTGGACCGAACATAAGCTTACCGTCTAGCTTTAAAATAGTAACATATATTCCCAAAAACCCTTCAAATTGTATTTGAAAAAATTCGATTTATTCCGGGTTAGCTCCGTTTTGTGTCAATTATGATGATAAGAGTTGTATTACCCTAGTGTGACAAAAAAAAAAAAAAGAGTTGTATTACCCTAGTACTGATAGAGTACATAGCAGAAATGTCCAATGTTGTAATCTGTTTTATCAAATTGCATTTGAACTAATCAGGTTAAGTCCGGTTAAGATGATAGGGTTTTAATTTTATTACCTTAGCGCTGATGGAGTAAATAGCATAAGTGTCCAATGTTGTGACACTAAGGTGAAGAACGGAGAGGTAAAGCGATTGTAGAGCAGCCACCAGCTTCGAAAGCTGTGGTGGCCTCATGGCCATATGGAAACCTCTCCTCCTCGACAAGATTCTGATGTTAGCATGAGTTTCGATTAGAGTCACCTCAAGATCTTCCAAAGCGGTTTTCACCGAGCTTGTTGAGCTGTTCCTATTCTCTTGGCTCGGATCGTAGGAGTGCAGAAAGAACTGTGATATCGATAGGGGAGACGGTTGATGAGGATTCTCCGGTTCGCCGTTTGAGTCTTGACTCGTTGAAGAAGTTACCGTTTGGTTTAATTTAGCATTTTGAAGCTTTTGAGCTTCAAGAGATAATAACTGATGTTCAAGTTCTTTGATGAAATCTATGGCTCCACCAACTATTGAAGCTTGATCACCCTTTCATGAAAGAAAAACCCACCAAAAACAATGAACATATAAGTGAACAAATAAAAACCCAAACATATATCTAAAATTTAAACCTTTTAAAAGAATTGGCCATATATAAATATTGAAACTCAAATAGAAGATTTAAACTTTATAATGAATCTTTCATAGAAAAGTGAAACTTTAAAATGAAACTTTTAATCATTTTCAATGAATTCTCAATAAAAATTGAAACCCTAGTTGAAATTCGTAAATTTTATTATAAAAAATTATGAAATTATCCATAAAACTGAACCTTTTGAGCAAAAGGTTGAGGCATGAGAGATCGTAAGACAGAGAGATGTTGATTCATTTGTCTTCTCCTGTTTCTTTCGACGGCAATGTGAGTCATTCGTTGATTCTCAGCTTCTTCTTCGTTTTTGCACACCCTAGGCTTCCTCCTCCTCCGCTTCTTCCCTCGATTTGTCGCTGGTGGTTGTCGCGGTGGTGGCGGTTCTTGATGAGATATCTCCAGAATTGTGTTCTTGGATATGATGACATCATTATCCGGCAGTGGCTCGAGATCAACCAGAGACTTGAATGGAGTTGGTGAAAGAGTTTCGGAGAGCAAAAAGTTTAAGAGACCGTTTGATGATAAAGCTTCTAGAGTCATTGCTCTTTACGACGTTTATTCCTTATTGAATTACTAAGTATCATTGATTTATATAGCAGCATTCCAAATCTCTAATTTAATGTTTTTGAAAAAAATATATAAAGTTAAAAAAATTTTGGGCGAAAACGACGTTTTCGGAGAAATAAAAGGCAATGATTAAAAGAGAAAAAAAAATGACAAATGTTGAAGATATGGTGCTCTGAGTGTGTACATGTGAGACATCATTTGATAGTGATCGGTACTATCATGGAAGGGTTAATTATGAACTTTGCTGAATGACATACTTTGTTCATTAAATTTTGTAATAGCTTAACTATTGATAAAAACATGCATAATCACATAAATCATTTTTATGTTTCCACATATTATCAGTTCGTAACTCTTAGTTAACTTATTACAAACTAAAATTCTAATAGGAAGAGATACAAAGATCATATGATTTCTCAATATACAAGAAAAATAACTTACTACTTTGAGACATCTATCCATTATATAATTCAAACACTCATTTTTTAATAAAGTATTTGGAAATGAAATTCATAAATCAGATATAATGGATGTATGAATTTTCAAATTTTGACTTTAAATTCAACTGATTGAGTTACCAATTCCGGAGAAGAGACTATACATTTACGCAACTATGATCTCCGGTCATAAAAGATGTATAAGAGTCTGCAAAATAAAAATGACACAAGCTGTGTAAATTGTAATCATCTTCCAAAATGATAATGTATATATTCTTTTTTCCAACTCAGTGTATAAAAAGATATAAAATACATATGTATACATTTTCATAGATGAGAAAAGGATTAGATCTAGAAGGAAGAAGATAGCAATGGAGTGCTGTTGGCACGTGAGATGGGTCAGAGAGAGTCTAAGGTCTTGTTCTTTTCTTGAAATTGTGGACCATTCTTTTTTTTTTTTTTTTTCACTTAATTACCCTTTTTACTACCCTATAAAAACCTCTAAACTTTTTACATTTTTCAAGTTTCAACCCAAAAAACTCTTTGCAACCCCCCCAAAATCCTATACATCATACATAATTCTTGTTAGTTGCAAAACTCAGATTTCTATACAGAAATGTTAACGCAATTGTTTGCATAGTTGAATTTTCATTTTTTTACGTTTGAGATAATGTGTTAACCTATATAGAATTTCAAAACTTTTGATAACCGTTACGAAACCTAAGTTTTTTTGGTATTTTGGGAATTTGATGGATATGTGGTTGGTAATGTTGAAAAAGAAAACATAAAATAATATATTTTTGAGAATTATTGTTTGTATATCAAATTTACATAAACATGTTTGAAAACAAATTATAATGCAAATGCAAAAATAAAGCAAATATGTGGTATGGTATTCGATAATAAATAGAAGAAGTAAAACTCAATCATCTAAATGGAGACCAAATTCCTAATATTCGACTCAAGAAGAAAAACAAATGGGACCAAACCGGTTCGGTATTTAGCAATGTTGGACCGTGGGGACCTGACAATAACATACACATAAAGAGACAAAATGGGTGCTGGAAGAAAGCAAAATTTCACATTGCTATTTATTTTCCTCTTGAATATATATATTTGTGTGCTAAATATAACATATCCATAAGATTCTTTATATGTATGATATTGGGAAAAGTGAGTAATTATTAATTGCAATTGTATGTTTATAATTAAGAAGGACTGTCTCCATTTCGTTAGTCAGTTTTGTTTGCACATTAGAAGGACCAGAAGAAGAAGCTATGTAGGTAAAAAACACAACCCGTGATTTTAAAAAAAATTTCTATTCATTTTTATTTATATAAATTACTGTTTTTTTTTTCTCTGATACAAATTGTCAGATCTCTCAAAAACAAAAACAAAAACAAAAAACGTTAACTTTCACGAATTAGACAACAGCTCCGGACACAAAATCTATCAAATATTTTTGGTAACACAGACAAAACAGTCCATGCAAAATTCTACAATTGATAAAATACACAAAACCAAATTAACGACCAATAAATTAGACTACACCTACTAAATTTGTTTATTCGTTTAACACTCAACAATGACCGTCGCTCTAATATCCAAGAAACGAACATGTTAACTTTCACGAATTTGACAATAGCAAACGAAAATCCAACAATATTGTTTTTTAGCATAAGAAAATCCAACAATAGTGTTTCTTTTAAGAATCAGATTATTGGTTTAGATTTTTTTTATATTCCGGATTTTCGGGTTGCAAACATAGGTCCGAACGAAAACAATTTTTTACTGTTCACTTTGGTATAATTTTTTTTTTCTGGTTCAGATCCGTTTGGTTTTGTATTAAATAAGTTTATTAAAAATAAAAGAATAAAATAAAATAAAATAAAATTAACATACTGAAAATATACTTTCGTATATAATTGACTGAACAATTAAATATTAATGAATATTGATTTATTTGGTTCGGATTAGTTGCGTTAACTTTAGGTTAGTTTGAGTTCTTTTGATATAAAATTTCTTTGTGATTTAGGCTTATAATTGTTTCAGGAATAGAATAAAATTTGGTTCAGGAACTTCGTTTCAGTTCAATTTGTTTTTTATACCCACCGCCAGATGTTTTTGGTTGCTAAATAAAATTCATATTAGCTAATAAGTATACACCCTTAATAACAATCAGTCTCTATTTGTTGGTTAATTAAACCCATTAAAACTATAATCTCTTAATTTCTTTGACAAGTAACAAAGACCGTTTGCTTTCGAGTTCCAACGTCTCTATCAATTATCAAGAATTTTTCTTGAAGATTCCTGTGAATGTTTTTAAACTCAGAAAAACGTGTCTACTCTAATCTGATTCGTTGCATCAACAAACAAACACGTGTTCATGTCTGTTAACATTTCTGAAAGCATCATCTCTAACATGCAATAGATCTTTGTACTTATGTAGAGAGATTAAGAGAAATCAGTGTATCAACTTACGAAGTCCGAGAAAGAGAGAGACAAGAACAACAAAGAGGACGAAGAGCAGAAACAGTTGTTTTGTCAGATCTGTCCACGTCTTGAGAGTAGACTCAGTCTTATCTTTAGTCCTCTGCTAAAAAAAAGTTCTTATCTGTTTTCTGTTAAAAACAAAGAAACCAAATAGTAAAAAGTTGTATAGAGAAGGTTCAAAGTTCAAAGATCAGCTTTTTAACTGTGTTCAGAAGCAGCACTTGAGTAACATGGCTTCATTTTGGGACCAGTGGTTCTAAAAGTGACGTCTTTGGTCATTTGTCTGAAGTAACTTTGGTCTCTTGAAAGACTGACCAAAACTTTAATCAAATAACTAAATTAAACACCAAGAAGATACACTTAGCCCTATAAGTTATCAAAGTTAGCTATATTTAAGAGCTCTTAAACATATATATAACTGATCTCATGTCATTGGTATTGTTGAATTTCCTCTAATTTTATGTGGGTTTATTGATTGATAACACACTATATAACCCAAATTGCAAAACATAGCGGCTATTGTTTTCCGATAACACGTATGTTTTTCCGATGACCCTTAGGCTCATGGATGAATCAATAATTTCTTGTATAAGATACTTTCAATGTCTTTTAAGGATACATTAGTGCATTGCACTCAATAGCAGCTTTGATTCTGAAATGTGTCTTTCTCGCTGCCTGGTAAGATACCGTCATCCGTAAACCGGACAACACTGCTCGTCTAGCCGATGACGGAATCTTCATTCCTTTGTTGTAACAAGACAAGAGCAGCTTTGAAGCACATATGAGCCGCCCATCTTTGCATAGATTATGCACAACAGAAGTGTAAGTGAACTCATCTTTAACTTCCATTGACGCAAACAACCGCATCGCACGGTCTACGTGACCGGCTTTGCACAACCCATCAATCATACAGTTACAAGTGGGGACACTCGGCTGCATCCCCATCTCTACCATACATGCCAAATGCTTCTCGGCTCCTCCCGTATGGCCTATGTTTAACAAACCATTGACTATAATCGTATGTGTGTAGTCATCAAGATTCAATCCTTTCAGTTCAATCTCCTCCAATAGATCATCCACCGCATCCAAATTCCCATCTTTAAAATACAGATTCAACAATGTGTTGTATGAAACAATGTCTTGACTCCGTGTACCGCTTCTCATCAGCTCTTGCATACACTCGTACGCCTCCTCTGCTCTTCCGGTTTTAATCAAAGCACTAACAACCGCACAATTCGCATACCCGTCAAACGTATGCCCTTCTTTCTTCATTTTCAAAAACAGCTGAAGCCCTTTCTCAATCCTCCTAGTCTTAAAATACATTTTAAGCATCGTTGTGTACGTAACCGCATTCGGAGTGTAACCCGATTTCTTGAGCTCTCGCAACATCCAATTTACAGAATCAACTCTTCTTGATTTACAAAGACCATTGATGAGAATGTTATACGTCATGAGCTCGGGTTTAACCCGACTCTTCAGATGCTTAAAAAGCTCAATCGCATTATCCGTATGACCGCTTTTGCAGAGCGCATCAAGCAGAATGTTATACGTATCAACACCCGGAACCAACCCAGCGAGATGAATATCCTCATGAAGAATCCGAAATGCTTCTCCATGTTTCCCCAATTTGAAGTAACAAGACATCAAAGTATTATAACTCCACATATCAGGAGACAAACCTGAGTGAAGCATTTCGTCGAACAGTTGGAGTACACGATTCAACATCAAGTTTCTCGCAGCTCCAGAGATCAATGAATTATACGTAGCAACATCAGGTTCGATCCCAGCTTCTCTCATACGACGAGTTACAGCGTAGGCTTCATCGATTCCAACGAAACGAGAGTACCCTTTGATTAAAGTGTTGTATGTGATAACATCGGGAAGAACACCTAATCTGATTCCGTCTATGAGTAATGATTCAGCTTTCTCTAAGTTCCGAAATTTGCAGAGAGAATCAACGCATATGTTCATCAACTTCGTTGAGATTGAGATTCCTGGGAATTTCATCAATCCACGAACCATTCTTCAGGTGATTACTAAATCGAATCCACATCGAGAAATTTGAATTTAGGAGCAGAGCTTGACGAAGAAGAAAAAAATGTGAAACTTGGTCTTCCTATAAATGACGCCGCATAATACTAAGTTTACAAACGTCGTTGTTTGGTTTACTTAACCGTCCTCGCAACTAAGCGATGTCGTGTAATAATACTAACCAGAAACGGCGTTGAGACGGTGAAGATGGCGACACAACAAATTAGATGAGATAGCTCGGTTGAGACTTGAGACGGTGAAGATGTGATGTGGACATGGTACCTACTTCTACTCAATCTACGGACACGGGGCCGAGAATCGAGGAGGTCCGAGGCGTTCCTTTCATTCCACATGAGATCATGACAAGGAGCAAGGTTCAAAAGCTTAAAGGGCAGATCCAAGTCTATGTTCACAAGCTATGGGAGTGTGGAGACCGAGACGAGCTAGAGGACCGAGAAGCGACCCGAGAGGAGATCACGCGCGGATCCGAGCGGACCGATGGAGCCACTTTGGACCCGATGAGCTCTAGCTCACGGACATGCAGCCTTGGGGACAAGGTCTTGTGTGTTCTCACTATCCATCAGTGAGAACACCCCTCAAGACCTTAGACAAGTAAGACACTCTTTCCCTACCTCTAGTTTACCACGACGGGTTCTAGAGAAGGGTTTTAACGAGGTTTGAACGTCTAGGGCATCATATCTTGTATCCCATATATGTTTAGTTTGGAAGCCTTAGATGACAAGCTTAAACATATAGAGATATGATTCTATCTTTAGGGAGTTATTACAAAAGCTTCCCTTTTTTTTTTTAGTCTTTATCCTTGTGTTTTGGAGACTAAGTGTTATGAGGCTTTTGCTTGTTTTTGGGTTTGTGTTGTTAATGGGCTTAAGTAGTCAATGACTTATGACCCATTAAAAACCCTAATGATTTAGCCTATATAAGACATAACATTTCCTAATAAGAAGCTAAGCAATCATTTACCTAAAAACAGCAAAGTTTATAACTTTCTATCTCTAATCTATTGAGGCTCCCTCTAAATTAGGTTAACCCTAGGATAATTGAGTGTGTCTCTTATCCTTTGGTTGTGGCTGTATCAAAGACCCCTTCATAGTCTTTGTGAGTTGCCTTCAATCCACCACCACCGTTGTACCACCGTCCGCCGTAGCTCCTCCACCGCCGTTCACCATCTTCGTCGCTTATTCAAGGATCGAACCTCATCTCTTTGCTAAGCTCCATCCTTGTTGTTCATTTCTTGTCTACAGCAAGCTCATCTCAATCTCTCCGTCTTCGCTTCAGTTCATCATCATCCATCAGCTTCTCAAAGGATTGAAACCCATCTTCTTTGAAAGCCCCATCACCGCCGCCGTTCCTTCCCTCTCCTCGTTTGGGATCCTTGACACAAGCTTGGATTTTGAGTTCATATCATTTGGTATCAGAGCTAAAAGTCCTGATAAAAGTTGTGTCTTTCCTTCTTAAAGTTTCTACCTTTGTTGAGTTTTGCATCGGATCTAAGTCAAAATGAAGAAAGCTTGAAACTTTGTTCCGTTATGGCTCTCCTTTCTTCCCGTTATGAATCTGGTTCTAAGATTGAGTTATTTGCGTGATTAGATCTTTGTTTGACTTAAAGTTTGAGTCTTGATGCTAGATCTTCTCTGTTAAGTATATTGCCCGTGTTTTAGCTTTAGTTTATTCCATCGCTAAGATTAAAACTTGAATCGCCGTAGGTTGCTAGTTGAACTGATCTTTTCGATGCATGTTTGAGTACTGGGTGTTAACGTTAGATTTTTTTTTTCCTGCTTGTGTTCTTGCTGTTCGTGAAGAATTGACCTCCACTGGTGCTTGTTTGTTCAGTCATAGATAGTTGGGGTGTTAATTGATAAAAGCAAAAAATCTTTTCCTAGTACCGTTGCTTTATTTTATGAGGTGTCGCCTATTTTTAATCTTGTGGTCCTGCTATGCACGCTTTGCTTATTTGAAAATTAAAATCTGAAATTCAGTCACGTGCTAATTAATTATTTGTCCATTGGAGACTTGTTGCTCAAGTAAATCTATATCGAGCTTAACGTGTTATTCAGTTGGTTACGTAATTAACAATTCGAGTTTGTCTTTGACTTGTGGTGCAAGGTAACTGAATATCATGGTGGAGCCACCGGACATCACGGCTATGTTCACGGCTCTTCAAGCTCAACTCCAACAAATGAATGATCGACTTCAAAGAGTAGAGCAACCGCCAATGCAAGCACCTCCTCCGGCCAATGATCCGGTGATTGACGAGTTATCCGATGAAGAATATTTTCAACCCCCTCAACCAAGAAGGGCTAGACATCGAGATCGTCGAAATTATGATGAGAGAGATGGTCATGGACAGCCAAGAGCGCATTCCCCACACCTAAAGCTCACTCCCCCCCACATTCGCGGGAAAGGTCGATCCGGAAGCTTATCTTGAGTGGGAACGAAGGATGGATCAGATCTTTGAAGTCTATGGCTATGAAGAGCCTAGGAAGGTGTCCTATGCAGCCGCACAACTCACTGATCACGCACTTACATGGTGGGATAGAGATGCGGCCAAGAGGAGAAGAAACGGCGAAGGACCGGTACCATCTTGGGAAATCATGAAGTTCATGATGAAGGGCCGATATGTGCCTCCTCTTTACCATAGGGAGTTACAAAAGAAGTTTAGAAAGCTCACTCAAGGAAGCAAGAGTGTTGAAGAGTACTTTGAGGAGTTTGAACATCTAAGGAACCGTCTTAGAAGACACGGAGGAGACTCTTATGGCGCAATTTCTTGACGGACTTCAAGACCGCATAGCTAACAAAGTGGAAATGCATAACTACAACGATCTCAATGAGCTCTTACACTTAGCTACTCAAGTAGAGGGTCATCTTAAGAAGAAGCTCAAGTCTAGAGCAGCCACCAACCCTCCATGGAAGACACAAGCTTCGGGTTCTAACTCTACCCCCACTAAGTACCAAGATAAGGGCAAAGGACCGGCTAACGAGACACTAGTTCCTTTCAAGCCCCGTGAGACTACTAATGAGCCTAGGACTGAAGCAAAAAGGAATCCCTACTGGTCAAAAGACAAGGGATATCATGTGCTTCAAGTGTGGAGGCCGAGGACACTACGCTAGAGAGTGTCCAAACCCGCGAGCTATGATCATCACACCATCGGGTGATTATGAGTCACAAAACAAAGTGGAACCACTAGATAAGGGAGATAGCACCGATGAGGAGGTTGCATATCCAGAGGTGGGTGAACTCTTAGTCACCATGAGAGCCCTTAGTGCTACACACAAGCCGGAAGAGACCGCTCAACGCGAAAACATATTCCACACAAGGTGTACAATAAACGGGAAGGTTTGCTCTCTCATTATTGATGGTGGATCATGCACCAATGTGGCTAGTTCTTACATGGTAGAAAAGTTGTAATTAGAGACTACTAAGCATCCCCATCCTTATAAGCTTAGGTAGCTAAATGATAAGACCGAATTGAAGATCAATGAACAGGTTAAGTTTTCATTTAGCATTGGCAAATATTGTGATGATGTCTTATGCGATGTGGTTCCTATGCAAGCTACTCATGTTTTATTAGGTAGACCATGGCAATTTGATAGAGAAGTGATGCATGATGGTAGAACTAATAGATACTCTTTGATGCATGATAAGAAACGTATTAGCTTAGCTCCTTTACTTCCTTCTCAAGTTCGTGAAATGCAATTAAAATTGGCTAAGGAGAAGTGTATTGCTAAGACTAACTTTCTTATTGCTCCTAGTGATATTAGGAGATCTCTTCATGATGATTCTTGTCATGTCTTACTAATGGTCTTCAAAGAAATTTTGAGTGTAGGTGAGCTCGAGGTAGCCTTACCCAAGGAGATCCAACAAATGTTAGATCAATTCTGCGACGTCTTTCCGGAAGAATTTTTCTACGGGTCTACCTCCTCTAAGGAGAATTGAGCATCAAATAAATTTCATTCCCGGAGCACAACTACCTAACCGGCCAGATTATAGGGTCAACCCAAATGAAGCTAAGGAGCTCGAAAAGCAAGTAAGAGACTTGATGAATAAGGGATACGTGAGAGAGAGCTTGAGTCCATGCGCTGTTCCGGTCTTGTTGGTACCTAAGAAGGATGGATCTTATCGCATGTGTGTGGATTGTAGAGCCATCAACAATATCACCATCAAGTATCGCCATCCAATACCCCGACTAGATGATATGCTTGACGAGTTGAGTGGTGCCACCATCTTCTCCAAGATTGACTTAAAAAGCGGGTATCATCAAGTGCGAATGAGAGAAGGTGATGAGTGGAAGACCGCATTCAAGACCAAGCATGGGTTATACGAGTGGCTAGTGATGCCCTTCGGCCTCACCAACGCCCCGAGTACCTTCATGAGACTCATGAACCATATCCTTCGTCCTTATATTAGTAAATTCATAGTAGTTTACTTCGATGATATCTTGATATATAGTACTTGCTTGGTTGAACATGTGTCTCATCTTGAATTGGTGTTAGAAACTCTTAGGAATGAAGGATTATATGCTAACCTCAATAAATGCACTTTTTGTACTAGTGAGCTTGTTTTCCTTTGTTTTGTTGTTGGTTCTCAAGGTCTTCGTGTAGATTTGGAGAAAATTGAAGCCATTCAAGGCTGGCCTAGACCTACCAATGTTTGTCAAGTGAGTAGCTTCCATGGACTAGCAAGTTTCTACCGTCGGTTTGTCAAAGACTTTAGCACCATCGCCGCGCCTCTTACGTCGGTAATTAAGAAGAGTGTGGGATTTGAATAGGGGGAAGCTCAAGAGAGGTCATTTCTGGACCTTAAGTATCACCTTACACACGCCCCCATACTAACCTTGCCGGATTTCAGCAAGACCTTTGAAGTAGAGTGTGACGCTTCCGGTGTAGGCATTGGAGCGGTTTTGACACAAGGAGGCAAACCGGTTGCTTTCTTTAGTGAGAAGTTGAGTGGGGCTGCCTTGAACTACCCCACTTATGACAAAGAGCTTTATGCTTTGGTTAGAGCTATGCAAACATGGCAGCATTACCTTCTCTCAAAGGAATGCGTCATCCATACCGACCACGAGACCTTACAACACCTAAGGGGCCAAACGACCTTGAAAAAGCGTCACGCCAAGTGGCTGGAGTTTATAGAGACTTTTCCCTATGTGATCAAGTACAAGAAGGATAAGGAGAACATAGTTGCTGATGCCCTCTCTAGAAGGCACATGCTTATCACCATCATGGAAACAAAGATGCTTGGGTTCGAGTTTCTTAAGGGACTATACGAAGAAGATCCGGACTTGAAAGATAGTTTTGCTGCTCATGGGGCTGGTTCTTACACTAAGTTCTACCTCCATGACGAATTCTTGTTTAAATATAAGAGGTTATGCATCCCGCAAAATTCTATGAGAGAGTTGTTAGTGAAAAAAGCTCACGGTGGAGGTCTAATGGGTCACTTCGGTGTTGAAAAGACTTTGAGCATTTTGAAAGAGCACTTCTATTGGCCAAAGTCCACCCTCATGGCTTATATCTTCCATTACCTATTTCCACACTACCTTGGGTGGATATCTCTATGGATTTCGTTTTGGGGCTGCCTCAGATCCAACATAAGGATTCTATTTTGTGGTGGTTGATACGTTCTCCAAGATGGCCCATTTCATCCCTTGTGCCAAGACTAATGATGCTTCGTAAACCGCCACCTTGTTCTTCAAAGAGGTGGTCCGCTTACATGGAGTTCCAAGAACCATTGTCTCCGACCGTGACACCAAGTTCTTGTCTCACTTTTGGAGGACGTTATGGAAGAGGTTAGGAACTAAGCTACTGTTCTCCACCACATGCCACCCTCAAACGGACGGCCAAACCAAAGTAGTCAACCGAACACTTGGTCCTCTCCTTAGGTCTACTATTGGGAATAATTTAAAGAATTCGGTAGAATGTCTTCCTCTTGTGGAGTTTGCTTACAACTCCGCCCGACAATCAACCACGCGTATGTATCCATTTGAGGTGGTGTATGGACGCAATCCCGATACACCATTGAGTCTCACTCCTTTACCACCGACTGATATGATGGATGTGGAAGGAGTTACTAAGGCCGAATCCATGAAAAAGATCTATGAGAAGGTTTATGGTAACATTGAGAAGAGGAATAATCAAGTGACGGCTCGAGTCAACAAGAGAAGGACGCGGGTTATCTTTCAGCCCGGGGATTGGGTTTGGCTCCACATGAGACCCGAGAGGTTCCCAAACAAGAGGAAACACAAGCTGGACGCTCGAGGGGACGGCCCATTCAAAGTCCTCGAGAAGATCAACGACAACGCCTACCGCCTTGAACTTCCCGGTGAGTTTAGTGTCTCTCCCACCTTTAATGTTGCTGACTTGACTCCTTTTGCTGTAGGAGATGATGACCCTTTGGAGACCAAAGCTCTTGAAGAGGGAGGGAATGATGTGGACATGGTACCTACTTCTACTCAATCTACGGACACGGGGCCGAGAATTGAGGAGGTCCGAGGCGTTCCTTTCATTCCACATGAGATCATGACAAGGAGCAAGGTTCAAAAGCTTAAAGGGCAGATCCAAGTCTATGTTCACAAGCTACGGGAGTGTGGAGACCGAGACGAGCTAGAGGACCGAGAAGCGACCCGAGAGGAGATCACGCGCGGATCCGAGCGGACCAATGGAGCCACTTTGGACCCGATGAGCTCTAGCTCACGGACATGCAGCCTTGGGGACAAGGTCTTGTGTGTTCTCACTATCCATCAGTGAGAACACCCCTCAAGACCTTAGACAAGTAAGACACTCTTTCCCTACCTCTAGTTTACCACGACGGGTTCTAGAGAAGGGTTTTAACGAAGTTTGAACGTTTAGGGCATCATATCTTGTATCCCATATATGTTTAGCTTGGAAGCCTTAGATGGCAAGCTTAACCATATAGAGATATGATTCTATCTTTAGGGAGTCATTACAAAAGCTCCCCCTTTTTTTTTTAGTCTTTATCCTTGTATTTTGGAGACTAAGTGTGATGAGGCTTTTGCTAGATTTGTGTTGTTAATGGGCTTAAGTAGTCAATGACTTATGACCTATTAAAAACCCTAATGATGTAGCCTATATAAGGCATAACATTTCGTAATAAGAAGCTAAGCAATCATTTACCTAAAAACAGCAAAGTTTATAACTTTCTATCTCTAATCTATTGAGGCTCCCTCTAGATTAGGTTAACCCTAGGATAATTGAGTGTGTCTCTTATCCTTTGGTTGTGGCTGTATCAAAGACCCCTTCATAGTCTTTGTGAGTTGCCTTCAATCCACCACCACCGTTGTACCACCGTCCGCCGTAGCTCCTCCACCGCCGTTCACCATCTTCGTCGCTTATGCAAAGATTGAACCTCATCTCTTTGCTAAGCTCCATCCTTGTTGTTCATTTCTTGTCTACAGCAAGCTCATCTCAATCTCTCCGTCTTCGCTTCAGTTCATCATCATCCATCAGCTTCTCAAAGGATTGAAACCCATCTTCTTTGAAAGCCCCATCACCGCCGCCGTTCCTTCCCTCTCCTCGTTTGGGATCCTTGACACAAGCTTGGATTTTGGGTTCATATCAAGATGGCCCAAGTCGACTGAAGAGATCGAAGGAGGAAACTGATGGTGAAAACGATGGTGGCTCAAGTCGACTGAAGAGATCAGAGGAGGAAGGAGAAGAAGTTAAGCGTTTGTACACAAACCAGAAAATCGAATGGTTTTGAGGTACCAAACCGAACCGATAACCGAACTCATTTCACATAATTTCCCATTGGTTCACCATAACAAACCGACCTTGAACCAAAAAACTCGGTTCGGTTCAGGTCGGAAAATGGTATAAATCGCAGGCCCATTCCAAAGCTAAGTTGCATGCAGAGCCGTCCATCGTGGTCTCGAATATTAGAGGTAAGCATGTAAGAATCGCCAATAGAAGATCTGAGTGATGTGGAGAGAACTACACGTCATGGAGTTGTTTATGGAATTGTTATAATCGCATGTGTTACGTATAGTTAGATCAAAATATCTTTAATAATAATGTAGTAGATGATGCAGATGTTTTTATGCCTCTTCACAGGTTTCATCCAAGAAGTTAATCTCGAGAGTTTAACCCACAAAACCGCAAGAAGTTAAATGTAATTGTAGTAATACGGGATCGATCCACAGGGAAATATAATAACTACATAGAGAATGCAAAAGCAGATCTAATCTAGGTGGAAATAAAATAAAGTGGGGACTGAGTTCTAATTTAAAATGGTTGCGAAAATAATAAATCAGAAAATAAAGTAAATAAACTCTAAACTAAGAAAGCAATTAAATCTAAACTAAGCATAAACATAATTAAATTGCATAAAGAAAAAAATAATAATTAACTAACTATATACAACTATGAGTGATAATCTAAATCAAAAAACCTAAGTCTGGAATTCATATTTTTCTCTAAATGATTTGTATTTGTCATTCTAGGGATCTTCCTTAATTTGCTAGTCCACTCTCGTGGTATGCTAGACTCTATATCCAGATCCACTCTCGTGGTAAACTGGATATGCATTTCACATAATCTCATCATCGAATACTAAGTGTCCTTAGACTCTTGCCTCAAGAATACAAAGTGAGAGATAGATTTGTTTCTAAAGTATAACCCACTCTCGTGGCGAAATACTCTTAAAATATTCAATCTAACTTGGCCAAAGCCAGATCTATAATTAATTCCATCAAACAACAAATTCGACACTAGCTATGACTCTCTAGTATGCAGATCTGAATGTTTAATCCACCCTCATGGCATCAAACATTTCTAAATAGACAACTACACCTACTGGATTCAGTTGTACTCTTGAGTATCTCCCATGAAAGAATATTCAGCATTATTGTGCATACTAAAGTAGATAGATCGGTTAAGTGCAATAATGAATCCTAAAACATAGATCCTATCATTGACCACCATCCTATGTGGTCTAAAGGATCTAGACTCTTGTCTCTTAAGGGTTACAGAGACAAGATCTGATTTATAAAATAATAAACAAGACTGAAAAGTAAACTAATCTAAAGTAGTAATCAAAGCATAAATAAAAGAATAAGAACAAGTATTGACCTAAAGAAGAAGAACTTTATTAGATCTGAAAATGTGACGGCTACAAGATCTGTTTTTGTGTGTGTGTTCTCTCTCTTTTTTCTAGTGATAGTGATTATATACTATTAGGGATCTCTAGGAGTCTTCATTTTGTCCTTATCTTGTTTCTGGAGGCTTAAAACTCGAAATGACAAGGTTGCAAGTCATATCTTGCCACATAGAAAATTTTTCAGCTTTCTCGGAGGTCAGCATCGATCTTGATGGGTCGATGCCAGGGTCGATTCTGGCTCCTTGGCTTGACGGGTCGATGCATCCTTCAGGAATTATCTCTAAAAAATCTTTGGACTCAATATCGACCCCTATAGGTCGATATTAGGGTCGATTCTGCCTTCTTCAGATTCTGTGAAATCCTTCTCCGAATGTGCACGATCTAGGCGATGTCACTAGTCTTCCTATAGGCTTCAATAAGCTCCAAAAACATCTCTACTACTCATATTTAGCTCCAAGTACCTAAAAACATATAACCACATGCAAAAACACTAATTCTACACTAAATGTTTGTTATAAAAGCTAAAACTAACTTATTTTAATGCATAAAAACATGTAAAATATGATGCTATCAGTAGACAACCAAAAAACAAATTATTGTAGATTATGAAAATAAACCGAACATAGTATTTAGTATTTTGGCCGTTAGAGATATTTTATTCAATTCATTTTCACACACCAATGTGAATAATCAGTTTTAAAATTAATTTGGCAAGAAATTTTATTTCTAAAAATTAATTTTAAACTTGAAAATTTTAAAATGCTAAATTAATTACAGAAAAGATTATTAAATTACAAAGTTATGAAAATAATTCAAACGTGGCATCCAATGTTTTGACCGTTAGAGGTGTCTTGTTCAATTTTTTTTTCACAGGCAATATAAAAGTTAGTTTCAAGATTAATTTGATAAAAAATGTGTGAATTATTTAGGTTTAAGGCTAAGAAATTTTTTTTTGTCAATCATTTAAACAAGTCATCTAGTTTAAGGCTAAGTCTCCGGAGCTTGAATGGCCGAGGTAACATCATTAGCATCAGTTCCAAACACCACATTAAAAGGCATAGGGTCTTCATATACTTTATTGCCCATTTAGTTCTTAATCTCCATGATCAAGCTGCATGGTTAGAAGAGGATTGCTTTTGTGCCTAGTCAGCATAATCCCACTGGAATCTCGAAGCACCCATCCCAATCCACTCAGTGTCACATACATACATTTACATCAGTTACATTACATTTAAGGTACATGGTTTAGGTGGAGACAATTTCACTGATTCTTTCCTTACTGTGGATTGAGCTAACAACTTCACTGATTCTTTCCATACTGGGAGCTACCATCTAGAATTGGATTCTCTCCCATGGCTAACTCCACTGTCCTCTTTGCTAGAATCTCCACACCTTCCACACTTGTTAAGGTCAAAAGCATTTCGTAGCTTCCAGATTCTCAAATTAGTTTATGCAATGTGATAAACATTTGTTGTTCGATCCAGAAGGGACATGTTGTCCTATATTTACATAAATGAAATGGAATTGCATAAATGGGGAGCCTTTAGATCAATTTCATTAAAAAAATTGACTGCTAAATTAGTAAATTGTATTCTTGTAAAAACAAATATGGTATCAAGTCTTTTATGCATTATACCTGTCATAAGTTCAATTCGTTTCCACTCCATAATATTAGAAGTTAGTTTCAAATTGGTTGTTAAATTACTTAATTGTGAAAACATACCGAACATGGTATCTAAGCTTTTAACTGTTAAAGATGTTTTGTTTAATTTATATTCATACACCAAAAGTAAAAAGTCTACTTTCAATTTTTTTAAAAACCTAATTTTGTCATTTTTATGTTTTGATTTAGGAGGTTTAGGGCCAATGAGTCTGTACATTTCCTCAGAGTGAGATCCATACAATATAGGTTTTTCTTTTTTTTTTAGAGAGCAGATCCGTTCTAACAAAAATCAAACTCGTTATCTCCAAAATTCTTACATTTTCGGTAACCAAAGAGTTTAACCACTAAACCAACTCGTCAAATTGTCATTGCTAATTTTGTCAATTTATATATTGTGGCCGAGTTGATGTATTTCAGATTTAAGACAACCTATGATAGACAATTCAAAAAAGGATTATCAAAAATTTACCAATACACTTAAGCATGTAAGACTCTTATTGACCCAAAAAAAGAAACAGCATATAAGAGTCTTTTTAGACGTTTAGTCATTTACCAACAAAATAAAGTTAGGTTAAAAATTGAATAAATTTGTTTGACATGAACTATTCAACATTTCTAAAATCATTTGATAATCTCTGAAATCCTATCTAGTTAAGAATTACTAAAACAACAAAATGAACTAATTAAACTGATTATTTTGTTGTTGTTGTTGTTGTTGTTGTAAATCCTCTTTTAACTTCCTGATTCCGGTACAAGTGATTGACCAGAAACTTCACCAAACCGGCCTCCTCTGTTTCTCATAAGTTCACCAAACGAAATACAACTCTCTGTTTGATTATTATTATGTCTTCTCGTAACCTTAATCTTAACATGATCAGGTAACCTCAAAGTATACCGATCTTCTTCCTCGGGTTTATTCCTCACAATTGAATGACCCGTCGTTTTCGATCTCGAGAATTTATCCGGTAACGTCTCAATCTTTCTCTCGTTGTTACTACTACTTTGTCTTGACAACAAAACCTCGTTTGATGTTGACGTTTGATCGCGATTTTCATGTCCGTTTTCTTGTATGACTTCGATGATCAACTCTTTGATGTTTTCGGGCGCGTTTGGATCTAAGTTCCGGCGACATACAGGGCATGTTTTGTTAGATTCAAGCCATCGATCAATGCATTCTTGATGAAAAACATGATAACAAGTTGTCAAGAGTCGGAGGAGGATGTGTTCTTCTTCGAATTCAAGAAGACAAATCGCGCATTCGAGACCGTATTTGTCTTCCCTGAGATCTTTGACGGATGAGAATGGAAACGAAGGGAAGGATTGGATGATGTGTGGCTCTAGACCAGGGTTAACCGGTGGTGGACCGGGATTATTATCTTGTTGTGCTTGAATCTGAGTTTCGGGCAATCCGTTTCGGTAATGGTGATTCCAAGCTTCGGTGAGAGTGTGGAAGAAACATTTGCAAAAATAGAGAGCGAAGAAACCGATAAAGAAGACGACGAGGAGGATCACGCTTAGGATTATGACTAGAGGCGGTTTATTGTAATGTGGCGGTGGATATTGAGCAGTAGTGTTTCGATTGAGCGGTTGTGCTATCGGCATTGAAGAAAAGAGTGTCGGAGATGGTTTATCTCCGCCGTGGGAAAATTTAAAGACTAAATGTTTATTTGGTTTTGCAATATATATTCTTCTGTTTTAAGTTTTTTTTTTTTAGTGTGTTAAAATTTTGTGTATGGTGACAATGTGAGAGTGTGTGTTGTGTGCATAGGATTTGTTTACTTAATTTAGAAATGAGTTTTGTTAGTTGTGTGTGTGTGATTGCTTTAACTTGCATTGAACGAGTCTTTAGTAACATTCTTTTGACGATTAAACCACCTAAGCTACTTATTCTAAATACTGAAAAGGGCATATAACAAGGGTCGATTAATTTTCAGGTAATACTGAAAAAAAAAGGTTTCCAAATTAACAGCGATGTCGTAGTGCGTCCAAACATTTTGTAGACACTTGTTCTTAAAGAAAAAATAGTTCTTAAACGGTAAAGTTGTACATATTTCACTTAAATACAATGACTTACACACCTAAGAATTAAACGCAAACGAAGAAGAAATGAAAGCTTATATACGAGTAAGATGATAGATCACCGCAGCTATTCGAGTTGGAAAGTGAGCATAGCTTAACTTTCCACAGTTCGATGAATAGTGTGCACCTTGTAAAGCATAGTCTGCACCTATAAAAACTATGTAATACTCTCTCTTAGATGAGCGGGTCTATCGATCATAAACAGCTTTCCCACCTAAGGTATTCGAAAATGCCTTTCTCCACAAAAAAAAATAAAAAAATGAGGTATTCTAAAATACCTCTCTTCTTTTTACATAGACTTATAATTTTTTTCTATAACTATAAGAACACATAAAAACACAAATTACAAAGACAATTTAAAAAGATTCTTGTTATCATATATATAACGATTTTATTAATTTAATTATATAATGTTCAGTTTTAGATTATGTATAACATGTATTTAAAGTAACATAAAAAAATAAAAGTTTCAGGAATTGTGAACTGCATGAACCTATGTTCCCACTTTAGATATTATTGCTTTAATATTGCTTTATATCTAAAGGTAGGTTAAACGACGAGGAAACTACAATATAAAAATGTTAAGGGTGCTTTACGTTATGCGACTAATCGAGCAGCTTGGTGGTATATGAGCATGGGTCAGTGCTCTAGCGTTCGCTGTGCAAATAGTTACGCAATCTCCTCTACCAAATCCAAGCTCTTCTTCATTAATATATAGTAGATACTGCATATATAAGGTATTTTAAAATACCTTCTCTTTTTTAGATCACTATTTGTCATATTATTACATATTATTACATATATTGATCACTTTGTAATTCAATTTGATGGCCAAAAACCAAAAAAAAAGTTCAAGAGAGCAAGCTTGAAAAATAAACAAATATACATAATTTTTAATTCATTTTTATTTTTATGAAAAAAGGAAGAAGGTATTGTTTTGAAATTTTGTGACTGATGAGAATGTGAGAGTGTGTGTGTTAGGATACCAAGCATGTGGTAGTGCCATGGCAGTACAGCGTTCGAATAGCTGTCGTCTCTCTGATTTCAATTAGGGGATGCAAACGAGGTATTCTTAAATACCTTTTTTCTGTATTAATCTATGTGAATTTTGTTTGTCTTCAAAAGTTAATAGAAGAAGTTCAGTTTTTTTCTTCAAAAATTTAATAGTAGCAATATGAATTTACTCGAACTTAATAATTACCTTTTGATCAAATTATCAAGAATTTAAAGAGGATTGTGCATAACTGATTACAATGACACAGTCCCACGATTATTAACTCGTTTTCTCTATTTTTTTTTAAAAAATTGATTTAATACGAGTTAGAATTATGTTAAAATTCTTCATCTTTCAAATGTTAAGGAAGACTGTTTGGTTCATTCCTTTAAAACTATATATATTGATTTTTTCTACAAACATTTTCACAATGAAACTTTGTAAATATAATATGTGGTTGACAAAAAAAAAACATTAATTAGGGCATACCTTTCTGTTTTTTAAAAAAATAATGGGATTTAAACACCACCAAATAGAGAAAATACAAATAAAATAATCAATTAATTCAAACCCATGGCAAATCACTTCCCATCATAAATAAAAAAAAGTAGCTAATAAATTGACACGAGACCAGAGTTCGAATAAAATCGACTGCATTTGGTAGAATTGCTGAGAAAGCTTGTGATGATGATTGATTTCTCCACATCTGAGGTACTCTAAAGTACCTTCTCTTTTTTTACTCGCATGGCTTGTTAAAAAAGCCACGTGGTAACTACCAAGGATATAAATAAAACACGTAAATCATTTGTATTCAAGAACTAAATTGATATTTATTGTGGATAATATATGAATTTCGAATAGAATGTTAAGTGAAAATCAGAATTTAAGTTCAGAAATTTTTAATAGAAAATGAAGAAAGATATCTTTTTTTATATCACTAATTAATATCACAGCAAAAGAAATAAAAACTTTAGTTTCTCAGTCAGTTTATTTCTCTTTAAGTCGCCACTAAACACAGAAATATTAAAAAACAAAAACAAAAAACCCTGAAAGAACCCTAATTTCAAGATCTCTCTATATTTCATCTAATAACCCCAAAAAAAAGCTACAAAGGAAAGAAAGATCAATTTCACCCTAACAATAACCAAAACCAAGATAGATGTCCGCAGCAAATTCATTTTTATTGACCATGATTAGGCCAAAGATGGTACATTTGCATCTGATGAGGATGAAGAGGTTGTTGTTGTTGTTGTTGTTGTTGTTGTTGTTGTTGTTGTTGTTGTTGTTGAACTCCATAAATCCCATTATTATTGTCACGGTGCATTGCTGGAGAACCGCTCTCATTCTCTCCTGATGACTCGCCGCTAGATGGCCCTTGAGAGACTGATCCAAAGTTCAACATGTTAGCCGGTGCTGAAGCCGGTTCAGGATTCTGGCCCCGAGCATTTTTAACGCTACTTTTTTTAGGTTTCTTTGCTTCCGCAACAAAGCTTCCCACTATGACCTATATCACATCAGGAAGCAAATGAACATTAAAAACCGATTAAACCGACTGTGATGATATTTCCGCTTAACCTATTTAAACCGAGATGGAAAGCGAATTCTATTAAACCAAAATTACCGAACATGTTTTTTTTACGGAATTGCAGAAAACCCGAACACATTTTGATTCCAAACCGCCAAACCATCTTCTTAACTCGAAACAATAAAAAGGCTAGGCTTCTGCAACAAGAGTTCACGTTCTGTACCTGGACTTGTGTTGCAGCTACCAGTGAACCACCTACACTGCCACCTACAATCCGGCCATCGGGTCCAGCCAAAGCGATACTCAAGCTACCACTTCTGTTCGTGGAACCATTTACCTCATAATTCAAGAACGAGCCTGAAAGAGTAATGATCTCAAATCGTCCCTGCAGAAGAACACATATACAAATCTCAACACTAAAGACACACAAAGACTAAAGCTTAACACTAAAGACAGCAAATGAACATAATTTTAAACCTCATAAGTAACGAATCCACTAGAATGAGAAGCTTGACGAAGCGTCACTAGAGAAACAGCACCAGTTGCAGAGAGAATACAAATTGTTCTTGGCCCTTGATCCGAAAAAGCCATCACCTTTGACGCTATGTCCTGAAAAATAGTAAGTAAATTTCATACCACTTTAACAAAAGAACCACATTGAAAGCTCATTCTTCCATCTAAATTCACTGAAAAAAGACAAATTACTTCCTCCAAAGTTTTCTGATTACCATCTTGAAGCATGAAACAGTCACATTTTGAGATTTACCAATCTTGAATCAGGAAATAAAACACATTTTGAGAATACTAAAACAAAACAACAACACTTTACCTCTCCTATCTTCACTTCAATGACATGAGGTGTAAACCCTACTCCTGCAGTTCCTCCTACTCACATACAAACGCACAAACAAAACACAACAAACCCATCAAATCAATTGCATGTAATCACAAAGAAATGTGTTAAAGATTCAAACTTTAGAGTTCTTGTTTATACCTAAAGCATCAAGCTGTTTCTTGCTAGAACCAGGAGGTCTTCCTCTGTTACGTTTAGCAGGTGGATCAGCAGAGTTCCCATTTCCTCCTACACCACCACTATCTCCAACACCACCGTCACCACCACCACCACCGTAAGAATTAGAAGCGGCGGAGAGAAGAGGAGACGTAGGAGCTAAACCTAACGCAATGCTACCATCAGGAGTGTACTTCCTAGGCCTCCCTCGCTTTTTCTTCAAATGCTGTTGCTGATTCTGATTCTGATCCTCGATCCCAAATCGCATCGGTTGAGAAGAAGGCGTTCCATCACCAAATCCAAGCGATTCAAGCGTCTTCTGATCCATTTGTTGTTGTTGCTGCTGCTGATGAAACGTTTGAGATTGTTGTTGCTGTTGTTGTTGTTGTGGAGCAAGATTGCCAAAAGGTAGACGATGATGTTGTATCGATTGAGATGTGGAAGTGGGAAACATCAATGCAGCGGCGGCGTTAGGGTTACGGTAATGAGACATTAACAATCCCGGTGATGGTTGAAGCTGTGACGGTGGTTGTGGTGGGATTTCTCTGGAATCCATTAGAGAAGAGAGAGAAGAAAAAAGAAGAAGAAATCAAACTCAAAGATTGTTTCTTTCGGCCTAATTTTCGTAAAGGTTGAAACTTTCTGTTTTGTGAATTCCAAGAAAATAGAGTTTCGAGAAATGCTTTAAGCTAAAGCGTGTGAGCTAACAACTCTCTCTCTCTCTTCTCACGCACATACAGAGAGAGTCTCGAGTAGAGAGACTAAAGAGATAGAGAGAAGGATCAAGAAAATATTTTGTAATTTAATTTAATAGGGAAATCAATATGGAGGACAAAAAAAAATCTTTTTATTTTAGGGTATGTTTTGTTGATTTTAACTGAACTGATTTGGTATTTTACTTGGGCTCGGATATCTATTCGGATTCAGTTCGGAATTTTTGAATTTTAAATTTTTTGGTTCTTAAGTTGAAGTCTCGTCCAGATATTTTACATATTCGGTTCGGGTTCAAATTCGAGTTTGGTTCGGATTTAATATATTTTTTAGACCGATCATAACCAGAACTAACCAATCCTATTCGGGTTTTTCGGGTTCGATTCGGATTATTCGAATTTTTGGATCTTCGGATTTAGATCTTTAGACCCATTCAAATATTTTTTAATAACGGGTTTGGGTTCGATTCGGATTTTCGGATCTGTGTATTTTGTCCGGACCTAATTTTACTACTTACTTCAAGGCTTCAAGCCATCAAGAAAATATTTTGGAATCCTTATTAGATCACACTTTGTTTTTTTTATTATCATCCAATATATAGCAAAAAGTATTTGTGGTCTTGTTAAGAGTTTAATATTTATAAATAAAAATACTTTAGTTTTATTAAAAATATTAAGATAGATGTTTAAAAATAAATATTAAGATGTTTAAACATCTGCTGTCTACATGAATTTATCCCATTTGAGACCGTTGCGAGAACTGTTCACAATGGTCTAAAAACATCAACACTAATTCACCTCACTTTATGATCTCATATTTTGCGGAGTGACCCACAAGGTAGTTCTTAATGTTCTTTCATATTATTTTAAAGAATACTTAATTTAATTTATAAGTATCGTTATTTTCAAAATAGATAACTCCATAATTCTTCATTCTTCAACATGAGAATCACAAAACAAGAATTCTTAATCGACCAACTGATCTTACATTTGGTATAAGTTTTTTTAATTTGATCTGCAAACGTTATGCTTCCTACTATAGATCAAATGTTGTGACTCCTTGACCTTTGTAACAACTATTTAGTTATTTAAACTGGATAGTATTATTAGATATATTTTTTGAGGTTTTGAAAATAAGTGAAAATCTGATATGCAACACCTTTAGTACGATTTTTTTTTAAATGTAACTTATAATTTTGAAAAATGGGAACAAAGTACCAAGTTGATTGATAACGAATTTTGAAGTTAAAAATCCTAAAACTTCTTCAAAATATGTACCAAGTCTAAAGTTTTCTCATCATCAATATTCATATTCTTTGTTTTATTTAAATAAGTAATGTGTAAAGTTTAGTTAAATTATTAATGGCGTTAATAAAAGGATTTTGGAAATCTTAGGATTCTTCTCCAAGTCATCGATCTTGAGAGGAATCTTGACTCTTATGACTCGCCACTGAGCATGTGACTTGTTCACAATCCTCTGTATATATATATATATAGCAATAGACTCAACATTCAGATATGATCAAAGCTGAAAATTCAGAAAACGAAAGCATAAATGAAGATCAACATAATTAAACTAACCTCACTGGAAAGCTGTGAATTAGATACCAAAATGGGAAACTTCATTTTTGCGTCCAGTAAAGACACTATTGTAAGCCCCATCTTAACAACTTGACCTTTTATAAGCTCATCATTTTTAGAACCAACCTGAAATGCAAGTAGGAAGACATGAGTGGAAATTAAAAAAAGTTGAGAAAAGAGAGAACTAACCTTGATAATATAACTCACAGAGATAGGCCTTGAGAAATGAATGTACATGCCTTTTATATTAAATTTTGTTTGATTTGAAAAACTGAACTTTGTTTAATTAAATTATTAATGGATTGAATAAGAGGATATTGGTAGACATGTTTAATTTCTTTTTGGTTTTATATGTAGTGTGTATATGCTTACTCCCTTTTCTCATTTATGTAAGTTTAGTGTTTATATAAGGATTCTCATTCATTAATGTTTAACCTTGATTAAACAACATTTACTTCAACTCCGAACTTTAAATATATATATTTTTTGATTATTATATTCAAATAAATTTACAAGTATTTTTGATCACCTTAAATGGAACACATTTAGTAATCCACTAAGCCTACACATGGCAGTAAGTTGCCTTATGATGTCGATGGTCTAATAAACATTTTCTGTTAGTTCAATTACTTTGTCGAGTATATGTCTAACATCATTCCTCCAAAATAAGATATGCAGAACAATGTTAAGATGTAAGAATCTTAAAAATGTAATTTAGATCCTACACGAAGTTAAAGAAATTATATGAGTAAATTCATACAAGACGTCAACAAACAGTTTGTTCATAGAAATGTTCAGTCACAACCTCAAAGAAAAATTTCTAATTATAGGGTTTAAGAAGCAAAAGAGACAGTATTATTAAATGTCACATAGAGAAATTTTGCATAATAAATTTCTTCATAGCGGCATAATTCGATAGAAACGCATACACCAATAACCGAAACATTTGGTGACCTAGAATATCACAAGTCAATGATTCGTAACCTGGAAAATGGATTTCAAACTGGAATAACTATAAATAAAGTTTGAGAAATCCGTATAAATCATCTAAATGCGTATATGATTATCTTGCTGGGCAAGAGGCCTAAGAAGATGGATTAGAAAGATTGGAATCTACTTGATAGACAAGTTTTGGGTGTTATCAGGTTAACACTATCGAAAAACGTCGCACAACATCACAAAAGATAAGACTATTAAAGGGTTGATGAAAGTTCTCTCGAATATGTATGAGAAACCTTCTGCCAAACAATAAGGTATTTTTCATGAAGAAGCTCTTCCAATTGAAGACGGAAGAGCTTCTAATTGAAGATAGAAAAAGGTAGTCATATTGCAACGCACGTTAACAAATTCAACACGATTGTCAACCAATTGTTATCGATTGAAATCGAACTCGTTGATGAGTGCAAGCGCTGATTTTGCTGGCGTATCTGCCAAATAGTTGGGAGCCCATGAGAGTAACATTTAGTAATTTTTGTTGGTAATCATAAGCTTAAATTCAAAGATGTTCGAAATGGAATCCTTGCTGAAAGTTCAAATGATAGATTCAGGATAAATTTCGAAAAACCTCTGCTTTCAACATAGAAGAGTTGGAATTGTGGTAAAAAATGATACATTAAGAAAAATTGTTGGACAACACCGAAAAAGGAAAACAAGAGGAGCAAATGCAGACACATAAATAACAGTTGATGCGTTGATAGTATCTGCTGACTTGCCTAGAGGAAGTGAAGCTCATGTTTTGGTTATTGACACCGTAAAAGCATCAATATTTACAGCTGATATTGTGGAAGGTGAATGAATGTCCATGTCGTCTGTTGTTTCATTCTCGTCATATATTGTAGGGAACTTTGAAAAGTAAGGTGTAGCATAAACAAGGACCCCCAGCTAGTGGAGTTCAGAATACGGACTAGGTTATCCCAATCGGCAGAGAAGCGGTTCAAGAGAATCATGTTTGTTGTCTTAGACCAGATTTGAGTTTGTATGTGACAAGCAAGTAACAATGCTTTCCGGTTTCTTGTGGGCAGAGGCACAAGACACACTCCGAAGAAACACCATGACCCCACGTTGCCATACGCGAAGTTATAGAAAGTCGATCATGCATAACCTACCACGAGAGAAAGACGTACTTGGGTGTAGCATTTTTGAACAAAATTCCTTTATGTCAATCGATCTTTGGTCTCCGAGATTTGATTTCCCCCATGTTTGTCTTCAAACCATGACACCATTGGTAGATGTTTGCGGAGCTGTTTCGATAAAGATTTATAGCCTTCCAAGTGATGTCTTCGAACTTGCCGTATTCTTCCTCAATTAAACATATATTGTAACAAGCTTCGAACTATTCTAGAGTAAAACTTGTTTTCATAAACACATTACACCCGATTATACTATTTAAAAAAAAAAAATCCGACTGCTTTCACAAATACTCAATATCACGTTTGATTACACCAAAATTAATCTAAACTATATCTCGTACAATTTCACAAACAGATAAAAAAAAAAAACAAAACAGAATTCAATACCAACATAAGAAATCATATTAACACAGATATCTCTAATGGACAAAACAAACATAAACAACGTATAAAACATATTTAACTCTTTTGTTTTTGTTTTGCATAAGGAACAAAAACTAGAAGCCATGACACTTTTAAGTCTGATGTCACTGAACCTGAACTGTGTTTTATGTTCAGCATCTGATCTCGTAAGATCCTGCTTTCGTTATGTATCGAACCCACTCAACTGTGTTGTAACCGCTCTTCTCCCATACCTGTCAATCATTCCGGTTACCGGTCAGGTTTAAAGAAGTAGTAAACTTTTGATAGCTAACTAAGTAAAGCAATCAATTTTTCAAAGACCAGAAGCAGATAAAGCAAAACAAAAATCACATAAAAGATTTGAATGGATAAATGGCACAATGGCTTAGAGACTCTGCTACTTAGCATTGTATTTTTGGAAGCATGGTACTTTCAAAAGTATAGAAATCAAAGCGTACCTTGAGAAAGCGAACTCGCAAACCAGATGCTGTAAACATTGGGACCTAGAAAAGAACCAAGCTAAGACGGTTAATAATCGCTTCAAACAAATCTGGTTCTATTTAACAGTGCCAACACGAGAAGAAGATTGACCTGAAATTCCATTTGGATTGGTGGTCTTGTCCAAGATTTCTTCTCTCCCATTGTTGAGATCAACTCAATTTCTGCACTTAGTGTGGACTCTGTTTGTCCTGGGAATTTTCTTATCCTAAAGAGTAAAAGAGAGAAGCCAAATGATTGAAAAAGACCAACAAATAGAATCATAGAGATGAATCTGAGGGAAAATTATATAAACTCACTTCCAAACCAAGCAATCGATTGATGGATTGTATTTAGCGCGACCAGTTGTCACTTGGAAATTGGTCTTGGCTGTTTGTTTTGGTACTGGAATTTTAACTACAACCCCAAGGGCAAACATTTTAGCACCAAACACACTTTTGACCTGAAAAGACAAAACACGGGAACAGATTGTAAGAGAGCAAAGATCAAACCAATTTTTTGTTTCCTTTAATCCTTGAGAAAAGCTAAAGCTATGTACCTTGACATTTACTTCCATGCGTGTACGACCAAGTTCTTTGATTGTTGGTAATACGCGGAAAGGCAGATTTACACCCTCTGTTATTCGATACCTGAGAGATCATGGAGTTAGTACACATTTGGTACCAGAACAATTTGCAACAGTGGACATTTGAAAACTTACTTCATCAGTTCAAACTCTCCATCCGGTGGTACAAAACTAACGGTCTTCTCGGAGTTGAATCTTGTCAGGTTCACACACTGGTGAAATGTGACATCATCAAGCTCAATGGTTTTACCACTGCACAAAACGTGCGAATCAGTTAGCACCAAGAAAAGTCAGTGGCTACTGATGTTCACTGTTTTAACAAATCCTACCTCTTAGCTGGGCGAGATTTCATTTCTGATTCCTTCTCAAGACCAATTTTATCATTCAACCCCAACTTCAAATCAGGCATTCCCGAAAGGAAACATTTCATTAAAACCTTCCCCGTCACATCACACCGAAGAACATTGCCTAACCATTTCCATAATGCGCAAAACCAGTCATACAAAGCGAATCAAGAAGAAAGACAACTTGAAAAACTACAGAAAAGGCAATTATTTACCTTTAGAGGACATCAGAAGGTTTACACTTTCCACAATATCCAGAAACACCTGCATTTGAGAGAATGCATGATATCATCACTTCCGCACAACCTAGCAGATATATATACACACAGAAGAAACTCAACACTTACCTCATTCTTTTTATAAGCAAGGCCCTCTCTTCTCCAACCAACAGCACCCGTAACTTGTAATGTTGCATTTGGAACAGGCTTGTCCTTTGGCTGTAATGAAAAGAAGCTTATGAACGCAAACATATGAAGTGAAGAAGCAACATAATCTTGATTTCTTGCGGGGACTACTGATTCACTTGCAAGAACCATTCACTAACACAATTCAAAATCTGTTGTATACACAAATGAATAGATGCCCTTACCTTTGATGAAAATGGAGACCGTACACCTTCCTGAGTGATATAAAGTTTCAAAATTTCAGGGGAGAGATTTTGTGGATAGCCAAAGTCCATAATCTCTGTAATTCCATACCAAATATTATTGCTTGGTGTTGCCATAAAATAAAATACCAACTAAATAAGTAATAAAACCGAACGGGTTGTAAGAAAACATTATCAGGCTTACTTACCGTCCAACAATTCATAAATCAGAACAAAGTTATTTCTAATAGCATCTTCATCAAAAGCTCCACCAAAGTATGATTTGAACAAAGCAACAGCCTGAAATGTGAATCATAAGCAGTAGTAACTAAGTCACAAGTGTATAAAATCAATCTGACTCTCTTGAAATTTCTACAAGAACCAAAACAATTTTAGAAAATGAAAGTGAAACTAAAAACAAGTTTACCTCAACAACGAATTTGAATCCACAAGCAACATTAGCGTTGCTACTGACAACAATGACGATGTAGACATTGCTGATTCGCATATAAACAAAGGAGCAGCCACCAATCTGACGCACAGGACAATTCCCTAACTCTTTCGTCTGCATTATATGCGTACGAAATGCATCCACCATGTTTCCCCTAAGAATCAGATAGCTCGAAATCAAATCAAATTCAAAATCTCAAATCCTACAGCTAAAATCCTACCAAGTAAGACTACTTTAGAAGCGTTGAGAACAAAACACACAGCTGAAAATGTAGCGAATTCGAAAATTTAACAGATCGACGTTGAAAAATGAGAAGCTCTCTTACCCGACATCATCTCGGTATGTGCGATTTATGAGTACATCGCCACGGAGATTCAGAAAGTAGATGGCGGAAGCAGCCACCGGCATCTTGGATCCAGTGAATTCGAAGCACAGATCGGATACTTAGACGATCTGATTCCAGGCGATTTGAGGTTCGACGAGATCTCGACGACGGAGCAAGGAGGAAGACAACGACCAAGTTGAAACAACTGAAATGCGATATTAAATATTTTTATCTAAAAATAGAAAGAAAAAATATTGAAATCATGAGTCGTCATATTGGAATGGGCCGAACATAAATTAATGGGCCAGTTTTATTCAATTCCGGGCCGTTACATCTAATTACGTTGTACAAATCCATGTAACGTTGTAATGTCGTAAAGATTATTCGTTTAACGGTGGTTGGCCATGATAAAAATTTAAAATAAACACGATTTATTAGCTGAATAACGAATAGTGTAATAGTGGAATAGCCGAATAATTAACTAGTAAAAGTTGGATAAAACTTTTACGAAAAAATAATAAAACTAGATGATTCCCGCGTATAACCGGATAAGATATTTATAATATTTTTTAAAAATTAATAATTAAATAAAAATTTCTAAATATTTTAAGATATTATATAAATAATAATTGAAATTTAAAATTAAAGTTTTTTTACATATTTATGTTACTAATTAATTATTTAGTTAAAATAATATATTTTTAAAATAAAATTTTAAAAACCAAATTTAGAAAACAATAAAATCAGTTATAATTTTATGTAATATTTACTTACTCGATTTAATCAAATTTAAAAAAATAATAAAATCAGCTATAATTTTATGGAATATTTATTTATTCGATTTTTCACAAATAAATACAGCTAATTTAGATAAGATTATAATCTTTAAAATAAAGACAGTTTATATATGATTGATCTAATGACATATTATGTAATTAATCTAGTAATTAATGTCCTATAAAATATATTTCCTGAGAATAACTCTGGCGACGACACGTAAGCATGTTAATATTCCACGTAAACATAAGGTTATTTTGTTAAAATGATTCTCAATTACTCCCTCCGTTTCAAAAAAAATGTCATTCTACCACTTTTTATTTGTTACATAAAGAGTGTCATTCTCTAATATCAATACAAATTTTGACAAAACATTCCTTTTTTAACTTCAAATAAATAATCAATCAAAAGAAACTTAAATAAATAATTGTAATTACATAGTAAATAGTTTAGGGGTATAAAAGAATTTTTATCTTGTTTCTTAATTTGTGTGAAAATTGTCAGAATGACATTCTTTTTGAAACAGAGGGAGTAATATATAAGGATATTCGAAAGATAATTTTGATGGATCATTGATTTTTAGTTTTTTTCTAATTATATCTTAACACGTTTATAGTAAATAGTAAAATCATTCTTGGAAAACGTAAAACCATGAAAATTTGATAAATTCACTAAATGTAAAAAAAAGATGGTAAGATCATGTTTTGAAAACATAAACAGAAAAAATTGGTATAGTATTCGTCACTCGCTGCAATCTATTGTAGATCGCTGATCAATAACAACTACGAAACAAATATGATTTAATCGTTGGTCGTTTTCTATCTAACAAAATAAACGGTGACACAGGTCCGGCCCTGACCAAAAATATACCAATGTATTTTTCTATCTAAGAAAATTAAGGGCATCAATTTCTGTAAATGCGTCGTGTTTAACGGTTAAGTTAATGTTTTAGGGCAGATCTTGTTTAACGGTTAAGTTAATGCGTCGTGTTTAACTGGAACCGAAGAACCGAACCGAAATAAGGGATTTGGATCGGTTTCGGTTCCTGTATAGTAACCAATCGATTCCAAATTTGATAACCGATTAGATCTTGATTCGGTTCGGTTAATACCTAAGAGTCGAAAAGAACCGAATGGAACCAAAAAAATCTGGGTATTTTGAGAATGTTTCGTGTATTATCGGTTCTAAAATCAAAACCATACCGAACCGAACCGAACAAGAATCGAACCAAATTTTAATTGTTCCAAATGTTTACTAATTTTTAAAAATCGAAATAACCAAAAACCGAAAAAATCAACTCGAACCGAACCGAAAAACCAAATGTCCACCAAATTTTATTAACATCTTTATAAATGGGCAAAAAATGTTACTTTTGCTTAAAGCCCAGCATCACTTCGGGCCGGCCGTGGAACTGACAAACTTCAATTACATTAATCATCTAATCTGAAATTGCTTTGTGTTAATTTATCTTTTAAAACTGATCCGTGATCACCACAATGGGGAAAAATGTCGATTAAATGTCCAACTATGTCAAAAACCCATTTTTATGCGCAAACTATCTCGTCGCCAATTAAAATTATCAACTTTACGCCAACAGCCAGATTAATTCCATAATGTTTGGTCCCGTGTTCCATATTAGTCATGTCGTTAACTCAACATTATTTCGGTTAATTAGTCCGTTTGTTCCAAAACGATGCGTTTTACTAACACTTATTACTCTTCTTTTTCTTCGTGAAACCAGACATTTTTCCTCCAATTCACAAAAGAACAAACCCTAATTTCAAAATCAAAGAGAAATCGAGAAATCTAATATGGTGAGGAAGAAATCTGAGGCGGCCCGAAGAACTAGAAGTGTGATGGCCGAAGATCTTCCTCCTCCTCCAGAGTCGGAAGCTCTCGCTCTGCATTCCATCGAACAACCGGTCAAAACAGCTCGTCAATCGGATGAAGGTGATGACTGTGGCGTATACAACGATGAAGATTGCGATGATGTCGACTATGAAAAACTGATATGGGCATTGCTGAAGAGGAATGTAATGATTTTGAAACCCAATTTGGAGTTCGACACGATGAAATACAATGCCATCACCATAGCCAATCCGATGGTCAACCTCTTCAAACTATGAATTTCACGCTGCCTTGCTCTATTTTCGACTATCGCTTGCCAATTAACCTCTAGCAACAATCTCCTCACTTCACCAAATTAACTTTGCAATTCTACAATTTTCGGCTATGCATCTTCAATCTCTTCAAGAACAGTCTCCTCAACCCATTTAAGAAGATGAGACTGGGGAAAAATCAAGTAAAATCACTTAAACAGATGAATGTAACTCACATAGCGAGATTAACTGAGTCACTTACATCTTTCTTGCTTTCACAGCGATAGAATCGTCTACCCGGATTTTCTTGGGTTCTCGTCGTAAAGATTCTAGCATTCAAGCCACATGAACACTTCGCCGGAATCCCTCTGTAGATAACGCGGTTTAGGGTTGATGATTGGCTTGATGTCGCAGTTGAAGAACTCATCGTTAGAGTTTATGAATTGATTTGGGGATGAGTCGATTTAGGGAAGAAGAAGAATCATAAAGAATCGTTAGGGTTTATGAATTGGGCGAAATTTTTTTTTGGGATTTTCTGATTTCACGAAGAAGAAGAAGAGTAATAAGTGTTAGTAAAATGCATCGTTTTGGAACAAACGGACTAATTAACCGGAATAATGTTGAGTTAACGGCATGACTAATATGGAACACGGGACCAAACATTATGGAATTAATCTGGCTGTTGGCGTAAAGTTGATGATTTTAATTGACGACGAGATAGTTTACGCATAAAAATGGGTTTTTGACATAGTTGGCCATTTTAATCGATATTTTTCCCCACCATAATGTAATAAAAGTTCTTAATTTTCAATAATTAACATTAACACGAAACTTAAAAGTTTGAGAAAGTTGGAAACTTTGTTTCCAATGCTCTCTGATGTGTAATTAATGATCTCAAAAGTGATTTTCTTTTCCATGAAAAAAATAATAATAAAGTAGAATACTTATCTTATATAACCGCGCCGTTAATGATTAAAAAAGAGGGTAAAGCAAGAAGATGATCTTTTGCTCGATCCATCTTTGATCGAAAAAAAATCTTTTTTTTTAATATAATTTGTTGCAGAAGAAGATTAATAGTGTTGACGAGAGAGATAAAGGACAGAGATTTATGGGTTTTTGACTACAGGAAATGAATATTGTTGAATTGAGACGCGATCGGAGAAAGTAGAAATCGAGAGAAAAGGGATATTCGAAACCCTAATTTTGAGAGAGCATCCATTTGAGAAAAGCTGTTAAATTTGAGGGCTTGATCGAATTTGATTTCTGAGTTCAAGTTTTTAGATTTGTGGAGTTAATGGGTTTTTTGAAGAAGTTAACGGGGATTCTTGGGTTTGGGCATAACGATGGTGGGCATGGAGCTACGAGAGATGAAGATGGTGATGGAGGAGATAACAGTGGAAAAGTTTCAGGTGACGGAGATAAACGCCGGGAGGATAATCAGCCGAGGTTCCGTGAAACTGGACTTCCAAGGAAAGGTTTTGGTGTACCGGTTCAAGTCGCTGTTGAACGGTCTAATCCTGGTCCTATTCTTCAGCCTTGTGCTGCTTCAGATGGTGGTGTTCAGGTTACTCTTCCTTCTTTTTGATCTATGATGGTTGATTTTAGTGTATGGAAGTTTTGTGATTGATCAAATTCATGAGGATATTTGAATTGCTTGTTAGCGAGTTAATGGTTAAGCTTTATGAAGAGGTGTAATGTGGGTATCACATACTGCAGCTTCATGCTTGTTCTCTAGCAGGATTGTTAATTCGTGTCTTTGGTTAGGATCACTCTAAGTTGGAAGATAAATTGGGTTGTGAGTTTGTGAAAATTTTGTCGTCTTTGTGCCTACATTCACATTCTTAGCTTCACATTGATGATCGTTGATGAACATCATTTCCTGTTCTATGCCGGTGGCTTGCTTTTTTTTCCTTTCTCTTTAGTATGGCTTCATTATTGGTTTCAATATGTTTGTGTTTCATGAACAGTATTTTATATGCTTCAGTAGATGACTTTACATTCGTATTTCTGTATGGTTTTTCCCAATTCTCTGAATTATCTTATAGAACTAGATGTCTTTGTAATTGGTAGTTCACTGTCTCTTTTTGCTCTCTGTTCAGTCATCTTTGCACGTGAAATTATTGTGTAGTCCTTAAAGATTATGCCAAGCCATGGTATATGTTTTAGTTTGATTGATTGATAAGTTGCGGTAAAAGAAAGCTTGTAAAACCCAAGTAGATTCAGTTTCACATTACTAAGGAAACGATAATCTACAAAACATCATTAGTCCCATTTCTTGTTGGTTGGGTATTCATCATGACTCATGAGGCTAAAAGGGAGTTTAAAGGATCTTAATTGGTGATATTTGTAGAGAAAGATAATAATTTGAGTGTTTCAGCCAAGCTTATGCGATGGTTTTAATGTGTGATATGTAACTATTCACTGAATTCTTCTTTTTTATGGCATTAAGATAACCTCTCAGCATAATCACTGACTCAATTTAGTTTACCGAGAACTTTACTCTTTTGAACCTCTTTTTTTTGGATCAGGGACTACGTTGGTACTCAATGCGGCTTAGGATTGATGAAGACGGAGATGTTGCAGATGAGTTCTTGGAAGATCAAAACTGCAAGACTTCGCCAAGGAAGTGCAAAACAAAAGCTGCAAAAGTGAGAGGTTTAGTAATATCTTCTGATGGGAAACTTCAACCATTAATGCATTGAACAATGAACACCAAGGAGAAAAATTTGCTGAACTGTGTGATTGAATCAGAGAAAGGTTAGAACTTGTGTTTCATTAATCTCCAGATCAAATGATTAGATTCTTGATTTGATTCTTGAGAACTTAAAATGTTATTTAACTGTGAATTTAGTTCTTGAAAATAGACAGAAAATTGTTGGAAGTGTGTATTACCAGTCACTACAATTTTTGTGGGTGCATACACATGTTCCTTTTCTTACATACAAGACCCTCCATTTTCGCCTTTTTTTTTTTGTTCTCGTTATGAATCAAATACTATTAATGATGGTTAAAATTTGGATTTTATCGTATTTGAATTAGAAGAAGTTTTAAGTTAATAATCATTTGATAATCTGATGAGTTTATCGTAATTGGTTATGAAAACTAAATAATGTCTATATCATTTGCTAACCAAACAAAGTATAAATTTGTATGCAACAAAAAATAAAATAGAAAATTTCAGAATATATGACAACGATCAACTGAAAGTATGTTAGACATAATTCTTATACAATGGGTCTAATTGGTAACCACATTTAAATAAGGCATTTAAGAGATTTTGTTTAGTGATTGTGAAAAAGACGATTAGATAGAACACAATTAGAGGTAGTAAGAGTTAATGCGGTTAGGTTTAAATAAGGGGTAGAAAAAATGTTAATGAAAACATTGTGCTTGCCTCCTCCCTCCTCCACCACATCACATACTCAGACAGACTCTAGCGCCTATTTCAAGCTAAAGAGATTACTATAGTCAATTTTGCTACGCCCCTTACTCTTTAGACTGAGACTCGCTTACTTACTTAACCAATGACTTAGAAAAAGTGAGCGCCCATGCGTGAGCCTTTATTAGTAAAGTAAAGCTTTGGTTCCCTAAAGACTCAAAAGATAAATCAAATAGGAGGACTTGCACCGGGGTGTGCCACCCAAACCAACTCAGGGAAGTGGCATCCGTCGGCCGGGCTAGTTCGAAATGTCCAATGCGTCCCACCCCTAGTTCAAGAAGTCGCAAAAAGCCTCTTGAGGAGAGTAGGCGGCCCTTTTTCCAAATCTTTCCCCAACCACCTCAAAATTGTATTATCAATCCAAACCGACTTTATGCGTAAAAGACAAATTTCTTTCACGCTTTAAGGAAACACTTGTTTGTCACAAATCTAAAAAGAAACAATTTTAGAAAACTGATATTACAATACCAAAAGAAAACAAGTTTTTTCGTGCAACGTTGACTATGAAAAAGACAAAAAAATGTCCACTTTCGGACTTTCTAAAAAAAAACATACGGCAATTAACTAATATCTTCTAAAATCAATTATACTGTTGTAAAAAAAGTTTTTCTCTCCCAGGCACGGTTATCAAGACAGTCTAAACCACTCCGGTTTTTAGACTCTTTCAAACTCAACAACATAGTTTACACAATATCCTTTGGATAATGGGGCTCACTCCAGGCATGACAACGTAAAGTCCGGTGATAAAAGATTTCTCTTCTCCGCCGGGGAGATTCCGGCGAGCACAACCCCATCCAACCCCCCAGGAAAACATGAAAACCAACATTAAGATTGATTACAAACTTCTCCTTCCCTCCCTAAACGGATATGAAGTTGTATCACCTCTTGCTGATTGAGAACCTAGCCACAAACATCTCCCTCTGATTCTTCTGTGATATCAAGAGAGGAAGAAACTTGGAAACGTTCTCAAACTCTCTTCGGTATGGATGCAAAAGGATCTAGCTCTTCAACAAAAAACTCTCTGCAAGACCAACAAACCAACCAAAAGCCAAACAAAGCTGTAAAAGGGTTTAAGAAGAACTGATAAATATCTCCTTCGTGCTTCCTTGAGTGCTAAGACACGAAAGGAAGAACTTTACTTTAATCTTACCACACTAATCTGTAGGTATCATACTCGCTTTACTTATCTAACCTCTAGGTTTCAGATCTGAGTGAGCTACACCTTCGTTTGGAAGACATGGCTCACATATACTCATATACTGAAAAAGGAAAACAAAACAGCAGATTTCAAATGAAAGACCGAGAGTGAGAATCACAGCACTAGACTTTGACACTTCTGAATTGGAAAGGGAGAACAACCTTACTCTAATAGGTCGTCTGACAAACACTACTGTCCAAAGACTATGGTCAATGATCCCCTACTTCTCAAGGTCTTGGAATCTCAAAAGAAAAGCAATCGGCTCTGATCTAGGAAGAGATTGCTTTTAGTTTCGCTTTGAATCAGAAAAAGACATGCTCAAAGTCCTTTCCAACATGCCTTATCACTTTGCTAAAGTGGGAACCCTCAATCTCTGTAAGTTTCCTCTCTGATTTACCTTTCTAGATCCAAATCAAAGGCCTCCCTCTCCACTTTTGGAGGGAGGAAATGCTGAGCAAAATAGGACATGGGCTGGGACATCTTGAGGAGATAGACCTGACAAAAAACACAAGCAAGAATCAGAGTCACATTAAATGGTCTAGAGCCACTAATCTTTGAAACAGATATAGCTCTTAAAAATGGTGAAGAAATTCTGGTTACACTAGAACATGAGCGCTTGAGGAACTATTGCAGGAGATGTAATATGTTATCCCATGATGAAAAGCATTGTCACCTTCTTGAGTCAAGCAAGATTAAGGGAGAAGAAGCTGAAAGAAGAATTACAAGAAACATACCACAAAACACGGCGGGATCTCAATCCTACATCTCTCCACACCAGTATGGAGAAGGAAATGCTTCCTCAAAAGGGGAAAGAGGCTACAGAGCTGTGAACTCGGATAGAGTTTCAAGAGAGAGAATTGGTAACTCCAACAGTAACTCAATGGACTATAGGAGTGAAAGACCAAATAGACAAGAAAAAAGAAAATACTCATATTCCCCTAAACATTTAAGAAACAAGAGGCAGAGACACTCCTACTACAACCATACAAGCAGTGGTCACAGTGAACCTCACTCTCAAAGCCATAACAAGTCTAGAGAGTTCATACCTGATGTGAGAAAAGAAAACTGGCAATGTAGGACAGTTCAAAGAGCACCTCAATAAGAGAGACACTCGGCTTCTGATAGCTCAAGAACTAGACGACCTCTTTTAGAGATGGAACTCAACACAAGTGATTTTCCACCACCACCACCTCAAACCGAGGAAAAAGTAATGGAAGAACTACGAGAAGTGACAATGCAATCAATATACATCCTCTTCAGACCCTACTGAGAGCGCAGCTAGAAAAAGGAGGGTGCAAAAGACCTGATGAAAACAACTGCTCAGTTAATCCTAGCAGCAAATTCTCCTCCTTAGATTAAGGAAAAGTCATTAGAGCCACAACAACATCTAGTAACATCCAAAGACAATGATCTAGAAATCACTAACTGTATTGAGGTGGAACCAATAGTGAAGCAGCCTAAGAGAAGAGGCAGACCCCTTTTAGCCTCTAAAGGCACTTCTGGTAGCCCGAGCTCTCTAAGAAGATCAAGTAGCTAGAAGATGCGGCTACAAAAATTGGCCAGATCACCAAAACGATCAAGGCCAAAAAGAAACAGGACTCTAAGACGGATCAAGTAACCAAAACAAATGCCTGTGACAAACAAGAGGTGCAACAACTTCCAATGCAACCAATGCACTGCGAACCCAACTGAACCCACAAATCAGCTTAATCCCAGCTATCACAAAGAAGAGGATGGATTCTCAGGATCCATCCCCTCATGTTCCTTAAAAGCTCTAAGCTGGAACTGTTGTGGTTTGGGAAACCCCACAACAGTTCGACGCATCAAGGATTTGTACAAAAAAAACACACCTGATGTAATGTTTTTCTCTGAGACAAAAAAACTCAGATGACTTTGTACTCAACAAGCTTAAGAGTTTACCTTTTGATAACCACCATTTTGTCTCACCCCATGGAGTAGGCGGAAGCCTTGCTCTGCTCTGGAAAAAAGAAATCGATGTAGAAATTCTCTCCTCAAGCCACAACTTCATTGATTCTGTGATTCATCACAAGAATACAAAATCTTATGCCACCTTTGTCTATGGGGAATCTGATCACATAAAAAGAAATGAAGTTTGGAATCTCATTAGCAGTATAAGGGAAGAAAGAGAAGAGCCGTGACTGTTAACAGATGACTTTAATGAAATATTGAGTAACTCAGAAAAGCAAAGTGGACCACAAAAGAACTGAAAACTTTTTCAGCAATTTTAGAAGCTTCATGTGAAAAAATGATCTTTTTGATCTACACTACTCTGGTAATTGCCTCTCTTGAAGGGGAATGATACAAACTTACTTGGTTCAATGCCGTCTGGATAGAGCCATGTCAAACACCGAGTGGGCAGCCTCATATTCAGCAGGAAAAAGTGAATATCTTCGATTTGAAGGGTCAGACCTTAGACCTCTGGTAATATTCTTCGACCAAACCCGTAAGAGAGGAACTAAAATCTTCCATTTAGATAGAAGCCTGGAACACAACACAGAGATCAGAGAGATGATCTATCAAATATGAAGAGAGCACCAATCGGAGTCTATTGAGGAAAAACTGGTAAGAATAAGAGGAACAATTTCTACATGGAACAAACAAACTCATTTAAATGGTCAGAAAGCAATAGAAGAAGCCAGAAACAAACTTGATTCAACAATGGCCTCTCCAACGCCTAATGAACATGAAATATTGGGAATTAACCAGTTTTTACAGGAAGCTTACAACAAAGTGGAAGCTTACTAGATGCAGAGAAGAAGACAATTGTGGCTGGCTTTAGGAGACAAGAATTCAGGGTATTTCCACTCTGTCACAAAAGGAAGATGTACGATCAATAAATTCTCAGTGATTGAAGATGAACATGGAAAAGTTCATTACGAAGAAGGAAATATAACGAGATCAATAGTTACTTTCTTCTCAGACTTGTTTAAATCAAATAATGCTTCCTTGGATCACATCAAGCATATTACAAGTCAGACTCTGGAAAAAAAAGTATCACCAGAAATAAATGTTCAGCTCACCCAAATTCCTTCCAAGGATGAGATCATATCGACATTATTTTCGATTCATGGAGCAAAGGCTCCAGGACCGGATGGTTTCCCAGCAAGCTTTTTCCATGCTCATTAGGACTTTACAGCTGACTCTATTGTGGAGGAAATCCAACAATTCTTTATCTCTGGGAAAATGCAGGAAAAGCTAAATCATACACATGTTAGACTGATTCCAAAAGTCCAAAACCCAAATAAAGTCGCTGAATATAGACCAGTAGCCCTCTATAACGTTCTTTACAAGGTGATAGCAAATATACTTACAAGAAGACTCCAACCGATGCTGCGGTGTCTAGTCTCGGAGACCCAATCAGCTTTCGTTCCGGGTCATGCCATCTCAGACAACATCCTCATCACCCATGAGACATTACTCTACTTGAAAATCTCAAAAGCAAAAAAAAATTGTGCTATGTCAGTGAAGACGGATATGAGTAAAGCTTATGACATGATATAATGGAATTTCTTGGAGGCTGTTTTAGATCAGTTTGGTTTTCACCCGATTTGGCGAAACTGGATTCACCAATGCATCTCAACCGTGTCATATTCCATCATAGTGAATGGAACAACTCTGGGTAGAGTCTCTCCTACATGTGGATTGCACTAAGGCGATCCACTCTCTCCCTACTTATTCATCCTTTGTAGTGAAGTCTAATCAGGACTATGTGCAAATGCTCAAGCTAGTAAAGCTCTACAAGGCATAAGGGTGGCAAAGAAGAGCCCAAGAGTAAATCATTTACTTTTTGCAGATGATACGATGTTTTTTTGCAAGGCAAACACTAAAAGCTGCAATGCTCTAAAGGAAATATTAGCTACGTATGAGAGCACTTCGGGGCAAAAGATCAACACAGAAAAATCAACGTAACTTTCTCCTCTAAGACTCCTCCTCATATTCGGGAAAATGCAAAAAGTATCTTAAGGATCACGAAGGAAGGAGGAATAGGGACGTACCTTGGGCTACCTGAGCATTTTGGTAGGAAAAAATAAGATATATTTGCTGCACTTGTTGATAGAATCAAACAAAAAATGATTGCTTGGTCAACAAGATGCCACTCGGGAGCAGGAAAATACACTCTACTAAAGGCTGTTTTAACTGCAATACCTACATATACCATGTTGATAAGGAAGGTTTGTTACGCCTTCTTTCTCAGGTTTCACCCGAGCCCTACTAGGAAGTAGTCTCGAGAGTTTAACCCGATCTTACCGCATGTGCACGGTTAAATACAATCGTAGTTTGTTCGTGATCGATCTGCAGAGACTGAGAATAACTACACAGATATTTTAGGGATAAATATAATCTAGGTGAATTATAGAGTTTGGGGGTTTTAGGTTTAATTATCTAAAGTGCATAAAATAAATAAGCAATAACTAAATAAATAATAATTAAATTACTGAATTAAATTACGTATAATAAATTGCATAAAATAAAATTGCAGAATTTAAATAGCAGAAAATAAAGTGCGTAAAATAAATTGCGAAATTTAAATAGCGTAAAGTAAATTGCGTAAATTAAATAGCGGAAAATAAAATGCATAAATTAAAGTGCAGAAATTAAATAGCATAAATTAAATTGCATAAATAAAAGTATTTAAATGAAATTGCACAATGTAAATTGCATAAATAAAAGTGCGTAAAATAAAGTGCATAAATTAAATAATTTTAAATTAAATAACGATTAAACAATAATTAAGAAATGATCCCAAGGGTGAATGAGAACGAATCCGGAAATCTTCTAATTCGAGAATTGATGTTCATTAACCCTTTTGTTGATATCTATCGGTGTAGAGATTTCATATACATATTAGTCCACTCTCGTGGTATGCTAATCACTCTGTAAAAGCCCACTCTCGTGGTGCCCTTACAAGCATTGAGAACGATCTCGTCATTGACCGGCCTAACTATCCACTGCATCTCTACAGCGTAGTCAAGCTTTCAACATGTTTAGTTCCGAGATCTTAATCCACTCTCGCGGCATCAAGACCCTAAGGTGCTAAACTAACTTGATCAAAGCTAATTTAGATAAACTCACAAGTCGAAAATAGGTTTATCGATTAACTAGAATCCCAAGTATGTATATCCGAAACCCCTCTACCTACTCTCGTGGAGTAAGGGAATTCCCGAAACACTTAGCCACACATGTAATTTTTGGCCGAGCTCTTAGACAACTCCCAAGGGTGTAAGTCTAGCTTTAGGAACACATACAAGGTAGCTAATCGGTTAAGAACAAAAAACACCAATCTCTAATCAGTAGATCCTATCATTGATCTCCACCCCAGAGATCTAAAGGATCTACTCGCTCATAACTCCGAGGGTGACGGAAGTATATGAGATAGAAGATATGATAAAACAATAAGTAAAAACAGTAAAGTAATGCAAAGAATCAGAAGAAGAAGAACTAAAGAACTTGCATAATAAAACTTAAGAACAAAGAGGGTTTTTGAGACTTTTCTCTCTAAGTGGTGGTACAAAAGTTGTGAAAAAAGTGGAACTCTTTCTAAGAGGCATAACATGTGTTTATATAGAGTTTTAGGAGGCTAGGGGGAGTCTAGGGCGTCCTTAGAAGCCTCTGGAAGACCCTCATTCTCGACCCAAAGCTTCCCATACTTAGCATTACACATTAACCAAACTTTCTTTTTCTACACAGTGACTCAACATCGACAGGCCCTGGTCGATGGACTTCTCCAGGCCAGACATCGATAGGCCACGCTCGATGCTTGCGTCGACGGTCTTCATCGTCAGCTTCTGGCTGGATGGCGTCGATGGCCCTGGTCGACGGTCTTGGGTCGATGGTCCAGCTCAGGAGGAGCGTCGATGGCCCTGGTTCGATGCTAAGGCCGCTGCTTCCTTCAGGCGGCTCTTGAGATGTCTCTTCATAATATTTTTGGCCCGAACAACTAGCTCCAAAATCCGTGTGGCTTCTTAGGACTCTAAAACAGTCTAAAAATGTATGATTTCCTCCAAGTACCTAGAAACACACAAACACATGCAAATACACTAAAATTATCCTAAATATTAGTTATAACATATAAAACTACACTAAATGAATACATAAAAATAGGTAAAATATGGTGTTATCACATGTCTTATTTCAAAATCCCTCAGAGCATATGCAATCGTATCCAATCAGCCCTTACCAGATTCTGGTGAGATTCAAATCCTGAGAAGAAAAAAATGTGTTAGGTGTCTTGAAAGCTTCTGGCAAAACCAAAGAAAATGGTTGGATTGGGGTTTAGAGAAGTTGCTGACTTCAATGATGCTCTACTAGGAAAACTCAGTTGGAGGTTATTAGACAACTCGTTTAAAATTTCTACTGAGTAAAATCCTCACCAGAAAATATTGTGGTGATTCATCCTTTCTTGAAGTTAAACCAATAAGCAACGCATCACATGGGTGGCAAAGCATATTATTAGGAAAGGACCTAATGGCACCTCATGTAATAAAGACCATAGGGGATGGAAAATCAATATCTATCTGGAGAGATCCATGGTTACCAAAGGCAGCAACAGAACCTTAATTGTTCCAGCAACATAAATTACTTCAGAGTATACAGTTTCAGTTCTCTTCAAGGAATACACTATGGAATGGGATAAAGAAAAGATCCAACTAATCTGCCCAGAAATGACATAGTATATCATATGCCTAAGATCGAGTATTAGGGGAGCAAAGGATAACTATCTCTGGCTTCATAGTAACTCAGGAATCTACAATGCTAAATCAGACTATTACATCAAAGTTTCTCAAGAAGAAAATTTACCTCGTCTTCCTAGAGTAGAGCAACCTCTGAACTGGATCAAAGAAATTTGGTCTTAGGCGTATTCACCAAAACTGAAGGTTTTCACATGGAAAGTAATCCATAAAGCATTACATATTGGAGAACTCTAAAAGCAAGGGGAATGAGACAAGGAACAGATTGTATCAGATGCAATGAGGTTGAAACTGCTAAACACCTTTTCTTTGAATGTCCTTTTGTATAATCTCTTTGGGAACATGCACCATTGGCACACCACCTAAGCCTCTACGATGATGAATCCTTTAAAGGTATGATGAGAAGGGGAACAAAAATCTCTCCATTGCCACCAACAGGAGTGGTAAGAAGCCCTTTGTTCCCATGGCTCTGTTGGACTCTATGGACAACAATAAACCAATTACTTTTCCAAAATCGGACTTTCTCTGAAAAGGATTGCATTTCAAAGGCAGTGAAAAAGCGGCAGAATGGGATAGAGCTCAGCAAATCGAGGAAGCTAAACAAAAACCTACTCCACAACAACAACAAAATCAAAGAAAGCCAGAGCTAAGATCCCTAAATACCGACGCAGCGTGAAAAGAGAGTACCTTAGGAGCGGGTATCGGATGGATCATTAGCGGAACATAGGAAGATCCTATCACCAGAGAATCGCTGAAAGTTGAATTCATCGACAACCCACTGATGGCTGAAGCAATCGCCGTTCGGACTGGATTGCAAGAGGTTCTGCAGAAAGAAATCACATTGATCCAAGTTCTCTCGGATTCCCTTATTCTGATCTCAGCAATCAACGCAAAGGAGGAAGGTCGAAGCATCTATGGAGTCTTAACGGATATCTTAAATTTGGTTCACGATTTCTCAGAAATCGATTTCATCCATATCCCAAGATCTGAGAACAGAGAAGCCGATGAATTGGCCAAAACAGCTTTGCGTTTACCAAATATCGATGGTTCACCTAATTTTCTTCCACCTGGATAATTGTAATAGCTGTCAAAGTTTTAATGAAAAGAAAGTTTGCTGACCCAAAAAAAAAACTAATATCTTCTAAACTATGGGTCTGATGGGTTGTGGCGGTAAATATAGGATTTTCGCTGTAGAATTTGATCTGTGGATTTTTTTTTCTGTACCTTTAGAATTTAGGCTGTAAAGCAATTTTCCATAATAAATAGTTTGCAGAGCCAAAATAAAGAAACAAAAATAAAAGTGGTTTTATCTAAAAAAATATATAAAACGTGATTGCTTTGGATTTAGAGCTTTAGATCCAAATATGGCTGTAGAAAGATTTTAAAACCACAACCAATCACGCCCTATAATTTAAAACTTTCTTGTATTCTTGTAATATTATGTTAGTCAATAGCTAACATCGGTATCTATTTGTCTTGTGGACGCAACTGAGTGGATATCACTTCAGTTTCAGACAATACCAGTGATAGCTGAAAGACAAGGTAATGGCAGGAGCATACACATATGGCGGCCTCCTGATATAGGACTCTTAAAATGTAATGTTGATGCGAGTTGGAGTGAAAACAAAATAGCCACTGGCACAAGCTGGATGCTCAAAAACCATCAGGGTCTTTTGGTATGTTTTGGTGCTAAAACCTATCCAAATCTCTAATCTCTTTTGGAAGCAGAGGCATCAGCTTTAACTTGGGCAGTGAAATGTGTCACCAACTTGGGATACAATGAGGTGATCTTTGAAAGTGACTCAAAATCACTAATAGACACGGTAAGAAGTGAAGGAGACTCGCCAAGACTTAGTACTTTTACTTCGGAAAGCATCAGAATATGCTCGTGTCACTCCATTCATTTTCATCATGTTGGACAATCTGCTAACAGAGCAGCGGAGCACTTGGCCAAGGGTTCATCTATGAACCAGATTTACGCGACAAGCATTGATTTTGTGGCTCATTCAAGTTTATGTGGTGTTATTAATTCGGACTTTGTTTTTCGTTAAGTTATGAATGTGGTTTTGTGAAAATAAAAGTGTCATTGTGATTGAAATTTATAATGAAATCAAGGTCGACGACTTAGGAAAAAGATAAAATATCTACGAAGAAGCAATATCATTAGTGACCATAATTTTATATTGGGTGTGTCATAATTGTCGTCATTATAAAAATATAATTGGATGATTACCTATTTAGTATTTACTAGTAATCCCATATATATTATTTGGGAAGTACACTTATAAAATAAACATTATAAAGTGTATATATTTACATCACTTCGCCATTACATCAAAGAACAAATTTTAATCTCACATTAAGAGTATTTTAGTCATTAGTTATTATGTGATTATTTAATTATTATATAAAAAATAGGTGAATATTATTTTCCAATATATTCCAAAAATAAGAATTCCTTTATTTTAATTAAATCATAAATGCCAAAAAAAATTGGTAACCATAAAAGTTATAGAATTTTTTAATATTTCATAATTTCCGGATGTGTTAATCGGTGATTTTATATTTGTTATTATTCCATAAACTATTCGTTATTATTTGTTATTATTCCAAAAAATATTTCTTATTATTCAAAAATATGAATTCTTTTTTTTAATATTAATCATAAATGCACAAATCCCTGATATTATCAAAATCGAAACTAACTTTAAAAAAATATTTACGTGGAACTAAGTTTAAAAATATTAACATTAAAATATATTTATCTTTAAAATATAATCATATTTTAATATTTTAAGTTATATTTATCTTTAAAATATAGCTTTTAAAGAATCAGAACTAAAAAAATCAATAATAATTATGTTAACTTAAAAAATCGGAAATATTATTAGTTATAAAAATCTGTTTCATTTACGAGATAATTTACTTGATAATAATATTTGTTTCAATTATGGAAATTATTTACGAGATAATTTACTTGATAATTATTGTTTCTTTAAACAAAAATAAAAAAAATCAAATATTTTCCAATATATTTCAAAACAAGAATTCCCTTATTTTAATTAAATCATAAATAAATAAAAAAATCGGTAACCATAAAAGTTACTGATGTGTTAATATTCCTTAATTTTCGGATGTGTTAATCGGTATATGATTTCATATTTGTTATTATTCCATAAACTATTTGTTGTTATTCCAAAAATTATTTCTTATTATTCAAAAAATATGAATTCCTTTTTTAAAATATTAATCATAAATGCACAAATCCCTGATATTATCAAAATATAAATATAAATTTAGTCTTCTCTTATGCGATTCATTATTGTTTTATTCAGCTCGAAGAAATGTGGTAAAGACATGGTAAGGGAGGTAATCGTTTCTGGATTAACATTGGTCTTGGTTTCAAGACTCCCAGAGAAGCTACTGAAGGTAAACGTTTCATCTATCTTTGAATCTCGACTCGAAATGTTATATGATGTGTTGAAGCATGTGTTTTTGTTTACAGTCGTAATTTGGATTAAAGGTCATCTTTTTTTACAATTTCCCTATATTGTTTATGAAATGGGAATGAGTTATGTGTTTGTGTAATGCTGTTTCTATATTTTTATTCTGTGATCTAAGGCTTTGTGCAATGTGCATTTGTTATCTTCTTTATTGCTTTTTTCTTTAAATATATTTTAAAAATCTTCATTATTTCCTTAATAAAAGTATATTTTCTTTATAAAAATATATTAAAAATCGGTAATTATTATGTTAATATACTTTTATTAAATCCTGATTTAGATTAATTTTAAACTAACCACTAAATCTAACCTAAAATTCCTTAAAACAAACCAAACATAAATGTTAAAAAATATATTACTTGAAGATTTGTTAAAAACTTTGGTTATTTAACATTACTGGTCAATTTGTTAATATTCCTAAAAAACCGGTATATGATTGTGAATAAACTTTTATTTTAAACTAACCACTAAATCTAACCTAAAATTCCTTAAAACAAACCAATTATAAATGTTAAAAAATATATTACTCGACCATTTGTTAAAACATTTGGTAATTTACATTGCTCAACGATTTGTTAATATTTCATAAAATCTAATTAATTTCTAATCAATTTTTATTCATTGACATTAATAAAATTACTTAAAATAGATCCTAACAATAAATCTGAAAAAAAAACACATATACAATATAACAAAATCATATAAATAACTTAAGGATTTAAATATTTAGAATTCTTGACAAGCTTTTATAATACTATCAAAATTTAATTCCAAACATTACTCTACAAGCTAAAGCTATAAAAAAAATTGCAACAATATAAACAAAATATTTCTCTCTAAATTCCTAAAATCAAGCACTCCCTTTTCACTATATATAAGATCATCTCATTCCATTAAACAAAATATTCATTCCACTTAAATCCCTAATATTGTTTTATTTGTTCTATTTATATTTATGTTGTTCCATTCATATATATCCATAATATTTGTTCCATTCATATTCTTTGTCACATATTTTTCTTATTTTCATGCATGTAGTGGGAGATGGTAATAGAGACAAAAAAGTGATTTCGTTGAGGTATGTCTTTTTTTCTAATTAGTTACTAATTTTTTATGCAAAGTAATATGTTAAGATTTTTACTAAGTTAAATTATTTTTCTTGGTTAATTATACTATGAAATGAAAAAAAAAATCTTAACTTATATGTAAAAAAAAACTTAGCTTATAAAATCAAAATAATAAAAAATTTATTTTAACAAAAAAAAAATTGAGAGCATTATATAATTTATTATACTATTTTTTTTTTTAAAAAACATTATCTTGAAAATGTTACATTTGAAATATATATATACATTTCATGTTAAATTTACAATCATATTTATATCTTAAAGTCTACTAATATGGACTAAATCAAATTTACACTAATAATAATATTGTTTAACAAAATTACCGAATTCGCAATTACCAATATACTACAATACATCAAATAATCACCTCCATGATTTCATATTTGTAAATAATAATACTTACACATTTTAATATCTTTTATAATATTATAACCTTAACTCTTTTAAAAAATACTTAACATTACTTTTTTTTTAAATATCATCCCGCACTATAGTGCGGGATAGTATCTAGTTGTATGGTATTACGTGTTACGTGTTACGTGTTACGTGATACGTCGATGAGTCATAGGTAGATCAATTTAATTAATTATCCTCTATATATTAATTGAGAATCATTTTAACAAAATAATCTTATGTTTACGTAGAATATTAGATCAGTGCCATGCTTCTAATATTATTTATATTTTATAAATATATTTTATAGGACATTAATTACTAGAATAATTACATAATATGTCATTAGATCAATCATATATAAACCATCTTTATTTTAAATATTATAATCTTACCTAAATTAGCTATATTTATTTATGGAAAATCAAATAAGTAAAATATTCCATAAAATTATACCTGATTTTATTGTTTCCTAAATTTGATTAAATAGAGTAAGTAAATATTCTATAAAATTATAGTTGATTTTATTGTTTCTAAATTTAGTTTTTAAAATCCCCTATATATTAATTGAGAATCATTTTAACAAAATAACCTTATATTTACGTGGAATATTACATCAGTGCCATGCTTACGTGTCGTCGCCAGAGTGATTTTTAGAAAATATATTTTATAGGACATTAATTACTAGACTAATTACATAATATATCATTAGATCAATCATATATAAACTGTCTTTATTTTAAAGATTATAGTCTTACCTAAATTAGCTATATTTATTTATGAAAAATCGAATAAGTAAATATTCCATAAAATTATAGCTGATTTTATTGTTTCCTAAATTTGATTAAATCGAGTAAGTAAATATTCCATAAAATTATAGTTGATTTTATTGTTTCCTAAATTTAGTTTTTAAAATTTTATTTTAAAAATATACTGTTTTACCTAAATAATTAATTAGTAACATAAATATGTAAAAACCTTAATTTTAAATTTCAATTATTTATACAATAATATACTATTAAAATAATTAGAAATATTTATTTAATTTATTAATTTTATAAAAAAAAAATATTATAAATATTTTATCCCGCGTATAAAGCGGGAATAACCTAGTTTTGATATTATTTTCTTTCTTTTTCGGTCTTCTGCTGTCACCGGGTTCAACCTAACACGAAAATTTATAAGTCTTTGTCGTGTTGATAACAAATTCTCACCCACGTAATCAAATATATTTTTGTATAATATCAATAAAGCTTTTCAATGAGTTAGGTTAAAAAAACGACAACGAAACTTGAAAAATCCAACTCATTTCGTTTGTCTGATACTTGAAACCACTTATTTTTGGTTTAATTATGACTCTAGCATCATCACAATAATAAAGAGAGCTAGTCATGGATCTTGCCTACATTCAGATGCATATTTGTTAATTTTCTATGTCAGAGAAAACATTTTTATTTGCATAATAAGATACCTGATCAAGATCTGCGCACAACAATGTATTTTGATTGTTTTGAATGAATTGAGTGACACCTGCATTCCGGAAATTGATTTTTAGTTCCGAGTTGTTGAAATTGATTTGGTGAGTCAGAGAGAAGAAGGAAGTTGAACAATGTAATTAAGCACTAAGCATTAGTCATGAACTGAACATATTCTCTTCTTAGAGGTCTCTTTCAAGATTTTGAAGCATTTGAGAGATCCTTAAAACTAAACATTGATGCGCTGGCATTTTACTTTCTACTCACGAGTTACACTCAAGAGATACTAAAGAGTATTCTTGAGAGTTTAACCCGATAGCAACCGTAATTGCACAATAAAGTCACTTGTAGTACGTATGGGATCGATCCACATGGATTAGGAATAATTACACAGAGAATGCATGAATGAATCTAATCTAAGCAAATTATCAATTGAAGATTTAGTTCCTAATATCTAAATGCAATAAATAAATGCAAAATGTAAATAAACAATGTATATGATATGAGACAAGTGAACCATAGTGGTGATAATTGATTTTGGGGAATCTTCTAACTAGTTCATAATGTTTATAACACCTAAATGTCTATGTCTATCAACTTAGAGACACTTGATAATAGACTAATTCACTTCCGTGATATTAATCCCTATGCTGATCACATAATTGATATGATAGTTGAAGCTTTAACTTGGGTCTATGCAAATACCCTAGCATGTTGTAGTACTTAGGGATCGAATCCACGAGGATCAAGTGTTGCACTACGAATTACAGAGAATGATTAAGAAGCTAAGATAAAATAAGAGAGTTGGATTAAAGTGGACAATGAAATAAATGCAAAGAGATGAACAAGAAAATAAGACTAACAGTTGTAAACAATGAATTAAAAAGGGTTTAGGGATATTCGCAAGAAATCACAAATCATGAATCAGACAATTATTTAGGAAATGAATTAAACACCAATTTCGAACTCAAACAGAATTGTATAATCAATCCACTGTCGTGGCACCAATTACTTTGTCTAGCAACCTAAGATTCTAAAATGTCGTTTGAATTCAGGATTACAGACAAACATTCAACAGACAGGTTCAATCTTTTCACGAATTGCCGTAGCATCAACTTTCGTTGGCTAAGGACAATTCGCTCACCTATGTTCGAGCAAACAAACTATTATCTTTTGGAGAATAGGTTAAACCCTAAATCAGAGACTAAGTGATCAATTTAGTCTAAGCAATGAACACAACAATAGGTGAAGATATCAATAAATAAATCTCTATCTATGTCTAATTCAGTGATTTATGAAATTTTTTTGAAACCCTAAAACCTAACAACAGATCTACTCAGACATGGAAGCAGAGAAGGCAGAGAATCATAATTATAGTAAAAAGAGATCCAAAAGGGTTCAGAAATCTTCTCAAAAGATGTAGAGTCAGAGATTTCTTCTCCCAAAGCTTACAGAGATCCCCAAGTTACAGAGAAAAATTTGCCGAATGAAAAGTGCCAAAAAAGTGGCTGAAAAATAATGTAAAATATGTCAAAAACGTGTCTCCCTTCATCTGGGCCGAATTTTATTCATTTGAACCTATTTTCATTTATTTTCTTCAGCTGCTGGGCAGACTGACCCGTCTTTAGTAAAACATACATAACTTTTGAACCACTAATGCTAATGTCATGAAACCGGTACCAAATAAAATCTAACTCAAAGAGATATCTTGTATCCAAAAACCATTGAAAACCGACATCAGGAAGGTGCTCAACGAATGACAAATTTCTGACCCTTTTGCATAATTCTGCATCTGCAAAACTGCGTTTTTGTCCCAAAATTCCAAATTCGCTTCCAATTCAATCTAAAACCTGTAAAGACTTCATAAAGGACTAAAAGACTCTAAAACAGAGGGAAAACGCAGATAATCCTATGAAAATGATGGTTAAAAACCATCAAAACCGAGATATATCATGATACAACTCCCATTCGCAATTACTATGATAAACATGCTTTAATCTAAAGCTCTAAATAGTCACAAAGCTTTCTAATCATCAATTCCCGTTCTCTAGGCAAACTAAACTCTTTAGAGGTACTAAACTAACTTAATAAAGGCTATTTCAGTGTTCAGTTCACCTGAGAAGAAAAGATCTATTGATTAAGAACATAAAACTTTAAGATCAAACCACGAATTTTCCTAATCTATCACCATCCCTAAGTTCTAAGGGATCTACTCACTCATAGTACTGCAAATAGACGCAGCATATGAGTAAGAAGACATGATCAAAGCAGTAAACAAAGCAAATATTGAAATAAAAGAGAAATCTTATTGATGCTTGAACACAAAAGTATATATAAAAGAAAATCAAAGATCTAAAACATAAAGAGTGTTTTGTTGCGTTTTCTAGGGTCTCCCCTGTGAAAAGTCGAGTTTAGAAGAGTATATATAGGGATAAGGGTGAATTTAGGTCAACCCGGGATAAACCGAGTCAACATGGATGCTCGATATGGATTTCCAGGACTTGCATCGAGCTTACTTGCTCGATATGGCTGGTCGTCGTCAGCTACTGGAGTGCACCTGAGTCTCATATCGAACCTACTTGCTCGATATCGATGGTCGGCGTAGGCCACTGGAATGCACCTGAGTCTCATATCGACCTTACCTGTCCGATATCGATGGTTGGCGTAGGTCACTGGTTTGCACTCAAGTCTCATATCGACCCTACTTGCCTGATATGGATGATCGACGTAGCCTCCAGTCTTCATATCTAGCTTATTTGTCGATATGGATGATCGACATAAACTCCAAGATTGCTGTTTCGCACCAAAACCTCCAAAATTGTCACGTTTTTTGTATTATTGCTCCAAGTTCCTGATAAACACAACAAGAACAAACAAATGCACTAATCTAGTCCCAAATACTAGTTAGAATGCATAAAACTAACATATATGATGATGCTAAAAACGAGTAAATATGCGAGTTATCAAACATTTTTTTATAGAAAATAGCATCAAAGATCATATGGATTTCAGAGCAAAAAATGGGAGTTTTAGTTAATATTTTTGAAGAACTAAATAAAATATATCTTACATATTCCATTCCACAAAAATTCGAGGAAGTCTGGCTGGTATATGCCTCTGTTTCAGGCCAGTGAAACCATGTTTCGTTCTGTCTCAAAACTTTTTCTCATCCGTCCGACTATTGTGTACAGAGCTAGCTTAGCTAGTGGTAAATTTTTCATCTTTTGTAAACTCAATTTAATAACTCTATTCAATGATATTTTGAGGACTTTTGCGGAATTAAATATCATATATCCAGGATTTATTCAGTCTGTCTCCACTTGTAATTTTATACTATTAGTATAAGTTTTTTTTTTCCTATAAAAGTGATGGTGCATTGTTAAATTAAATAAGAGTCGAGAGCAGACCACGACGATAATAATATTAATTTAAGTCCCTTTCTTACCAACCACCATTGCTACTTGCTTTTTTTTTTTTTTTTTTCACACAAATTAATTTTTATTAATTACTTCAAGCATTTTTAAACTACAACAAGCAAGGAGAAACTGAAACATAAAGGGGATAAAACACTTTTCCAAAGCGATGATGTCTGCGACTTGAAAGATCATGAAAAGATCGAATTGTGCGGCTTCTGGGTTGAACGACGATTGCTACTTGCTTTGGGTTTCAATTTCCCAACGACGACAACATGAGTTGACTTCTTCTTTTTTAGTTTCTCTTCTTAGTGGTTCTTTATAACTTCACAAAATAACTTTATACAGTATGTTGAATAACTTTTTCAAATATATACATTCAAAATCTTGCCAAAAGTTAGAGGTCTCTTTTATGATTTTGAAGCATTTGAGAGATCCTTAAAAACTAAACATTTTTAATTGAAAGATAGCATCAAAGATCATATGGATTTCAGAGCAAATAATGGGAGTTTTACTTGAAATAAAATATCTATATTCATTTATATTTATATACAATTTAAACAATAATTTTCTTTTGGAAACAGTAAACTACAAAGCTACATGTATTAAAATATACTTTGCCGAATTTAAAAAAAAAAAAAAAAAAGATTTTGGATCAACCAATGGCTATCTTTGCTCTCGTAGCAGAAAGATTCGATTGGTACCAAAAAGTCTCCGTTAGACTTGGTCACATAATCAATAAACTACTTTAAAGTTCCTAACTACTTTATCTAAGTTCCTAACTACGAGTTAATGTCCGAGAAACAATGGTGAAATAGCAATGTTAATGTTTTATTCTTTGTTTGTAGCTTCTCTCTCTCTCTCTCTCTAGTTCTCTCTCAATGGCTTCTTCATCTTCTTCTTTCAATTGGGTATATGATGTTTTCTTGAGCTTTAGAGGGGAAGACGTCCGCGTAACTTTCCGTAGCCACTTTCTCAAGGAGCTCGATCGGAAATTGATCACTGCTTTCAAAGACAATGAGATCAAGAGAAGCCACTCCCTCTGGCCCGAGCTTGTACAAGCGATCAGGACTTCGAGGATCGCTGTTGTCATTTTCTCCAAAAACTACGCTTCTTCAAGCTGGTGTCTTAACGAGTTGCTGGAGATCGTTAATTGCAATGATAATATTGTCATACCAGTTTTCTACGGTTTGGATCCTTCCCATGTGAGGAATCAAACCGGTCACTTTGGAAGGATCTTTCAAAAGACTTGTAAGAAAAATACAGAAGAAATGCAAAATCAATGGAAGAAAGCGTTGACTGATGTTGCTAATATGCTTGGATTTCATTCTGCGACCTGGTATCATTTTTATCATTCATTATTATGTGCTTAAATACGTCTTTTGAATATATTGTTATTTCATATCTGTTATATCATCGAGTTCTCTTTATTAGGGATGACGAAGCAAAAATGATTGAAGTAATCGCCAATGATGTTTTGGGTAAACTGCTTTTAACTTCATCCAAGGATTCTGAGGACCTTGTTGGCATTGAAGCCCATATCGCTGAAATGAGTTTATTGTTGCAATTGGAATCTGAAGAAGTGAGAATGGTTGGTATATGGGGTTCCTCGGGGATTGGTAAGACTACCATTGCAAGAGCTCTGTTTAACCGACTTTCTCGGCACTTCCAAGGTAGCATTTTCATAGACATGGCTTTCATATTTAAGAGTAAAAAAGATTATAGTAAAGCCAATCCGGACGACCCCAACATGAAGTTGCATTTACAAGAAAATTTCCTATCGGAAATTCTGGGGAAAAAAGACATAAAGATAGATCATCTAGATGCACTAGGTGAGAGGCTAAAGCACCAAAAAGTTCTCATCATCATTGATGATTTGGATGATCAAGTGGTACTAGATACTTTGGTGGGTCAAACTCAGTGGTTTGGATATGGGAGCAGAATCATTGTGGTTACAAATAATAAGCACTTCTTAAGGGCTCATAGGATTGATCATATTTATGAAGTTAGTTTCCCAACTGAATGGCAAGCTTTTCAGATGTTATGTCAATCTGCATTCAAGCAAAACTATGCACCTGAAGGTTTTGGGAAGCTTGTAGCTGATGTTGTAAGACATTCCGGTAATATTCCTTTGGGTCTTAGTCTTTTGGGTAAGTATTTACGGGGGAGGGATAAGGAGTTCTGGATGCATACACTACCAAGGCTTGAGAATGGTCTATATCTAGACGGTGAAATTGAGAACATACTAAGAATCAGCTATGATGGGTTAGGTAGCACAGAAGATCGATCGCTATTTCGTCATATCGCATGTCTTTTCAATCATATGGAAGTCACAACCATCAAGTTGTTGCTCGCAGAGAGTAACTTGGGTATTAATATTGCACTGCAAAACCTAGCTGATAAGTCCCTCATTCATGTCAGAGAAGGTTATGTGGTGATGCACCGTTCGCTACAAGAAATGGGCAGAAAAATTGTTCGCACACAGTCCATTGACAAGCCTGGAGAACGAGAATTTCTGGTGGATCCTAATGATATTTGTTATGTACTCAATGAAGGCATTGTAAGTTCTTTTTTTATTTGTGGTCCTTTCATAACTAGTATATGAGATTAAGAGAATGCCATTTGATAAACAATGAATTGTATGGGTTTACGTTTATCTCTTTCTCATTAATTTTATATTTTTCAGGGTACTCAAAAGGTTTTAGGTATATCACTGGATACAAGTAAGATTGATGAGTTGCATGTACATGAGAGTGGCTTCACACAGATAAGTAATCTCCGTTTCTTAGAAATTGATCAGAAGAACTTTCGAAAAGAAGGCAGACTGCACTTACCTGAAAGTTTCGACTATTTGCCCCCTAGACTCAAACTATTATGTTGGCCCAAATATCCAATGAGTTGTATGCCTCCTAATTTTCATCCTGGAAAGCTTGTCAAGCTCGAAATGCGGAATAGCAAGCTACATAAGCTGTGGGAAGGAGTTGTGGTAAGTTTTGAGAATAATTTCTTATACATAAGCTGTGGTAAGAAGGTCACAATGCTTATTTTAGTTTTTTGGATGACAATCATGTCATGTGATGTGTAATTTTTACTGAGCTCTGTGTTTAATTTTTGTTGTGTACAGTCATTTCCATGTCTAAAGGAAATGATTCTGGATGGATCATCAAGCCTAAAAGATTTTCCAGATCTTTCCATGGCTACTAATCTCGAGACACTTCGTTTCCGGCATTGCGAGAGTTTGGTGGAGCTTCCTTCCTCTATACGAAATCTCAATAAACTGTTGAAATTGGACATGAGAAACTGCAAAAGTCTAAAAATTCTTCCGACCGACTTCAACCTCAAATCTCTCGACTATCTCGACTTCCAAAATTGCTCGGAGTTGAGGACATTTCCCGAATTCTCAACCAACATCTCAGTTCTCAATCTGTCGGATACATATATTGAAGAATTCCCTTTTAATTTACGTTTCGAGAATCTCGTTAAGCTTTGGATAACAAAAAGTTGGGAACGATGGGGAGGAGTGAAGGTATGTAGTTCTAAACTTAACGTTTTCTCCAACCTCTTTAACTAACACTTTTATACATAAAAATTCATTGTCGCTGACGCTAGTTTGGTGTGTTAAAAACACTAAATTCGTTTTTATTATAAATAATCAAAAGGTTGGTTTCAACGTTAGTCATGAACATGATACTAATTTATATGTTTATATCTTTAAAAAAATTAACTTTTCTTTTTTTCTAAACCAAAAAAAAAATCATTTACATATGCTAATTTTAGATATTGGTCAACTAGATTTTAGTATGTATCAATTTAAAAAAATTATTTAGCATGGATATTAACCAATAAACTATGAATATTGGAATTGAAAATAACAATATAATTTATTTGACATTAATTAAACTGGATAAAAATATATTTCTTATTGTAATATAGTGTTTTTTATTCGTAAGTAAAAACATAAAAACTATTAAAAAAACAAAAAGGAAAAATAACAAAAAATATATGTTTACATATGCTAATTTTATGTGGGTTATAGGTCAATCTAGTGTTAACATGTATCAAAAAAACTTTTACTTCATTTAGCATTGATATTAACCAATAAACAATGAATGTTAGACTTGAAAATAAGAACATAAATTATTTAACATAAATTTAATTAGATAAAAATTGTATTTGTCGATTTAATATAGTGTTATTATTCATAAATGAAAACATAAATTTTTTGAAAAAAGTAATGAGTTTATAAGAATAAATTTTTGATTATTTAATAAAAATATTAATATAGTTTTACTTATATTTTATTTTATAAATTTTAATGTATGTAGTCATAAGTTAAAACACACAATAATTGAAAGAAAAAGAATGACCTTATCGATTACTTGATGAAAATGTTAGTATATCTTTATTCATGTTCTATTTTCTAAATTTTAACGTATTTAAAATTAATCTGACAAGTGGCAAAATTATTACTTATGAGATTACAGCATATATAAATATAACAATGTTGGTTTTTTACTTATTATGTTTTGTTAATTTTTATAAAAAAAAAATTTCACTAATTATTTTTTGTTAGTTTTTTATTTTTTTAAAATAATGACTAAGATATATATACATTTAAAGAATTTGTTTTAAAAAGATATATATATATATATATATATATATATATATATATTTGATATGATGCACATCTTATTTTGGATATAAATTTATATATTAAGATGGAGTACATAGAATTACAATACAGTTTATTTTAACTATTTTCTAATGGCATTATATCATGTGACTAAATACAAAATAACGGCTTCAATAAATAGTAGATGTGAGCGTATAATAGATATGTAAGCAAACAACCAAAGTATGCAAAAATGTTACAATTTTTTTTGTTATGTAATGGAAATTGATTTAGCTTTAGGTGAATGAAAAGTTCCGAACTTAAAATCTATTGCAGATGAGATTACTCAAAAATAACATTCTTTTCTAAAAAATTTCATAATACTAGTTATGTTATTCTTTTCATTTTTAAGGTTTATATTCTAAATTTAAGGTAATAACACTTAAAATAACAGTATTTTGCGACTGAAAAAGCTTAAAAGTAAAAAATATTATTTGTGATTTTGTTTAACATCTCTAAATTGTTTATTTGGTTCAGCCGTTTACGCCCTTCCTGGCGATGCTGTCTCCCACTTTGACGCACTTGACGCTCGTGAATATCCCAAGTTTAGTGGAGTTTCCTTCCTCATTTCAGAATCTCAATCAACTGAAGGAGTTGATCATCGCAAACTGCAGAAATCTGGAGACTCTGCCCTCCGGAATCAACTTCCAATCTCTCGATTACCTTAGTCTCTTTGGATGCTCACGGTTGAGGCGCTTTCCTGAAATCTCAACCAATATCTCACGTCTCGATCTAGACGAAACAGGTATTGATGAGGTTCCTTTGCAGATCGAGAAATTCTCTAATCTCAAACAGCTATATATGAATAAATGCAGCAAGCTAAAATGTGTATCCCTAAACATTTCTAAACTCAAACATCTCTGGGAAGTTGACTTTTCAAATTGTGGGGCATTGACTAGAGTTGATTTGAGTGTCTATCCAAGTAGGGTGGAGATGGAAGCAGACAATATTGACACAGTTTCCGAGGAGGCCTCCTCTTCTCTTCCTGAAGTCAATCTCCGTTTCTTGGGCTGCTTCAACTTGGATCCAGAAACTGTCCTTCACCAACTTCACCAACAATCAATTATTTTCAAGAGCATCATAATGTCAGGGGAAGAAGTGCCATCATATTTCACTCACCGTACTACTGGAAACTCCTCTCTGACCATTCCACTACTTCACGTCCCTCTTTCCCAACCATTCTTCAGATTTAGGGTTGGCGCACTGGTAACTAATGTTAATGACTATGGAGTACATGTCAAGGTAAACTGTGAGTTCAAAGGCAGATTTGGGAACAGCAGCTTTGATGTTGGCTTTGATTTCGGTGTTCCTAAAAAGGCGACGAAAATTTGGGAGAGTAGGGATAATGTGTTAACTATACTGGACTGTCGTATCCGTCTAAACGAAAATCATGCTCCTCTTGCTCAACGGAACTACGATCACGTGGATATTCATATTCATAATACCCCAAAAGTAAAAGGATGGGGTATACGACTGTTAGATGAATGTTTATTACCGGAGAACCGACTTGCACATGTTTGTGAATCAGATGAAGACAATTGTGAAGAGTGTGTTGAGACAGTTGTGAAGAGAAACAGAGAAATTGGAAGCGACTGCAGGTAAGCATTAAGCATAAACTGAAAACTATTTTCTACAATAGATCACTAAATTTATATAGTTTTTTTGCAGATTATAATGGAAGACATGCAGAGAGCCGAAAATGTCTCTCCAGCTGGAGAGACATTTTCAGGTAACCCAAAAAAATGATAACTGTCTTATTATATTTTCCACATTCAATTGCGACACAGAGCATAGAAGCGTTCAGTTTGCTGGTTTGGAGTCTTCGTATAGAGTTGGTTTCAGTTTTTGAGTAGTTTCTATTTTGATTTTCTTTGTGCTTATAAAATTATTTGGCTTACACGTAGTCTATCAATGGAATATCAATAACATAGGAAAAGTTTAGGAATAGTTTCCTGTTCTATTTGTTCTACGGCTCTCACCTATGTTTAGCTCCCTATAATTGTTTTTCCTTTTCTCTCTAATATATTCTCATGTATTGAACACCTTCTCTTTTGATAGTATAGTTTAATGAACAATAATTACAAATAATATTGTCCCTTTTGATGATGGTCAAAGTAAATAATGTAATGAAATGTGATTCGTGCAGCTTCATCTTGCAAAGGATTTGGGCCACTAATTCTAGTAATGCCATATGAGGTCTGCTAAGTTTGTTGCAGCATGTTTACAAAGGCTGTATCTGTGAATAATCAAGTGAGAAAAAGCTCAAGATTATACTTTGGAGATGATAATGGATTCTCCCAGGCCGGGATGGTTTGGCTTTACATAGTTCCAATATGGATGTCTCTGTTTTAGAATAAATAAAAGATATGCCCAACTTTTTTCTACTATTCTGTCTTGTAGTCTCGATATGCAGGCGTCGGTGGTCCATGAAAACCTACCAACGTCAACCAAATTTGTAACTATGGTCAAGTTTTATTTACATTATTTTTGGATATTTATAAGGAGAGAGGACATATATTTAGGGTGTTTTGTGATGTTTTTGATGTTATGATCTTCATTTCTTGCTATTTGTTTACTATGCTTTGTTTCTTGTTTATGTTTTGGTATTTGGTTGACACTTAGAAAACCTCCAACAATCTTTCAGTTACGTCTTAGCTTAGTATATTTACTGCGTATTTTGTGTACAACATACTAATCCAGTAATCCTTGTGGGTTCGTTTCACTGAAGCCCGCTCTACGTTCACAATAACAGGGTATGTGCAAACCTGTTACATGGACTGCACCGTAAGCGTGTAAAGGACGTGAGGAAGACAGAGAGAAGAAGGAAGCGGATTAAGATAATTAAGCACTGGTCATTAACTGAAACAGAGTATATTAGGCATTGTAAGTTTCTTTTAGTTGTGCTCCTTTCATTCTTCCGTATATAAGGTTAAGAATATGCCATTTGATAAACGATAAATTGTATGGTTTTGTCTCTATCTGATTAATATTATATTTTTCAGGGTACTCAAAATGTGCAGATGAGATTACCACAAACAAAAATAATAGTTTTCTTTTACTACAATAGTTATTTGATTCCCATTTATTTTCTAAATTTAATGTAATAACACTTAAAATCACAGTAATTTGCGACTGAAAAGTGAGAAGCCATAAAATTAAAAATTTTAAAAGTATTATCCGTGATTGTTTATTTGGTTCAGCCACTTAGGCCCTTCACGGCAATGTTTTCTCCTTCTTTGAGGGCCGTTGTATCCCAAGTTTAGTAGAACTTCCTTCCTCATTTCAGAATCTCAATCACCTTAAGAAGTTGCATTTGTTATTGTAGAAATCTGGAGAGGGATTTATATCTCAACCAACATCTCATTGCTCTATCTAGAAGAAACAAAACAGGGATTGAAGAGGTTCCTTGGAGGATGAGTAATTCTCTAACATCATCGAGCTATAAAGAGAATTGTATTATCAATCAAAACCAACTTTATGCTTGAAAAAAAATATATTCTTTCACGCTTTAACAAAACACTTACTTGTCACAAATCTAAAAAACACATTTTTAGAAAACTGATATTACAATATCAAAAGAAAACAAGTTTTTACGTGTAATGTGTCAGCGTTGGTATCGCTATGAAATTAATAAAATATCTAGTTTTGGACTTTCTTAGATGCAAATATACGACAATTAAATTAAGATCTTCCAAACTATAATTTGCCGAACGGCATGTAAAAACTTTCTTATATTCTTATAGTATTATGTTAGTCAATCGCTAACGTTAAAATATTTACGAAGAAACCATATCATTAGTGACCATAATTTTATATTGGGTGTGTCTTAATCGCCCGTCATTAAATATATGTTTTATAATTGGATGATTACCTATTTATTAGTAATTGTATGATTATTACGTCGATGAGTCATAGATAGATTAATTTAATTAATTATTTTGATATTATTTTCTTTCTTTTTCGGTCTTCTGCTGTCAGTGTCACCAGGTTGTGGACAAATTGTAATATTTCAACCTAACACGACAAATTATAAGTCTTAGTCGTGTTGATAACAAATTCTCAGCCACGTAATCAAATATTTTTTTTCATTTGTGTATAATATCAATAAAGATTTTCAATGAGTTAAAAATAATGATGTGTATAATAATAACTCATCTTATTTCCATTGTGAAAAATTTAGCAATTTAGAGTTTTTTTGTTGGAATCAAGAAATATAATAAAACAGAGATCTTCTGATCATGAATTAGCAATTTGTTTGGGGGGGTTTGCTTTCCACGACGTCGTATTAAGTCGCGGCAAATCTTTTAATCTTAGCGCCAGAGACTCTTTTTTTCTTTTTTACTCTTAGCACCATAAACATTTTTTAGTATTAAGACTCTGCTTCAGTATTGAGACTGTGCTTCAGTATTGAGACCAACTGAAGCATATTCTTCGTCCTGTCCCAAAATTTTCCTGGTAGCGTGGTTGTTATGTAGTTTCGGTCTCGCCGCGTGATTGTCTGGAAGCTCCCTTGCAGTTGTCATATCGCTTGTGTGTTCGCGAGGATGACGTTGTGTGTTGGTCGGAGACGTGTTGTTCTTGTAGGCATTGTAATGTTCCCGGGCAACAATTCTTGGCAAGGCTTCAGATTCCATTTGAATCGCATATGCCCGCATCTCATACAGAGAATTTGGTTTCATTAGCAAGATAACCTCTATAAGAGATTTCTTAAGCCCATTAAGAAAAATTTCTTCAAGTGTGTTGATGTCCAATTGCACCTGAGAGACTAAATCTTCAAATTTTGCTATATAATCCTTCACAGGCCCAACTTAGGCAGCATAGGGTCTGATGAGGCCCTTGTGAATGGACATCTCCAAACCGAAGCAATAACCGATCCTTAAAATTCCCCCAATTCTGAAATGGTTCAATAATCAATTCGGAATTAAACCAACCAATTGCATCCCCATCTAAGCTCATGGACACGAGATTCAGCTTTTGTTCATCTGAGTATCGACCCACCCGGAAGAATCTTTCAACTTTTGACAACCACGCGAATGTATTTTGGCCCTCAAAAATCGGCATCTCAAGTTTTTTTGTTAATCAATCCATCGGCTGTTGTTGAAATCCCGATTCTGTCTGTTGATGGTGCTGTTCCAGGAAATGTTGATTTTCTGGGTTGCTGAATCTGACATACTCTTCATCTGGATACCTGTTCTGGGTTTGTGTTTAAGTATGAGCCTGACTGTAACATCCGTATCCCAAGTCGTTCCTTGTAATAAAAGTTATTACATTTTTTGCGGTACAAGCTAGTATTGGGATGTCGTAAACGTCTTGTACCGTGTTGCATTCTTGAGAGGATAGGAATAATGGGGAGCTCGAATTATAATTACGGAGTTGCTATTGGTTTGATTAATCGGAAGATTAATCGTTTCGGAACCAATTCGGGTTGAATTGGTTCGGAATAGTATTTTTGCGGAATGAATAGTGTAATTGCGGGATAAATAGTGTTTGATGGAAATGTGATATAGATAATATCGAGCTCGATTCACGGCCAAATGGGCGGTGTTTGGGTTGAAGTGATCAAGGATTGATCATTGAGAAGTAATCCTGAGCGGTTTGGATTGTTTTACGGAATTAAGCGGTAATTCCGGGACTTGACGGGAGTGAGAGAAATATTCTGAGACGGGAAGGTGTCTCAAATATTTCGGGAGTTGGGACAGAATTACTAAACCAAGCGGGAAAGTTAATTAAGATTAATTGATTGCGGTTTAGTAATCTCGGTTTGGGTTAGTTGGGTAATTCTGACTAAAACCGAGAAATGATGTTTAACGGGAATTGAGCGAGATATGTTGCGGATGATGAGTTGTCACAAATATTGCGGAAATCCTAAACCAAGAAAAAGAATTCAATTGAGATTACGTGAATCAGTTTAATGATTTCGGTTTAGTGAACCGGGTTGGTTGGTTTAATTTTGATTAAACCATAAATATAGATACATATGTATATACACTCTTTCTCCATCTTTCTACACACTTCTTCTCCCTTTATATCCTTTGAGCATTTGAGAGAGAAATGGAGAGCTAGGGAGAAAGGAGAAGAGAGAAAAGGGAGAGAAGGAGAAGGAGGAAGAAGAAGGAGAAGAAGAGAAAGAGAAAGAGGTGGAGAAAACAGAGTTTTGGGGCTGTGTGGGGAGGTCCGATCGGGATATCAAGAGAGCTCGGTTTGAGCTGAAAATTTGTGGGTAAGTTCTTCAATCTCTTTAATAGATGTCTACCAAATTTCGTAGGATTATATTGAGTGGTTTGGGAGATATGAGTTTTCTCCCTAGACTGCCCTGTTTTCGGGCTGTAGCGACGGGGCGAGTTTGATGGGGTGATTGGCCACTCAATTCTTGTTTGTTTGGGCTGAAATTTGGCAGAGAGGTTGTTGAAAGGCTTATCTTGAGTTCCACCGAAAGAAATTGCGAGATATGATCTAGGGAAAGAGATATGGTTGACTGATTAAAGCTCTGTTTTTGAAAAGATGGAATCCGGTTTGGGGGTTTTGAGTAATCCGAGTTTGATTACTTGTTGTCACCCTTTGAGAAGCGTTTTGGTGACGTCTTGTTAGGTGTTTTGGTGATAAATTGGTGGTTGGTTGAGTAGAAGCCAAAGAGAATCAAGCTTAAGGCTTGAAGCTATCAAAAAGGGGAAAGTGTGCTCTTCATTACGTCAAGGCAAAAGTGAGTGCGCGACCGTGGCCAAACATGTGATCATTGATTTGTCGTAATTAATATGTGTGTTAGGGCTTGACCATATGGGTGTGATTTATGGTTTCTCTAAGTTTTAGTGTTGTGTGCATGATGGAGCTCTATCACTTTCTTGATTGGTTGCTTGTGTGTGTGCATATTGATTTCGGTAAGTCTTTGATTATATGTGTGTGTGGCTGTGGGACGGGAGGACCGCCTCACTAAGCATTATCAATGCTTACGCACCTCTTTTGGTGCAGGTAAAGAGGAGTCTTACGAAGCGGAGCTCGTGGAACCAAGACCGAAGGAAGAAGATGATCTAGGCGGTTTAACGGGTTCTTGTAACTTGTGTTTTGATTGTTCATACATGTGAATGCTAATGTTTTGGACCCTTGTAGTTGTTTTGGGCTCCGTATAATAGGATGCTTATGCATGGGTTAAGTCATGGTGTTGTTTGGTTGAGTTTAACTTGTGTTGTTGCTTGCTTGGTGTTGTTCTCGGGTTGCAGGGCAAGAGTGGGGATCGACCGATCCAGGTAGGATCGATCGATCCTATGGAGTCATTTTGGCCCAGAAAGCCTGTAAGTCATTTTAGGATTCGGGATCGATCGATCCTGGTAAGATCGATCGATCCTAGGGGTCGATTTTGTCCAGAGACTCGGAAAAACTTGGGAGGAAAACGAGTTCGATCGATCCTGGCAAGATCGATCGATCTTAAGAGTCAAGATCGACCGTTCCTGAGAGGTTCGATCGTTCTTAGGGGACGTTTTTAAGGCAGAAGTTTCGAGTCTGTTTTAGGATCGATCGATCCTGGGTGAGATCGATCGATCCCTATTGTATTAAAGTTTAAGTGTTTGTCTTCTATTAGATGTGGAGTCTTTAGCTTGAGTAATAAGTAAGTTTTAACTATTCTCCGATTAGAAAAGTTTTGAGAAAATTTTTAAAAAAAAAAATTTCGTATTTTTATGATTTCTGCGCGTTTTCCGTTTTTGTACGCGGGATGGGACGTGTCAATTTGGTATCAGAGCGTTAGCGGTTCTAGGACTTGTTGGAGTCATGTTTGCTTGCTTGCGATTGTTTGACTTGATTCCATGATTGAATGATGTTATTCATGATTGCATATGTGAGTGTTAATATGGGGCTATGTGATTGTTGGGTTGGGTTATAGATCATCCTCTTCGAGAGGCACATCAGAGTCGATTTTTTTTTATTCATCCTGGGGTGACTAAGATGTACCGAGACTTGGAACGATATTATCTTTGGGTTGGGATGAAGAGAAGTGCAGCCAAGTGGGTGGCTAGTCTTGAGACTCACTAATTGGGACAATTGGGCATCAAGTCCCGAGCGAATTATTACAGAGTTTACCCATTCCCGAGTGGAATTGGGATATGAGTACGATGGATTTCGTAGTTGACTTACCGCTTTCTCGGGACAAGGATGCTATCAGGGTTATTGTGGACCGTTTAACCGAGTCCGTTCACGTTCTCGCCATAAGAAAGTCAGGTGGAACTCGAGTTTTGGCGAGGAAGTACATCGGCGGGATGGTGTGGTCACATGGTTCACCTATGAGTATAGCGTGTTATCCTCAGATAACGGGTAATCAAAGAGAATCATTTAGACTCTTGAGAATCTATGAAGGATATGTGTGTGTTAGATTGGGGTGGCCGATGGGCCGATTACCTGAGCTTGGTAGAGTTTACGTATGATATCAGTTAGCAAGTGAGTATAGGGGAGGGCACCATACGAATCTTTGTATGGTAGGTCGTGCATGATGCCATTATGCTAAACTCAAGTGGGGGAGCGAAGCATATTGGCAAGAGTGTGGTGCAGGAAACTCCAGAGGAGATCGGAGTTTTGAAAGTTAAACAGGAGAAAGGAAACTCCTGAGAATAAAGTCATGAGGGAGTAGGTTGGGGTTGACAAGGAACTTGGGTATCCGAGGTGAGGATGGAAGTGCGATTCTCCCAAGTGGGTTCTAAGGAGGTTGCAGTCTTAAGATTCGAGGACGAATCTTATTAAGTGGGGGAGAATTGTAACATCTGTATCCCAAGTCGTTTCCTTCTAATAAAAGTTATTACATTTCTTGCGGTACAAGCTAGTATTGGGATGTCGTAAAAGTCTTGTACCGTGTTGCCTTCTTGAGAGGATGGGAATAATGGGGAGCTCGAATTATAATTTTCGGGTTGCTATTGGTTTGATTAATCGGAAGATTAATCGTTTCGGAACCAATTCGGGTTGATTTGGTTCGGAATAGTATTTTGCGGAATGAATAGTGTTTTGCGGAAATGTGATAGGGATAATATCGAGCTCGATTAACGGCCAAATGGGCGGTGTTTGGGTTGAATCGATCAAAGGATTGATCGCCGAGAAGTAAACTAGAGTGGTTCAGTTTTACGGAATTAAGCGAAAATTCCAAAAATTTTAGGGAGAGAAGAAATATTTTTGTAAGACGGAGATCGAAATGTCTCGGGTGATTTGGGGAATTTGACGAAATTACTAAACCGTGTGAGAAGGAATTAATTAGAGAATTAATCGTTACGGTTTAGTAATTTCCGGTTTGGTTTGGTTTAATTTTATTTAAACCAACAAAGATATATATACATATATATATCTCCCTCTCCTTCTATAATATTCTTGAAGCTTCTCTTCTCTTCATTTTGGGCAAGAAAAATCTAGACTGAGAGAGAGAGAGAAGAGGAGAGAAGAGGAGAGGAAAAGAGAGACAAAGAAAGAAGGGAAAGAAGAAGGAGAGGAGGAGAAGTAAACTTGGTGCAAAAACAGAGTTTTTGGGTGAACTTGTGAGCTCGGGTCGGGGTATCAGACGAGCAAGGTTTGAGCTGAAATTTTGTGGGTAAGTTTTTCAATCTCTTTCCTAGGTATCTACCAAATTTCGTGGGGTTATTTAGAGTGGTTTGGGAGATATGAGTTTTCTCCCTAGAATGCCCTGTTTTCGGTCTGTAGCGACGGACTGAGTTTGATGGAGTGTTTGGACACTCTAATCTTGTTAGTTTTGGCTGAAATTTGTTAGATAGTTTGTTGAAAGGCTTATCTTGAAGTCCGCCGAAGGAATTTCCGAGATATGATCTAGGGCAAGAGATATGGTTGATTAACTAAGGCCCTGTTTTTGAAAAGATGGAATCCGTTTTGGGGGTTTTGAGTAATCCGAGTTTGATTACTTGTTGTCACCCTTTGAGAAGCGTTTTGGTGACTTCTTGTTAGGTGATTTGGTGATAACTTGGTGGTTGGTTGAGTAGAAGCCAAAGAGAATCAAGCTTAAGGCTTGAAGCTATCAAAAAGGGGAAAGTGTATTCTTCATTACGTCAAGGCAAAGGTGAGTGCGTGACCGTGGTTGTACCACATGATCATAGAATTATCGTGATTGTTTTGTGTGTTAGGATTTGATCATATGGGTGTGATTTATGGCTTGTCCAAGTTGTGTGTGTTGTGTGTTTGATGGAGCTCTATCATTCTTTGCTTGATTGTTGCTTGCGTTGCTTTCAATTCGGTAAGTCTTTGATTATGTGCATGTATAACCGTGAGACGGGAGGACCGCCTCACTAAGCATTATCAATGCTTACGCACCTCTTTTGGTGCAGGTAAGGAGGAGTCTTAGGTTTTGGGAGCTCGTAGAACCAAGGCCGGAGGTGGAGGATGATCTAGGAGAGCACGGGTTTGTGATGAGTATATTTTGCCCATATGTTGTCATACTTTAATTCTATGGTTTCGGATTGATATTGTGCTCAAGCGGGTTGTGAGATCATTTTTAAGTGGGAGGATTGGTTGTGTTATTGTGTTGTGGTTTGAATTGATTTGCCCTTCTATTGTGGCTTGTTTTGTGTTGTTCTCGGGTTGCAGGGCAAGGGGAGGATCGACCGATCCAGATAGGATCGATCGATCCTGGAGTATCGTTTTTGGTCAGAAGCTTCGGGGGTAAATCGTGGGGCGGGGATCGACCGATCCAAGTAGGATCGATCGATCCTGTAGATTGTTTTCGAAGCAGAAGGTTTCTGGTCAGTTTTTAAGGGTCAGGATCGATCGTTCTTGGGTGGAACGATCGTTCCTAGGGGACGCTTTTAAGGCAGAAGTTTTGGGTCTGTCTTTAGGAAATAGGATCGATCAATCCTGGGTGAGATCGATCGATCCTTATTGCATTAAAGTTTAAGTGTTTGTCTTGTATTAGATGTGGAGTCTTTAGCTTGAGTAATAAGTAAGTTTTATCTATTCTCCGATTAGAAAAGTTTTGAGAAAAAGTTTTAAAAATTTCGTATTTTTATGATTTCCGCGCGTTTTCCGTTTTCGTACTCGGGATAGGGCGTGTCAATTTGATATCAGAGCCTTAGCGGTTCTAGGACTTGTTGGAGTCATGTTTGCTTGCTTGCGATTGTTTGACTTGATTCCATGATTGAATGATGTTATCCATGATTGCATATGTGAGTGTTGATATGGGGCTATGTGATTGTTGGGTTGGGTTAGAGATCATCCTCCACCTCCAGAACAGGGGAGGATCGATCGATCCACAGGACAGACCGATCGATCCCTTATGTCGGTTATGTGATCAGGGATATTTTGGAAAGAGGATCGACCGATCTCAAGAGGAGATCGATCGATCGAGTGTTCCAGAGAGTTTAAGATCGATCGATCCATGGAAAGATCGATCGATCTGGAAGGGTGTGGTGTTACGGTTCGTTATTCAGTATTCGAGATCGATCGATCAGGGGACGTGATCGATCGATCCTATCTTGGAAGTGGATTTTTTTTGAGTAGTATGGGTTTGGATTGAGGTAATTGCCAGTGGAACCTTGGATAGTTGGGTTTGGATTGCTAGATCACCTGACCTCGGTTGAGTATTGATGAGATTGTCATAGAGAGTGAGAGGGGTATGATAGCTGAGTATCGATGCGATCTCAGGGAATAATAATGAGTCGGTGAATCTCATTCTGTGGTTGACCGAATTGATGGGATAAGCGTGTTGTTAAAACGGATAGCTGGTGTTGCGGATGATACATGATGTAGCATTGCATGTATCAGGGATGTCGAGTACATGGTATAATGTTTCATGTATCGACGGGTTTGACACATGGTGTGGTATGTCATGTGTTGGGAGCTGGGAGCGGTGTTTGTTCCATCTTGGTTCGGGATTTTTGGGTTTATGTCATCAGATCTTACTACGTGGTTGGGGTCGATAGGATTGTGCGATATTTAGTCCTATTGACGGGTCATTGGGGTTGTGTGATATAACCCCAATGAGGGGTCATTAGAGTTATACGATATTTGACTCTAATGATGTTGGTTAGGATTATCTGATAATCCTAACAGGGTGGGTTTTTACTGATTAGGATATAGCGGTATCCTAGATCGGTAGCCCAGGGTGAGATCTTATGATCTCAGAGGGTTTTTACTGATTAGGGTATGCAGTTCCCTAGATCGGTAGCCCAGGGGAGGTCCTACGATATTGGATCTCAGGGGGTTTTTACTGATTAGGGTATGCAGTACCCTAGATCGGTAGCCCAGGGGAGGTCTTACGATATTGGATCTCAGGGGGGTTTTACTGATTAGGACATTATGCGGTATCCTAGATCGGTAGCCCAGAGTGAGATCTCATGATCTCAGGATGGTTTACTGATTAGGATATGCGGCGTCCTAGATCGGTAGCCCGGGGTGGGGTCCTATGATATTGGACCTCACGGGGACTTAGTATATTAGGATCCGGGCGATTGGATTCTAATGTACTAGGTCGTTTGACGACTTAACTCGTTCGAATCCGGGGTTGATTGGATTTCGACGGGTTAGCCGTTGGGTGACCACGTAGGATCTTGAGATGACAAACCGGGGGTGTTATGAAACCGAGTATGGAACAATACCGAGTGTGATTGATGGCTTTAGGGGCTTTGACGAGAGTAGAGCGCTGCTCTGTGTTGAAAAAGGGAAGTCCCGTACGGGTAGTTGAGCTGTTATATGGGTGTGACTGCAGTCACTGCTTGGTTATTGTGTAAGTACGGTTATGGCTAGAGTGAGTCATAACGGGAGTACTGATATACTTAGTGATGAGTTATTGCTGTTGAGTTGTGACCGGTTTGGTATTATAATTGTGGTTCCACGACTGTCGTTAGGAGTAGCTGTTGTGCTACAGTTGCCGTTAAGGGTAGTAAGTGCACTTGGGAACGGATCTAAGTGGACGATCCGAACCTTGAGTTTTGCTGAGGTTGTATGTGCTGTTGAAGGCAGCAGGTGCACTTAGGATCAGATTTTTGGGCACGTGGTCTCAGAAGCGTGACGGGAGCTTCTTGAGACTTGAAGGAATGTTGACTGGCTCCGGTGTTGGCCTAACCGTGCTTTAAGGAGCCAAATGTGATTGATACAAATGCCTCGAGGCTAGGTTTGGGTTGTGCTCTAACGCAGCATGGGAGCGGGTAGCTACAAGTACCGAGAGAGAGATGCTATGGGCTTGGTGAGTATGATTAGTACTTGTGCTATGTGTGGTTTCTGATAAGTTAGAACCGATGGGGTTTAAAGCGGCTACCCAGGCTGATATTATGAGTAGAGCGCGATGTGCTCAAAGAAAAAGACGAGAATTGATTAAGGCTTCTAAGGACAAGAAGTCTGAGTATTGGGTTTTGAATAATGAAGCCATTCTTGGGAAATGGTCGGGTTGTGTGCCTAATGATGACGAGTTGAGGAGAGATGTTCTTCGAGAGGCACATCAGAGTCGATTTTTTTTATTCATCCTGGGGTGACTAAGATGTACCGAGACTTGGAACGATATTATCTTTGGGTTGGGATGAAGAGAAGTGCAGCCAAGTGGGTGGCTAGTCTTGAGACTCACTAATTGGGACAATTGGACAAGGAAACTTGGGTATCCGAGGTAAGGACGGAAGTACGATTCTCCCAAGTGGGTTCTAAGGTGGTTGCAGTCTTAAGATTCGAGGACGAATCTTATTAAGTGGGGGAGAATTGTAACATCCGTATCCCAAGTCGTTCCTTGTAATAAAAGTTATTACATTTCTTGCGGTACAAGCTAGTATTGGGATGTCGTAAACGTCTTGTACCGTGTTGCATTCTTGAGAGGATAGGAATAATGGGGAGCTCGAATTATAATTACGGAGTTGCTATTGGTTTGATTAATCGGAAGATTAATCGTTTCGGAACCAATTCGGGTTGAATTGGTTCGGAATAGTATTTTTGCGGAATGAATAGTGTAATTACGGGATGAATAGTGTTTGACGGAAATGTGATATGGATAATATCGAGCTCGATTAACGGCCAAATGGGCGGTGTTTGGGTTGAAGTGATCAAGGATTGATCATTGAGAAGTAATCCTGAGCGGTTTGGATTGTTTTACGGAATTAAGCGGTAATTCCGGGACTTGACGGGAGTGAGAGAAATATTCTGAGACGGGAAGGTGTCTCAAATATTTCGGGAGTTGGGACAGAATTACTAAACCAAGCGGGAAAGTTAATTAAGATTAATTGATTGCGGTTTAGTAATCTCGGTTTGGGTTAGTTGGGTAATTCTGACTAAAACCGAGAAATGATGTTTAACGGGAATTGAGCGAGATATGTTGCGGATGATGAGTTGTCACAAATATTGCGGAAATCCTAAACCAAGAAAAAGAATTCAATTGAGATTACGGGAATCAGTTTAATGATTTCGGTTTAGTGAACCGGGTTGGTTGGTTTAATTTTGATTAAACCATAAATATAGATACATATGTATATACACTCTTTCTCCATCTTTCTACACACTTCTTCTCCCTTTATATCCTTTGAGCATTTGAGAGAGAAATGGAGAGCTAGGGAGAAAGGAGAAGAGAGAAAAGGGAGAGAAGGAGAAGGAGGAAGAAGAAGGAGAAGAAGAGAAAGAGAAAGAGGTGGAGAAAACAGAGTTTTGGGGCTGTGTGGGGAGGTCCGATCGGGATATCAAGAGAGCTCGGTTTGAGCTGAAAATTTGTGGGTAAGTTCTTCAATCTCTTTAATAGATGTCTACCAAATTTCGTAGGATTATATTGAGTGGTTTGGGAGATATGAGTTTTCTCCCTAGACTGCCCTGTTTTCGGGCTGTAGCGACGGGGCGAGTTTGATGGGGTTATTGGCCACTCAATTCTTGTTTGTTTGGGCTGAAATTTGGCAGAGAGGTTGTTGAAAGGCTTATCTTGAGTTCCACCGAAGGAAATTGCGAGATATGATCTAGGGAAAGAGATATGGTTGACTGATTAAAGCTCTGTTTTTGAAAAGATGGAATCCGGTTTGGGGGTTTTGAGTAATCCGAGTTTGGTTACTTGTTGTCACCCTTTGAGAAGCGTTTTGGTGACGTCTTTTTAGGTGTTTTGGTGATAAATTGGTGGTTGGTTGAGTAGAAGCCAAAGAGAATCAAGCTTAAGGCTTGAAGCTATCAAAAAGGGGAAAGTGTGCTCTTCATTACGTCAAGGCAAAAGTGAGTGCGCGACCGTGGCCAAACATGTGATCATTGATTTGTCGTAATTAATATGTGTGTTAGGGCTTGACCATATGGGTGTGATTTATGGTTTCTCTAAGTTTTAGTGTTGTGTGCATGATGGAGCTCTATCACTTTCTTGATTGGTTGCTTGTGTGTGTGCATATTGATTTCGGTAAGTCTTTGATTATATGTGTGTGTGGCTGTGGGACGGGAGGACCGCCTCACTAAGCATTATCAATGCTTACGCACCTCTTTTGGTGCAGGTAAAGAGGAGTCTTACGAAGCGGAGCTCGTGGAACCAAGACCGAAGGAAGAAGATGATCTAGGCGGTTTAACGGGTTCTTGTAACTTGTGTTTTGATTGTTCATACATGTGAATGCTAATGTTTTGGACCCTTGTAGTTGTTTTGGGCTCCGTATAATAGGATGCTTATGCATGGGTTAAGACATGGTGTTGTTTGGTTGAGTTTAACTTGTGTTGTTGCTTGCTTGGTGTTGTTCTCGGGTTGCAGGGCAAGAGTGGGGATCGACCGATCCAGGTAGGATCGATCGATCCTATGGAGTCATTTTGGCCCAGAAAGCCTGTAAGTCATTTTAGGATTCGGGATCGATCGATCCTGGTAAGATCGATCGATCCTGGGGGTCGATTTTGTCCAGAGACTCGGAAAAACTTGGGAGGAAAACGAGTTCGATCGATCCTGGCAATATCGATCGATCTTAAGAGTCAAGATCGACCGTTCCTGAGAGGTTCGATCGTTCTTAGGGGACGTTTTTAAGGCAGAAGTTTCGAGTCTGTTTTAGGATCGATCGATCCTGGGTGAGATCGATCGATCCCTATTGTATTAAAGTTTAAGTGTTTGTCTTCTATTAGATGTGGAGTCTTTAGCTTGAGTAATAAGTAAGTTTTAACTATTCTCCGATTAGAAAAGTTTTGAGAAAATTTTTTAAAAAAAAAATTTCGTATTTTTATGATTTCCGCGCGTTTTCCGTTTTTGTACGCGGGATGGGACGTGTCACTGACTGTGCAATGCCTTTGTTATGCTTAGGTTTATACAGTCCCCAATGTTTTTCTGAAAATCTGTTAGGGTATGAACGATATTTTTTTGTCCTACTTCCAGTTTTTTTCAAATCCTGTCTCAGCTCTTTCTGAGTTGTTACCACCGTCGAGTTCTCGTTTTCCAAGTCGGTTGAATAGCTCGATGATTTCCTGATCCGTTAATCCTTTTCCACCAGATCTTGCTGAAACAGCCGGTTCTCCCGTCGGAGACTCTGTTAGCTCTGATAAAGTCGCCATCTTTCTCTGTGTTCTTGCTTCACGCACCAGTTTGTCAGGGTACCAGATCACCCTGATGATTCTCTCTTCCCCAAGATGCTACCTTTTTCTCTCTTACTGTAAAACTCTCGTAATGTCTCCCTTGTAACACAAACAGAGTTATGAAATAGAAAGTACTTTGATTGATATTGCAAATGCAAATACCGGAGATATCCGCTTTACAAAAGAAGCAAGACTAAGAGCTACTCAACAAGTTTCTCAGAAACCTTGTTGCCAATCTAACAACAAATGTTAGCCTAACCCTTAACCCAAAACCAGCCTACCTCTTTACTATTCTATTCTCCCATATATAGCAGAGCATATGCCCTTAGGTCACTTCCAGTGCAGCCCTTGTCACGTGCTCTTCTTTCTCCAATTCTCTGCTTTTCCCTTTGCCAACTATCCCAACAATATCTTTTCCTCAGCTTTGTCTGCTTGTTCCAGCTCAGCATCATTTGATTTAGTCCCATCATCACTGATTTGCAGCCTTTCTAATGAACCATTTCCTTCAGCCACGTCATTATTCTTCGTTTTCTTCCTAAAGTAGACCTTAAGTGGCTTGACACCAATATCCCTCTAATTCACACCTCTCCCTCTCAATCGTTCTTTATATTTAATGCTTGTGCCGTAGTTGATCCCAAATCGGTCGTTTTACATTTGACTTTGACATTTCTTGTCGGTTCATAGATAGAATAGGGAACCACTTTGATTCCCAAGATCGACAAGGTTGGTCTTGGAAAGATGAGAAGGGTGGTGTATTCCTTATATTTGAGTGCTCTATCCCTCTAAACGAAGACAATGCTTCTCTAGCTGAAGTAAGCTACCATCACGTATATGTACAGTTTCATTTATGTAATAGGTAACTTGGTAATGAAAATACTCTTCCAGATGTATGTGAAGCCGATGACGACAATACGGTTAACAAGACTGAACTTAGTGTAGAATCTAGAGACAGCAATGTAGAAACACAAAGAAGCAAGAAGCGAATCAGGGTAAGCATTAAGCATGTAATGAACATAACACTTTTATATCTCACAATTCGTTTTCAAGGCCAAGCAGACACTATATTTTGTATAATAGACCACTGAGTTTTTTTTTCCTTTTTTGCAGATTACTCAGGAAGAACACAAGATTTCACTCTAAATCATTGATTGTGAATATTGAAATGAGTAGTTTTGCCAGTTATAATGGAACAACAAGATACAAGGAGGACATGTAGAGAATCTATAGTGTTTCCCCAGCTGGAAAGACGTTTTTAGGTAATCTAAAAATCTTATTTGTTTTAGTTCCACATCAATTGTGACACAGTTACATAGGCATTAATTAAACAATAAGCATTAATCATGAACTGAACATTTTCGGTGTCTCTTATGTCTTTATTTTCAAGATTAATTGGAAAAACATTTTGATAATAAGATCACATTGGATTGATAATAAGCATTAGGCCATAGATGTCTCTGTTTCAGACTAGAGCTTCTCAGAAATGTTAAATCGAATAATCTAAAATTCAATCGTTGTGATTTGTGTGTAACTGATTCAACATGTCTCCACTCTAAAATATTAAATCCTTAAATTAAGCTAAAAAATGAAACTGTACACGAGCAAGTTGCTAAGCTTAGAATTCTTTGAAAAGTCTTAAGAAGGAATTGGAAACATACGTCAAGTTGCGTCTGAAATGTCTGAGAAACAATGGTGAAGACTTTTTTTTTTTTTTTTGAATAGTAAAATATAAGACTTGTGTGGCCGTGATTATGTCCAGTTGGCAAGAGAAATGTCCGAGAAACAATGGTGAAATGATGGTGCATTGTTATTGAATCTGTCTCCACTTGTAATTTTATACTCTTAGTATAAGTTTTTTTCTTCTATAAAAGTGATGGTGCATTTTTCTTCTCTCACACACTCTCTCACTCTCAATGGCTTCTTCATCTTCGTCTCTCAATTGGGTATATGATGTTTTCTTGAGCTTCAGAGGGGAAGACGTCCGCGTAACTTTCCATAGCCACTTTCTCAAGGAGCTCCATCGGAAATTGATCTCTGTTTTCAAAGACAATGAGATCGAGAGAAGCCACTCCCTCTGGCCCGAGCTTGTACAAGCGATCAAGACTTCGAGGATCGCTGTGGTCATTTTCTCCAAAAACTACGCTTCCTCAAGCTGGTGTCTTAACGAGTTGCTGGAGATCGTTAATTGTAAGGATAATATTGTCATACCTGTTTTCTACGGTTTGGATCCTTCCCATGTGAGGAATCAAACCAGAGACTTTGGAAGGATCTTTCAAGAGACTTGCAAGAAAAATACAGAGGAAAAGCAAAATCAATGGAAGAAAGCGTTGACTGATGTTGCTAATACGCTTGGATTTCATTCTGCGACCTGGTATGATTTTTATTATTTATTATTATGTGCTTAGATACATCTTTTGATTATATTGTTACTTCATATCTCTGTTAAATTATCTTTCTCATTGTTAGGGATGACGAAGCAAAAGTGATTGAAGTAATCGCCAATGATGTTTTGGGTAAACTGCTTTTAACTTCATCCAAGGATTCTGAGGACCTTGTTGGCATTGAAGGTCATATTGCTGAAATGAGTTTATTGTTGCAATTGGAATCTGAAGAAGTGAGAATGGGTGGTATATGGGGTTCCTCGGGGATTGGTAAGACTACCATTGCAAGAGCTCTGTTCAACCGACTTTCTCGACACTTCCAAGGTAGCATTTTCATAGACATGGCTTTCATATCTAGGAGTAAAAAAGATTATAGTAAAGCCAATCCGGATGACCCCAACATGAAGTTGCATTTACAAAAAAATTTCCTATCGGAAATTCTCGGAAAAAAAGACATAAAGATAGATCATCTAGATGCACTGGGAGAGAGGCTAAGGCACCAAAAAGTTCTCATCATCATTGATGATTTGAATGATCAAGTGGTACTAGATACTTTGGTGGGTCAAACTCAATGGTTTGGATATGGGAGCAGAATCATTGTGGTTACAAATGATAAGCACTTCCTAAGGGCACATGGAATTGATCATATTTATGAAGTTAGTCTCCCAACTGAAGTGCAAGCTTTTCAGATGTTATGTCGATCTGCATTCAAGCAAAACTTTGCACCTAAAGGTTTTGGGAAGCTTGTAGCTGATGTTGTAAGACATGCCGGTAATCTTCCTTTGGGTCTTAATCTTTTGGGTAAGTATTTGCGGGGGAGGGATAAGGAGTTCTGGATGGATACATTGCTAAGGCTTGAGAATGGTGTACGTCTAGACGATAAAATTGAGAAAATACTAAGAATCAGCTATGATGGGTTAGGTAGCGCAGAAGATCAAGCGATATTTCGTCATATCGCATGTCTCTTCAATCATATGGAAGTCACAACCATCAAGTCATTGCTCGCAGATTGTAACTTGGGTGTTAATATTGCACTGCAAAACCTAGCTGATAAGTCCCTCATTCATATCACACAAGGTTATGTGGTGATGCACCATTCACTACAAGAAATGGGCAAAAAAATTGTTCGCATACAGTCCATTGACAAACCTGGAGAACGAGAATTTCTGGTCGATCCAAATGATATTTGTTATGTACTCAGTGAAAGCATTGTAAGTTCTTTTTTTTATTTGTGGTCCTTTCATAACTTAGTATATGAGGTTAAGAGAATGCCATTTGATAAACGATGAATTGTATGGGTTTGTTTCTTTCTCATTAATATTATATTTTTCAGGGTACTCAAAAGGTTTTAGGTATATCACTGGATACAAGTGATATTGATGAGTTGCATGTACATGAAAGTGCCTTCAAAGGGATGCGTAATCTCCGTTTCTTTGAAATTGTTTTGAAGAACTTTCGAAAAGAAAGCAGACCGCAGTTACCTGAAAGTTTCGACTATTTGCCCCATGAACTCAAACTATTGAGTTGGGCCGAATATCCAATGAGCTGTATGCCTTCTAAATTTTGTCCAAAAAACCTTGTCAAGCTCGAAATGCGGTATAGCAAGCTACATAAGCTGTGGGAAGGAGTTGTGGTAAGTTTTGAGAATAATTTCTTATGTTATTATTAATGAGGGAGGTCACAATGCTTATTTTAGGTTTTGGATGACAATCATGTCATGTGATGTGTAATTTCTTTTGAGCTATGTGTTTAATTTTTGTTGAGTACAGTCGCTTACATGTCTAAAGGAAATGGATTTGGAGGGATCATCAAGCCTTAAAGATTTTCCAGATCTTTCCATGGCTACTAATCTCGAGACACTTGGTCTTGAGAATTGCGAGAGTTTGGTGGAGCTTCCTTTCTCTATACGAAATCTCAATAAACTGTTGAAATTGAACATGAAATGGTGCAAAAGTCTAAAAATTCTTCCGACCGGCTTCAACCTCAAATCTCTCGAGCACCTCGACTTCCAAAATTGCTCGGAGTTGAGGACATTTCCCGAATTCTCAACCAACATCTCAGTTCTCAATCTATCGGATACATACATTGAAGAATTCCCTTCTAATTTACATCTCGAGAATCTCGTTACGCTTGAGATATCAAGAGAAACGAGTGATGGGGAACAGTGGGAAGAAGTGAAGGTATGTAGTTTTAACCTTAACGTTTCTCCGACCTTTTTAACTAACACTTTTATAAATAAATAAAAAAAGTCATTATCGCTGACTCTAATTTTGTACACTTGGTGTATTAAAAAATACTAATTTCGATTGATTTATACTAATTTCGTCTGATTTATAAATAATTTAATATGATTGAAGTAAAGATAAAAGTTTGTTTTAAAGTTAGTCATTAACATGATCGCGACACACGTCATATTTACATGTCAAAAAGATTTAACTTTTTTTTCTTAACAAAATATAAAAACAAATTAACAACATATCTACATATACTAAATTACATGTCTATTATTTAAAAAAATTAACCTTTTTTTTATTAAGCAGAAAAGACAACTAACAAAACAAAAGAGTCTACATGTGTTATTGATCAATTAGATTTTAACATGTATCATTTTAAAATAAAATCACTTAGCATGGATATTGACCAATAAACAATGAATGCTAAAATTGAAAATAACAATATAATTGATTTGACATTAATTTAATTGGATAAAAATTATATTTATCGTTGTAATATATTGTTTTTTATTCATAAGAAAAAACATAAAAACCATGAAAAAGGTGAAAGGAAAACTAACCAAAAAAATAATTTACAAATGCTAATTTTACGTTATTGACTAAATGGATTTTCACATGTATTATTTTGTTTTTAATTCATTTAGAATGAATATGAACCAATAAACAATAAATATTAAAATTGAAAATAGCAATATAAGTTATTTAACATTAATTTAATTGAATAAAATTTGTATTTATCTCTATAATATAGTATTTTTTATTCATAAGTGAAAACATAAAAACTTTCAAAAAGCAAAATGGAAAATATATATTTACATATGCTAATTTTACGTGTGTTATTGGTTAATTAGATGTTAACATGTATCAATTTGTTTTACTTTATTTAGCATGGATATTAATGTTGAAATTGAAAAAGCAATATAAGTTATTTAACATAAATTTAATTAGATAAATTGTATTTATCGTTGTAATATAGTGTTTATTATTCGTAAATGAAAACATAATTTTTTTTAAAAAATGTAATGAACTTATAAGAATAAATTTTTGATTATTTGATAACAATATTAATATAGTTTTACTTATGGTTTATTTTATAAATTTTAACGCATGTAGTCATAAGTGAAAACACAAAAAAACTTGGAAAAAAATAATTTTGTAAAAATGAATTTTCGATTACTTGATGAAAATATTAGTATATTTTTATCCATGTTCTATTTCTAAATTTGAATTCATTTAAAATTAATTTGACATGAGCTAAAATTATTATTTAGCTTAGAGCATATATAAATTATATTTATAACAATATTGGTTTTTTTTTGGCTGAAAAATTTATAATAGCACTTAAAATCTAAAAACAAATCACATCTCTAAATTGTTTATTTGGTTCAGCCGTTTATGCCTTTCCTGGCGATGTTGTCTCCCACTTTGACGCACTTGTCGCTCGTGAATATCCCAAGTTTAGTGGAGCTTCCTTCCTCATTTCAGAATCTCAATCAACTGAAGGAGTTGACCATCCGAAACTGCAGAAATCTGGAGACTCTGCCCACCGGAATCAACGTCCAATCTCTCGATATCCTTGATCTCTTTGGATGCTCACGGTTGAGGAGCTTTCCTGAAATTTCAACCAACATCTCAAGGCTCCATCTAGAGAGAACAGGGATTGAAGAGGTTCCTTGGAGGATCGAGAAATTCTCTAACCTCTTCGAGCTATTTATGAATGGATGCAACAATTTACAATGTGTATCCCTACACATTTCTAAACTGAAATATCTTAAGGAAGTTGACTTTTCAAATTGTGGGGCGTTGAGTAGAGTTGATTTGAGTGGCTATCCAAGTGGGGTGGAGATGGAATCAGACAATATTGACACAGTTTCCGAGGAGGCCTCCTCTTCGTTTCCTAAAATCAAACTCCGTTTCTTGGACTGCTTCAACTTGGATCCAGAAACTGTCCTTCGCCAACAGTCAATTATTTTCGACTTCATGATATTGCCAGGTGAAGAAGTGCCATCATATTTCACTCACCGTACTACTGGAAGCTCCTCTCTGACCATTCCTCTACTTCACGTCCCTCTCTCCCAACCATTCTTCAGGTTTAGGGTTGGCGTAGTGGTAACTAATGTTGAGTATGGAGTATATATCAATGTAAACTGTGAGTTCAAAGGTGTTGACTTTTATTTCAGACATTACACAGAAATTCGGGAGAGTAGGGATAATGTGTTAACTATACTGGACTGTCATAATATGTTAACTATAGTGGACTGTCATATCCCTCTAAACGAAGATAATGCTCCTCTAGCTCAACGGAACTATGATCACGTGGATATGCACATTCATATAAAGGACCCATATTTTTGGGCTGACAATAACTTCAAATTAAAAGGATGGGGTATACGAGTGTTAGAGGAATGTTCATTACCGGAGAACCGACTTCCACATGTTTGTGAAGCAGATGAAGACAATTTGGTTAATAAGACTGAGCACAGTGAAGAGAGTGTTGAGACAGTTGTGAAGAGACAGAGAGAAGCCGAAGAAGGCAATAAGGGGTATACACCTCTTCAAGGACTTGTTAATGAGATTGAACACAGTGAAGAGTTTGGAGAAAACAATGTGGAGACAGAGAGAAGCAGAAAGCGAATGCGGGTAAGCATTAAGCATTAATTGAACATAATACTATTCATCTCTCAATTCTTTTTGTATAAATGACAACTGGATTCTTTTGCAGCTATACCAATTTATATAAGTAATAATAAGACTGAGCACAGTGAAGAGAGCCTTCAATGTCTCCCCAGATGGAGAGACGTTTTCAGGTAACCCAAAAAAATGATAACAGAGCATAGAAGCGTTTAGTTTGCTGGTTTGGAGTCTGCTTATAGAGTTGGTTTCAATTTCTGAGTAGTTTCTGTTTTTCCTTTTCTCTCTAAAATATTTTCATGAACAAGAATTACAAATAATATTCTCTTCTGATTTCTAGATGGTCAAAGTAGATAATGTAATGAAATGTGATTTGTGCAGCTTCATCTTGCAAAAGATTTGGGGCACTAATTCTAGTAATGCCATATGAGGTCTGCTAAGTTTGTTTACAAAGGCTGTATATGTGAATGCTTTGGAGATGCCAACCTGTTCCATGGATTTTCCCAGGCCGGGATGATTTGGCTTTACATAGTTCCGATACGGATGTCTCTGTTTCAGGAGAATAAAATATTTGCCCAAAATTTTCTACTTATTCTGTCTTGTAGTCCCGATATGCGGGCGTCGCTGGTCCATGAAAACCTAGCAGGCCCAGCACGTCAACCAAATTTGTAACTATGGTCAAGTTTTATTTGCATTATTTTTGGATATTTATAACGAGAGGACATATATTTACGGTGTTTTGTGTTGTTTTTGATGATATGATCTTCATTTCTTGCTTTTTTTTTGTTTAATGGGTAATTTATTAAATTCAAAAAAGAAGAAGTTACAACAAAGTGAATGCTTATGAAGAACTCACAAGAGGGAAAGGAGAAAGAGATTGCCAAAACAGAGAATAGCAAATGGTGAGGAAGAAATAGTTGCCTCGTTAAAACTTTACTCGGAAAACCCGAATGGGGCACAACCGAGTGAAAAAAAAAAGAGAACAGCGTTGGGAATTATGCGTATCGGGAATGTTATGTCGTAAGCTAAACCAGAGTTGGAATGTTATGTCATTTCTTGCTATTTGTTTACTATGTTTTGTTTCTTGTTTATGTTTTGGTATTTGGTTGACACTTAGAAAACCTCCAACAATCTTTCAGTTACGCCTTAGCTTAGTATATTTCCTGTGTCTTTTGTTCACAATAACACTCTGTTACAAATCTGCTGTCACCAGGTTGTGCAAACCTGTTACATGGACTGCACTCTGTTTTTGGAAAATGGATTCAATGTTGGACAGTATAGCGAATTAAGAAGGAAGTGAATCAAGATAATTAAGCATCATTGGACATTAACTGAAACAGAGTCAATTCTAGGTATCTATTGTGTTGTACTCAATAAAGGCATTGTAAGTTTCTTTTAGTTGTGCTCCTTTCATTCTTCACTATATAAGGTTAAGAAGATGCCATTTGATAAACTTTGAATTGTATGGTTTTGTCTCTATCTCATGAATATTATATTTTTCAGGGTACTCAAAATGTGCAGATGAGATTACCACAAACAAAAATAATAGTTTTCTTTCACCACGTAATAGTTATTTGATTCCCATTTATTTTATAAATTTAAAGTAATAACACTTAAAATCACAGTAATTTGCAACTGAAAAACCGTAAACTTAAAAATTGTAAAGTATTATCCGTGATTATGTTTAACATCTCTAGATTGTTTATTTGGTTCAGGGCAATGCTGTCTCCTTCTTTGAGGGCGTTGTGGCTCTCTGGTGTATCGCAAGTTTAGTAGAACTTCCTTACCCATTTCAGAATCTCAATAACCTTCAGAAGTTGCATTTGTTACTGCAGAAATCTGGAGAGGGATTTATATCTCAACCAACATCTCACTGCAGGATTGAAGAGGTTCCTTGTAGGAGTATCGATAAATTCTCTAACCTCATCGAGCTATATATGAAATATCAATCAACATCTTTATGATCTATCTAAAGAGAATTGTATTATCAATCAATACCAATTTTATGCCTGAAAAAAAAAATCTTTTACGCTTTAGCGAAACATATATTTATCACAAATCTAAAAAGAAACAATTTTAGAAAACTGATATTACAATACCAAAAGAAAAAACAAGTTTTTACGTGCAATGTGTCAACGTTGGTATCGCTATGAAAATTAAAAAAATGTCCAGTTTTGGACTTTCTTAGATGCAAACATCCGGGAATTAAATTAATATCTTCCTATCTATAATTTAAAACTTTCTTATATTCTTGTAATATTATGTTAGTCAATCGCTAACATCGGTATCTAAGTCTATCTACAATGGTTGAAGTTTACAACACCCTCTGTTTCTCTTTCAACACTCTACATCATCTTTTCTCTTTTCCACCTCATTATTCAACATCTATTATTCAACATCGACTTACAATGGTCTTGTTTTAAAAATATTACAACACCCTACCCCACTATTTATATTATATTTTTTTTTATTTTCTTATGTTTTTATGTTTTTGTGATTACATATTTTAGCTAGAACAATTAATTATCGATTAAAATTAAAATAAAATTAATAAAAGTTAAATAATTTTATGAAGTAAATTTTGATTAAAATAAATACAAGTAATAAAAATCAGAAATATAGATAATTATAATTAAAACACATACAATGACGAAAATTTAAAATATAGATAGTTATTATTGGGATCCATTCTAAAACGATTTTTAAAACCAAAACGGAAGTTTATTGTAGAATAATAAAAAAGTTTAGTAAAAAAAAGTGGTTTTTTTTTCTGTGTCCAAATGAAATGAAACAAGTGTCTATTTATAGAGTATGAAAAATGATGAATTTTGATATAAAAATATTTATATATATGTGTAGAATTATTTTGAGATAATTAATGTTGAATGATTAAGGGAAAAAACAAATATAGAATCTCAACGACTACACACGTGTAAAATCAATCTTTAAAAAAAACAAAAAAAAGGGCCACTCATTGTGTGACAAATGTCTCACTTTTTGTTTATCAACATGGTTGATAAATTTCAATCGAGTATTTGCCACGTCACTAAATATACACCATTGCAAACCAAAAAAAAATATCAACTGTTGTAATTTTTTTTACAACATACCATTGTAAGGAATTTAAGGCCGAGGACTTGGGAAAATAATAACATATCTACAAAAAAACATATCATTAGTGACCATAATTTATATTGGGTGTGTCCTAATCGCCGTCATTAAATATATGTTTTATAATTGGACGATTACCAATTTACTACTAAATGTATGATCGATGAGTCATAGATAGATCAAAATTGCAAGACTTTGCCAAGGAAGTGCAAAACAAAAGCTGCAAAAGTGAGAGGTTTAGTAATATCTTCGGATGGGAGACTTCAACCATTAATGCATTGAACAATGAACACCAAGGAGAAATATTTGTTGAATCAGAGAAAGGTTAGAACTTTTGTTTCATTAATCTCCAGATCAATCGATTAGATTCTTGATTTGATTCTTGAATATATGAAATCTGTATGCAACAAAAAATAAAATAGAAAATTTCAGAATATATGATAACGAACGATCAACTGAAAGTATGTTAGACATAATTCTCATACAATGGGTCTAATTAAGAGATTTTGTTTAGCGATTGTGAAAAAGACAGATTAGATTCCAGATTTTAACCCATAAGACCGCAAATGCACAGTTATGCAATTGTAATAATACGAAATCGATCCACAAAGAGAATATAATAACTACACAGATAATGCAAATGCAAATCTAATATAACTACACAGAGAATAAGAATGCAAAATCAAATCTAATAATTGGTAACCACATTTATAAATAAGGCATTTAAGAGATTTTGTTTAGAGATTGTGAAAAGGACGATTAGATAGAACACAATTAGAGGTAGTAAGAGTTAATGCGGTTAGGTTTGAATAAGGGGTAGAAAAAATGCTAATGAAAGCATGGTGCTTGCCTCCTCCTTGCTCCACCAAAAGAAAATAAGTTTTTACCTGCAACGTGTCAACAGCTCAACAGGGCCATAATTTTTTATTGGATGTGTCCTAATCGCTGTCACAAAATATATAATTAGATGATTACCTATTTACTAGTAATTGTTTGATTATTACCTCGATGAGTCATAGAGAGATCAATTTAATTAATTATTTTGATATTATTTTATTTCCTTTTCGGTCTTTGCTGTCACCAGGTTGTGGACATATAATAATACTAGAATTTATCCCGTGCTTATGCACGGATTGATGTTTTCATATATGAATATATTAAATTAATATTTTAAAAGTAATATGGAAACTAAATACAAAAATAAAAACATTAATAACTTCAAATCTTTGGATAATTTTTCATTCTTTTTTAAAAAAAATCTTTGAAATTTTGAGATATGTTCTTTCTTAATTTTTGCTTGAATTTTGTTACCCAAAAAATATATACACAAATAAACATTAATATTTATCATAATATCATAAATATTACATTATATTAAACAACATTTAAAAAATATTTTTGAGTTCAACATTAAAAATTTTGAGATATGCTTTTCCTTAATACATGAACATTTTAAAAAATCAGAATCTACATAAATCTTTATTTTTGAAAATTTAAATCAACATTAATATTTATCATAATATCATAAATATTACATTATATTAAACAACATTTAAAAAATATTTTTGAGTTCAACATTAAAAATTTTGAGATATGCTTTTCCTTAATACATGAACATTTTAAAAATCAGAATCTACATAAATCTTTATTTTTGAAAATTTAAATCAACATTAATATTTATCATAATATCATAAATATTACATTATATTAAACAACATTTAAAAAATATTTTTGAGTTCAACATTAAAAATTTTGAGATATGCTTTTCCTTAATACATGAACATTTTAAAAAATCAGAATCTACATAAATCTTTATTTTTGAAAATTTAAATCTACGTTTAATTTAATTTAATTAGTGTGTATAATTAAATCAACAAAATCTTCATAAAATCTATCTTTAACTAATTTTATGAAAATGTAAAATAAATTAATTAATTAAAACAAAAATTATAATTTAGAATGAAGAAAAAACAAATCTATTTTTAACTGCTTTTCAAAAAATTTAAAATAAATTAATTAATTAAAACGAAAATTATAATCTAGAAAGAAGTAAAAAAAAACTTTGTGTACATAAATTATTCCTTCATATTTTCCAAAAAAAAATCTGAATCTACATAAAATCTCTTATTTTTGGAAAATTAAATCAACATGTAATTTAATTTAATTAGTGTGTTTAACTAAATCAACAAAATCTTTATAAAATCTATTTTTAGCTACTTTTCAAAAAAATTAAAATTAATTAATTAATTAAAACGAAAATTATCACATAATAATTAATGACTAAAATATCCTTAATGAGAAATTAAAATTTATTCTTTGAAGTAATGGCAATATGATGTAAATATTTACACTTTATAAGGTTTATTTTATAAATGTACTTCCCAAATAATATATAGAGGATTTCAACCTAATACGATAAAATATAGTTTCATTTGTGTATAATATCAATAAAGCTTTTCAATGAGTTTGGTTAGAAAAACGACAAGACTTGAAAAATCCAACTCAAAGATGTATTTTGATTATTTTGAATAAATTAAGTGACACCTGCATGCATATGAATGGTGAATCTAAAAATTATTCGCATCAATAATTTCAATTACAAGTGCAATCTGGAACGTCCATTAATACACATTTTTTTGATGAACAGCCTCTAATTTATTATATTTTGACTTTTTGTTTTCCTAAATTTTATGTGGGGAAAAGAGAAAATAAAAAATAATATTTAATCACACATCATTGTGAGTAATGTGGAAACAAATATAATCTCTCGTCACTTGTACATTGACAAGGAAATATTTATTAAAATCCATTTGTTCTCTTAAGGTTATGACTTATTGAGTTTACCCTTCCATCAAAAAAAAAAATATTGAATTTACAAGAAAAAAAACAAATACAAAAGGTATCTTTATCTAAATTATTAATGCTATGTTATCAGAGAAAAAAAGAAAAGATTGATGTGTCTGATAAAAAAAAATAGTGTGATATATTTTAGTTAGTCATCACAATTTTAAAGAGAGCTAGTTATGTATCTTACCTACATTCAGATTTCAGATGCAGATTTGTTAATTTTCTATGTCAGATAAAACATTATTATTTGGCATAATAATTGAGTGAATTGAGTGACACCTGCATGCATATGAATGGTGAATCTAAAAATTATTCGGATCATTAATTTTAGTTACAAGTGCAATATGGAACGTCCATTATAACATTTTTTTTTTAATGAACGGCCACTAATTTAGTATATTTTGACTTTTTGTTTTCCCAAATTTTATGTGGAGAAAAAAAAAAAAAAAAAAAAAAATTCTTTAATCACACATCATTGTGAACACATGTGAAAACAAATCTAATCTCTCCTCACTTGTCAATCTAAATAATTAATGCTATGTTTTCAAAAAAAAAAATGAAGTGTTCCATTAAAATGATTAAATATAGAAACATTTACCACGTAATTATAATAAAATACTATAAAATTACTAATTTTAAATTAGTAGATTAATAAAGTTCCAGTGTTTCTGATTATATTCTTAGCATGACATAGTATGTAACAAAACCATGTTTCAAACACAAAAATATAAAAACTAAATAATCGCTAATTATGAAAAAAAACAGAAACCATGAAAATAATATATCAGTTTATGTACAATGGATGATTAATTTGGTTGTGATTGTCGTATAAGTTATAGATTTTTAGTGCCTTCTAACATTCTTATCACTCTCATCAAATTATATAGAGGTTAAACAATGTTTCCAATTAATCATTGTAGTTTAGACATGAAAGCATCATTACTATCCATTAAATTTCTCGACTGTTTATTTATCGATTAAACACCGATAATGGAGGGACCGTCCAAACCTTAATAGAATTATAAATAAAAAAATATACGAAGGTTTGAGATTTATCTAGAAATCAATACAGATACTTTGTACACATATACATAAAACAAAAGCAGAGTGATTTTCTATTTAGATAGAGATACAACTATAATTGTACATCAAAACTTTATCTTCCTCTCACTCACTCTCTCACTCTTTCTCTATGACTTCTTCATCTTCGTCTCTCAATTGGGTATATGATGTTTTCTTGAGCTACAGAGGAGAAGACGTCTGCGTAAAATTCCGTAGCCACTTTCTCAAGGAGCTCGATCGGAAATTGATCTCTGTTTTCAAAGACAATGAGATCAAGAGAAGCTACTCCCTCGAGCCCGAGCTTGTACAAGCGATCAGGACTTCGAGGATCGCAGTGGTCATTTTCTCCGAAAAATACGCTTCTTCAAGATGGTGTCTTAACGAGTTGCTGGAGATCGTTAATTGTAAGGATAATATTATTGTCATACCAGTTTTCTACGGTTTGGATCCTTCCCATGTGAGGAATCAAACCGGTCACTTTGGAAGGATCTATCAAAAGACTTGCAAGAAAAATACAAAGGAAAAGCAAAATCAATGGAAGGAAGCGTTGACTGGTGTTGCTAATATGGCTGGATTTGATTCTGCCACCTGGTATGATTTTTATTATTCATTATTATGTGCTTTAGATACATCTTGAATATATTGTTATTTCATATCTGTTAAATCATCGTTTTCTCATTGTTAGGGGTAACGAAGCAAAAATGATTGAAGCAATCGCCGATGATGTTTTGGATAAACTGCTTTTAACTCCATCCAAGGATTCTTATGACCTTGTTGGCATTGAAGCTCATGTTGCCAAAATGATTTTATTGTTGCAGTTGAAATCTGAAGAAGTGAGAATGGTTGGTATATGGGGTTCTTCGGGGATTGGTAAGACTACCATTGCAAGAGTTCTGTACAACCGGCTTTCTCCACACTTCCAAAGAAGCAAATTCATAGACAGGGGTTTTTTATATAAGAATCTAGAAATTTATAGTAAAGCCAATCCGGATGACCCCAACATGAAGCTGTATTTACAAAATCATTTCCTCTCGGAAATTCTTGGGAAAAATGACATAAAGATAGATCATCTAGATGCACTCGGAGAGAGGCTAAAGCACCAAAACGTTCTCATCATCATTGATGATTTGGATGATCAAGTGGTACTAGATACTTTGGTGGGTAAACCTGAATGGTTTGGATATTGGAGCAGAATTATTGTGGTAACAAATAATAAGCACTTCTTAAGGGCTCATGGGATTGATGATCATATTTATGAAGTTAGTCTCCCATCTGAAGAGCGTGCTCAAGAGATGTTATGTCGATCTGCATTCAAGGAAAACTATGCACCTGAAGGTTTTGGGAAGCTTGTAGCTGATGTTGCAAGACATGCCAGTAATCTTCCTTTGAGTCTTAATCTTTTGGGTAAGTATTTGCGGGGGAGGGATAAGGAGTTTTGGATGGATACACTATCAAGCCTTGAGAATGGTCAACGTCTAGACGGTAAAATTGAGAAAATACTAAGAATCAGCTATGATGGGTTAGGTAGAGATGAAGACCGATCGGTATTTCGTCATATCGCATGTCTTTTCAATCATATGGAAGTCACAACCATCAAGTCGTTGCTCGCAGATAGTAAATTGGGTGTTAATATTGCACTGCAAAACCTAGCTGATAAGTCCCTCATTCATGTCAGAGAAGGTTATGTGGTGATGCACCGTTCGCTACAAGAACTGGGCAGAAATATTGTTCGCAAAGAGTCCATTGACAAGCGTGAAGAACGAGAATTTCTGGTGGATCCAAATGATATTTTTTATGTACTCAGTAAAGGCATTGTAAGTTCTTTTTTTTTTTTTTAATGTGTGGTCCTTTCTTTCTTAACTCAATATATGAGATTAAGAGAATGCCATTTGATAAACGATGAATTGAATGGGTTTATCACTTTCTCATTAATATTATAATTTTCAGGGTACTCAAAAGGTTTTAGGTATATCATTGGATACAAGTGAGATTGATGAGTTACATGTACATGAGAATGCCTTCAAAGGGATAAGTAATCTCCGTTTCTTAGAAATTGATTCGAAGAAGTTTTTTTCAGAAGGCAGATTGCACTTACCTGAAAGTTTCGACTATTTGCCCCCTAGACTCAAACTATTGTGTTGGCCCATATATCCAATGAGTTGTATGCCATCTAATTTTCGTCCTGAAAACCTTGTAAAGCTCGAAATGCGGAATAGCAGGCTACATAAGCTGTGGGAAGGAGTTGTGGTAAGTTTTGAGAATAATTTCTTATGTTATTATTAATGAGGGACGTCACAATGCTTGTTTTAGTTTTTTGGATGACAATCATGTCATGTGATGTGTAAATTCTACTGAGCTATGTGTTAATCTTTGTTGAGTACAGGCGCTTACATGTCTAAAGGAAATGGATATGGATGGATCATCAAGCCTGAAAGATATTCCAGATCTTTCCATGGCTACTAATCTCGAGACACTTAGTCTTGCGGGTTGCGAGAGTTTGGTGGAGCTTCCTTCTTCTATACGAAATCTCAATAAACTGTTGAAATTGAATATGGTAGGCTGCAAAAGTCTGAAAATTCTTCCGACCGGCTTCAACCTCAAATCTCTCGACTACCTCGACTTCCATAGTTGCTCGGAGTTAGAGGACGTTTCCTGAATTCTCAACCAACATCTCAAAACTCGATCTGTTTGGAACGAATGTTGAAGAATTTCCTTCTAATTTACATCTCGAGAATCTCGTTAGGCTTGACATATCAAAAGAAGAGAGTGATGGGAAACAATGGGAAGGAGTGAAGGTATGTAGTTTTAAACTTAACGTTTTATCGGACCTCTTTAATAAGTCATTGTCACTGAATAATAAAAAAAGTCATTGTTACTGACTCTAAAAACACTATCTTGGTTTTATTTAAAAATAATTTAATATGATTGAAAAGTAATCTTATTATATAAAGCTTGTTTCAAGGTTAGTTATTTTCATGATCATATCGATTAGACGTTGACATATGTCAAAAAATTTAACTTTTTTTCTTAACAAAATAGGAAAACTAATTAAAAACATATTTACATATACTAATTTACATGTCTATATATTAAAATATTAATTTTTCTTTTTCTTAACCAAAAAGGAAAACTAACAAAAAACATTATTTATGTTTGATATTGGTCAATTAGATTTTTACATGTATCAATTTTTTTAAAAAATTCATTTAGCATGGATATTAACCAATAAACAATAGATGTTAAAATTTAAAATAACGATATAAATTATTTAATATTAATTTAATTGAATAAAATTGTTTTTTTTATCGTTTTAATATAGTATTTTAATTCGTAAGTGAAAACATAAATAACTTGAAAAAAGAAAAAAGGAAAACTAACAAAAAAGGAAAAACTATATTTACATATGCTAATTTTACATGTTTTATTGGTCAATTAGAATTTCACATGTATCAATTTAATTCGTTTAGTATATATATTAACCAATAAAAAATCAATGTTAACGTTTAGAATAATAATATAAGTTATTTAACATAATTTAATTGGATAAAATTTGAATTTATTGTTGTAATATAGTGTTTATTATATGTAAGTGAAAACATAAAAAAAAATTCAAAAAAGTAATGAACTTATAAAAATAAATTGTTGATTATTAGATGACAATATTAATATTGTTTTACTTATGTTTTATTTTATAAATTTTAAGTAATGAACTTATAAAAATAATTTGTTGATTATTAGATGACAATATTAATATTGTTTTATTTATGTTTTATTTTTTAAATTTTAACGCATGTAGTCATAAGTGAAAACACAAAGAACTTGAAAAGAGCTTATAGAAATGAATTTTTGATTAATTGATGAGAATGTTAGTATATCTTTATTCATGTTTTATTTTCTAATTTTTAACTTATTTTGAATTAATTTGACATGATGTAAATTATTACTTATGACATATAAACATTATATATATAACAATGTTGTTTTTTTTACCTATTATGCTTTGTTAGTTTTTTTTTTGAAATAATAACTAAGATATATATATATATATATATTTAAAGTCTTTTATAAAAAGGTATATATATAGATTATATGTATATATATTTGATATGATGCACATATTATTTTTTATATAAATGTTTTAGCTCTTATCTATTAAGATGAACTATGTCGAATTAGAATCAGGTTTATTATAATCAAATTATAGTAAAAATGTATTGCAAAATAGAATGTGTATGGTGAAAATGGTGAAATCTGGTTTAAAACAAAAATTACAAGATTAAAAAATAAATAAGTATGTTACAACTTATAATTAAAATATCATCAATAAAACTTTAGATTTATTTCTTACATCCACTTATTTACACGGGTCTTATCTAGTAAAGAATGAAGAAGAAAAAATTTGATGGATCTAAATTTTTAAAAGAAAGAGATAAAAATGGAAAGAAAATAAGAAATTGAAGATGTTATCAATTGGTTTTCTTAATTAATTATTTTAAAATATTTTCTAATGGCGTTATATTATGTAACTAAATACGAAATAACGGTTTCAATATATACTAAATGTGAGCGTATATTACATATGTAAGCAAACAACCAAAAAATATCAAAATGTAAATGAAAAAAATTAATTCTTAATGGAAATTGATTTAGCTTTAGGTGAATGGAAAGTTCGAACTTAAAATCTATTGCAGATGGGATTACTCAAAAACAATTTTTTTTTTTTAAACTTCGTAATTTGTAAATAATAATATTTTAACTATGAGAAGAATCGATTAGATTCAATTCTCTTGCAAACGATTATTCTTTATCGTTGCTGTTGTTGTGTCTATTGCAACTGAACATTAACCTCGTATATATAGAGGTTTTTGACCGCGACTTACTAACGTCGGTTAAAGCAAAGAACATTAAATAATTATTTATCTAATAGTTATGTTATTTTTTTCTTTTTTAAGGTTTATTTTCTAAATTTAAGGTAATAACACTTTTTTAAGGTTTATTTTCTTTTTAAAGGTGATGTTGACTGCCACTTTGAAGCAATTGCGGCTCGAGAGAATCCCGTTTACGCCCTTCGTGGCGATGATGTCTCCCACTTTGACGCACTTGTGGCTCGACTATATCCCAAGTTTAGTAGAACTTCCTCCCTCGTTTCAGAATCTTAATAACCTTAAAAATTTGGGCATTAGCTACTGCAGAAATCTGGAGACTCTGCCCTCTGGAATCAACCTCGAATCTCTCTATGATCTTAAAATCGTTGGATGCTCACGGTTTAGGAGCTTTCCTGATATCTCAACCAACATCAAATATCTCAGACTAGACGAGACAGGGATTGAAGAGGTTCCTTGGAGGATCGAGAAATTCTCTAACCTCATCGACCTATATATGAAAGGTTGCAGCAAGCTAAAATGTGTATCCCTAAACATTTCTAAACTCAAACATCTTGAGGAAGTTGACTTTACATATTGTGGGGCATTGACTAGAGTTGATTGGAGTGGCTATCCAAGTAGGGTGGAGATGGAAGCAGACAATATTGTCACAGTTTCCGAGGACGCCTCCTCTTCGCTTCCTGAGGTCAAACTCTATTTCTTGGACTGCTTCAACTTGAATAAAGATGCTCTCATTCAGCAACAGTCAATTATTTTCAACCCCATGATATTGCCATGGGAAGAAGTGCCATCATATTTCACTCACCGTACTACTGGAAGCTCCTCTCTGACCATTCCTCTACTTCACGTCCCTCTCTCCCAACCTTTCTTCAGATTTAGGGTTGGCGCAGTGTTAACTAATTTTATGAATGGAGTACATATCAAGGTAAACTGTGAGTTCAAAGGCAGATTTGGGAACAGCAGCTTTGATATTGGCTTTAATTTCGGTGAGCCTATAAAGCTCTTGGAAACTCGGGATAATGTGTTAACTATAGTGGACTGTCTTATCCCTCTAAACGAAGACAATGCTCCTCTAGCTCAACAGAACTACGATAACGTGGATATGCAGATTTATATTACAAAGGTTCGCAGCACTGTAAATTCCTTCATTACCGCATGGGGTATACGAGTGTTAGAGGAATGTTCATTACCGGAGAACCGACTTCCACTTTTTTGTGAATCAAATGAAGAAAAGTTGGTTAATAAGACTGAGGACAGTGAAGAGAGCCTTCAATGTCTCCCCAGCTGGAGGGACGTGTTCAGGTAACCCAAAAAAATGATAACTATCTTTATTTTATTTCCCGCATTCAATTGTGATACAGAGCATAGAAGCGTTTAGTTTTCTGGTTTGGAGTCTGCTTATAGAGTTGCTTTCAATTGCTGAGTAGATAATGTAATGAAATGTGATTTGTGCAGCTTCATCGTACAAAGGATTTGGGGCTGTGTCTGTGAATAATCAGGTGAGAGAAAGCTCAAGATTATACTCTGGGGATGAGAATGGCTTTTCCCAGGCCGAGATAATTTGGCTTTACATAGTTCCTAATATGGATGTCTCTGTTTCAGAATAAATCAAAGATTTGCCCAAACTTTTTCTACTATTCTGTCTTGTAGTCTCGATATGCGGGCGTCGCTGGTCAATTTAAACCAAATTTGTAACTATTGTCAAGTTTTATTTGCATTATTTTTGGATATTTGTAACGGGAGAGGACATATATTTACTGTGTTTTGTAATGTTTTTGATGTTATGATCTTCATTTCTTGTATATGTTTTGGTATTTGGTTGACACTTCGAAAACCTCCAACAATATTTCCTGCGTCTTTTGTGTACAACATACTAATCCTTGTGGGTTCGTTTCACTGGAGCCCGCTCTATGTTCACAATAACGGGGGATGTGCAAACCTGTTACATGGACTGCACTCTGTTTTTGGAAAATGGTTGGACAGTATAGCGAATTATGACAGTAACACAGCACTGTAAGTGTGTAAAGGACGAGTGGAAGACAGATAGAAGAAGGAACCGGATTAAGATAATTAAGCACTGGTCATTACCTGAAACAGAGTACTCAATTCTAGGTATCTATTGTGTTGCACTCGATAAAGGCATTGTAAATTTCTTTAAGTTGTGCTCCTTTAATTCTTCAGTATATAAGGTTAAGAAGATGCCATTTGATAAACGATGATTTGTATGGTTTTGTCTCTATCTCATAAATATTATATTTTCGGGGTACTCAAAATGTGCAGATGAGACACCACAAACAAAAATAATTGTTTTCTTTCACTACGTAATAGTTACTTGATTCCCTTTTTTTTTTTTTTGTTCAAACCAAGATTTCATTAAAATAACTTAAACAGAAAATATAGAGAAGTTTCTTTTGCAGCAAGAAAAACGGAGATACAATGCTTAGCAACTAAATCCGTATACACGTTGGCTGAGCGGGGGATAAACTCGAACGAGATACACTCGAACTGATTCGAAAAGTGGTGGATATCTTTAAAGATACCGTATAACTCACAATGGTTGGAAGCTTTTATCGCTTCGATGCATTCTTTGAATCCGATAGGATCCGAATGCTTGGAACCTGCAACTCAATCGCTTTGAGTAATGCTTCAAGGATTGCCAAACATTCAGCATGCAGGGCAGATGGGATATTCTCTTTGGCCCAGGAAAAAGTATGCTTGCTCATATCTTCATTGAAACGAAGAATTGTAGCCAAACCTGCAACTTCAGATGACTGTCTCCAAGCAGCATCAGTTTGAATTATACAAATTTGATCAGAGATTTGACTTGTACCTCTTCTACTGCTAGAGTTTTTACAACCTGTCAAACCCGTTTTGAAAGCAGCCTGAGACACTTCCCATTCTCTCGCCTCCACCAATGATTTGGTGACTAATTCTCTCGGTGTTAAGGCTTCTTCTTGAAAGAGCCATTCGTTTCTTTCCTTCCAAGTAATCCACGGGTAAGGTGATGTGATACTCAGCCCATATGGAGGTAGACTTTTTTGTTTTTGGTGAAAGGTGAAAGCTTCTTCAAGTGGATTTACTGCAGAACTGAAGGTGCCAACGGAGAGGGGGTCCAGTTCACAAACTCCCATTTTTTTTTTTCTAAATTTAAGGTAATAACACTTAAAATCACAGTAATTTGTGCCTGAAAAACCATAAAATTAAAAAATTTAAATCATTATCTGTGATTTTGCTTAACATATCTAAATTGTTTATTTGGTTCAGCCGCTTAACGGCAATGCTGTCTCCTTCATTGCTCAATCTTAGAGAGAATTTTATTATACTATTATTATCAATGAAAACCAACTTTATGCTTGAAAAAAAAAAATTCTTTCACCCTTTAACGAAACACTTATTTGTCACAAATCTAAAAAGAAACAATTTTAGAAAACTGATATTACAATTCCAAAAGGAAACAAGTTTTTACGTGCAATGTGTCAACGTTGGTATCGCTATGAAATATAAAAAAAATGTCAATTTTTGGACCTTTTTAGATGCAAACATACGGCAATAAAATTAATATCTTCAAAACTGGAGTATAATTTAAAACTTTCTTATATTCTTGTAATATTATGTGATTGAAATTTATAAAGAGTTTAAGGCCGAAGACTTAGGAAAACGATAAACTATCTACGAAGAAACACATATCATTAGTGCCCATAATTTTATATTGGGTGTGTCCTAATCGCCGTCATTAAATATATATTTTATAAATTGGTTGATTACCTATTTACTAGTAACTAGAAATGTCCCGTGCTACTGCACGGTTTGATTTTTTTTTTAAATTCGATATTATAATTTTTTTATAGATTATAAATTAATAAGATAAATGCTAAATATATATAGATATTATCAAAATTTTGGACAATATATTAGCAAAGATTTTATGGAATTTTTTCATAAATATAATTATTATATAGAATATCTCTTATAAATATGGGGTTTTTGTATCCATAAATATAGAATTTTAATTAGTTATCATAAATATAGGATTTTAATTAGTTACCATAAATATTAGATTTTAATTAGTTACCATAAATATTTGATTTTAATTAAATGATCATATAATAACTAATGACTAAAATATCTTTAATGGGAAATTAAAATTTTGTTTTTTGATATAATGGCAATGTGATGTAAATATTTATATTTTTTAATGTTTATTTATAAATTTACTTCCCCAAATAATATATAGGAGATTGTATGATTATTACGTCGATGAGTCATAGATAGATCAATTTTAATTAATTATTTTGATATTATTTTCTTTCTTTTTCGTTCTTCTGCTGTCACCAGGTTGTGGACAAATAGTAATATTTCAACCTAACACGACAAATTATATGTCTTAGTCGTGTTGATAACAAATTCTCACTCGTGTATAATATCAATAAAGCTTTTCAATGAGTTAAAAAATCCAGCTCATTTCGTTTGTCTGATACTTGAAACCACTTATAATATTTGGTTTTATTATGACTCTAGCATCATCATAATGTATTTTGATTATTTTGAATGAATTGAGTGACACCTGCATGCATATGAATGGTGAATAGTGAATCTAGAATTATTCGGATCATTAGTTTCAGTTACAAGTGCAATATGGAGCGTCCGTCAATGAACGGCCACTCATTTAGTATATTTTGACCTTTTGTTTTCCCAAATTTTATGTGGAGAAAAGAGAAAATAAAAAATAATCTTTAATCACAATCATATGAAAACAAATATAATCTCTCGTCACTTGTACATTAACAAGAAAATAGTTATTAAAATCCATTTGTTCTCTTAAGGTTATGAATTATTGAGTTTACAAGAAGAAAAAAATAAATACAAAAGGTAACTTTATAAATATATATATATATATATATATACTAGGATATATCCATATTGCAATTATACAAAAATATCCAAAAATTATAAAATCAGGTTATTAGAAAATTGTAATTCTTCTAAAATTTTACGAAAATTATAATATCAATTTTTATAATATTGAATCTTTGTTTGCACTTAAAAACATAATTAAATCGGTTTAAATTCTTCCTTAAAATCTTGCAAAAATCACAATTTACATCAAATCTCTTTTTTTTTTGAAAAATTAAATCAACATTTAATTTAATTTAATTAGTATGTTTAATTAAATCAACAAAATATTTAAAAAAATCTATTTTTAACTACTTTTCAAAAAATTTAGAATAAATAAATAAATTAAAACGAAAATCATAATCTAGAAAGAATAATTAGTGACTAAAATACTCTTAATGTGAGATTAAAATTTGTTCTTTAAAGTAATGGCAATGTGATTTAAGTATTAACACTTTTTAATATTTATTATAAGTGTACTCTTTAAATAATATATAGGGGATACTACTATCTAAATTATTAATACTATAAGAAAAAAAAAGATTGAAGTGCCTGCTAAAAAATATTGTGATATATTTTAGTTAGATTATAAAGCTGTATAAAGGACCATCATCTCTCCCAACAAAATATCTCAGCAGAGAAGTAAATAAATTGTACAAACATACATAAACAATAAATAGACACATAATTAAACACGTATTATCATTATTTGCTTCGTCGGGCCAACTATACGTATACGCATACAATTATATATAGAGAGTACACCAACACCAAAACTCTTTCATAATAAATATATCTCATTGAAACCAAAAAAAGGAACAAGAACTTATCAAAAAAAAAAAAAAAAAGGAACTTCCAACAAATGAAGGCGAAGGTTCTAGAACTTCCAACAAAGATCAAGAAGATTCAAAAGACTCTATGGAAGGTTGGGAAAGACGATCCAAGGAGAGTGAAACATGCTTTAAAAGTAGGAGTTTCGTTAACACTTGTATCCCTATTGTATCTCATGGAACCTCTCTTCAAAGGAATTGGAAATAGTGCTATTTGGGCAGTCATGACCGTCGTGGTCGTCCTCGAGTTCTCTGCAGGTAATTTTTAATTATAACACTTAGATTAAAATTGTACTTATTTTTGGTTTTTGTTTTTAAGAACAAATGCATGGACAATCTTGTGATGGCATGATAATCTAAGCTCTAGGGTCAAACGCGTAAACTCGATCACATATGTAAACACTATGCGCGGATTGTTTGGTCATTTGAACTTTGGTCTAAATGATCTATGGTGGACGTGCGAGAAACTCTAACGTTTCAATGAAACCTAGTGCTAAACCTTAAACAAAAAACATGAATAAAGATAGTTTATGATAAAAAAAGCCGCGTCCGTACGTTTAAAGAAAAAAAAAAAAAAAAAAAAAACTCTCCCAGGCACGCTTTCCCAAAGCTGTTTCCCCTCCCTGGTTTGTCAAATACCAGTAGCTCAACAACCCTGTTTCTTCTTTATCCGATGGTAAGAGTTTTTATCCTTTGTTTTCTCCTTTGACCCGCGGGTTTTTTAGGGAACTCCGATGTCCCAAACCGGTTTCACTCGGTGGTTCTCCACCCAGATGGGGTCCTGGACTCCTCCCTTGTCATCCTCCTAGACAAGACGCAAAACAGAGCTCATAGTAAGGTTCTTCAGGCATCTCCGAGATGGAAAAGCCTTACTTAAAGCGAGTTTCTGCAACACTCTCCAACTTGGTTTCTTCACTAGAAATCTAAGTTAGGAAGAACCCTTTTCTGCAACAGCCTCCAACATAGTTCTTCTCAGCAACCTAAGTTAGGAAGAATCCGCCGTTTTTTCAACATATATCGCAGTCTACCCCACAGTGAAGATAATCTTTATGCCCTGTGAGCAAGAACTGTTTAAGGAAAATCTTCTCAGCAGCCAGAATGACGAGACGCTTCACAACTTCTGAAAAAGGCAAAATGGTTGCCTCAAGTGACTCCCTTCCAAGGCTCAGAATCCAAGCCCCTCCGCTAGACACGTCTGACTCACAAATCCTGTAGTCCAAAGAATGTGGTCCTTGATACCTTTCCTGTCCCAATTTTTGGTATCTGATAGTTGGAGTTTTCACTCGGGTCTATGCAAATAACCTTAGTACGTTGCAGTACTTAGGGATCGAATCTACGAGGATCAATTGTTACACTACAGACTACAGAAAATGATTGAGAAGCTAAGACAAAATAAAATGGTTGGTTGTTGAGCAAACACGAAAATAAAACTAATAGTTGTAAACAATGAATAAAAAGCGTCAGCCTTTAGGGAAATTCGCAGGAAATCACAAATCAAGAATCAGACAATTATTCAGAGAATGAATTAAACACCAATCTCGAACTCAAACAGAATTGTATAATCAATCCACTGTCGTGGCACCAATTACTTTGTCTAGCAACCTAAGATTCTAAACTGTCGCTTGAACTCAGAATTACAGACAAGCATTCAACAGGCAGGTTCAATCTGTTCACGAATTGCCTTAACATCAACTTTCGTTGGTTAAGGACAATTCGCTCTCCTAATGTTCTATCAAGCAACCTATAAGCTTTTGGAGAATATGTTAAACCCTAAATCAGAGACAAAGTGATCAATTTTAGCCTAAGGTATGAGAACAACAATAGGAGAAGATTAACAATGATAAATCCCTATCTATGTCTAATTCAGTGATTCATGAAATCTTTTGAAACCCTAAAACCTAACTAGGAGACTACTCAGACATGACAAGAGATGAACAAGCAATGAATGAATAAAACTCCATAACAATTGAATTGAAATAAGAAAAGAGTATAAAAAATCTTCTCTGAGAGATGAGGTATGAAAAGTTGGAATACATATCAAAGCATAGCCTAAACAATGGCTTAGAAACCTTTATTTATAGTTCTAAACAGGTTTTGGTCGAAACCTAAAGAGATAAGGACCATCTGGGGTAAATCTGGAATTTTTTCAATTTTCTCGTTTTTGGACAGGATCGGTCGATCTTAGTAGGATCGATCGATCAGGGTTGGATCGATCGATCCTGAGTGCCATGGTCGATCTTAAAATGTCACGCAAAAGTGGATCGATCGATCCAATAGTGGATCGATCGATCGGAGGTCTCACTCTGCATCTGCTTCAGCTGCTGGCCAGATCGACCTATCTTCAGTAAAACGGGCATAACTTTTGAACCACTGATGATAATGACATGAAACTGGTCCCAAATGAAAGCTAACTCAAAGAGCTATCTTGTATCCAAAAATCATTACAATCCGACATCGGGAAGACATTCAAAACTAACTTCTGACCCTTCTATATTGTCCTGCATTTCCAAAACTGTATTTTCGCTCCAAAATTCCAAATTCTCTTCCAAATCAACCTAAAACCTGTAAAGACTTTATAAAGGACTAAAAGACTCTAAATAAGTATAAAAGACTCAAAAAGATACTAAAAAGAATGGTTAAAAATTGTGAAAACCGAGATATATCAGTATCTCAAAGGCAAAGCAGTTGGAGCAGATTTGGGTAAACGACTGCTTCCGTTTTCGTTTTGACAATGAAGAGGACCTCCAGAAGGTCCTTGATAACCGGCCCTATCATTTCGCCAGATATATGGTTTTACTTCAGCGCTGGGAACCTATAATCTCAGAGAACTTTCCTTATGAAATTTCTTTTTGGATTAGAATAAAAGGCATTCCTCTCCACTACTGGAAGAAAGAATTGATTGTTAGGATTGGAAAAGCTATTGGAAAACTAGAGGATCATGAACTCACCGAGGACTCTGCAAAAGTCAAAGTTTCTGTTAATGGTCTCCAACCGCTAATCAAGGAAACAATTGTTGGTTTTGAGAATGGGGCTGAAAGCTAATATCCCTATAATATATGAAACTTCAAAATCACAGCTCCTTGTGTAACAGGCTCTCTCACGATGACAAGAACTGTCCATCAAGGAAAATTTCCGAGCCCCTAAAAAATCATAAAACTCATCAGGAGCTCTCTGCTGCTCGTTCTCATGCAAGAATGGATATACCACCTGCTCTGCTACAAAACAGAGCATATGAAAGGATCATATAGACCTCCTCGAGATACTCAGAGAGTCGAAGGAATTCGGTATAAGAGCGAGATAGACATCACAGAAGCCAAGGCTATGAACTTTCAAAGTCACAAAACCACTAGCTCTCACTCTTCTCATAGGGGTCCTGAAGAGGGTTATCGTAGAAACCCGAGACACAATAGCAAGCATTACCAGCGGGTTGAAGCCAGATCTTACTCTCAGGAAATGAAAATTTATCTCTTAGACGGGATAAAGATCAAAGGCATATCAGATTTGCAGAATCCAGAGCTGAGGTTTCTAGAGTTTCTCAGAATCAAGCTCAAAAACACCCTAGCCAAGAGAGAGTCTGGAGGGAGAAACCAAAACCAGCGGAACAGGTCCCTACTCTAGAGTCAAGTGTTTATAGGCCTAAAAGACCTCCTCTGGAGAGAAATTTCAATACTCATGACTTCCTCCCACCCCTGCTCCAAGATCAGCAGAGGAAGTCTTAGAGGAGTTAAGAGAAAAACCTCTTCAGTACATCTCGTGTGGGGATCCTACTGAGAGTGCAGTAAGACGAAGGAGGGTAATGCTTAGTGAAGCTAAAGGACTCATGGAGGAAACTGCTAGCATTATTGTTGCAGCTGAGGCACAAAGGGCTATTGCTAAACTTCACCCAGATCCTATTATTCCCATCACCCCTGTGACAGAACGAGGCACAGAGGAAACAATTATTGAAGATCCAATTCTCCTTGTAACTCAAAGTAGAAAGAGAGGGAGACCCCCAATTTCTAGTCGTTTGAACTATGGCAGCCCAAAACTACTTACAGGAGCTAGTGGAAAAAAAACAAAAGGTCCAGCATGTCAGAAGGTCCCCAAAGCCTATCAAGACTCGTACAACACCTGCAAAACTCAGAAACGAGGTTCCTTTGGCCCCAAGAATCAGTAACAGGAAAGTAGCTTCAACTTTACGGGCAAAAGCAAGGGAGACATCGATCCAGTCTGGCCCGGTTCCAACTCAGCGCCTTCAAATAAACATGATACCAGCAATGCAAAAAGGAAAGACGGGTTTTCACAAACCGCCCCCTCTCTTCCTTAAGGATTTTAAGCTGGAACTGTTGTGGGTTGGGGAATCCCATGACAGTTCGACGTTTGGGAATCTATGTCGTAGTATCAACCCAGACATAATTTTCCTCACGGAAACAAAGAACCAAGAGTCATTCGTTCGGGATAAGCTAAAGGACCTTGGTTTTGATTCTGATTCTATTTTTTGTTTCCTGCCCAAGATTCTGGTGGAGGTGGTTTGGCTCTCCTATGGAAAAAAATATAACCTTATTATCATCACCTCCTCAGCAAATTGTATTGATTCTGTTATCAAGTATAAGAGCAAGACTTTCTACTCATCTTTCATCTATGGTCCGCCTGATCAAAAAAAATAGAGCGGCCTTTTGGGATCTAATGACAAACCTGGCAGCTACTAGAGATGGAGCATGGTTCTTAACGGGTGACTTCAACGAAATTATTGATAATTCAGAGAAAGAAGGTGGACCAGCTAGGCCCCAAAGCTCCTTCTCATGCTTCAAGTCTTTCCTAGCTCATCATGATCTGATGGATCTAGATCACACGGGCAATATGTTGTCATGGAGAGGGCAAAGAAATACCCATCTGATTCACTCAAGATTAGACAGAGCCATAACAAATTGTTGTTGGACTGAGGATTTCCCCTCAAGTTGCTGTGAATACCTCAATTTTGAATCTTCAGATCACCGTTCCACTAGTCACAATCCTGAATGCAAAGAAACGTAAAGGAAAAGGTCTATTCCGTTTCGATAGAAGGCTGAAAGATAATCAGGAAATCAAGACTCATTCAGGAAGTTTGGTTAGCCTCACCCTATCTAAGTGTTGAGGATAGGATTTTAAGATGTCGCACTGCTATTGCTGAATGGAGCAAGGAAAATCACACAAATAGTCAAAAAAACATCGAGAAGCAACAAACAAAACTGGATAAGGAAATGACAAAACAAGTTCCACAGGATTCTATTATTCTTCTCTTAAATGGGGAACTCCAACAAGCGTATCAACAAGAAGAGTCATTTTGGCAACATCGTAGCCGTCAATTGTGGCTGACTTTGGGTGATAAAAACTCTGCTTATTTCCACGCTGCTTCAAAAACAAGGAAATCAACAAATATATTCTCAGTCCTTGAAGATTAAGATAGAAACAGAGGTTATAAGGAAGAACAATTCACAAAGATCATCACCTCATACTATAAAGATCACTTCTCCTCGAACCAGTCTGATAGCGCAGAAGTGGTGAACGAGGCTCTAGAGCCTCTAATTATAGATTCTATGAATGCATTACTAACAGCGATCCCATCAGAGGAGGAAGTCAAAATGGCAGTTTGTGTAGTTTATCCGAATAAAGCCCCGGGACTGGATGGTTTTTCAGTAGGCTTCTTTACCGCAAACTAGGACACGATAGGGAAAGACATTACCTCAGAATTGCAGGGTTTCTTCCGAGCTGAAGCCTTACCGACCTCCCTGTATCATACTCACATCCGCCTTATTACCAAGGTTTCGAGCCCCAAGCTGGTGGCTGACTTTAGGCCGATAGCGTTGTGTAATGTTTTCTACAAGTTTTTTGCTAAAATCCTTGCAAGTAGACTACAACCTCTCCTAGATACTCTTATCTCTGAGAATCAATCGGTTTTCGTTCCCGGGAGAGCCACTGCGGATAATGTACTTATCACCCATGAAGTGCTTCACTTCCTCACGAAGACAAAAGCAGAGCAATTTTGCTACATGGTAGTGAAAACAGTCATGAACAAAGCTTATGATAGGCTAGAATGAAGCTTTATTCGACAAGTATTGGAAAGGTTTGGTTTCCACCAAAAATGGATTAATTGGATCCTTCAATGCATATCCACAGTGTCGTATTCTTACCTGATTAATGGTGAAGCTCGAGGAAACGTTATTCCAACTTGGGGAATCATATAAGGAGATCCTCTGTCTCCTTATATCTTCATTTTATGCAGTGAAGTATTATCGGGTTTATGTAATAAAGCTGCAACTTTAGGGAAACTCAGAGAAGTACGAATAGCTAGACATAGCCCGTGCATAAACCATCTCTTGTTTGCGGATGACACGATGTTTTTCTGCCGGTCATACCTTAAGAACTGCCATCTCCTGTTGCAAATCCTACACAAATATGAAGTTGCTTCAGGTCCAAAGATTAATAAGGCGAAATCATCAATATATTATTCCTCTAAGACTCCGGTTCATATCAAGCAAGAAACAAAAAGGATCTTAGGCATAGAAAAGGAATGCGGAACGGGCAAGTACCTAGGACTTCTTGAACTTTTTGGAAAGAAAAAGAAGGATTTATTCGCAAGTATTCTTGAGAAGATAAGCCTCAGAATAAAAGGCTGGTCGACACTGTTCTTATCAACAGCCGACAAAATGACCTTGCTAAACGCAGTTCTCTTTTCTATCCCAAGCTATGCAATGACATGCTTCAAGCTTCCCACCGGTTTATGTAAGAAAATCCAATCGCTATTCACTAGCTTTTGGTGGGACTCTAAACTGGGAATAAAGAAAATGGCATGGACCTCATGGAATAAGCTAGCAAACCTAAGGCTTTGGGTGGATTAGGCTTTAGAGAAATCCAAAAGTTCAATGATGCTCTTTTAGCAAAACTAAGTTGGAGACTCCTTCAAAAACCTCAATCGCTTTTAGGGAAGCTACTGCTTAATAAGTATAGCCACAATGTTGAGTTTCTCGATTGCAAGCTCCCCTCCAATCCTTCTCACGGATGGAGAGGCATCATCATTGGACGTGACCTGCTTAAACCAAATATCATCAAAACAGTTGGAAATGGGAATGAAACAAGTGTGTGGAGTGACACCTGGATCTCTTCGATAACGGGTTTCAAGCCAGTTGGGCCACCACCAGAGGACTACCGTTTCCTAAAAGTGAAAGATTTGTAGAATGAAAGTCATAATTTTTGGGATGTTTCAAAATTGAATTCCCTATTTCCCACCTGACCAAAGATATCCCCCCATACGACTATGCTCCTCAAGAAAGAAGGACTCATTTCATTGGCTCGGCACTAAATCAGGTTCTTACTTTACAAAATTTGGTTATTTTGCAGCCACAATTCAGGAAAATTCTGCAATTGCCAACTCCTATGCTGTGGATTTATTCCAATGGCATAAACATATATGGAATATCAAATGTGCCCCGAAGATCAAATCTTTTCTTTGGAAAGCAGTAAGTGAAGCGTTACCTACATGAGACAATCTAAGCGGAAGGGGAATATCTGCAAATGTTTTGTGTCGACGTTGCGGCGAAATAGAAACTTCACACCATTTGCTCTTTAAGTGTAGTTTCGCAAATAAAATCTGGCAAGAGGTAGAGTGGAGCAATCTATCTCTTTCACAATTACCAGGGGAAACAGCTCCAGCCATTACAGCGACTCAAAAGCTCTCCTGTCTCCCACCGTATGGCATCGTAGCTACTCCCTTAGCTCTATGGCTCCTTTGGAGCATATGGAAGGCCAGAAATATTATTATATTCTAGAATTTGAACCTAACATCACAGGAAATTCTGACAAAAGCTGTAAAAGAGGCAAGATAATGGCAAATCGCTCAATTGCAAATTGAAACAGATCATCAAATTAACCTTGCAACACCAAATCAATGAAACCCTCCTTCCCAATTCCAATTTGCGACTGATGCTGCTTGGAACGATTCTGAGAAAGTTGCAGGTCTGGGAATGGTGTTATCTTCTCGTGGTAACCCCCATTGCCAATTCGCCCAAATCCTAGCGCATGTCAGCTCACCTCTGCAGGCCGAAGGGTTTGCAATATTGGAAGCTATCCACAAAGCAGTCGAAAGGAGATCCAAAGTGTCAGAGTCTTTTCTGATTCAAAAGAATGTATTAAAGCAATACTTCAAGCATCGGAACATCGTGAGCTCTACGGTATCCTCAGCGATATCCATCACTTCTCAAAAAAGATTGAGTTCATCTCTTTCGCCAATATCCCTAGGAAGCAAAATGTTTTAGCTGATTCAATTGCAAAACGTTTACTCTCTGATCATTTATTTGAAAGAGAGTTGTACCCTGTTCTTTAGTTTCAAATGAAATTTGGATTGACCAAAAAAAAAAAAAAAAGATAATTTACTCATAACAATGAGCTATAATGAGTAATGTTTGAATATCTTGTGTAAGCTTATATGGTTTTAATGATGTAAATGGAGTTTAATTCATTCAGGTGCAACGTTGTGCAAAGGGCTTAATAGAGGATTAGGGACACTAATAGCAGGATCCTTGGCATTTTTCATTGAATTTGTCGCTAATGATTCCGGCAAGATTTTCCGAGCTGTTTTCATTGACTTCATTTGTTTTCGACAATTTTGTATTACTTACACATATTGATTACGGCATGCTTATATTTCTCTTGACGTTTAATCTAATTACAGTGTCGAGTTAGAATTGATCTGTGATTAAAATTGCACATGAGAGATTCTGTACTATAGCCATGGGTGTTGGTATTTGCCTCCTCATGAGCCTTTTGGTTTTTCCTATATGGTCTGGTGAAGACCTTCACAAATCCACCGTCGCTAAGTTGCAAGGCCTCTCTTGTTCTATCGAAGGTACGTACGTAAATATTATACATTCATAATAAGATTGCTATATAAATTACTTTTGGTCTCATCTTATTTCCAATGTGAAAAAATTTAGCAATTTAGAGTTTTTTTTGTTGGAATCAAGAAATATAATAAAACAGAGATCTTTTGATCATAAATTTGGAGATCTTGCTAAATTCGATCTTTTTGTATTTCGTAATGATATTGCGATTTTTTTTAAAAGTGCAATTTTTAACTTTGTTCTAATTATTTAATTCAGCTGATTAATTATACGGTAATTTTTATTAGCATGTGTGAATAAGTACTTTGACTCAAGGGTTAGACAAAATATCCGAAATCCGAACCGAAAAATCCGAATCCGAACTGAACCCGATTTTTATAAAATATCCGAATGGATTTTATGTCTCTAATTGTTTGGGTTCGGATTCGGGTATACCCGAAAACCCGAAGTACACCCGAAAGAACCGAAAGTATAAACGCCTAAACATTAACCATGGTTCATTTTCTTTCTTACGTACCTTTCCTTAGGCGTATGCGGAAAAAAGTAAAGTGCGACACTACGATGATACAACTTCCAAAAAACCTAAACTAAATCTAATTCTAAAGCTGATCAATTAAATCTTCAAAATTGTCACTACCCTCCATAGCTTATTAATCAGCTTGTCAAAATATTTCGATTGTGAATCGAAATATGTATGATATTGAAGATATTGTGAATCGAAATATGTATGATATTGAATATCGTCGTTGGATTCTGAATCTCTTAACCTTGATTTCTTCTTAGAACCCTAAATAATGTTTGACGATGGAAAAGAAAACCCAAATCATCTCTCGATCACGCTTTTGATTTTTCTGAGTTTCGTGTGGAATCTATGTGGAAAAGCATGGATTTGTGGGTGAATTTAATGTAATTTGCAAAGTTTTTTAACCGTACTGAGTCTTCTTCGCATAGGGTTTATTGTTTCGTGAAGTGGATTAAGAGACTATAGCATTAGGGTTTGATCATAGAGCATTAGGATTTCTAGAAATGATTTTTCTGATTTTCTGTTTAACATTATTCATAGAAATTTTTCATGCTTGTAAACTTGAATACTTGATCGTATTCATGGCTCATGAGTATGCTAAGCCATATTGGGTACAGCTATGTTGATTTTTAATTTCATGAAAGGGAAATATACTTGTACTTTGTTTGAATATAATGATCAATGATTACATGAGGAGTCGACAAACTTTAAACTAGGACCAAATCATGTTCTGCCATAGTTAAATAAAAACCAATTGACAAAAAGAATTCCTGTTAGATGGGATTTCATTGTGATGACTCTTAGAGCCATGGGTTTACCGGATTTATTCATTCATTGGATCTATATGTGCATATCCACAGCCTCATTCTCAGTCAGTGTTAATGGTGAGTTGAATGGTTTCTTTCAAAGCTCTCGGGGGATCCGTCAAGGATGCGCTTTGTCACGACATTGTCAACAATGTTCTCTCACTTCTCCTCAATAGAGCAGCTTTCGAAGGCCATATTGGTTATCATCCTCTATGTAAGGATGTCAAAATCACTCACTTAAGTTTTGCAGATTATATTATGGTTTTCTTTGATGGAACAGAAAAATCACTAGAGAAGATTATGGTTGTTCTCAATTCTTATTCTGCGGTCTCAGGGTTGGAGGTGAACATGGCTAAGTCGGCGATATATATGGCAGGGAGAGTTCAACCAGCGTTTACTTCCATGGTTAACTCCTTGAACTTTCAAGTAGAACAGATGCCAATTCGCTACTTGGGTTTACCACTTACCACCAAGATTATGTCAAAACAAGACTACGAACCATTAATTGATCGGATTAGAAGTCGTTTTTTATCATGGAAAAATAGGACTCTTTCTTATGCAGGAAGATTGCAGTTGATCCACTCAATGATTGCTAGTACATCAAATTTTTGGTGCTCGGTATTTAATTTGCCACAAGCTTGCCTTGATCTTATTGAGAGTATGTGTTCGGCATACTTATGGTCAGGATCTCCTCTTATTACTACAAAGGCCAAGGTCTCTTGGGAAGAAGTAACGCGTCCCAAGAATGAAGGAGGGTTGGGAATTCGAAAACTCAAAGACACTTCTTTAGTGTTTTCTTTGAGTTTAATTTGGAGACTTCTAAGCAAATCCGGTTCACTGTGGGTAGCTTGGGTTGATCAGCACCTTTTATGTGGAAAAACGTTTTGGGAAGTGAAGAGCTCATCTAAAGGGTCATGGATATGGCGCAAATTGCTCCAACTGCGAGATATAGCAAAGGACTTCGTTCGCATTCGGATCAATGATGGTGTCTCCACAAGTTTTTGGTTCGATATTTGCACAGAGGTGGGTTGTCTTTCGAGTCTTGTAGGTAATAATGGCTTTCATAAACTCGGGATTCAGAAGTTGGATTCAGTAGCTGATGCAACTAGGGACGGCAATTGGAGTTTCCATCGTTGTCGAAGCCAGTAGCTTGTAGCGATAACCGACCACATCCACACAATTCAGCCGCCATCTACAGAAGCTGGAGCGGATGACATCCAATGGAGAAGCAGTAGCTCCGAATTCAAGGCTACCTTCAACGCAAAATCAACTTGGAATCTGCTACGGAATCGTCATTCAATCGTACCATGGGGAAAAATAATATGGTTCGCATATGCTATACCGAGATTCTCTTTTGTATCTTGGTTAGCTATTAGGAACAAACTGTCTACAGGCAGCCGCATGGCACAATGGGGAGCACAACAGGCATGCCCGTTATGCGGGGAATGGAACGAAACACGTGAGCACTTATTCTTTGCATGTCCGTATTCCTTTAGCATTTGGGTGCCTCTTTGTAACAAGCTTCTAGGTCGCATTCCAACACCGGACTGGTTATACACAATCAACTCACTGATACAAAACAGAAAATGCCGGCTCGACAACATCATATTTCGTTTACTGTTCCAAATAACCGTATATTATGTTTGGCGAGAACGTAACCAAAGAATCCATCACCTACAACAACAGCCTCATCAACGAATCACCCAGCTCATAGCCAAAACAGTCCTTGATCGCATAAACTCGAGAAGGAAAACAAATGCAGAAGAAGCAAATAAACTCGCTGATCGTTGGGCTCTAATACGTCCACTGATGGGCTAAACTTGGTATCTTCTGTTTTTAGTTTGCTGTTCCCTCTGTTTGAATTTAGTTACGGCTTCGTCTTGTTCTGTAGTTTGCATTTTCTTATACTAATCATATGTAAATAACTCATCTTAAATCAATGAATATCACATTTAATCAAAAAAAAAAAAAAATTCCTGTTTTGCCATGATTTTTGGACATAATTGGTTGAACAACTTCTTGTGAATCTGTTACAATCTTCGTCTCCGTAGTTTAAACCACTCTAGATAGTTTGCTGCTTCGAAATTGTGATCACTATTTCTTGTAATTACGTTATTTGGAGTTCAGAAGCTTTGGGATTTTTGTTTGAGATTTCTAAGTGCCAAAATATTTTAGGAAAAAGTTGGTGTTCTGTTTTTTTCTATGTGAGATAAAATATATTAAAAAGTTGTTGTTCTTTTTTTTTTTTCTTGTTTAATCTTTCACTCATTTTCTGAGTCTTACGACATTGTTTGCTAATGTTTGTGCTGATATCCTCGATAGTTCTAATATTTTTTGTTTTTATTTTAGATGGATTCATCAGCATCTCCAAATCAAGATAACTTAAACAAAGATAAAAATGCAGAAACTGAAGATAGTGAAGAAGAGTTGCCGGGTTTGAGTAGTCGAGACAAACGGAAAGCAACACCCAGAGCAAATGGAGCTACTTCTCAACCAAATAAGAAGTCATCAATCCCTGCAAGGGCACCATGTTGGAAGAATTTCACAAGAAGACCAGATAATCGTAACGTCTGTACCTGCCACCATTGCAAAAGAGAGTTTTCATGCATTTCTAAGTCAGGGACTTTAAACCTGACGCAACATCTTAAGATCTGCAAACAATTCCAAGCATGGGAGGCTGGTGAAGCTAAGACACAATCGGTTATCAATGAAGAAGGAGGTCTGAAGGATGCAAAAATCTCTGAGACTATTTTTAGAAAAGCCTCAAATGAGATGCTGATTCTAGGGGAGTTGCCATTGTCTTTCATTGAAAGTGTGGCTTGGAGACACTTCTCCAAAAAGGTTAGACACTTCTCCAAATCAAGATAACTTGTTTTATTTCTGTTGTTTGGTTTCTAACTCTAACATTTTTTGTATACATTACAAGGTCAACCTATACAAACCTCTTTCAAGAAGGACAATAACAAGAGAAATCGTTGAGATGTATGTGCAGAGGAAGACATCTTTAAAAGAATGGTTCTTAACAAACCAGCAAATAGTCTCACTACCAACAGACATTTGGACTTGTCAAACTATAGGTAATGTTTTTTTTTCTTTTAGTTTCTGCATTTTAATAAGTTGGTTTTTTGTCTGTAATGTTTTTTTGTTTAACGATGTTATTCACAGGTGCTAGTAATATGGTCATTACAACCCATTATATTGATGCATTTTGGCGATTAAAGAAGCTGATTATAGGATTTAAGTACATCACAGATCACAAAGGTCAGGCAATAGCAACTAATCTTCTAGAATGCTTAGCTGAGTGGGGAATAGAAAAGGTTTTATATGTGACTGTTGACAATGCATCAGCTAATAGTACAGCTTTGATGAAGTTTGTACATAGTTTCGTATCAATCTCTCCTGATTCTTTGGTGTTAGATGGTGAATTTTTACATGTCAGATGCAGTGCTCATAATATTTTGATTTCAATTGTTTAACCTTGAGAGTTTGGATACATAATTATGAGGTGTATGTTTTGGTTCGGTTACTTTGATTGTTAAATATCCGAACCGAACCCGATTGAATCCGAACTCGAAACCCAAACCGAACCCGATTGAATCCGAACTCAAAACCCGAACCGAACACGAGTGAATCCGAACCCGATCCTGAACCGGAATTTTCAAATACCCGAATGGGACTAGAAGACTAAATCCGAAAACCCAAAAAATCGAAAAATCCAAATATGTTATAAATGTTTCGACCATTTTTCAACAACATTTTATCGTCGTCGCTAAATTGTTGCAAAGTTACATGTTCGGCGACTACTTTGCAACGACACATTGTGCCTCGATCTTTCGTCTAAATTATGTCGAAATATTGCGACGACATTTTCGTGGTCGTAAAAGCCGTCGCTTTTGAAGCTTTTTCTTTTTCTTGTAGTGTATCTATGTGATTGAAATTTATAAAGAGTTTAAGGCCGAGGACGTAGGAAAAGTTAAAACATCTACGAAGAAACCATATCATTAGTGGCAATAATAAGATAGTTGATCAAGATCTGCGCACAGCAATGTATTTTGATTATTTTGAATTAATTGAGTGATACCTGCATACATATGAATAGTGAATCTAAAAATTATTTGGATGGGACTACAACAACATTGGGTGAAAGCCACAACTGCAAAGCTTGTTCAAAAAAACTCAAAGAATAGGAAAAGTGATCGAGGCGGTAAAGGGATGGCGGTTCACAATTCTGGTGCGAAGAGTTTTATTACTAGAGAAGAAGAACTAGTAAGTTTTTAACTTAAGTATTATTACGTTGAATTATTTCTTTGATTATTAATACTTTGTCTATATTTTGTAGACTGCAAAGGCTGGTGGTGTGCGTCCTGATTTACTTCAAATGATGGAAGTTACGCACACCAATAAGAAAACAGACGAGATTCAGGATCCCGTCATTGCAGACTTTGTTGTGAATGTGAAGAAGCAGAAAGAAGAAGAAAAACTTGTCTCATTGTCTCAGGGCTGTTCTCAATCGTCTATAAATTTTGGTCGTGATGAAGTTAACCGCTTGGTTTTAGAGGTACGTTGTAGTATTCATAATTTTAGTTAACATTTAAATTTTAGGTAATTATGTGAATACTTATTAAAAACCTTTCAGGAAACTCCTTTTTCTCATGGACGGTACCTTGGGTTGGGCAATTTGACTCAAAACTCCTCATCTACCTACACAGGAGGTCCGTGGGCACAACTCGAAGAGAGTCGGAAAGAGATAGCGAATAATCGGAGAGAGATAGCGGAGAACCAGACAGAGATGTCGGGGAGCAAGAAAAAATTGGCCGAATTGGAACGTCAAAATGAGGAAATGAAAGCCTTTCTCAAATCGCAGTTCTCCAATTTTCCCGGCTAACGGGTGTTTCAAAACCTGACGGTTCGGCGTACTTTAAGGTTGTTCGGTGTTTGGTGTTTCAAAACATAACTATTGAAGAACTTTGAATGTTTAATTTATAATTTATGTTGTAGTTTCTGTAATAATTTGTATTTTTTTGCTAATTCAATTTCTTTTTACTTTTTTATTCGGAATTTTTTTTTTAAAATTCAATATCCGTTTCTCTCGGTTTTTTCTTGGAAAATGTTCTCGGTATATGGTCGGATATATTTGGTTGGAATTTTGGTCGGATTTTGTTGTCGGTTCTTTCTCGGAACATTACGTCGGTGTTTCCTTGGAAAATTCGCCGGTTTTTTCTCGGATCTTTTCGTCGGTTTTTTCTCGGAAATTGGCGTCGTTTGTTCCTCGGAAACACTTCGTCGGTTTTTTCTCGGAACATTTAAGTCGGTTTTTTCTCGAAAAATATTTTGTCGGTTTTTTCTTGGAAATACGTCGTCGTCGGATTGGGGTTACAAATATGATTCCGTCGTTGTTTTATCTTTTTTTTGTCTGTTTTTATCTTCTCGGAATTTCGTTGGAAATTTCCATCGAAATTCCGACCAAACTACACTTTCCATCGACATAGAAAAGACGAATTATTTTGGTCGGAATTTCGTCGGAAATGCCCATTTCCGAAGATATTCCGACCAAAATGGTCGTCCGAATTTGTGCATTTTTCTTGTAACACTACAAGAAACGTCCATTAATACATTTTTTTTTAATGAACGGCCACTAATTAGTATATTTTGATTTTTTTTGTTTTCCCAAATTTTATGTGGAGAAAAGAGAAAATAAAAAATAATAATCTTTAATCACACATCATTGTGAGTAATGTGAAAACAAATCTAATCTCTCGTCACTTGTACATTAACAAGAAAATAGTTATTAAAATCCATGTGTTCTCTTAAGGTTATGAATTATTGAGTTTACAAGAAAAAAAAACAAATACAAAAGGTAACTTTATCTAAATTATTAATGCTATGTTTTCAGAAAAACAAAAAAAGATAGAAGTGTCTGATAAAAAATAGTGTGATATATTTTAGTTAGATTTTAAAGCTGTAAAAAAGGACCATCATCTCTCCCAACAAAATATCTCAACAGAAGTAAATAAATTGTACAAACATACATAAACAATATATAGAAGACTTGTCAGAAAAAAACAGAGGATGAAACATACATAGTTTCTGATGAAGAGAAACAACGACACCTTATACTGGCAATACTTGGAGTTTTATACGTAGGTATCTCTTCTTCACATCAAACTTTCTCATGCCAAGAGTTTTATTGTCACACTACTTATTCAACTTAGAAGCCTTTTCATTAGGCAATGACATCCGTGGTTCAACCATCGTATCTTTTGTTTCTTTACTCGCCGCCAGGTTTGGTTCACTTTTCAACGTTTCCCGACTAATAGCAGATGATTTCAGACACGGGTTTGAAAAGGGTCCTTGGTGGCAACGTATCTTTGATGGGTAGTTATGAATCTCAGATCCACCGGCTTACTGGTCTCGTGGGTCCTTGGTGCCAACGTATCTTTGGTGGCAAAGTATGCAGACAATATTGTGAAGGTAAAAAAAAGATCATTCTTGTTCTTCATTATCAAACATAAGAAAGTAAAAAAAAAAAGAAAAAAAAATGTTCTTAAACACACATTTACATTTTCTTCTAGGTCTATTCTACATCAAGGGCGATGCTACTTACTATGGTTGCATCCATATACCTCTTCAGCTTGAAACCGACACTGCAGGTTTGTATATGATTTATCTAGGATCGGATCTTCTTTCCTGTATTTGCCTCATGTGTCTTCTTTACCCGAAACAAATGATCACTTTGATTGGGGGATCAATCAGAAAAAAAACTATTATTTTGTGATTAGATCACTTTAATTGTTTCTGCAAATGACGCGAAGTAGGTAACTCACAGATCTGCGAGCTCTGTAGCCAAACTGCAAGGATCACTAAATATCACTTTGAATCTTCGATAGTCAATCTGGAGCTAGAGTTAGATTTATTTTGGACTTTCACAAAGTTGGTCTAGTTGGTAATTTCGTTTGTAGACCTTTAGTTTTAGCGCTGCATTCAAGAAATCATTGTAAACCCTATCGCGAAGCAAATTCACATTTTGATCACCTTGTGCTCATAAATTTGCTTTTCAAACAATTTTGTGCAGCTTCATTTGAGTCTTTGGAGAGACCAACTGAAGCATGTATTATTTTCCATGGATTATGAGTTTCTGCAATTTTACTGTTATTGTCTTATCAGTATTTATTTTTTTATTTTTTATTTTTTTATAAGTTCAATTCAATATAAGATTCGATAAAAACAGATTGGTATGCAACAGAGACAATGAGACTGAACACGTTGAAGCTTTTGGAGACAGAGAGAATAGGAAACGAATCAAGAGAATTATTACTTCAAAATTTAACGTAAACTATTTTATATAATCTGTTTCCTTGTGTGTCCAATTCCACAAATATTCGAGGAAGTCAGTTTGGTATATGCTACACAATACTTGTAGCGTAATACACAAGTCATAAGAAAGAGCGATAGAACAAGGGTCGCTTCTTGCACACGCTTTCTTTGAAACCCTAATTATAAAATAAATTGATTGGTCGACACAATGAATGCCTCTGTTTGGTTCTGTTTCGAATTTTTTTTTTCTCATCCGTTCCACTATTGTGTATATCTAGCTAGTGGTGTTTTATTTTTCTTTTCTAGACTCAATTTATTAAATCTATTCAATAATATTTTGAGGACTTTTGCTGAATTAAATGTCATATATCTAGGATTTGATTGAATCTGTCTCCACTTTTAATTTTTTACTCTTAGAATTTTTTTTTTTTAATATATAAACGTGATGCTTCATTGTTAATTTAAATAAGAGTCGAGAACAGACCACGATGATAATAAAATTAATCCAAGTCCCTTTCCTTTAACGACACTTTGAAGAAGTTTCAATCTCCACCGCTTGAATATTATATTCCGATGATGCATGCATGAAATTACCAACCACTAGTGCTACTTGCTTTGGGTTTAAGTTTTACATAATAACGACGAAAAAATGATTTGACTACTTCTTTTGAGTTTCTCGTCTTAGCACGTTACCAACATTTGTTCTTTCTTTTTTTTGAACAACACATTTGTTCTTTATAACTTCACAAAATAACTTTAAATTGTTGACTAAATATTTTTTAATAACTATATACATTCAAAAATCAAAATCAGTGAACCAAACCATGCCAAAGTTTAGAGGTCTCTTTTATGATTTTGAAGGATCTGAGTGATCCTTCTAAACTTAACATATTTGTATAGATAGATAGCATCAAAGTTAATATAGATTTCAGAGCAAAAATTGGGAGTTTTATTTTGAAATAGAGTATCATTTATATACAATTTAAGCTATAATTGTCTTTTATAAAATAATAAACTGCAAATGTACATGTAATACTTTGCCCAATGAAAAAGGTTTTTGGATTCTTCAATGGCTATCTTTGCTTTCGTAGCAGAAAGGTTCGATTGGTACCTAAAAGTCTCCGTTAGACTTGGTCACGAGACTCTACAAGCTTCACGAAATTCACCAAACCAGAAAACTACTTTAAACAAACCGGAAATTTGGAGAGGCTTTTGCTAAGACTTGTCAGAAAAAAACAGAGGATGAAACAAACCTTTGGCGAAAATCGTTGACCGATGTAGCAAATGGCCTCGGATATCATTCTCAGAACTGGTACAACTTTTTATATATCTATTATCTGTTTATATAGACATTGACATGTGATATTTGATACTTATTGTGTCCTGTGTGTCAAATTTTCTTTCATATTGTTAGGCCTAACGAAGCAAAAATGATTGAAGCAATTGCCAATAATGTCTTGGGTAAACTGCAGTTCACTACATCCAAGGATTTTGAGGACTTGGTCAGAATGGAAGATCATATCGCAAAGATGAGTGTCTTATTACATTTGAAATCCGAGGATGTGAGGATGGTTGGGATATGGGGCTCCTCAGGGATTGGCAAGACTTGCATTGCAAGAGCTTTATATAGTCAACTCTCTTGCCGGTTTCCCGAGATTTCGTATGTAAGAGTATGGAAATTTATAGTTCAAATGTTGACTTTTCAGACTGTGGGGCGTTGACTGAAGCTACCTTGAATGATAGTTCAAATCAAATGTTGTGGCAATGGCAACATATAATATTCACTCTGACTAACCAGTCACTTTTCGAGGCTTCCTCTTCTTTTCCAAACAATTTCATCAACTGCTTCAACTTCAATGTGGATCAAGTCTCCGTTAAATGGTCACGAGACTCTACAAGCTTCCTTCCTTCTCCTTTCCATGAAATTCACATAATAAAAAATTATGAATATACTCTGCCTTGAAGTTGCAAGCAGCGTTGTAAGATCTAATCAAGGTGCAGTAGGAAGTGAGGCACTCGTGAGAGCAGAGGCCAGAGAATATGGAAAAGCTCTATTTTTGGCAACAAAAGGTTTCGTGGTGAGAAGATTTTGGGAGTAGGAATGAGACTGAAGACAATGTAGAGTGTAGAGACAGAAAAAAAGAAGGAAGTGAAACAAGGATATGCATTACTCGTGCACTTAACATTCTCGGTGTTTCCTATATAATAAGATCACATTGTATTGTTTCTCTCTAAACTCTGATGCTAAAATCAGTAGGATGGTCAACAGTCAACACAATTGAATTACCAAAGGAATTTACATAGGCATTAATTAAGCAATAAGCATTAATCATGAACTGAACCGAATTACTGAATAAATTTAAGAAGTTAGGCCATAGATGTCTTTGCTTCAGACTAGAGCTTCTCAGAAATGTTAAATCGAATAATCTAAAATTCAATCGTTGTGACTTGTGTGTAACAGATTCAATATGTCTCCACTCTAAAATATTAAATCCTTAAATGAAGATATAAAGTGAGACTGTGACTTTCTTTGATGTAGTATTTCCTCATTTCCACACGTGCAAGTTGCTAAGCTTAGAATTCTTTGAAAAGTCTTAAGAAGGAATTGGAAACATACGTCAAGTTGCGTCTGAAATGTCTCCACTTGTAAGGTGCATTGTTACATTGTTAAATTGATGGTGCATTGTTACATTGTTAAATTGATGGTGCATTGACTGTGACGTTAAGTCTCTTTTTTTTTCCTATAAAAGTGATGGTGCATTGTTAAATTAAATAAGTTTAATTTAAGTCCCTTTCTTACCAACAACTATTGCTACTTGCTTTAGTTACCAACTTCACAATAACGATTAAAACATGAGTTGGCTCCTTCTTTTTGAGTTTCTCTTCATAGTGGTTCTTTATAACTTCACAAAATAACGTTATACAGTATGTTGAATACCTTTTTCAAATATATACATTCAAAATCAAATATATATGCAGAAAGATTCGATTGGTACCAAAAGTCTCCGTTAAATGGTCTCGAGACTCTACAAGCTTCCTTCCTTCTCCTTTCCATGAAACTCACATTATCAAAAATTATGAACAAACTCTGCCACGAACACTATGAATAGATTCTTTAGCTCTACTATGTCTGTGGACTATATGTCTCTACCTTATCTTGCTGTGGTACAACTGTTGTAGATTCTTGAAGTTGCAAGAGCGTTATAAGATCTAATCAATTAAGAAGATCTCATTCTCGATGGCTTCTTCATATTCTTCTCTCAATTGGGTATATGATGTTTTCATGAGCTTCAGAGGGGAAGACGTCCGCATAACTTTCCGTAGCCACTTTCTCAAGGAGCTCGATCGGAAATTGATCAGTGCTTTTAAAGAAAATGAGATCGAGAGAAGCCACTCCCTCTGGCCCGAGCTTGAACAAGCGATCAGAACTTCGAGGATCGCAGTGGTCATTTTCTCCAAAAACTATGCTTCTTCAAGCTGGTGTCTTAAAGAGTTGCTGGAGATCGTTAATTGTAAGCATAATATTGTCATACCAGTTTTCTACGGTTTGGATCCTTCCCATGTGAGGAATCAAACCGGTGACTTTGGAAGGATCTTTCAAAAGACTTGCAAGAAAAATACAAAGGAAATGCAAAATCAATGGAAGAAAGCATTGACTGATGTTGCTAATATGCTTGGATTTGATTCTGCAACCTGGTATGATTTTTATCATTCTTTATTATGTGCTTAGATACATCAAAATAATATCACACTTATGTGTTATTATTTCATATCTGTTAAATCATCGTTTTCTCCTTATTAGGGATGACGAAGCAAAAATGATTGAAGTAATCGCCAATGATGTTTTGGGTAAACTGCTTTTAACTTCATCCAAGGATTCTGAGGACCTTGTTGGCATTGAAGCTCATATCGCTGAAATGAGTTTATTGTTGCAATTGGAATCTGAAGAAGTGAGAATGGTTGGTATATGGGGTTCCTCGGGGATTGGTAAGACTACCATTGCAAGAGCTCTGTTCAACCGACTTTCTCGACACTTCCAAGGTAGCATTTTCATAGACATGGCTTTCATATCTAAGAGTAAAAAAGATTATAGTAAAGCCAATCCGGACGACCCCAACATGAAGTTGCATTTACAAGAAAATTTCTTATCGGAACTTCTAAGGAAAAAAGACATAAAGGTAGATCATCTGGATGCACTAGGTGAGAGGCTAAAGTACCAAAAAGTTCTTATCATCATTGATGATTTGAATGATCAAGTGGTACTTGATACTTTGGTGGGTCAAACTCAATGGTTTGGATATGGGAGCAGAATCATTGTGGTTACAAATGATAAGCACTTCCTAAGGGCACATGGAATTGATCATATTTATGAAGTTAGTCTCCCAACTGAAGTGCAAGCTTTCCAAATGTTATGTCGATCTGCATTCAAGCAAAACTATGCACCTGAAGGTTTTAGGAAGCTTGTAGCTGATGTTGTAAGACATGCTGGTAATCTTCCTTTGGGTCTTAATCTTTTGGGTAAGTATTTGCGGGGGAGGGATAAGGAGTTCTGGATGGATACACTGCCAAGGCTTGAGAATGGTCTACGTCTAGACGATAAAATTGACAAAATACTAAGAATCAGCTATGATGGGTTAGGTGGCGCAGAAGATCAAGCGATATTTCGTCATATCGCATGTCTTTTCAATCATATGGAAGTCACAACCATCAAGTCGTTGCTCGCAGATTGTAACTTTGGTGTTAATATTGCATTGCAAAACCTAGCTGATAAGTCTCTCATTCATGTCAGAAAAGGTTATGTGGTGATGCACCGTTCGCTACAGGAAATGGGCAGAAAAATTGTTCGCACCCAGTCCATTGACAAGCCTGGAGAACGAGAATTTCTGGTGGATCCAAATGATATTTGTTATGTACTCAGTAAAGGCATTGTAAGTTCTTTTTTCATTTGTGGTCATGTCATAACTCAGTATATTAGGTTAAGAGAATGCCATTTGATAAACGATGAATTGATGGGTTTATCTCTTTCTCACTAGTATTATATTTTTCAGGGTGCTCAAAAGGTTTTAGGTATATCACTGGATAGAAGTGAAATTGATGAGTTGCATATACATGAAAGTGCCTTCAAAGGGATGCGTAATCTCCGTTTCTTAGAAATTATTTCGAAGAACTTTCGAAAAGAAGGCAGATTGCACTTACATGAAAGTTTCGACTATTTGCCTCCTAGACTCAAACTATTGTGTTGGCCCAAATATCCAATGAGCTGTATGCCTTCTAATTTTCGTCCTGAAAACCTAGTCAAGCTCGAAATGCGGAATAGCAAGCTACATAGGCTGTGGGAAGGAGTTGTGGTAAGTTTCGAGAAAAATTTCTTGTGTTATTATTAATGAGGGAGGTCACAATGCTTATTTTAGTTTTTGGATGACAATCATGTCATGTGATGTGTAATTTCTACTGAGCTCTGTGTTTAATTTTGTTGAGTACAGTCGCTTACAAGTTTAAAGAAAATGGATCTGGAGGGATCATCAAGCCTGAAAGATTTTCCAGATCTTTCCATGGCTACTAATCTCGAGACACTTCGTCTTGGGAAATGCGAGAGTTTGGTGGAGCTTCCTTCCTCTATACGAAATCTCAATAAACTGTTGAAATTGGACATGGAAGGCTGCAAAAGTCTGAAAATTCTTCCGACCGGTTTCAACCTCAAATCTCTCGACTACCTCAACTTCCGATATTGCTCGAAGTTGAGGGCATTTCCCAAATTCTCAACGAACATATCAACTCTCAATCTGTTGAAAACAAAAATTGAAGAATTCCCTTCTAATATACATCTCGAGAATCTCGTTACGCTTGAGATATCAAAAGAAGAGAGTGATGGGAAAGAATGGGAAGGAGTGAAGGTATGTAGTTCTAAACTTAACATTTTCTCCAACCTCTTTAACTTACACTTTTAAAATAGATATAATATATATGTAAGCAAGTTAGCAAACAACCAAAGAATGTCAAAATGAAAAATAAAATAATTTTTTAATGGAAATTGATTTAGCTGTAGGTGAATGGAAAGTTCCAACCTTAAAATCTATTGCAGATGAGATTATTCAAAAATAATAGTCTTTTTTAGAAAAAAATTCATAATACTAGTTATGTTATTCGTATAATCTCTCGACTATAATCGTGAGCATTTTAATCCACTCCTGGTCGATGCTTGCATCGATGGTCTCCGTCTTTGGCCTTTGGTTCAAATCCTGGAAGGGCATCGATCCGTTCTGGTCGATGGTCTGCTTGGGGCGGATGTCGACCCCTTCTGGTCGATGCTCTGGTCGACGCTTCCTTCGGGAAGCTCTTGAGATAGTTTTCCGTGATATTCTTGACCCGAGCAAGTACCCTTGAAGTCCTTATGGCTTCATGATGCTCCAAAGTGCTCCGAAAGAGTAGATTTCACTCCAAATACCTATAAGTATATAAACACACGCAAATGCACTAAAACTACCCTAAATGCATGGTTAGAATATATAAAACTATACTAAATGAATACATGAAAATGTGTAAAATATGATGCTATCATGTATAATTTAAGATAACATTGTAACATTGTAATTTAATTTTCAAATCTATTTAAATTATAAAATTTGATAACTAAAACAGAACAATATATAATTAAATCTAAATGAAAAATATCCGGTAATTTTCTGTTGGAAATAATATATCTCAATATCTAATATTGCTAATAGACATAATATCGTTTAACAGAAAAATATATTTTACGAAATCAATCTTAGAATATTATGAGTTAATATTTTCCAAAAAATCTTAATTAATATCTTAGAATGTCGCAATCTTCCAAAACTTTTTACTTCTTTCTTCGGTTGAATCAAAGAAAATATCCTGATTTTATATATAATTTTCCAACAGAAAAATTTCCAACATATCGTTTTATATTTCTTAGTATGAAAGATTAGTTTTATATTTATGATTACAAAATGTTTACGCGGATATTAGAAAGATTCGATAGTATAAAAATTGATATTATAATTTCGTAAAGTTTTGGAGGAATTACAATTTTCTAGTATCCTGATTTTATACTTTTAAAATATTTTTTTATGATTATAATTTGTGTGTGCTATAGAGTGGGATATATCCTAGTGATTAGTGATTTTGTTTAACATCTCTAAATTGTTTATTTGGTTCAGCCATCGTTTGCGCCCTTCCTGGTGTTGTCTCCCACTTTGACACACTTGCGGCTCGAGAATATCCCAAGTTTAGTAGAACTTCCTTCCTCATTTCAGAATCTCAATCAACTGAAGTCGTTGACCATCGCAAACTGCAGAAATCTGGAGACTCTTCCCACCGGAATCAACCTCGAATCTCTCTATGAGCTTGAATTCAATGGATGCTCACGGTTGAGGAGCTTTCCCGAAATTTCAACCAACATCTTATTCCTCTATATAAACGAAACAGGGATTGAAGAGGTTCCTTGGAGGATCGAGAAATTCTCTAAACTCATCCACCTAACTCTGAATGGATGCAACAAGCTAAAATGTGTATCCCTAAACATTTCTAAACTCAAACATCTCTGGGAAGTTAACTTTTCAAATTGTGGGGCATTGAGTAGAGTTGATTTGAGTGGCTATCCAAGTGGGTTGGAGATGGAAGCAGATGACACAGTTTCCGAAGAGGAGGCCTCTTCGCTTCCTGAAGTCAAACTCTATTTCTTGGACTGCTTCAACTTGGATCCAGAAACTGTCCTTCAACAACAATCACTTATTTTCAAGAGCATCATATTTTCAGGGGAAGAAGTGCCATCATATTTCACTCACCGTACTACTGGAAGCTCCTCTCTCAACATTCCTCTACTTCACGTCCCTCTCTCCCAACCATTCTTGAGATTTAGGGTTGGCGCAGTGATACCTAATTGTAAGGATGGAGTAGGTTTCATGGTAAACTGTGAGTTCAAAGGTGTTAAATCTTATATCGCCCGTTACATAGAAATTCAGGAGGGTGGGCATAATATGTTAACTATAGTGGACTGTCGTATCCCTCTAAACGAAGATAATGCTCCTCTTGCTCAACGGAACTACTACGATCACGTGGATATGCACATTCATATTAGTGACTCTATAGATGATAGTAATGACAATACCTTGGAATTAAAAGGATGGGGTGTACGACTGTTAGATGAATGTTCAGTACCGGAGAACCGACTTTCACATGTCTGTGAATCAGATGAAGACAATTTGGTTAATAAGACTGATCACAGTGAAGAATGTGTTGAGACAGTTGTGAAGAGACAGAGAGAAATTGGAAGCGACTACAGGTAAGCATTAAGCATGAATTGAACATGATACTCTATAAATGGATTTATCAAAAACTATTTTCTACAAACTATTTTCTACAAATGGATTTATTTCTTTTGCAGATTAAGTGAAGGACCACTCAAAAAACCTCGGCTTTGCCCCGCCTCCGATCCCGGTCATTTTGAACCCCCAAAAAAAAGGAAAAAGAAAAAAAAATGTCGAACAGGGTCCATGAAAGGAGCATGCAGATGGAGGAAGAAGGCTCGAATTTTACAGGAAAATTTGGGAGGGAAGGCAAAATATGTTAACTATACTAGACTCTCGTATCCCTCTAAACGAAGATAATGCTCCTCTAGCATAATGGAACTACGATCACGTGGATATGCAGATTCATATCAAAAACCTTGAAATTAAATATACGAGTGTTAGAGGAATGTTCATTACCGGAGAACCGACTTCCATATGTTTGTGAATCAGATGAATGTTTTGTAGAGACAGAGAGAAATTGGAAGCGACTGCAGGTAAGCATTAAGCATGAATTGAACATGATACTATATAGCTCGCAATTCTTATTTTCGGATCAATCAAAAATTATTTTCTACAATAAAGTTATTTCTTTTGCAGATTACGTGAAACACCACTCAAGAAACCTCTGCTTTGCCCTGATTCCGATACCCAGGAGGAACACAAGATGTCATTTTGTATCTTTGATTGCGTGAATACTGAAATGAGTAGTTTTGCCAGTTATAACTTATAATGGAACAAAATGATACAAGGAGGACATGCAGAGAGTCTTCAATGTCTCTCATTTTAGTTCCCACATCAATTGTGACACAGAGCATAGGAGTTCTACTAAGGAGTCTATTTAATAGATTCTGCCACTGTCCAAAGAGTTGGTTCCAATTCGTGGTTAGTTTCTGTTTTGATTTTCATTGTGCTTATTAATTTTTTTGGCTTGCACGTAGTCTTTTGAAGTAAATAATGGACCATACCAAGAAGAAAACCCTATCTTGAAGTATCATCCAATATAAGACAAGTTTAAAAATAATTGTCTTTTCTATCTATTCAACGGCTCTCACTGATTTTGTGAGTCTGCATGTTTAGCTTCCTTTAATTGCTTTTCCTTTTCTCTCTAAACTATTCTCATGTATTGAACACATTCTCGTTTAATAGTATAGTTAAGTGAACAAGAATTACAAATATTATTCTCTCTTTATATTTCTTGATGGTCAAGTTAGATAATGTAATGAAATGTGGTTCGTGCAGCTTCATCTTGCAACGGATTTGGGGGTGGTAAGTCTATTAATTCCATACGAGGTCTGCTAAGTTTGCTGCAGCAAGTTTACAAAGGCTGCATCTGTAAGTAATCAGTTGAGAGAAGAGAACATGAAAAATATCGAGATAATATTTTGGTGATGAGAATGGATTATGCCAGGCCGAGATGATTTGGCTTTAAAAGATTTGCCCAAACTTGTTCTACTATTCTGTCTTGTAGTCTCGATACGCGGGCGTCGCTGGTCCATGAAAACCTAGCAGGCCAGGCACGTCAACCAAATTTGTAACTATGGTCAAGTTTTATTTGCATTATTTTTGGATATTTATAACGAGAGAGGACATATATTTAGGGTGTTTTGTGATGTTTTTGATGTTATGATCTTCATTTCTTGCTATTTGTTTACTATGTTTTGTTTCTTGTTTATGTTTTGGTATTTGGTTGACAGTTAGAAAACCTCCAACAATCTATCACTTACGTCTTAGCTTAGTATATTTCTTTCGTCTTTTGAGTACAACATACTAATCCTTGTGGGTTCGTTTTACCGAAGCCCGCTCTACGTTCATAATAACAGGGGATGTGCATACCTGTTACATGGACTGCACTCTGTTTTTGGAAAATGGATTCAATGTTGGACAGTATAGCGAATTACGACAGTAACACAGCACAGTAAGTGTGTAAAGGACGTGTGGAAGACACAGAGAAGAAGGACGCGGATTAAGATAATTAAGCACTGGTCATTAACTGAAACAGAGTCAATTCTAGGTATCTATTGTATTGTACTCAGTAGGGTGAACGGATCCGGATATCCGGGGTTTTTTAGGATATCCGGATCCGGATCCGTTTCACCCGACATTTTAATATGTCTCTTTCGGAAGAAATAAAAGATTTGCCCAAATATCAGGATATCCGTGACATTGTAAGTTTCGTTTAGTTGTGCTCCTTTCATTCTTCATTATATAAGGTTAAGAAGTGCCATTTGATAAACGATGAATTGTATGGTTTTGTCTCTATCTCATTAATATTATATTTTTCAGGGTACTCAAAATGTGCAGATGAGATTACCATAAACAAAAATAATAGTTTTCTTTCACTACGTAATAGTCATTTGATTCCTATTTATTTTCTAAATTTAAGGTAATAACCCTTAAAATCACAGTAAATTTGCGACTGGAAAACCATAAAATTAAAAAATTTAAAGTATTATCCGTGATTGTGTTTAACATCTCTAAATTGTTTATTTGGTTCAGCCGCTTAGTCCCTGGCTTCAGGGCAATGCTGTATCCCAAGTTTAGTAGAACTTCCTTGCTCATTTCAGAATCTCAATAACGTTGGGCATTTGTTACTGCAGAAATCTGGAGACTCACGGTTGAGGAGCTTTCCTGATATCTCAACCATCATCTCATTGGATTGAAGAGGTTCCTTGGAGGAGTATCGAGAAATTCTCTAACCTCATCGAGCTATATATGAAATATTAACCAACATCTGTATGGTCTATCTAGAGAGAATTGTATTATCAATCAAAAATTTTCTTCATGCTTTAAGGAAACACTTATTTGTCACAATCTAAAAAAGAAACGATTTTAGAAAACTGATATTATAATACCAAAAGAAAATAAGGTTTTACGTGCAATGTGCCAATGTTGGTATCGCTATAAAATTAAAAAAATGTCCAGTTTTGGACTTTGTTTTCTTAGATGCAAACATACGACAATTAAATTAATATCTTCCAAACTATAATTTGCCGAACGGTATGGAAAAACACTTTTTATATTCTTATAATATTATGTTAGTCAATCGCTGCATCGGTATCTATGTGATTGAAATTAATAAAGATAAAATATCTACAAAGAAACCATATCATGCATTAGTGACCATAATTTTATATTGGGTGTGTCCTAATCGCCCGTCATTAAATATATGTTTTATAATTGGATGATTACCTATTTACTAGTAATTGTATGAATATTACGTCGATGAGTCATAGATAGATCAATTTGATTAATTATTTTGATATTATTTTCTTTCTTTTTCGGTCTTCTGCTGTCACCAGGTTGTGGACATATAGTAATATTTCAACCTAACACGACAAATTATAAGTCTTAGTCGTGTCGATAACAAATTCTCACCCACGTAATCAAATACATTTTCACTTGTGTATAATATCAATAAAGCTTTTCAATGAGTTAGGTTAGAAAACGACAACGAAACTTGAAAAATCCAACTCATTTCGTTTGTCTGATACTTGAAACCACTTATAAATTTTGGTTTTATTATGACTCTACCATCATTACAATTTTAAAGAGAGCTATTCATGTATCTTGCCTACACTCAGATGCACATTTGTTAATTTTCTATGTCAGAGAAAACATTTTTATTTGGCATGATAAGATAGCTGATCAAGATCTGCCCACAACAATATATTTTGATTATTTGAATTGAGTGACACCTGCATGCATATGAATGGTGAATCTAATAATTATTCGGATCATTAAGTGCAATATGGAACGTCCATTAATACATTTTTTTTAATGAACGGCCACTAATTTAGTATATTTTGATTTTTTGTTTTCCAAAAATTTTATGTGGAGAAAAGAGAAAAAAAAAAAAAAATCTTTAATCACACATCATGTGAAAAACAAATATAATATCTCGTCACTTGAACATTAACAGAAAAATAGTTATTAAAGTCCATTTGTTCTCTTAAGCTTATGAATAATTGAGTTTACAAGAAAAAAAAATACAATACAAAAGGTAACTTTATAAAAATATATATTTTACTATCTAAATTATTAATACTATGTTTTCAGAAGGAAAAAAAGATTGAAGTGTCTGCTAAAAAATAGTGTGATATATTTTAGTTAGATTATAAAGATGTATAAAGGACCATCATCTCTCCCAACAAAATATGTCAGCAGAAGTAAATAAATTGTATTGTTGACCAACAAAAAAAAAGTAAATAAATTGTACAAACATACAAACAATATATAGACACATAATTAAACACGTATTAAATCATTATTTGCTTCGTCGAGCCAAGTAGTCTATATGTCTATGCATTGCATATAGTATACGTATATGCATACAATTATATATAGAGAGTACACCAACACCGAAATTCTTTCATAATCAATACATCTCATTGAACCCCAAAAAAAAGGAACAAGAAAAGAAAAATGTCGAACAGGGTCCATGAAAGGAGCATGGAGATGAAGGAAGAAGGCTCTACTAAAAAGATGAAGACGAAGGTTCTAGAACTTCCAACAAAGATCAAGAAGATTCAAAAGACTCTATGGAAGGTTGGGAAAGACGATCCAAGGAGAGTAAAACATGCTTTAAAAGTAGGAGTTTCGTTAACACTTGTATCCCTATTGTATCTCATGGAGCCTCTCTTCAAAGGAATTGGAAATAGTGCTATTTGGGCAGTCATGACCGTCGTGGTCGTCCTCGAGTTCTCTGCAGGTAATTTTTAATTATAACACTTAATTAGATTAAAATTGTACTTATTTTGGTTTTTATTTTTAAGAACAAATGCATGAACAATCTTGTGATGGCATGATAATCTCATGTGTAAACACTATGCGCGGATTGTTTGGTCATTTGAACTTTGGTCTGAATGCTTCATCTATGGTGGACTTGCGAGACACTCTTTATCCATGGAATTGTTTATCTACTGGATAACTCCAACGTTTCAATGAAACCTAGTGCTAAATCGTAAACAAAAAAACATGAATAATGTTAATTTACTCATAACATTGAGCTATAATGAGTAATGTTTGAATATCTTGTGTAAGCTTATATGGTTTTAATGATGTAAATGGTGTTTAATTCATTCAGGCGCAACGTTGTGCAAAGGGCTTAATAGAGGATTAGGGACACTAATAGCAGGATCCTTGGCATTTTTCATTGAATTTGTCGCTAATGATTCCGGCAAGATTTTCCGAGCTGTTTTCATTGGCGCTGCAGTTTTCATAGTTGGTATGTACTTATATATATATATATTTATTTATCACTCTTTTAATTATTTCACAATCAACCCACGTTGTATTAATTCAACTATTAGAGCCTAACAAATGAATAATTTATCCAACTTAATGTATCTATAACTTCATTTGTTTCAACAATTTTGTATTACTTACACATATTGTTTTAATGTAACAGGAGCGTTGATAACCTATTTGAGATTTATTCCATACATAAAAAAGAACTACGATTACGGCATGCTTATATTTCTCTTGACGTTTAATCTAATTACAGTGTCGAGTTATAGAGTTAATACTGTGATTAAAATTGCACATGAGAGATTCTATACTATAGCCATGGGTGTTGGTATTTGCCTCCTCATGAGCCTTTTGGTTTTTCCTATATGGTCTGGTGAGGACCTTCACAAATCCACCGTCGCTAAGTTGCAAGGCCTATCTTGTTCCATCGAAGGTACGTACTTAAATATTATACATTCAAAATAAATTGCTTTTGGTCTCATCTTATTTTCATTGTGAAAATTTTAGCAATTTAGATTGAAATCAAGAATAATAAACAGAGATCTTTTGATCATAAATTACGAGATCTTGCTAAATTCGATCTTTTTGTATTTTAATGATATTGCGATTTTTTTTAAAAGTGAAATTTTTAAAATTTGTTCTAATTAGTTAACTAAGCTGATTAAATATACGGTGTTATTTTATTAGCATGTGTGAATGAGTATTTTGAGGAGGAGGAGGAAAACGAAGAAACATCAGATTTGTCAGAAGACACGATCTACAACGGATATAAGACTGTTTTGGATTCCAAATCCGCCGATGAAGCACTCGTAAGTTATTTATATCCATCGAACATTTCTTCCAAAACTCGAAAGAAACAAAATTTTGAAATTTATAATATGAACATGTGTATATAGGCAATGTATGCAAGTTGGGAGCCAAGACACACAAGACAATGTCATAGATTTCCATGGAAACATTACGTTAAAGTTGGATCTGTTCTTCGTCAGTTTGGTTACACTGTTGTTGCTCTTCATGGTTGCTTAAAAACCGAAATTCAGGTAACTTTTAAATTTTCATTATTTTATTTTGAAACTATATATAAATTATGTTATTGAACAACAATGAGTACATAAACTATAACCCATAGTTTAGTTAACATTGATATATAATACTGTTTATGTTAATTTTTCAAGACTCCGAGGTCTCTTCGTGGACTCTTCAAGGATCCTTGCGTAAGACTAGCCGGAGAAATCTGCAAGGCTTTGTCGGAACTCGCTGCAAGCATTCGAAACCGACGTCACTGTTCGCCGGAGATTCTCTCTGACAGTCTCCAAGTGGCATTACAAGATCTCAACACGGCCATTAAATCACAACCTAAACTCTTCCTCGGCTCTAACCAAAACGGCAATGTTTCTCAAGGCAATAGCGGTAGATATACCACAAACGTTTCACAACATATCACTAAAGACACAAACGACGCGGCTTCGCATCAAACTGGAACACGTCTTGAGCAAAACACTGGAACGCCACGCGGCGAACGCAAGTCGCGTTTCGGACCAAACGTTTCGTTTTCTAGATTGAGGGCTGATACGTTAGAACGGAGATCGGCGGCAGCTACTAGCGAGAGGAAGATTCTGAGGCAGCAATTGAGCAAGATTGTGTTGATGACGAGTCTTGAATTCTCTGAGGCGTTACCATTTGCGGCTTTTGCGTCACTTCTGGTGGAAATGGTTGCGAGGCTTGACAATGTGATTGAGGAAGTGGAAGAGCTGGGAACGATCGCTTGCTTCAAGGAGTATGATAACAAAGTTGATCAGAAGGATGTGGAGGTTCGAGTCGAGAAGCCGGCGGATCTTGTGGTTGGCGTGGAGTGAAAGTGCGGTTGCGAACAGTTTTGATTTGGACCAGACATGTCCATAATCTCTTTAGGCCGGAGAACAGAGCAAGTTTATTTACCGTTGCTAGTATTGATCAACCTCCTGATCTTAAAAAACTCTTTTTACTTAGGTGGCTAGCTACTACACCAATTGAGTTGAATATGCCGGATTATATTGCATGATTTAGATATAAGAAGTTAAGATCGAACCAATCGGTATGATGAGGTTTGGCTTTTTTGGTTTAGTTTTGATGTGATTTATTTTTCTTTTGCAATGATGGGAATATGTAACATGGGGTGGTTATTTTTGGTAAGTCATAGCCAGAGACATCGTGTACTCCACCCAAGTGCTTTTTGGACCTACTTAATGTATTTTCTCAACGCTATTACTAATACTTTATATATTATAAGAAATTCACATCATAATATTCAAGGGAGAATAAAATATCATAAATCTATAAGCTTCTGAACCAACTAATGAAAAAGATGTAACCTTTTGGGGATTTCTTACTTATTCACGTGATAATGCAGTATTGAAGGATCATAAATCTATAAGCTTCTGAACCAACTAATGAAAAAGATGTAACCTTTTGGGGGTTTCTTAGATATTTTTAGCAAGTCGCTGGCTTCACATTTTCCTTTTTTTTTACATAATTTCATTTAAAACGACAAATTATATAAGCATGTTATATATATATGGTCCCCCTTTTGTATAAGTGAATCATTGATCTCACACAAAAAAACAAAAAAAAAAAACAAAAAAAAAACAAAATTGTTTTAAAATTTATAGATAAATGACTATTGGTACAGCTGTATATTTAGAATGGGATAAAATTAGATGTAAACACTATATAAATATTTCCTTTTACAATAGTTTTATGAAACTTCTAGTTACTTTTTCAATGAAAATCGTTTTAAAATTATGAGTTTAATTGGTATGCCATATGATAGAAAATATAACAGACTAATGGAATGATTAAATAGAGAAACATTTACCACATAATTATTATGAAATACTATAAAATTACTAATTTTAATTAGTAGATTAATAAAGTTTCATTGTTTCTGATTCTGTTCTTGGCATGACATAGTATGTAAATAAACCACGTTTCAAAGACATAAAAATGTAAAACCTTAATAATCGTTAATTATGAAAAATAAAAATAACAGAAACCATGAAAATAATATATCACTCTCATCAAAGAATATAGAGGTTATACATAGACAATGTAGCGTCAAATGAGGTTAAACAGTGTTTCCAATTAATCATTGTAGTTCAGAAATGAAAGCATCATTACTATCCATTCATTTTGCGACAAATTGACGTCCATTAAATTTGTCTTCCATTAAAAATAGATATTTTTACGAATGGAGGCGTCCAAACCTAAAAAGAATTTTTTCAAAAAACATAAATCTCATAGTAAGATATATTGATAGCTGCACTCTAAAAATACGAAGGTTTGAGATTTATCTAGAAATCAATACAGATATTTGTAGACATATATACATAAAACAAAAACAGATAGATTTCTACATAGAGATACAACTATAAGATACATAAAAAAAAAAAAAAATTATATATATATAGACACTATGTTAAGTTTTGCAGAGTTTTACTGAAAATTAATTGACAACAAATAAACTAGTACATGAGACAACCATAAAATACTTGAGAATGAGATCTATATAAAAAAATAAATTTTATAGTTAAGTTTTATAGACTCTATTCAAAATTAATTGGTAATGAGTGAATTAGTGCATGAAATTTATATTTTATTTTAGGTATTATCACAATTTTGATGTAGAATTAACAAACTGAACTAATTTCATATCATATTAAATTTTATGGATTTCTAATTTAAAATCAGTTGAAAATAAATGGATTAATACATATTACTTTGATTAATTTGTGATATATATATAAACAATGTTCTAAGCTAAGGTAGACGTCAATCGAACGATTAACATTTAACATCTAAACGTGTACGTAGATGTTTTAGAATGATTAAAATAGAATTAATTAGCAAAACTGTCATAGAAAAAGCTAATGGCACGTTTTACGTTTCTTTCTAAAAATGCCACATTTGTCTGAAACTCTAAATAGCTCTGGAAAAGAAAGACCATTAATTTAATGTATTGTTATTATTCCCTTCCGATTTGATCATCATCTTCTTCTTCATCCTTGTTTGGTTTCTCTCTCGATCTCATCGTAATAATCTCTAGATTCTTCCAAAATCAAATCATGGTGGATCATTATCAATGGAAGGATTTGATCGGATTAAAGATACGAGACGAAATCACGACGGGGGAGATCGGCAAATCGGAAGATCGGAGATGATGGGGATTCCTTTCGAAAACCTTAAAGGAGTTACGCCGCTTGTAACAGACCTGACCTTACCCTGTGGTGGTGCCTCCAGAGTCTGTAAAAGAGCATCATCCTCCTCTCGCGATCTTTCTCGGCATCCAAAAATTGTACGATCATCGTTCTTCAACTCTTTTCTCATGATTCTCTTCTGTTTCTTCGAATGGTTCTCTGTTTATCCAATTGCTCGTGCTTCAACTAGCGTATCGCTCTTTCTCATTGCTGGTTATGTATTGGATTTGATTTGATTTTGTTGGAGAGTAAGTGTAAGGTTATGATCGCTTTTATGATTGTTACTGACGGATCTGGTTTTGCTCTTGCGTTTGTGTGTAGTCTCTAGTTGCCAACGAGGAATTATATATTTAATATAGTTTTAGATTAAATATATTTCGACATATCTTGTCGGTTCAAAGATAGAATCGGGAACCACTTTGATTCCCATGATCGACAAGGTTGGTCTTGGAAAGATGAGAAGGGTGGTATGCTCCTTATATTTGAGTGCTCTATCCCTCTAAACGAAGACAATGCTTCCCTAGCTGAAGTAAACTATCATCACGTGGATGTACAGTTTCATTTATGTAACAGGTAACTTGGTAATGAAAATACTCTTCCACATGTTTGTGAAGCCGGTGACGACAATATGGTTAACGAGACTGAACTTAGCGAAGAATCTGGAGACACCAATGTAGAAACACAGAGAAGCAAGAAGCGAATCAGGGCAAGCATTAAGCATGTAAATGAACATAACACTTTATATCTCACAATTTGTTTTCAAGGTCAAGCAGACACTATATTTTGTATAATAGACCACTGAGTTTCTTTTTCTTTTTTTTTGCAGATTACTCAGGAAGAACACAAGATTTCACTCTGAAGTCTGAATCATTGATTGTGAATATTGAAATGAGTAGTTTTGCCAGTAACAACAAGATACAAGGAGGACATGTAGAGAATCTATAGTGTTTCCCTAGCTGGAGAGAGGTTTTTAGGTAATCCAAAAATCTTATTTGTTTTAGTTCTACAACAATTGTGACACAGCACATATAGGAGCCTCTAATAAAGAACCTATTCGAGAATTACATAGGCATTAATTAAACAATAAGCATTAATCATGAACTAAACATTTTCGGTGTCTCTTATGTCTTTATTTTCAAGATTAATTGGAAACACATTTTGGTAATAAGATCAGATTGGATTGATAATAAGCATTAGGCCATAGATGTCTCTGCTTCAGACTAGAGCTTCTCAGAAATGTTTAATCGAATAATCTTAAATTCAATCGTTGTGACTTGTGTGTAACAGATTCAACATATCTCCACTCTAAAAATTTTAAATCCTTAAATGAAGCTAAAAAGTGAGACTGTGTCTTTCTTTGATGTAGTATTTCCTCATTTTCACACGAGCAAGTAAGTTACTAAGCTTAGAATTCTTTGAAAAGTCTCAAGAAGAATTGGGAACATACGTCAAGTTGCGTCTGAAATGTCTGAGAAACAATAGTGAAACTGAACGCTGAAGACATTTCTTGTTTTTTGAATAGTGAAGACTTTGGATGAAACGGTACAATAAATTATCTTGAAAACATAAAAAGCAGATATGTTAGTGTAAAAGATAAGACTTGTGTGGACATGATTAAGTCAAGTTGGCAAGAGAAATGTCCGAGAAACAATGGTGAAATGATGGTGCATTGTTATCGAATCTGACTCCACTTGTAATTTTATACAATTTAAACAATAATTTTCTTTTGGAAAACATTAAAATATACTTTGCTCCAGTAGACTTTGGTACCAAAAAGTCTCCGTTAAATGGTCCAAGCTTCCTTCCTTCTCCTTTCCATGAAATTTCCTCTCAGTTACGAGTTAATGACCGAGAAACCACGGTGAAAACAATTAACTAATGTGGCATTTTTTATAACAAGTCGAGAAAGTGGCATTAAAATAAATTTGGATCCACCAATGGCTATCTTTGCTCTCGTAGAAGAAAGATTCGATTTGTACCAAAAAGTCTCCGTTAGACTTTTTGGTACAATGGTGAAATAGCAATGTTAATTCTTTGTTTGTAGCTTCTTCCTCTCACTCACTCTCTCTATGGCTTCTTCATCTTCGTCTCTCAATTGGGTATATGATGTTTTCTTGAGCTTCAGAGGGAAAGACGTCCGAGTCACATTCCGTAGCCACTTTCTCAAGGAGCTCGATCGGAAATTGATCACTGCTTTCAAAGACGATGAGATCGAGAAAAGCCACTCCCTCGAGCCCGAGCTTGTACAAGCGATCAGGACTTCGAGGATCGCAGTGGTCATTTTCTCCAAAACTTACGCTTCTTCAAGCTGGTGTCTTAACGAGTTGCTGGAGATCGTTAATTGCAATGATAATATTGTCATACCAGTTTTCTACGGTTTGGATCCTTCCCATGTGAGGTATCAAACCGGTGACTTTGGAAGAATCTTTCAAGAGACTTGCAAGAAAAATACAGAGGAAATGCAAAATCAATGGAAGAAAGCGTTGACTGATGTTGCTAATATGGTTGGATTTCATTCTGCGAAATGGTATCATTTTTATTATTCATTACTATGTGCTTTAGATACAACTTTTGATTATATTGTTATTTCATATCTCTGTTAAATCATCATTTTCTCCTTGTTAGGGGTAACGAAGCAAAATTGATTGAAGAGATCACCGATGATGTTTTGGATAAACTGCTTATAACTCCATCCGAGGATTCTAAGGACCTTGTTGGCATTGAAGCTCATATCGCTGAAATGAGTTTATTGTTGCATTTGGAATCTGAAGAAGTGAGAATGGTTGGTATATGGGGTTCCTCGGGGATTGGTAAGACTACCATTGCAAGAGTTCTGTACAACCGACTTTTTCGGCACTTCCAAAGTAGCATTTTCATAGACAGGGGTTTTTTATATAAGAGTCGAGAAATTTATGGTAGAGACAATCCGGACGACCCCAACATGAAGTTGCATATACAAGGAAATTTTCTATCTGAAATTCTGGGGAAAAAAGACATAAAATTAGATCATCTAGGTGCACTACGAGAGAGGCTACGGCACAAGAAAGTTCTTATCATCATTGATGATTTGGATGATCAAGTGATCTTAGATTCCTTGGTGGGTCAAACTCAATGGTTTGGAAGTGGGAGTAGAATCATTGTGGTTACAAATGATAAGCACTTCTTAAGGGCTCATTGGATTGATCATATTTATGAAGTTAGTCTCCCATCTGAAGAGCATGCTCAAGAGATGTTATGTCGATCTGCATTCAAGCAAAACTATGCACCTGAAGGTTCTGGGAAGCTTGTAGCTGATGTTGCAAGACATGCCAGTAATCTTCCTTTGGGTCTTAATCTTTTGGGTAAGTATTTGCGGGGGAGGGATAAGGAGTTTTGGATGGATACACTATCAAGCCTTGAGAATGGTCTACGTCTAGACGGTAAAATTGAGAAAATACTAAGAATCAGCTATGATGGGTTAGGTAGAGATGAAGACCGATCGGTATTTCGTCATATCGCATGTCTTTTCAATCATATGGAAGTCACAACCATCAAGTCGTTGCTCGCTGATAGTAACTTGGATGTTAATATTGCACTGGAAAACCTAGCTGATAAGTCCCTCATTCATGTCAGCGAAGGTTATGTGATAATGCACCGTTCACTACAAGAAATGGGTAGAAAAATTGTTCGCACACAATGCCTTGACAAGCCTGGAGAACGAGAATTTCTGGTGGATCCAATTGATATTTGTAATGTACTCAGTGAAGGCATTGTAAGTTCTTTTTCTATTTGTGGTCCTTTCATAACTCAGTATATGAGGTTAAAAGATTGCCATTTGATAAACAATGAATTGTATGGGTTTCTCTTTCTCATTAATATTATATTTTTCAGGGTACTCAAAAGGTTTTAGGTATATTACTGGATACAAGTGAGATTGATGATTTGCATGTACATGAGAGTGCCTTCAAAGGGATGCCTAATCTCCAATTCCTGGAATTTTACTCGAAGATATATTGGGTATATGATGTTTTCTTCAGCTTCAGAGGGGAAGACGTCCCCGTAAGTTTCCGTAGCCACTTTCTCAAGGAGCTCGATCGGAAATTGATCATTGCTTTCAAAGAGAATGAGATCGAGAGAAGCCACTCCTTCTGGCCCGAGCTTGTACAAGCGATCAGGGCTTCGAGGATCGCAGTGGTCATTTTCACCAAAACCTACGCTTCTTCAAGCTGGCGTCTTAACGAGTTGCTGGAGATCCTTAATTGTAAGGATAATATTGTCATACCAGTTTTCTACGGTTTGGATCCTTCTCATGTGAGGAATCAAACCGGTCACTTTGGAAGGATCTTTCAAGAGACTTGCAAGAAAAATACAGAGCAAAAGCAAAATCAATGGAAGAAAGCGTTGACTGATGTTGCTAATATTCTTGGATTTCATTCTGCGACCTGGTATCATTTATATAATTCATTATTATGTGCTTAGATGCATCTTTTGAATATATTGTTACTTCATATCTCTGTCAAATTATCGTTTTCTCCTTGTTAGGGATGACAAAGTAAAAATGATTGAAGAAATCGCCAATGATCTTTTGGATAAACTGCTGTTAACTTCATCCAGAGATTTTGAGGACCTTGTTGGCATTGAAGCTCATATCGCTGAAATGAGTTTATTGTTGCAATTGGAATCTGAAGAAGTGAGAATGGTTGGTATATTGGGTTCCTCGGGGATTGGTAAGACTACCATTGCAAGGGTTTTGTTTAACCGACTTTCTCGACACTTCCAAGGTTGCAAATTCATAGACAGGGCTTTCATATCTAAGAGTAAAAAAGATTATAGTAGAGCCAATCCGGACGATCCCAACATGAAGTTGCATTTACAAAAACGTTTCCTATCGAAAATTCTCGGAGAAAAAGACCAAAAAGTTCTCATCATCGTTGATGATTTGGATGATCAAGTGGTACTAGATACTTTGGTGGGTCAAACTCAATGGTTCGGATATGGGAGTAGAATCATTGTGGTTACACATGATAAGCATTTCTTAAGGGCTCATGAGATTGATCATATTTATGAAGTTAGTCTCCCAACTGAAGTGCAAGCTTTTCAGATGTTATGTCAATCTGCATTCAAGCAAAACTATGCACCTGAAGGTTTTGGGAAGCTTGTAGCTGATGTTGTAAGACATGCTGGTAATCTTCCTTTGGGTCTTAATCTTTTGGGTAAGTATTTGCGGGGGAGGGATAAGGAGTTCTGGATGGATACACTGCCAAGGCTTGAGGATGGTCTACGTCTAGACAGTAAAATTGAGAAAATACTAAGAATGAGCTATGATGGGTTAGGTAGCGCAGAAGATCAAGCGATATTTCGTCATATCGCATGTCTTTTCAATCATATGGAAGTTACAACCATCAAGTCGTTGCTCGCAGATAGTAACTTGGGTGTTAATATTGCACTGCAAAACCTAGCTGATAAGTCCCTCATTCATGTCAGAGAAGGTTATGTGGTGATGCACGGTTCGCTACAAGAAATGGGCAGAAAAATTGTTCGCACTCAATCCATTGACAAGCCTGGAGAACGAGAATTTCTGGTGGATCCAAATGATATTTGTTCTGTACTCAGAGAAGGCATTGTAAGTTCTTTTTTTATTTGTGGCCCTTTCATAACTTAGTATATGACGTTAAGAGAATGCCATTTGATAAACAATGAATTGTATGGGTTTGTCTTTTTCTCATTAATATTATATTTTTCAGGGTGCTCAAAAGGTTTTACGTATATCCAAAGACGAAGGACATTCGATGTACTCTCTCTTAATTCGAAATATTGTGAAGAACTTTCAAAATGAAGACAAACTGCATTTACCTGAAAGTTTCGACTATTTGCCCCCTAGACTCAAACTATTGTGTTGGCCCAAATATCCAATGAGTTGTATGCCTTCTAATTTTCGTCCTGAAAACCTTGTCAAGCTCAAAATGCAGAATAGCAAGCTACATAAGCTGTGGGAAGGAGTTGTGGTAAGTTTTGAGAATAATTTCTTATGTTATTATTAATGAGGGAGGTCACAATGCTTATTTTAGTTTTTGGATGACAATCATGTCATGTGATGTGTAATTTCTACTGAGCTCTGTGTTTAATTTTTGTTGAGTACAGTCGCTTACATGTCTAAAGGAAATGGATTTGGAGGGATCATCAAGCCTGGAATATATTCCAGATCTTTCCATGGCTACTAATCTCGAGGCACTTCGTCTTGGGAGATGCAAAAGTTTGGTGGAGCTTCCTTCCTCTATACGAAATCTCAATAAACTGTTGAAATTGGACATGGGCTTCTGCAAAAGTCTAAAAATTCTTCCGACCGGCTTCAACCTCAAATCTCTCGAGCACCTCGACTTCCATTTTTGCTCGGAGTTGAGGACATTTCCCGAATTCTCAACCAACATCTCAGTTCTCAAGCTATCGGATACATACATTGAAGAGGTTCCCTGGCAGATCGAGAACTTCTTTAACCTCACTGAGCTAACTATGAAAGGTTGCAGCAAGCTAAAATGTGTATCCCTAAACATTTCTAAACTCAAACATCTTGAGGAAGTTGACTTTTCAAATTGTGGGGCATTGACTAGAGTTGATTTAAGTGGCTATCGAAGTGGAGTGGAGATGGAATCAGACAATATTGACACAGTTTCCAAGGAGGCCTCCTCTTCTCTTCTTGACAGTTGTGTCCCCCATCTCAATTTCATGGACTGCTTCAACTTGAATAAAGATCTTGAGAGTGTTGACTTTTCAGATTGTGGGGCGTTGACTAGAGTTGATTTGAGTGGCTATCCAAGTGGGGTGGAGAAGGAAGCAGACGATACTGACACAGTTTCTGAAGTCAATCTCCGTTTTATGGACTGCTTCAATTTGGATACAGAAACTGTCCTTCACCAACAACCAATGATTTTCAACAGCATCATATCGTCAGGGGAAGAAGTGCCATCATATTTCACTCACCGTACTACTGGAAGCTCATCTCTGACCATTCCTCTACTTCACATCCCTCTCTCCCAACCATTCTTAAGATTTAGGGTTGGCGCAGTGATACCTAATTTTATTGTTGAGGATGGAGTAAAATGTGAGTTCAAAGGCAGATTTGGGAACAGCTTTGATGTTGGCTTTCATTGCGGTGTTTCTACACATTACATGAAACTTCAGGATCGTAGGCATAGTATGTTAACTATTGTGGACTGTCGTATCCCTCTAAACGAAGATAATGCTCCTCTAGCTCAACGGAACTACGATCACGTGAATATGCAGATTCATATTAGTGACTCTATAGATGATAGTAGTGACTATACCTTCAAAGTAAAAGGATGGGGTATACGAGTGTTAGAGGAATGTTCATTACCGGAGAACCGACTTATACATGTTTGTGAATCAGATGAAGACAATTTGGTAAATAAGACTGTGCACAGTAAAGAGTGTGTTGACACAGTTGTGAAGAGACAGAGAGAAATTGGAAGCGACTGCAGGTAAGCATTAAGCATGAATTGAACATGATACTATTTTCTACAATTTACTACAATAGATCACTAGATTTATTTCTTTTGCAGATTAAGTGAAGGACCACTCAAGAAACCTCGGCTTTGCCCTGCCTCCGATCCCGGTCATTTTGAACCCCAAAAAAAAAGGAAAAAGAAAAAAAAATGTCGAACAGGGTCCATGAAAGGAGCATGGAGATGGAGGAAGAAGGCTCGAATTTTACAGGAAAATTCGGGAGGGAAAGCAAAACGAAGATAATGCTCCTCTAGCTTAACGGAACTACGATCATGTGGATATGCAGATTCATATCAAAAACCTTCCAAAAACCTTGATTGACAATACCTTGAAAATAAAGGATGGGGTATACGAGTGTTAGAGGAATGTTCATTACCGGAGAACCGACTTCCACATGTTTGTGAATCAGATGAAGACAATTTGGTAAATAAGACTGAGCACAGTGAAGAGTGTGTTGAGACAGTTGTGAAGAGAAAGAGAAAAATTGGAAGCGACTGCAGGTAAGCATAAAGCATGAATTGAACATGATCAATTCTTTTTCTGGATCAATCAAAAATTATTTTATACAAATAGATTTATTCCTTTTGCAGATTGAGTGAAGGACCACTCAAGAAACCTCTGCTTTGCTCTGGCTCCGAGACCCAGGAGGATATTGAAATGAGTAGTTTTGCCAAAAAAAAAAATGGAGAGACGTTTTCAGGTAACCCAAAAAAATGATAACTATCTTATTGTATTCCCCACATTCAATTGTGACACAGAGCATAGAAGCGTTTAGTTTGCTGGTTTGGAGTCTGCTAATAGAGTTGGTTTCAATTGCTGAGTAGTTTCTCCTTTTTTTTTTGTTCAACAAAACACCTTCTCTTTTATTAGTGTAGTTTAGTGAACATGAATTACAAACAATATTGGCTGTTTTGATTTCTAGATGGTCAAAGTAGATAATGTAATGAAATGTGATTTGTGCAGCTTCATCTTGCAAAGGATTTGGGGCACTAATTATAGTAATGCCGTATGAGGTCTGCTAAGTTGGTTGCAGCATGTTTACAAAGGCTGTATCTGTGAATAATCAGGTGAGAGTAAGCTCAAGATTATACTTGGAGATGAGAAGGGATTTTCCCAGGCCAGGATGATTTGGCTTTTCATAGTTCCGATATGGATGTCTCTGCTTCAGAAAAATAAAAGATTGCCCAAACTTTTTCTATTATTCTGTGTCTTGTAGTCTCCTCGATATGTGGGCGTCGCTGGTTCATGAAAACCTAGCAGGCCCAGCATGTCAACCAAATTTGTAACTATGGTCAAGTTTTATTTGCATATTTTTGGATATTTATAACGAGAGAGGACATATTTGGGGTGTTTTGTGATGTTTTTGATGTTATGATCTTCACTTCTTGCTATTTGTTTACTATGTTTTGTTTCTTGTTTATGTTTTGGTATTTGGTTGACACTTAGAAAACCTCCAACAATCTTTCAGTTACTTAGCTTAGTATTTTTCCTGTCTTTTGTGTACAACATACTAATCCTTGTGGGTTCGTTTCATTGAAGCCCTCTCTACGTTCACAATAACAGGGGATGTGCCAACTTGTTACATTGGACTGCACTCTGTTTTTGGAAAATGGAATCAATGTTGGACAGTATAGCGAATTAAGATAGTAACACAGCACAGTAAGTGTGTAAAGGACGTGTGGAAGACAGAGAGAAGAAGGAAACGGATTAAGATAATTAAGCATTGGTCATTAACTGAAACAGAATCAATTCTAGGTATCTATTGTGCTGTACTCAATAAAGGCATTGTAAGTTTCTTTTGGTTGTGCTCCTTTCATTCTTCAGTATATAAAGTTAAGAAGAGGTCATTTGATAGTTGATGAATTGTATGGTTTTGTCTCTACATAATAGTTATTTGATTCCCATTTGTTTTCTGAATTTAAGGTAATAACACTTAAAATCACAGTAGTTTACGACTGAAAATACCATAAAATTAAAAAAAATTAAAAGTACAATCCGTGATTGTGTTTAACATCTCTAAATTGTTTATTTGGTTCAGCCGCTTAGGCCCTTCACGGCAATGCGGTCTCCTTTGAGGGCGCTGTGGCTCTGGTGTATCCCAAGTTTAGTAGAACTTCCTTCCTCATTGCATTTCTTACTGCAGAAATCTGAAGAGGGATTTATATCTCAACCAATATCTCATTGCTCAATCTAGAAGAAACAGGGATTGAAGAGGTTCCGTGGAGTATCGAGAAATTCTCTAACCTCATCGAGCTATATATGAAAATATCAACCAACATTTGTATGCTCTATCTAGAGAGAATTGTATTATCAATCAAAATTTTCCTTCACGCTTAAGGATTCACTTATTTGTCACCAGTGCCGGCTCAACTATTTTGGGGCCCCTAGGCAAAATCTTTTTTTGGCTCCTCAAATATATATTATACTCACTTCATTTAAAACCATTTGTAAACTACTCTATTCATTTCTATTTTACTCTCATGTGGATCTCACATCAAATTTTAAAACAAAAACTCAAATACTACCCCTTATGTCTCACACGCTCACACACACAAATCATTCTCTTCATTCAAATTAAATAATATTAAACAATTGAATCTTTAAATAAAACACATAAGCAATGAGACCCACACTCAACCCCCTCATCTTCTTCCTCTTCTTCTTCATACGGACAGCAGCAAAAAAAATTCAAGCTTCTTCCGTCGGCCATCGAGCTTCTGTCCGCTGGCCACCATTGGAGATAAATAACGAGCTGAGTTTGCGCCATTGCAGCTGCGTTTGACGGGTTAGTGACGGATCCGGTGATTCGTAGCTCGATATTGTGTAGTACCCATTTTCTGGGTACTACTGATACTACTAAGTAGATATATACTACTGATATAACTGGTATTACTAAGAAAACATGTATTACTGATATAACTGTTATTACTAAGAAATTTTCTAATGTTGAATTTTATTATTTTTAGGGTACAATGAATAAAAATCAGCAAACTGTCATACATTTTGATAATGGGGGATTTATTTAAGGACAGAAGATGAACTAGTATGGATCAGGAATGGCCATTCGGTAAAACGGTATGGTACGGTTTAGAAAATTTGGGACTCGAATAATTCGGTAATATGAATATTAGCTCCGAATAAAAATCAAACTTAATTCGGTTTGGTTCGGTTTTGTTCGGGATTTTCAAAAAAAATACCAAATAAAATTAATTTCGGGTTATTTCGAGTTATTCGGTTGTTTCGGGTTATTCGGTTGTTTCGGGTTATTCGGTTATTCTAGTTATGAAGATTTCTTTTTGTTTTTGAGTTATTTGATAATTTTGGGTTATTAAGATTATGAGATAAATATTTGATTATTTTCATAAATTCTTTTTAACATAATTTAAGTTAATTATGTAATTTTATTTTTACTTAACGTAACTAAAAATTCAACGTGGTAAAGTATTAAAAATTATCAAAACATTATTATGAATTCTAGAACAAAACAAATCTTTAAAAAACAAAAATAAATAAAATTCTTGATTATTTCCACAAAATAATTTTTTCAAATTTACTGGTTTATATAAACTAATATTAAAAATCCTAAATTATATTTTAAAGTTTAATTTCAGTTTACCGATTAACCAATCACGTTTAGGTAAATATACTGAACGAAACAAAATACCAAATTAATTTAAAGCTATGTCCGATTGGGTTATTATGTATTTTGGTTTGGTTCGGTAAATTACCGTTCGGAGAAGTTCGGTAAATTACCATTCGGTTCAGTAATTTTGCCCACTCCTAATATGGATTTCAAGAGAAGATGTTCATCACGCGCTTTTGATGAAAAAATCGAGTGAAGAGGTCACTTATACGTTAAAATTTATGTATTGCTTTAATCTGTTTGTATTTTGTTATGAAAACTCCGTATTATCACTTGTTTGTCTAAGGTTAATATGAGTGCAACTAGGTATTACTGATACAACTATATATTGAAATACAACTAGGTATTACTGATACAACTATATATTTAAATACAACTAGGTATTACTAATACAACTATTATAAATGTATCTTACACTTATATGGTTATTTTTAAAGATATATTACACTCAAACGGATATTTAGGGTTACTGAAACCACTATTATAGATGTAATTATTATATCTAATTTATTACAAAAAATTGAAAATGTTTTGTTTTGTTATTAAAATATCTTAGACATGTATGGGTATTTCCTAAATATTTAGGTCATTATGATGTGAGTCATAGAAAATTTGTAATTTGACAAATGTTTTTCTATGAGAGTTTACTAACTTTAATTTATTTACCTATTGTAAACTGTACAACTAGAAAAAGTGCATAAAATTACTGATACAACTAGTTAAACCTAAAAACAACAATTTTACAACTATGTGTAAGTGAATACTACTGTAAAACTAAGTACAACTACGGTGTGAACGCACGTATTTAATAATATTTTATTGTAGTTTGAACAAGTGTCAACGCATGTGTTTAAATATACTTTATTATTTTAATAACATTTTAATATCTTTTTTAAAAAAATATATTTTTTTAGTTTAATAATATATTAATATTTTATAATTTTTAGTTGTATGTAATAATCGTATGGTCATAGTTGTACGTATTTGTACCTAATAATACAGCGTCAAAAAGATGCCAAACTTCACAAACCCAACAACAAAAACGCTTAAAATGTTTTAAAAACAACAACATAAAGCATAAACATCTATTTGTTATTTATTTCCTTAAAACGTTTGATTCGATAGATAAATACACAAACCACACGAGTAAGATCATAAATAAGATAAGAGATTGGTTTTCACACATTCGTTCAACCCCTTAATGAATACTTTTTACCGCTAAAAGCTTCGAACTCAGCCTCCTTGTCTTTCTTCTCAGCCTCTTCCTCTTGCTTTTTATCATTCCCAGCTCCAACCTAAGACACATATATCACATTATATGTCTACTCCATTTGTTATCTCCGATCCCATCTTTGTGCTTAATCATCCTGGAGTCCACAAGAATTGGAATCTCTGCAGCAAGCCATGGAGCAAGCTCCAAACAAAGTGCATATGATGTACCAAACTGAGGATTGCATAAACAAAAGTCATTCATCATTGTCAACAAAACGAGTACGTGCTCATAGTGGTGATAAGAAATGGATTGTATAATGTGTGTAACCCGAGCTCCATGTTTAACAAGGTAAAAACAACACAAAAACATACAAAAATGAAGTAGAAGTAGATGTCCTGTCCCTAGCACACACAGCCTAGTACTAGAATTTGTCGGCCTAATTGAATCATCATACGAAAGAGGATCGACATTAAATCAATCTAATTAACATCTTTCTTTCATAATTCCTCCAAAAATCGAGACAAAACTGATTTAAAACACTGCATGCTTCTCTTACAATGTCTATGCAACCAGAAAGCATAAAATTTACCAGTTTTTGGCCCAGAGCAGCTTGAAATGCACAGTCAAGCATATCTTCCCACCTCGATACATCTACAATGTCAACGCCCAGAGATTTCAGATTTCATCATTCTCGAGATTGCCCATGAAGCAAGCACAAAGTTCCTATCTTAATAACACGTCCTCCACGGTCACCAGTAGCAATATGGTCACCGGAATTATCAAATTCAATCGCTGAAATTATATCAACTGCAGAGGAAACACCAGTTACAATTTTTAAGAATTTCATAATAACATCGATTCAACAAAATGGAAATGATTATGCAATCTAGTTCAACTAAAAACCTAGAACTTTCAAATTACATAAACAGATACAAAGTTGACCAAAAAATCAAAACTTTACAATGATGAAAACGTAATTAACGAACAATACATGAACACCAATAGATCTACCTACCCAGATTAAAAAAAACCCTAATTCTAATTAGAGAGATTAGATCAAATAGTATAAGCTAAAACATCTGATGTAAATCAAAGCACAGAGATAACACAAGTCAACCGATGTCTAACCTTCTTAAACTTCTTCACCAGCGCTTCGTTCAGCTAAGACCTGAGAGAATCTCCATTCCTGTAAAAGTAAAGAAGTCTGCTGCAGAATCTGTGCAGGAGCCACTGCTCATATCACTAACTCTACAAGTCAACTGCACAGCTCTCAACCTTATACAGGTGAAGATTCTGTAATTGTTGGTAATGGTGACTATCTTCCTATTACTCACACTGGCTCTACTGTAATCCAAGGTACATTACCTTTAAAGGATGTGTTGGTTTGTCCTAACATCACTAAACCTCTGCTGTCTGTGTCAAAAATCACTGCTGATTATCCATGTACTTTCACATTTGATGCTAATTCTGTATGTGTAAAGGACAAGAGGACAAAGAAGCTCATCACACAAGGAAGCAGGCATAGAGACCTGTATGTGCTGGAGAATCCACAGTTCATGAGCTTCTATTCTACACGACAACAGGCTACTAGTGATGTGGTGTGGCACAGACGGCTTGGTCATCCTCATGAAGATATACTCCAGCACCTGTCAAGTAATAAAGCTATAGTAATGAATAAAACAAGCTCTCAGCTCTGTGATGCTTGTCAGTCCGGAAAGTTTTCAAGACTACCCTTTGTTTCTTCTGAATAAGTTGCTTCTAAACCACTTGAACGCATTCATTGCGATTTATAGGGTCCAGCTCCTATTATGTCTTCTCAAGGCTTTAAGTATTATGTCATCTTTGTTGATAACTTCTCAAGATTCACATGTTCTATCCACTAAAGTTGAAATCAGACTTCTTTCCAGTCTTTCTCATGTTTCAACAACAGATTGAGAATCAATTACAACTTAAGATTAAAATGTTCCAGAGTAATGGAGGAGGTGAGTTTGTTAGTACGAAGTTCACCTCTCATTTAGCAAAATGTGGTATAAGACAACTCATCTCATGTCCCTACACACCACAACAAAACGGCCTTGTTGAACGCAAGCATAGGCACATAACAGAGCTTGCACTTACAATGATGTTTCAGAGTGTCGTCCCTCAGAAGCTATGGGTTGAAGCTTTCTTCACATCCAATTTTTTGACGAAATTGCTACCTTCTTCAATACATAAGGATTGCAAGAGCTCATATAAGATGATACATGGAAAACCACCTGTCTACACATCTCTAAGAACCTTCGGATGCTCATGTTATCCATATCTCAGACCATTCTCGTCAAACAAGTTCGATCATAAGTCCTTGCATTGTGTTTTTCTGGGCTATACTGAGAGATACAAGGGTTATAGATGTTACCATCCTCCTACTGGAAAAGTCTATATCAACAGACATGTGCTTTTTGATGAAAATAAGTTTTCCTTTGTAGATATCTACAAGCTTTATCATCCTACCAATGCTTCACCATTGACGGCTTCTTGGAAAGCAGAACATCTTGAACAGCCTGTTCAAGATATGGAAGCCACAAATCAATCTTTAGACAGTTCTGCAGCACCACAAGAGGAATTGGGCAGAGTAAATCGATGTCAACCTGTAATGTCAATGACATTTGAGGAAGAGAGTCCTGGGTGTACGGCAGGCTCTGATCCTGTTCCTATAGGCAACAACTCTCATTCCACAAATGTCAGAACACATAATACAGAACCGATCTCAGCTACAGAAGATTCAACTGGTGCATCTGAGGCTTCCTTTGAAGAAACTACCTTACCTTACCTTTACAGCCAGAAGAGTTAATGTCAACACAAAGTGAACAAAATGCTTCACATCATCAAATGACAACAAGAGCAAGGGTAGGTATTGTCAAGCCAAACCCAAAGAATGCCTTGATTACTGTCAAAGAAAATCACATGGAACCAAAAACAGTGAGAGAAGCTCTACAAGACTCAGAATGGAGGAAACCAATGCATGAAGAAATGCAAAATATGCAGGAAACAGAGGCATGGGATCTTGTTTCTAAAAGTCAAATCCCAATAGGCTTACAGGAGCATATCCTTGGATGTAAGTGGGTTTTTAAAACAAAACTTCACGCTAATGGAACGTTAGACAAGCTAAAGGCACGTCTTGTGGCAAAAGGATACGACCAAGAAGAAGGAGTAGACTTCGTAAAAACATTTAGTCCAATAGTACGGACAGCAACTATAAGAGTGGTACTACATATTGTAGTGACAAGGAGGTGGTCTGTTAAACAACTTGATGTGAAGAATGCCTTTCTTCATGGGGATCTGAAAGAGACAATCTATATGATGCAACCACCAAGACTTGAGGATCCGCAAAAACCAGAGTATGTATGTAAGCTCAAAAAGGCAATTTATGGCCTTAAACAAGCCCCACGAGCTTGGTTTGATAAGTTCAGCACTTATCTGCTTGATTTTGGTTTTACTTGCAGCATCTCCGAACCATCACTCTTTATATACACTAAAGAGAAAGATATTATGTATCTTTTGCTCTACGTTGATGATATGGTCCTAACAGAAAAAATGAATCTCTACTGCAAGCTTTACTAAGAAATCTCAACTCAGTATTCAAGATGAAGGATCTAGGACCATTGCACTACTTCCTGGGAATTCAAGCTCACTTTCACAGCAATGGTCTATTTCTCAGTTAAGAAAAAGACATTGTGGACCTACTTATCAAAGCTGGAATGCAGGACTGTGCTCCAGTAGCTACTCCTCTTCCACTTCAACTCGACAAAACTTCAGGTCAGAATGAATTCTTTGAAGAAGCAACTTACTTTAGAAGTTTAGCTGGAAAATTGCAATATCTAACACTCACCAGACCAGATATTCAATATGCTGTTAACTACGTGTGTCAAAAGATGCATAAGCCAACAGTCTCAGATTATCATCTTCTCAAAAGAGTTCTTAGATATCTTAAAGGAACAATCAAAATGGGAATCAAGGTGATGCAGATGATGTGCTCCGTGCCTATAGTGATTCAGATTGGACTGGATGCAAAGATACACGGCGATCAACTGGAGGTTTATGCACGTTTCTGGGCTCAAATATAATCTCTTGGTCAGCGAAAAGACATCCAACTGTGTCACGGTCCTCTACTGAAGCAGAATACAGGACCTTATCACTCACTGCTTCAGAACTTAAATGGATTAGTCATCTCTTAAAAGAAGTTGGAGTTCAACATATTACATTGCCACAGATGTACTGTGATAATCTATCTGCTATCTACTTGACAGCAAATCCAACACTACACTCAAGATCAAAACATTTTGATGTTGACTATCATTATGTCCGAGAAAGAGTAGCTCAAGGTGCTCTAGTTGTTAAGCATATCCCCTCAAATGAACAACTAGCTGATATATTCACCAAACCTCTATCCCACAGCCACTTCTCAGACTTAAGATACAAACTTGGTCTCGTGACCGCACCCGACACAAGTTTGAGGGGGCATGTAAGTGTAAAGAAGTCTGCTGCAGAATCTCTGAATGAAACAGAAGGTTTGAAAATACAGAGTTCAGTGAAGTTTCCAAACCAAACAGAGTATTTGCCATCACAAGATCAATATGCTGATGTGGTCACCAAACACTCAGATAAAAGTCTCTCGCCAATGGCCTCTCATGTTAACACTCACGCCCTGCAACATTCTAAATTACATGCATCACAAGTGCGAAGGAAGCCTCGTGTTGTGAAACCACTTCCACACATCTCTCTCTCTCAAACCAATATCAAGTCTTGGAAATGTTACCATCTGAGTTTTTCTAAGTGCTTCACATGACATTCACTTATATAATGTTTTGTACTCTTATCTGTGTGAAGTCTCTGTCTTAGTATATATATATATATATATATATATATGTTGTACGAACATAATTGTGGTGTGTTAATAATAAGAGAGAAAAGTTTCAATCTAAAAGAGTTTTTGTTTCAAAGGTTTCACAATTCCAAAGGCAGAGATGGGTCTGCCGAAGCTGCAACGACCAAATTTGAATCTGATTTTTTTTCTTTTGTTTGCGTTTCAGTGTGATTAAAGAAGATCCAGATTTTAATGATCAGACCCGATTCAGAATTGGGTAACCTAGATTTATTGGGTTTACCTGATGGATCCTAGGTATGGATTGTAATAAAATTCAAAAGACATGGATAAAAAAAGAAAAATCATTACTTTTGAATTGAATGAGTATATGAGCAATTGATCTCATCTGTATGCTCTATCTAGAGAGAATTGTATTATCAATCAAAATTTTCTTTCATGCTTTAAGGATTCACTTATTTGTCACCAGTGCCACTTATTTGTCACCAGTGCCGGTTCAACTATTTTGGGGCCCCTAGGCAAAATCATTTTTTTTGGCCCCTCAGATATATAAATCTTTTTTTTTTGGGCTATTTATTCTTTGAAAAAAAAACATTTTCTGCTTGCCGGGCTATTTATTCTTTGAAAAAAAAACATTTTCTGCTTGCCCCTTACTGGAGCCGGCCTTGGTTGTCACAGATCTAAAAAGAAACAACTTTAAAAAACTGATATTACAATACCAAAAGAAAACAAGTTTTTACGTGCAATGTGTCAACATTGGTATCGCTATAAAATAAAAAAATGTGCAGTTTTGGACTTTCTTAGATACGGCAATTAAATTAATATCTTCCAAACTATAATTTGCAGAACGGCATTAAAAAATTTTATTATATTCTTATAATATTATGTTAGTCAATCGGTATCTATGTGATTGAAATTTATAAAGATAAAATATCTACGAAAAAACCATATTATTAGTGGCCATAATTTTATATCGGGTGTGTCCTAATCGCCGTCACTAGATATATATTTATAATTGGATGATTACCTTTTTTTTTTTCTTTTTTGTCAAGCGGATGATTAACTATTTACTAGTAATTGTCTATGAGTCGTATATAGATAAATTTAAGGATCGTTTACTTAAATAGTACACAAAGAGAACTTAATGAACCAGATAGTACAGATCTTTTTTTAATTACTTTAATGTTTTTCATTTTTCCGAATTACCAAAATATCCTGATAATCATTTGCTAACAAAAACGTAATAACAAAACTGCCACTACATTTTTCTTCCACATCAGCGAAAAATCCTACGTGGCATCATTACTGCCTACGTGTATTATGAAACTCGGCCGCGGAATTTATTTTTTAAAGTACGGCTGAGTTGTAAGAGTAATGGCCGATTTATGATAACAGCTGACTTGTTAGGTAAATCAGCCGTAAGCTATGGCTGACTTTAACTCCGACGGCTGAGTTATGAAATATCAGCTGATTAATTGCATGCAACATGGCTGACTTTAACTCCGACGGCTGATTTATGAATACTTTGGGCTGACTTATTGCATAGATGTGGCTCACTTATCGAAACCCAACTGAGTTATGTGGCTGATTTAATTGTGTAGCGACTCACTTATGCCCGCTTATGGTGGCTGACTTGTCATAAGTTAGGCGTAATGAGGCTGATTTGCTGATAAGTCTGATTAGTAACGGCTGACTAAGTAATTAGGTAGTAATTACTGTAATAGTATTCTTTGACGGCTGGTTTATGCAATGTAGCAGCTTACTTAAGGAGCCAATCCTGATCTAATTGTATTGATGGCCGATTTTGTAAACTTTTATAATTACTTAAATAGATTGCCTGTTACGACTAAGTTAGCAATTCGTTTGGTGGCTGATTTCCTGTGGCTGATTTATGATTTTATTTGGTGGCATAGTTCCATGTCAGCAAAAACAAAAACCACATCAGATCTGAATGCATCGCATAAGTAGGGTTAGTCGAAGTAGGTTGAGTCGCCAACAATTCAAACTTGTTTTTCGTCATCGTCATTCATCTCTTTCTTTCGATTGAATGGATCCCGTAATAATTATTTCCGGCAAGTGGGTTAAAAAAGATCGATTTACGTTTAATCCTGACAAGAGAGGTTGCAGAGTTTTTCAAGTACATGAACAAACATCATACGACAATCTTGAGCAGATGATAATGGAGGACTACGGGCTAGAGTCGCGAAGGTATAAAATTCAGCTGAGCTACATGCTATCTTATAAAATTTTGAAAAAATTATCTCAGGATACGCCTCCGGTTTATGTCTGCAATACGCGACAATTGCAAAGCTTTTTGAGCTTAATCAAAATCGACCAGCTACGTCTTTGTATGGAGGTCACAGAGATCAACGATGATGATGTTATGCAGAAGGGTAAGTCGAAACGGACGTTCAGTCATGTCTCAAAAGATGAAGGTAACGAAGTACGTAATAGTAGTGATTTAGATGAGGATATTGGGCATACTCAGTACAGATCGAGTCCTCGGCAGAATGTAGCGAATACAAATATATGGAGGTAAAGCTGTAAGCCACGAAGGAGGAGACGAATCTGAAGATGAAGAAGATGACGAATTTGACACCAGATTTGACATCATTGATGACCACGATGGTCGTCATCTCGATGATGATAATTTTTCAATATTAGGAAAGCCTGTTGAAGAAGATGAAAATTCACCTAATTTGCCGCATAAGAAGAGATCCCAGAATATTGCGGGGCACCATTTGATGGGATCTGATGAGTTTTTCAAGTTGGAGATGTCTTCGCTAAATATTTCTGTCGGACAGAGATATGCCCGGAAAAAGGATCTGGAACTTCGTCTGAAACTTCTTACGGTGAGGGATCGATTCGATTTTGATGTGTCGGTATCCACAAAAGAAATGCTTATTGTCAGGTGTTGGGTAAACGGATGTAGCTGGAGAGTTCGGGCTTCTACCCAAGGAAAATCTCCAGAATTCTATATTCGTGGATATGATGAAGAACACACATGTTCTGTTACAGAGCGTTCTAATCGATCCCGTCAAGCAACACCGGATATTTTAGGAGCATTGTATAGAGATTTCCTTGGCGACATTGATCCATCAGTCAAACGCAGACATGTCGCAGTAGCCATTACCAAGCAATTTGGAATCAAGGTAAATTTTTGACCCGGCTGACTTATTTTATAACTCATGGCTGACTTAGTAGTAGTATGACCCGGCTGACTTATATTAAGTGTGGCTGAGTTATTATATCTCATTAGTAAGTATGACCCGACTGACTTATTATACCTCATGGCTGACTTAGTAAGTATGACCGACTTAGTAAGTATGACCCGGCTGACTTATTATACCTCATGGCTGACTTAGTAAGTATGACCCGGCTGACTTATTTTACGTGTGGCTAAGTTATTAAGTATTGTCGACAGATGGATTATTGGAAGGCGCATAGGGCGTTACGCTTTGCAAGACGGATCGATACCGAAAGTCTTGAGAAGGGGTATGAAGACTTGCCGTCTTATCTATATATGATAAGAAGGGCAAATCCGGGTACAATTACGCGTCTTCAACTTGATGTGGAAGGAAGATTCAAGTATTTGTTCATTGCATTCGGTGCGAGCGTCAATGGGTTATCTTTTGTGCGCAAAGTTGTGGTTGTCGATGGTACATTTCTTCATGGAAAATATAAGGGCACACTTCTTACAGCACTAGCTGAAGATGGTAATTTTCAGATATTTCCAATTGCTTTTGGTTTGGTCGACACCGAGAATGATGATTCTTGGAAATGGTTTTTTTCACAACTGAAACTTGTGGTTCCGGACGAGAACGGGCTCGCGATTATCTCCGATAGACATAACTCAATTAGGAAAGCAATTGGGACTGTTTATCCGTTAGCGGCTCGTGGAATCTGCACGTACCATTTATACAAGAACATATTGGTACGGTTTAAAGGTGGAAACTTGTTTCGTTTGGTGAAGAAAGCTGCAAATTGTTACAGGATGGATGAATTCAATGCCGTTTTCTATGAGATAAGAACACTAAATCCCGATCTTCATGGCTACCTCGAGAGAGCCGATGTACGAATGTGGGCACGTGTTCATTTTCCGGGTGATAGATATAACATAACGACAACAAATATAGCGGAGTCGATGAACAAGGTGCTTTCAAAAGCTAGAAGTTTGCCAATTGTTCGTCTCTTAGAAACGATAAGGTCATTGATGACGAGGTGGTTTGCCCAGCGAAGAGAAGATGCAAGGTCGATGAAAACGACGCTTACACGCGGGGTTGAGAAATTATTGGAGGTAAGTCAGCCATAACAATAGTATAAGTCAGCCGTCATTAATTTTATATGCAAAGTCGATGTCTTAAGTCAGCCGTCATTAATTTTATATTATTTTCAGGCCCGTGTCAGTGGTGCTAGACTAGCGCAGGTACAAAATATAGATCATGTGCATACAGAAGTTACTTGCGGGACATCCTTGCATATTGTTAATTTGAATGCCAGGAGATGCACATGCCGTCGGTTTAACGTCGAGAAGGTGCCCTGCGTACATGCAATCGCATCGGCCGAGCATAGGAACGTTTCTCGTATATCACTGTGTGACCCGTACTCGCGGAGGGATTATTTAGCGAATGCGTATGCTGGTACAGTTATGCCTATTGATACGGCACTACCCGTACCTGAACGTGTAGCTAAACAAGTGTGCTTGCCACCAATTCCACGGAGTCAACCAGGAAGACCTAAGATGTCACGATTTAAATCTTCTTTAGAAATGGCGTTTTCGAATAAACGTCCTCGAAAGCAACACACGTGTTCTCTATGTAATCGGGTTGGACACAATGCAAAAACTTGTAAACCATAAATTCATTGTTGTCAAATTCATTGTCATAATAAGAGTCTCATGTACTATAACTCGGCTGTAACGTTCGAAAATCAGCCGTACAAAACCTATTAACTCAGCCGTAACAAAGAGCAAGTCAGCTGTAAAGTACCTATTAACTCAGCCGTAACAAAGGGCAAGTCAGCTGTAAAGTACCTATTAACTTAGCCGTAACAGATTAAGTCAGCCGTAACTCAGCCGTAACAAAGGGCAAGTCAGCTGTAACAAAGGGCAACTCAGCCGTAACTTCATAAGTCAGCCGTAAGTTCATAAAGAACTTATTATTTTTGCCGTATTAAGGTCATATATAATTATGTTGTCATGTTGTTCATGCGGTTATGTTCATGCAAATTATATAGAAGGGAAATGGTTCAACTGATTAGTAAACGAAACAATGAAATTAGTAAACGACAAAGTCTTCAAATTACAAACAATGAAAACATAAAAAAACTAGTAAAAAGTAAACATGAAAACAACTATAGGCCTCCCCGTCTCTCCGGTTCTGCGTTCAGCCTACGAAGCACTTCAAGTTCATCCCTGAGGCGGTCGTTGTGAGCGGTCGTCTCTGCGATCCAGGCATCAATTATTTCAGTGCATTCGCGAGTTGTTTGGATCATACCCTCCAAACGTGCTAACTGCAGGTTGCGTTCAACGTCGGGGGCATTTCAGTCTGAGGAGCCGGTACGTCGGGGGGCACTTTAGTCCGACGCGCCGGTGTCCGGCGAGCACGGTTGGTACGAGATGGACGGTTAACGCGGCGAGATGGATGGTGTGCCATTATGTGCTGTATTAGAAGGATATTGTAGACTATGGGGTACGAGTCTATATATATATAATGGAAGAGGAACCCGAAGGGGCGCCAAGTGACGTTTCGCTTCCCGAGGGACGTAAAGCTTCGCATCGACGTCAAGGGACGTTTTGCTTCCCGCCCGAAAACAATAAGTCAGCCGTAACAAGTGAATAAGTCAGCCATAATAAGTTCATAAAGCGAAATGACAGTATGTTTTAAGTAGCCGAACGAAAGTCAGCCGTAACAAGTGAATAAGTCAGCCATAATAAGTTCATAAAGCGAAATGACAGTATGTTTTAAGTAGCCGAACGAAAGTCAGCCGTAACAAGTACATAAGTCAGCCGTAATTAGGTCAAAAGTCGTCTGTAATAAGTTCATAAATTCGCCGTAAAGTTGTAAAACGAAATGACAGTATGTTTTAAGTCAGCCGTTGTACTAACAGTTTCATAATTACATGTTACATTCAGTCATCAGTCATTAACCTAACCTAAATAACCCATAATTACATAAATCAGCCATCAACAGCACAAAATTTTATAAATTTAATCGATAAACTGATTTAAATATTCTGGTGCCTCCTCAAAGATATCCGCTGCCATCTGTTCTCGTAGATGTTGAATATTTTCGTCACTTAGGCCTTCGAAGTTAACACCAAGCGCTAGACATTCAACGAATAGACACCACAATCGCCTGGGTTTTGGTTTTGGGGGACGTTCTTTTTGACCCTTCTACAGCTGAACTGCTTCAGGGTGGTCTTACGCATATAGGTTGGCACGATTTCGTTTAGCAGACAGGGTGTCATGCGCGTAAATGGCCTGCATTGATCGAGCAACTTCTTGTCTTGGTCTGGGGTGGCGGCTCCCATTATACTATCGTAAATATCGATTTTCTCTTTTTTCAAATCGATGTCTAGGGTTACCCAGTGGTTGCCACCGACGTTGTGTACGAGATAGAGGTTGTCCACATCTTCATACCACTTCCTGAATGTCGGGGTATCTTCAGGAGCCAATCCACTCGCCAGCTTAATCCACCCCGGAGAGAATTTAAATTTCTTTGGATTTATTTTGAACTGCTCATAATCTTTTACCCAAATCGAGACGGACCAGTTGTCGATAAAAGCAATACGATCAGTGTGGAATGGGGTTGGCTGGAGATTCGAACGTATCCTCAGGAGTCTCATGAAAGCAGTTATGTGCTGTAATAGAAAAGTAAAGTCAAAATAAGTCAGCCGTAATATGCTAGATAACTCAGCCGTATGCTAGATAACTCAGCCGTAATATGCTAGATAACTCAGCCGTAATATGCTAGATAACTCAGCCGTATGCTAGATAACTCAGCCGTAATATGCTAGATAACTCAGCCGTATGCTAGATAACTCAGCCGTAATATGCTAGATAACTCAGCCGTAATATGCTAGATAACTCAGCCGTAATATGCTAGATAACTCAGCCTTCAACTATTATAAATCAGCCGTTAAGCATAACATACATCGTCACCTAACCAACCATACGTAGGTTCAGGCCAAGCAGCTCTCGGGGTAATGAGAACCCTGTAGAAATAAACCTCTGATGGCACCTCTGGTGGCTGTGTATCAAGTGGAAATCTCCTGAAATTAAAGGTAATATTTAGTACTAAATCATATGAAATATATATCAATGTCACCCACCATATGAAATTTGCAACGTACTCGTACGGACGTAGGTAGTTAGTAAGCGCCTCCTTTCTCAATGGATCTTTCAATTTTAGTGGATCGTATATTGCTTTCGAAGGGACGAGATCTTTCCTCATATAAGTCAATCCACTGTGCCCAATAGCCGGATACGGTGGTGGTGGATACGATTTCTTCAACGGAGGGCCAACTGCATCTAATGATTGAATCGCAGAAGTTATGCCGTCTAAAGCAGCAGACAGTTGTGCGCACCGTATTCTTTCCTCCTCGCCTCCTCCGACTGGGACAACAACTTGTTATCTTCATCCCGTACTTTCTCGGTTATATCAGCTAATTCATCACTATCTCGCGGTTGCGGCTGCGGTTGCGGTTGCTCTTGCGGTTGCTCTTGCGGTTGCTCTTGCGGTTGTTGGTCATCACCCTCACTTGTATCTACCAAGTTCGGAATCACAAAACCTTTGTTGCAATCATCTCTGGCCTTAATGACAATCCTCTTGACCTCTTTCTTGACCTCTGTTTTCTTCCTCTCTTGCCGTTTCTTTTTGGTTTTAAATTTAAATGTATCTGCCACCACCTCTTGAACAACAAAATCGCTGTCAACATCGTCAACCGCCTTCGCAGGGGATGGAGGCTGGTTCTGCATATGGATCTGTAAGGAAAAAAAAGGATAGAAATAACTAAGCCGTAATAAGGTAGATAACTCAGCCGTAATAATCTATAAAACTCAGCCGTAATATAAGACTCAGCCCTAATATGCTAGATAACTCAGCCGTAATAAGCTAATAAGATAGATAACTCAGCCGTAATAAGCTAATAAGCTAGATAACTCAGCCGTAATAAGCTAATAAGCTAGATAACTCTCAGCTAGATAACTCAGCCGTAATAAGCTAGATAATTCAGCCCTAATCTATAAAACTCAGCCCTAATATGCTGCTAGATAACTCAGCCGTAATAACATTTTTCCTGGCAATAGATTAGATAACATACCAGACTCGTAAACTCTTGATTATCTTCAGGTGGCTGATAAGGTTTGCGTGTTCTCAACTCCTTCATCCCTGCTTCTAGCAGAGAAACTCTTTTCTCTATATCAGATTTGAACTGGACAAATTCCTCCCGGACTTTTGACACCACCCTATCGCCTATGCCATGAACCAGTTCGTTAATGCTGGTTTCCATTGCATCAAATTTATCGTCTGATCGCACGATCAAATCAACCGCTTCGGAGTCTTCTCTCAAACCCTACAATAAAAATTTATGTAAACACTTAACACTTAAACCACAATAGAATTTGCTGTAAACTATAAAATTCTCAGAAGTAAGCCTTACTACTGCTTTATCCCCACTGTCATCAACATTAAACCCAAAATCACCATCGCAATCGCTTTCTTTCCCTTCTGCTTCTGCTTCTTCTTCGGGGGTTCGACATCATCAGCGACTCTCTTAGCTTTATGCTTCGTCTTAGTTTGGACGGCTACATTACCTTTTCTAACATCCCAAAAGCGTTCATCAAAATTACCATCCAAAATATCGCATATTAACTTATGAAGTTCAGGGTCGTTAGCTTGGTCGTTATCTTCAGAACCCCAATCAGGATAAATTTCAGCAACAGGCTTGATAACCATCTTCCTGACACGCACCTATAATCACAAATGAACCATAAAAACAACAGAAAAGTCAGCCGTCAAGTAAGATAAGTAAGCCATGAATTATATAATTTAAGTCAATCGTCAAATAAGATAAGTCAGCCATAAATATATAAGTCAGCCATAAATATATAAGTCAGCGAATTAAGAAAACAGTACCTGACCATGCTTGGCAATCTCATCAGCAATAAAACTTTCGATTGTTTTACGAGGACGTGATCCACCCCAACGAAGGAATGTAATTTCAGTAGGATTTGTTAATCTCCCAAGAGCCTCCCCCAAAATAGTTACTGATTCATACGCCCAAAATTGTAACGCGTGGACGCATCCAGGCACCGTGTATGAATTTTCTTGACCCCCGACCTTCTTAATTCCTTCCATTAGATCCTTAAACGCCACTCTACCCCACGGGTAACTATCAACGTCTTCAATTCTGAAGACTCTTTTGGCACTTTCCATAGGCAGTCGAGAATTATGATGTAAGCCGTGTATACCCATGTGGAGAATACACAACAACCCAACCTGCATCCTTTGCTGAAATTCCCAACCCCGACACTTTCCGAATACACCAGCAAGTTCATCAAATTTCGGACCACCAACAGCGCCTTTGGGAACACCCAACAATTCCCACATCGGACGGTAGTCAGCTGCACAGTTTTCCTCAGGGTATGCACCTGACTCTAAACCCGTAATTTCTGTAAACTCGTGAAGGCTGAATCTTATTGGTTGCCCCCCGACGAATGCCCAAATCTCATGTTGGCTTGATATCCGTAGCTGTCGCGTAAGAAAATAATGTACGGTCTTTGATGACCATATATAGTCGGAATCGACCAGCTTGGGAATGATTCCAACTTTTGTTTTCTTTATTGCTTCCCACGCATCAATCCCTATTGCTTCTCTGACGCGTGCGAAATTGCCCATCTGGCAATTATGGTTCAAGCATTTCGGCATCAACGGAGATTTCCCATCTTCGTAAAGCGGGGACGGGTATTTCTTTGAACCTTCCATCTAATAAATCAGCCATCAAAAACACATAACTCAGCCATTATGTAAGTCAGCCATTATGTAAGTCAGCCATTATGTAAGTCAGCCATAAAGAAACTTATAACTCATAACTCAGCCGTTAAACGTGGCGAACTTTACCTAGAAAGAGTAAATATCTTCGGAAGAGTAAACGCGAGACGAATGCGAGGCAGAATACGAAGCGTCAGACTACGGCTAACCGGAACAAGGCAGACTGACGAGGCGGAAGGCGACGGCGAGTAGGGCTGCTAGAGATTTTGCTAGAGAGAGATTTTGCGTTTTTGCGTTTTTGCGTTTTTACTAGAATATGAGAAAAGAGTCTGTTCGGTTTCCCTTTTTTTCTCTTTTTATACCCTTGGAAGAGAAATTAACTGTTCGGGAAAAAATTTAAAAGAAACACAATTAGGGATATTATGGACATTTCACTACGGTTAAGTATTATTCTAGTAATATTGAAATGATGTGTGTTATTAAGTCAGCCGAGATTAATAAGTCAGTTTACTTTGTTTTCATTGATCTGTTCCTTCGATTTCCTTTGTTTTTCATACGAACAGATTAATTAATAACTCAGCCGTAACAGATTAATAACTCAGTCGTAACAGATTAATAAATCAGCCGTAACAGGTTAGTAACTTAGCCGTAATACGCTAGATAACTCAGCCGTATTACGCTAGATAACTCAGCCGTCAGCCAACTATAAGTCAGCCATCGAAACAACATAACTCAGCCATCAAAATTCCATAAGTCAGCCATCATTTATTTCATAACTCAGCCATCATTTATTTCATAACTCAGCCATCATAATTTCATAACTCAGCCATCATAATTTCATAACTCATGATCGAACTTCCCCGCCCACAATCCACCCTATTTGTTTCGAATACTGTAGAAACGTGGAGAACTTACCGTAAAAAGATTAAATATCTTAAGTCTTTAACGAAAACGAGACGAAGGCGAGCCTTCTATAAGTCAGCCATCGAAACAACATAACTCAGCCATCAAAATTCCATAAGTCAGCCATCATTTATTTCATAACTCAGCCATCATTTATTTCATAACTCAGCCATCATAATTTCATAACTCAGCCATCATAATTTCATAACTCATGATCGAACTTTCCCGCCCACAATCCACCCTATTTGTTTCGAATACTGTAGAAACGTGGAGAACTTACCGTAAAAAGATTAAATATCTTAAGTCTTTAACGAAAACGAGACGAAGGCGAGCCGGAACACAGAAGACTGATGGCGAGGCGGAAGGCGACGGCGAGTAGGGCGGCTACGATACGAAATTGATAGATTTTAAGAGAGTTTCCGTTTTTTTTGCTTTTACAAGAACATGAGAAATTAACTGTTCAGAAAAAAATTAAAAAAAATCCTAATTTAAGGACATAAAGGACATTTCATGAGGGTTAAGTATTATACTAGTAATATTGAGAAAATGTGTGTTATTCTAGTAATATTATAAGAAATGTGTGTTATTTAAGTTTTTTCCTCTAAATTTAATCAATTATTTTGATATATTATTTTCTTTCTTTTTCGGTCTTCTGCTGTCACCAGGTTGTGGACAAATAGTAATATTTCAACCTAACACGACAAATTATAAGTCTTAGTCGTGTTGTGTTGATAACAAATTCTCACCCACGTAATCAAATATTTTTTTTCATTTGTGTATAATATCAATAAAGATTTTCAATGCGTTAGGTTAAAAAAACGACAACGAAACTTGAAAAATCCAACTCGTTTCGTTTGTCTGATACTTGAATCCGCTTATAATTTTGGTTTTATTATGACTCTAGCATCATCACTATTTTAAAGAGAGCTAATTATGTATCTTGCCTACATTCAGATGCAGATTTGTTAATTTTTCTGTGTCAAATAAAACATTATAATTTGGCATAATAAGATACCTATCAAGATCTGCGCACATTATTTTGAATGAATTGAGTGACACCTCCATGCATATGAATGGTGAATCTAAAAATTATTTGGATCATTAATTTCAGTTATAAAAGCAATATGGAACGTCCATTAATACATTTTTTTTTAATTAACGGCCACTAATTTAGTATATTTTGACTTTTTGTTTTCCCAAATTTTATGTGAAGAAAAAGAAAATAAAAAATAATCTTTAATCACACATCATTGTGGGTCATGTGAAAACAAATCTAATCTCTCCTCACTTGTACATTAACAAGAAAATAGTTATTAAAATCCATTTATTCTCTTAAGGTTATGAATTTTTTAAAAAAAAAACAAATACAAAAGGTAACTTTATAAAAATATATATTTTACTATATAAATTATTAATGCTATGTTTTCAGAAAGAAAATAATTGAAGTATCAATAAAAAATAGTGTGATATATGATATGCTCAAATTAATACCCTAAAAGTACTAAAGCAGTTGCTGCAGTATATCAGGGGTCGAACACAAGAACTCAAGAAAACTCACGCAGTAGATAAAAGATGCAGATTGTGCTAAGCAAACAATATTTGATGAGAAAACAAATGATTGAATTAAACTTCGGTTGGTTTATATGGGAGGAAACTAGGCTCAGGGAAATTCTCAGGAAATCAGTGATAAATAACAATTAATCAGTTAAGGTTCAATTCAATTAAGCGTCGTTCTTGAACTCAAACACGAAAGTATAGTTAACCAACTGTCGTTGTGAAAACTAACTAAGTCTAAAATCTAGAATTCCAAATCTCTTTGCAAATCCTACACAGTAAACCAGCAATCAATTCAAGTTTGATATGTTCACAATTCGATTAAACCAAATCTCTTTGCAGATAATCCAATTGCTCACCCTAGGTTTTATCAGATTACTCAATTGCGCTGTCGTGCCTAATCGATTAATCTAGGTTCTATGTTCTAAGTGATCAGGTTAGAAATAGCTTTGAGAACAACCTATGGTGAAGAACTATTCAGATTTTGAACCCTAACAAATCAATTATCATAAATCAGAGAAATCCATATGAGAAAACCCTAAACCTAAAATGAGACTACTCAGACATGATAGATGAAACAAATAACATAACTGAATAAATCATGGAATTAAACAAAGGAATAAAAACTAGGGTTCGGGATCTTCTCTATGATGAACAAAGTCTTGAATCCGTCTCCCTCACAAAAGTTCTCAAATCTCAATGATGGCTCTAGAAATAAAAATCAAAAGTCAAGTCTGCCTCGGTCTAAACCCTAAAACTTGCTTAAAAACCCCCCAAAACACGAGCTGGGCTTCCTCTGTAAATATTGGGATGATTGGGCTTTTGTGGGCTTCCTTGAAAATCTCTCCTGCGTCTCGAGTGCGTGGGTATCGATCGATACCAGGGTGAGTGTCGATCGATACCAGGCCTTCAAAACGGGTACTTTCTTCGGTTTGCTCCAAAAAGGCTCCTAATGTCCCCAAAATCTCCAATTTCGTCCCAAACGTGCTAAAACCTGAAAGGAACCTAAAATGATAGAAAAAGCACTAGAAAGACTCGATAAAACAACTTATATCATGGCTAAAAATGGGTAAAATCCATGATATATCAACTCCCCCAGACTTAGCCTTTTGCTTGCCCTTAAGCAAAACAGAAAACTAAGTGAGAGAAAGAGGTTTGAAAAACCTTAGAGATCCTGATCTGGTACCGAAATCGCTGTAATGACCCCTCTTCCCAAGCGCCCATTGTTGCCTGATCAGCTCCAGATCTAACCACCATGTACTTCTCCGTAGGAACCCCAACTTCCCAAGACTTCACTTATTATCTCACACCAATATTCATCTAAGCTCTCATCGCCAGTTTCATCGCTGCAATCAGTATTCAAGAACTTTCTAGATTCTTGCCCATACAATATCATAGCTAAAGAACCATCTATTCATCAACATTTATTGCTTTCTGGTGTTCTCTATCTCCCCCAGACTTATTTCATAATCAGTTCTCATTAGATTTCAACAGCGCAGGTTTATCTGAACAGCATATACAAATCAAGGTCCGAAGCGCGAGTATTGATAGTGTTTGCTACCGAATCCCCCGTTCTTACCCTCTCAATGTATCAAAAGTCTTAGGTGAATAATGGGGTCATAGGAAATTTTCCTACCCCTCACTTCAGGCCTTTGTGTGATCATTCCTTATCCAAGTAGAATAATGGGGTCATAGGAAATTTTCCTACCCCTCTACTCGGCGGAAATCATTTCATCTTTTATAATGATTTTACCTGTTTTAACGCAAATATGTATCCAACAATTTTCACGGGAGAGATATACAACAATTTTCAAGCATGATGGGTTCCTTAGCCAGATATGAATGATGAATCAAGCTCTAAGAACACTAACCGCGTAGATGAAGTGCAAAATTTGGCTAAAGCTTGTGAAGAACCTTGCTGGAGACATGAGTGATTTCTAGCTGGCTGGTTATCCCTTGGATTTTTCATTAGTCGAACTGAAACTAATCCTGTAACAATGGTCACTCAAAAACAAAACCAGAACAACAAAACCAAGCACAATCCAGAAATCTCTAAGTTGTTTTGACTCAAAATCCTCTTTTTTTTATTTTATTTTTTTTTTCAAAAAGAACACACAATGTCAGTAACTACCTCCCCCAGACTTAAACAACACTGTCCCCAGTGTTTATCAAGCCCAGAGAAGGTGAAAGAAATCAAAGGACAAAACGAAATAGGTCAAGAACAAGAGGTGTTACCATAGAGCGCTGGTATCGATCGATACCAAGGTGGTGTCGATCGATACGGAACAAGAACGACCATCCTTCTTCCGACCTGATTCGCAAGACACAACAAAATACAAAAACAAAAACTCATATATATAGACTTACCAGTGGGTTGCCTCCCACTAAGCGCTTGTTTAATGTCACGAGCTTGACTTTGGCTAAGATATCAGTCAGGACAAGGTGGAGAACTCACTCCGAAATAAGCTCCACAATCAGACAGCTGCAGCTTCAAAGTTTTGCTCATCATATCCTCTTCTTTCTCTTTCATCTCCGGAGGAATGAGAATTCTAACCTTAGAGAAAGGTTTTGAGGTTCCCTTGCATTTCACCTTATATTCGACCGAACCTCCATCACACTTCTGAGGAATCAAAGTGAAATTAGCAGCACCGTTGATCTTCTTGCTCGTCGCCTTCCTCTTTGTTGCCTTGGTCTGCTCCACAACTTTTTTGGGGTGTTGGGGGAGTTCATTTGAAACATCTGCGACTTTTGGTTCATCATAAGACTCATCGAGCAGATCGATCATCAGAGTCTCGCCCGAGGCAATGGTGATGCACGAGACATGTCTGGGTGCTCCTCCAGAAGGAATGGCATCGTAGAAGACGTCTCCGTCAATGCAAGAGAAAGAGATTCTCTTATTAGGCGTGTCCATGATCGCGCCAACAGTAGCCATAAATGGTCTTCCCAAAATCAAGGGCACCTTGGATCCTTGGCTCATCTCCACAACCTAAAAATCAGTAGGAATCAGACAATCTCCTTTTTTAACAGGTAAATCAAGAATTGTAGCGTAAGGGAGTGAGCTAGAAGAATCCGCGTATGTGAGAAGCGTGTTAGGAGTTCTCATATCAGCTTTCAATCTCTCTGCAATTGCCCTCGACATGACGTTGACACTAGACCCTGAGTCAACGAGAGACTCCTTGAAGTTTACTCTAGAGATGAAGCATGGAACTGAGAATTTCCCTGGTCTTCCCTCTTTGTCAACTGTCTCAGCGGTGGTGGTGTATTGGTAACGGGAGGTCCTGCAACCATTTGTTTTGACAAAAACTTGCTTCTAGCAGCCTCCCACTCCTCTCTTGTCAGCTTGGGAAGAACAGGGTAAGGTAGCTTTGGTTTGTATACCCGTTCCTCAACCATCTCTGTCCTTTTCTCAGTTATTGATGCAACCTGCGAAGGGTATCGACCGATACCGGATGAGTGTCGATCGATACTGGAGTTTTGTACCGTCTCTGTAGGTTGGTGTCGATCGACACAGGTAGGGGTATCGATCGATACGCGTGGAATGTCAGAATTCTTATCTTCATCTTCAGCAACCTTCGAATCTACAGCAGATCTCGGGAAGTGTCGATCGATACCAGGCAGGTATCGGTCGATACTAGTATCGCTGCATACGAACACAGTCATCGCAGGCTCAAAATCCTCTTCTCTAGCGCTCGAGGCGATTGCATTGACATGTCCATGCTGTGGTTGAACTATCTTTCCCTTGACAGCTGCTGATGTCTGAGCTATTTGACTTTCCAGCATCTTCTGATGGATTTCGAGAGCGTTGATTTTCCCATTCAGATCAGTGTACACATTATCCAGCTTTCTATTAAAATCCACAGTCATCTTTTCTTGTCCCTGCAGAATTTGTTCCAAGAGGATCTCTGTCTTACTCTCTGTAGACCTCGGAGAATGCGGTTGGTAAGATGAATTACCGTATTGGCGAGTAAAGTCATTGCTCTGAAGTGGTTTTTGGGCGAATTGTGTGGCACCAAAACCAGATTGGTTACCACCAGATTTGTAACCACCTTGCTGATTGTTGTTGAAGCTTCGGTTGTTGTTGTAACCAAATCGCTGACCCTGAAAACCAGAACCACCAATGTAGTTGACATCCTCTGCCTCATCTTCGATGTTCTCTACTTCCTCGGCAAAATGTACAGCCTTCTTCGTCTTTCCCACTAAGAGGTTGTGCATCGTGTCCAGCTTCGCCTGAACCTCAGCAATCTGCGAACCGTCAGCAACACCAGCGAGCCTTTTCCGCTCGAAATCAGCGTTCTTGGCGCTATTGCTAGACGCCAAGTTCTCAATCAGCTTCACAGCATCGGTTGGAACTCTAGTGTTGAAGTTCCCGTTGCTTGCAGAATCCAGTGCCATCTGATACCGCCAATCAATCCCTCTGTAAAAGACTCCGAGTAGCTGAACTTGAGTGAAACTATGATGCGGGCAGTCTCTCTGATATGATCTGAATCGAACCCAAGCAGCCTTGAGCGATTCTGTTGGACCCTGAGAAAATTAAGATATCTTGTTCCTGAGTTCCTCTGATCTCGCATCGTCATAAAAGTTGTTCAGGAAAGCGTTCTTGGTCTCATTCCAAGTAGCGAGAGATCCGGGAGGCAACTGCTTCAGCCAGTAAGCTGCTTCTCCACCAAGAGAGTATGGGAAGAGCTTACAAAAGAGATATTCCTGTGGCACTCTATTGTACTTCATGCTGGTGACCAAGTCCTCGAATTTCTCGATGTGATCCATAGGGTGCTCATGAGAGAGACCGGTGAAGGGGTGCTGTCCAACAAGAGCGAAGTAAGCAGGCTTCAGCTCAAAGTCATTTCTCTGGAAAGTTGGAATACGGATCGCCGCACGATTGGCATAGAACTGATCCGGTCGGTTGTAATCGCCAAGTGTCCGTTCTACAACAGCTTGGGGTTGTGGTGGAGGAGGTAGTTGTCCACCTTCCTCATTATGCTCCAAACCTTGTGGAAGATCCATCTCAACTGTAGTTCTTTTCCTTGTTCGACTCGTGCGCTCAAGCTCTGCTAGCTCTGAGTTGGAGAGATTAATCAGTGGTGTGTTCTTCGTTCTCCTGGTGATACGCTGATGCATACACCTGAAAATCAAAAGAAAACGGGAAGATAAGTAGCCAAAATTTAAAAACAGACGTTCAGTGTCGATCGATACCAATGGAGTATCGATCGATACTGACGACGAACTTAGACAAAATCGACAACTAAAATTCTAATGGTGAATTTTTAGAGTCCCCGGCAACGGCGCCAAATTTGATATGCTCAAATTAATACCCTAAAAGTACTAAAGCAGTTGCTGCAGTATATCAGGGGTCGAACACAAGAACTCAAGAAAACTCACGCAGTAGATAAAAGATGCAGATTGTGCTAAGCAAACAATATTTGATGAGAAAACAAATGATTGAATTAAACTTCGGTTGGTTTATATGGGAGGAAACTAGGCTCAGGAAAATTCTCAGGAAATCAGTGATAAATAACAATTAATCAGTTAAGGTTCAATTCAATTAAGCGTCGTTCTTGAACTCAAACACGAAAGTATAGTTAACCAACTGTCGTTGTGAAAACTAACTAAGTCTAAAATCTAGAATTCCAAATCTCTTTGCAAATCCTACACAGTAAACCAGCAATCAATTCAAGTTTGATATGTTCACAATTCGATTAAACCAAATCTCTTTGCAGATAATCCAATTGCTCACCCTAGGTTTTATCAGATTACTCAATTGCACTGTCGTGCCTAATCGATTAATCTAGGTTCTATGTTCTAAGTGATCAGGTTAGAAATAGCTTTGAGAACAACCTATGGTGAAGAACTATTCAGATTTTGAACCCTAACAAATCAATTATCATAAATCAGAGAAATCCATATGAGAAAACCCTAAACCTAAAATGAGACTACTCAGACATGATAGATGAAACAAATAACATAACTGAATAAATCATGGAATTAAACAAAGGAATAAAAACTAGGGTTCGGGATCTTCTCTATGATGAACAAAGTCTTGGATCCGTCTCCCTCACAAAAGTTCTCAAATCTCAATGATGGCTCTAGAAATAAAAATCAAAAGTCAAGTCTGCCTCGGTCTAAACCCTAAAACTTGCTTAAAAACCCCCCAAAACACGAGCTGGGCTTCCTCTGTAAATATTGGGATGATTGGGCATTTGTGGGCTTCCTTGAAAATCTCTCCTGCGTCTCGAGTGCGTGGGTATCGATCGATACCAGGGTGAGTGTCGATCGATACCAGGCCTTCAAAACGGGTACTTTCTTCGGTTTGCTCCAAAAAGGCTCCTAATGTCCCCAAAATCTCCAATTTCGTCCCAAACGTGCTAAAACCTGAAAGGAACCTAAAATGATAGAAAAAGCACTAGAAAGACTCGATAAAACAACTTATATCATGGCTAAAAATGGGTAAAATCCATGATATATCAATATATTTTAGTTAGATTAGAAAGCTGTATAAAGGACCATCATCTCTCCCAACAAAATATCTAAACAGAAGTAAATAAATTGTACAAACATACATAGACAACATATAGACACATAATTAAACACGTAGTAAATCATTATTTGCTTCGTCGGGCCAACTAGTCTATATGTCTATGCATTACATATAGTATACGTATATGCATACAATTATATATAGAGAGTACACCAACACCAAAACTCTTTCATAATCAATATATCTCATTTTGAAACCCCAAAAAAAAGGAACAAGACAAGAAAAAATGTCGAGCAGGGTTCATGAAAGGAGCATGGAGATGGAGGAAGAAGGCTCTACTAAAAAGATGAAGACGAAGGTTCTAGAACTTCCAACAAAGATCAAGAAGATTCAAAACTCTCTATGGAAGGTTGGAAAAGACGATCCAAGGAGAGTGAAACATGCTTTAAAAGTAGGGAGTTTCGTTAACACTTGTATCCCTATTGTATCTCACGGAGCTTCTCTTCAAAGGAATTGGAAATAGTGCTATTTGGGCAGTCATGACCGTCGTGGTCGTCCTCGAGTTCTCTGCAGGTAATTTTTAATTATAACACTTAATTAGATTAAAATTGTACTTATTTTGGTTTTTATTTTTAAGAACAAATGCATGAACAATCTTGTGATGGCATGATAATCTCATGTGTAAACACTATGCGTGGATTGTCTGGTCATTTGAAATTATAGCACTTAATTAGATTAAAATTATACTATTTTTGGTTTTTATTTTTAAAAACAAATGCATGAACAATCTTGTGATGGCATGCTAATCTAAGCTCTGGGGTCAAACGCGTAAACTCGATCTAATGTGTAAACACTATGTGCGGATTGTTTGGTCATTTGAACTTTGGTCTAAATGCTTGATCTATGGTGGACTTGCGAGAAACTCTTTATCCATGGAATTGTTTATCTACTGGATAACTCTAGCGTTTCAATGAAACCTAGTACTCATTCTTAAACAAAAAACATGAATAAAGATAATTTACGCATAACAATGAGCTATAATGAGTAGTGTTTGAATATCTTGTGTAAGCTTATATGGTTTTAATGATATAAATGGTGTTTAATTCATTCAGGTGCAACGTTGTGCAAAGGGCTTAATAGAGGATTAGGAACAATAATAGAAGGATCCTTGGCATTTTTCATTGAATTTGTCGCTAATGATTCCGGCAAGATTTTCAGAGCTGTTTTCATTGGCGCTGCAGTTTTCATAATTGGTATGTAGTTATGTACTTTATATATATATATATATATATTTATCACTCTTTTAATTATTTCACAATCAACCCACGTTGTATTAATTAAAATATTAAGATATATATAACTTCATTTTTTTTGATCAACTTATATATTGCATAACCAAAGGAAAACGGTTACATGTAATACTGAGAACAAACCTACATAAACTCTTAACCCAACTAAAACCCAACTAAAACAATCTATGCTTTTAATTTGAAACAATCTATAACTTCATTTGTTTTCGACAATTTTGTATTACTTACACATATTGTTTTAATGTAACAGGAGCGTTGATAACCTATTTGAGATTTATTCCATACATAAAAAAGAACTACGATTACGGCATGCTTATATTTCTCTTGACGTTTAATCTAATTACAGTGTCGAGTTATAGAGTTGATACTGTGATTAAAATTGCACATGAGAGATTCTATACTATAGCCATGGGTGTTGGTATTTGTCTCCTCATGAGCCTTTTGGTTTTTCCTATATGGTCTGGTGAGGACCTTCACAAATCCACCGTCGCTAAGTTGCAAGGCCTCTCTTGTTCCATCGAAGGTGCGTACTTAAATATTATACATTCATAATAGATTGCTATATAAATTACTTTTGGTCTCATCTTATTTCCAATGTGAAAAATTTAACAATTTAAATTGGAATCAAGAAATATATATAATAAAACAGAGATCTTTTGATCATTAATTACGAGATCTAGCTAAATTCGATCTTTTTGTATTTCGTAATGATTTTGCGATTTTTTTTAAAGTGAAATTTTTTAAATTTGTTCTAATATTTATTTAAGCTGATTAAATATACGGTAAGGTTTTGTCAGAACTCGCTGCAAGCATTCGAAACCGACGTCACTGTTCGCCGGAGATTCTCTCCGACAGTCTCCAAGTGGCATTACAAGATCTCAACACAGCCATTAAATCACAACCTAAACTCTTCCTCGGCTCTAACCAAAACGGCAATGTTTCTCAAGGCAATAGCGGTAGACATACCACAAACGTTTCACAACACATAAATAAAGACACAAACGACGCCGCTACGCATCAAACTGGAACACGTCTTGAGCAAAACACGGGAACGCCACGCGGCGAACGCATGTCGCGTTTTGGACCAAACGTTTCATTTTCTAGATTAAGGGCTGATACGTTAGAACGGAGATCGGCGGCAGCTACTAGCGAGAGGAAGATTCTGAGGCAACAGTTGAGCAAGATTGTGGTGATGACGAGTCTTGAATTCTCTGAGGCGTTACCATTTGCGGCTTTTGCGTCACTTCTGGTGGAAATGGTTGCGAGGCTTGACAATGTGATTGAGGAAGTGGAAGAGCTGGGAACGATCGCTTGCTTCAAGGAGTATGATAACAGAGTTGATCAGCACGATGTGGAGGTTCGAGTCGAGAAGCCGGCGGATTTAGTGGTTGGCGTGGAGTGAAAGTGCGGTTGCGAACAGTTTTGGTTTGGACCAGGCATGTCCATAATCTCTTTGGACAAGAGAACAGAGCAAGTTTATTTACCGTTGCTAGTATTGATCAACCTCCTGATCTTAAAAACTCTTTAGGTGGCTAGCTACTACACCAATTGAGTTGAATATACCGGATTATAGTGTATGATTAGATATAAGAAGTTAAGATCGAACCAATCGGTATGATGAGGTTTGGCTTTTTTGGTTTAATTTGATTTGGTTTAGTTTTGATGTGATTGATTCTCTTTTTGCAACGATGGGAATATGTAACATGAGGTGGTGATTTTCAGTGGTTCTCTAAGAAAAGTTTATGCGTATGTATTTCTGCCTTGTGAAAGTCGTTATTTTTGGTAAGTCATAGCCAGAGACATTGTGTACTCCACCCAAGTGCTTTTTGGACCAACTTAATGTATTTTTCTCAACGCTATTACTAATACTTTATATTTTATAAGAAATTCATAATGCAGTATTCAAGGGAAAATAAAATATCATAAATCTATAAGCTTCTTAACCAACTAATGAAAAAGATGTAACCTTTTGGGGATTTCTTACATATTCACGTGATAATGCAGTATTGAAGGATTAATAAAATATCATAAAACTATAAGCTTCTGAAACAACTAATGAAAAAGATGTAACCTTTTGGGGGTTTCTTAGATATTTTTAGCAAGTCGCTGGCTTCACATTTTCCTTTTTTTACATAATTTCATTTAAAACGACAAATTATATAAGCATGTTATATATATGGTCCCCCTTTTGTATAAGTGAATCATTGATCCCACACAAAAAAAAAAAAAAAAAAAAAAAAATTGTTTTAAAATTTATAGATAGATGACTATTGGTACAGCTGTATATTTAGAATGGGATAAAATTAGGTGTAAACACTATATAAATATTTCCTTTTACAATAGTTTTATGAAACTTCTAGTTACTTTTTCAATGAAAATCGTTTTAAAATTATGAGTTTAGTTGGTATATCATATGATAGAAAATATAACAGACTAATGGAATGATTAAATAGAGAAACATTTACCACATAATTATAATGAAATACTATATAATTACTAATTTTTAATTAGTAGATTCATAAAGTTTCATTGTTTCTGATTATATTCTTGGCATGACATAGTATGTAAATAAACCACGTTTCAAAGACATAAAAAATGTAAAACCTTAATATTCGTTAATTATGAAAAATAAAAAATAACAGAAACCATGAAAATAATATATCACTCTCATCAAAGAATATAGAGGTTATACATAGACAATGTAGCGTCAAATGAGGTTAAACAGTGTTTCCATTTAATCATTGTAGTTCAGAAATGAAAGCATCATTACTACCCATTCATTTTGCGACAAATTGACGTCCATTAAATTTGTGTTCCATTAAAAATAGATATTTTGACGAATGGAGGGACCGTCCAAACCTTAAAAGATTTTTTTTTTTAAAAAACATAAATCTCATAGTAAGATATATTGATAGCTGCACTCTAAAAATACGAAGGTTTGAGATTTATCTAGAAATCAATACAGATATTTGTAGACATATATACATAAAACAAAAACAGATAGATTTCTATATAGAGATACAACTATAAGATACATCAAATATATATATAGACACTATGTTAAGTTTTGCAGAGTTTTACTGAAAATTAATTGACAACAAATAAATTAGTACATGAGACACAACCATAAAATACTTGAGAATGAGATCTATATAAAAATTAAATTTTATAGTTAAGTTTGATAGACTCTCTATTCAAAATTAATTGGTAATGAGTGAATTAGTGCATGAAATTATATTTTATTTTAGGTATTATCACAATTTTGATGTAGAATTAACAAACTGAACTAATTTCATATCATATTAAATTTTATGGATTTCTAATTTAAAATCAGTTGAAAATAAATGGATTAATACATATTACTTATGTATATGATTCCTAGGTAGGTTTATATAGTCACACGTACAATGTACGATTCCTAACACACTAAAAGATTAAGAATGTACATAATAATAACGAAATAAAGATGAATCAATGGAATAAAGAAGACCGGAAATATAACTGTAAGGAATATGGATGACAACGTGAAAATATTTCTTTTTAATATAGTAGAGAAAACAAAATAAAATTTAAAATTTGTAGTGGAATTGATGAACTTTGTTTTTTCCATATATTTTTCTTTGTAGATGATAAAAATTGACTGGGATATTAATGAATGTTTCATTCCACCCTATATAATTCATTTAATCGCATAACCATATTTTCCATTAAAATTATGGATATTAATCAATTTTCCATATTTTCCATAATTGCATCCTAATTATAATAGTTGTATGATATGTCGGTGACGGTTATAAATTAGATTTTTTCTTCCATAAATTTAATGGGTTGGTTACAAATATCTTTTGTCATTTGAAACCCATCTCATCATATTTGTAGTTTGTACGGTACGAACAAGATATTTTGTTCTTATCTTTTTATGGTAAACTATGTGAATCACATGATCGTACAAAGATATGAAATTTTAAAGTTTTTACTTTGGCACAAATGATCATTGCTAAGATATATATATATATATATATATATATATATCTTTATTTTAAAGTTACAATATATATATCTTTATTTTAAAGTTACAATGTGTAAATTTAAGTTTTGTAATAATAGCAATACAAATCAAGCAACAATTAGTAGTATACGGTGTTGTGTTGTGTCTAGAACGAAATGATTTACACATTTATAAATTATTTTTAATGGCTAACATAGAATGTAAGAAACTTACCGTGTTAGTAGTTATTAATCACAAAACAGTATTTAAACAATATCAAAAGTGGTATTTTCAAATTTTTATACCATTATTTCTTACTACTATTCTTACCCTTTTAATTATTTCGATACCATTTACCATTTTTTCTTTCTGATTAAGAAATTCTCACCTATAACCAACAGAATCCATTATAAAACTAGAAAAAATTTGAAACCATTACTTAAATAAAAAAAATAAAAAAAACTTATGGTCCAGACTCTCTCTTAGTTCACCCACTATTCTGTATACACAAAGCTAGAGTACAAGAAAACGAAAACCCTTCCACATTTAGATAATTCACTCAAATACATCAATAAAATATTATATATATATATATATATATATATTCTTTCATTGAAGGGTAACTAACAAAACATAGAACTAGAAGATATTAAAGCAAAAAATGTGGAACAAGGTCGAAGCACGGAGCATGGAGATTTCCATGGAAGATGAAGGTTCTATAAAGAAGAGGAAGAAGGTTCTAACATTTCCGAAGAAGATGAAGAAGATTCTAAAGAATCTATGGATTTTTGGAAAAGAAGATCCGAGGAGAGTGATACATGCTTTGAAAGTAGGAGTTGCCTTAACACTTGTGTCATTATTGTATCTCATGGAACCTTTCTTCAAAGGTGTTGGAAAAAATGCACTTTGGGCAGTCATGACCGTCGTTGTCGTTCTTGAGTTCTCTGCCGGTAAGTATATCAACCATAGTTTGCATTTTTTTCGTTTGTAATCTTATCTTATCTACAGGGGCAGAGAGATTGATTGAGAAAGATATCGTGTTCTTATTATAAAATCGTGTGATTAGACCCGCATACCAACAATAATTTGCATTTTTTTACTTATGATCTTACCTTTTTACACATATTCATGAGGAATGTGTTTATGCATCTAAAAAAAATTATTTTTAGCAAATGTTTTTTGTTGAAAACATTTAGCGGATTTTTTGGTTGAAGTTGAGTAGTTTTTGTTTTTAGCTACTTACAATTGGTATATATAATTGCAGGTGCGACATTACGCAAGGGATTAAATAGAGGATTAGGGACAATAATAGCAGGATCTTTGGCATTTTTTATTGAGTGGGTTGCTATTCATTCCGGTAAAATTCTCGGAGGTATCTTCATTGGCTCTGCCGTTTTCATCATCGGTACGTATTTTGTTCTATATTAACTATTTAATTTTGTTATACATTTATATTGTTTAATAATTAAAGTGTGTATATAATTATATATGTACAGTGTACACATATGATTACTTTGTGATATATATAAACAATGTTCTAAACTAAGGTAGACGTGAATCGAACGATTAACATTTAACATCTAAACGTCTACGTAGATGCTTTAGAATGATTAAGACCGAGACGAAAGATAGTTTTTTTGGTTAAAAAAACTTGTTCCCACTATAAAACAGAGACACATATCTGCATTATAAAGCATGAAAATTATTCACATTATCTATAACAATTTTTAATTATAATTATCCACATTCAAATAACTAAGCCTCTCCTTTTATTGTCGTCTTTACCTCATATCTAACGTTCTTGTTTGCTTCAAAGTTATCCAAGAAAAATCTTCTATGGAGTGAGGTTGAAACTTTAATTATATTAAATTAGTGACTGTTGAAATGTTGAAACTTTTATCATATTAAATTAGTGACTGTTGAAATTGTTGCTTTAGAAAATGAATCACAATTTGCTGGCTTTAAAATAAAGATACATATCATAGGAACAAAATGAGGGAGTTGGAATGTGAGAAGTTTTAGGAACATGTTTAGTAATGTAAATATGTTAAAGTTTGACTGGGTAAATTATGACTTTCATGACTTTACAAATAAGTAAAATCTCTACAACACTAGAAGTCCTAAAACAATAGCTTTTAACAATGAATTAATTTGCCGACCAAAAAAAAAAAAAATCCCAATGAATTAATTCCCAGAACTTAAAGATATTAATCATGTTGTGTATTTATATGTGTAACAGGATCGACGATAACATACATGAGATTTATTCCGTACATAAAGAAAAATTACGATTATGGTATGCTTGTGTTTCTTTTGACGTTTAATCTAATCACGGTATCGAGTTACAGAGTCGATACTGTAATTAAGATTGCACATACAAGATTATATACCATTGGTGTGGGTATCGCCATTTGCCTCTTCATGAGCTTTTTGGTTTTCCCAATATGGTCTGGTGATGACCTTCATAAATCCACCGTTACTAAGCTCCAAGGCCTCTCTCGATGTATTGAAGGTACATATTCCTTAAACCAAGAAAACACTAAACATGCAAATTAGAGTTTTACCTATATATACATAATGTAAAGTACATAATATAACTACTGGTTTTTACTCTATACATAGCATGTGTGAGTGAGTATTTTGAGGAGAAAGAGAAAGACAAAGAAACATCAGATTCTGAATCTGATGATGAAGAATTAATCTACAAAGGGTATAAGAATGTTTTGGATTCTAAATCCACCGATGAAGCACTCGTCAGTCATCTTAAACTAAATCTTTATTTCGAATCTGACTAAATTATTGATTGACATACATATCTCGCCTATTAAATATCTATGTGAGCATAAATTACATATTGACATATATATAGGCAATGTATGCAAAGTGGGAGCCAAGACACACAATACGTTGCCATAAATTTCCATCTCAACAATATGTCAAAGTTGGATCCGTTCTTCGCAAGTTTAGTTACACTGTTGTTGCCCTTCACGGTTGCTTACAAACCGAGATTCAGGTATAGTTTTGTATAACAGTCTTTGAAAATATTATAACGTATAGTTTTGTATAACTGTGTGTTTATGTTAATTTTTAAGACTCCAAGGTCTATTCGTGTCCTCTTCAAAGATCCTTGTGTTAGACTTGCCGGAGAAATCTGCAAAGTCTTGTCTGAACTCTCCGAAAGCATTCGAAACAGACGTCGTTGCTCGCCGGAGATTCTCTCCGACAATCTCGAAGTGGCATTAAAAGATCTCAACTCTACAATCAAGTCACAACCTAAGCTCTTCTTAGGCTCTAACCTTCACGGTGACATCACCAACAAGCACTTAAATGGCGACGTTTCATATTACAACGACGCTAACTCAAACGACATCGTTTCATATCACAACGATAATAACTCAAACGGCTGCGTTTTAGGACAAACAATAGAAGAGAATGACACCGTATCACCGCTTCGATTAAACAGCGCCGTTTCACTCTCTAGCTTGAGATCGGTGAAGAAATCGGCGGCGACCGGAGAGAAGAAGAGGAGATTGAGGAAACAATTGAGCAAAATCGCGGTTATGAAAAGTTTGGAATTTTCGGAAGCGTTACCATTTGCTGCGTTTGCGTCGCTTCTTGTGGAAATGGTAGCGAGGCTTGATACTGTGATTGATGAGGTTGACGAATTGGGTACGATCGCCTGCTTTAAGGAGTACGATAAGACTGTGGAGGTGCGAGTTGAGAAGCCGGTGGATTTAGTGGTTCGAGATTGAGTGTATCGGTACGATACGGTTTATTTTGGTTTTATCTCGGTTTTCTTTTACGTGATTCGATTCTCTGTTGCAATTGATTTTGTGTTTTTTATTTCGGAATTTTGTAACTTGAGGTGGTAATTTTGAAGAGTTACGTAGGTAAAAAGACAAAATAGATCACTTTGTGACTTGTGTTGGTGTTATTTGTTACTTTTGGGCAGAAAACTAAACAGAATTTGGAAAAAGAAAAAAAAAATAAAAGAAATAGGGCCCAACCGGGTTCGAACCGGTGACCTATTGATCTGCAGTCAATTGCTCTACCACTGAGCTATGGACCCAAGTTGTTTAATTATCACAAATTATTTTATTAACCCCTTAAAGAATTGAGAAAATTACATTACATTATAATACCAAAATAACAAAAAATAAAATATAAAGCTTCTCCAATTAGTGTAAAGATTTAAAATTTTGGAACTTTTCATATTTAATTTAATTGATATTCTATCATTTCAATTATTCTCATTTTTATATAAATTCAAGTTTTTATCCTTTTTCTATTTAAACGAAAAATTATATAGCTTATAAGTGTTTAGTATTCATGGTCCCCCATTTCCTTTTGTTAAAAGATTGTTTTACATAGAATCATTGTTATCAACTTATCACTTCCATAAAAGTATATTTTAAAGGTTATTTAGTGATGTCACAAAAAGATGTTATAATAATGTGGTCCAATTAATCATTGTAATAGAAATGAGGCATCGTTGAAAGATGACAGTAGTGCATAATCCTATTGAGACTTTTATAAGAATCAATATGGAATATAAAATACAGCTTCATATACCAACGACAAACATTTTCACATAAAAAATAATAATTCCATAAAAAGTTAAAGTAACAAAAAAAAAAAAACAGAATAGTGAAACTCATTCACATTCACATATATATAGACCAATGCTAAAAGTCTTCCAAGACTCAAAACGATAAAAGGCGTTTTTGTCGTAAAGAGAGACCAAACACTCCGTCTAGGAGAATTGTGAGTAACCGAAGAAACCGGTTTGATCGTATCCACAATTTGTCCAATAACTAGTTTGCATCGACTGATCCATGGTCTGATCTATGTTTTGGTTACCGATGATCGGAAAATCAAAGTCTTGTTGGAAGTACTGAGATGCAACATCTTGGATTTGAGGATAGTCCTACAAAAAATTCAAAGCGGTATTAGATAAACAAACATTGGTTCCAGCTTAGTTATTAGTATATTTAGAATTGTTGACACATACTTTTGAAGAATCGAGAATGAATTCAGGTGAAATCCAAATGTTGGAAGAGTCGGTTTCAGTAGATACAGGATTGGCAAATGAGTGAAACGGTGTTATTTCATCGCGACTAGGAGACGTTACTCGGCTTGAGAAACCTGAGCTTTCTCCGGATACAATTGTTTGCTCGCTTGGAATTTTTCGGATTTTCGAATTAGTTTTGATCTCATTCTTCATAGCAACACGACATAATACAAAAGCTCCCTATAATTAAACACATTCAATTCTTAATGTTCTCTTATCAAATGAAACCAAAAATATATGATCAAAATATGAAAATCTTACCTTGAAATTTTGTGATCCTTGTGATGAATCATCGTCGCAGAGTCGATATTCATGCATGATCCAATTGCTTCTATCGCCTAACGGGGCACGGCCTTTATAGAAAACAAGAGTTTTTCTATAGCCAATTATAGAAGATGAACGAGAAGTAATATTCCGATCTTTTCCGGTTGCTTTCCAATAACCAGCCTTTGTTCCTCGGTTTGTACGAAAACCATTAGGATATTTTTTGTCCCTTGAACAAAAGAAGAACCATTCCATGTCCCGGTTTGGTAGAAAAGACTTGTCTAAAAGTAACAATGACAACGAAAATATTACAAAATATTAAAAATACTAAAATTTTGAAAAGTTACCAGATTTTTTTTTTTTAAATGTCTTTGGAAGTTAATATATTACCTGGTAACTCCCAAGGATCGAATTTATAAAGATCGATAAGAGGAATGACTTCAAGCTCGATCTCGAGACCTTCGACTTTTCTTTTCAAGTAATATTCGATGAGCTCTTCATCGGTAGGATGAAACCGGAATCCTGGAGGTAAACATGAACTTCCCATTTGCAATAATAAACTCACACTACGTAACTCGCTACGCAAAAAGAGTTAAATCTTGAAGTCGATATTTCTTTAAGTCACGAAGCTATAACTGTTAATATTTGAAAAATCCAGAAATAGAAACTTTTCTCGACGCTCGATTTGTTATTTAGAAAATATTGCAAGTCAAATCGATTCAAATCTTTGTGTGACAAGAACATTGTCTGAAAGAAAACAAAATTGTTTCGTATAATTAAAAAAAAAGTAACAAAAATCTTTAAAATTAAGAGATATGTAGTAAGAAAGTAATAGTGGTGTGAAAGCTTCAAAAGTGTACGATTGATTAAGAGAGTGATTGTAGAAATTAGAGGAGGTTGGTAGAGTGTTGAATGGTTCTGGAGTGCTGAATATTTATAGCCTAAGGTTGGTAGGTCATTGAGTTATATATAAATGTAAATTGGAATTATAAAGTTTGTTAGAATGTGGCTTTTATTTTTTACAAAATTATGGGAGACCGATAAAGTGATTAAGACGTAACTTGTCTGAAGTGTTCTATAAAAAATTCCAAAGTAATTGGACCCACCTAGACTCAATAGTTTACATGTTCACACTGAGGCAAAACCAATTGACAACTCATTCCTTAGATCTTTCAAAGTTTTCTCCTTGACTAACCATTAATATTATTTTCTGTGATAGGCTTATCATTTCAATCTTCAAATATACAATTAATATGTGATTTACACCACAACCAATGTTTCTATAGATTAAATTTACTAGTATGTCAATTTTATGTTTTGTTTCAAATGAATTTGCTATTGTTTCTTTGCGTACCAATGCTATAGATATTTTAATGTGTGCAACTTTTACACCTCAAGTTGTAACTTTCCTAGTCATTATTACTGTGATATTGAGTTTTAAATTATTGTTCCACGTCACCTTGCGTAGGACAAAAGAACTTTTTAGTGTAACTAAACATTTTTATGTCATACGAAAAGAAGAAGAAGAAAGTGACATCGAAAATTATATATTTGAGTCGGAACAAGCTAGTGGACCCGCGGCTGCTCTAATCGGACCTAAACATGTCTTAAGAACGACCAAAGAGCCATTTTGAGTATTTTTGTTGGAAAACAAAAACAATTCTTAAGTTGTCATATAATTAAGATATAAAGTTTCATCTTTAACAATGTTGGAGTTACATAATTAATAACTTCATATTCCATAGATTAGTTTATTAATTAGCTTAAAGTATCCCGATAATACAAAGTTGTAGTTCATGGTTTCCCATTTAGTTGGACCAATTTATTTTTTAATAGCATTCGGAAAGACGATGCCTAGATACGATGACTGTGAAATTTACACTGCCTTCATGACAATTACATGTCTTGATATGATAGGTCAATCAGCTATTTGAAAGTCTACATTACTAACATGAATCTTAAATAGAGTTTTATCAGCTAATGCACTTAATTAACATGGTAAGTAACATAATCTTAAAATTAGATAGTTAACTAAAACAATTATAACAGAAACGGAGATTTTTTGGCCACTAAAGAAGAAGAGCCAAATGGTACTGCTCCATGTAGAAACAACTCCTAAAGCTAAGAGAAATGGCTTATGGTTCCTTGTAATGCAAGCTTAGAGACGGCAACATATGTTCTTTCTGGTAGACTGGTATGATGTATAGACTCCTTATGGACAACTTCTCAAATTTATTGGAGAAGAAGGTCCACGGATACTTGGCTTACTTATTGACTAGAGTGTAGCTAACGCTACTAATGAAGAGGGTTGGCGGTTTACTGGTGCTGGAATCCACAATGTGGAGGTTTTCCTCTGCTACTTTACATCAATCCATGTCTCACAAACAACGGATAGGTATCCATGGGCAAGATCATTTGGTACTCCAAAACGCCCTTTCAGTTTCTATAACTCTTGGAAAATGATAAGGCAACCACTACTGGAAGTCCCTTGGTATCATCATGTATGGTTCTCAGATTCAGTCCCAAAACATGCATTCACCATGTGGATCTCTTGATATGCATCGATTACCCCACCCTCTCCCGTTTATGCTCTTCGGGAATTATTGAAGATAACACTTGTCCACTTAGTGAAATATAAGTTAAAACAAGAGACAACTTGTTTCTTCATTGTCCCAATAGCTATGACTTGTGACGATGGTGCACATCAAGATTAAGATGCCACTTCATGGGATACTCAACGTGCCTCGTTCTTCTAAGATGAATCGAGTTTCCTCTACAAGATAACCAAGAATCCATCATTCGTCTTACCGCAGCCCAAGCTGTCAGTTACGCTTAATCGCAAGAACGTACAACAAGATCTTCAGTGTTACAAGCACTCCAGTTGAAGGTTTGTTTAAACAAGTTGATCGAGTAATACGTAACACTTGCTCCGCTAGACATCACTTACTTCGATTTGTTGATTGATTCTCCTTGTGGTTCTGAAATTCTTTAACTCAGTAATTTTGTTGTTTTAGTTCTTAAACCCGAAAGTTTGATGTCGCTAGGTCACCATTTTCTTTTTCTTTTTGATAAAAGGTAAATTTTATTCAAAACAGAAGAGTTACATGTAGCAGAACATTACAAAGGGGAAAGTGAAAAAACAGAGGTAAGCAAAGCGAAGGAAATAGAACAAAGCTAGGTCACCATTTTCTGTTTTTGTTAGTCATTTCTTTTAAGAAATAAAACCAAAATTATAAAAAAAATATATAATACTACTAAATAAAGATCGTCCTCGAATCCAGGTTTCAATCATTATTTATTATTTATAGTCTATTAAATATCTAAATTATATTTAAGTATCTCATCGAGTTCTTAACCTTTCCATAAAAAGAAATGTGAAAACATACCAAATGACGAAGGCGAGGGTATGTTATGTGACTTATGTCCCAACATCCATATTGGTGGGACAGTAGGCAACTAATATATAGTAGACCAACGTCCAATTCATTCGTTTTCACCAACAATTATATTCTTTTTCATTTGTCCGGTTCTGTCCCAATTAAATTTTTCGCGGTAAAATTTTAACGTACACTTCATCCATTATTCTCTTTTCTCTTCATTATATACCCTATTCGCATATTCTTTCATTTATAAACTTCTCATTTTGCTTTAATAACAATTAACCCGTTAAACAAAAAAAAATATTTTGTTTTGACACGTTTTTAATTTACTTTAAATTTGTGTTCTTAGCAAAGTCTTTCACGAAACGTTGAATTTTAATCAAGTATTCTTAATTGGTTAAGTATATAAGGGATCCCTATATATAATGACCATTTATTTGGATATTATCAATATCAATTGAATTTTGATTATGATATGTAGCATAGTTGTTTGTTTTATTTAATAAACAGAGTATCAATGTCACTTCCTAAGTTTAAACTCGTATAACGCATGTTATAAAATAATAACATTGACTCCTTATTTAGTATTGATTTATTGAATCGGTTTTGGGCTTAATTTGGATGGGAATTGAGAAATCCAAGTGAAAAAAAGTTCAAAAGAATCACTTCAGTTGACGGTAACAGAGGTTTGGTTCTATAAAATGTACCCTATCATTTTGGTAGAGTGAGAATATTCCCCCACTACTTTACATATCTTCACTTTAACCCATGGTAACGTAAACGTTAAAGGGAACACTACCGGAAAAGAGAAGTTATTAACATACAAACGCATAGATAAATGCATAATATGGAAAATATACTCGAAAAAGTTTGTCTATACGAATAACGGATCTATCAATGACCACTCTTACACGGATACCTAAATTTCAAATCAGCAATATTAAATTTTTAACTAATAATGTTCTTACGTGGTGAAGTGAAACCGTTTTAGAAAGTAGTTAGCCACTAAATTAATGTTTCTACGTTGATCTAGTAATTAAAATTCTAAAATATGTTAGTTTATTTTGCAGATTATTGAAACAAGATTTTCGGTATGAATTGTATATCCTATCATCTATAATGTGAGTTGAATTTTCTATACATGGATATAGATCTCTTTGTATAAAAGACATCATAATTTTGCTACATGATAAAAAATGTAATCAAAATGACAATGTGATAGATAGTTTAAAAATTAACAGTTTGTATTAATAATGTCATCGTATCATAATTAAGATTTCAATATGATAATATGCGTGTAAAAATTAGAAAATATATATATGTTTTGATAAGTTTTTATATACTATTTAAAGTTCTCTTAGTAAAAATGCTTTTTTTGTAACAATTATATTATACCTAGTTTGGGTTTAAAGATAATGGAAAGTTGTTAATCATTGTTAGATAATTAACAAATGAATAAATGCAATTATATTATGATGGTAGAAAATAAAATATCAAGTAATGGAAACTAATCTCTCGGACCCAGTATGTGATCCAATGTTCAGACGGCACATTGATTGGCTTGTGTTCCTTGTTTAAATTTATGTCGTTGTTTTACATTTTATGTGAGCCAGAAAACGAAAAGACAGAGAAAATGCTTATCTTTCCAACTTTTTCTGATTATAATAAAATTCATAGTGAGAAAAATAGATTAAAATCTTAGATTGAGAATGAACTGTTATAAGTCGTGTAAAATGTTTATAAATTACTTTAATATCATTTTCTGAAGGTTGGAGATTTGAGATCCAAATCCTTATATATCAAACGTATGATCAAAGACACTAATCCAACAAGTAGTCCTAGACTTCTAGTCATAGTTATATTTCTAGTTTCATTCCGGTCTACATTCAGAAAATGCGAAACCATTCCGTCAAGCATTTGAACCCCATAGTTGAAAATGTTCATCTTCGATTCTTTATGTTTTCTGAAGTTCTATCATTTCCTGTTTTATTGTCTATTTTTATTACTCTTGTAGCTTTAAACCTTTCTTTTGAGGATTTGGAAGAGTTTACTCCTCACGGATGTATCAAAATTTAGTTTATGAAATGAATATTTCGGTTGACAAAAAAAAGTTATAGTTCAAGTTTATGAAATATAATAATTTTGAACGTTAAAATTGTGTTAGAATTTGAAGTTAACTAAATTCATAAATTGGAAGCTTGTTAGAGGGAGATGGTGAGATTGGTGTCAAAGAGAAGCCATGAACGTTGGAAAAGGAGAGGAGGACTCATCTTATCACTTAATCACACTTTGTCTCCTAACCTTTTTTCTTCTTTTTGCTTTCGGCTCCCTTCTTTTCTTTACTTTATTTGCTTCTTTATTTTTCTTTCATTTTTTATTGTTGCCTCTACAAGTTTTATAACCATTGGTTATTAACCAACTATCAACGTTTTTGAGTAACGGAAAATTATTTTGATGTATCATATAAGGATGCCAAAACTATCAAAAATAGAATAGTGTTGTTATAAATCAGGCTTATATCATTATTTTATATAGACTTGAATGTTCCTATATGAGTGGATGTAAACTTTTTTTATGTGTGAAGTTTAGAAGATTTTTTTAATAGGTTCAATCTTTATGTGAAACTGTAATGACAAAACGAAATTACATAATGCGAAAATCGATTAGTGCACTGTTTGACCAAACATTACGATTTTCTTTAATTGACTAGTACATTGGCAGGATTTGTTTTGTAGTTGTTCAAAATGTCAATTTTGTGTAAATAATTGGGTATCATTATCATTAAGTGTGAACATCGCAAAGAAGACAAAGACCCAACAAAGTAGACCAACATTTGTATGCATGAACTAAAATTTTCGAGTCAACAGAATTTAACAAATCTGAATTACGTTTGGAATAACCTCTATATTATCATTTGAGAAACAAATACTCATCTGCTCCACAAAGAATATTGTTCTAGAGTTTTTTTTTTTAATTAATTTTCTCTAAAAATATGGTTTAATAGTTCCAATGTGATTTTATTCTACTATTCAAAGCTAATGAGTTTTAATTTTAAGTCATAACCATTTAATTAGTATACATATTTATAATACTCATTAATTTGTGTGAAATGTGTCATTTGGTAAAACGGAAAGAATATAATTTAAAGAAATACAATGCACCTAATATACACATGTCTATTAGCAGAGCAAATTGGAATCATAAAAAAAAAATTACAAAAAATGCTACAATAATAATTATTTAATTTGTTATTCTACGTTACTATTATAACATTCTACGACTCGATCGAGTCATTCGTGTCTCTTTCAAAACTGCAACTCGTAACATATGCGGAAAATGTATTGTTTTGTATATATAGATGCGAAGATGATTGATTTTGAATAATAGATGTAATCAAACTTTTATATTGAATTGAACGAAATTTAACAGTGACACATAAGTCACATAATTTAACAGTGCTGATGTCAATGCCTCATACGGCATATTATATGTTCGACCAAATCAAAATATGTTATGTTGTGAATTATGTGTCATTTGCCTAATTAATGTACTGTTAAATGCTATTTTACCTAATTTTCTTTTGTATTTAATCGAGACACTACTTATACGTTACTATTGCAATTTTTGTTTTGTCAACAATCAAACTACTTTAATATTGCAGTTTTTAGCACATTTTGTTGTAAAATAAATGTTTTTGTAACACATAATAGAAAGAATGTCAAATCTAATCCTCTTCTTTAAGACATGTATGGTACTGATAAGTCTACGCATATACAATATTTGATTATTCTTTTTCTATGGAAAAACTGTTCCCATCAGACATTAGGCTAGCAATCGTAAAATGCAAAAGGGTCACAAGATCTCATTAGTCATTACAAATATAGACATTAAAAACTAGTTATCAAAATCATCTCAGTGGTGGCTAGAAGCTACTCCTGTTTCTGTTGCTCCTTAAACAATCTCTACGATCACGAACGAGAATGAGGTTGCATTCTACTTTGTAAAGAAACGAAATACCCCAAATCATGTTGCTGTTGCCAAAACAAATGCACCTAAACATATTTTCATGATCGCGACTTTTGCTTTGGAAAGATCGGCTTGTATGCCATGAATAACCCTCTCAGCCATTGTTTTAAGCATACCCATTTGAGAGCTAAGTGTTAGCCAAAAAGGGAGACTTTCAAAATGTCAAAAAGGAAGGCTTCAAACTTCAACAAAAACAGCTATAGAGGTGCAGTTTTTGTTGAAAGGTTTCAACCACCAACTCCACCACTTCTCCCTATAAATGTCAAGGCATACAAGCAAATTTAATGAATCCCAAAACTTGAGAGAAAGAGAAGAACGTGAGAGATGAGAGAGAAATATTTTGAGTGAAATATTTTTTTGGGGTTTAATTATTTGAGATCGGGTGTTATAAACACAGTTGTAATTCTTACTTAATAAAATGAGTTTTGCAGCAGCTCCGGAGACGTAGGCATTTTTTGGCCGAACTCTGTTATCAATCTCGTGTGCCATTTTATTCTGCATTTATTTTTGCTTCCGACTAATCTAGTTCGGGAAAAATCCGGTGTTATTTCTAAACAACTAGTATTAGAGCTCGAGTACTATTCATATCTCGATAGTTACTATTCACACCAGACCGGAAGCACTGTTCACAACGGACTGGAAGTAATGTTCATACCGGACCGAAAACAATTTTCACACCGGACCAGAAGTACTGTTCATACAGAAAAATATTGTTCACGTGAATAGTGAAAATTTTGTAGCCGATTTCAGTTTGTTGACAAAGGCATCATAATACGCGGTGGGTGGTGGAAATAGTTATAAACGATCCGAAGAGGACCAGACTGAGTGGAAGTGATGGCTGCAGAAGAAGGAAAGGTGAAAATCGAAAAGTTCGATAGTGCGGACTTCGGCTTTTCGAAGATGCAGATTGAAGATTGTCTGTATCAGAAAAACTTGTATCTATCTCTCTTAGGAAAGAAACCCGAGGACATAAAGGATGACAAGTGGGCTCTCCTCAACCGGCAAGCCCTTGGAGTTATTCGGTGGACGTTATCCCAAAACGTTGCTTTTAACATTGCAAAGGAAAAGATCACGGCGGGTCTTATGAAGACTCTCTCGAATATATACGAGAAGCCATCAGCCTCAAACAAAGTCCATTTGATGAAGCGGTTGTTTAACTTACGGATGGGAGAAGGAGCATTGGTGGCGCAACATCTGAACGAGCTCAACACAATCACAACCCAGCTTAGTTCAGTTGAAATTGAATTCGAAGATGAAATTCGAACGTTGATTCTCTTATCATCATTGCCGGACAGCTGGAACGCTACTGTTACAACGCTTAATAGTTCATCGGGAACTACAAAGTTAAAATTCAATGATGTTCAGGACTTCATATTGAATGAAGAAATCTGACGGAGAGAATCAGGGAAAGCGTCAAGCTCCTCAGCTCTACATACAAAGTCTATAGGGGGAACTTCAGAAAGAAGTTCAAGTCGTAACAGATCGATGTCTAGAATGGGCAAATCAAGATCTGGGAAGAAATATCTTCTTGCCACAATTGTAACAACTAAGATCTTTCCTTCCAGATCTTGATTTGCCCTTTCTAGACATCGATCTGCTACGACTCAAACTTCTTTCTGAAGTTTTCCATCTAGACTTTGTATGTAGAGCTAAAGAGCTTGACAATTCCCCTGATTCTCTCCATCAGATTTCTTCATTCAATATGAGATCTTGAACATCATTAAATTTTAACTTTGTAGTTCCCGATGAGCTACTAAGCGCTGTAACAGTAGCGTTCAATCTGTCCGGCAATGATGATAAGAGAATCAACGCTCGAATTTCATCTTCGAATTCAATTCCAACTGAACTCAGCTGGGTTGTGATTGTGTTGAGCTCATTCAAATGTTGCGCCACCAATGCTCCTTCTCCCATCCGTAAGTTAAATAATCGCCTCATCAAATGGACTTTATTTAAGGTTGATGGCTTCTCGTATATATTCGAGAGAGTCTTTATAAGATTCGTCGTGGTCTTTTCCTTTACAATGTTAAAAGCAACGTTTCGGGATAACGTCAACCGAATAACTCTGAGGGCTTTCCGGTCGAGGAGAGCCCATTCGTCATCCTTCATGTCCTGAGGTTTCTTTCCAAAGAGAGGTAAATACAAGTTTTTCTGATACAAACAATCTTCAATCTGCATCTTCCAAAAGTCGAAGTCCGCACCATCGAACTTTTAGATTTCACATTTCCTTCTTATGCAGTCATCACTTCCATTCAGTCTGGTCTTCTTCGGATCGTTTATAACTATTTCCACCACCCACCGCGTATTATGATGCCTTTGTCAACAAACTGAAACCGGCTACAAAATTTTCACTATTCACATGAACAATACTTTCCGATGTGAACAGTACTTCTGGATATAGTTGCTCTCTCCACAACGGAAGCCGAATATGTTGTAGTTACAGAAGCCAACAAGAAAATGGTGTAGTTACAAAATTTTATGGAGGAATTGGACAAGAAACAGGGAAGACAATGTCTTGTATTGCGACAGCCAGAGTGCTATCCATCTAGCGAAGAATCCATCTTTTCATTCTAGAACAAAACATATACAACTGTAATATCATTTTATCCGATCACTTCTAGAAGATGGGATTTTGAAACTTGAGAAGATCAGTGGGGCTCAAAATCCAGCAGATATGCTGAAGAAGACGGTGACCACTGACAAACACAATTTCAGTTGGCCTTCACTAATGAAGGGAGGAGAAGAGCTGATGCATAGATCAAGATGTGAAGATCGATTGAAACCAGTTTTCAAGTGGGAGATTGTTAGCCAAAAAGGGAGACTTTCAAAATGTCAAAAAGGGAGGCTTCAAACGTCAACAAAAACAGCTATGGAGGTGCAGTTTTTGTTGAAAGGTTTCAACCACCAACTCCACCACTTCTTCCTATAAATACCAAGGCTTACAAGCAAATTTAATCAATCCCAAAATTTGAGAGAAAGAGAAGAATGTGAGAGAGAAATATATTTTCTCGGGGTTTAAATATTTGGGATCGGGTGCTATAAACACAGTTGTAATTCTCTTTTAATAAAATGAGTCTTGCAGCGGCTCCGGAGACGTATACATTTTTGGCCGAACTTCGTTATCAATTTCGTGTGCCATTTTATTCTGCATTTATTTTCGCTTCCGACAATCTGGTTTGGGAAAAATCCGGTGTTATTTCCCAACACTAAGCTCATATTTTATTTTTAAAATCTTGCCATTTGCTCTGGTTGCCGACTCTTTCAAACTAGAAACATTACTCACTAAAGAAGTTTCGAATTCAAAATCAGCTACTCTTGATTTTTCTTTAATAAGCTTTAAATAGAGAAAAATTAGATATTTACATTGAAAACTTAAAACAAAAACTAGTTTAAAATGATATTTAATACTAATTCAAACTTGTCTTGGATACTATTCGTGCGAATTAAGCAAAATTTGATCATTTTAGTATCATACGAACTGGACATTCAGGTACCCATTCAGATTCGGTTTGAATTTTTTGGATTTTAGAGTTTTCAATTTTTAAGCTAAAATCCCATAGAATATTTTATATATTTCGGATTCAATTGGGGAGTAGTATATTTTTTAAAACGATTATAACCAAGCCGTACGCAAATATTTATTGGCCAATATTTATAGGCCCATAAGAAGCCCATAACAAAATATAACTATTGAGCGTCATTTCCAAATTAAGATAAGATGTTCTGATAAACCTCTCATGTTTCAAAGACACAAAGCCATCTTCACGCAAAAACCTGTCACTCTGCGTTTCTAATGGCGACTGTTCTTACCACAGCCATTGATGTTTGCTACAATCCCCAAAATTCAGACACAAAGAAACACACTCTATTCTTAAAGCCTTCTGTTTTAAGACAATCTCGTACCAGAAAGCTCAACATTTCTTGCAGTTCCTTGAAACAACCTAAATCCCTAGAAGAAGAACCAATCACAACCACCACCACGAAAACCCCATCTCTCTCTGAGCAACTCAAGCCTCTCTCTGCAACAACACTCAGACAAGAACAAACCCATGTCTTGTCTAAACCGAAATCTGTCTGGGTCAATCCAACAAGACCCAAAAGGTCAGTTCTTTCACTTCAGAGACAAAAGCGTTCTGCTTACTCTTACAATCCTCTAATCAAGGATCTTAGGGCTTTTGCTCAGAAGCTCAACAGTTCTGATTTCACTGAGAAGTCTGAGTTTTTATCTGTTCTCGATGAAATTCCTCATCCACCCAATAGAGATAACGCATTGCTAGTGTTAAACAGCTTAAGAGAATGGCAAAAGACTCACATGTTCTTTAATTGGGTTAAAGCCAAGAATTTGTTTCCTATGGAAACAATATTTTACAATGTTACAATGAAATCTCTGAGATTTGGGAGGCAGTTTCAGCTCATTGAGGAGATGGCACTTGAAATGGTGAATAATGCTGTTGAGCTTGATAACATTACTTATTCGACCATCATAACTTGTGCGAAAAGGTGCAATCTTTACGACAAAGCTATTGAGTGGTTTGAGAGAATGTATAAAACTGGTCTGATGCCTGATGAGGTCACTTACTCAGCAATTCTTGATGTTTATTCCAAGTCAGGAAAAGTTGAGGAGGTTCTTAGTTTGTATGAAAGAGCGGTGGCTACGGGCTGGAAACCTGATGCTATAGCATTCTCTGTGTTGGGGAAAATGTTTGGTGAAGCCGGGGATTATGATGGGATTAGGTATGTTTTGCAAGAGATGAAATCTATGGATGTGAAGCCTAATGTGGTTGTGTATAATACTTTGTTGGAAGCTATGGGAAGAGCAGGGAAACCGGGTTTGGCAAGGAGTTTGTTTAATGAGATGCTTGAGGCGGGTTTAACTCCGAATGAGAAAACTTTGACAGCTCTTGTGAAGATTTACGGGAAAGCGAGGTGGGCGAAAGATGCGCTTCAGTTGTGGGAGGAAATGAAGGCGAAGAACTGGCCGATGGATTTCATTTTGTACAACACATTGTTGAATATGTGTGCTGATATTGGATTGGAGGAAGAAGCGGAGAGGCTGTTTAATGATATGAAGGAGTCTGGGCAATGTAAACCTGATAATTTTAGTTACACAGCGATGCTGAATATATATGGGAGTGGTGGAAAAGCCGAAAAGGCGATGAAATTATTTCAAGAGATGTTAGAAGCTGGAGTTCCGGTTAATGTGATGGGTTGCACTTGTTTAGTTCAATGCTTAGGGAAAGCAAAAAGGATTGATGATTTGGTTAATGTGTTTGATCTCTCGATTCAAAGGGGAGTTAAGCCCGATGATAGGCTTTGTGGGTGTCTTCTTTCGGTTATGGCCCTGTGTGAGAGTAGTGAAGATGCTGAAAAGGTTATGGCTTGTTTGGAGCAAGCGAATCAGAAGCTGGTGACATTTGTGAATCTGATTGTAGACGAGAAAACCGAATTTGAGACCGTAAAAGAAGAGTTCAAGTTAGTGATCAATGCAACCCAAGTAGAGGCAAGAAGGCCCTTCTGCAACTGCTTGATAGATATATGCAGAGGCAAGAAGCGGCACGAGAGAGCTCATGAGCTTCTCTATTTAGGAACGCTTTTCGGCCTATACCCAGGATTACACAACAAGACCATGAAAGAATGGAGCCTAGATGTGAGGTCATTATCAGTTGGTGCGGCTGAGACCGCTCTCGAAGAGTGGATGAGAACACTTGCCAGCATCATTAGACGCCAAGAGGATCTTCCAGATCTGTTCTTGGCGCAAACTGGGACAGGAACTCACAGATTCTCACAGGGATTAGCAAACTCTTTCGCCTTGCATTTGCAACAGCTCTCTGCACCTTTCAGACAGAGCGATAGGGCGGGTATTTTTGTGGCTACAAAGGAGGATTTGGTGTCATGGTTGGAATCAAACTTTCCACCTGTAGTTGCTTCTCAAGCATGAAACATCATCATCTGTTATCCTAAACTAAAAAGCAACATTATTTTTCCAAGTAAAGTTGTTTATAAATGTAATAGTAAATTGAATCTTTTGATAAAGTTTCAATCTTTTTGTATTACCACAAGGAAGAAGGAATTAAATTAGTTTTTTTTTTGGGTCAACAAATTAGTTATTTGCAGTCTTATTCTCTCTTTCTCCAAAAGATTTTAACTTTTCATAAAGATTCATGCAAAAAAAGCTCTCATTTCACAAAAGTAACCAACACATTCAATCTCTCTCTTAGCTCTCTCTTACACGCATACACACCTTTCAGTTACTGTCTGAAAAGACCCATAAATATTTGGGACTTCCTATTATAGCTTAGCAGCGCCAGCTATTCTGTCGCTTTGCATCATACGCTGCGCCATCGTTGAGCATATCTTGAGCATCCGTTTCCATTCCGAGCTTCGAGAGCGCTAAAGCCTGCAAGTAAAAAGCTGTTGGCCATTCCGGTATGCACACCTGAGCCTGCATTGCATCTCTCAGTGCAAGCTCCTGTTGGTCTGTCATTAAGTAGGAGAAAGCCCGTCTAGCGAAAACTGTTGCAGAAGGAACCGGCATAATTCCCACCAACTAGAAACCATAGATAAAGGAGTTAGAAATTCTTGTCGAACACCAAGAATTATGGATTTGTTGCTTTTTTCCTCACCTTTGAGTAGTATTCAATTGAGTTCTTGAAATCCTTGTCTCGGAAAGCAATGTCCCCGAACTTTTTTGTATTGAGCATCTCCTGCACTTGTTGTGTCCATTCTTGAAATGAAAGCTCATTTTCTGCACCTTCCTCGTCTCTGTAACCGGTTTTAAGCAAAATGTCGTGAAATGTCACAAGGTCCATCTTTGCACAGGCCTTTCCAAGAGGAGAAAGCATAGTTGGTAATATTACTGTGTTCTTTGGTAAGCCCATTAAGACATGAGAAGCAACCTAAGCAACAAAACCAAAATTAGGATATGAAATTAATGATTTTGTCGATTTCAGGAGGAATTATTTTAAACCTCTTCTTGCTTTTGTAGTGGTGCCACTGCAGAGAGAAGAAATTTGGTATCTGGTCGATCCTTTGCCTCTGACTGAAGGCATTTTGAAGCAAGCTCAACTAATTTAGTCGCATCTTCATTCGCATATTGCCCTTCAAGAGATGAATCCATAAGAAGCAACGCATTTTTCCCTCTTATGATATCAAGAGCCTGATATGAAACATCACCACCCATTCAGATAAAGAAGACACTAAAGAAAATCCTCGGCCAATTGACCAAAAACTGACATAAAGTGAAGAAAAATGGAAACACATACATGGCTAGGAGGAATGTGTTTGCCACTTAAAAGATCTAAGAGAATAGTTCCATAACTGAAGATCACACTTTCAGGAATGACTCTACCTGCAAAAAAAAACAAGAAAAAAAAAAACAGAAACCTTTAATCTTCAATAAGGAATTGGTTTGTCTCCGAGTCTGATGCACAAGATCAAGAATGTTACCTGTCCGTAAAAACTCAGGTGGAGTATAAGCTAAGTTGGTACTGTAGCTTTTTCCATCTCTACTGTTCTTCATAAGACCAAAAGTCGATAGACGAGGATCACCTTCCTCGTCGAAGAGGATTCTGTATGCATTTAGGTCATGATAGATTTTTCGGTTCTCGATGTTGCAGTAATCAAGTGCTTGTGCAATATAGTCTGCGATTCGAACACGCATATCCCATGGAAGTGGCTGCTTTTCCCCTGCAAACAAACACAGAAAGAAGAGGGTAAAGCATCTAAAGAAGATTGTAAACCGAGCTTTTAACAGAAGAAAGATAAGATTATTACAGTGAAAGAGATGCTTTGAGAGAGTATCATTTGGCATATACTCTGCTACCAACAACCTCTCATCTCCCTCAGCGCAGCAACCAATCAAACTGACTAATCTCTTGTTTCTGAGCTTCCCAACACCAGTTGCTTCCACCTGATTTCACAAGTCAATCAAGGTCAACACTAGGACAAAGCTCCCATTTTTGTTATCTCAGGTTTCTATTTTGGTTTAAAATATCAATAGTCAAGACATTAGTCGGATCCTAGGATTAAAAGCAGCTTTACACCCGAATTGCCGACTTTCATGCATTTCAGTGGGAACCAAACTCAGGGAAGCTTATTCTTTTATCAAAAAATCATGTCTTTGTCCTTTGTAACTAACAACTTATACCTAAATCACTATTCCTTTGACTAGTCATAGATGAAGTTTGCCTAAGAAGTGATCAGATAGTCGAAGAGGATCACTCAGGGTCTAAAGCCAAGTCAATGAATCAATAAAGAAGGAACCAAACAACAATCATGCATTAGCCTTTTCTCAGATTTCCTACCACAAACTGTTGAGCATCAGGCCAAGATTGCCTAGAGAATCGCTTGATGGCTACAAGATGATTCCCTTCAAGCTTCCCTCTGTAAACCACATTAGGAGCTTTCTCTCCACCTTCAGAGACAATGCAGCTAGGGCTAAACCCATTGGTTGCTTTTCTCAACTCATTTAGATCAAATTCTTTGAAATTTTGGATTTCCTGATCCACTTGGTCCCCATTTACTGTAACCACACAACAACAAACACAGCCCAAAAAGGCAAATTAATCTAAACAAGAGTTTAATTCCAAAAAGGATGAGACTTTACAACTTTTTTCTGCTTTAAGCCTATAAAAAACCCCAAACCCACAAATTAAAGCAAACCCATAAAAAGAACAGACAAAAATCTGCAGATTTACTCAGTGAGCAATCAAAACGTGAGTACTTGGAATCTAAGAGATTATTATTACCTGATTCTGGTTTGTTTGGAGCTGATGGATCATCAGAAGAAGGTAGATTAGCAGTTTTGGAATGTAAACAACCCATTTATCTCACATCAAAAGATTGAACAATTTGTTTTCTACAAAGATCAGAAATTTGGATAAGAAACAGAAATTGAAAGATAAATGGTTAGGAGAGAATTTTTTATGTCTTGTGTTCTTGGATTGAGGTAACAAAACAATGGTGGGATTTGATTCGAGGTTTGGATTTGTGCTTTGTAAGGAGCTGAGGAGGCAGTAGAATATAAAATTTAATAAAATTTGAAAACTTAAAGACAAAAGGAAGTAGCTAGAGAGAGAGAGAGAAAGATCTGAAAATATAGCTTCAAAAGCTGCAGAGTTGAAAAAATAGAGGTAACAAAAAAATAGAGTCATGTGAAGCAAAGATCTTTAAATTTTCTGCACTGTAAGATTTTGCTTGCATATGCTTTTTCTTTTCCTCGGTACTATACACAAAATTTTAAATTTGGGTTTCGGTTTTTTGGATGTGAAATGTGCTTTTACTATATAAAAGAGAGAAATATGCATATGATTATGAAGTATCCAAAAACATAAGTTTTTTTATTCAGATAAAGTTTAGATTTTTTCCTCTAATTTTTTTTTGGGTCAACTTCCTCTAATTTTTTGGGGTCAACTTCCTCTAAATGTTTATGACAATACAATAAAAATTGACAATCCTATAAAAGATCGGTAAAATAAAAAACATATATATTTTTTTAGTTAGTTACATTTAAAAAATCTTTTAATTAAAAATATAATTTTATCACTTCATCACCTTGTTAAAATGATAGTGGTATAAATCTATTCATAAATCTATATCAATTATAGTTTTATGGTTTAGTGTCTTATCTTATCTCAAAAACACTGGTTAGTGACATAATTGACTGTGTCACTCATTCTTGTTAAATTTTATTTTTGAAGTATTGCGTTTTTGCTTACTTATGTTTTTGTTATGACAATTTGTTTTAAAATATATATTTGACAAAGAAAAATGTCACATCACATGACAAGTCTATCATGGGGCACGTGCCTCTACCTTCTTGGGTCCAGAATTTTACCGAAGATGGAAAGTAACTATTTCTCTTTGCAACAATTTTTCAAAATTAATTAAAATTTAGAAGTGTACTGCCAAATTAATCGGTATTTTATTTTAGAATAATACAATTTGATAATAATTCCAAAATGAATAAGTAGTTAAGTACCGTTATTACATGATTCGTTTCACACAAAAAGTCTTCGGTATCAATCCTTTCACCGACCCCCCCAAAAAAAAAATTACAAATGTTCTAATTTTTAAAAAATAAAATTGCGAGATTTTAATAATACTCACAGATCCTTAAATGATAGTACTTGTCTGAATCTTGAATAGTTTATCATATACTAACGTGGACCATAAACAAAAGAATCTTGGACCGACTCATACACTAATCATATGGGAATTTCTATTAAAAAAAAAAGAACATAAAGCAAACTATTTTCTCAATTATTATTTTGGATTTTATATTTCAAAAAGTGACAGTTATACATAGCATCCTAGAACTTCTGTCTATTTTACTTGATGCAATGCAAATACATGAACTAATATATATATACTAGGATATATCCGTAGCACAGATAAATTATAATTATATAAAAATTTCTAAAAATTATAAAATTAGAATATTTGAAAAATTGTAATTCTTTCAAAACTTTATGAAAATTATAATATCAATTTTTATAATATCGAATCTTTGTTAAGATCTAAAAACATAATTAAATTGATTTAAATTATTTCTTAAATTTTTTAAAAATTTGCAATTTAAATCAAATTTACAAATTGCAACTATAGAAAAATTTCTAAAAATTATAAAATCAGAATATTAGAAAATTGTAATTTTTTCAAAACTTTATGAAAATTATAATATCAATTTTTATAATATTGAATCTTTGTTAGCACCTAAAAACAGAATTAAATTAGTTTAAATTCTTCATTAAAATCTTCCAAAAAACCGCAATCTATATCAAATCTCTTATTTTAGAAAATTAAATCAACATTTAATTTATTTTAATTAAAGTAACAAAATCTTCACAAAATCTATTTTTAACTTTTTTCAAAAAAATTTAAATAAAAAAATTATTTAAAACAAAAATTAGAAATAATTAATTTAATATTTAATTAAATGACCATATAATAATTAATTGATTAAAATACCTTTAATGAGATATTTTAATTTGTTCATAAATATAATGACAATGTAATGAACTATTAACATTTTGTAAGGTTTATTTATAAATATAATCCCCAAATAACATATTGTGAATTCATACCAAAAAAAATAATTGTACAATTTTTTTTTGTATCACATATATATTTGAACTTGACCCCCTTATTTTTATGGAAATTCTGATTCTTCCCACTTTCTTAGTTCTTTATTTTCAACTACACTTTTTCTGTATATGCCGATTCAATATCAGATAAATAGATCCAAAAGCTCCAAAATCGTGACCTGATCAATCACGAATTAAAATTGTAAATACATGGTCCAAACTGTATAAACTTATAATTCTAGGGTATAATTTGTACTTTACAATAGTTACGGGTTAAGAAAAAGTGAAAAAGTCTGGATCAAGGGGGTTTAGTGAACCTAATAAAAACTCTGCGGTTAATTTCAGTAAACATCTAAAACTACGGGCAAAATGCGAAAACTCGTTAGTCGTTACCTTAGCTACTAGACGGCAAGGTACTGTTTCCTCCGCCTCCGGCGACCTAATACTGTTTAACGGCGACGATAATTTTCTCCGGCACAAGTGGACCGTCTTCGTGATCCATCAATTTAGTGTCCCATCTCATTCCCTTTGTGATTTTTCTTACATCGTTTAAGACATCAACCTCGTCCCTGAAAATTACTGTTCCTTCCGGTCGCAAAATCCGATCCATTTCGAGAAGAATGTCTTCAATTTTGCAACTGCATTATGAAATTTCAATAATTATGGTCAAAATTCACAGAAAGTTCGTAGCTTTTGGTGAAAAACTAAGTAAAAGTATGTGAAGTTTAAAGGTAAATGTTACGGGTTATCTTGCTTGATCTAGGTTTGTGCAAATTAACAAAAGGGTTAATTTTTAACGATGTTAAGAATATAAATGTGTAATCTTTTGGATCTTTAATGGTAACAGAATCTTGAGGTAACCTGTTCTGATACAAGCTGAAGACATTGTTTGCGTGGATGAGATCATATGTTCTTGGGTAAGTTGAAAATCCCTCACACCTGCAGATTTCAAAAGGAAAGACATCAGTTTTTGTATTCAATGTTGTTATACAGAAGAACGAGTTTGTGAATTTACCAGTCATGGTAGATGCCAATAAGACCCCTTTCATATACAACACTTAAAGTGTTCTTTGCAATGGTTGGAACAACATTCATAACCCAAGATTTAGGCGATTCAAGCGCAGCCGCAAATCCACCAAGTCCAGCATTTATATCCATCACATTACGGTATCTCGTGCTACCTATGAGTCTGTTGATTCTCTTGTAGGCACTCATTCGCTTCTTCCACAGTTTGTTATCTTCCTGGTATGATTCAGCAGTCACACCCTCGATCAGACCTTTGCTTATACATGGAGGTACTGAATATAGCCTTTCCGGGAACTTCTTCAGCTTTCCTCTCTCGACTTCTTCTTCGTTTGATACTTTAGGGAATGGAGTCACACATACTTCCATCTCCTTGTACCAGATATCGTCGGTGTCTTTTCCGTTGCAGGTTTTAACAGATAATGAAGACCTATCGCATGATCTGTCGTTTGTTTTCTTTCTCCATATTGCAATGTCTCCCTTTTCATACTTCTTCTCCCAGCATAAGGACTCTGCAATTTCCTCTATTTTCTTTTGCTCGGCATTGAGTTCTTTCTTAGACCGCTTCCACTTCCTGTAGTATGTCTTCCAGTTGATTGGAGGCCCGGATAAGACCCAGTAACCTCCCGGTCTCAAAACTCTATCGACTTCCATTAAGTACATTCTGTCTGCACAATCAATCTAGTGAGTTGTATGCCAGTTCCACTATATAGTTAGCTGTGGAAAGAGTACAGATTGAGCAAATGTATTACCATTTGAAGTCCATGGTATCAAACATCGAGAGCAGTGAGCCATATCAAAGGCTCTTGGTGGGTATGGAAGACGAATTGATCCAAGTACACCAATGATTGCTGGAACGCCTCTCTCAAGTGCAAACTGTACTTGAGCTTCGTGGTTATCCCGTGGGGCAAACGACATAGTCAATACGTTCTTCTTAAGCATATACGCACCCCAGCTTGCAACCTAAGATGTAAAGAGAAAAACAATAAGCTCTACAAAATGAATCAAATATCACTTTGAGAGCTCGTAAATGAACCAACTTACCCCACATCCAGTGTCTAATGCGGTTCTAACATTTCCATCTTTGATTGGGATTACGGTAGCTAGCTCTTCGATATAAGCATCCGCACCTTGTGGAAACATAGTTCCTCCTCCAGGGAACTTAAACACATTCCCTTGAAACTTCACCCAATTTTGTGCAGCTTTTTCGACTGTCAAGCTCTTGAAAGGAACATTGGCATAGTGAACATAATCACGGCTTTTAGGCCAAGGGAAAGGAGTCTTATACCCTTTAGGAGCCGGAATTAGACACCGCAGTTTCTCATTCTCTGGTGGACAATGTCTCTCTCTGTAAATCATATTTTCCCTTGGGAATTTCATTGCTCGGTCTTGTTCGTGACAAGGCGTGTAATCTTTGTACTTAACATCACACGGCTTGAACACAACGGGTTTCGTGTTAGCTCTTTCAGGAATCTTTACTGTTCTATGATGAGGCTCAAAATCGAGATCGGTTACAATGTCTGTAGCATTAGTACATTGTGCTTGCTTTGTAACTTCCATTACTATACCATCTCCTTTACCAAAACCACTCTTTTGCCATGCTCCAAGGAGATAGAAGAAACAACATAAACCAATCACAATGATCAGAGTAAACAAAGTTCTTGTCGGATTATTCACTTGTGGGTTGTTCTTAGAAACCATGACTTCGAAATTTCCTGAAACATTGGATCATAAACTATAAGATCAATCCCTTAGTACTTAAAAAGTAACATATGAGTTACAGATATTAAGGTAAAGTTCTCGAAACAGAGTAATTAACAGCAAAATTTTCAAAAATAGTAAAAAAAAAATTGATATGATACAACACAAATTTCATTATGGAGAAAAGGATTGAAAAGTTTTGATTTTTTTAACGGGAAAAATCAAAACTTTAGTATAGCTAAAAACCTAGATTTCAGAGAGACGAATGCGTGATGATAGAACAAAAAGATTGTAACTTTGGCATTGCACTTGGAAACCCAGTTGAATCGAAATTGAAATTGGAAAACCCAGAAGGGAATTTTGCAAGAACAGATACTTCCAAGAGCTAAAAACTATTTAGAAAGAGAGAAACGTATTGACCTGTTCGATGTATAGCGAGATTCTTTTGTTTGTTTCTCTGTATATTTCTGCTTTTGCTCTTCCACTGATAAGCTGTGTCGACGAAAAAAAGCTTTCACATTGATAGAATAAATACTCAAAAATAAAATAACGTCTCCAATTAATAAAGAAGATTTTTTTCTATAAAAAAATGAAAACATGTTAATATTGTATAAAAATTGTTTTTAACACAAATTTTTATTGACTTTGAAAATTAATTAAGAAATAAAATTAAAATTTTATTCTACCCTTTAATTATTCATGTAATTACAATTATTTATTTCATTTATAAAATACATTTATCATTAATGAGTCATTAATCGATTAAAAATGATATTTTTAGTTAAATATTGTATTGATATACTAAAACCAATGATACTGTTTAAAAAACAGAAAAAGTATAATAATAAAAAATGATATTATATGCACACGTAGGGTGTAATTTTCAACATGACCCAAAAAGTCCAAATTTGCACATGCATCTATACGATCGACCCATATAATTATGAAACATTAGTTGCACATTAAAGGATCTAATAATCAATTATTATTGTGGAGGAATAAGTCACAAGTGGAGACTGGAGAGTGGAGACAATTGACACGCACTCTTAACGTCGATGTCATACCCGACACTCACAAGTCACATCTACTCTTTCTATTCATTAACCCGGTCACTGTCAACTTAAACCGGGATTGTATTGTACCAATCTATTGACAAGAATACAAATTCTAATTACTTTTTCTCTTCTGAATTCCAAACAAGCAAACTTTCAACAAATCTAAGTCAATATTTTTCATCTAATACAAAATTCAAGCATCATCATCATAAACAAAAAAGAAAAAAAAAAACATGGAAAATCGACAATGCTTCATTCCTTGGATCTTCTAACATTGCGTGAAGAATCACAACAAGCTTCTATATTGTTCTTTTGTAAATGTACTAAGAACTTGTCTCTGCAACAAAACCAGATAAAGATCAATCTTAAGACAATGTCTTATGTTGACCAAACAAAACACCATGTATATTTGGCTCAAGAGAAAAAGGTTTTTCAGCTTCTTACCAGCGATTCTTCTGTTGTAGTTTTCTTGCAAGCTTGTGTTTGAGTCGATAACTTTACTAACTTTCTTCTGCGTCTCTCGCCGTTTCTTCAATTTGGATAAACTAAGTGAACCTTCAACTGAATCATTGATGAGGAAACAACTTTCAATGGATGAAAAATAGAAATCGACGAGTGAAAGTGGATAAAGAACTATTCCAGGTTCATACCTTGCCATTCCCATACAACCTTTTGTTCACCCTTGACGATTTTCGGATATCGGTCTATACGTGAATCCTCTTGTATTAACTCCTCAACCTATAAATTAACCAAGAATGTAAAAAACCATGAACCATGTCAGGCAACAAAATTGAGAATTGGTTATAAAAACATGATACCTGTAACAAATTGTTAGCGAAAGAACAGAATCAGATCAAGCATCAGAGTTACTGATTGATAGGCAGGACCAAAAACAGCATACCTTACTCCATAACAGAGGGTCTCTTCTTTCTCTAGGCAAAAGTAGATAATCACGTAACCAAGATGCGATAACCCAAGGCTCGCAGTTACTAGTGTCTGCAGAATTTGATACCACTGCATTCTCTTCCAGGAAGTCACAGACCTAATGAATCAATTCAAAATAAAACTTCGTTATATATTTTTACACAAAGACAAGGATAATTGACTAATCGAGATGCTGTGCGGATAAAGAGGTACCTGGTCATATAGCTCTTCGACTCTACTTGAAAAATATCGCTTACGTTGAATTTTCCTATACAATATTGCGCAGCCCACTAGCTGTACATCTCAACACTGTAAACAAGCTTGAAGATGTTGATCAAGTAAACTAAACCACTCGAAGATTGGTTTTTTCTAATAGTACAATACCACAGCACAGGAGGACGAGATGATTAAGATGTGCCGAAAGAGCCATTGATGTATGCGACAAGTCAAAGGTTTGTAACTTTCGACTAGTGATTCAGGGCACTTCAACTCACTGATCCTTCAAATAAGTAAAAAATAAAGCAAGAATCTTTAGTCAAGAGTTAGTCCTAACCAATAGAATTAATCAGTGTGAAAATACTAACCCATTAGAATTAGTCCTTTTCTCTAGTAGCTCGGTGACAGCTTCTACAGCCTTTCCTTTTACAAAATTGTAAGCAGGCTCGTCTAAATAATCCAAGAAACCGTTGCTACGTAGATCTTTCCAAACATCATTCTCCAGAACCTAAAAGATCGATGAAAATAGCTCAATGCAATACTCACTATTACCACAAAATGAACACACAAGTAAATCAAAACACTATTACGTTAAAGATAAACCAGAAGCATACCCATAGTTTTCCAGTACCATAGCATTCATTATGAGCATATGCCTCACAAACTTTTCTCTCAAAATACCCAACCTGAATCCACAACACAACAAAGTGGCCAGAATTTAAACCAAATAAACAACAACAACAAAATCTAAAATTTCGAATTTTTTCGTATAATTCAATACCAATTTCCTGGTCGATTGATTGATTTCTCCATCTTCTACACATAAATTTCCTTGCTTTCTATATCCATGATTACATTGCAACTTCCCTTGGTAACATTCTCCATTAATTGGACAAGGTTCACATAAATCTGAAGTAACAAAATTGATTTATTATTCACGTAATTACACAATTCAACCATGAAATAAAGGAATCGAGTATGAGTTTCGAGCTTACCCATGTCTGAATCGATGGAATCAAAGTTACTGTCGCAGAAAGACTTAGGGTTTGAGCTCAGATACTTAGAGAGGAAATTGCAGGTAAAAGCCACCGCACAAGCGACAAGCAAAACGGTAAGAAGTCTCACGAACTCTTCTTTGGAAGGGAAGATGCTTTGTGGTGGCTCGAGTAATGATCTAATCGGAGAAGAAGAAGATTTAGGGTTCCGTTTTCGGGTTCTGATCTCCGATTTGGGTCTCTTCCTTGTTATCGAATCCATTATGAGAATTTCAGAATAATTAATTGAAATTGAAAAATATTACTTGTTCGAGTTTCGATTAATCAAAAGTTTATATGGGGAAATATTATATATTTTGAGGTGGATGTCAAAAATTTAAAATTAGATGTTTTGAGGCTTCAGTTATGGGCTTACTATTGACCCATTTTGGGCCCAAATATAAGTCCAGATTATTTCCGAAGAGGATTAACGAGAAACAGAAGAAAACTTATAATTGTTTTTAACAGCCTTCCCAAGGTTAGAATCCAATTACTTCCATAATGTTTCACACTTATTACTTTTGTTAACAAAACTATCAAAATATTCATGCATTAAATCTTTTGATACTTACTTGCTTATTGAGATTGTTGGATTGTGGCTTGAGATAAGTCAATAAGAAAAACATTTTAAGTGGTTGGCTTTATGAGATTAAGGGCAAATCCATCTGTTATTAGTTAGGGTTTTCCTTTTTCTATTTGCAATAAGAATTTGAGTAAATTAATGGTAGTACAATTTAATGAGATAAGTTAATTACTTTCATTGTAATTACATTGTAGTTTCTTAAGTTAGTGATAGTACAATGTAATTTTTTTTAGTTTACGAAATTTATATATATATATTTTTGAAACTTAATGAGATGTTATCATTGTAATATTTTATATAAACATAAGATTATTTTGCTAAAATAATTTTTGATTAATATTTACAAGGGATAATACGTATAGGAAAACAGTAGATTTTTAGTTTTACGCGTTTTATCTTTTAAGAATTTAACCCTAACCCCAAAAGCCTCCTCGGGTAAAAAAAAAAAAAAAAGGTTGTCTCGCCGCCTTTGTCTAAGTATTTAACCCCAACCCCAAAAGCCACTTCCAGTCAGAAAAAAGAAAGTTTTATCGCCGTTTTTTTGTCTTCCTCCTCACTCCGACTCCTCCACTCGATAACTCCAAAATCTCTCATACTGTTCCATTAATTCTTCCTCAGGTAAGCTTCGTCGACTTTTTTTTCCTTTGTAGAATCGTATGCTTCTTTCGAATTCTTCCTAATTTCGTTTCTCAAAGGTAAAGTTTCTTCCTTTTTCAAGGTTTTTATCGATCGCTAATTGATAAACCCTGATTGTTCGTCTTCTATCGTAGAGAAAATTTTAACCGAGATTAGTCAGGATTTAGTCGGAATTTTGATGGGTATCTGATTGATGTATCGATTTTGATCGGTTTGATAAACCCTAATTTCGAGTCTTGTGTAATAACATTGATAAACCCTAATTTCAGTTTCTTTTTTATTTTGCATACAGGTTTTTTTTATATGTTTTTGTAAGAATGGTTGCAATACCCAAACTTAGGATAAAGTTTGGTCCTGAAGGTTCTGTCAAAACTTTCCAAACGTTTCCGGGTAATGGGAAGAAAATTGAGAATTCGCTCGGTGAAGATTTATCTCCTTCCGCCGAGAAATCGAAGAAGCGTGGACATAAAGAACTAGAGGATGTTCAAGCAAAGAAGAAGCAGAAGTTAGACTTGTCTAGTCAGTGTTTGGCATTGTTAAGGTTATTGATGGAGCACCGGGTTGGATGGCTCTTTGACAAGCCTGTTGATCCTGTGGAATTGCAGATTCCTGATTACTTCTCTGTCATATCAAAGCCAATGGATTTAGGCACGATCAAATCAAAACTTTTGATGAATGAGTACGGTAATGCTGATGAGTTTGCAGCAGATGTTCGGTTAACGTTTACCAATGCGATGCTGTATAATCCTCCGGGCAATTCGGTTCACAAGATGGCGAAGGAGATAAAGGAGATTTTTGAGGTCAAATGGGAATTACTCAAGAAGAAAAAGGTTTCAAAATTATCTGGGATTGAAGTTACAGAAGGTTCTAAGAGACAGCCAGTTGAAGTCAATTGTTCCAGACAGCGCAGCCCTGGAACATCAGCTTCCTCTGGGAATTTCTCCGTGGGATTGACAAAACCAGCAAAAGAGAACTCTGAAAAGATTTCTCTTTCGTCAAAGCCAGTGAAAGTGCAGGGCAACAAGGATACTTCTGCTGTGACGCCGAAAGAATTAGCAACGAAGGTAGTTATATATGATCAGAATCCTAGACTTGTTACCATTATCGTGGTTAAGTTTTTTACTGATATGATTGTCATATATTTGATATTTTCAGTTGAGAATTAAGAAAATCGATCAGAGCCTTGGAGGTAGTTCGGCTGTGAAAATCTCAGCCAAAGGTACATTGTTGGGGAAATTATTTTGTGCATTGTGGCTTCTCAGCATTGGAGCTTACCATATGCATGATATGCAGGTTCTGCTCAAACTGCAGCCTGTAAATGTGGTTCATGTGGTAGGATTGCTTGCATATGCCTCAAGTCCTGTAACTCATCCGGAAGTGAAGTTTCTTCAACGGTATATACAGACTATTTATTGATCTTTGACAAATTTAGTTTCCTCTTAGTCTTGTCACTAACAATAGGAATTCATGTTTCAATGCTCTTGTCAAACAGGATTGTCAAGTAAAGAACACTTCAGGTGCACATGGGAGCGAGTCAGATCCTCAATCCAACGGTGAGAAATCTTAAGCTATCTTTCCTAGTTTCATTCAAAATTGTAATTCTATTATCGCTACTTTTATAACAGTATACTTTTAATTTCTGTATGAATGAATCGCTACTTTTATAACAGTATGCTTTTAATTTCTGTATGAATGAAGGGTCTGTGAGTTCAAAGAATGAGAGAAATGGTAGTGTCAATCCTCAGCTTGATAAACCTTCAAACAGTGCTCTGTTGGATAATGGTAAGTTGTTATTCCTCTCTTACGAGTTCAATCGAATCTGTGGAATTCCTCTTTTTGTATAGTTTGGTTTCTTAATACCATTCTATGATTGCTACAGAGTTGAAAACGGCATTTCCTGCTCTGCCGCCAGTGCCGCCAGTACCTCCTGAGAAGGCTCTTCGTGCTGCAATGCTCAAAGCTCAATATGCGGGTACCATTCTAAAAGCTAAACACAGAAAAGTCCTTGAACAGGTTTCATTACTTTCTTGATCCCAATTGTCTAAACAGAGACTTTTGACAGCTTATGTTTTACTGAAAGTTGATGTCTTGTTTATTGACAGAATAACAAAGCTGATCTAATTAGAATACAGATAGAAAAGGAACAGATGGAAAGAACACAACGTGAAGGTACCCTATTACGTGTTCTAATGGAACTAAAAAAGGCTCAAACTTTTCGATGTTTGCCTCTTACGTTTCACCAAACATACAGAGAAAGCTAGAATTGAAGCCGAGATGAGAGCTGCTAAGATTGCTGCACAAATGAGGGCACAAGCTGAGTTGAAACAAAAACGTGAGAGCCAACGGCTTGAACTAGCAAAGGTATTTTGCGGAATTTTAAAAACCATTTTTTGCAACTTAAAACCTAGTTTTAATAGATTGAAAAACCATGATTCTGATATCTGTAAACATGTCTACAGATGAAAAAACGCGTCGATTTTGAACAGAACAACCACTCGAAATTGGAGAAAGATTTCGTTAAAGTCTGTGGTTTCTCTACTCTGACAAGAACTCGGTTATTGCTGGAAGAGTTGGGTCTGGTTTTAAGAAGTGATGATTGTCTGGAACTGGAAGAGATCGGGTCAGAAATTTGTTATGGAATGAGAATGGACGATCTTGAGGAAGGAGAGATCCTGTAGAGAACGAAACCTCTTGGATGTAATTTTTTGACCAGAATGCGAATGCTTGTGACCTTAACTTTTCTTAATATATGAAATTAAATGTTCGTGGCTCTTAAATGTGCATAATGTATATTTTCGTGTTTTCTTCTTTATGTAAACAACTACTCCACCGTGTTTACATAAACAAATGTGCATAATGTATATTTTCGTGTTTTTCTTCTTTTTTCAGTTGTGATTTATTTGAGATTTATTAAATTGTGTCTCTAATTTTATATTTGAACTCTCTTAATTCCTTAAACTTGCAAAATACAAATATGTAAGTAATTGTCAACTTTTGAATATATAATATGATAGATGGACGAGACTTGTTTCTTGAAAACCCTTCCACCAGATTATCATGTTGGATCTTAAACCGCTTCTGGCTAAAATCCATAACGTAACCATTATTAGTTTCCTAGGAACAAGTTATTTGTCCAGTCATGTTGTCCCTATTGACTTCAGCATCATACAGTTTTCAGGAAGACACACCACATTTTGTTTTATCGAAGTCCCCTCTAACCATGTTTGCAAGTGCAAAATTCAAAAGGTCGGATACTGCATTCAAGGAGTCGCTGCTGCTCAATTAATTAGTTATGAAATACCATTAACTCTATGTGTAAGATCATGACAAACAAAGCATAAGTTCGCTTCCCAGAGGACGAGTTTCACACCTAACGTTTTTCGACTTTTTCCAGCATACAAATTTCTCTATCGACAAACAAATTCAACCATCCGGAATTACCCAAAATTACGCGAACAAATATGTAACTTGTTACTTACTATATTGTAATCAATTTAAGTTGTTATGATTGATTTCCTCTTATATAAATACCTCATTCATTGAATTTAAAATAACTTTTCCATGTGGTACATTATTTAATTATAGAAGAGACATGAAAAGTTAGAAATTACAAAATATACCCTTGGTGAAAATAAATATGATTCATATTATTTAAGAAACAGATCTTAATTTAACAATAGATATTTTTGGTTTTTAGTTTTGAATAAAATTCTTTTAGTAAAATTTCCTATCATAAAAGTTACGTAAGGGTAATTTTCTTTTATCAATACTAAAACAGTTAATTATATGTTATCATATATAATAGAAAACACAAATCAAAATTTTCTTACTATAACTCTTCATGAATTGTTAATTGCCATATGTCATTTGATAATAACTTGTATCTTAATAAAGTTAAAAATTTTAAAATGATGTAAGTCAATATACATTTAGATGCATATTTAATAAGCATATTAATAGATATGATCCATTAATGATATCTCTCGATTTTGTGCTTTGATTTATGGTTGTAAGTATGTGGTTTTTCCAGATTAAATTATAAAAATGACAAAAAAAAATTGATATGATCTATATCTAGTACTTCCATAGTTCAATTCTCTACCACAAACATATAAGACAGTTTGATTTATTTGCAGAGGGAAAGGTTCTTTTCTTGAAAATGTATAAAATAATAATCAGATCTGTTGAGCTAAGATTCTTGAAATCTACCCTCATTAACTATAATTGTGATTATTTTTCTGTACCATTAGTATCAATAATCATTTAATTTAATATACACAAACTATAGAAAATAATATTAATTTTTAATCGAGAATAAAAGCTCCATAGCAAAACTTACGAAACTGAGTTTATAGAATCTCTCTCTCACTCTATTAACTAAAACCCATAAAAGTTTCTTGATAAATTCTCTGTTTAACCAATAAATACGTAAACCGAAGAGGAAAGAGAAACAATGGAGGAGAAAGCGAAGAAGACGAAAAATGGAGGATGAAATCAGAGAATAGCGTTTTACAAGCTTTCCACGTTTGCAGATCGATACGACGTCGTTTTAATGGCCATCGGGACTGTCTCCGCCGTTGCCAACGGCCTAACTCAACCGTTTAATACAATACTCATTGGGCAGCTAATTAACGTTTTTGGTTTCTCCGATCATGGGCACGTGGTTAAAGAAGTCTCCAAGGTTAGGATTTCAAATGATTGGTTATGATTTGTGAAATTAATAATAAATTTATATGTTTTAATTTATTACACGAACCATCAGATTCACCAAAGTTTGTCATGTATTCTTTTTGTTATTCGTTTACTTTGTAAAACAAGGGAGATTGTAAAACCAAAAATATAATGTTTGACATAAATATAAAATTTGTCATAATTATTTCCCAATTTATCATAATATATACATCTAACTTATACGCATTTTGAGTCAGTGCATGCATGAAAAGAATGATAAGGTTTTCTAAACGGTTCCCTTTAACAAAAATTTAAGTGCTCTTCTTATTATGATAAACAAAATATATCCTACTTTTTGTTAATTAAAACATTAATATATTCTCTTTACTTTGTTCGTCTTTTACATTTTCTTGAAACAATATGAATTATTTTTTCCTCGTTTACTTTACTTTGAAAGTTTAACTAACTTGAGTTCTAAAAGTATTTCTGATAACGAAGCAATTTTTAATTTGACGTGATATAATATAATAATGATTTGAATTTCTTACGGTATATATCGATTTTCTAAATTAATTTCAGGTTGCTGTGAAGTTTCTTTATCTTGCGGCCTACGCCTGTGTTGTGTCCTTCCTGCGTAAGCCCAAACTATGCTTTTCTTCTTTTTCATCCTTAGCCTAACTTGTTTACAAAGAACTTTCTCGTTCTTTCGCTTCGCAGAGGTCTCATGCTGGATGGTGACTGGGGAGCGTCAATCCACCAGAATCCGCGGTCTATACCTCAAAACAATACTAAGACAAGATATTGGCTTTTTTGATACTGAGACAAACACCAGTGATGTTGTCGGAAGAATGTCAGGAGACACCATTCTTATTCAAGATTCCATGGGAGAAAAGGTTTTAGTGAATTCTACACTACGGATGTTTCTTGCAGCACAAGTTTATATGAAACTTCCTTGTTCTATGACTTTGATTTCTTTAGGTTGGAAAATTCACACAGCTCGTTTCAACATTCGTTGGTGGATTCACGGTTGCTTTTATAATAGGCAGGAAACTCACATTGGCTCTTATTCCGTGCATTCCTCTGATCGTGGGCACGGGTGGAGCTATGACCATGATCATGTCAAAAATGGCTGAACGTGGTCAACTCGCTTACACAGAAGCTGGAAACGTAGTAGAACAAGCCGTTGGGTCGATTAGAACAGTGAGTTCTCCCGCTGTTTTAATTTCGCGTGTTATTAGAAATACAAATATTCATGTTACAGTTCAATATATTGACTGTTTTTTTTTTTTTTTTTCAGGTTGTGGCATTCACTGGGGAGAAACAAGCAACGGAAAAATATGAGAAGAAGCTTGAGATTGCCTACAAATCTATGGTTCAACAAGGGCTATATTCAGGTCTAGGCATTGGGATAATGATGGTTGTGTCATATTGTACCTATGGTTTTGCGATTTGGTACGTTGCTTGGCTGATAATGGAGAAAGGATATAATGGAGGTCAAGTCATAAACGTGATTATGTCAATCTTGTCTGGAGGAATGTGAGTGAAAAATTTATTTGTCCTTGAAGAAAGCTTGTGATACTGAATCCCTAATTTCTTACGCATTCAATTCACTTCATAGGGCCTTGGGGCAGACATTGCCTTCTCTTAACGCTTTTACGGCTGGACAAGCTGCAGCTTAAAAAATGTTTGAGACGATCAAAAGGATACTGAAGATCGATTCTTATGACATGAGCGGTAAGGTTTTGGAAGAAATTAAAGGCGACATCGAGCTAAGAGACGTGTACTTTTGATATCCGGCGAGACCTGACGTGCAGATCTTTGCTGGATTTTTGTTGACTGTACCGAACGGCATGACCGTGGCATTGGTGGGACAGAGCGGTACCGGAAAATCAACTGTGATCAGTTTAATTGAGAGGTTCTACGATCCAGAATCAGGAGAAGTATTAATTGATGGAATTGACTTAAAGAAATTTCAAGTAAGATGGATCAGAAGTAAGATTGGTCTGGTAAGCCAAGAACCTATACTTTTTGCGACCACAATTAGGGAGAACATTGTTTACGGGAAAAGAGATGCGTCCGATCAAGAAATTAGAACAGCGCTTGAGCTCGCCAATGCCAGTAAATTCATCGACAAACTCCCGCAGGTAGTTAAAACTTTTTGTTATAATTAACCAATTTGGTCCATAAACCAAGTTTAGATTTCTTAATTCTTTGTTCTCTTTTTCCAGGGTTTGGAAACGATGGTAGGAGAGCATGGGACGCAATTATCCGGTGGGCAAAAGCAAAGGATCGCTATTGCGAGGGCGGTTTTGAAAAACCCAAAAATATTGCTTCTTGATGAAGCTACAAGCGCTTTGGACGCAGAATCTGAACGCATTGTTCAAGACGCTCTTGTAAATCTAATGTCGAGCAGGACCACTGTAGTGGTAGCTCACCGACTTACCACCATTAGAACCGCCGATGTGATCGCTGTTGTGCAGCAGGGAAAAATAATCGAGAAAGGTTAGCGGTTTGAATAATACCGTACACCACAATTAATCAATTTTTTTTTTTTCCCTTTTTCTGTATATGAACAAAAGTTTTAATCAGGAGCTCATGAGGAGATGATTCAAGATCCCGTGGGAACATATTCACAGCTAGTTCGTCTACAAGAAGGATCTAAGGAAGAAGAAGCAAAAGGCAAGGAACCAGAAAAGTGTGAAATGAGTTTCGAAATCGAAAGATCGGTTAGTCAAAACGGAATCCATAGAAGGAATTCATCAAGTAGCCGCCATTCCTTCACTCCCACACCAGTATTTGGTTTACCGGGAGTGATTAGCTTGAACCAGATGGAAGAGTTCCACGAGAATATCTCCTCCACCAACAATCAAGCGGCCAAGAAAGTATCATTGAGAAGGCTTGCTCACCTTAACAAACCAGAGATTTCGGTTTTGTTGGTCGGTTCATTGGCTGCAGTGATTCACGGTATTGTGTACCCTGTCCAAGGTTTGCTTTTGTCTCACACGATCAGGATATTCTTTGAGCCTTCAAATCAACTAAAGAGTGATTCTCATTTTTGGGCTCTCATTTTCGCCGCGCTCGGTTTAACTGACCTGATCGTGATTCCGTTTAAAAACTACTTCTTTCCTATCGCTGGAGGAAAGCTAATCAAACGTATCAGATCGTTATCTTTTGATAAAGTTTTGCACCAGGATATAAGTTGGTTCGACGATACTAAGAATTCTAAGTAATTTAAAATGCTTCATCTAATTATTACCGTCCATGTCGCCAGTAAAATGCTTCTTTTTTCTTACGTTTTAGTTGTTTAGTGTTGATTTTTTTTTTGTCCAGCGGTGCGATTGGAGCGAGGTTGTCAATGGATGCTTCGACAGTGAAGAGTATAGTAGGAGATGCGTTGGCGTTGATCATGCAAAATATGGCGACTGTAACAGCAGCATTTATCATAGCGTTTACGGCTAATTGGTTATTAGCTTTAATGGCTCTTGTGGTGGCACCAGTAATGTTCTTTCAAGCATACTATCAGATCAAGTGTATAACCGGTTTTAGCGCAAAAGCAAAAGTTAGTAGATAGTATACAACAACTTTGACTATATTGTGGTTCAATTAATTCTAAACTGGTTTACTTCGATTCAGGAAAAATATGAAGAGGCTAGCCAGGTCGCGAATGATGCGGTGAGCAGCATAAGAACAGTTGCATCATTCTGTGCAGAGGATAAAGTGATGGATTTATACCAAGAGAAATGTGAGGTACCAAAGCAACAAGGAGTCCGTTTAGGACTCGTAAGTGGTTTGTGCTACGGTGGCTCATTCTTGGCTGTCTATCTAATTGATTACTTATGCTTTATCGGCGGTTCCTGGTTGATTCAGACCAGGAAGGCAACGTTCGGAGAATTCTTTCAGGTATATAAGAGTAGGAAAAAATAATCAGGTTCGATTATGATCCGGTTTGGTTCGGGTTTGTAATATTTGAGTGATTTTTAGCATTGCAGGTTTTCTTTGCGTTAACTTTGACAGCCATAGGAGTGACTCAAACGAGTGCTATGGCACCTGACATAAACAAAGCCAAAGACTCTGCTGGTTCGATTTTTGAAATTCTCAATAGTAAACCGAAAATCGATTCGAGTTCCGACAAGGGGATAATGTTACCAATCGTCCATGGTGATATCGAGTTGCAACATGTCAGTTTTCGGTATCCTACGCGACCGGATATACAGATTTTTAGTGACTTGTGCTTAACTATCTCATCTGGACAGGTAACAAACATGTAAATTAAAGGAAACAAAAACAGAGGTTTTTTGGGTTTAATTGTATTAAATTGATATAAATGGTTAATGGTTTTGGTTTTCAGACTGTAGCATTGGTTGGAGAGAGCGGGAGCGGTAAATCGACGGTTATAAGCTTACTGGAGAGATTCTATGATCCAGATTCAGGCAAGATTCTTTTAGATCAATTTGAAATTCAGTCGTTAAAATTGAGTTGGTGAAGGGAACAAATGGGTTTGTTTGGTCAAGAACCGGTTCTGTTTAATGAGACAATAAGATCAAACATAGCATATGGCAAAACCAGAGGAGCCACAGAGGAAGAGATTATAACAGCGGCAAAAGCGGCTAATGTGCATAACTTCATCAGCTCATTGCCTCAGGCTACGAAACGTCGGTTGGTGAACGCGGCGTACAGTTATCCGGTGGTCAAAAACAGAGGCTCGCGATCGCTCGGGGTATTCTTAAGGATCCTAAAATTTTGTTGCTTGATGAAGCGACAAGCGCGTTGGATGCAGAGTCTGAGCGAAAGGTGCAAGATGCGCTTGATCGGGTGATGGTGAACCGGACCACGGTTGTGGTGGCCCACCGACTCACTACGATTAAGAACGCGGATGTGATCGCGGTTGTGAAGAACGGTGTGATTGCAGAGAGTGGAAGACATGAGACGTTAATGGAGATTTCAGGTGGTGCTTATGCATCGCTTGTAGCACTTCACATGAGTGCGAACTAAGACAAAAAAATTTTTTGTTGACAATGATTACAATATGCTATTACTTAACTTTGTAATCACAGTGACTAAAACTCTAGTGTTTAAATCTATTTATGTGACATTTATTGGATTGCAATTGAGTTTCATGTATGCTCGTATAAAGTATAAGAGTCATAAACCACATACTATATTATTTTATAATACAAGTGTATTTTACGTTTCATATAATGTGTCATAAACGGTTGTCGCAAGTCATAACCGTTAAACAGTGACGTCATAAGTTTGTGTCTTTCAGAAGAGTTGTTTCTCTTCGTTAGTGTCGATTCAATGTAATATATATACATTATTAATGTATCAATAAAGATGTGTGCATTTTTCCATTCATCAAACGATCAAGAATTCATTCGTACAACACAAAGAGTGTTACGCAAGAAAGCTATAATAAGCAAAAGTATACGAAAAACAGGTGATTCCGATCTTCAATGGAGAGGCCTATGGGTTTTGGAAGATCAAAATGAAGACGATTCTGAAAACACGGAAGTTATGGGACGTAATCGAAAATGGAGTTCCAACGAGCAGCTCTTCATCTGAAAGCACACCAACAGGTCCTAATAATCAAGAAGATCTATCTATGAAAGATATGATGGCACTGCAGATACTTCAAACTGCAGTTACGGACACCATTTTTCCTAGAATCGCACCCGCATCTAGTGCTAAAGATGCGTGGAATGCCTTGGAAATGGAATTCCAAGGAAGTCCTCAAGTGAGAATGATAAGGCTGCAATCTCTACGAAGAGAATATGAAAACTTCAAGATGGAAGAAAGTGATAACATCAATACCTTTACGACCAAGTTGACCAAAATCGGAAATCAACTAAGACTTCACGGCGAAGAGAAGTCCAATTATCATTTGGTTCAAAAAATCTTGATTTCTCTTCTGAAACGGTTCGACAGTATTGTAGCCGTGTTAGAGCAAACCAAGGATTTATCAGTGCTATCAATGACGGAGTTAATAGGAACACTGAAAGCACATGAGAAACGTGTGGAAGCAAGAGATGAACACTCATCGGAAGGAGCTTTCTATGCACGATCAAAGGGAAACAAGTTTGTTTCAAAAGAAGTAAAAAAAAAAAGTAAAAAACGTCAAGAGAAAACCAAGAAATGGTGTGACGTTTGCAAACGTAACAATCACAATGAGAGTGATTGCTGGAAAAAGAAGAACATAGGTGTTCTTTCGCAAAAGGTTGCGAGCAATGCTAGAAAGTGCTTCATATGTGATAAGCCGGGGCATATAGCAAGGTACTGCAAATTCAAGAAGGCTGAAGGAGCAAACTTGAGTTTAGAAGAAACAAAATGATGACGAAGAAGAGGAGAGTCACATGTTGTTCAGTGCCGTAGAAGAATAATCATTGTCAAAAAAGGATGATGAGACATGGTTAGTTGATAGTGGCTGTATTAACCATATGACAAAAGAATCAAAATATTTCACAACACTTGATCGCAGCAAGAGGATCTCCATCAAGGTTGGAAATGGCCAGAGTGTGATGGCATTAGGAAAAGGAGACATTCAAGTCTCAACAAATCGAGGAGTACACATCATCAAGAATGTACTTTTAGTTCCGGGCTTGGCAAATTATCTACTAAGTGTTTCACAAATTATATCAAATGGATATCGTTTAATATTTGAAGACAATAAGTATCTTATTGAAGATCCTCAACGAAGAAGTATCTTAAATATTAAGATGGAGAATAAGAGTTTTCCAATCAAATGGATTAACTCGGGAGAAAGAGCATTGGCTGCGTTTGAAAACAAAGAAGATCAATCAAAGCGTTGGCATAGACGCTTGGGACATGTCAATTATGACAAAATAGAAGCCATGCAAACACAGAAGGCTGTAGAGAATCTTCCTAAGTTTGCGGTGTCAAAGGAAGTGTGCGATTCATGTGAAAAAGGTAAACAAACAAGAAGAAGTTTTCCGAAGAAATCGCAAAGTACGACGAACAACGTGTTGGAGTTAATACACTCGGACGTTTGTGGCCCCATGCAAACGTCTTCAATGAGTGGGAATAAGTACTTTGTTTTGTTTATTGATGATCACTCAAGAATGACTTGGGTTTATTTCATCAAAAACATGAGTGAAGTTCTCACCAAGTTTAGAACGTTCAAGGCATTGGTAGAGAAGCAATCCGGAAATTATATCAAGCAACTAAGAACGGATGGAGGTGGTGAATTCGTATCTAAAGAGTTCATCAAATTGTGTCAAGAGGCTGGAATCCATAATCAGACAACAACACCATACTCTCCACAACAGAATGGTGTTGCGGAGAGAAAGAATAAGACGATCGTTGAAATGGCTCGTGCAATGCTTGTGGATCAAGCTTTACCAAATACTTTTTGGACAGAAGTGGTTACAACATCAGTCTATATTCAGAACATACTACCATCTAAATCTTTGAAAGAAGGTGTTACTCCATTAAAAATATGGAGTGGAAGAAAACCAAGTATAGAACACTTAAGAGTGTTCGGATGCTTGTGTTACATGCAAGTACCGGTTGAGAAAAGAAAGAAACTCGATGACAAGTCCAAACGTGGGGTGTTTGTTGGTTATAGTCTTGAATCTAAAGGCTATAAAGTGTTCTTAATCGAAGAAGAAAAGATTGAAGTGTCACGAGATGTGACATTTGATGAAGAAAAAACTTGGTGTTGGGAGAAGAAGGAAACGAAGAAGACGTTTTTCTCGCAAGTGGAATTTAAGTCTTCTAACACACCACAAGTGCAAGAAACATATGTAAATCTAGATATTCAAGTTGAAGGTGTAAGAAACGCCTTTTCACGATTGCATCTTTCAGAAGAAGGAAGAGAGCAAGTTGGAGATGAAAATTCAGTAGGGCCGAGATGTTTTAAATCAATAAATGAGTTGATGCAACGGTCGAGGAAATGGCTTATATACATGAAATGTGTATGATGTTGGCTGAAGAACCAACAACCTTTGAAGAAGCATCAAATGATGAAGCATGGAAGGAAGCAATGAAGGAAGAGATTCGTATGATTGAAAAGAATCATACTTGGGAGATAGTTAAGAAGCCAAAGGATAAAAACATCATTAGTGTCAAGTGGATTTATCGGGTTAAGACCAATGCTAATGGAGAACCGATCAAACATAAAGCAAGACTTGTGGCTAGAGGATTCACACAAGAATACGGTGTGGATTACTTTGAAACGTTTGCTCCGGTTTCAAGGTACGATACGATAAGATTAATACTAGCGGTTGCGGCTCAAGAAAGATGGAATCTTTTTCAAATGGAATATGAAGTCAGCTTTCTTAAATGGAGAACTAGAAGAAGAGATCTATGTTCAACAACCACCAGGTTTCATACGTGAAGGAGAAGAGAACAAGGTGTAGAGATTGCGTAAGGCACTCTACGGTTTGAAACAGGCTCCTAGAGCTTGGTACGGTCGCATTGATTCGTATTTCATGAAGAATGGTTTTCATAGAAGTGCCAATGATGCTGCCTTATATGTGAAGAAGATCGTGAATGACGTGTTAGTAGTAAGTTTATACGTGGATGATATAACCATCACAGGAAGCGAGAGAAGTTTGATTGACAAATTCAAAGAAGATATGAAACAAGAATTCGAAATGAGAGATCTCGGCAAACTCAACTATTTTCTTGGAATGGAGATTATCCAAGATGAAGAAGGAATATTTCTCTCTCAAGAGAAATACGCAAACAAACTTCTAGAGAAGTTTGGTATGAAAAATTGCAAAATGGTTAGAATGCCTCTCACTCCTCACGGCAAAAGCATAGAAGAGAACGTTGAAGAATTTGAGGATGTGACTAAGTACAGAAGTATGATAGGAGGACTTCTATACTTATGTGCTTCAAGACCATATATTATGTACGCTAGTTCGTATCTATCAAGATACATGTCATCTCCATTAAAGAAGCATTTCCAAGAAGCAAAACGTGTGTTAAGATACATTCAAGGAATGAAGAACTTTGGAGTTCAATTTAGAAGCGTAAAGGATCCTCAACTTATTGGATATTTAGACAGTGATTGGGGTGGATCGATTGAAGATAAAAAGAGTACATCCGGTTACGTGTTTACTCTAGGCGCAACAGTTTTTTTTCGCAATCAAACAAACAAAAGACGGTGGCGCAATCAACCGCCGAGGCTGAATACATTGCATTATGTTCAGCAGCAAACCAAGCCATTTGGCTACAAATATTGGTGAAGGAAATCGGGTTCCAAACTGAAGAAGGTGTGAAGATATATTGTGACAACAAGTCAGCCATCGCAGTTGGTAAAAATCCGGTTCAGCACAAGAGAACCAAGCACATCGATATCAAATATCACTTTGTGCGAGAAGCTGAACAAAAAGGTCTCATACAACTCGAGTATTGTCCAGGAGATCAACAATTGGCTGACATTGAAACGAAGCCTCTGAATGCAGCAAGGTTCGAGGAATTGAGGATGAAGTTAGGTGTCAAGATGAAACTCAATTAAGGGGGAGTATTGGATTGTAATTGAGTTTCATGTATGCTCGTATAAAGTAAAAGAGTCATAAACCACATACTATATTATTTTATAATACAAATGTATTTTACGTTTCATATAATCTGTCATAAACGGTTGTCGCAAGTCAAAACTGTAACATCCGTATCCCGAGTCGTTTTTTTTGTATTATAAGTTACTACATTTCTTACGGTATAAGTTGTTATTTTAATGTTGCCTTGTACCGTGTTGTATTTGTTCCTGAGAGAAATATGAACAACGGTAAGATCGATTAATAAATACCGGGGTTGAGATTGGGTTGATTAATCAGAAGATTAATCGTTTCGGAACCAATTCGGGTCGATTTGGTATCAGAGCAGTGTTTTGACGGAAATGAGATGGAAAGTGTTGTAGATAATACCGAGCTTGAGTGATGGCTATAGGGACGGTAAACGGGTTGATTCGATCAAAGGATTGATCGTTGAGATGTAATTTCGTATAGTTCGGTTTAGCGGAATTTAACGGTAATTCCGGGGTTAGACGGAAATGAAAGAAATATTTTGAGACGGGAGAATGTCTCAAATATTTCAGAAATTTTGACGGAATTACTAAACCGAGAAAGAAAAATTAATTGAGGAAATTAATCGTTGCGGTGTAATGAATTCGGTTTGGTTTAATTGGATTAAACCAACATATACATATACATATATATGTATATGAAAAATATCTCCTTCTTCCACATATATATATGGGTTCTTGAAGCTTCTTCTCCCTTCATTGGGCAAAAGAAAAATCTGGAGAAGGGGAGAGAGAGAAAGAAGGAGGAGAAGGAGAAGGAATGAGAAGAAGGAGAAGAGAAAGGAAGAAGGAGAGGAAAGAGCTTGAGAAAACAGAATTTTGGTGGTGATTGTGAGGTCCGATCGACCTAGCATAAGATCACGGATTGAGCTAAACTTTTGTGGGCTTGTAGTGGATATCTTCGTGTGTGATTGTACCAAGAGGAATCAAGCTTGAGGTTCTAAAGTTTTCGTGTAGACCCAATCGTCAAGGCAAAGGTGAGTGCGTGACCGTGGCCATATGTGTGATTCTTGAATTGTTTTCGTGATTGTTGTGTGCTTAGGAACTAGACTTTATGGGTGTGGCTTATGGCTTGGCCATATTATGTAATGATTGTGTGTGATTGAGCTCTTTCACGGTATGTGTGGTTTATTTCCTTAAGTTACATTTCAATTGCGTGAATTCATGAATCGTATGTGTTATGGCCGTGAGACGGGATGACCGCCTCACTAAGCATTACCAATGCTTATGCACCTTCTTTGGTGCAGGTAAAGAGAAGTCGTAGGATGCGGAGCTCGTGGAACCCAGGGCCGGAGAGAAGAGATGATCTCGGAGTACTTTTGGTTTCTTTGTATTTTGGATGCTATGCTACTAATGCCTTGGTGGTGGATGTTTTGGATCCGTAAGAATGTTGTTTGTGATGTTTAATAAGAATTTATATAAGAGTTAAGGATCGTTTGTTGTTGATGTGTGTTTGGCATTGTTGTGGCTCGTTTTGTGTTGTTCTCGGGTAGCAGGGCAAGAGGGAGGATCGACCGATCTAGATAGGATTGATCGATCCTGAGGTATCGTTTTGGCTCAGAAACCTTTTGAGGAATCGAGATTGATCGATCTTGGTATGAACGATCGATCTTAAGGGGTCGATTTTGGTCAGAAGCTTCGGGGGTAAATCGATGGGGCGGGGATCAACCGATCCAAGTAGGATCGATCGATCCTGTAGATTGTTTTCGAAGCAGAAGGTTTCTGGTCAGGTTTTAGGTGTTAGGATCGATCGATCCTTGGGTAAGATGGATCGATCCCGTCAGGTTATTTTGGGCCAGAACGATCGGGTTATTTTTGGTGGAGGTCAGGATCGACCGATCCTAAGGAGGATCGATCGATCGGCATCACTCTATTTTGTGGTGTTTTGTTTTGCTAGTCGAGATCGATCGATCCAAGGGTAAGATCGATTGATCCCTTAATAATTGAGACCGATTGATCCTTGGGAGGAAACCGAGTTCGATCGATCCTGGCAAGATTGATCGATCTTTAAGGGTTAGGATCGACCGTTCCTTGGAGGATCGATCGTTCCTAGGGGACGTTTTTAAGGCAGAAGTTTTGGGTCTGTTTTTAGAGAATAAGATCGATCGATCCTGGGTGAGATCGATCGATCCCTATTGCATTAAGGTTTAAGTGTTTGTCTTGTATTAGATGTGGAGTTTTTAACTTGAGTAAGTTTTAACTATTCACTGATTAGAAAAGTTTTAAGAAAAAGTTTTAAAATTTTTGTATTTTTATGATTTCCGCGCGTTTTCCGTTTTCGTACTCGGGATGGGGCGTTTCAATAACCGTTAAACAGTTACGTCGTAAGTTTGTGTCTTTCAGAAGAGTTGTTTCTCTTCGTTAGTGTCGATTCAATGTAATATATATACATTATTAATGTATCAATAAAGGTGTGTGCGTTTTTCCATTCATCAAACGATCAAGAATTCATTCGTACAACACAAAGAGTGTTACGCAAGAAAGCTATAATAAGCAAAAGTATACGAAAAACAGAATTCTCTGTTTTCTTCGTATAATCAACTTGATAAAGGTTATCAAGTCTTACAAAATTATGTTTGATAGCTTTGTCAATCAATTATCACGATAAACTCCGAATAAATTGTCTTTTAAAGAGATTTCCTGACTTTTTTTGTCCTGTAAATCTATAAAATGAAGAAATATATAGTAATTCATTTTTAGAAAGTTCAAAACGTACCAAAGCGGTTCATGTCTAGCCGGACTTATTATACAGATTGATAAAAAGACTAGTAAAGAAAGAGTAATAATAGTGGCAAATTGGTCAATTCTATGTAAGTTTTCAGGATTTTCACCAATCGATACCAAGATTCTTGGACAGGAAGAGGTTTTCAAGATAAGCGATAACTGATGCGGATGCAGAAACATAGCTTTGAATATGTATCTTAGTCGTTTCCTCTGCAAAAATTCAAAAGAAATGGAACAATGTATAGTCAGTAATTTTGTAGCCTTCAAAACATATTGAAGAATAAATAGAGCTCCCAACAGACGGTCTAACGCTTTGTAATGAGACTGTCTACGACTTTAATTGTGTTTCAAACGCCATTTTTGCGTTTACATATGAAAAATGTTTCAATTTTAATAATTAGAACATTTTATATATATTTATTTATTTATAAAATTTAAACATAGATGTTTTACACCTAAATTACTTTTTAAAAGTTTACGGAAAGAATTTAATAAACTCACTAATGATTACTGGTTCTTTTGAAGAAAAACACTAATAATAAACACAAAAATAAACAAAACATATTGTTGTTTTTACTCTATTTTATTGTTGCTCTTCCCTTTTTTTCTCTCTCTCTCTCTCTCTCTCTCTCTCTCTCTCTGGTGTTGTTTTGGTAGTTTTTCTCTTTCGTTGAGTCTCATTTAGTTTCGTAGGTGTCTCTAGGTGTCCTAGGCTACTCTCTTATGTTTTTGGTGTGTATAGCATTTTTTTCTGAAAACTAGGAGGCTAGGAGATGCACTTTGAGGGTTTGGAACTTGCTTAGTCTTATTATTTGTTTGCATCTTGCTTAAGTCTTTTCAATCAGTTATGCTTTCCTTGCTTATATTCATGTTGTCCATCGTTTAGACTCGTAAAACCCCCTTTTGTCTTATCTTAAATAATTTCTCGTATAGTTAGTGTGCTAACCCTGTTTTCTTGTGCATTCGATCTTAGTTACTAAAAGAAAAATAAAGCAGAAAGTACAACAAGTTAATTAACTCACCAGTTTCATTGAACATTCCAAAAAATTGAGCCTTTGACAGAAGAGAATCAAATACTGTAGCAGAAGCTTGCTGAATAGCCCACCCATGGTGCGGAGCAAACGCCTGATTGTAAGCTTTGAAAACTGCATCCTTTAGGGAGCTATCAGCTCTACGAATCATATTCAAACACATTTAAAATCTTTTGATATTAACCCAAAAAATAATAGTTACAACATGACATTAATTCAACCAAGAAGTACTCAACTAGCTAGCAATTGTCCCAAAACATTAATATATATTGTGTTAATTTACTGAAGCATAACCAATTGATGATAGTTCAATGGTTATGGCTAGGACTAGCCCTGGACGTTCGGGTTCCCGTTCGGGTTCAGGTCGGGTCCATTCGGGTTTCGAGTTTAGGGGTTGAAGACCCATTCGAGTATTTAAAAAAATTGGATCGGGTTTGGTTCGGTACTTTGCGGGTTCGGGTCGGGTATATACTTATTATTGATATCCGATAAATATCCGAAAATTTTCGGTTCCTAGTTTCGGTTCGGGTATTTTTATCTAAATGTACCCAAATCTACTCGAATTACCCAAAATATCTGAAATAGTCGGAAAAAAAAACTAAAACATCGGTTAGTTTTAACCCATATCCGAATTACCCAAAAATAACCGAAATATCCGGAAAAAACGAAAACATTGGATATTTTTATCATAATATATCCAAAAATACCCCAAAACTCCAATATATCTAATATATTTTTATATATATACATTTATATATCGTGTATTTTTGGGTACCCACGGGTTTCCGGTTCGGTTCGGGTTCGGGTCAGGTTTTAAAATACTTTAAAACATTACTCGTTCTGATATTTCTACAATTGCGGTTCGGGTTCGGTTTGGGGTTTTCGGGTCGGGTTCGGGTCGGGTTTTCGGATCCGGTTATTATGCCCAGGGCTAGCTAGGACTGGACAAAAAACCGAATCCGACTCGAAACAACCGAACTGAATCCGAACCTGCTATTGAAAATATCCGAATGGGTTTTAGAGGCCTAAACCTGAAGATCCGAAAATCCAAAAAAACACGAACCAAATCCGAAAAATACGAATAAGATTGGCTAGTCCTAGTTATAATCGGTCCAAAAAATATACTAAACCCGGACCCGAACCTGAACCGAACCCGATAAGAAATTATAAAATACCCGAACGAGTTCTCAACTCCAAAATCCGAAAATCCGAAACCCAAAATAACCGAACCAAACCCGAACCGAATATCCGAATGTCCAGGCATAGACTTATGGCCATTTTGGTATTGAAAAGCAATATCCTAGACCATTATGTAATTTTTTTTCCATGGATAATCTAGGCGAATCTGACTAATTTCATAATGATTTCATATGAATGCAAGCTCGTAAGAAGGGGGCAGGGTGTAACACCCTGACCCGGACCTTCCGTGGCCGCGGTTAAAGGCTTGCCGAACTTCTCTAATTTTTTTGTCTTTTAATATATATTGCCTTTACAAGACTTAATTCTATTGTTTTTTTCTTTTAACATAGCAGAAGTCTTTTACCCTTGGTTTAATTTCAACCAAGCCCTAGTACCGGTTTAAATGTCTTTGTCCCTTAGATTTTAGATCAATCATTTATCCGGCCAAGTCATGCATTCAATTCGCTAACTACCTAGGCTTCACGAGTGCATGTAATATCCTGCATCTAACATTCAATTTTCCAAACATGTAACTTAACCAATAAGTTAGATTCGTTTACATACCTTGGTCAACATGCAGATTATATTCCGCTTGCCTTATTCCATTCTTACATTGTATTGATGGACCAGTCTCTTCGTTACTTATCCATACAACCAACCATCCCCAATAGCTAAGTACCACATTAGAAACTGGGGATCGTATGTATCCTTTGGTTCCACGATGGCCGATCAAGTTTCCCACTTACCGGTCTATCCAAGTTTCTAAACTTCGTCCCATTGGTTCATGGTAGCTGATAAGTCCTTAGCTTATCAATCCATTCATGTTCAGATCCCGCCGTTTACCAATAAGGCCGCCAACAGTTTGTTAACCGTTTATGCTCATTCGGTTCATGGTGGTCGGTAAAGACTTTGGCTTGCCGAACCATTCATGTAATCCAAAAAATATCTTAATCACACTCAAGGGTCCGTGGATTCACCTATCGGATCATCGTTGATTAGCCTATGATCTTATTCACTGATTGCCCTTTCGTTTGCTCGCGGGTCCAACATCCTTTTTGTCTATCGGTTCTACCGTAAACGGTTTTGTTGGTTCACCCGTCAAGTCGCCATTGGATTTATTGATTTCTCGATCGTTTTTTATCTCGGCTAACGATGATGTATACATGAAGGCGACCACGAATTTTGATACTTATGTGATGAAACACGTTCCTTACGTATTCTCAGTGCTCTATCACTTTATCAGTGAGATTGCACCTATGGGTGATCTTCGGGAGTGTTCGGATATATGTATTTCCTTACGTTTGCAAACACTTCCCTTTTGTACATTCCTTGTTAACTCCTCGTTAACTAAATCAGATTACTTGGCGGTCCTTATCGATTTTTCTGTAGTTTCACCTATTCCTCCGATCGTTCTGTGGATTCTCCGAATCATCTCCTAAACCTCCACAGATCCGCCGGTTAGTCCCATCAATATTCTCTTAATGATTCCTTGATGATTACAGGTCGTTCCATTGATGATCGAACATCAATCCACCGATAATTCCTTGATGATTGCACACCAATCCATCGATGGTTCGAATGACAACCACGATCCATTTCTTGTATCAATCCGTCGAGTCGGTTCCCTTGCCAATTCATGTATTCACTAAACATTTCTCTCGACAACCCATGGATTTCACTAACCTTTCCCATCGATAACCTCTCGATGATCCCCTCGATGATCACATGTTGTTTCATCGATGGTCAAACATCAATCAAATTAATTCATCGACGATCGCACGTCAATCCATTGATGATCGAACGGTAATCCACCGACTCTTTTTTGACGACGATCATCTTATGATCCGCCTTTCCTTTCTTTGGTCAAACCAAGATCTCGCGGAAAAGTTTTCCTTGGCATTCTGCAGATCCATCCAACGATCGCCAGGCAATATGTTAATTGAAAATATAAGCAATCTGCCGACTTATTTTCTTGATAATCTGTCGATCCATCCAATGATCATGGGAAGATCTGATGGTTCCATTTAACGATAGCCGGTCGATATGATGGTTCCATCCAAGTATCGCTGGTCAATTCGATCGTTCCATCCAACGATTGCTGGTCAATCTAATGGTTTCATCCAACGTGGATTCGAGGGTTCCATCAAAAAAACACCAATCGATCCGATGGTTCCATCCAACGATCGCTAGTCGATCTGATGGTTCACAACAAACGATCGCCGGTCAATCCGATGGTTCGCAACCAGCAGCCTCGTCGATCCGTTTCCCTCGACAAATCTTTTATGGATAACCTTTTGGTGTTTGCAAAGTCACCCATACACTTTCCCGTGATCCAACTTTGATTTTCTCATTGATCTGACAATGGTCGATCATAGATCCGACCATGGCTGATCATGTGCCTACTTCATTACGAGCATTATATCAGAGACATTTTGTGTGTGAAAAATTCGTTGTGGTGTGTTTTCTCTCTTTCGGTGTGTGGACGCCTATCCCTTATATAAGGGTGAATGATTATATTGTTCCACAAAAGGACACAACTATTTCTTGAATCCTTTCGGAGAAATGCACCTTTATGATTCGTAACCGCTCGGCCTTATCTACCCTTTGGCCGAGACAAACATTTGTCAGTAATCCCTCATCTTCCACACCTTTTGGCCTAGATATCCATTCGCCCTCGAGCTAACGAGCTACCACAGTTCACCAGCTCGAGTGTTAGTTTATCGGTCCATCCGGCTGGAGCAATACTCGTTCAGTTCACCGAGTTTGGTTGGTCATTAGATTGTCCTGAAATTGCCTAAGTCATATTCCCTTTCATGACTTAAAAGTTGCTTTTGCTACTTAGGCTAACTTAGTCATCGGTCTTTCTCGGGAATGATATAGTTTTACCTAACACAAACCGCCAACTATCCCGATCGCCGGTGTTATAAGTCTACCCTTCTTAAAATAAATTTGTCCTTGAATTCGGTGGGTGTAAAAGTGTCTTTACTCCTTAACATTTTTTTTATCTTTAGTCTTTCCTAGACTTAGATCCCATCCACTTGATCAATGTTCATTTTCTCGGTTTGATCAAGTTTTTCCCGATCTTCGTCCATCTTTGGATTTCCTGACCTTGGTTCTTTATGAACTTGGTCTAAATTCTCAATCTTGGTCCTTTGTGGACTTGTTGTCTTCTCTTGATCTTGGTCTATCTCCGAATTGATCAAAATTTCCGGTCTTAGTATATCCTCGACTAGATCCAAATTCCTTGATCTTGGTCAATCTCCGATTAGATCAAACTTCCTTATCTTAGTATATTCTTGACTAGATTCAATTTTTTCTTGATCTTGGTCAATCTCCAAATAGATCAAATTTCTCAATCTTAGTATATTCTTGACTAGATTCGATTAATTTGATCTTGGTCCATCTTCGATTAGATTAACACTTTTTTCATTATGTTAAGTCATTAGACCAGATGGATAGTATCTTGGATCCCGATCATGCCTTAGATAACTAATCTGGTTTCCAAGCGCATCGACCCCTTTCACCTTAACTCCCTTATCCGTCGAACACTTAGCATAATAATTACCACCTTTTATGATCAGTTCTTTTTCTCCTTTTAGTTATTCTACTTAACACTTGTGCGGTTTTTGGCCCTTGTGTAATTATCTTGGCTTAACAGATTCGCCTTGGCAAACTTTCTTAGTTTCCAAGCATGTAATCTCGTTTTTGCCTTAATTCCCATCCGGCTCTCTAACATTCACGTTCAAGTTTATAACTTGGTCGCTCTAGAACTCGATCATTTAGGTACACTCTTACGTAAGTAATTTCTGATGACTTTATTCCCATTTATTTATTCATCCTAGGATCAAGCATGCTTTGATACATTTGAACCACTTGTAGCACCGATCCGAACCTTTCGAGGTTGTGTTCAAGGCTACTCGACTGTGGCTATTCCAATCTAAACCTATCTATTTTTCGTTTTAACATATAATAATTGCCTTACGAGGCTTAGTTATATAGTTCTTTTCTTTTAACACATCAAAAGTCTTCTACCCTTGGTTTAGTTCTAACCAAGCCCTTATACCGGTTTTATCATCTTTTTCCTAAGACTTTAAATCGATCATTTATTTGGTCAAGTCATGCATTCAATTTGGTAATCACCTAGACTACACGAATGCATCTTTTTTTCAAACGTCTAACTTAACCAATTAGTTAGATTCGTTAACATCCCTAGGCCAACATGCGGAATATACATCCCTTTGATGCATCTGTTTGCCTTATTCCATTCTTACACTGATCCGCACTTAACTGTGTTTTGTTGGACCAATCTCTTCGTTACTTTGCCATACAACCAATCATTCCCATTGGCTAGGTACCAAGTTAGAGATTGGAGATCGTACATATCTTTTAGTTCCACGGTGGTCGATCAAGTTTCCCACTTACTGGTCCATTCGTGTTTCCATACGTACGTTCCATTGGTTCATGCTTGCTGATCAAGCCTTTAGCTTATCGATCTATCCATGTTCCAGATCCAGCCATTTACCAATACGGTCGCCCACAATTTATTAACCGTTTATGCTCATTCGATTCATGGTGGTCAGTAATGCCTTTCGCTTGCCAAACCATCCATGTAATCCGAATAATATATTAATCACAGCCATGGGTACGCTAATTCACCCATCAGATCATCGTTGGTTAGCCTATGATCTCATTTGCTGGTTGGCCTTTGGTTTGCTTGCGGATCCAACATTGGTTTCCTTTATCGGTTCTATCGTAGACATTCATGTTGGTTCACCTGTCGATTCACTCTTTGATTTACTGATTTTCCTAATCGGTATCTTCCACGACCAATGAGAATGGATACATTCTCGGTGCTTTCTCCCTTTCTCGGTGAGATTGCACCTATGCAGGACCCTTGGGTGTGTTCGAATATACGTATTTCCTTACGGATTCAAACACTTTCATCTTGTAACTTTCTTGTTAACTTCGATTCTCACATTGATCCAGCAATGGCCAATCATTGATCCGACTGTGGCCGATCATAACCGACCGTGGCCGATCATAAATCCGACTGTGGCCAATCATTTGTCCACTTCGTTCTGAATATTCTATCGGAAATATTTTCTGTGTAAAGAATTCGTAGTGGTGTGTTCTGTCTCTTTATGTGTGTGGATGGGTATTCCTTATATAGAGGTGAATGGTTACATTGTTCTTCACAAAAGGACACAACCATTCCTTGCATCATTTCGAAGAGTTGCAGCTTTATCATTAGTAACTGCTCAGCCTTATCCACCCTTTGGCCGAGACAATTATGTGCCGGTAACCGCTTGACTTCAACTCCTTTTGGCCCAAATATCCATTCGCCCTCGAGTTAACGAGCTATACAGTTCACCAGCTCGAGTGTTTCGGTCCATCCAGCTGGGGCAGTACTCGATCAGTTCACCAAGCTTGGTTGAACTGCCAGTCAGCTCACCTAGCTGAGCTACCTAGTCTCTCCAACTAGTTTAGCTAACCTAGCTGAGCTAGCTAGTTCATCAAGCTTGTCTTACCTTGTTGGTTTAGCTCGAACCTTTTTGTATGTTTTCTCCGGCTAAGTCTTTCGGTCTCGACTACACCATTGCCAATCTTTCCGTGATATTTAACCATGATATTTACCCATGATCACTAGATTGTCACAAAATCGCATAAGTCATCTACCCTTTCATGAATTAAACGTTTCTTTTGCTACTTGGGCTAACTTAGTCATTGGTCCTTCTCGACCATGATCGAGTTTTCCCCAACACAAACCGCCAACTGTCCTGATCACGGGACACGGGCGATACACAAGGGGCACTTGATTACAGTGGTAAACATCTAGACCAGGAGAACTGGGCGGAATGCCAAATAGTGGTGAGCCAACATTGATCCCAGACCTGCCCAAAACCCAATAACTCAAAAGCAGCACTTTAACTTCTTGATATATCATGGATTTTACCTGTTTTTAGCCATGATATAAGTCGTTTTATCGAGTCTTTCTAGTGCTTTTTCTATCATTTTAGAGTCTTTTCAGGTTTTAGCACGTTTGGGACGAAATTGGAGATTTTGGAGACATTTGGAGCCTTTTTGGAGCAAACCGAAGAAAGTACCCGTTTTGAAGCTTTAGCATCGATCGACACCATCATGGTATCGATCGATACCGACGTAATCAACGCGCAGAAGAGATTTTCAAGGAAGCCCATAAGAAGCCCAATCATCCCCTTTATTTACAAAAGAAGCCCAGCTCGTGTTTTTAGGTTTATTTAAGCAAACTTTTAGTCATTAGGTTAGGGGGAGGCAGACTTTATTTTTTACTATTATTCTTGAGCCACCATTGAGATTTGAGAACTTTTGTGAGGGAGACGGATCCAAGACTTTGTTCATCATAGAGAAGATCCCGAACCCTTGTTTTTATTCTTTGTTATATTTAATTTCAATGATCTATTCAGTTATGTTATTTGTTTCATCTATCATGTCTGAGTAGTCTCATTTTAGGTTCAGGGTTTTCTCATATGGATTTCTCTGATTTATTATGATTGATTAGTTAGGGTTCAAAATCTGAATAGTTCTTCACCATAGGTTGTTCTCAAAGCTATTTCTAACCTGATCACTTAGAACATAGAACCTAGATTAATCGATTAGGCACGACAGTGCAATTGAGTAATCTGATAAAACCTAGGGTGAGCAATTGGATTATCTGCAAAGAGATTTGGTTTAATCGAATTGTGAACATATCAAACTTGAATTGATTGCTGGTTTACTGTGTAGGATTTGCAAAGAGATTTGGAATTCTAGATTTTAGACTTAGTTAGTTTTCGCAACAACAGTTGGTTAACTATACTTTCGTGTTTGAGTTCGAGAACGGCGCTTAATTGAATTGAACCTTAATTGATTAATTGTTATCTATCATTGATTTCCTGAGAATTTCCCTGAGCCTAGTTTCCTCCCATATAAATCAACGTAAGTTTAATTCGATCATTTGTTTTCTATTCAATCATTTGTTTGCTTAGCACAATCTGCATCTTTCATCTATTGCGTGAGTTTTCTTGAGTTCTTGTGTTCGACCCCTAACTTTACTGCAGCAACTGCTTTAGTATCATCATAGGGTATTAATTTGAGCATATCACTTCTCAAACCCGAATCTCTGCGAGTTTACGCCTTATGACCTATATTGAGATCCTACCACCTGACCACCAATACTGAGGTAGTAAAATATTTTTAAATCCTGACCAAGAGGACTCGAACCTAGGGACCCCAAGTACAAGGGAACCATTAGACCACGAGTCTCTCAACACCACTTTGGAATTCACATGGTGACTGTAGGTTTTGAAGATTAGTTTGGACTTCTAGTATAATAAAAATTTGCAAAGAAAACATATGGAAGGTAGCAAAGCATTTGATCAAACATGTCCCAAAACTCAAATATGAGAGTGTAGAAGAACACTTACTCAGTGGCTAATAGCTCTTCACATAGAGCCCTCATCATTTCAATAGCACGCTTTATCCTCAAAAGGTTTCTTGTATGACTACCAACTTTCCTAACACGGTTTGCTTCAATATCTCTATCAACCATTGCCTCTAACGTCAATGTTGAGCGTGACGCCTCGGCAAGATCATTTATCTAAGCCAAATTTTGATTTCAATGTTTTCAGTTAGTTAGTGCAAACACAATGAAAAATTCGTAAAGAAAAGAAAAGAAGAGAAAATATATATATATATATATATATATATATATATATATATATATATAACATTATACATGAAATTTGAACTGTGTATAACAATGTCTTCAAAAGTTTTTATAAATACTACTCTCGGCAACGGACCATACCTTGGAAACAAAGTCTAGCTCGGCAAACTTGAAGGCAGTTTCATCGACGGTAAATACGAGAAAGAAGCGAGAGCAAGCGTCACAAAACTGCTTCACAGGCACGTCCGAATTCGGCGTATTCACAGTGACCGCTAGTTCCCTGAATGCGTTTGCGATTTCCTTGAAATCCATCGCTAATGACTCCTTTCTCCCACTCTTTCTGATTTGGTTTCTTCTATGATCTTTCAAATGATATCTGATTTGTTCGATGGAGAAACATTGGCGGATCTAAATATGAGAGAAACCTCACATACCAACATGCCAACTTGCAACATAAGTTTTCCAAATTAAATGATATCTAATTTGTTCGTTGGCGGGTCTTAATCTGAGAGAAACCTCGCATGCCAAAATGTCAACTTGCAACTTAACTATTCCAAATGATATCTTTATAGTTTTCATTTTGTCAGTAGCGTAATCTATGTGGTCCCACAAAGACAACACCAACAAACCATCAGGCTATGGTTTCGAATGGACCATTCAGAATGGTTATACACTAGCGGAGAAAAACCACGTTTTATTAATCATTCACCAATCTTAGTCGCAGTGATACAAACCGCCAAAAAAAAAAAAAATGTTGCGAACCGTTTTTATGAAGAAAGAAATTAGTCAGATTGATGTCCACTCCGCTAACGAATTAGTCGCCCTCGTCACTCCAGCAATTCAAAGCCTATATATTATAAATTTCTAATAGTTTATATTTGTTAGTTTTTCATTATTTGTTGCATGAAATGGTAATAGACAAGTATACGCCCATCGTATTTGGGACATTAAGAGGCATTCAAAAGGTTCTTGGATTTGGAACAAATGATTGAAAATACGCCCAGTAGCAGTGGAGTTTTTGAAATATGAAATCAAAGATGGTCATTCCATTTTCTTTTGGCTTGACAATTGGCTAGGTTCAGGAGCTCTCATCTCGACGCTAGGTGATTCAGCCCCTCGAATCTTGGGGATCAGCAGAGATTCAGGAGTTTCGGATGTAACTAATGCGGACGGATGGAGATTACGAAACAATCGAAATCCATCCATCCAACAAATGATCACAACTGTCCAAGCGTTACCACCTCCTAATGATCATGCAGGTTCGGACGTGTTATTTTGGAAAACAGGTGAGGAGTATAAGCCGAGATTCTCAAGCAAGGAAACATAGGATCTTATCTGTTCGAAACAACAACGTCAATGCTGGAGCAAATTGATTTGGTTCTCTTATACGATTCCACGGTTTGCTTTCATTTCATGGCTAATTAAGGATCGTCTTCCAACTAGCGCTTGGGCAGCACAATGGGGAACGGTTGATATCTTGTGTTTTTAGCTCATTTAAGAGTTTCTTTCATGTAGTTTTAGGCTTCATTCATGTGCATTTAGAGTCCCTTATGTACATTTGCATTGTATTGTGTTTTCTTATTTTTTTTGTAGGTGAGAAGCTGTTACGATTCATTATGGAGTCCAAATGGCAAAACGGAAGCACGAAGAGCATGGATCAGGAGCAAAAGATCAAAAACAGGCAGTTCTGAAAGTTGTCTTCAGCAAATCGGCCATATCTCTTCAACCGTAGATCGGATCGAGGTGATTCCAGTTGGAGGTGAAAGCTGCCTCTCTTAGCTTTCCAATGGTATAAAATTCAGCCAGATTGGATGAATATTTCAGTGGGATCGATCGATCCAGAAAACCCAAAATCATCTTAAATCTTGCAGATCGACCTATCCAGAACCGATCGCTCGTTCTCGATAAAATTTTGTTAAACCTTGATTATCATAAGGATGGTTGTATTTTTCTCTATCTCATCTCTTCTCTTTGTTTGTATGGCTATGTGTGAGTAGTTCTCTAGATTGACTATGGCTAGGTAGATGGCTTAGATTGATGGTTAGGATTTGTGTTTTAGTGTTTGATCTTTGTAGATCCTTCACTCTTTGTTGTTCTCTATGCTAGATTAGGCTTGGAAAAATATAATCTAGATTTGGTGAATTTCATGCCCGGAAGGTGTTTGATGAAATTCCCGAACCAAACTAATTGTGAGCTTTGTGAACCTAACCTATGGAAATAGTTGTTTAGGAAGCTTAGTGGTAATTAGAGATGATTTTGAATGCTCATTAAGTTCCAAAATTGCAAATGGTAGTTCGTTCAATTTTGTTCTTATTGTAGGGATTTATAGCATGAAATTGTGTAAGTCTAATTGTGAACTCAAGGCCTAGGGTAAATTTGCATAAGTCCCATAAACACAATGACTAAGTTAGAGTTTAAGCCATCAATTGCCTAGTCATGATTAGTCATTTTTAGCAAAAAACTTAATATCGTTTTTAGTTCATTTTACGCATTGCATATCTCTTGTTAACTTTGAATCTTTGATCGCTTTAGCTAATCTATATCCTACATAGCCTATTGTGTTATCTAGTTTCCTTGTGGTTCGACCCTTAGTTTACTACACGTGCACCTTGCACTTGGGGTAGATAAGGAATTTTAAAGCTAGTTAAGATTCTTCTTATCAACAGTCCATCCATGTATCTTCTGTGGCGAAAGATCTGAGACTCGAGAACACCTCTTCTTCGGGTGTCCTTACTCTTTTACAGTATGGACATCAGTTGGAGGGAAGCTCATAGGCCGAACGATAACCCTGGATTGGGGTTTCACATTGCAATCACTACTCAAAAATCGACGTTCAGGCGAGGACAACATAATCTTGAGGATCCTTTTTCAAGCAACAATATACTACGTTTGGAGAGAACGAAATAACAGAAGACATGATAGATAAGAATCCCTCAAGAACGTTTAGTAATTATAATCAAGAAATGAGTGACAGATAGACTTGCCTTTCCTCAACAAACAAATCATGACCAAAGCAACGTGTTGATAGCACGATGGAGTCAGCTTCAATCTTCTAATGGCGCATAATCTTTTTGTTGTTTCTTCTTTTTTCTATTTTTCTGCGCCGTTCTATTGCTTCTTTCAGTGTTTGTCAAAACCCCTCATGTACATTTTGCATCCTTTGGTTATATAAATTCTCATTAAACCCGAAAAAAAAAAACTAGACAAGTATACCCTAATTTAAACTCTTTATTTTGCATCATGAAATATACTTTATTTCTATTTTTGTTTTTAAGGTATGCATAGTAAATCATCCTTATGTTATCATTAATTAGGAAAATGAATTTAATTTATTTTGTGAGGTAAATGATTTTAAACAGCATTGGGATATAATCTATCTCCTATATATTAATTGAGAATCATTTTAACAAAATAACCTTATGTTTATGTGGAATATTACAACACTGCCATGCTGACGTGTTATCGCCAGAATGATTCTCAGAGAATATATTTTATAGACCATTAATTACTAGACTAATTAAATAATATGACATTAGATCACTCATATGTAATCTGACTTTATTTTAAAGAATATAATCTTACTTAAATTAGCTTTATTTATTTATAGAAAACTAAATAAGTAAATATTCCATAAAATTATAGCTGATGTTATTGTTTCCTAAATTTGATTTTTAAATTTATATTTTAAAAAATATTTTTAACTAAATAATTAATTAGTAACATAAATATGTAAAAACTTTTAGAATTCAATTATTTATACAATAATATACAACTAAAATATTTAGAAATAATTATTTAATTATTTAATTTTCTAAAAAATATTATAAATATTTTATTCCGTGTATAACGCGGGAATAACCTAGTTAATATATTAAAGAAGAAGTCGAAACGTCCCACGTTCACTCTCAGAATGGTTGATTACTTGACTACCCTTAATGAATCGATATAGTGCCATTAACATTTAAATTACTAACATATTCTTAATCCCATCAAAACCTACCGAAGTCGGTTTCGTAATTGTCGGCAGCAAATAATCTCTTATAAATATAGACATATCTTTAACTTAATCTTGGTTTTAAAGTTAGTCATTAGCATGATCGCGACACGTGTCAAGTCTACCAATAAAATGTTGACACATGTTAAAAAAAATTAACTTTTTTTCTTTTACGAAATAGGAAAATTAGTTAAAAAATACAAAATAAAACTATAAGTATATGTTAATATCTAAAAGTTTTAACTTTTCTTTTCTTTAACCAAAAAAAAAACAGAAAAATATTTACATATGCTAATTTTTTGTGGTCAATTAGATTTTGATATGTATCAAACAAAATTTAATTTATTTAGGATGGATATTAATCATTAAACAATGAATGTTAAAGTTCAATTTATATCCAACGAAACAAAGTTCTCGTTTCGGATGAGACGTAAACAATTTTTTGTAGTAACCATAAATAAGAGGCAAATACAAACATTGAAGAAAGTGGGGTTGTTTCTACCAACACCTGTATTTATTTATGAGTAAGTGACATCCAGATTTGGGTTGGAAACACTAATAACCAACAAAGATGGAAATCTCCAAAGGAAAACCATGAATTGGTGTACAAGAAAGTCTTAAAGAATATTTAGTAGGTTTTGAAAATATATTTTGCATTTCTGGTGTTGTTGAGATTTTCGTTTGGCATCACTTAATGACATTCGAGGGCTTTGTATATTTTAATTTTAAAATTAACGGAAACAAGTAGATCATGTTGAACATTCCTAACTAGGCATGCATTAGTTTATTTTTTTTCCAAACATGCAATATTAGCTTCAAAACCTCTTTTGCCAGTGCTTCCCAAGAGAACCCTCGGCTGATTTTACCATTGTCGAAAGAGGTCTTGAAGCACGGATTAATCCTACATATATTAATTATTTTTTTCGTTTTTTGGTGTTTTTTAAGAACTATTTTTTTGGGCGTTGCTATTATTTATTTTTAAGAGTTTTATTTCATGTGTTATTGGAATAGTATTTATTTTGTATTTTTTATTATTTGGCTGTAATATTTATAATTTTTGGCGATGTCTAATTTATGTTTATGTTAGTTGTCGAATATGTTGTCTGTTCCGCAATACTATATCGTATACGAATAGGATCAATTGCTCTAATACTCACCAAGTCAAAAAGTATTTCTAATATACTCCTCTTCTATTTTCTAATTTCTTTTGTATTTTTTTTTAAATTCGAAAATGTGTAAAATACAATAATATCCATGTCCTTTTAATTTAATTACGATCCATACCAAGGATCCATCGGGTAAACCCAACAAATCCTGTTCACCCAACTCCAAATCGGGTCAGACCATTAATCCGGCCCCACCTGTCTTGTTCTTCTCCTTCTTCCTCGCGATTTTGAACTTTGAAAGAAACCGGCAACGGCAAAATCCGAACCTCCCCACTAAATCCTTAAAAATCGAACTTCATTGCACCACTAATCTGTCAGTTACTTTTGTTATCGCTCCATCTATCCTTTTTAGATCTCATCTTTCTCCCAATTTTGAAATCCCCAAACCGAAACCCTAGACCCATAACAATGGCTAAAACTCAAGGTGGGAGCTCAAGAAAGAGTGGTCGTAGGATGAGGAGTATGACGATGAGAGAAGCATTGCCTATTCCGGCGAGAGAAGCAACGCCTTCTCCGATGAGAGAAGTAATGCCTCCTCCTCCTCCACCAAGAACAGAGGCACATGTTAGAATTTGTTGATTTTGTGGAGAGAGTTGCGAATTTGAAGAAAAAATATAATTATACGATTACGTATAATTGGGTATCACTAGATGCAACTGGTACTTATATATGTGTTTGATTTGCAGGAACAACAAAGGCGGAAAACTCGTCCGAGGAATATGGTATACGCTACACAGAAAAAATAGAAGAAGACTCAAGAAGCTGAACCGGCCATCCCAATTGAAAGCCCGTTTCCTCGTCCAGCCGGAGAACAGAACCATTATCCTTCACCTCAAGAACAGATCCCTCCTCCTCCATGAAGAAAAAAGGTAGAATAGTTGATTTGAATGAAATTTGAATTGTAATTGTATCGGTTCTGTACAACTGGGTATCCATTAACTAGTAGTATCAGTACAACTGGATATTTATAGATACAACTATGCGTTCTGGTACAACTGGGTTTGATTGCTACAACTATTACTTACTTATGTGTTTGGGTTGCAGGTCACAAAGACACTTCCACCTATGAAGTTATTCTTCAAACACACCGAGTATGGTAAGAGCTGTAAGATAGCAACAAAGTTTAAGGATTTCAAGACGATAGCCGATATAACCACACTTAAGGGAGGTATAAAAAGTGAATGGTTTCAGAAACCACCCTCAGTTCCAGCACCTGTGGCACATGGATAGAAGCAAAAACCACAAACTGATGGGTATGTGGATGCTCCTCTTACGCACGATTTATATGGAGAAGGATAAGACCTGTTGGTTTGTGGTGAATGGCGTGCCCATGAGGTATTCTCTGAAAGAACATGCCCTCATTAGCGGATTAGATTGCCGGAGATATCCACCTGATTATGAAAAATTGGGGAGCCTTCGGTTTGTTAAAAGACATTTTAGTAGAGCTGTGAATATTTCAGTTGGTGAGGTGAAAGGGATGCTTAAGAGGATGGTAGGAGATGGAGAGCGGCTGAAAATGGTGGTACTCTTGTTTTTAAGCACCATCATCAAAAGATCGAGTAGGTATGGATACATTGATCCCTTTTTTTCTCCGAATTATCGATAATCTTGAGGAGTGTAAAATATTTTCGTGGGAGAGATACACGTTTGATGATTGTATGCACGAGATTTTCCATATGGTGAATCATTTCATGGGGTGTGTTAAAGGTACATGGTGCTTTCCGGGTTTCATTATTCCGTTGGAGGTAAATCTCATTCATCATTATGTGTAGTTCATTTATCCTTTGGTCTAATGTAAGTTATTTGCAGCTTTTGGCATGTGAAAGCATTCCGGCTTTGCGGAAGAAGTTTCGGGAAGATGTCTCAACCGCTAACCGTGGATGTCCGAGAATGTGCAAGAAAAAATGACAAAAAGTTATATGAAAGGCTTTTCATTGAAGATATAAACGAAGCACTTGGAGAAACGAAGGTACGAAATACATAGTTGTAACAGTAATATAACATTTATACATAGTTATATTAGTTATACATAGTTGTAGCAGTATTTGGGCAGTTATACATAGTTGTATCAGTGATACCTAGTTGTAGAATATGCATTATTCTGTACAACTGACAATTAGATTTTATGATACATGCGCAAAAAATCATTAGCTTCTTGGAACCCGAGATGCATGAGCTTGATATCCTATCACGCATCTTGAAAGATGATTTAGATGATGAAGGAGATGACCAAATATCTATGAACTGGAACAAGTGTTTAGTTGATGAGAACAAGAAGATATTCTGGAAGGAGTTCTTCAACTTAGATAAAGTTGGTCGAGCATTAGAAGTGAGAAGAAAGCAAAAACAAATCTAGAAATATCTCAGCGGGGGTTGCTAACAATCTTCAAGAGCTTCTTATGAAGGCATTGGAGATGATTGATGCATTGGAGAAGATTGATGCATTGGAGAGAAGGGTTAAGGCTCTTGAATCTGCTTCTGGTAAAAATGGTGATCAAGAAGCTAATGTGGAGGCTGTTGCTACTGCTGATGCGAAGAAGAAGGGGAAGGCTCTTGCAGAAGAAGAATCTTCCTGAAAATAAGAATCCTCCTCAAAGGATGATGTTATTGGCGGTTCTAGTGCATTTGGTCAGCATAGAGATGATGATGATATTGGCGGTTCTAGTGCATTTGGTCAGCTTGGAGATGATGATGGTATGGAATACCTATATAGAGAATATGGTGTAGAAGTTATTGAGGCTGCGAAGGAAGGCTGCTGCTGAGGTATTGGCTGAGGAAGAGGGTGAGGATGAAGAAGAAGATGAGGGAGAGGAAGAAGATGAGGGAGATGAGGAAGACAAAGAGGAAGAAAATGAGGGAGATAAGGAAGACAAAGAGGAAGATGATGATGGAGATACTGAGGGAGTTGAGGCAGACAAAGAGGAAAAAGATAAAGGAGATGATGATGGAGATGAGGAAGACAAGGAGGAAGATGATGAGGGAGATGATGAGGGAGATGATGAGGGAGTTGAGGCAGACAAAGAGAAAGAAGATGGAGATGAGAAAGAGAAAGAGGAAGATGAGGGAAATGAGAAAGACAAAGAGGAAGATGATGACAAAGAAGGGGGAATGCCCTTAGCTGTAGCAGAAGCAGACAAGGATGAAGAGATGCATCCAGCTGAACAAGGAGAAGAGGAAGAGAAAGAGAAAGAAGAAGAGAAAGAGAAAGAAGAGGAAGAGAAAGAGAAAGAGAAAGAGAAGGAGAAAGATGAGGAAGAGAAACAGAAAGAAGAAGAGAAGGAGAAAGAAGAGGAAGAGACACCCTCAAACATGCATTCCCCTGGTCAAAAACATAGGCCCAAGGAACTGGTTACTCGGAAACAAACAAGGGCAGCTATGAAGGAGAGTAAGAGGTCTAAAAGGAAAGCAGCTCCTTCAAAGTTTGTGAAGAGTCCATTTGTTTGAAAAAAGGTAGCAAAGTTTGTGTTTTTTTTTTTGGTTTCTGTTTTATGTGGCTGTTTTTTGAACATTTTCAAGTCTTTCGGTTTTTATGTTTGTGAACTTTGGAAACTCTTTCTACTTAGGATGTATTTTATTTTTTCTGACGCTGTACAACTAAGTACAACTATTACTAGGTTAACCTGAAAAAATTTCAAAAACAAAAAAAAATTATTAAAATATTATTATACTAAAAATAATAAATATTATATATTAAAAAAATTCATAAAAAAGTTAATAAAAATATATTATTAAAATATTATTATTTTAATGCATTCACACTACAAAAAATATTATTAAATACATGCGTTCACACAGTAGTTGTATTTAGTTTTACAGTAGTATCTATCTACACATAGTTGTAAAATCGTTGTTTTAAGGTTTAACTATTAGTATCAATATCTTTATACATTTTTCTAGTTGTACAAATTACAATAGGTAAATAAATTAAGGTTAGTAAACTTTCATAGAAAAACATATGCCAAATTACAAATTTTTTATGACTCACATCATAATGGTCTAATTATTTAGAAAACACTTATACATGTCAAAGATATTTTAAGATCACAACAAAACATTTTCAATTTTTTTAATAATTTAGATATAATAATTAAAATGATAATAGTGGTTTCATTAACCCAATATAACCATATGAGTGTAATATACCTTTTAAAATAACCATATGAGTGTAATATACCTAATACATAGTCGTACTAGTAGTACCAGTTGTATATTAATACATAGTTGTACCAGTAATACATAGTTGTAGCAGTAAAACCTAGACAAACACACAATCTATAATCATAGACAGACTATACATAATACAGATTTTTTAAAACAAAACACAAACAGATTAACATACACATAAATTATCACTTTCCTTGGCTACTACACTCAAACCACGAATACAAACCTCCAGTGGAAGAATTGTTCATTCGCCTATGTTCTCCAACTGATGGAAACCTTGTTACTTGAGGTCTTCCTCTCTTGCTGACATAATCCGGAGGAAGGGAAACTATATCGCGTATATGGTCGGTAATTATCCACTAAGATATATGAGGAATTGGATATATCGTCTTGTAATAGACCAATGCCGAATGCGACATCCAATAATACTTAGAAACATAAATCATGTATTTCCAAGAGTTGTGGGTCCCATTAGTAAGGAAACAATTAATATTCAATCAGAAGAAGAATGGAGGGGAGGACTCGGGGCGCGTGGGAAGTGAGGGCTATGTGTGGGATATGTTTGGAAATTTTGAGGTAGAGTCCACAAGAGAGTATATTGGAAAAAGGGAAGAGTATTTTGAAATGAGTTTGAAGTATTTGAGAAATTGATCCTATACGAATATTTAGTTAAAGTTGTTATATATGCCCTAAAAGTATATCCATCTATATATATATATATATATAAAATAAACTGTAATATGTTATATTATCGATAATATTGTTAACAAAAAATGTGTTTGATTTGTTTTCACAATTTCACAACTTTTAGCTCAAGATATTTCTTTCTTTCTTGAACCTTTTAGTTTTAAAATATAATATTCTTTTCTTACTGATTTATGTTTATATATTAAATTTTGTTTATTTTTTTAATATTAGTCTTTTTTAAATCGACTTTTGGAGGACCACCACAGAGTACACATGTGCGAAGATTTTGTTCAACCATCCATGTTCTGAAGTTTCTATGATGCGAAGTGTTTTTTTGCTGGTAGAGAGGAAGAAGATGTTAGTCTTTGACAATCAGTACCAGTTTGGTTGTTTTCTTTTTTCGCGTTTTTTTCTCCTTTTTCTTTTTATTATGGTTTTACTATTATTTATTAATTTAAATTACGTTTTAAAGAGTTTAATTTAATGTTATTGGGATAGTTTTTTTTATCTTAATTATTATTTTATTGTTATGATTTTTATAATTTTTGACGATGTCCGTTTTATATTTATGTTAGTTATCAAATCTGTTGTGTGGATCGTATTAGCATCTTCTTTTTAATATTTTTTTGAATATTTAGTCAAACTTTTTATGTATATTCTATAAATATATATGAAAAAGTAAAATTTAAAATGTTATATTATTGATACTATTGGTAAAAAAGTATTTGAATGTGCAAAACAACATTTTTTTTATGATTTCACTTGACCACACAAAGCGCGGGTAATTACTCTAATTACAAATTAAATGTACCCTAAAAAGGGTCATGTGCTATTAATTTATGTAATGGAGTTTAGAGACAACAACTCGTATATATTTTATTGATACACGAATATTATTCTATTCAGTGACACATAATTTAATAATATTATATAAATATACGGGATTAAGAAATAAATTATTAATCAAACCATGCAAAAGATTGATTTTCCATTATTTAGGATTTTTCAACCAATGTAAGTTAAAGTGTATTCTTAAAACATAATAATAGTACTACTATATTGTAGACACACAGAAAGTATAAATAACAAAAAAAAAATCTAGTAGAAATCCAATCAAATAATTCAAACCACACAGTTACATCTTCAAATAAACAAATCGGATAAGAATTTAAATTACAAAACAAAGAAAAAGAAGTAAAAAATTTAAATGATTTCTTCGATTTATTTTCGAACTCCGTATATAGCAGCAATGTAGAGAAGTTGTGTTGCCGAAAGTATTATTAGAAATGCCTCCATTGTCCTCTGCCGAAAAATAAAAAACGAATAAAATTATTTATAGTATATAAAATAACTTATTTTGTTTTATTTTTAATTTACGTAGTCATTTTATGTTTTTATCAATTGTTAACCAATTTTTGGCAATAAAATACCATAATAAAGGCTTTTTTTTTGGTTGGAATGTTAAATTTATTGATCAACAAAAAAGTATTTTATGTACAAAAAGCGGTAAAGAAAAAAGTATAACAGAGGTTTACTCACCAGACGAGCATTTCTCATCCCAAGTTCAATTTCCTTGCAGCCAAATCTACACAAGAACATTCAGGAGATAAAGGTTTTAATAACCTTTATCTAATTTGGTGTGGAAATTATACGAATTTGAAGAAATAAAATGATTGAATATTTAGTCAAAAGTGTTGTGTCAACGTCTATACCCCATGGCTAAAAGTGTTAGCGACCAAGCAATGGTGGCGGCGGAGACAGCTGCCGGGAGACTCGTCGTAGTCCACGATTGGATATGACTGACGCCGGAGATAACCGAGGCAGCTCCAGCCGCTCCAGCAATCAAAGCAAACATAATGAAGAATCCGGTTGCCGCATTACCCATTGGAAAATGTATCGGCGAGAAATGAGCCGGAAGACTATAATCCGCACCTTGAATTTTATTTTTACAAGATTAGTTATGAAAATTAGTTTATTATCAATTAGTCGGCTATATGGATGATTAAACAATAAAAATAGTTTCTTGGCAAAACAAAAGAATTGTAATAAATATCCTTAGAAAGAATACTCTATATATATATATAGAACATATACGGGCCAGTAAATAATTAATAACCTAAACCTTGCTATAGTTTTTAAAAATGTTATTAAAAATAACATTCTCATAATGAAATACTTATGAGTTTGCAATGGTTGTGCTTCATATACAAAGCACTCAATCTCTTCTGTATTACACGAATTGAGAACGTGTTTAAAAATTACTTGCATGCATAAATATTGTTTTGTTTTTAATTAATCAGACACTGAATTGGTAAAATAATTAAATATAATTCATATAAGCCGAGACTAAATGGATCAAGAACTTAATACCAAGAGAGGAAAACAAAAAAAAAGAGAGAAAAATTAAAATTAATCATATACCAATAAGGAAGCCATGGTTGATAGCTTTGTTCATGGACCATGCGCCAATTCCGAGAACAATGGCATACATACAAAAGTTCAGGACTAAAAGAAAAGAGGCCACCGGTTTCATCTGCTGTTCCACCATTTTTTCTTCGATGTGAAATGACTTAATTAAGAGCTTAGGTTTTTTTTTTGTTTTGTTTTTTTTTATTTGTTGTTAAAGCTTAAGAGCTTAGGTTTATATATATAGATTCAAGAGAGTTTAGATTAATGGTGCTTTTCTTGGTTAAGGCTGTTTGGTTTTTTCTAGATTCTTATAGGTCATTTATTTCTTGTTCCTGCTGTCCTGCAGGTTGTAAAGCTGAGTTGCTGAGGTTAACTTTTTTTTGTCTCCAAAGAATCCATATTTTGCTTCATTCACAGGGCATAATTAATTATTTGAAAAGTAAGAAATATTAATCAAATAAAAACCTTTGGAAACTTAAAGATTCTTTGGTTCACTTAGTTTCTTTAGCATTTTTCTTGTTTTTTTGTTGCTTTTAGATATTCTTTTCTTTTAATGTACATGAATAAATATTATATTCGTAAGTATAAAATTCCAGATACATTTTATAGATTTCAAGAAAAAGAAACGTGTATAAGAAGTTGTTACAGGAAATCAATGATGGGGGTACCTTGCGAAGCAAGTCATAGGATCATAAGTTCTTCTAACCCGTCATTATCTGCACAAATATCAAGTGATCTGCAGAATATAAAACAATCCAACTATCTATATTATAAAAGACCCAAAAAGACATTGTGATATATATCGTATTTTGTTGAGGACATCCTTAATGCATACTTACCCGCATTCGCTTCCTACTTCTCTCTGTGTTTACATTGTTTTCTCTCCAGATTCTTCACCGTATTCTGTCTCATTTACCATATTTTCTTCATCGGCTTCACAAACATGTCGAAGATTGTTAGGATTACCAAGTCGATTTTCCACTGATGAACAGTCATTGAAGAGGCTCAGTTGTTTCTTTCCCTTCAATTCCTCATCACCAGCTTTGCTTTCATCAGCATCATTCAGACTAGCCAGAAATGGAGTAGAGTCATCTGAGAGTCTTATACCGCATCCTTTTAGTATGAGTCGAGTACTAGTGACACGAAACTCTATATCAACTTGATCACAGTCTTGGTTTAGAGGAAAATGACAGTCAAATATAATCAGATGATTATATTTCTGATGCAAGGATAAAACTCTGGGTTCAGGAGGCTCTAAGTAGTTCCCGTGCTTGTCTCTAAACCGACAGCATACCTGAATGTTTATAAAGCACAGCTGATGGTTAACCGTTTCTTCGGAAACCACAACGCAAGCCTTGAATTCCAAGAATGATTGTTGAGAGAGAGAAGAACGATGTAGAGGAATGGTAAGGGAGCTACCGTTAGAGCGGTAAGTGAAGTATGGAGGCACCTCTACACCTGGTAAGATCAGAAACTCGGAAGCTGATTGTTGAATGAAGGCTTCTTGATTTGAATTGAAGCAGTTAGTAAAAGTGATCAATGACAACTTGGTGCGAGCATTATCGGTGTCTTCTGCTTCCTCAGACCATCTAACTTCAGTCAATTGCTCACAATCTGAGAAGGAAACCTGGTCAAGATTATTGAGTTTGAAAATTCTTGGTGAGATGCATTTTAGCTGGTTGCACTCCCACATTTCCAGTAATTCGAGGCTAAAGAAGTTTTCAATCCATCGAGGAACTTCTTCAATCCCTGTTTGGTTTAATTTAAGGACCGAGATGTTGTTTGAAATATTTGGAAAACTCCTCAACCGCGAGCATCCATTGAGATTGAGGCGATAGAGAGATGGCAGGTTGATGCCTTCTGGAAGAGTCTCTAGACTTGAGCATCTTGTCATGTCCAAACTCTTCAATTTATTGAGATTTTGAATCGTGGAAAGAGTTACCTCCGCCAAACTTGAACAATCACTTAGATTAAGTGTTTCAAGTCTAGTCGCCATCGAAAGATCTGGGATTTCTTTCAAATTTGCACATCCCGAAAACACAATTTTCTTGAGGCTTGTTAGAGGCTGAACAAAACAAAACCAAGACAATTTAGATTTGCTTTAAACATCGTATGTAGTACGTTTCCTCTCCTAACAATACTTTAAATATAATTAAAGAGTAATACCCCAACAGAACACTGAAAAAGTTGTTTGTTTTCTGAAATTACCACAATTTATCATATCAGCTGATTTAGGTGATCTTTCAAAAGGTTTAGAAATTTGTAAGTACATTGCAAACATATTTATATGAAATTTGCCACAAAATGTGTTGAATGTGAAGAAATATTACGGAAGACCGAGTAATCTGGTTCTTTATGTGTTTATCTAAATAATTGACTTAAAATTTTCCAAAATCATTAAAGATACTTCAATATATTTTAAATAACGCAAATTTTTGACACTAACCTATCAAACGTTAGTAATTGAATAGTTTAAGCATAGTATCATACCTGAACGCCTTCCCAAAGTCTCTCACTCTTGGTTTGCTCCATATAAAGTTCAACGAGTTTCTCTAAATGCAACTTAGAGGGGAATTTTACGATCGCTGTTTGGCTTAGATTGAGCTTTGAAATGTTTCTTGAGATATGATGAAGCTCCACCAAATTTGAACAACCGTTGAGTATCAAAGTCTCAAGATTGGTCGCCATTGAAAGATCTGGGATTACTCTGAGGTTTTCAGACTCCGAAAAGTCCATATACTTGAGGCATGTAAGCGGCTGAACCAAAATAGACAAAGAATAAACTTACACATAAAAAGAAAGGATTGTCGTCAAAAATATCACTTAGTAATCTAGCAGATTCATTCTTGTCAATGTTTTGAATTAATATAGGCATCTTCTAAGTTCTAACTAGTTGAACTAACCACATTTTGATAATCTAATTGTCGCTTACCTCAACTCCTTCCCATAGCTTCTCAAGCTTGCTCTTGGGCATTCTGAGCTCAACAAGATATTCAGGACAAAAACTAGAAGGCATGTATCTCATCGGATATCCTGGCCAACTTAGTAACTTAAGTTTATCGGGAAAATCATCGAATCTTTCGGGTAGATCCCATCTAAATTCTTTCTTCCACTCCAACGAACTTTTGTAGAATTTCAGAAATCGGAGATTACTCATCCCGTCAAAGGCATTCTTATGTATTCGCACCTTTTCAATCTCATCAATATCCAATGATATACCTAAAATCTTTTCAGTACCCTGAAAATACAAGAATCAGTGAGTTAAAAGCAGAGCAATTTTCAGTCTCATAGACGGAAATATGGAAAATAAAAACAAATCTTACAGTGCAACCTCTAAGTACATTGCAGACATCCTTCGAGTTCATCAGGAATTCTCGTTTTCCAGGCTTGTCGGACTGTCTGCGAACTACTTCTTTACCCATTTCTTGTACCAAACAGTGCATCTCCACGATACTCGTATTATTCCATGATGGTACTACATTTATGAGGGACTTATTAATTAGGTTCTTAAGACCTATATTAACATCCAACTCACTATCTGCGAGCATCATCTTGATATTATTGATATCCACGCCATTGAAGAAACATGCTATATGACGAACTATCGCTTTATCTTCTTCGCTATCTAACTCATCGTAGCTGAATTTTAATGTTTCTACAATGTCTCTGTTTGGACTTTTCCGAAGCCTTGGCAGCATATCCATCCAATCCTCCTTGTTCCTCCCTTTCATAACCTTACCTAGAATCTCAAGACCCAAAGGAAGACCACCTGAAAGGGCTGCAACTTCAGAAGCGAGCTCCATAAAACCATCAGGCGGAGAGTTTTGCTTAAAAGCTGATCGACAGAACATCTCAAGAGCTTGCGTTTCAGAAGGGAAACCAACCTTGTAAATATGATCAATCCCATGGGCCTCTAAAAGATGCTTATCTTTTGTAACCACAATGATTCTGCTCCCACTTCCAAACCATTGAGTTTGACCCGCCAAGGCATCTAGCACCATTAGATCATCTAAATCATCAATAAAGATAAGAACTTTCCAGTGCTTCAGTCTTTCTCCCAGTGCACCTAAATGATATGTCTTTATGTTTTTGCCAAGAATTTCAGATAGAAAATTCCCTTGCAAACTCAACTTCATGCTATGGTCACCGGTGTTGGCTCCCCTATAACCTTCGATACTCTTAGATACGAAAGCTCTGTCTATGAAGACTTTACCTTGGAAGTGACGAGAGAGGCGATTAAATAAAGCTCTTGCAATAGTAGTCTTGCCAATTCCCGAGGGACCCCATATCCCAACTATCCTTGCTTCTTCAGATTCCAAGCACAACAACAATTTCATCTCTGTGATATGATTGTTGATGCCGACAAAGTTGTCAAAATCCTTCGATGGAGTTTCATTCAGTTTACGAAAAATATCACCGACGATATCCTCAATCATTTTTGCTTCATTAAGACTAATTACAAAGAAAAACATAATTTCACAAACATGAAACAACATATATCAGTATTTAATAGTCAAATTAATGTCAAGTAGGAACATTTATATTCACAAATACATTAAAATATATATATATATATATATATATAACAAGTCATAGAGTAGTACGTACCAAGTATGAGAATGATATCCAAGGAGATTTGCTACATCAGTTAAAGCTTTCCGCCATAGTTGTATCTCATCCTCTGTTTTGTTGAGGCAAGTGTTCTTAAAAAATTCTCCAAACTTTCCCAATTGCTTCCGAACATGAAAAGGATCTAAGGCGTAGAAAATAGGTATCAAAATTTGGCCCAACTCTTCTTGGCATTTCAAAATCTCCACCAACTCGTCTAGGCACCATTTGGAAGTAGCGTAGTTTTCGGAGAACACTACCACTGCAATCCTTGAACTCCTAATCGCCTGTATAAGCTCAGGTGCGATCGAGTGGCTTCTTTCGATCTCACTGTCTTTGAACGGTTTGATAGATTTGAGATCCAGCTCCTTAAGAAAGTGACTGAGGAATGTTTTGCGGACATCTGCTCCTCTAAAGCTCGGGAAGACGTCATAGTCCCAATTGCGAGAAGAAGACATAGAGATAGAGAAACAAAACCAACACAATTTCTTGTAACTCAAGGATCTGAATAACAATGCAGAAACTGATGTCTCCTCGCCTTCTTCGCTGTTATGAAAGCCTAATCACACATCAGCTAACAGAAATAGAGAGGGTTCATGAGTGTTTCTTTAGATTTTTCAGCAAACAGGACTCAAACTTGATAGTAAGTTTTCTCAAATAATAAAAGAATTGAGAAAACAGAGACGAAGAGAAAGAGAGACAAAAATTGTAAGGGCACTTCTTCCCCTGACAATACGATGCTCTTGAAAATAATTGATTTGTTGGTGAAGGACAGTTTCTGCATCCGAGTTGAAGCAGTCCGATAAACGGAGTCTCCACAGTCTGAAAAAGTGAAAAGTCAGTCTCCACCAAACTTGGGACATTCTCGAGCCCCACGTGCGTCAAAGTGGGAGACCGTGATTTTACTTTTTACTTTTAAGGTTTTACTTTTAATCGTTTTTGAGTTGCAAATTACTGGGACTTAAAGTGTTATTACCATTTTTTTTAACATAACTAGTATTATGAAGTTTTAAAAAAAAACTATTATTTTTGAATAATCTCATCTGCAATAGATTTTAAGTTTGGAACTATTAATATACTTTTTATTTGATAGTATTCTAACGATATATATATATATATATATATATATATATATTAATAAAGAAGAATTTAAAATACCTATTTCTAAATTGAGTAACAACCTTAAAAATAAATTTAGTGGAAGAAGATGCTGATAAAAAAAATTCTCTCGATACATCTTAACTAAAACATTTGTCATAATGAGAACGATGCTATTATTTTCCACCACACGATATTTTTCTTCACATAATTCAGCTTGTTCTGCCCATATTGTAACATGTATTTCAACTTGACTGTTAAAATAAGAACAACATGTTACCTTAAATTAATTTGAGATACATGATATGTCTGAAAAACTTATTTCTCTAATAATTTGAGAGCGTCAATTTTATAAAATTGATGATTAGAAATTTTATATTTTCTATATGATGGTATTTGTAACCAAACTAATAAAACATCAATTTGAAAAATTAACAAAATTGTCATGGAAAATATTAAATTATCAAAACTTGACATTCTTGCTAAAACTAACAATTGTCTTTTCTGATGAGACAATTATCTTTCCATATTTCTTTTCAGCTATTGACATTTTTTTCTGAAATTGATAATTACTAGTTTTTTATATAGAAAATTTTAAGAGTAAGTTGTATTTTTCTTATTTGGTTTTTTATTTAAAATTGGAAATTATCTATTTTACATTTTTTTTTCTTTTCTTATTCTTTTCTATTATTTCTATTTTACTTTTTTTCTCCTTTTCTCGTTCTTTTCTATTAATTTGATTTTTTTGTTAAAACTGGAAATAATCTATTTTACACGTGTCGAATTCTTATGAGTTATCTCTTAATCTATTTTACACGTGTCGAATTCTTATGAGTTATCTCTTTAACACGTGTTACAATCTAAGGTTAACAATGACACGTGTTAAAATCTAATGAGTTATCCTTTCACACGTGTCACAGTGACTTTAAACGCATTCAGGTTTATATAATAAGATTGGTTGTTTGTATTTAGTTACATGATATAATGCCATTAGAAAATAATTTAAAATAATAAATTGCAAGAAGAAGAAGAAGGAACTACTGAGAGAGAGAAAGAGAAAGAGAAAGGAGGAAACTAATATTAACAAGAACAAAGACTTTGGCGATTGAGATTGTTAGAAGAAAATAACAGTCGTCGTTCGTTATGAATGAACTCTGAGCAGAGTGGTGACAGCAGCAGATCGTTTCTCCTATTTTTCTGATGCAACTTGACCACAGCGGTTTCCCAAGGGCCAAGTCTTTTTTTTGGTCAACTTTTTACTTTTTTTCTTTTCTTTTTTTTTGGGTCAACAAGGGCCAAGTCTTTTTTTTTTTGGACAACAAGCTAATTCATTAAAATTAACTTAGGCAGCATACACGAAAAGGGAGATAGAAGAGTATACAACTCTCAAAATACAAAACAAGGCTTGTAAGACATAACAAATAATTCGATATGATAAATGCGCTTACAGGCCCATAGTTTAAAAGCAAGTTGTAAATGATAGGCCAACAGCCCAGTTCGAAGAGAGGATGTTGCCCTAGAGTTGGAACAGCTCAGGCGGCGCCGCTGTTGACTAGGCAGCGACGGCGAGTCCTCAGCTGCTGCTCGGAGGTTGAAAAACCAGAAAAGGGCTCATCTGATATTACGATATAGTTTTGGTATACGACTTCGAAGGAGGAACCTGAGGGAACTTCCGATGATGATTCGGAAGTTCTTCGCCTTTTGATGGCGGTGGAGTCCGTCGGAGGAGGAGAGTTGAGGCCGGTGAGAAGCTGAAGCATCCCCGCGCCCGAGAGTTGCTCGTGGCTAAAGCCTGAAAGAGTTTGTACTATTTGAAGCATGGAAGAAGTTCTCCGGTGGAAGATACCGGTATAGTTCAAAGGAGCTCGGCCAGGGTCTGACCCATCTCGAAATAAAGTGTTGAAAAGCCAGGAGTAACCTGCACAGTACCCAGATCTGAAAAAGAATAAGGGTTTTACCTGCAGTCGGAGTGAAGCGATTTTAGCGGTTAGGTATCGTGAAGATCTCCGACGATTTGCGTCGGGAAGGTTACTTAGAGTCTCTGAAGAGAGTGAAGACACCGGCCAGAGCACGGTGGAGGTTCTCCGGTTGCAAAGACCGGGAATTTTAAAACAGATCTCTGAAACAGAGAGGTGGAAGGACGATTTGAAATGGTTAAGCGGAAGGGTTCGACGACACGCAGCCGCGAGTGGTAGCGGAGGACGAAGACTCCAAGCTCCGACAGCGGAATCACCCGAGGCGAGGAGAAGTGGATCGGTGGAGAAACGTTCTTCTACTGGAATCTGAGGACGGGTCCCGACCGAGACCTTCCGGCGGAGACAGTGGTCGGACAGTGGACAGGAACTGAGACACGAGCAGTAGAAAGGAGAGATTTAGGCAGAAACGGAGGACTCATCTGAGGCGACGACGGCCACGAGGCAGAAACAGAGGAGTCGCCTGAGGCGACGATGCAAACTTACCTTCAGGCTTGGCAGCTAGGGCGACCTAGAGAGAGAAGAGAGTCAAGGGCCAAGCCTTTAATCGTCAGTTTTAGACTTTTGTTTTATTTATTTATTTATTAATTATTGTTTATTCAACAAATAGAGTCTAAAAAGAAACAACTGTTCGTAAATGAGAGGAGAAACTCAAAAGAAGTAGCCAAATCATGTTTTTGTCGTTATTATGAAATTGAAACCCAAAGCATGTAGCATTAGTGGTTGGTAATTAATATTATGATAGGCGATTAGGCGTGGTCTGTTCTGGATTCTATTTAATTAAACAATGAAGCATCATTCTTATTTTAAAAATCATAGTAAGAGTAAAAACTATCACGTAGAGACAGACTCAAATCCTAGCCATATGATATTTGACTCCTCAAAAGTCCTCAAATTATTTTTGAATAGGGTTTACAAAAGATAAAAAACCATTACTATACACAACGTCAGACGGATGAGAAAAAATTTGAGACTGAACGAAACATGGCTTCACTTGCCTGAAACAGAGACATTCATTTCTGTTTTGTTGTAAATTCCTTCAGGCTACATTTGCAGTTCAATTTTGTTGACCAATCAACCTATTTTAGAATTAGGGTTTCTAAGAAAGCGTGTTCAAGTAGATACCCTTGTTTTATTTATCTGTTTCTATGACTTGATTGTTGACTGATCTAATTTTAGAATTAGGGTGTCTAAGAAAGCGTGTTCAAGTAGCTACGTACCCTTGTTTTATTAATCTATTTCTATGACTTGTGTATTACGGTATAAGTATTGTGTAACATATACCAAACTAACTTCTTCGAATTTTGGGGAATTGAATATAAAAGAAACATATTATATAATTCTGTAAAAATATTAATCCGATGTGATCTTGTTATGTAAATTAGTCTCCGTTCAATTTTGGAAAAAAGAAGTATTAAAAGAGACCTAGAATTTACTCTGCTAAGTTCATGATCAATGCTTAGTTATCTTTGATTCGTTTCCTCGTCTCTCTGTCTCTAGACGCTTAAACGTGTTTAAATCGATCATTTTCTCTATTCCTTTCATCGAATTCGAAAACATGTCCACTAATTAGTGGAAGCCCCTACATAGCATACCAATCTGTTTTAATCGAATTTTGTGTTGAATTGAACCTAAAACAAACAGATAATACGATTCCTCCAATAAAATTCATAATTCATGAAAAAACAATACACAATCCCAGTGTTGTGGATTATGTTTTTCTTGGCCTAGCTTATGTTGTACTTTAACATTACCTAAGCTGGTGAGTTCCTTTTTCTCCTTCTTATGTGTTTGATTCCTAAACCTTAACCACAATTACATATTTCGTTGACGTGATGGGCCCGCTAGGTTTTCATGGACCAGCAGTATCCACATATCGAGACTACAAAGACAGAATTGAAGAACAAGTTTCTGCATAGCTTTTGTTTGTCGGAAACAGAGACATCCATATCGGAACTATGTAAAGCCAAATTATCTCGGCCTGCCCAAATCCATTCTCATCACCAAAATATTATCTCGAGATTTTTCATGTTCTCTTCTCTCAACTGATTACTCACAGATGCAGCCTTTGTAAACATGCTGCAGCAAACTTAGCAGCCCTCGTATGGAATTAATAGAATTACTGCCCCCAAATCCGTTGCAAGATGAAGCTGCACAAACCACATTTCATTACATTATCTAACGTGACCATCAAGAAATATAAAGAGAGAATATTATTTAATTTGTAATTCTTGTTCATTTAAATATATTGTTAAAAGAGAATGTATTCAATACATGAGAATAGTTTAGAGAGAAAAGTAAAAGAAATTATAGGAAGCTAAACATACAGACTCACAAAATCAGTAGAAAAGACATCTATTCCTAAACGTGTCTTATATTGGGTGATGCTTCAAGATAGGGTTTTCTTCTTTTAAGCCAAACAATTTTATAAGCACAAAGAAAATCCTGAAAACGTCTCTCCAGCTGGGTTATATCATGTAATTCCATTATAGGTTATAACTGGCAAAACTACTCATTTCAATATTCACGCAATCAAAGATTCAAGGTGACATCTTGTGTTCCTCCTGGGTATCGGAGGCAGAGCAAAGCAGAGGTTTCTTGAGTGGTCCTTCACTCAATCTGCAAAAGAAATAAATCTAGTGATCTATTAATTGTAGAAAATAGTTTTTGATTGATCTGGAAAAAGAATTGGGAGCTATAATAGTATCATGTTCAATTCATGCTTAATGCTTACCTGCAGTCGCTTCCAATTTCTCTCTGTCGCTTCACAACCGCCTCAACACACTCTTCATTGTGCTCAGTCTTATTAACCAAATTGTCTTCATCTGATTCACAAACATGTGGAAGTCCGTTCTCCAGTAATGAACATTCCTCTAACACTCGTATACCCCATCCTTTTAATTCCAAGGAATTGTCATTCCTGTCATATGGAGTCACTGAAATATGCATATTCACATGATCGTAGTTCCGTTGAGCTAAAGGAGCATTATCTTCGTTTAGAGAGATACGACAGTCCACTATAGTTAACACATTATCCCTACTCTCCCTAATTTCTGTGTAATGTCTGTAATAAAAGTCAACACCTTTGAACTCACCGTTTACCTTGATATGTACTACATACCCATTAACATGAGGTATCACTACGCCAACCCTAAATCTGATGAATGGTTGGGAGAGAGGGACGTGAAGTAGAGGAATGGTGAGAGAGGAGGTTCCAGTAGTACGGTGACTGAAATATGATGGCACTTCTTCCCCTGAGAATATGATGCTCTTGAAAATAATTGATTGTTGGTGAAGGACAGTTTCTGGATCCAAGTTGAAGCAGTCCAGAAAATGGAGATTGATTTCACGATCTTCTGCTTCCATCTCCACCCCATTTGGATAGCCACTCAAATCAACTCTAGTCATTGCCCCACAATTTGAAAAGTCAACGTCCCCAAGATGTTTGAGTTTAGAAATGTTTAGGGATACACATTTTAGCTTGCTGCAACCTTTCATAGTTAGCGTAGTGAGGTTAAAGAAGTTCTCGATCCTCCAAGGAACCTCTTCAATCCCTGTTTCGTCTAGTCTGAGATATTTGATGTTGGTTGAGATTTCAGGAAAGCTCCTCAAGTGTGAGCATCCAAGGAGATCAAGGGTAACAAGAGATTCGAGGTTGATTCCGGTGGGAAGAGTCTCCATATTTATGCAGTTTGCAATGGACAACTCCTTCAGTTGATTGAGATTCTGAAATGAGGAAGGAAGTTCTACTAAACTTGGGATATTCTCGAGCCACAAGTACGTCAAAGTGGGAGACAACATCGCCAGGAAGGGCGTAAATGGCTGAGCCAAATAAACAATTTAGAGATGTTAAACAAAATCACCAATAGTACGTTTTACATTCAAGGTTTTTCAATCGCAATTACTGTGATTTAAAGTGTCATTACCTTAAATTTAGAATATAAACCCTTAAAAAGAAAATAATAACATAACTAGTATTATGAAGTTTAAAAATAAAACTATTATTTTTGAGTTATCTCATCTGCAATAGATTTTAAGTTTGGAACTTTCCATTCACCTAAAGCAATCAATTTCCATTAAGAATTTTTTTTTAAAAATTTATTACATTTGGGCATTCTTTGGTTGTTTGCTTACATATCTATTATACAGTAGTCACATCTACTATATGAAATCGTTACTTCTCTTTTTTTTTTTTATGATTGAAGTTCAAACCCTTGCGGGCCCTACATCTCCGAGGCGGGGGCAAAACCTTTGTTTTTCTCCTTCGTAGAATAACTTCCCTCCCAAAACTCGAACCCATGACCTCAGGCTTACCGCAACGCCCTGTTAGCCAAGTGTACAAGTGAGTCTTGGTATGAAATCGTTACTTTGTATTTAGTTACATGATATAATGCCATTTTTTCAACTATATAATGCCATTAGAAAAGAGTTAAAAATAATAAATTAAGAAAATATATAATTGTCTTTTCAACCAATTGATATATTTTTCAATTTCTTATTTTCTTTCATTTTTATTTATTTGTTTTTAAAAAAATTAGATCCGTCAAATATTTTCTTCTTCATTCTTTATAACCAAAACTAGATAAAGATCCGGGTAAATACGCGGTATAAGAAATAAATATAAAATTTTAATTGATGATATTTGAATTCTAAGTTGTAACCTACAGATTTTTAAAAAATCTTATAATTTTCATTTAAACCAGATTTCAACCTTACATTTTCTGTTTTACAATACAATTTGACTATCAATAATCATCATAATAAACCAAATTCTAATTCTACGTACTCCATCTTAATAAATTGAGCTAAAATTTTTATATCAAAAATAATATGTGCATCATATCAACTATATATATATATATATATATTTTTTTTTTTTTTAATGAAAGGCTATATATATATCTTATTTATTTAAAAAATATAATTTTGACATATTAGTAACATTGTTATAAATATAATTTTTATAAGTCATAATCTTATAAGTAATAATTTTACCTCATGTCAGATTAATTTTAAATGAGTTGAACATTAGTAAATAAACATGAATAAGGATATACTAACATTCCCATGAAGTGATCGAAAATTCATTCATATAAACTTATTTTTCTTTAAGTTTTTTGTTTTTCATATATGACTACGTAAGTAAAACTATATTAATAATTTAATATTGGCATAAAGTAATCAAAAAATTATTCTAATAAGTTCACTATTTTTCAAGTTTTTAATGTTTTCACTTACGAATAATAAACAATATATTACAACGATAAATACAATTTTTATCCAAATACGAATAATAAACAATATATTACAACGATAAATATAATTTTTATCCAAATAAATTTATGTTAAATAGCTTATATTGTTATTTTGAACGTCAATTATCATAGTTTATTGGTTAATATACATGCTAAATGAACTTTAAAAAATTGATACATGTGAAAATCTAATTGACTATTAACAAACGTAAAATTAGCATTTGTAAATATCTTTTATGTTAGTTTTCTTTTTGCTTTTTTCATGGATAAAAATACAATTTTTATCCAGTTATATTTATGTCAAATAAATTATATTGTTATTTTCATTTTTAACATTCATTGTTTATTAGTTAATATTCATGCTAAATGAATAAAGTTTTTGATACATGTTAAAATATAATTGACCATACATATGCAAATAATTTTTTTTTTTGTTAGCTGTCTTTTTTGGTTAAGAAAAGAAAAGTTAATTATTTTTTAAGGTACATACATGTAAATTAGTATATGTAAATATATTTTTTGACCATTTACAATGGGATAGTTGAATATGATGATTCCATTGTTGAATGCTTGTAGTGGAGAAAAGATTTGGGTGCTGGATTAACGAGTGTTGAAAATATTCAAAGTGATGAATTACAAAAATGGGTGACAAATGTCTCTATTCCATTGGTTCAACTTTTATTTTAAAAAATAAAAAAATAACTAAAATCTGATTAATTGTTATGATTTATGTGTTTTTTTTTTTACCATTATCCTTTAAACTCAATTATTTGATGAGAAATCAACAAATTTATATTTTACTTTTATACCAAAATTCATCAGTTTTCAAACTCTATAAATAGAGACTTGTTTTATTTAATTTGGACACACAAAAAAATCCCATCTTTTTTGAAATGAATTCCAATAATAATACTTTAAACACCCAAAATTCTTCTAATTATTTTTTTTAACTACCCAAATCCCAATAATTACCAATTTTAAAACCAATCTTCCAATCATTTGCAAAATATACCAAGTTATGAGGTTTTACCAAATTTTTTGATACTGTCACCTATTCCAAACTATCATCTATATTATGGATCGAAGATGTCATATTCATCTCAACCACTTCCATATTAAAAATGTTTTTTAAGTTGTAATGTAAGAGTTTTATGGTTTGTGAGTGTAATATTGTATTAATTAAGTTATGTGTGTTTTAATAAAAGTTAAGTGTGTTTTAATGAAATTATATGTTTTAATAAAAATGTGAGATAGGATGTTGAATTTTATTAAACAAAACCATTGTAGAGTATAAACGTAAAATGAGTGTTGAATAATTAGGTGGAAGAGAGAGAAGATGATGTGGATAAAAAGTAGGATATTGAATGTTGAAACTATGGTACATTTAAAAGTAGGGTTTTCATATTTGGTTAAGTAAAAAAAAGTTAATTTTTTATATGTGTCAACATATGATGCGTGTCATGATTACGTTAATGATTAACTTTGAAACCAAACGTTATATAATAAAATTAATCTTCAATTATATTAAATTATCTATTACTAAAACATAGTTAGTGTTTTTTAACACACCAAAGTGTACAAAATTAGAGTCAACGACGTTAACTTTTTTTTTATTATAAAAGTGTTAGTTAAAGAGTTTGGAGAAAACGCTAAGTTTAGAACTACATACCTTCACTCCTTCCCATTGTTTCCCGTCATTCTCTTCTTTTGATATGTCAAGCCTAACAAGATTCTCGAGATGTAAATTAGAAGGGAACTCTTCAATGTTTGTTTCAGACAGATGGAGATCTGAGATGTTGGTTGCGAATTCAGGAAATGTCCTCAACTCCGAGCAATAATAGAAGTTGAGGTGGTTGAGAGATTTGAGGTTGAAGCCGGTCGGAAGAATTTTCAGATTTTTGCAACATTTCATGTCCAATTTCAACAGTTTATTGAGATTTCGTATAGAGGAAGGAAGCTCCTCCAAACTCTCGCATTTCCCAAGAAGAAGTGTCTCGAGATTAGTAGCCATGGATAGATCTGGAAAATCTTTCAGGCTTGATGATCCATCCAGATCCATTTCCTTTAGACATGTAAGCGACTATACTCAACAAAAATTAAACACAGAGCTCAATAGAAACTATACATCACATGACATGATTTTCATCCAAAAAGTAAAATAAGCATTGTGACCTCCCTCATTAATAATAACATAAGAAATTATTCTCAAAACTTACCACAACTCCTTCCCACAGCTTATGTAGCTTGCTGTTCCGCATTTCTAGCTTGACAAGGTTTTCAGGACGAAATTTAGATGGCATACAGCTCATTGGGTATTTGGGCCAACACAATAGTTTGAGTCTAGGGGACAAATAGTCGAAACTTTCAGGTAAGTGCAATCTGCTTTCTTTTCGAAAGTTCTTCGAAACAATTTCTAAGAAACGGAGATTACGCATCCTTTTGAAGGCACTCTCATGTACATGCAACTCATCAATCTCACTTGAGTCCAGTGATATACCTAAAACCTTTTGAGTACCCTGAAAAATATAATATTAATTAGAAAGAGACAAACCCATACAAGTCATCATTTATCAGATGGCATTTCTCTTAACCTCATATATTGAGTTATGAAAGGACCACAAATAAAAAAAGAACTTACAATGCCTTCATTGAGTACATCACAAATATCATTTGGATCTACTAGAAATTCTCGTTTTCCAGGCTTGCCAATGGACTGTGTGCGTACAATTTTTCTACCCATTTTCTGTAGCAAACTGTGCATCACCACACGATCCCCTCTGATATGAATGAGGGACTTATCCACTAGATGTGTCAGCCCAATACTAACACCCAAGTTACTATCTGCGAGCAACAACTTGATGTCTTTTACTGCCACATAATTGAAAAGACATGCGATGTGACGGAATATAACTTGATCTTCTTCTCTATCTAACCCATCATAGCTGACTCTCAATGTATTCCCAATTTTCCCATCGAGAACACTTTGAAGCGTTGGCAGCAGATGCATCCAATACTCCTTATCCCTATCCCGTAGATATGAACCCAAAACATTAATACCCAAAGGAAGATTACCCGCATGTCTTACAACATCAGCTACGAGCTTCCCAAAACCTTCAGGTGCATAGTTTTGCTTGAATGCAGATTGACATAACATCTGAAAAGCTTTCACTTCAGTTGGGAGACTAACTTCATAAATATGATCAATCCCATGAGCCCTTAGGAAGTGCTTATCATTTGTAACCACAATGATTCTGCTCCCATATCCAAACCATTTAGTTTTACCCACCAAAGTATCTAGTACCACTTGATCATCCAAATCATCAATGATGATGAGAACTTTTTTGTGCTTTAGCCTCTCACCTAGTGCACCTAAATGATCTATCTTTATATCATTTTTCCCGAGAATTTGCGATAGGAAATGTCTTTGTACATGCAACTTCATGTTGGGGTCGACTGGGTTGGTTCTACTATAATCTTTTCTACTATTAGATATGAAAGCCCTATCTATGAATTTGCTACTTTGGTAGTGTCGAGAAAGTCGGTTGAATAGTGCCCTTGCAATGGTAGTCTTACCAATCCCCGAGGAACCCCATATACCAACCATTCTCACTTCTTCAGATTCCAATTGCAACAATAAACTCATTTCAGAGATATGAGCTTCAATGCCAACAAGGTCATCAGAATCCTTGGATGAAGTTAAAATCAGTTTATCCAAAACATCATCAGCGATTTTTTCAATCATTTTTGCTTCGTCATCCCTAATAAGGAGAAAGATAATTTAAACAGAGATATGAAGTAACAATATATTCAAAAGATGTATCTAAAGCACATAATAAATGAATGATAAAACCCATACCAAATCGCAGAATGAAATCCATGCATATTAGCAACATCAGTCAACGCTTTCTTCCATTGATTTTGCATTTCCTCTGTATTTTTCTTGCAAGTCTCTTGAAAGATCCTTCCAAAGTCACCGGTTTGATTCCTCACATGGGAAGGATCCAAACCGTAGAAAACTGGTATGACAATATTATGATTGCAATTAACGATCTCCAGCAACTCGTTAAGACACCAGCTTGAAGAAGCGTAGTTTTTGGAGAAAATGACCACAGCGATCCTCGAAGTCCTGATCGCTTGAACAAGCTCGGGCCAGAGGGAGTGGCTTCTCTCGATCTCATTGTCTTTGAAAGCAGTGATCAATTTCCGATCGAGTTCCTTGAGAAAGTGGCTACGGAAAGTTACGCGGACGTCTTCCCCTCTGAAGCTCAAGAAAACATCATATACCCAATTGAGAGACGAAGATGAAGAAGCCATAGAGAGAGAGAGAGAGAGAGAGAGAGAGAGAGAGATAGAGAGAGAGAGAGAGAATCAGAGGAGGAAGGATAAGAAAGGAAGCTTGTCGTCTTGGTGATTTATATAAAACATTAACATTGTTTCTCGGACATCAACTCGTAACATTAACACTTATTATGTGAATTTCATGGAAAGGAGAAGGAAGGAAGCTTGTAGAGAGAGTCTCGTGACCAAGTCTAACGGAGACTTTTTGGTACCAATCAAATCTTTCTGCTACGAGAGCAAAGATAGCCATTGGTGTATCCACAATCTTTTTTTTTTTTTTTTTAATTTCGGGAAAGTATATTTTAATACATATAGCTTTTTAGTTTACTGTTTTCCACAAGAAAATTATTGTTTAAATTGTATATAAATGAATGAAGATATTCTATTTCAAGTAAAACTCCCATTTTTTGCTCTGAAATCCATATGATCTTTGATGCTATCTTTCTATAAAAAAAATGTTTAGTTTTTAAGGATCTCTCAAATGCTTCAAAATCATAAAATAGACCTCTAAGAAGATAAAATGTTCAGTTCATGACGAATGCTTATTGCTTAATTACATTGTTCAACTTCCTTTGTCTCTTTGACTCATCAGTCAAGTCGATTTATCCTTGCAATTCTCTCTTAACCACTAATCTTTCTCCTTGCAATTCTGCGTAAACATCCAGCTTATCAAATCGATTTTTTGTATGAGTTTACTCATATAATCTAAGTGTTGCAGAATGCTTTTTTTTCTTCTTCTTGAACATGTCTTTATTAGTCAATTCTTGAACATGTCATAAGCAGCATGAGTATAGTGCGAGCACTATGAAGTTAACGGTAACATTAGTAATAAAATGACACACATTTGAAAACATACAAAGATAATCTGATTTGTAGCTAAATTTGAGAATTTAATATTTTAGAATCAGAGATATGTTGAATCAATAAAAATAAAACATTAATTGGAGGCTACAAATCATACTTATCTTAATATGAGATGGCTCTGATAGAATCAAAGATCTCAGTAGCATACAGGTAGCTTTTGTAAATGTTCTTGCGTCTTGCCAACCAGAGATGTTAATTATTCGTCTGAAAGATAAATATCCACTATCAGAACTATGCAAGTCCTAAATATCCCCATAGAATCACTTCTTAGCACCATTATCTTTCTTGAACAGATTGTTTTTGGGTTTTCTAAGTGTCTCAAATACCAAAACATTAAAAAACAAAAACGAAACATGAAAATAGTAAACAAGAAACAAGAAATGAAGAAAATACAATTTGACCATTTTCCTCAGTGTATTGCATCGGTACTGCTAAATGTCTGCTTAGATTCATATTGCTGAGGTTTGGCGATACTATGCCTAGAACAATCCAACTCCTTGAGCATAGTGAATATTCTTGTACATGATCTTTGAGTGTCAGTTAGATACAGCCTTTGAACTTGAGAAGTGGTACATTGCAATATGTGTATACTGTGACCACTATGAAATTAGTTGTAATTTAAACCCAAAAAAAAACAAATTGTAATAGTAATAATATGACATACATTTTGTTGACAAAAAAATGGCATATATTTGAAAACATTTTTAAACCATGAGTTTCGTGTATTAAAATGGGCAAATACTACCAACAGCGACAAAGATAATCTGATTTTGATGATATTTTTAGAGATTTTGAATCAACAAGAATAAAAACATTGGAGGCTATTAATCATGCTTATCTAGTTATCTCGGTTTTAGACATAGACATCCATCTTGGAACACTGTAATGTAGTAAACAAGTATCAGTAACTGGCTGAACATTTGTAATATACTGAAATAAGCCTCAAGGCTGAAATTATGCAATATCTATTCTACAAAAGAAGCATGTTCTAATCAAATTACTATGTAAAGTCCTTTGGTAACGCAGCCATGTGGTAAGCACAAAGCGAACTTTTCTTTCGCCTTTTACTAAAAAAAAAAAAACTCCTTCGGTAATTCAATTGTGTTGACCATCCTACTGATTTTAGCATCAGAGTTTAGAGAGAAACAATCCAATGTGATCTTATTATATAGATGCTTTTTGCATTAATCTTGAAAAAAAAAACATACACATACGAGACACCGAGAATGTTAAGTTCACGAGTAATGCATATCCTTCTTTCGCTTCCTTCTTTTTTCTGTCTCTACACTCTACATTGTCTTCATTCTCATTCCCACTCGCAAAATCTTTTCTCACCATGAAGCCTTTTGCTGCCAAAAATAGAGCTTCGATAGATCTTCCATTCCGACCAAGTCCTCAAAATCCTTGGATGTAGTGAACTGCAGTTTACCCAAGACATTATTGGCATGGTTGGTTCACTGATTTTGATTTTTGAATGTATATAGTTATCAAAAAAATTATTCAACAATTTATAGTGTTATTTTGTGAAGTGATAAAGAACAAATGTTGGTAACGTACTAAGACGACAAACTCAAAAGAAGAAGTCAAATCATGATTTCGTCGTTATTATGTGAAACTTAAACCAAAAGCAAGTAGCAACTAGCAATAGTGGTTGGTAATTTCATGCATGCATCATCGGAATATAATATTCGAGCGGATAGAGATTGAAACTTCTTCAAAGTGTCGTTAAAGGAAAGGGACTCAGATTAATTTTATTATCCTCGATTCTTATTTAATTTAACGATGAAGCAACACTTTTATATATAGAAAAACTTTCTAAGAGTAAAAAATTACAAGTGGAGACAGATTCAATCAAATCCTAGATATATGACATTTTAATTCAGCAAAAGTCTTCAAAATATAGATATAATAATCTGAGTCTACAAAAGAAAAATAAAATACCACTAGCTAGATATACACAATAGTGGAACGGAGGAGAAAGAGAAAAAAAAAACCCCCAAAAACAGAACGAAACAGAGGCATTCGTTTTTTTTTTTTTTTTTTTTTTTTTTTTTTTTTTTGTATAAATAAGCAGTTAAATTGTGTTGACCAAACAATTTATTTTAAGAATAGGGTTTCAAAGAAAGAGTGTGCAAGAAGCTACCCTTGTTTTATCGCTCTTTCTTATGACTTGTGTATTGAATACAGATTATATAAAATAGTAATCTTCGATTGTCAATCTGGAGCTAGAGTTAGAGTTAGAATTACAGAAGAAATTAAAGTTTGAAGAAGAAAAGTGAAAAGTAATAAATCTTTGGAGAGTCATCTTTGTAAAGACAAAGGAGCCAGAACAGAGGAAACAGAGTAACACTCTGACTCAAAACGACAAAGCTGTGAATAAGGGTCAAGATGAAGTGAGCTAGGGCCTATTGTGCAGCCTCAAACATCAAAACAGGAAGAAGAGAAGCCCACCAATCTTGAGAATAAAACAAAGGAAGCTGCGCAGCAAGTTCCTGCAATCTGCAACAAAACCTGCAACAAGCCGTACAAGCATATCAAGCTGGAAAATAAAGATGCTGAATACCGAATCAAGACTGAAAATAGGTTCGATGCATTGGAGCATGAGGATGAGTAATAAAGCAGTCTTGATCTTATCCATCTAGTCAAATGTTACCGTTTTTGGATTGGTCTTAGGTTTTACTCTTGCCTATATAAAATATGCAGTCCTGTAAAGAAATGTTTCATGCAGAAATGAATCAATAAAAGAAAATATCTTCATCCTTACAAAGTTTCATTTCTCTTTTCATGGTATCAAAGCACCACGCTGATTCCATGGAGCAATATACACAACCAACTCTTAATATTTCAAACTGTGTTATAATAAAGCTAACTGAGAAAAACTATCTTCTATGAAAATCTCAGTTTGAAACCTTTCTCTCTGGGCAAGGTTTACTAAGGTTTCTTACTGGAGCAACATCAACACCAGCAGCTACGGTCAGAGCTACCCTCATTGATGTGTTTCCAAACTTTGTCAGCTGGGTTAGAACAGATCAGGTGGTGAAATCATGGCTTTTGGGTTCGTTCTCTGAAGACATTCTCAGTGTGGTGGTAGAAGCTTCAACCGTGTGTCTTCTTCAAGGCTTTTTGAGCTCCAAAAAAAACTCCAAACTGCAGAAAAAGGATACAAAACCATATCAGTCTACTTGAGGGACATTAAAGACATCTGTGACCAGCTAACCTCCATAGGAAGCCATGTGGTCGAAAAGATGAAGGTTTTTGCAACTTTACAAGGTCTTGGAAGGGAATATGAACCGATCAAAACCACTATAGAAAGTCTCATGGATGGTGTTATCCCTCCAACCTTTGAAGATATAGTTCCTACCCTTATCAGTTTTGATGACAGAATGCAAGGATATGATAAAAGACTTACTATCTCTCCTCATTTAGCATTCAATGCTGCTAGAAACAGTTCTGCAAATTTCTACAACAACAACAACAACGGAAGAGGAAACTCCTATGGGAGATCTGGGAACACTAGAGGAAAAGGGTCTTTCTCCACTAGAGGAAGAGGGTTTCATCAACAAATATCCTCCTCTGGTACTCCATATGTGACAGAGAATAGACCAATATGCCATATTTGTGGCAAGATGGGTCATGAAGCTTTGAAATGCTGGCACAGATTTGATAATAGTTATCAAACAGAGGAGCTTCCTGCTACGTTGGCTGCGTTACACATTACTGATGTCATAGAAAGTTCAGGACAAGAATGGCATCCAGATACTGGTGCTACAGCTCATGTCACAAATACTATCCAGAAGCTTCAGCAAGTCCAGCCAGATTACAGTTCTGACACTGTGATGGTAGGTGATGGAAACTATCTTCCAATTACTCATGTTGGTTCTGCAGGTCTTCCATCTACTTCAGGTATGCTCCTACTAAAAGATGTGTTAGTTTGCCATGAAATAGCAAAGTCTGTACTTTTTGTATCTAAGTTGATTACTGATTATCCTTGCACAAGGCAACATCAAAACGAATATTGAGCTTAGGAAGAAACCATAAGGGGCTGTATATACTGCAGGATCCAAAGCTTAAAGTGCTCTACTCTACTAGACAAAGATCTGCTAAGTCTGAAGTCTGGCATAAGAGATTGGGACACACTAATGACAAGATTCTCCAGCTTTTATCACAAAATAAAGTCATTAGTGTCAATAAGTCATCCCAGGGCCTGTGTGATGCTTGTCAGTTTGGGAAGAGTAGTCGTTTATCTTTTTCTGAGTCTTGTTTTATGGCTGAAAAGCCTCTGCAAAGAGTGCACTGTGATCTATGGGGTCCTAATATCTTCTCAAGGATTCCGTTATTATGTACTCTTCATTGATAATTATTCAAGGAATGTTTGGTTTTATCCTCTCAACTTAAAGTCAGATTTCTATGAAATCTTCATCACCTTTCAGAAAATGGTTGAATTGCAGTTTAATCTAAAGATAGAAACCTTTCAGTGTGATGTAGGAGGAGAATTCACAAGCAAAAGGTTCATATCTCACTTGCAAGACTCAGAAATAAGACAATTTCTATCATGTCCATACACTCAGCAAAAAGGCTTAACTGAAAGAAAACACAGATATATTGCTAAGCTTCGCTTATCTATGATGTTTCAGAGTTGTGTTCCTTAGAGATATTGGGTTGAAGCTTTCTTTACAGCAAGCTTCTTGATCAATCTTTTGCCATCTTCAGTACTGGATAAGCAGAAGAGTCCTTTTGAAGTTCTGAATGGGGGTGTACCGGATTACATAGCTTTAAGAACCTTTGGCTGCAAATGTTTTCCGGTTCTCAGAGATTATGCAGTAAACAAAGTTGATCATAAATCTCTTATATGTGTCTTCTTGGGATATAATCAGAAATTCAGAGGTTACAGGTGTCTATATCCTCCTACTGGTAGAGTATTCATCTCTAAACATGTCCTGTTTGAAGAAGAAAAATTTACGTTCTCCGAAATATATAAAGAAAAGGAGTCAACAAATTCTGCAACTCTGTATAATGCTTGGAGAATGAGTCTGAGACTACAAAACAATGAAGAAGAACAACCAGCTCAGACCTAGCTAAATGCATCTTTTCAGCCTGCCACTACGATTTTACAAGCTTAAAATCTATCACCAGCACCAGAGAATCAACAGAGTGACGACAATCAACCTGCAATTCCTGTACCTGCAATCTCTGAAACAACGGAGCCAGAAGTAACATTAAATCAAGGAGTCTCTTAATTAATTGAAGAAGGTAGTCCTGTGTGTACGGCAAGCATAGATCTTGATCCTATTGGCAACAACTACTCTTCTTCAATTGAATCTGAGACTTCTGTACCATCAGAGATTGCTTCAACACATGGAATGACTACAAGATCAAAATCTGGAATAGTCAAGCCAAATTCAAGGTATGCCTTATTGTCTCTAAAATCTGCTTATCCTGAGCCTAAAATTGTGATTGCAGCTTTGAAAGACAAAGGTTGGAAGGAAGCTATGGAAGAAGAAATAGAAAATTGCAGTGAAACCAAAACTTGGTCTCTAGTTCCTGCAAACTCAAGTATGAATGTTCGTGGAAGTAAGTGGGTATTCAGAACAAAGTTGAATGCAGATGGATCTGTAAACAAATAAAAGCACGATTGGTGGCTCAAGGATTTGATCAAGAAGAAGGAATTGATTATTTGGAGACATACAGTCTTGTGGTGAGATTTGCAACAGTGAGGATTATACTACACATTGCAACTATAATGGACTGGCATGTAAAGCAAATGGATGTCAGAAATGCCTTTCTTCATGGAGATCTCAATGAAACGGTTTATATGAAACAACCTGCTGGATTTGTAGACAAAGCAAGGCTTGATCACTTCTGTCTTCTTCACAAATCTCTATACGGTCTGAAACAGGCACCAAGGGCATGGTTTAACAAGTTTAACAACTTCTTACTAGAGTTTGGCTTCACGTGCAGCATCTCAGACCCGTCTTTGTTTGTTTACATGAACAATAGCAATGTGATTCTACTGTTGCTCTATGTTGATGACATGGCTATTACTGGAAATGACTCTAAAGCTATGAGAAGCCTATTGCGGGAGCTCAACAACAAGTTTAGAATGAGGGATATGGGTCAGTTTCACTACTTTCTTGGAATTCAAGCACACTATCATCAAGAGGGGCTGTTTTTATCTCAACAAAAATATGCAGAGGACTTGTTAGCCGTTGCAGGAATGAGCAATTGCCTCCCCATTCCAACACCACTACCCTTACAACTAAACAAGCTTCCAGAAGAACCTGAATTGTTCATTGATCCTACATATTTCAGAAGTCTAGCAGGTAAGCTCCAATACTTAACCTTGACTAGACCTGATATACAATTTGCAGTCAATTATGTGTGTCAGAAAATGCATGCTCCCACTATTTATGACTATAAGTTGCTGAAGAGAATCCTCAGATACATCAAAGGCATAGTGGTAATGGGAATTAGCTTCAGCAAAAACACCACTTGCACATTAAGTGCTTATACTGATAGTGACTGGGCAGAATGTAAGATTGCTAGGAGATCCACTGGAGGTTTTTGTACATTTTTTGGCAACAACCTCATCTCTTGGTCATCTAAGAAGCAACCCACGGTCTCCAAAAGCTCTACAAAAGCAGAATATAGAGCTTTGTCAGAAGTAGCTTCAGAACTAAAGTGGATAAGTTCTGCATTGCATGACACAGGAATTCCACTTCATGAAACACCTACAGTGTATTATGATAATCTATCTGCAATCTATCTGCAGTCTATCTCACTGCCAATCCTGCATTCCACTCTTGGACTAAGTATTTTAAGAATGATCACCACTATGTCCGAGAAAGAGTTGCACTTGGAGCCTTAATTGTCAAGCACATCTCCTCTCAACACCAGATTGCGGATATCTTTACTAAGTCATTACCTATTGCAGCATTCTGTGACCTGAGATTCAAACTTGGTGTAGCCGAACCACCAACTCCAAGTTTGAGAGGGGCTATAAAGACAAAGGAGCCAGAACAGAGGAAACAGAGTAACACTCTGACTCAAAACGACAAAGCTGTGAATAAGGGTCAAGATGAAGTGAGAAGAAGTGAGCCACGACCCATTGTGCAACCTTAGACATCAAAACAGGAATAAGAGAAGCCCACCAATCTTGAGAATAAAACAAAGGAAGCTGCGCAGCAAGTTCCTGCAATCTGCAACAAAACCTGCAACAAGCCGTACAAGCATATCAAGCTGGAAAATAAAGATGTTGAATACCGAATCAAGACTGAAAATATGTTCGATGCATTGGAGCCTGAGGATGAGTCATAAAGCAGTCTTGATCTTATCCATCTAGTCAAATGTTACCTTTTTTGGATTGGTCTTAGGTTTTACTCTTGCCTATATAAGTATGCAGTCCTGTAAAGAAATGTTTCATGCAGAAATGAATCAATAAAAGAAAATATCTTCATCCTTACAAAGTTTCATTTCTCTTTTCAATCTTTAGGCTCTCTGTTCTTTGATATAGAAACGGAAAATTTGGGTAAAAGCTATGATGAGAGTAGAGACGACAGGTGAGAATTTGAGAAATCGGCTTGAAGAGGGGCTACATTCTCCTTGGCGCCTCATTCTCTGTTTTAATATAACAAGATGGTTTATCAGAGTTTTTGGTCACCTGAAAACGTCTCCCCAGCTTGCTTGGGAAACACTGAATACTCTCTGCATGTCTTCCTTGTATCTTGTAGTTCCAGTATTGAAAAACTACTCATTTCAAAAATCACAATGACATATTAAAAGTGACATCATGTTCTTCCCGAATCAGCTGAAAAAAGAAAGAAAGATCAATGGTCTATTATACAAAACAGTCTCTGATTGACCTTGAAAACGAACTGTGAGATATAAAAAATTATGTGCAGTACATGCTTAATGCTTACCTTGATTCGCTTCTTGCTTCTCTCTGTCTCTACATCGCTACCTCTACATTTTTCACCTTGTTCAGTCTGATTAACCAAATTGTCTTCATTGGCTTCACAAACATGTGGAAGAGTGTTCGGAATACCAAGTCGGTTTTCCGCTAATGAACAGTCCTCTAAGAGTCGTATTCCCTATCCTTTTAATTTAAACATAGAGTCACTACTATCACCTATTTGAAGTTGTACATCCACATGATAGTAGTTCAGTTGAGCTAGCGGAGCATTATCTTTGCTTAGAGGGATACAAAAGTCGAAAATAAACAAATGACTACTCCTTTGATTTGTCGTGAAGATAGATGGCTGGCCAAAAGAATCGAAGGTGTTCCTAAATATGTCTTTTAACCAACATTTTAAATGGATATTTACTATACTGTAATCAGATCTAGACCCAGGAACCAAAACAAGCACCGCACAAGCCCTAAATCTGAACTATGGTTGAGAGAGAGGGGAGTGAAGTAGAGAGATGGTTAGAGAGGAGGAGGTTCCAGTAGTACGATGAGTGAAAAATGAAGGCAATTCTTCACCTGAAAATACCATGGACTTGTAGATAACTGATCTTTGGCGAAGGATAGCTTCTAGATCTAAGTTAAAGCAGTACATGAAATTGAGAGTGGCTTCTGGGACACAATTATCTGGAAGAGAAGAGGTAGCCTCTTCGGAAAATGTGTCAATATTGTCTGCTTCCATCGGCGCCACTCCACTTGGATAGCCACTCAAATCAGCTCCAGTCAATGCCCCACAATGTGAAAAAATAACCCTGTCAAGATGTTTCAGTTTAGAAATGTTTAGTTTATAGTCCAAACAATGTTGGGTTTGACGATGAATTTTCCAAGTAATTTCTCTTATTTCCCCTTTCTTCTGCAACATCAAATTGATTTATACGGTTTTGCTTTCTGGGTTTTTCTCTTGAGTTTCCCTTCAGTTAGACTGTTGAGTTAACCTCCGCCATTGTTAATCATATCCAAAGCTCGCATTTGTTTTCTCAATTCTAATATGAATTCCTTGGTATAACATAATCACGAATTTGACTAAGTGTGGAGAGAGAGACTAGAGCTACAATTGGTGTGAACATTCATTCTGTTTCTTAGTTTTTACAGAAATCAAATGAAGTTGAGATTGGCAAATCTCCGCCTCTTTCTGACGATGAGTTATGGTGGGAGATGTGGGTAGAGCGTAAGATTCAACTCCATAATTATTGTTTCTTTCTCGATTCAACCATCTCAATTTTGTTTCTGTTCTTTCTGGATTTGGGGTTTTGTTTTAGGGATGATCGGCTTGTAATGTAATCGGGTATATTGTAAAAATTAGATTAACACCGGATTTGGTTTTAGTAAACCGGATTTTAAAACGCTAAAATTCACGGATTCAAACGCTCAGAACGTGCTGGGTGTTTACGAATATTTCGAAATTTTTTTAGGTGTATTTGGATAAAATAACTTTATTTTATGTGCAATTAGACCGACCTAGTTTTTTTAGGTGGTTTGTGTCTTGTTATTTTGTCACGGGTGGCTGTAGACTGTTTTTCCAAAACATTATAACTATCTTCTATATTATATCAGAAGAAACATATTTGCAGGTTTTTTTGCATTATAATATCAAAAACACTATAATGTAATGCATTAAAAACAAAAGCAAAATTTGATTAAATTTTCTTTAATTAAAAAGGATAAAATAATCAATCTTCTCCATGTCGTGATATGCAAGTAAATTTGAGATTTTAGTTCTTTTTAAAAGTATTTTTTTGTTATCCTACGTTGCTTAAATAGAGTGAAAGACTTCACAAATTTGACTATATATAGTTATGTAAGTTTAAGAATCAATTTATAAAGAACTCAACTCTTTATTATGTTTAGAAAAAGCTCAACCAAACAACTAAACAATGTGACTCTCAATGTATCATTAGCACACAAAGCTATTGACATTTATAGGGAGAAACCGCAACACTAAACCCTATTTGAGATAAGATTTGCTAACACCAAATCTTGTGAGAATCTACTTACATTATCCTAACTTGATAATAATAAGTCTAATTTCCATTTTACTAGATTCTAATCCTAACACAATTAGAACCTTTCCTTTTTGACTAGATTCACTTTTCTTCCACTCGGATCATATAACCTATACGCCTTCGAGCTAGGTTCCGTTCCAAGATTCACCAGTGGTCTTGACCTCTCATCAAGCTTCTTAAGATGAGTTCCTTCAATCTTTACATGAGCCAAGCAACCAAAAACCCGCAAGTGTTCTATATTTGGTTTCTTACCAAATAAGCATTCATATGGAGTTTGATCTTCCAAAGCCTTTGTGGGAACACGATTAATGAGATACGTCGAATGTCGTACTGCCTCTCCCACAAGTAATTTGGAAGTCTCATGCCTTTCAACATACTTCTAGTCATCTCCATCAATGTCCTATTACGCCTTTCAACAACTCCATTTGTTGTGGCGTATAACGTGCGGTTAAGTGGCGTGTGATGCCATTCTCTTCACAGAATATGTTGAACTCGGTCGATGTAAATTCTCCTCCCCAATCAGTTCAAAAACATTTTAATTCCCTTCCCAGTTTGTGTTTCCACCATAGCTTTAAAACGTTTAAACCTCTCAAATGCTTCGTCTTTCTCCTTCATGAGTATACTCCACATGTATCTCGAATAATCATCGATCAAGACGAATATATATCTGTTTCTTGAGGGTGTTGAAGGTGTTATAGGCCCACACAAGTCTCCATGTACAAGCTCGAGAGCTTGTGTAGCACGAAAATTTGTCTTGGTAGGGAACGATGCATGAGTTTGCTTACCCGCCAAGCAAGTCGCACATGCTTCAGTTTCTACTTCAATTTTCGGCATACCTATCACCATGTCCTTGTCTCCCATTATCTTTAGTGATCTAAAATTCACGTGACCGAGTCGTTGATGCCATCTCCAATTTTCATCCTCCTTGATTTGTAAGCACAAAGTTCTCCCAATTTTCATGCTTGCCTTGTAAAGCCGATTAGAAGTTCTTGTTACGTGAACTAGGACTCTTCCACACAGATCGAAAAGTGTCAAATAGTCCTCTTTCATGCTCACTTCACAACCGTTCTCCGTGACTTGTCCAAGACTAGGTATGTTGTGTTTGAGATCCGGTATGTAATAAATGTCCTTCAACGACCTTTGTTATCCGAACCTACAAAAGAACATAATCGTGCCTCGTCCGGCTATCTTCACACTCGAGCCATCACCGAATTTCACTCTCCCTATGATTCTTTCATTCAACTCCATGAAGAATGATTTGTTCCTGGTCATGTGATTGCTTGCACCGTTATCCAAGTACCAAACACTATCATCTCCTTTCACGATTTCAAGCTTACTTGGCATCACCTTCTCCTCATTCAACAAAACAACTTCGTGCATATACAATGCACCATCGACCACTTGTGTCTCCACCACATTAGCTTCTTGTTGTTTTTGAGTTCTTTCAGGACAATGTTTGGCGAAGTGTCCCTTCTTATCACACCGATAGCACACAAGTTTAGAGTAATCCTTCTTTTGAGTTTGGTTTTGGTCCGCAGCGACTCCGGTTTGTTGTTGTTGTAAAATTGGTCCTTCCACGACCTCTTCCTCGACCACGATTGTTTCTTCCTCTCCCTCAAAACCCACCAAAACCTCCACGCGAGCCTTGTGATTCCGAGTTTGCATACATCAATTTCTCTTGATTGTTTCCATGCGTCTCCTCGCCGATACGCTCTTCATAAGCTTTCAATCGTCCAACGATGTCCTCAAACCCCGTGGTGTTAAGATCAAGGACTTGTTCAAGAGAAGCAATGATGTGTATGTATTTGTGCCTTGGTAAACTCTTGAGAAATTTCTTCACCAACTTCGATTCCTCAATAGTTTGACCTAGTGAAGCAATTCTTGATGAAAGTTCCGATAACTTGCCCGCAAAGTCATCGATGCTATCTGAATCCTTCATCAAAATTCTATCAAACTCCACGTTCAACGTTTGCAACCGAGCCTCTCTAACACGATCAGCACCCATGTGTCGTGTTTTAATCGCATCCCATATACCTTTGGCCGTATCTTGGTCCCCAAGTTGCAAAATCAAAGATTCAGGTATCGATTGGAATAATAGGGCTATTGCAACATCATTCTTCTCCGTGTCTGTGCCTCCCGGTTCGATGATCTCCCATACCTTATGAACCTTCAACGCCACCTTCATGCGCATCGCCCATACGGTATAATTTGTGGAGTTCAACATCGGGAATTGAACTGATGATTGTCCGGGTTCTTTTCCTCATGACGCCACCGTCACTTGTCTTTCTTCCATGTCTTGATTCATTCTTCACGTGATGAGCACCTCGCTGTGTTCACCAAGTCTCCAAAAGAACGGATCCTTAACGCCGATTCGATCTTATCTCCTTCACGAGATTGGATTGCGTCGTCGCCGCCGATTGTTTCTCCTTCACGAGATCAATCTTCTTCACCCGTTTCTCTCGATCGTTCTTCCTTTGTTTTAAGGAAGGCTCTGATACCAAATGTAAGTTTAAGAATCAATTTATAAAGAACTCAACTCTTTATTATGTTTAGAAAAAACTCAACCAAACAACTAAACAATGTGACTCTCAATGTATCATTAGCACACAAAGCTATTGACATTTATAGGGAGAATCCTCAACACTAAATCCTATTTGAGATAAGATTTGCTAACACCAAATCTTGTGAGAATCTACTTACATTATCCTAACTTGATAATAATAAGTCTAATTTCCATTTTACTAGATTCTAATCCTAACACAATTAGAACCTTTTCTTTTTGACTAATTCAAACGATTAACCCAACAAGTTACACTTATATATAGATGAAATAGATTAAACACTTATAGATGAAATAGATTAAACCAACGTGGACCACTGATGATTTTATGCGGAGCATTCAAATTATTTTTTTGTTTTATCATACAAATAATACAACTTTTTAGTTTATAAATAAACTTACAAATTAATTTATTCCGTGCATTATCTCGAATGACCACTCTGTATTTTTTTTTGAAAAAACATCTCTCTACATATTTAATAAAAAATTTAAGTTTATGTAAATCCAACTTCCACTAAGCCTCCTATATCAGTTTCCATTAAGAAAAAAAAATTATATCCAATGCAAGATTTGTTTATATAATTCTTTTGATGTATTATCTTCATGCTCATACTAAATAGAACAAATTTATATTAACTTCATAACCATAATGGTAACCACGTGTATAAAATTAGACACAGAGACAATGATTTCTTGTAAAAATGTTGGTAAAAGAGTTTGGAGAAAACCTTAAAATTTGAAAGTTCATACCTTTACTCCTTCCAATAGTTTCTCACTCTTTATCGAATGCATGTAAAGCACAACGAGATTCTCGAGACGTAAATTAGTAGGGAACTCTTCAATGGCTGTTCGCTGCAAAATGAGATATGAGATGTTGGTTGAGATTTCAGGAAAAGTCCTCAACCGCGAGCATCCATCGAGATTAAGGTGGTCGAGGGATTTGAGGTTCATGCCGGTTGGAAGAGTCTTCAAATTATAGCAGTTATTCATTTCTAATTTGGTCAGTTTATTGAGATTTCGAATAGAGGAGGAAGCTCCACCAAACTCCCACAAGACTGAAGATTAAGTTTCTTAAGATTGGTGGCCATTGAAAGATCTGGAATCTCCTTCAGGTTTACAGATCCGCACATATCCATCTCCGTGAGACATGTAAGCGACTGTACACACAAACACACACATAAAAAAAAAAAAAAAAAAAAAAAAAAAAAAAACAATACAAATAAAAAAAAAAAAAAAAAAAAAAAAAAAAAAAAAAAAAATCACAGAGCCGAATAGAAATTATACATCACGTACGTGACATGAGTGTCATCCAAAAATTGATATAAGCATTATAATCTTTCAAGATCAATAACATAACAATTATCCTCAAAACATACCGAAACTTCCCACAGTTTCTCTAGTTTGCAATTCTGCATTTTAAGCTTGACGACATTTTTAGGACGAAATTTAGAGGGAAAACGGCTGATTCTCCCACGAACTATGTTGTTTTGGCTTATTTATACACAAAACTTTGAGTCGTGCCTATAATTACATAAACTTAACAAAAATTTAAATTTCCTACACGAATTATTCAAATTCGGCCAAAACCACCAAATCGGTAAACGGTGTTAATATTCCATTAATATATGCCACCTGGATGACAAGTGGATTGGTATCCACGTAGATGCCACATAATCTAGGATGGCACGTGGCATCCACGTGGAGATGTTTTTTTTTTTTTTTTCACTAAGGTAATATATTACTAATCATACTCCAGCCGGTGAATCCACAAACAACAGATTTGAGGCAACTTCACAATGATTAAGTTAACCACACAAATTTTCTCATCGTTAAAAATAATTAACAAAATTTCAGTATAAAAAAAAAACTAGAAAAGAGGGTGAGAGATCTATGTTCTGTTAATATGGTCTCATGTTTGAAATAGAAAATTAACAGAACATATTAACATGAGACCATATTAACAGAACATAGATGTCTCACCCTCTTTTCTAGTTTTTTTCTTATATTGAAATTTTGTTAATTATTTTTAACGATGAGAAAGTTTGTGTTGTTAACTTAATCATTGTGATGTTACCTCGAATCTGTTGTTTTTGGATTCACCGACTGGAGTATTATTAGTAATATATTATCTCAGTAAAGTAAAAAAAAAAAAAAAAATCTCCACGTGGATGCCACATGGCATCCTAAATTATGTGGCATCCACGTGGATGCCACGTGTCATCCAGGTTGCATATATTAACGGAATATTAACATCGTTTACCGATTTGGTGGTCAAATTTTTGTTAAGTTTATGTAGTTATAGGGGCAAATAATCTAAGCTTTCAGGTAAGTGCAATCTGACTTCTTCTCCCGGTGTATATATCTCCGAGTAAATGTCTAGAAAACGGAGATTGCACATCCCTTGGAAGGCACTCTCATGTACATACACCCCATCAATCTCATCAATCTCATCAATATTCAATGATATACCTAAAACCTTTGAAGTACCCTGAAAATAGAATATTAATGAGAAAGAGACAAAACCATATGATTCATCGTTTACCAAATGGCATTCTCTTCACCTTATATAATGAGTTTAAAAAAACTTACCGTGTTTCCAATAAGTACATCACAAATATCCTTTGAATCCCACAAAAATTCTCGTTTCCCAGGCTTGTCAGTGGACTGTGTGCGAACAATTTTTGTACCCATTTTTGTAGCAAATTGTGCATCACCACCTCACCCCATCTGACATGAATAAGGGACTTATCATATAGGTTTTCTAGTGCAATATTAACACTCAAGCCATTATCTGCGAGCAACAACTTCAGGTATGCGACTTCCACATAATTGAAAAGGCATGCGATGTAACAAAATATCGCTTTATCTTCTTCGCTATCTAACCATCATAGCTGACTCTCAATGTCTTCTCAATTTTCCCATCTAGACCATTCCGAAGTCTTGGCAACATATCCATCCAATACTCCTTATTCCTCCCCCGTAGATATGAACCTAAAACATTAAGACCCAATGGAAGATTACCCGTATCGCTTACAACTTCAACTACTAGCTTCTCAAAACCTTCAGGTGGAGAGTTTTTCCTAAAAGCTGATAAACATAAAATCTGGAGAGCTTGCTTCCAAGATGGGAAATCAACCTTGTATATATGATCAATCTCATGGGCCTCTAAAAGATGCTTATCATTTGAAATCACAATGATTCTGCTCCCACTTCCAAACCATTGACTTTGACCTGCCAATGTATCTAAGACCACGTTATCGTCCAAATCATCAATTAAAATAAGAACCCTCTGGTGCTTTAGCCTCTATCTTTATGTCTATCTTTATGTCTTTATGTCTCTAGTGCACCTAAATGATCTATCTTTATGTCTTTTTTCCCTAGAATCGCCGATAGGAAATTTTCTTGTAAATGTAACTTCATGTTGGGATCGTCTGGATTGGCTCTTCTATAATTTTCCACACTCTTAGATACGAAAGCCCTGTCTATGAAAATGCTACTTTGGAAGTGCCGAGAAAGTCGATGAAACAGAGCTCTTGCAATGGTAGTCTTCCCAATTCTCAAGGTACCCCATATACCAACCATCCTCACTTCTTCACATTCCAATTGCAACAATAAACTCATCAGCGATATGAGCTTCAATGCCAACAAGGTCCTCAGAATCCTAGGATGAAGTTAAAAGCAGTTTATCCAAAACATCATCTGCAAACAAAATAACATAACCAAATCAAAAAGGTATACTTAACGCGTGAGAGGGACGCGCCCCTCTTTCTTCTCTCTGAAAACCCTTGACTGCGACAAATCGTCTTCTTCAGTTTAGCCTCTCCAGTTACCGGCCATGAGCGAATGATATCCAAGGAGATTTGCTACATCGGTTCAAGCTTTCCGCCATAGTTGTATCTCATCCTCTGTTTTGTTGAGCCAAATGTTCTTGAAGGCTTCTCCAAACTTTCCCAATTGCTTCCGAACATGAAAAGGGTCTAAGGCGTAGAAAATGGGTATCACAATTTGGCCCAACTCTTCTTTGCATACAAAATCTCCACCAACTCGTCTAGGCACCATTTGGATGTAGCGTAGTTTTCGGAGAGCACTACCACTGCAATCCTTGAACTCCTAATCGCCTGTATAAGCTCAGGTGCGATCGAGTGGCTTCTTTCGATCTCACTGTCTTTGAACGGTTTGATCGATTTGAGATCTAACTCCTTAAGAAAGTGACTGAGGAATGTTTTGCGGACATCTGCTCCTCTAAAGCTCGGGAAGGTGTCATAGTCCCAATTGCGAGAAGAAGACATAGAGATAGAGAAACAAAACCAACACAATTTCTTGTAAATCAAGGATCTGAATAACAATGCAGAAACTGATGTCTCCACGTCTTCTTCGATGTTATGAAAGCCTAATCACACATCAGCTAACAGAAATAGAGAGGGTTCATGAGTGTTTCTTTAGATTTTCCCGAGAAATATATATATATATATATATTTTTCCCTCCAGATAAAAAGAGGTAACAAAGACGACGAGAAAGAGAGATATAAATTGAGAAAAAGACAGATGGGTCATTTGGGTTCCCACTTCTTTATCATTACCGTAAACTCCAATCATGTTCACATGCAGAGGCGCTTTAGGCGAGTTAGAAAAGAGTCTAAATTCTAATACGTAATATTTGTCTCTTTTTAAAAACGTTTCACTAAACTCTTGTAATCTACATTTTTAGCTAATTATCTCTATAAATGATCAATAATTACTAGGCCTCTAACCAAAAAAGTAAAAAACTTTTAAAAACTAATAATAAGCAGATAATAAAGTATTTAATGAGAAAAAAATTATACCAAAAAAAACATAATCACTATATTTTGTTTGAAAATATGTCTCTGTTTCAGTTGATGACCAGACCAGTGCTTAATTATCTTGATCCGCTTCTTGCTTCTCTCTGTCCCCACACGCTTATAGTGTTGCTGTCTTGATTCGCTTCAACTAGTTTTAAATCCTCTCCAACATTGAATCCAGTTGCCAAAAACAGAGTGCATTCCTCATAAGGAGTTCTATACCAGATCATGTTATTGTGAACTTAGAGCAAGAAGAATCTGTGTACCAACGTTGAAAAAATATTGTTTTGCGGGTGTTCTAAGTGTCTACCAAATACGAATACATAAACAAGAAACAAGAAATGAAGATATTAGAATACTAAATATATGTCATATCTTGTAATTAGTATCGAAAACTAACGCAGATAAACCTTCAACACAATTACATATTTCTTTGACGTGCTGGGCCCGCTAGGTTTTCATGGACCAGCAGCGTCCACATGTCGAGACTACAAGACAAAATTGAAGAATAAGTTTCTGCAAAGCTTTTGTTTGTCTAAAACAGAGACATCCATATCGGAACTATGTAAAGCCAAATCATCTCGGCCTGGCAAAATCCATTCTCATCACCAAAATATTATCTCGAGATTTTTCATGTTCTCTTCTCTCAACTGATTACTCACAGATGCAGCCTTTGTAAACATGCTGCAGCAAACTTAGCAGACCTCGTATGCAATTAATAGGATTACTTCCCCCAAATCCGTTGCAAGATGAAGCTGCACAAACCACATTTCATTACATTATCTAAAGAGAGAATATTATTTGTAATTCTTGTTCATTTAACTATACGATTAAAAGAGAATGTATTCAATACATGACAATAGTTTAGAGAGAAAAGTAAAAGCAATTATAGAAAAGACAACTATTCCTAAACGTGTCTTATATTGGGTGATACTTCAAGATAGGGTTTCCTTCTTGGTATGATCCACTATTTCCTTCAATAGACTACGTGCAAGCCAAACAATTTTATAAGCACAAAGAAAATCAAAATAGAAACTAACCACGAAATGGAACCAACTCTTCGGACAGTGGCAGAATCTATTAAATATACTCCTTAGTAGAAGCTCCTATGCTCTGAGTCACAATTGATGTGGGAACTAAAATGAGATAGTTATATGATGTTTGGGTTACCTGAAAACGTCTCTCCAGCTGGGGAGACATTGAAGACTCTCTTGTATCATGTATCATGTTGTTCCATTATAAGTTATAACTGGCAAAAGTACTCATTTCAATACTCACGCAATCAAAGATTCAAAGTTTTGTTCCTCCTGGGTATCGGAGGCAGAGCAAAGTAGAGGTTTCTTGAGTGGTCCTTCACTTAATCTGCAAAAGAAATAAATATATTGTAGAAAATAGTTTTTGATTGACCCGGAATAAGAATTGCGAGCTATATAGTATCATGTTCAATTCATGCTTAATACTTACCTGCAGTCGCTTCCAATTTCTCTCTTTCTCTTCACAACTGTCTCAACACAATCTTCACTTTGCTCAATCTTATTAACCAAATTGTCTTCATCTGATTCACAAACATGTGGAAGTCGGTTCTCCGGTAATGAACATTCCTCTAACACTCGTATACCCCATCCTTTTAATTCCAAGGTTTCGTCAATCCAGTCAATTGGAGTCACTGTAATATGGATATCCACGTGATCGTAGTTCCGTTGAGCTAGAGGAACATTATCTTCGTTTAGAGGGATACCACAGTCCACTATAGTAACACATTTTCCCTATTCTCCCACCAAATGTCCGTGTAATGTGTAGAAACAAAGAAATCAAAGCTAAAATCAAAGTTGTTCCCATATCTGCTTTTGAACTCACAGTTTACCTTGATATCTATTCCACGCCTAACATTAGTTATCACTGCGCCAACCCTAAATATGAAGAATGGTTGGGAGAGAGGGACGTGCAGTAGAGGAATGGTCAGAGAGGAGCTTCCAGTTGTACGGTGAGTAAAATATGATGGCACTTCTTCCCCTGAGAATGTGATGCTCTTGAAAATCATTGATTGTTGGTGAAGGAAAGTTTCTGGATCCAAGTTGATGCAGTCCATTAAACGGAGATGAACGTTAGGAAGAGAAGAGGAGGCCTCCTCCGAAACTATGTCAATATTGTCTGCTTCCATCTCCACCCCACAATCTGAAAAGTCAACACCCTCAAGATCTTTATTCAAGTTGAAGAAGTCCATGAAACTGAGATTATTTTTAAGAGTATTGGAGTATATAATTATGTGCATATTAATGTTGTCCTTTTTGGTCTTTTAATGTATAGTTTAGAAGCCTAATCTAGGTTAACTCTCCTTGTATAAATATTGGCTGATTGAGCTCGAGATATACAGAGAAAATATTCACAAAACTGTGCTTCTCTGACATGGCATCAGAGCCAATATAGGTTATCTGTTTGATTCTAAAACTTGACCATGGCAGAAGAGGGTGGTGCGGCGAGGAACGTGGTGGCTAGAGTAGCTGAAGATCCCGTTCAGAAGAGGCATACAATTCATCCTTATGATCTGTCGGCGAGTGACAATCCAGGGATTCTAATATCCCAGGTGCTTCTTAATGGAGATAATTTTGAAGATTGGGCTAGAGAATTGCGGACTGCCTTACGTGCTCGCAAGAAGTTCGGGTTTGTTGATGGTTCAATAAAGAAACCCAATGAAGAGGATGAAGAAATCGATGACTGGTGGACAATAAATTCACTTTTAGTTTCATGGATTCGTAACACAATTGATCCGTCTTTGCGAAGGGATATCTCACACTTTGAGATTGCAAAGGATCTGTGGGACGATATTACCAAACAATATGGAGTAGTTTCAGGGCCGAGAATTCAGCAATTAAAGCATGAGTTGGTAACCTGCAAGCAAAAGGGGTTGAGTATCAAGGCGTATTACGGAAAATTGAAAAAACTATGGGAAGATTTGGCCGATTATGATAAGGAGGATCAATGTACTTGTAATAACTGCACTTGTGACTCTAAGGGGAGAGGAGCAAAGAAGAGAGAAAAAGATAAGGTGCATCAATTTCTGATGGGGCTTGATGAATCAACCTTTGGAGCTCTTAAATCGAATCTTCTCACCAGAGATCCTTTACCGTCATTGAACCAAGCCTTCGCCTTAGTTCACCGTGATGAGACAATGAGACATGGGAACATGGAGACTGAGAATCGACCTGAAGTTGTGAGTTTTGCAGTACAAACTGGTTCGCGTGGGCGTGGAGAATACCGAGATAAAATATGTCCATTTTGTGGGAAGAAGGGACACGGAGAAGAGCGTTGCTATGCGAGGAATGAATATCCCGTCTGGTGGAAAGGATCACGTGTAGACTCTGTTTCGACAACGCTGAATCTATCTCCGCCTCCGCCTGTTTCACGGGGAAAACCGACATCACATTTTGTTGCGGTGCAAACTGCAGCGGCTGGAAATAAAGCCGTGATGATGGCTCCTTTGTCGGCTCCAGGTGGATTCACTGATGAGCAATGGAAGGCGCTCCTCAATACATTCCACAGTGGAAAGACAACAGCTGCAGAAACTCTTTCGGGTAAGACTTTTCTTGTTCCTTGGATCTTAGATACTGGTGCGTCGAATCATATGACGGGTTGTGTAGAAGTCTTGAAAGATGTTATGTGTATTTCACCGTGTCTGGTGGAACTTCCTGATGGTAGACACTCTGTTGCCACGAAACAAGGGACTGTGAGACTTGGTCAGCATCTTTGTTTGTGCAGTGTGTTGTATGTTAAAGGGTTAAGTTGTCATCTAGTATCCGTCTCTCATATGATTCGACAGAATAAGTGCTTTGCTCACTTTGGTGTTGGTTTTTGTGCTATCCAGGACCATTCGAGGATGCTGATTGGGGCAGGTGAGGAACGTGATGATCTCTATTATTTTTGAGAGGTGAAGGCTTTAGGGGCTGTTAGCTTGCATGTGAATGTGACGTTCGATGTTTGGCACAAGCGTCTAGGGCATCCATCGTCTAAAATTCTTTCTTTGATTCCTGTTGTTAGTAGTACGAGTACTGTTTCTGAGTCGGTGTGTGAAGTATGTTTCCGCGCCAAACAAACAAGAGATTGTTTTCCAACGAGCATTAATAAAACGACTGAGATTTTTCAGCTTATTCACTGCGATGTTTGGGGACCGTATCGCACTCCGGCATCTTCTGGAGCTAGATATTTTCTTACGATTGTAGATGATTTTTCTCTTTGTGTTTGGTTATTTTTGATGATTGAGAAAAGGGAGACATCAAAACATTTGAAACAGTTCTTGGCAATGGCAAAACGCCAGTTTAATGCGGTGGTAAGAGTCATTCGTAGTGACAATGGCACTGAGTTTATATGCATGAAAGATTTTTTTCTCGAACATGGAATTGTTCATGAGACATCATGCGTGGGGACTCCACAACAAAATGGGCGAGTTGAGCGTAAGCATCGTCATATTTTGAATATTGCAAGGGCTCTTCGATTTCAAGCTCACCTTCCTATTGATTTTTGGGGTGAGTGTATTCTAGCGGCTGGATATCTGATTAATCGGACGCCATCGTTAGTCCTTAATGGCAAAACACCATATGAGATTCTTCATGGAAAAACACCAAGTTTTGATCATCTTAAAGTTTTTGGGTGTCTATGCTTTACACATAATCAACATCATGCAGGGGATAAATTTGCGAGTAGATTACAGAGATGTGTTTTCTTGGGTTATCCTTATGCGAAGAAGGGATGGCTTGTTTATGATTTGGAGGAAGAAAAATTCCTTATCTCTCGTGATGTAGTTTTTTGTGAAACATCTTTTCCATTCGAAGACATGATGGTTCAGCCGGCTGTTGAAGCTATTTCGGATGGGCTTCCATCGATATATCCTGACTCGACTGATGGAGTTTTAGCGGAGGTTGTTGCTTCTTCGAGTGACAATGGTAGACCTCCTGCGACTGATAATGAGCTGGTGCTCCCTAGCGTCGCTGATCTTTCGGGTACACTGCCAGCTATCGCAGAACGAGTTCTACCAGTTGGTGTTGCGGAGACGGTGGCTGTGGCGCCTCAGGAGACTGAACAACTTGGTCGCGGCTGTAGGCAGAAAATACCATCGGTCCTTCTAAAGGAATATGTGATTGATTTACCAGTCCAGTCTCGCTCTAATTCTACAAAGGTTGCTTATCCGATTACCGAATATGATGATTGTCACAGATTTTCGATCTCACATCAAGCTTTTCTTGCGGCTATCCTTGAATATGTGGAACCAACATCGTTTGCAGAGGCAATAAAAGATGAGAGGTGGCGTATGGCTGTAGAAAATGAGGTAGTGGCTCTACAAGACAATGATACATGGGACTTGAAAGAGTTACCTCCCGGTAAGAAAGCTCTTGGATGTAAGTGGGTCTTTACAATCAAATATCGGTCTGATGGTTCTATTGAACGATTTAAAGCTCGGCTAGTTGTTTTTGGTAATCGAAAAATTGAGGGTTTGGACTACAAAGAAACCTTTGCTCCGGTTGCGAAGATGGTTTCAGTTCGTATTTTTCTTCAAGTTGCTGCTGCACGGAACTGGCAACTCCACCAGATGGATGTACACAATGCATTTCTTCATGGTGATCTTGATGAAGAGGTCTATATGAAGCTTCCTCCGGGGTTCTGTACGTCTTCTTCTTCTAGTGTGTGTAGACTTCGGAAATCGCTTTACGGGTTAAAACAAGCACCGCGTTGTTGGTTCGCAAAGTTAACGGATGCTCTTCTTAGCTATGGATTTCGGCAGTCCTCCTTTGATTACTCCCTGTTCTCATACATTTCTGATGGAATTCAGCTATATATCTTGGTGTATGTCGATGATCTTGTCATCACGGGTAATGATAATGCAGCTATCCAGCGGTTTAAAGCCTATCTGTGCTCTAGATTCCGAATGAAGGATCTAGGCGCATTGAAGTATTTCTTGGGTCTGGAAGTGGCTCGAAATTCAGAAGGTCTCTATTTATCGCAGAGGAAGTATGCATTGGATATAATATCGGAGATGGGTCTTCTTGAAGCCAAACCAGTTGTTTTTCCCTTAGACTAGAATCATACGTTGGTGGCATCAAAGAGTGAAGTTCTACATGATCCTGAGAGATATCGACGCCTAGTTGGTCATTTGATATACCTTGCTGTTACTCGTCCCGATTTGGCATATTGTGTCCATATATTGTCTCAGTTCATGCAGCTTCCTCGTGAAGATCATTGGGAAGTAGCTGTAAGAGTAGTGCGGTATATAAAAGGGACATTGGTGTGACTCTGACTATGCTGGTTGTCCATTAACTCGACGTTCCTTATCTGGCTGGTTCATTCAATTCGACTCATCGCCTATCTCATGGCGGACGAAGAAGCAACGGACTGTGTCCATGCCTTCGGTGGAGGCCGAATATAGAGCCATGGCCGATATTACTAAGGAACTGAAATGGATCAAGGCTTGTCTACTTGACTTTGGTATTGATCATTCTTCTCCCATGTCCTTATTTTGTGATAGCCAAGCGGCTCTTCATATTACATCCAATCCGGTGTTTCATGAGCGCACGAAACACATTAAAAAAGATTGTCATTTTGTTCGAGACGAGATTCAACATGGAGTTCTTGCTACACAACATGTTTCCACTACTTCACAACTTGCGGACATCCTTACCAAGGCGTTAGGGGCCAAAGAGTTTTCGACATTTCTTGGCAAGTTGGGCATTTTGAATCTTCATACTCCAACTTGAGGGGGGTATTGGAGTATATAATTATGTGCATATTAATGTTGTCCTTTTTGGTCTTTTAATGTATAGTTTAGAAGCCTAATCTAGGTTAACTCTCCTTGTATAAATATTGGCTGATTGAGCTCGAGATATACAAAGAAAATATTCACAAAACTGTGCTTCTCTGACAAAGAGAACTGTCAGGAAGAGAGAAGGAGGCCTCCTCGGAAACAGTGTCAATATTGTCTACTTCCATCTCCACTCCACTTGGATGGCCACTCAATCAACTCTAGTCAATGCCCCACAATTTGAAAACTCAACTAAATCAAGATGTTTGAGTTTAGAAATGTTTAGGGATACACATTTTAGCTTTCTGCATCCATTCATAAATAGCTCAAAGAGGTTCGAGAATTTCTCGATCTGCCAAGGGACCTCATCAATCCCTGTTTCGTCTAGAAGGAGATTTGAGATGTTGGTTGAGATTTCAGGAAAGCTCCTCAATCGTGAGCATCCATTGAAACTAAGGTAATCGAGAAATTGTAAGTTGATTCCGGAGGGAAGAGTCTCCAGATTTCTGCAGTTTTTGATGGTCAAACGCTCCAGTTGATTGGGATTCTGAAATGAGGAAGGAAGCTCCACCAAGCTTGGAATATTCTCGAGCAATAAGTGCGTCAAAGTGGGAGACAGCATCGCCAGGAAGGGCGTAAACGACGGCTGAACCAAATAAACAATTTAGAAATGTTAAACAAAGTCACCAAAATTTTGTTTCCAATGCAACACCAAAATTTTCTTTTCTATCATGGTTGGCAATCCAAGATAGACTAACAAATTCAGATCGTATGCGACAATGGAATCAAAATGTTAATGTGGATTGCATATTATGAAACTCAGCTGAGGAAACTAGGAATCATCTATTTTTCGAATGCACATACTCGGCCGAGATTTGGCTGAAACTAACAAATGGTATTCTTGAATCACGATCTACTGCAAATTGATCTCTGCTTCAGCCATTGTTACAAGAAGCGACTTTACCGCGGATCAAGCTTTATCTCTTCCGATAAGTTCAATCTATCACATTTGGAAGGAGCGAAGTTCAAGAAGACACGGGAAAGCTCCTATGGGAGAAGCGATTCTCAGCAAGTTCATTGACAAACAAGTGCGCAACTTACTTACCTCCATTCGTGAGCAGGGTGATAAGAGATTTGACGACGCACTTCAAGTATGTTCGCCACACAAGGAGGATAATTGAGAGTTTTGTAAACTGTTTCTTAACGTTATAAGTTTCAATTGCCTTTCAAAAAAAGATCGCACTAGTTGTACCAAGAGTCTTTTTGAATAAATATAGTTTTACATTTATGTTAAAAAAAACAAAATCACCAATAATACTTTTTTACTTTTAAGGGTTTTCAGTGGCAAATTACTATGATTTAAAGTGTTATTACCTTAAATTTAGAATAAAACCTTAAAAAAGAAAAGAATAACATAACTAGTACTATGAAGTTTAAGAAAGAAAACAATTATTTTTGAGTAATCCCAATGCAAAAAATTTTAAGTTTGGATTGACTAAAGTTTATATAGTTCAGGATTAAAATTTGAAATATTTGATTGTTCGGGTTGCTAAATGCAGGGTGTCATAGTTGAAGTATGAAAAAACGTTTTCAAATTGTCTGGGTCGATTTTGGCCGTTTTTCCCACCACGTTGACAGCTAAGTCAGCACCGTTAGATGACTACTTAACGTCGTTAAGTGTTTGTATAAATTGGCTAAAGTTTATAGTTGAGGATCAAAATTTGAAATATTTGATGGTTCGAGTTGCTAAATGCAGGATGTCATAGTTAATGTATGAAAAAGCGTATCGCAAATTGTCTGGTCCGATATTGACCTTTTAAACTATTTTCTAATAGCATTATGCCATGTAACATTTTGGCATTCTTTTATTATTTGCTTACATATCTATTCTACTCTCACAACTACTATAAATTGAAACTATTTTGTATTTCGTTACATGAGATAATGTTATTAGAAAATAGCTAAAACTAATAAATTATGAAAGGATATAATTGTCTTTTAAACCAGCTGATATCTTTTTTTTTGGTTCCATTTTTATCTCTACTAGAAATGTCTCACGCTATTGCACGGGTTGATGTTTTTTTTAAATTCTGATATTATAAATTTTTATATTTTAGATTAGTTATATCAAAATTAAGTATATTTTAGTTGATATTAAATAAAACTTTAAAATTTGATGTTTACAGATAAACTAATATAAAATATCTAAACTAATATTTAATGTCTTAATGTAACTTTTAAAACTTGGACAATATATTAGCAAAGATTTTATGAAACCTTTTTCATAAATATAAAATATTCTATATAATATTTCTTTTAAATATGAGTTTTTAGTATCCATAAATATATTATTTTAATTAGCTACCATAAATATAGAATTTCAATTAGTTGCCATAAAAAAATAGATGGCCATAATTTAATTAAATGATCACATAATAACTAATGACTAAAATACCCTTAATGAGAGATTAAAATTTGTTATTTAATGTTTATTTATAAGTGTACTCCTCAAATAATATATAGGAGATTTTTGAAAAATAGATCTATCAAATATTTTCTTCTTCATTCTTTTTAACCAAAACTAGATAAGAGTTAGTTTACATAAATATGCAGATATAAAAAATATATATAAATTTTTATTGATGATATTTGAATTCTAAGTTTTAATCTACACATTTTTTCTTAATCTTGTAATTTTTGTTTTAAACCAGATTTCACCTTACACATTCTATTTTGAAAAACAATTTAACAATCTATTTCATCATAGTAAACCGGATTCTAATTTTACGTATTCATCTTAATGGATACAAGGTAAAAATAATATGTGTACCATATAATATATATATATGGAATGCTTTAAATCTATATATATCTTAGTTATTAAATTTAAAAAAAAAAAATTAACAAAACATAATTAGTAAGAAAAATTAAAAATATTAACAAAACATAATAAAAACCAATATTGTTATAAATATAATTTTTATATGTCATAATCTCATAAGTAATAATTTTATGTCAAATTAATTTTAAATGACTTAAAATTTAGAAAAGAAAATATGAATAAAGATATATTAACATTCTCATCAAGTAATCGAAAATACTATAACCTCATTATTTTTTTCAAGATTTTGTGTTTTCACTTATGACTACATGAGTTAAATTTTATAAAACAAAACATAAGTAAAACTATACATTATTCTCATCAAGTGATAAAAATTTATTCTTATAAGCTCATTACTTTTTCAATTTTTTTATGTTTTCGATTACCAATAAAAAACACTATATTACAATGATAAATATAATTTTTATCCAATTAAATTAATGTCAAATAGATTATATTGTTATTTTTAATATTAACATTCATTGTTTATTAGTTAATATTCATACTAAATGAATTTTAAAAAACAATGATACATGTTAAAATCTAACTGACCAATAACACATGTAAAATTAGCATATGTAAATAAGTTTTTTCTTTTACTTTTGTTAGTTGTATATTTTGGTTAAGGAATAGATTTTTTTTTTTTTTTAAGAAATAGATATATTAATTAGTATATGTAAATGTGTTTTAATTAGTTTTCATATTTTGTTAAGAAAAAAGATTTTTTTTTTTTCACGTGTTAACATCTCATCGATACTCTTGAAACGTATTTTTTAACTCACTAAGTGTACAAAATTAGAGTCAGCGATTGGAGAAAACATTAAGTTTAGAACTACATACCTTCACTCCTTCCCATTGTTTCCCATCACTCTCTTCTTTCGATATCTCAAGTGTATCGAGATTCTTGAGATGTAAATTAGAAGGGAATTCTTCAATGTTTGTTTCATACAGACTGAGATTTGAGATTGTAACATCCGTGTTCCCGTCATTCTTTTGTATTATATTTATTAAATGTTGATGTAAAGTATGACCCTCGGGATTGTTGTATTTTGGACGGAGATTTATTAATACAAGATATTTATCGAGTTGAGTTGTATATGTTTTGGTATACGATGTGGATTTCGTATATCGGTTGTTGTATAATACATGATGCAGATTTCATGTATTAGAGACGGATGACACATGATGAGAATTTCATGTGTGGTGGTGAGTTCGGGCGAGAGTTTGTGCCGTTACTTGGTTCGGTGTATTAGGGTTAATATCGTTAGATCCGAGACGTGGTTGACGGTAGGATTATACGGATTTAATCCTCGGGTGGTCGGGGTTATGTGGACTTAATCCTGACGGGTGAGTTTATCGATTAGCACTATGTGGATTTAGTTCTAATATATCAATCCAGGTAGGATCGATCGATCCTATGGGGTCATTTTGGCCCAGAAAGCCTGTAAGTCATTTTAGGATTCGGGATCGATCGATCCTGGTAAGATCGATCGATCCTAGGGGTCGATTTTGTCCAGAGACTCGGAAAAACTTGGGAGGAAAACGAGTTCGATCGATCCCTATTGTATTAAGTGTTTTTCTTGTATTAGATGTGGAGTCTTTAGCTTGGGTAGCAAGTAGATCTTAACCTTTCCGATTAGAAAAAGTTTTAAAAATTTCGTAATTGTCTCGTTAGTTTCGGGGTAGGTTGTTTCAATTTGGTATCAGAGCGAAAGCGGTTCTAGGATTTATGGGGTGACCCGCTTGCTCTGTGATTGTTTGATTTTTTGATTGATTGATTGCATATGTGGTTACGTGATTGTGGATTGGGTTAGATCATCCTCTTCGGCCAAGTAAAAGGTTCCACTGTAAGACTTTTTTTGTGTTTTGTGTTGTTTAAGTTTGTGAGAATTGTGCACCTGTGTTGAAATTGAGAATGGTGAGAGGTGCAAGAAGAGGCAAGGGAAGGATGGCAAGGAGCGAATCAGCTGAAAAGGTGGAGGATTTGAACCCCATTGGTGAGGACCAAGCTGGGGTGATTGAATTTGCTGGGTTAAGAATGGTGCTGAGGTTGAAGTTGAAGCTACGGGTAATGCGGCTCAAACGGTTGAGGATGAACCGCGAGTTGAGGCTCAGCAACAAACGGGTCAAAACCAGATGGGGCAGATGTTGAGTTACTGACTCAGCTTTGGGAGAGGTTACAAGGATGGTACCAGCTCTGGCTCCTGAAGTGCCACCCAGAGTTGATGAGCCACCGAGGGTGGAGAATCAGGACGTTAGGGAAGAGGTTGTAGTTGCAGAACCTATGATTCCGTCGTACCTTACGATGATGGACCATATGTAGAGTGTTGACACCATGTTCGTTTTAGGAGGCGCGAGGCCGGTTGAGTTGATGAGTGGGAGTCGGGGCTGGAAAGAAACATCCACTCTGTGAGGTGTCTGGAGGAGCATAAGATTGATTTTGCGGTGCATTATCTAGTCAGAGATACACATACGCGGTGGAAGAGTGTGTTGGCTGGGAGAGCCAATGATGTAGATACTTGGGGAGGATTTCGTGAGGAATTGAATCTTAAGTACTTTTCTCAGGAGGTGTTGGGAGAACTCGAGGGAGAGTTCTTGGATTTGTCTCAGGGAACTAAGTCGGTTCGGAAATATGAGATGGAGTTTAACCGACTTCGGAGATTGCGGGAAGGGGGCCTTTAGGATGAGTAGGCCTAAATGAGAAAAGTTGGTTAAGTGGTTTAGTGATTGGGGGTTGAGAATTACCCAAATTTTGATGAACTCTGTTTCGGAACAGGGGAGGACCGATCGATCTATGGGGTACAGATTGATCGATCCATCTTGTTTGTTGTGTGGTCGGACGAGTTTTGAGAGGAGGATCGACCGATCTCAAATGGAGATCGATCGATTGAATGTGTTGGATAGTTCGGGATCGATCAGGAAAGGTAAGATCGATCGTGTTGAGTAAGATCGATCGATCCTTTGTAAGGACAGACCGATCTTGTGAGATGCTCTGTTTTCGATTTGCTCACTAGTCAAGATCGATCGATCATGGGAGAGGATCGATCGATTCGAACTCTGAAGGCGGATTTTTGGGTAGTAAACAGATGGATGAGGAGGTGATTGCTGATTGAGTAAATTGGGGAAATGATTATGGTTGCTAGATCGTGTGATCTAGGTTGGTTATGGATAAGATTACTTTATGGAGTGAGAACATGTCCTGGTTAAGTGGTGTTACGATCTAAGGGTATATTAGATCGTATAACATAAGGGGATGAGTTAATGGTTCTCATTGTCATGATGGCCAGATTAGTATGTGATGGGTGTTATTGTTAGATCGAGTATCTAGCGAGGTGAATGATACATGATGTGGATTTCATGTATCAATGGTAATTTAATACATGATGCGGACTTCATGTATGGGGATGGTTGATACATGATGAGGATTTCATGTATCGGTAGTGGTCGTTACATGATGTGGATTTCATGTATCGGTGATGGTTGAACACATGATGAGGTACTTCATGTGTTGATGGACGGCACGGATACATGATGTGGTATTTCGTGTATTCGTTGTGGATGGACGCATGATGAGGTGTTTCATGTGTTACCATGGCCGTGAATAATGTGATGTGAATGCATGTAAGGGTAACACCAAATACATGATGTGGTATTTCATGTATTGGTGACGTCGAATGCATGATGGGGTATTTCATGCATCGACGGGTTGGACACGTGATGTGGTATTTCACATGTTGCGGGAGTTGCAAGCGACGGGTTGTTTCTTACTTGATTGGGTGAGTTATGGATTTATGTCACTAGATCCTAATACGTGGTTGGGGTCAATAGGATTATGTGGTATTTAATCCTATTGACGGGTCATTGGGGTTATGTGGTATTTAACCCCAATGATGGGTCATTAGAGTTATGTGGTATTTAACTCTAATGATGCGGGTTAGGATTATGTGGTATTTAATCCTAACCGGGGGGTTTACCGAGTTAGGATTATGTGGTATTTAATCCTAATAGATCGGTAGACCGGGGTGGAGTCCTGTAGTATTGGATCTCACGGGGGCTTAGCATATTTGGATCCTGTGGTATTGGACTCAAATGTGCTAGGTCGTTGACGGACTTAGCTCATTCGAATCCTGTGATATTGGATTCGATTGGTTAAGGTTGCCGTTGTGTGACCATGTAGGATCTTGTGATATTAAATCCGAGGGTGTTATCGAATCAAGTAAGAACAACGTGTGATGTAATGAGAAAAGTGGAAAAATCTCATACGGTGTAGTTGAGTTATAGTAAGGTGTGACTGCAGTCACTGATGAGAGTATGCGGGTATGACTAGAGATGGGTCATAGGGGGAATTCTAGTATATTGGCGATGGGCTGTGATTGTTTTGTTGCGACGGGTTTTGGGTCATGGATAGGATGCTACTACCGTTGCTGGGTTCTGAATAGTTTGGTGTTGATGTTGTGGTACCACGACTGTTGAGCTACCAGTGATGTTGGGGGTAGCAGGTGCAATTGGGGACGGATCTAAGTAGAAGATCCAAATCCTTGAGTTTCGCTGGGGACTTAGTGAGTATGATCAGTGCCTTGCAGTGGTGTGTTGTCTTTGATTAGTTGGAGCCGTTGGGGTTAGAAGCGGCTAATCAGGCGGATATCTTGAGCAGAGTGTGGGCGGCAAAAGATAAGGATGAGGCTTTGATTAAAGCTTCTAAGGATGAGAAATCCGAGTATGAGATTTCGAATAATGGAACCATCTTGGTTCAGGGTCGAGTATGTGTGCCTAATGATGAGGAGTTGAGGAGAGAAATTCTTCAGGAGGCACACCAGAGTCGGTTCTCTGTTCATCCCGGAGCGACTAAGATGTACCGAGACTTGAAGCGGTATTATCATTGGGTTGAGATGAAGAGACATGTAGCCAAGTGGGTGGCTAGCTGCGAGACTTGTCAGCTAGTGAAAGCCGAACATCAGGTTCTCAGTGGGTTGTTACAGAGTTATCCATTCCTGAGTGGAAATGAGATATGATCACGATGGGTTTCATGGTTGGATTACCGAGTCCTCGGGGTAAGGATGCTATTGGGTTATAGTTGTTCACTTAATTGAGTCAGCTCATTTCCTAGCGATAAGAAAATGAAATAGGGCTTGAGTTTTGGCGTGGAGGTACATTAATGAGATAGGGAGATTACATGGTGTACCTGTGAGCATTGTATCGGATCATGACTGTAAGTTCACATCGATTTTCTGGCAAAAATTCTAGGAGGAGATGGGTACTAAGGTACACATGAGTACAGCGTATCATCCTCAGACGGATGGGCAGTCGAAGAGAACCATTCAGACTCTCGAGGACTTGCTGAGGATGTGTGTTTTGGATTAGGGTGGCCATTGGACCGACTATCTGAGCTTAGTAGAGTTCACTTATAATAATAGCTACCAGACGAGTATTGGGAGGATACCATATGAGGTTTGATATGGTAAGCCAAGCATGACATCTTTATGCTGAACTCAAGTGGGGGAGTGAAGCATATTGACGAGGATGTTGTGCAGGAGACTCCGGAGGGAAACGGAGTTTTCACGTCAAAAAGGAGAAGGAAAACTCTTGAGATTAAGGTTTTTGTGGAATCATGTTGAAGTTGACGAGGATATACGGGAACTTGGGGTGAGGATGAAGGTGTAATTCTCCCAAACGGGTTGTAAGGCGGGATAAGCCTTGAGATTCGAGGACGAATCTAATTAGTGGGGGAGAATTGTAACATTCGTGTTCCCGTCGTTCTCTTGTATTATATTTATTAAATGTTGATGTAAAGTATGACCCTCAGGATTGTTGTATTTTGGACGGAGATTTATTAATACAAGATATTTATCGAGTTGAGTTGTATATGTTTTGGTATACGATGTGGATTTTGTATATCGGTTGTTGTATAATACATGATGCAGATTTCATGTATTAGAGACGGATGACACATGATGAGAATTTCATGTGTGGTGGTGAGTTCGGGCGAGAGTTTGTGCCGTTACTTGGTTCGGTGTATTAGAGTTAATATCGTTAGATCCGAGACGTGGTTGACGGTAAGATTATGCGGATTTAATCCTCGGGTGGTCGGGATTATGTGGACTTAATCCTGACGGGTGAGTTTATCGATTAGCACTATGTGGATTTAGTTCTAATATATCGATAAACCGAGTGAGGGCTATGTGGATTTAGTTCTCGAGTGGACTTCGCCTATTAATCCGGGTATAGGATTTTGATGGGCTTAGTCGTTAAATGACCACGTGGGATCTATGGTATTGACTCCGAGATTGTTATTGAACCAAGTACGGGAAGATATTGGGCTCGAATGATGGCCCTAGGGGCGGTGATTGAGTTAAATCTAGTAATAGATCGATTGCGATTAAGTAATCCCGAGCGGTTCGGTTTTAATGGAATTAAGTGGTAATTCCGGGGTTTTATCGGAAGTTAAGGAACACCTATATGTGTGTATAAGAAATATCTTCTTCTCCCTTCTAAAACTTTCTACAAGCTTCTATTGGGTTAAAGGGGAGAAGAGAGTGTTCGTGACAGAGGGAGAAAGAAGAAAAAGGAGAGAAAGAAAGAAAAGGGAAGAAGAGAAGAAGAAGGACAAGGAAGAGAAAGAGAAGAAGTTTAAGGAAACTCTGTTTTTGCTGTCAGTTGTGGGAATCGGTCGGGGTATCAAACGATCACGGATTGAGCTAAACGTTTGTGGGTAAGTTCTTCAATCTCTTTCCTAGTTATCTACCAAATTTCGTGGGATTATGTTGAGTATTTTGGGAGTTACGAGGTTTCTCCCAAGACTGCTCTGTTTTCGGGTTAATAGAGATGGGTCGAGTTTGAGAGATTGATTGAACACTTGAATCTTGTTGGTTTGGTCTGGAAATTTTAGAGTTAGTTCTTGAACCTCTTGAATAGTTATCTACAAAATTTCATCACGTTTAGTTGAATGGTTTGGGAGTTTGGAATTTGCTTTCAAAATCACTCAAAAACAGAGCAATCTCGACAAGGCTGAGTAGAGAGAGCGATTGGGCGCTCGAATCTCATTTGTTTGGGTTGAAATTTGATAGATATATTCTTTAAAGGCTTATCTTGAGATTGACAGAAGTAATTGTTAAACTTTTGAATAGAGTAAGAGTTATGATCGGATTAGTGAGACTCTGTTTTTGGGAAGGGGAATCCGAGTTTGAGGTTTAAGCTTTTGAGCTTAAGGCTAGTGAGATTAATCTCTTGAGGGAATATTATGTCTTATCTTGGCAAGCTTGTAGAGGATATCTTAGTGTGTGATTGTACCAAGAGGAATCAAGCTTGAGGTTCTAAAGTTTTCGTGTAGACTCAACCGTCAAAGCAAAGGTGAGTGCGTGGCCGTGGTTGTTCTATGTAATTAATGAGTTGCCTTGATTGATATGTGTGTTAGGACTTGTCCATATGGGTATTATTATGGCTTGTCCAAGTTGTTTTGCTTGTGTGTGATGGAGCTCTATCATTCTTATTGGATTGTTTGTGTGTGATGCATATTGATTTCGGTAAGTCATTGATTTACATGTGAGTATAACCGTGGGGACGGGAGGACCGCCTCACTAAGCATTTCCAATGCTTACGCACCTCTTTTGGTGCAGGTAAAGAGAGGTCAAAGGTTGTGGAGCTCGTGGAACCGAAGGCCGGAGGTGGAGGATAATTTAGGAGTGCAGGGGTTTTCTTTTGTATATCTTTTGTTCATATGCTTGCATGCTTGAGTTCTAAGGTTTTGGACTTGATAGTGTGCTCAAGTGGTTTATGTAAGATCATTTTTGAATGATAGGAGTGGTTGTGTTATTGTGGTGTTGTTTTGATTTGAATTGTCTTGATGTTGTGGCTTGCTTGGTGTTGTTCTCGGGTTGCAGGGCAAGGGTGGGGATCGACCGATCCAGGTAGGATCGATCGATCCTATGGGGTCGTTTTGGCCCAGAAAGCCTGTAAGTCATTTTAGGATTCGGGATCGATCGATCCTGGTAAGATCGATCGATCCTGGGGGGTCGATTTTGTCCAGAGACTCGGAAAAACTTGGGACGAAAACGAGTTCGATCGATCCCTATTGTATTAAGTATTTTTCTTGTATTAGATGTGGAGTCTTTAGCTTTGGTAGCAAGTATGTCTTAACCTTTCCGATTAGAAAAAGTTTTAAAAATTTCGTAATTGTCTCGTTAGTTTCGGGGTAGGTCGTTTCAGAGATGTTGGTTGAGAATTCAGGAAATGTGCTCAACTCCGAGCAATTAGACAGGTTGAGGAGCTCCAGAGATTTAAGGTTGAAGCCTGTTGGAAGAATTTTCAGACTTTTGCAGCTTCCCATTTCCAATGTCAACAATTTATTGAGATTTCGTATAGTGGAAGGAAGCTCCACCAAACTCTCGCATTTCACAAGACAAAGTGCTTCGAGATTAGTAGCCATGGAAAGATCTGGAATATCTTTCAGGCTTGACGATCCAGCCAGATCCATTTCCTTTAGACATGTAAGCGACTGTACTCAACAAAAATTAAACACAGAGCTCAGTAGAAATTACACATCACATGACATGATTGTCATCCAAAACCTAAAATAAGCATTGTGATCGACCTCCCTCATTAATAATAACATAAGAAATTATTCTCAAAACTTACCACAACTCCTTCCCACAGCTTATGTAGCTTGCTATTCTGCATTTTGAGCTTGACAAGGTTTTCAGGACGAAAATTAGAAGGCATACAGCTCATTGGATATTTAGGCCAACTCAATAGTTTGAGTCGAGGAGGCAAATAGTTGAAACTTTCAGGTAAGTGCAATCTGCCTTCTTTTCGAAAGTTCTTCGATTCAGTTTTTAAGAAACGGAGATTACGCATCCCTTTGAAGGCACTCTCATGTACATGCAACTCATCAAACTCTCTTGTATCCAGTGATATACCTAAAACCTTTTGAGTACCCTGAAAAATATAATATTAATCAGAAAGAGACAAACCCATACAATTCATCATTGTTTATCAAATGGCATTCTCTTAAACTCATATATTGAGTTATGAAAGGACCACATATGAAAAAAGAACTTACAATGCCTTCACTGAGTACATAACTGATATCATTTGGATCCACCAGAAATTCTCGTTCTCCAGGCTTGTCAATGGACTGTGTGCGAACAATTTTTTTGCCCATTTCTTGTAGCAAACGGTGCATCACCAATACTAACACCAAAGTTACTATATGCGAGCAACAGCTTGATGTCTTTTACTTCCACATAATTGAAAAGACATGCGATGTGACGGAATATAATTTTATCTTCTTCTCTATCTAACCCATCATAGCTGACTCTCAATGTATTCCCAATTTTTCCATCGAGAACACTTTGAAGCGTTGGCAGCAGATCCATCCAATACTCCTTATCCCTATCCCGTAGATATGAACCCAAAACATTAAGACCCAAAGGAAAATTACCCGCATTTCTTACAACATCAGCTACATGCTTCCCAAAACCTTCAGGTGAATAGTTTTGCTTGAATGCAGATCGACATAACATCATTTGAGCGCGCTCTTCAGATGGGAAACTAACTTCATAAATATGATCAATCCCATGAGCCCTTAAGAATTGCTTATCATTCGTAACCACAATGATTCTGCTCCCATATCCAAACCATTGAGTTTGACCCACCAAAGTATCACTTGATCATCCAAATCATCAATGATGATGAGAACTTTTTGGTGCTTTAGCCTCTCACCTAGTGCACCTAAATGATCTATCTTTATGTCCTTTTTCCCAAGAATTTCCGATAGGAAATGTCCTTGTAAATGCAACTTCATGTTGGGGTCGTGTGGGTTGGCTCTACTATAATCTTTTTTACTCTTAGATATGAAAGCACTGTCTATGAATTTGCTACCTTGGAAGTGTCGAGACAGTCGGTTAAACAAAACCCTTGCAATGGTAGTCTTACCAATCCCCGAGGAACCCAATATACCAACCATTCTCACTTCTTCAGATTCCAATTGCAACAATAAACTCATTTCAGCAATATGCGCTTCAATGCCAACAAGGTCCTCAGAATCCTTGGATGAAGTTAAAAGCAGTTTACCCAAAACATCATTGGCGATTCCTTCAATCATTTTTGCTTCATCATTCCTAACAAGGAGAAAACGATGATTTAACAGAGATATGAAATAACAATTTATTCAAAAGATGTATCTAAGCACATAATAATGAATGATAAAAACTCATACCAGGTCGCAGAATGAAATCCAACCATATCAGCAACATCAGTCAACGCTTTCTTCCATTGATTTTGCATTTCCTTTGTATTTTTCTTGCAAGTCTTTTGAAAGATCCTTCCAAAGTGACCGGTTTGATACCTCACATGGGAAGGATCCAAACCGCAGAAAACTGGTATGACAATATTATCCTTACAATTAACGATCTCCAGCAACTCGTTAAGACACCAGCTTGAAGAAGCGTAGTTTTTGGAGAAAATGACCACAGCGATCCTCGAAGTCCTGATGGCTTGTACAAGCTCGGGCCAGAGGGAGTGGCATCTCTCGATCTCATTGTCTTTGAAAGCAGTGATCAATTTCCGATGGAGCTCCTTGAGAAAGTGGCTACGGAAAGTTACGCGGACGTCTTCCCCTCGGAAGCTCAAGAAAACATCATATACCCAATTGAGAGACAAAGATAAATAAGCCATAGAGAGAGAGAGAGAGAGAGAGAGGAACAAGCCACAAACAAAGAATTTGGTGATTTATATAAAACATTAACATTGCCATTTCACCATTGTTTCTCGGACATTTCTCTTGCCAACTTGACATAATCACGGCCTCACAAGTCTTATCTTTTACTATTCAAAAAAAAGGAAAAGTCTTCACCATTGTTTCTCAGACATTTCAGACGCAACTTGACGTATGTTCCAATTCTCTCTTAAGACTTTTCAAAGAATTCTAAGCTTAGCAACTTGCTCGTGTGAAAATGAGGAAATACTACATCAAAGAAAGACAGAGTCTCACTTTATAGTCTCACAACGATTGAATTTAAGATTATTCGATTTAACATTTCTGAGACATCGTCTATAGCCTAACTACGTAAATTTATTCAGTAATTCAATTGTTTTGACCATCCTACTAATTTTAAAATCAGGGTTGACAGAGAAACGTGTGCAGCAAGCTACCAGAACAGATTTTGTTGAATTACTCTATTGTTAGTCTGAGAGAGAGAGAGAGAGAGAGAGAGATTTAACGAAGAACAAAACACTTTGACTATTGATATTCTTTAAATATTACTCCATTTAATACAATATACAAAATATTACAAGTATATTAAAGTTGTTAAAAAGTTGTGACATACCTTTTGTTATAGACAATTAGTTTTAATTTTCTCAGTAGTTACTTCTGTGTTCCTAATTAATCCAATTTTAGAAAAATGTTTTGTTTCAACAAGAGAGATTTTTAAGTTTTTTATGTATATTTTTTTTAGTTAATAATGATGAATTGTAGACTTTCAAAAAAAGTAGTTGAATAGTATTGGTTTAGAATTATAGAAGATCGTTAATCACAAAAATTGATGCATTTATAATCAAATTTTATTTTGTTATCGTAATGTGTGAAAAGATTAAAATTTAGATTAATTAGGAATAGAAAGAGTAATATTTTGCATGGTAAAATGAATATAAAATTATATAACCACTTATCATGAAATAAGCTACTTTGACGAGACAAAAAAAGTTTTTTTTTTTTTTTTTTTTTTTTTTTTTTTTTTATGCTTAGGAAGATCTTCTTTTTGTGCATTATAATTTGAAAGATCACTTTCATATCACAACAGTTCTACCCAAATTTTACCTTTACTATTATTTTCCCACAAAAGAAAAAGTTATTTTAATAATTTATTAATTATAATCTTTTATGTCACGTAGTTTCTAAACATAAAGGTTACTTCATATTAATTATGCGTTTATGACTGCGAGTAGAAATGTCACGTTAAGTAGAAACCCAAAGTAAAGATATGGGTTAATGTTTATATAAGCTCAACAAGACCACCGTCTTTATTCTATTTCACAACGGTCACTTAGTCATAGAGATATATTATTTAGTATCTATGCTTACTTTTGTGATTCTCATAATTTCAAATTTCTTCTTTGGAGCGATACCCAGTTTCTCCGATCTCCGAAGACCATCATCATCATCAATTCATCATCTTCACCGCCAGGTTCTTTTAAATTATTTAGGTATTTTTGTTGTCGATTTTATATCCAAAACCCTCTTTTAGTTTCATGTGTTTCTTCAATTTGGGGAGGTTTTTCTATTTTGTGTTTTCTTAGATTTCGAACCTCCTTTTTCCAGATTCACAACTTCGATTTTGATTTTTCTTCAAGTATATCCAAAACCCTCTTTTAGTTTCGTGTGTTTCTTCGATTTGGGGAGGTTTTTCTTCTTTTTTTTTTTTGTGTTTTCTTAGATTTCGAACCTCCCTTTTCCAGATTCACAACTTCGATTTTGATTTTACGTTCGTTGTTTCTGCAAATAAAAAACACTCTTTTTAGAGCTGTGATTTCTGATATTTGAGGGGGTTTCCTTTCGTGATTTTTCAAAAAAACTTTTTTTTTTCAGATTCGGAATTTCAAGTAATTTATTTGTTTCGCAAATCTTTAAAAGCCCTCTTTTTTCTTAGGGTTTCTAATTTCAATGTTGTATTTCTCTTTAAAGAGTTTACCTTTGTTGTTATAAATTAGGGTTTTTATTTTTCTTTTTTCTGTTTGAAATAAAAAAACCCTTCTTTTACAAATTAGGGTTTTTATTTGTCTTTGTTAAGGCTTTTCTAATGATGTCCTAAGAAGGATCAATTCAATTATCTGCTTTTAAAACTCTAATACCTGGGAGCATCATGATATAAAATTCAATGATCTGCATATTGATGGGGATAAATGTTCGTTTATAAAACTTTTCTATGGATGTCTGATTGGGAATTCAGTTGTATGGATGGAGACTGCATGAAACATTCAATAATCTGCATAGTGATGGAAGAAAAAACAATATAAACTTCAGTTTCTGTATGCCTTTATTAAGTCTAGTCTAAATATTGCTGGCTGGGCAGCATGATATAAACTTCAAGTTTCTGCATAGATTTGTCTTTGTTAAGGTTTTTCTAATGATGTCCTAAGAAGGATAAATTCAGTTATCTGCTTTAAAATTCTGAGTTTAAAAACTCTCCATGATCTGCATATTGATGGAAATTAAGTCTCTCTTTAATAAGACTTGTCTTAGTATATTTCAAGAGTGAGATACATATGCCTATAATAGGATTCATAAAATAATGTTCTGTGATTGAGAAAATTCATTATTTTGCATGAGCTCTATATGTTACTGAGCTGGGACAGATAAATTCAAGCTTCTGCGTAAAGTAGTGTTGGTGGGACATCATGACATAGATTTCAATATTCTGCTTAGATCGATCTGCCGTTGAAAAGGGTTGTTCCTAACATCAAGAAATTCAAGTTGGGACTTTATAAATAATGTAGTTAATCATTTGTGCTTAGCTCTTGAAGCACTTCTTGTTAGCGAAGGCACATCATTGTGCAACGCTTGATAGGTTTGAGGCTCGAGCAAGGCAATAAAGAGAAAGAGAGAGATGAGAGAAAGGACATATTTATTCCCCTGTGTTTGGAAAATATGTATAGAATACTTATATCTCTGCATACTACAAGAATCTGACGTTTTAGTGAAGAGGTATGTATCTCATCTCCAACTAGATTGTAACTGTCTGTGTACTTATTTACCATATGTTACATCAAACCAGCTCAGTGTTAGATTTTCGTATTGGTCTAATGGTAAGTTTTTTTCTTATATACATCTCTTACAAATGTTTGGTCATTAAAGAATAAATCAATCTCTGCTGGCCTCATTGTGTTCTAACCACATCTTTTGGTGACTCATTCTTAATAGGGATACTGCAGAAAATCCAGTTTGCGGATTATATCGTTCCTGCTTTTGATCAGGTCTAATGGTAAGTTTTTTCTTATATACATCTCTTACAAATGTTTGGTCATTAAAGAATAAATCAATCTCTGCTTGCCTCATTGTGTTCTAACCACATCTTTTGGTGACTCATTCTTAATAGGGATACTGCAGGAAATCCAGTTTGCGGATTATATCGTTCCTGCTTTTGATCAGGTCTAATGGTAAGTTTTTTCTTTTATACATCTCTTACAAATGTTTGGTCATTAAAGAATAAATCAATCTCTGCTTGCCTCATTGTGTTCTAACCACATCTTTTGGTGACTCATTCTTAATAGGGATACTGCAGAAAATCCAGTTTGCGGATTATATCGTTCCTGCTTTTGATCAGGTCTAATGGTAAGTTTTTTCTTATATACATCTCTTACAAATGTTTGGTCATTAAAGAATAAATCAATCTCTGCTTGCCTCATTGTGTTCTAACCACATCTTTTGGTGACTCATTCTTAATAGGGATACTGCAGAAAATCCAGTTTGCGGATTATATCGTTCCCGCTTTTGATCAGGTTAATGTGCCTTCACGGATTATATCGTTCCCGCTTTTGATCAGGTTAATGTGCCTTCTCTCTTTTAAACCTATTTATCATCTTCCCAAGCGTTTTACTTGGAGTTTGTGGTTTCTTTAGTAACTCCATCTTTTGATCAAACAAGTCTTTTTTATAGCTATGAGTTATTATTACCTACCTTTTCAGCTTCAGAAGAAAACTAGAGTGTGTACAATGGTCTCTCAGGTTCGACTTCTGTCACTCTCTCTCCAATCAGTTTCTAATATTATAGTGTTATTGGTTGTGTCTATATTGTTGTAGTGATAGGTTTTGTGGGAGACTATGTGATTCTTTTTAGGAAAATTATGGCATTTTGGTGACTTCTAGCTGAACGAATAGGTATGTATTTGAATCATATATCTATTTTTTTATAAGAGACAATTTTATTTAATAAGATTTAGTTTCTATGTCCCCATTTCAGCAAATTTTGTCTCCATATAAGAAAGCTCTGGTTTCTCAGGTACACCCGCTTTCTAGTTTCTATTGCTTCTCCATTTTCAATAAAATTAGTTGTAAATTGATGTCTTTGGCACCATTTTCAGAATCGAAAATTGAAAATTTTTATGATTTTTTTGTGTGGGTCTTCAACTTTATCTGCAAAAGACATGCGGAATCTATTATGAATCTGGGGAAAATGTTGTATATATGGGAAATTCGACCTCTTTGCAAGCATGTATGTATTTAAATCCTATTAATTCTTTTGTAAGTTTAATACATGCAAAGACTCGTGATAAAAAAATCTGCTATGTTCTGAAATCAGGGCATTTTTGGTGGCAGTGGTATGTGCATGAAAGATTTATCTTAGGTACATAGTGTTGTTGCTTGCGTTTTAATTGTTGTGGTAGGCAATAGGCAGTGTCTAGTTTTTCATCCAGAAATTAAGCCAATTTTGATGAGGTAAGATTTGTTTCTGTAACATCCGTGTCCCTAAGTCGTCCTCTCGAGTTGTATTTAATTATGTTGTTGTTGTGATGAACCCTCGGGATATTGTATTTTTGACGTTGATTAAAAATATGATGATGTTTATGGATTAATGGTGAGTTATAATACATGATGTGGTATTTCATGTATTGGGTTGTCGAGTACATGATGTGGGATTTCATGTATCGACGGGGCGACATATGATGTGGTATTTCATGTGTTACGGGATTGAGCGAAGTATTCGTTCCGTCTTGGTTCGGGGATTTTTGGGTTTACGTCAATAGATCCTACTATGTGGTCGGGGTCGGTAGAATTATGTGATATTTAATTCTATCGACGGGGTCATTAGGATTATGTGGTATTTAATCCTAATGACGGGTCATTAGAGTTATGTGATATTTAGCTCTAATGATGTGGGTTAGGATTATGGGCGATTTTATCCTAACCGGGTGGTTTACCGATAAGGATTATGGGTGATTTAATCCTAATAGACGGTAAACCAGGGGTGAGATACCAGTGATACTGGTTCTCACGGGGACTTAGTATATTAGGATCCTGGGTGATTGGATTCTAATGTACTAGGTCGTTTGACGACTTAACTCGTTCCAATCCGGGGTTGATTGGATCTCGACGGGTTAGCCGTTGGGTGACCACATAGGATCTTGCGATATTGGACCCGGGGTGTTATTGAACCGAGTATGGAGCGGTACCGAGCTCGATTGGTGGCCCTAGGGGCGGGAAATGAGGTGAAATGGTCGAGGAGTGATCATTGTTGAGGAATCCCGAGCGGTTCGGTTCGAGCGGAATTAAGCGGTAATTTTGGGGTTTGGACGGGAGTGGAAGGAAATATTTTGGGAGGGGGAGATGTCTCAAATATTTCGGAGAATTGGTTGGAATTACTAAACCGCGGGAAATAATTAATCGGGATTGAATGTAGCGGTTTAGTGGATTTGGTTTGGCTTGGTTTAATTTTTATTAAACCAACAAGCATATACATATATGTATATGCCTCTCCTTCTAGACTTAGAGAGAGAAAAGAAGAGGGGAAGAAGAGAAAGAAAGAGAGGAAGAAGGAGAAGAGAAAGTAAGGAGAGGAAGGGAGAAAGAAGTGAGAAAACAGAGTTTTTAGGTAAACTTGTGAGGTCCGATCGACCTAGTAAACGAGCACGGTTTGAGCTGAGATTTTGTGGGTAAGTTTTTCAATCTCTTGCCTTGTTGTCTACCAAATTTTGTAGGATTTTGTTGAGTGGTTTGGGAAATATGATTTTTTCTCCCTAGACTACCCTGTTTTCGGGCTGTAGCGTCGGGGCGAGTTTGATGGAGTGATTGGGCATTCAATTCTTGTTTGTTTGGGCGGAAATTTGGTAGATAGGTTGTGGAGACCTTGATCTTGAAGTTCACCGGAGGAAATTCTTAAATTTGATCTAGGGCAAGAGATATGATAAGCTTACCAAAGCTCTGTTTTTGGGAAGAAGAATCCGATTTGGGGGTTTGAGTAATCCGAGTTTGATTACTTGTTATCACCCTTTGAGAAGTGTTTTGGTGATCTTGTGTTAGGTATTTGGTGATCTTGGTGTTGAGTTGAGTAAGAGCCAAGAGGAAGTAGGCTTAAAGCTTGGATAAACCGTCAAAGTATTCTTGTACAACCGTTGAGCAAAGGTGAGTGTGTAATCGTCGGCTTAGCTGTGTGATCTCTGAATTTTCGTGATTGATATGTGTTTAGGAACTAGTCCATTGGGTGTGATTATGGCTTAGCCATAATGGGTGATGATTGTGTATGATTGAGCTATTTCACGGTATGTATTGACTTGTTCTTTAAGCATGTGTTGATTGCGTTAAATTCATTGATCATGTGTGTGTATAGCCGTGGGGACGGGATGACCGCCTCACTAAGCATTATCAATGCTTACGCACCTCTTTTGGTGTAGGTAAGGAGAAGTCTTAAGTAGCGGAGCTCGTGGAACCAAGGCCGAGGTAGAAGATGGATGATCTAGGCACAACGGGTTTCCTTTTTGCATCTGTGTGTTGTTTATAGACTCGTGTTCTTAGGATGCTAATGTTTTGAACTCTATATGATGCATAACGGCATGCTAAAATAGTTATGAATGCTTAAGTATTGTTTACAAGTGTTGTGGCTTGCTGTGGTTGTTGTTGTGGTTTCGGGTTGCAGGGCAAGTATTGAGGATCGACCGATCCAGGAAGGATCAATCGATCTTGGGTAGTCGATTTTGGGCACAGAGCCTCTGGTTGATTTTGAGGGTTAGGGATCGATCGATCCTGGCCGAGATCGATCGATCCTGTAAGTGCATTTCGAGGCTGAGGCCTCTGGCTGTTTTTAAGGGTTCAAGATCGATCGTTCCTGGGTAAGAACGATTGATCCTGAAAGGTCGTTTTTGATCAAGTGAGCTCTGGAGCATTTCAGGGTATCAACATCGAACGATCCACAAAGGATCGATCGATTCGTAGTTCAAGATCGATCGTTCTTAAGGGAGATCGATCGCGAAAGTTTGAAGGAGTTGTGATCGATCGATCCCACGTTGGGAACGTTCGATCCTTTGTAGTCAGATCGATCGATACAGAGGTGGGATCGACCGATCCGCGCGCTAAAAAAGAAAAAAAAAAAATGTCTTTAGCTTTCGGGGGTAGGTCTTTTCAACTTGGTATCAAAGCGAGACGGTTCTAGGAAGTATGGGGAGTTTTGCTTGTGATTGTTGTTTGTTGTTGTTAATTGTTGATTGCGGGTTGGGTTAAAGATCATCCTCTTCGGCCAAGGGAAATGGTTCCACGGTAAGTCTTCTGGGTATTGTGTGATTAAGTTGTTGGTATTGAATCTTTTGTTGCTTTTGTAGTATGGTGAGATTTAGAAGAGTGCGAGAAGTGGTGGCAAGGGCCGAGGTAGCGGAGCATGTGGTGAATGGAGCCCCCAATGGTGATGGTCAAGAGAGAGTTGACCACGATGCCGATGGTGAAGACGTCAGAGTTGCTGGGGGTGCAGCTCCTGCTATGGACGTCGAACCGCAAGTCGAGGTTCCGCAACAAGCTGGTCAACCTCAAATGGGGGCAATGATGGGTATGTTGGCTCAGATTTTGGAGAGGTTACCAGGACCGGTACCAGCTCCAGCCCCTGAAATGCCACCAAGAGGTGAAGAGCCACCAAGAGTTATGGCACATGAGGCAGTTGCAGGGCAAATGATTCCATCTTACCTTTCCGTGATGGATCATATGCAGAGGCTTGGCACAAAGTTCTTTCTTGGGGGTGCCAAACCTGTTGAAGCTGATGAGTGGAGGGCAAGAGTGGAGAGAAACTTCCACTCTATAAGGTGCCCCGAGGAGTATAAGGTAGATATTGCGGTGCATTACTTGGAAGGAGATGCGCATATGTGGTGGAGAAACGTGTTGGCTAGAAGAGCCAATGGTGTGAATACTTGGGGGGAATTCTGTGAGGAGTTCAACCTCAAATACTTCCCGCAAGAAGCCATGGACCGATTAGAGACGGAGTTCCTAGAATTGTCGCAAGGGACGAAGTCGGTGAGAGAATATGAAGTGGAGTTCAACCGACTTCGAAGGTTTGCGGGAAGGGGTCTTGATGATGAACAGGCCCAAGTAAGGAGGTTTGCGGGAAGGGGTCTTGATGCGTTTGGAATTGAGGAATAGATGCATCGTATGATCTTATGCGTCGGTGGCCGAGTTAGTGGAGAGAACGGCCATGATTGAGGAAGGTATGATAGAGGAGGCTAAAGCATTTAAGCCTCAAGCTCAAGGGAAGAAGTTGTTTACTTCGGATTCAGGGAGAGGTGGCAAATTCATGGGAGGACATAAGAGGAAATGGGAGGGCTCCTCTCAGAGTGCTTCTAGCACTCAATCTGGATGCTTCAAGTGTGGAGACAAGGGTCATAGGGTTGCTAACTATCCTAATAAAGATAGCAGGACTTGCTTTCATTGCAAGGAGGTTAGACATATCAGGACCTCATGCCCCAAGCTCCAACAAGGAAGCGGAAGTTCAGGAGCTCCACCAGCTAAGAAGACGATGGTAACTCCTCGAGCCTACTCTCTGACCATCGAGTCAGGAGAAGGGAGCAATACCAAGCCGATCACTGGTTAGCATTCTTCCCGTATTCCATTATTTCGATGTGATTATGTATGTTGTCATTTGTGTGTGGGTGTTGGGATTGTTATTGTTGTGTGGTCTCAATGCATAGACTATGTGTAGGGACCTTGAACATGGGAGGGGTTACATCTCACGTGTTGTTTGATTCCGGAGCATCTCATTGCTTCGTTACTCCGGAATTAGTGAGAGAGGAGAGGCTCCGAGAAGAGCCTAGTGATTGTTTGAGGAGGGTGAAAGTGGCTGGGGGCCAGACTTTCGAGACTCATAGTCTAGTGAAAAATGTCGAGGTTTATATTGCTGGAGAAGTGAAGCCAGCTGATTTGATTGTGTGGCCAGTGGAGATTTATGATGTGATTTTGGGGATGGATTGGCTTGGGAAGTATAAGGCTCACCTAGATTGTTATCGAGGTAGAGTGGTGTTCGAGGGTGATTTTGGGAAAGTAGTGTATCAAGGTGTAAGACCTACACCGGGAAGTTTGGTGATTTCGGCTATTCAAGCCGAGAAAATGATAGAGAAGGGATGTGAAGCATATCTCGCGACTATCTCGATACCCGAGGAAGTTGGAGATTTGATGCTTCAAAATATTCCCGTGGTGAGAGAATTTGAAGACGTGTTCCAACCTTTAAAGGGATTACCACCATCGAGATCGGATCCTTTTACGATTGAGTTGGAACCGGGGACGGCTCTTGTTTCTAAAGCTCCATACCGTATGGCACCAGCGGAGATGGCGGAGCTTAAAAAGCAGTTAGAGGAGCTATTGGATAAGGGTTTCATAAGACCGAGTAGCTCACCATGGGGAGCACCCGTCTTGTTTGTGAAAAAGAAAGACGGAAGCTTCCGGTTATGCATCGATTACCGAGGTTTGAACCGGGTGACAATAAAGAACAAGTACCCTCTTCCGAGAATTGATGAATTGTTGGATCAATTAAGAGGTGCTACTTGGTTCTCAAAAATTGACTTGGCTTCTAGATACCATCAAATTTCTATAAAGGAGTCAGACATTCAGAAGACAGCGTTCAGAACGAGGTATGGGCATTATGAGTTTGTAGTAATGCCTTTTGGGTTAACAAATGCGCCAGCGGCTTTCATGAGACTAATGAACGATGTGTTTCGGGAGTATTTAGATGAGTCTGTGATCATCTTCATAGATGATATCTTGGTGTATTCGAAGAGCTCCGACGAACACGGTGATCACTTGAGAAAAGCATTGGAGAAGTTAAGGGAACATAAGCTTTTTGCCAAGCTGAGTAAGTGTAGCTTTTGGCAAAGAGAGATTGGATTTTTGGGCCACGTGATTTCGGAGAGCGGAGTCTCAGTTGACCCGGAGAAAATTAAGGCTATAAGGGAATGGCCTAGACCTCAGAATGCAACCGAAATAAGAAGTTTTCTCGGTTTAGCAGGATATTACCGGAGGTTTATCACGGGCTTTGCGAGTATTGGTCAGCCTATGACGAAGTTGACAGGGAAGGACGTTCCCTTTGTTTGGTCTCAGAAGTTTGAAGAGAGCTTCTTGAGACTTTAGGAGATGTTGACTACTGCGCCAGTGTTATCATTACCTAATCCCGGGGAGCCGTATGTGATCTCTACAAATGCATCGAGGTTGGGATTGGGTTGTGTTTTGATGCAGCATGGGAAGGTTATCGCTTATGCTTCGAGGCAGTTGAGGAAGCATGAAGCTAATTATCCGACTCATGATTTAGAAATGGATGCGGTGGTGTTTGCGTAAAAGATATGGAGATCATATCTGTACGGTGGTAAGGTGCAGGTGTTCACGGATCATAAGAGTCTCAAGTACGTATTCACTCAGCCTGAGTTGAACTTGAGACAGAGAAGATGGATGGAACTTATGGCGGACTATGATCTTGAGATAGCTTACCACCCGGGGAAGGCTAATCTTGTTGCCGATGCTTTAAGCAGGAAGCGATTAGCTGCAAATATTGAGAAGGATGCCGAGGAGTTGGTAGGTATGATTAGTACCTTGCAGCTATGTGTCGTTTCTGATGAGTTGGAGCCGTTGGGGCTAGAAGCGGCTGACCAAGCCGATATTTTGAGTAGAGTACGAGCGGCTCAAGAGAAGGATGAGACTTTGGTTAAGGCTTCTAGAGATGAGAAGTCCGAGTACCAAGTCTCAAATAATGGAACCATTTTGGTTCATGGACGAGTATGTGTGCCTAATGATCAGGAGTTGAGGAGAGATATCCTTCGGGAGGCGCACCAGAGTCGGTTCTCTATTCATCCCGGGGCGACCAAGATGTACCGAGATTTGAAGCGGTATCACCATTGGGTTGGGATGAAGAGAGATGTAGCCAAGTGGGTGGCTAGCTGTGAGACTTGTCAGCTAGTGAAGGCCGAGCATCAGGTTCCCAGTGGATTATTACAGAGTTTACCCATTCCTGAGTAGAAGTGGGATATGGTGACGATGGATTTCGTAGTGGGATTACCGAATTCTCGGGGCAGAGATGCGATTTGGGTTATAGTCGATCGCTTGACAAAGTCTGCTCATTTCCTCGCCGTAAGAAAGACAGATGGAGCTCGGGTTTTGGCGAGAAGATACATCAATGAGATTGTAAGGTTACATGGTGTACCTGCGAGCATTGTATCGGATCGTGATAGTAAGTTCACATCGATTTTCTGGCGAGAGTTCCAGAAGGAGATGGGTACTAAGGTACACATGAGTACGGCATATCATCCTCAGACGGACGGACAGTCAGAGAGGACTATTCAGACTCTCGAGGACCTTTTGAGGATGTGTGTGCTGGATTGGGGTGGCCATTGGGTTGATTATCTGAGTCTGGTAGAGTTTGCGTACAATAACAGTTATCAGGCGAGTATCGGGATGGCACCATATGAGGCTCTGTATGGGAGGCCTTGCAGGACGCCATTATGCGGGCTCAAGTGGGGGAGCGAAGCATGTTTGGCGAGAGTTTGGTGCAGGAGACTACGGAGAAGATCCGAGTCTTGAAGTTAAACATGAAAGAGGCTCAGGATCGCCAGAAGAGTTACGCGGATAACCGCAGGAAGGAGTTGAATTTCGCCATAGGGGATATGGTTTATCTTAAGATGGCGATGCTTAAGGGTTCTAACAGGTCATTTTCTGAGGGTAAGTTGAGCCCGAGGTATTTGGGACCGTTCCGAGTGGTGGAACGCGTTGGACCTGTTGCTTACAGGCTGGAGTTGCCAGCGTCTATGCAAGCATTTCATGATGTGTTCCATGTGTCTAAGTTGAAGAAGTGCTTGCATAAGGATGATCAGGTGTTACCCGAGGTTCCACCTGAGATGTCGCCGAGTTTGAGGGTTGAGGCAAGACCCGTGAGGATTTTAGATCGTAGAATCAGGGTTGACGGGAGGAGGAGAGCTCCCGAGGTGAGGATTCTTTGGGATTGTGACGGAGTTGAAGAGGAGACTTGGGAACCCAAGAGACGGATAAGGGCTAAATTCTCCAAGTGGTTCAGGGAACAAGCTGCGGCTTGAGATTCGAGGACGAATCTAATTAGTGGGGGAGAATTGTAACATCCGTGTCCCTAAGTCGTCCTCCCGAGTTGTATTTAATTATGTTGTTGTTGTGATGAACCCTCGGGATATTGTATTTTTGACGTTGATTAAAAATATGATGATGTTTATGGATTAATGGTGAGTTATAATACATGATGTGGTATTTCATGTATTGGGTTATCGAGTACATGATGCGGGATTTGATGTATCGACGGGGCGACATATGATGTGGTATTTCATGTGTTGCGGGATTGAGCGAAGTATTCTTTCCGTCTTGGTTCGAGGATTTTTGGGTTTACGTCAATAGATCCTACTATGTGGTCGGGGTCGGTAGAATTATGTGATATTTAATTCTATCGACGGGGTCATTAGGATTATGTGGTATTTAATCCTAATGACGGGTCATTAGAGTTATGTGATATTTAGCTCTAATGATGTGGGTTAGGATTATCGGCGATTTAATCCTAACCGGGTGGTTTACCGATAAGGATTATGGGTGATTTAATCCTAATAGACGGTAAACCAGGGGTGAGATACCAGTGATACTGGTTCTCACGGGGACTTAGTATATTAGGATCCTGGGTGATTGGATTCTAATGTACTAGGTCGTTTGACGACTTAACTCGTTCCAATCCGGGGTTGATTGGATCTCGACGGGTTAGCCGTTGGGTGACCACATAGGATCTTGCGATATTGGACCCGGGGTGTTATTGAACCGAGTATGGAGCGGTACCGAGCTCGATTGGTGGCCCTAGGGGCGGGAAATGAGGTGAAATGGTCGAGGAGTGATCATTGTTGAGGAATCCCGAGCGGTTCGGTTCGAGCGGAATTAAGCGGTAATTTTGGGGTTTGGACGGGAGTGGAAGGAAATATTTTGGGAGGGGAAGATGTCTCAAATATTTCGGAGAATTGGTTGGAATTACTAAACCGCGGGAAATAATTAATCGGGATTGAATGTAGCGGTTTAGTGGATTTGGTTTGGTTTGGTTTTAATTTTTATTAAACCAACAAGCATATACATATATGTATATGCCTCTCCTTCTAGACTTAGAGAGAGAAAAGAAGAGGGGAAGGAGAGAAAGAAAGAGAGGAAGAAGGAGAAGAGAAAGGAAGGAGAGGAAGGGAGAAAGAAGTGAGAAAACAGAGTTTTTAGGTAAACTTGTGAGGTCCGATCGACCTAGTAAACGAGCACGGTTTGAGCTGAGATTTTGTGGGTAAGTTATTCAATCTCTTGCCTAGTTGTCTACCAAATTTTGTGGGATTTTGTTGAGTGGTTTGGGAGATATGATTTTTTCTCCCTAGACTACCCTGTTTTCGGGCTATAGCGTCGGGGCGAGTTTGATGGAGTGATTGGGCACTCAATTCTTGTTTGTTTGGGCTAAAATTTGGTAGATAGGTTGTGGAGACCTTGATCTTGAAGTTCACCGGAGGAAATTCTTAAATTTGATCTAGGGCAAGAGATATGATAAGCTTACCAAAGCTCTGTTTTTGGGAAGAAGAATCCGATTTGGGAGTTTGAGTAATCCGAGTTTGATTACTTGTTATCACCCTTTGAGAAGTGTTTTGGTGATCTTGTGTTAGGTATTTGGTGATCTTGGTGTTGAGTTGAGTAAGAGCCAAGAGGAAGTAGGCTTAAAGCTTGGATAAACCGTCAAAGTTTTCTTGTACAATCGTTGAGCAAATGTGAGTGCGTAATCGTCGGCTTAGTTGTGTGATCTCTGAATTTGCGTGATTGATATGTGTTTAGGAACTAGTCCATTGGGTGTGATTATGGCTTAGCCATAATGGGTGATGATTGTGTATGATTGAGCTCTTTCACAGTATGTATTGACTTATTCTTTAAGCATGTGTTGATTGCGTTAAATTCATTGATCATGTGTGTGTATAGCCGTGGGGACGGGATGACCGCCTCACTAAGCATTATCAATGCTTACGCACCTCTTTTGGTGTAGGTAAGGAGAAGTCTTAAGTAGCGGAGCTCGTGGAACCAAGGCCGAGGTAGAAGATAGATGATCTAGGCACAACGGGTTTCCTTTTTGCATCTGTGTGTTGTTTATAGACTCGTGTTCTTAGGATGCTAATGTTTTGAACTCTATATGATGCATAACGGCGTGCTAAAATAGTTTTGAATGCTTAAGTATTGTTTACAAGTGTTGTGGCTTGCTGTGGTTGTTGTTGTGATTTCGGGTTGCAGGGCAAGTATTGAGGATCAACCGATCCAGGAAGGATCGATCGATCTTAAGGGAGATCGATCGGTCCGGAGGGGTCATGTTTGGTCCGAAAGTTTGAAGGAGTTGTGATCGATTGATCCCACGTTGGGAACGATCGATCCTTTGTAGTCAGATCGATCGATCCAGAGGTGGGATCGACCGATCCGCCCGCTAAAAAAAAAAAAAAAAAAAGTCTTTCGCTTTTGGGGATAGGTCTTTTCAGTTTCTCTTTAATCAAAGTTGTGATTCGTATTGATATCTCAAGATTTCTCAACATCCTTGTTGGATTATTTCTACTTGTTCAAAGCAGAATAATTTGTTATTGAAAAACTTAATAAAAACAGAGAGACGAGAGAAGGAAAGCAGTGGAACAATTTCTCTCATATTTTATTAAGACAACACACTTACATATTTATAGTATCTTACGTAACCGTAAAGTAACCGTTCGTAACTTGCGAAAATGAACCAACGCAACATAACTAAACGACACAACTTGTTAAACTAAACACACACATCTCTTAACACACATACACACTTATTAAGTACTGTATAATATAATTCTAAACTTAATTATATTTTAACACTTCCCTTTAATTGAGTTTCGGTAACTTGCTCCTTAGTTCTTAAACCTTGTGATGACAACACCAAATCTGTCACATCGAACTCCATCTTCATGTCGATGACTTTCTTCTTCTCCGGTTGTTCATAAGTAGCCACCTTTCTTCTTCTCCGTTTTCTTCTTCTCCGGTTTCTTCACTAAAGACATCTCTCCATGCCTTTTCCAATTAGCTTATGCTTCCTCTTAGGTAAGCATTTTCTTTTTTGTTTGGTGTCTTTCTTGATCACCAGCTTGTGTGCATGATTCTTCACGTCCTTCGGTTGACTCCCCAACTGGTTTCTGCTTCCTTTGTCTCTTAGGTAAGCAGCCTTTTTTTCTTCGATTCTCCGAACCATCACTTCAGTTAACCTTAGTCTTTTTGGTTCTCTTGACCATCACCTAAGGCTCTCTCTAACCTCGGTCTTTTTGGTTCCTTGAACTTTCATGCTGATTAGCCATATTCTGTTTCTTCCAACAGTCGACTTCTGTGTGGTTGTTTCTCTTACAAACACTACACCACTCTTTGCATTTTTGTTGATTTGCCTTGCTCTGTTTCTTCCAACAGGCGGCTCCTGTGTGATTGTCTTTCTCACAAACATCACACATCACTTTTTGCCTTAGTTGTCACGCCGATTACTTTTTATGTTTCCTGGTCGTACAACAACTTTTCTTCTCATGATAAAACATGGAACTTCTTCGGTCATGCTTTCATTACAAGACGATGAAGTCAAATCTTGAGTTTGCTCTATCACAGCCACTATGCTATCAAATCGTGCTTTACTTGTCTCTGTTTTTGTGCTTGACTTTGTGCTTCAAATTGGCCCTTGAATCAATAAAGCTCTGATACCATGTTGGATTATTTCTACTTGTTCAAAGCAGAATAATTTGTTATTGAAGAACTTAATAAAAACAGAGAGGCGAGAGAAGGAAAGCAGTGGAACTTCTCTCATATTTTATTAAGACAACATACTTACATATTTATAGTATCTTACGTAACCATAAAGTAACCGTTCGTAACTTGCGAAAACGAACCAACGCAGCTTAACTAAACGACACAACTTGTTAAACTAAACACTCACATCTCTTAACACACATACTCACTTATTAAGGACTTTAGAACTCAATTATATTTTAACAATCCTATGGTTTCTTCTTGGCTATACTAATTAAGGGTTTGTATCAAACTTGCATGAAACAATGTTATATCATCTCCCTAAGTCCACATGACGCTAAGGGACTACTGACGTTGTCATCCATTTGTTGTATAAAATCTTATCTACTTATTTGAACCAAAGGTATTGTCTATATAATCAATTTCTTCTTGAGATATTTTTTGTAAACCTTTGTTAAAATTTTGAGTCTCTAATCTGTTCAAATAAGCATAACCATATGATTCTTTTATCAGATGCATGCTTGGAGCTTTTGTGGTGCATGCATTAAAATGACTGAAAATGCATGCATTTGAATCCTTAGTTTGCTGGATACATTAATGCATGCATTTTTCAGAAATATTCGTCTTCAGAAAAGCAAAGGTTTAGTCTTTCTAAGGTACAATCTTCTCTTTCTAAGGTTTGACTTAGACATGTGTTTTTTTTAAGGTTGATTGTTTGCTTAAGGATTATAGAAAACCTCAGTTGAGCTAACACATCTTTAATCTTTAACACTAATACAAACATAAACACATATACACGAAGGTCACATACACTAAACACAAACATAAACATAAACGCATATACACGAAAGTGAACACATACACTAAACGCAAACATAAACCAAAAACTATAATATACACGAAGGTGAACGCATACACTAAACGCAAAGAGAACTATTATTGTTCACACAAACAAAAGTCCAAACCCAAACTCATCAATAGTAACAAACTTAAATGCAACACAAATAAAAACACAAACAAAAATGTGAACACTATAGCAGCACAAATGCAAATGTCTAAGACAAACACAAACGTAAAATTCAAAATTAAATTCAAACATAAAATGTCAAACGCAAATACTAATGCGACCGTGAACACAATATTTTGTTTTCGATTTGTTTCAGTTCAGTTTAGGTTTCTAAATTGATTTTTTTGTGGTAGTTGCATAGTTAAGTTTATAGGAAAATTATGATATTTGATGACTTCTGGTGCACAACATGATTAGCTGAACGTGTAGGTATTTATTTGAATCATATATTTACTTGTTTATAAGAGAAACAGTTTTGTTTAATAAGATTTCGTTTCTTTGACCCCGTTTCAGAAAATTTTGTCTCAATATAAGAAAGCTCTCGTTTCTCAGGATTATATCGTTCCCGCTTTTGATCAGGTGAATGTGCCTTCCGTCTTTTAAACCTATTTATGATCTTCCCAAGCGTTTTCCTTGGATTTTGTTGTTTCTTCAGTAACTCCATCTTTTGATCAAGTAAGTCTTTTATAACTATGATTTATTGTTGCCTACTTTTTCTGCTTCAGAAGAGAACTAGAGTGTGTACAATGGTCGGTCTCAGGTTCGACTTCTATCACTCACTCTCCAATCAGTTTCTAATATTATAGTGTTACTGGTTGTGTCTATATTGTTGTAGTGACAGCTTTTGTGTCAGAGTAGATATGTATTTGAATCATATATCTATTTTTTTTATAAAAGACACAATTTTATTTAATAAGATTTTGTTTCTCTGTCCCCATTTCAGCAATTTTCGTCTCCATATAAGAAAGCTCTGGTTTTTCAGGTACACCCTCTTTCTAGTTTCTATTGCTTCACCATTTTCAATAAAATTAGTTGTAAGCTCCGTTTAATTTTTGTAGTAGTTGCATGAGTTTGCTAAGCTTTTGTCTGAAACAGAGGCATTCGTGTTGGAACTTTATAACGTATTAAGCAAGTATCAACCACTGGCCACATTGTAAACAGACTAAAATAATTGTAAAAGTTGAAATATTGCAATCTCTGTTCTACAAAATGCTAGAGTTCGAGAGATAGAAACCTGTTTTGGACTTGGTCATTTATCTTGTTTCCCAGAAATCGCTCAGTAAACCTTCTGCTTCACCTCCATGTGCAGTCACAGGCTGTGACTGCACATGACTCACAGCAGAAACTATTCATTGGTAGTTATTAAATGCTCATAGGTACTGTGACACAATTAGAGGGGGAACTAACATAAAATGGTTTTTGAGAGTTTTGAAAATACCTTAAAACGTGTGACCAGCTAGTCCTCAACCACTGGCTGAACATTGTAACAGACTAAAACATTGTGGGACTCGCTGAACATTGTGCTAGTGAGTAGGTTTTATCAAATCACAACTAGAGAAAAAGTTGATATATTGACATATGTCTTCTACAAGGCCTCTGCAGATGAAGTTGTCACAATTAACATGTTATTTGCTTGAGACATGTAAGCGGCTGAACAAAACAAACGATGGAAGTTAAAAATGTTTGTAGAAATCGTTACTTTTAATATCACGTGAAATTGTTTCCTTCCTCGTAACATTTTTTAAAAAAATGCTAGAAAACTAATTTGAGGTAACGTTAGTTAAGTATTTATATAGCTTTTCCATATTTTCCAATTTCCGAATTTCTCACTTCCTACAGCTTCTTGATTAGATCTTGCAACGCTGCTTGCAACTTCAAGGCAGAGTGTATTCATATTTTTTGATTATGTAAATTTCATGGAAAGGAGAAGGAAGGAAGCTTGTAGACACTACAGGAAATTGAGGCATTTATAGTAGTGCGTTATAGCGTTTATTGTTGTTTTGCTATTATTTAGTTTTTAATAAAGTTTCGGATTCTGTAAACGCTATAGAATATATAGTGAAATAAAAAAACGTGGAGACGCTTAGAATATATTGCATTAGTAATTGTAAAACGCTGTCAAATGTTAAAGCGGGAGAGTAAATTACTTTTGGCTCTTAAACACTTAGGGAAAATTTCAGAATCCCTCCTCTCTTTTTCACTCTTTTCCTCGACTCACTCTCCCGCCATTCTCACTCTCCCTCCATTTTCACTCTCCCTCTGATTCTTAGATTTTTCGAGCTGTTCTTCTAATCTCACTTCTTCTAATCTAAATTCTTCTACTCTCCATTTTTCTCTGAGTGCATGTTCTTCTATCGCCAACGATTTCCAAATCTGCCGGCTTCTTGGACCTCGATTTGTCTGTAGCTGAGGAAACTCTTTTCGATTGAAGGTTAGATTTCGTTCTTGCTGCTCGATTTCATATACATTTAGGGTTTATAAACTATTATCGGTGATTGCTGCTCGATTTCGTTTCAATTTGGGCGAAATTGCTTAGGGTTATCGTTTCAATTAGGGATTTTCGATTTTGTTTTGTTTGTATCAATTAGTGGCTATATTTGTTAGCTTGATGACTTTGTTTCTGTGTCTGATTTCACGTTCCCTGATTTGTGTGTCTGATTTCGTTTCAATTTGGGGGAAATTGCTTAGGGTTATCGTTTCAATTAGGGGTTATCGTTTCAATTAGGGGTTTTCGATTTTGTTTTGTTTGTATCAATTAGTGGCTATATTTGTTAGCTTGATGACTTTGTTTCTGTGTCTGATTTCACGTTCCCTGATTTGTTTTTGGTCTGGGAGCTGGTGCGGTGTTGTAATATGGACAAGTCTTGGGTTTGGCTTCCGAGGTATGTTCTTCTGTTTTACTTTTATCAAAATATAAAACACAGCTATGAATCTAATGCTAATCTAACTTTAATCAATTGATGTAAATTACAGGGCAAGTGTCGAGTATGAGGAAGGTGCACGTTCTTTTGTGTATGCATCAGCAGAGAGGTTGGGTAATCCTCTGCAGATGTTCTGTCCTTGTATCGATTGTCGGAATGTGTGCCATCAAGATATGAGCACAGTATTGGATCATTTGGTTATTAGAGGTATGGATCAGAAGTACAAGAGGAATGCTTATTGGAGTATTCATGGAGAGAAAAGGACTGAGAAGACAGTTGATGATCAACGTGCTGACTTAGAGGCATATGAGCTGTTTAGATCTGCATTCTTTGATAGTGGAGACCGTCCAGAGACTTCGAGTAAGAATGGAGAGCAGCCTGAAAGTGAAGAAGAAACTAAGTTTAAGAAGAAATTAGAGGATGCAGAAACTCTATTGTACCCGAACTGCTCAAACTACACCAAAGTTGCAGCAATCATGGGACTATACCGGATAAAAGTTAAGAGTGGGATCTCAGAAAATTACTTTGATCAGATTTTGTCTATGGTTCATGACATGCTTCCTGAAGATAATGTGCTTCCAAAATCCATATCTGAGATAAAGAAATTCTTGAAGGTGTTTGGTTTTGGTTCTGATGTTATCCATGCTTGTAAGAATGACTGTATTCTTTACCGGAAGCAGTATGAGGATATGAGTAGCTGCCCAAGATGTGGTGCTTCAAGATGGGAACTTGATAAGCATTCTGGTGAGATAAAGAATGGGATTCCAGCTAAGGTTCTCAGGTATTTTCCGATCAAAGAAAGATTCAGTAGGATGTTTAGGTCGATGTCAATGTCTAAGAATTTGCATTGGCATTTCAGTAATGCTTCTGAAGATGGAACAATGAGACACCCGGTGGACTCATTGACTTGGAAGCAGGTCGACGCTAAATGGCCACAGTTCGCAGCTGATCCGAGAAACCTTCGTCTTTGTATATCTACAGATGGAATAAATCCCTTCTCTATCCAGAACACAAAGTATAGCACATGGCCAGTGTTTTTAGTCAACTACAACATGCCTCCTACAATGTGTATGAAGTTAGAAAACATAATGGTAACCCTTCTGATTCCTGGACCAACAGCACCAAGTAACAACATCGATGTTTATCTTGCTCCTTTGGTTGATGATCTGAATGATATGTGGAATGAAGGTATCCAGGTATATGACTCATTATCTCAGGAGAATTTTACACTTAGAGCTATACTGTTGTGGAGTATCAGCGATTATCCTGGTTTGGGGACCTTGGCTGGTTGTAAGGTGAAAGGGAAGCAAGCATGTAATGTATGTGGTAAGGATACACCTTTTCGGTGGTTGAAGTTTAGTCGGAAGCACGTCTATTTGGGCAATAGGAAACGCCTCAGGCCTGGTCATCCTTACCGACACCGAAGAGCTTGGTTTGATAACACTGTGGAGGAAGGGACTGCTAGTAGAATTCAAACAGGAGCTGAGATATTTGATATGCTTAAAGATTTTAAGAATGATGCGCCACAACATTGACGTAATGCATGTGGAAAAGAATGTTTCTGATGCCATTCTTTCCATCTTGATGCACAATGCCAAGTCAAAAGATGGTGTAAAAGCAAGACAAGATTTAGAAGATATAGGGATTCGCAGAAACTTACACACTGAGGTACGTGGGAAGAAAATGTACTTATCTCCAGCTGCGTATTGGCTGAGCAAGGAAGAGAAGAAGAGATTTTGCAAGAGGTTATCAGAATTCAGAGGACCAGATGGCTACTGTGCGAATATCGCCAATTGTGTCTCACTTGATCCCCCTATGATTGGTGGTTTGAAGTCTCACGACCATCATGTACTATTGCAAAACTTGTTACCTGCTGCATTGAGAGGGTTGCTGCCTAAAGGACCTAGGAATGCACTCAGCAGGTTATGCAACTTCTTCAGTAGATTATAAAAGAAGATGCTGTGAGTCAGGTCTTAGGAAAAGACAAACCAGGAAGAGTTAGAGGAATGGGCAGGGGGATAACTGCTACCAAGCTTGCATTCATGACTGCTAGAGACTCACATGTACATAAGCTCGAAGCTCAACAAGCTGAATTACAAAAAGAAGTTCTTGGTTTGAAGGATGTAGTTCGTGGCTTAGCTTCATCGAAAAGTAGTGTAAGTTAACATCAAGTTAGTTTGTTATTGTAAGTTAGCTAGTTCAATTTAGTATAATTGCTATTAACTTTTCCTTCTCTTTTTTTTTCTCTATTTCAGCGACATGATGATGTCTCTAACACTGAGAATAGTGACCTCTGGAAAGGAGGACCTAGGTGTCAGATCTTAGACTGGTGTTCACGGGAGGATGTTGTCATCGGAGAAGGAGAATTCATCTCAGCTGAGCCAACATATAAGATTGGTCGGGTCCCTCTTGGTCTTAATGCGGCAGCTGTTTTGGTTAAGGCAGTTATGGATGAAGAAGCATCTGTCTGGAGGCCTACGTCAACTGTTACAACACTAGTCGAAGCTAAAGGAGTGAAAATTGCATGGCAGTTTGATAAGCTCATTTTGGATGAGCTGGACTCCTCAGCGTATAATAAGGCTGCAGATTCATCGGTAAAATTTTTAATATATTGTTGTACATATGTAAAGATGCAGCTTAATCATGTTGATAACTAATCTACTGTTGGTTTTGGTTTCTTAACATCGATCCATAGGGTACAAATATTGAAGATGATAAAATCCACATCTATGCTTGGAATAAAGAAGATGAAGTTATTGCTGAGGGTCGTCTCGGGTCGACTAATCCAAAGGAGCTCGTAAACAACATTCCTTTGGGTCAAAATGCTGTTGTTGTCAAGGTTGAGAGGGTTCTTAACAAAGATGGATCTCTATGGAGACCAGATGAGGAAAGGCTCGTGATTGGTGACATCGTACTTGGTGACAAGACATCGCCCGCCTCTGCATAAGATTCAAATAAGTAATATTCAAGCAAACATGGGTGAATGGAGGTCAAAAAGTTTATCACCTGGGGTAAGACTCTAAACCCTCTCTCAGTCTTTAAAATGATATGTTGCATGGATTGTTGTTGTGATGGATTTGTGATAAATTTCCTTCTGTGTTGGAATGGAATTGTGATGAATTGGCTGGAATTTTGTTTGTAGACTTTCAGTAACACCTCTAACACCGGCCATATTGAGAAAAAGAAGTGCATCCTCTTAGATTGGAAAGGGTCTGGGAAAAAGGTTGCAGTTGGTCGAGTTTTCTCAACAAATCCAGAAGATGTAGTTCATTTCGTCCCCTTGGGTGCCAATGCAAGCAAGGTATTTGTTGATGTTCCTACCATTGAAGATGCACCACTTTGGAGAGGAAATACATAACTGAAAATCATTAAAGATGCTTTGGGTAGTATAATAGCTTGGCCAAATGACAAACTCGTTTACATTTGAAGCATTTGTACTTTGAATAATTGGTGTGTTTGAATTATGTTTGAGTTCTGTTTGAATAATTGGTTTTAATATAACATTTATGAATATTTGTTGATCCAAATTGCTAGCAGGTTCGATCTGATTGCCAAGAATAGATAACAGATCATAATTAAAATGCTACAATATAAGAAAGAAATTATAACGTAATATAAACAAATTAATAACACTAATAAAATGCTATTGCAAGTAATACAATTGCATATAATAAAACGCTGTGGTAAAACAATTATCGTAGCATAACGTAAAACTGCTACGATAGGTCTTGGACCTATTGTCGCGGCCACATAGACAGCATTTTTAATTACGCTGCGATAGTGATATATAGCGTTTTTCGGCCGCTATCAATAAGCGATTTTCCTGTAGTGAGAGTATCGTAACCATTTAACGGAGACTTTTTGGTACCAAGAGCAAAGATAGCCATTGGTTGATCCAAAAATTTTTTTTTTTTTTTTTTTTCGGCAAAGTATATTTTAATACATATAGCTTTGTAGTTTACTGTTTTCCAAAAGAAAATTATTGTTTAAACTGTATATATAAATGAATATAGATATTCTATTTCAGACTCCTATTTTTTGCTCTGAAATCCATATGATCTTTGATGCTATCTTTCTACAAAAATGTTTAGTTTTTAAGGATCTCCCAAATGCTTTAAAATCATAAAAGAGACCTCTAAGAAGAGAAAATGTTTAGTTCATGACGAATGCTTATTGCTTAATTACATTGTTCAACTTCTTTCGTCTCTCTGACTCACCACAAATCTTTCTCCTTGAAATTTTACGTAAACATCCAGCTTATGAAATCGAGTTTTTGTATGAGTTCTCATATTCTCCTTCCGGCGTTGTTTCTCTCCAAAAAATTTCCACCTGCGGAGTGAAAGAGGGTAGAGTTGTCAACACATTGACAAAATTTAAATGGCCGCTGTCCACCGTTTGCTTTAGAATCCATAACTATACGACATCTAAGGTGATCGGAACAGCCCCCTGATTCAAAAACACTGCATGATCTAGGATACGTCATATTCCACAAATCATTCACCAAAACTCTGTCCAACTTCTTACAAATCAGTCCTTCATCCCTTTTGTTGCACCAAGTCAAATGCGGACCATGATAAGACATATCTGTTAACGAACAATATCTTACCAACGATTGAAAGTCCCTCATACCAGCCGAGGTTGTAGAGAAATTTGAAGGGTCTCTAGCTTCAATAGTTTCATTGAAATCCCCACATACTATCCATGGTTTATTCTTGAAGAGAGGACAGTCATGGTGGTAACGTACGTAAGTCTTGCCATAAAGATCGTCTCTCTTCCTCCAAATTGATAGCATATACAAATATACAAATAAATTCCTCCTTTCCACCTTCAGGAAGAATCGAACATGTAACCATCTGGCTACTTTTAAACACTGGTTGGTGTTACACGAACTCCGTCTGACCATAGAACCCAAATTCGTCTCAAATGATCGAGACTCATAATTCGTGATCGATGACCATCCACTAAAATCCGAAAAAATTATTCTTTATGCGCGACTTTCTTTGACTCTTGTGTCAAGAAGGCATCCAAACTGCATGTAACTTATATTTATCCAGCTAGGAACGATATTATTTTTTTCCTGCCTTATTAAAGTCTCTCACGTTCCAGAAGAACCCTGAAATTTAAAAAATTTTCCTCTTGACCCTCTTACCCGAGACACTGGTCTTCGTAGTGTTTCGAGCAACAAAATCTGATGTCTTGGCTTTATACGTAGATCTTGCTGATCTAATCTAGGAAGCACATGGCGAGAGCCATGTTCAGGTATGGAATCTCCTAAAATGAGATATATATTGATTATGAAAGTGTTTTGGTGATGGTGTACTGTCTATATATATAATTGTATGCATATACGTATACTATATGCAATGCATATACGTATACTACATGCAATGCATAGACATATAGAGTCGTTTCCCGACGAAGCAAATAATCATTTAATACGTGTTTAATTATAGGTCTATATATTGTCTATGTATGTTTGTTGAGATATTTTGTTAGGAGATATATCACACTATTTTTTATCAGACACTTCTTTTGTTTTCTTCTTCGGAAAACATAGTATTAGTAATTTAGATAGTATAATATATATTTTTATAAAGTTACCTTTTTTATTTGTTTTTTTTTTCTTGTAAACTCAATAATTCATAACCTTAAGAGAACATATGGATTTGAATAACTATTTTCTTGTTTATGTACAAATGATGAGAGATTATATTTGTTTTCATTCACATGATGTGTGATTAAAGATTATTTTTCATTTTCCTTTTTCTACACATAAAATTAGGAAAACAAAAGGTCAAAATATACTAAATTATTGGTCGTTCATTCAAAAAAATGTATTAATGGACGTTCCATATTGCACTAGTAACTGAAATTAATGATCCGAATAATTTTTAGATTCACCATTCAAATGCATGCAGGTGTCACTCAATTAACAAATGTGCATCTGAATGTAGGCAAGATACATAACTAGCTCTCTTTAAAAATTGTGAATTTGTGATGATGCTAGAGTCATAATAAAACCAAAAATTATAAGTGGTTTCAAGTTTGCAAACGAAATGAGTTGGATTTTTTAACCTAACTCATTGAAAAGCTTTATTGATATTATACACAAGTGAAAATATATTTGATGACGTGGGTGAGAATTTGTTATCAAATAATTAATTAAATTGATCTAACTTTATCAAAAAAGAAAAAAAGAAAAAAAATTAATTGATCTATCTATGACTCATCGACCTAATAATTATACAATTACTAGTAAATAGGTAAACATCCAATTATAAAATAGATATTTAATGACGGCGATTAGAACATACACTATAAAATTATGGTCACCAATGATATGGTTTCTTCGTAGATATTTTATCTTTTTCCTAAGTCTTCGGCCTTAAACTCTTTATAAATTTCAGTCACATAAATACCGATGTTAGCGATTGACTAACATAATATATTAATATTACAAGAATATAAGAAAGTTTTAAATTATAATTTGAAGATATTAATTTAATTGCCATATGTTTGCATCTAGAAAATCCAAAAGTGGATATTTTTTTATTTCATAGCAATACCAAGTTGACACGTCGCACGTAAAAACTTATTTTCTTTTGGTATTGTAATATCAGTTTTCTAAAATTGTTTTTTTTTAGATTTATGACAAATAAGTGTTTCGTTAAAGCGTGAAAGATTTTTGTTTCAAGCATAAGTTGGTTTTGATTGATAATAAATTCTCTCTAGATTGAGCAATAAGATGTTGGTTGAGAGATAAATCCAGAGCCAGAGCCACAACGAAATGAGGAAGGAAAGTTCTACTAAACTTGAGATACAACGGCCTCAAAGAAGGAGACAGCATTGCCGTGAAGGGCCTAAGCGGCTGAACATAATCACGGATAATGCTTTATTTTTTTTAGTTTTATGGTTCAGGCGCAAATTTACTGTGATTTTAAGTGTTATTACCTTAAATTTAGAAAATAAATGGGAATCAAAAACTATTACGTAGTGAAAGAAAACTATTATTTTTGTTTCTGGTAATCTCATCTGCACATTTTGAGTACCCTGAAAATTATAATATTAATGAAACAGAGACAAAACCATGCAATTCACTGTTTATCAAATGGCATATTCTTAACCTTATATACTGAAGAATGAAAGAAACTAAAAGAAACTTACAATACCTTTATTGAGTACAACACAATAGATACATAGAATTGACTCTGTTTCAGTTAGTGACCAGTGCTTAATTATCTTAATCCGCTTCATCCTTCTCTCTGTCTTCCACACGTCCTTTACACGCTTACAGTGCTGTGTTACAGTCTTAATTCGCTGTGTTCCAAAAACAGAGTGCAGTCCATGTAACAGGCTTGCACATCCCCTGTTATTGTGAACGTAGAGCGGGCTTCAGTGAAACGAACCCACAAGGATTAGTGCACTATGCTAAGACGTAACTGAAAGATTGCTGGAGGTTTTCTAAGTGTCAACCAAATGCCAAAGTATAAACAAGAAACAAAACAGAGTAAACAAATAGCAAGAAATGAAGATCATAACATCAAAAACATTACAAAAATATCCTCTCTCGTTATAAATATATGTCCTCTCTCGTTATAAATATCCAAAATAATGCAAATAAAACTTGACCATAGTTACAAATTTGGTTGACGTTGCTAGGTTTTCATGGACCAGCGATGCTCGCATATCGAGACTACAAGACAGAATAGTAGAACAAGTTTGGGCAAATCTTTTATTTATTCTGAAACAGAGACATCCATATCGGAACTATGTAAAGCCAAATCATCCCGGCCTGGGAAAAACCATTCTCATCCCCAAAGTATAATCTTGAGCTTTCTCTCACCTGATTATTCACAGATACAGCCTTTGTAAACATGCTGCAACAAACTTAGCAGACCTCATATCGCATTAATAGAATTAGTTCCCCAAATACTCTGCAAGATGAAGCTGCACAAATCACATTTCATTACATTATCTACTTTGACCATCTAAAAATCAAAAGAGACAAAATTATTTGTAATTCATGTTCACTAAAAGAGAAGGGGTTGTTCAATACATGAGAATATTTTAGAGAGAAAAGGAAAAATAGAAACTACTCAGAAATTGAAACCAACTCTATAAACAGACTCCAAACCAGCAAACTAAACGCTTTGTCACAATTGAATGTGGGAAATAAAATAAGATAGTTATGATTATTTTGGGTTACCTGAAAACGTTCTCCATCTGGGAGACATTGAAGGCTCTCTTCACTGTGCTCAGTCTTATTATTACTTACATAAATTTGTTATAGCTGCAAAAGAATCCAGTTGTCATTTATACAAAAAGAATTGAGAGATGAATAGTATTATGTTCAGCTAAATGCTTACTGCTTACCCGCATTCGCTTCCTGCTTCTCTCTGTCTCTACATTGTTTTCTCCAAACTCTTCACTGTGTTCAATCTCATTAACAAGTCCTTGAAGAGGTGTATACCTTGTATTGCCTTCTTCGGCTTCTCTCTGTCTCTTCACAACTGTCTCAACACATTCTTCACTGTGCTCAGTCTTATTTACCAAATTGTCTTCATCTGCTTCACAAACATGTGGAAGTCGGTTCTCCGGTAATGAACATTCCTCTAACACTTGTATTCCCCATCCTTTAATTAAGCTCAAGCTATTGTCATTCCTGTAATATGTAGAGTCACTAATATGAATGTGCATATCCACATGATCGTACTTCCGTTGAGCAAGAGGAGCATTATCTTCGTTTAGAGGGATACGACAGTTCACTATTCTTAACACATTATGCATACGCTCAACACCGCAATCAAAGCCAACATCAAAGCTGTTGTTCCCAAATCTGCCTCTGAACTCACAGTTTACCTTGATATGTACTCGATACATAACAATATTTACCACTGCGCCAAACCTAAATCTGAAGAATGGTTGGGAGCGAGGGACGTGATGTAGAGGAATGGTGAGAGAGGAGCTTCCAGTAGTACGGTGAGTGAAATATGATGGCACTTCTTCCCCTGACATTATGATGCTGCTGAAAATAAATGGTTGTTGGGGAAGGAGGACAGTTACTGGATCCAAGTTGAAGCAGCCCAAGAAATCGAATTCAGGAAGCCAAGAGGCGGCCTCCTTGGAAGCTGTGTCAATATTGTCTGCTTCCATCTCCACCCCGCTTGAATAGCCACTCAAATCAACTCTACTCAATTCCCCACAATTTGAATAGTCAACTTTCCAGAGATGTTTGAGTTTAAAAATGTTTAAGGATACACGTTTTAGCTTGCTGCAACCTTTCATATATAGCTGGAAGAGATTAGAGAATTTCTCGATCCTCCAAGGAACCTCTTCTATCCCTGTTTCATTTAGAAGGAGCGTTGAGACGTTGGTTAAGATTTCAGGAAAGCTCCTCAACTGTGAGCATCCATTGAACCTAAGGAAATCGAGAGATTGGAGGTTGATTCCGGAGGGCAGAATCTCCAGATTTATGCAGTTTGCGATGCTCAACTCCTTCAGTTGATTGGGATTCTGAAATGAGGAAGGAAGCTCCACCAAACTTGGGATATTATCGAGCCACAATTTCATCAAAGTGGGAGACAGCATCGCCAGGAAGGGCGTAAACGGCTGAACCAAATAAATAATACTTTTTACTTTTAAGGTTTTTCAGTCGCAAATTACTGTGATTTAAATTGTTATTACCTTAAATTTAGAAAAAAACCTTTTAAACAGAAAAGAATAACATAACTAGTATTATGAAGTTTAAAAAAGAAAACTATTATTTTTGAGTAATCTCATTGCAATGGAACTTTCCATTCACCTAAAGCTAAATCAATTTCCATTGAAGATTTTTTTTTTTTTAAACTACTATATATTAAAACCGTTATTTTGTATTTAGTTACATGATATAATGTTTTTTTTAATTATTGTTTGCTTACATATCTATTCTACGCTCACATCTACTATATATTAAAACCGTTATTTTGTATTTAGTTACATGATATAATGCCATTTGAAAATAGTTAAAAATAATAAATTAAGAAAATATATAATTATCTTTTAAACCAATTGATATCTTTTTCAATTTCTTATTTTCTTTCCATTTTTATCTCTGTTTTTAAAAAAATAGATCCATCAAATATTTTCTTCTTCATTCTTTATAACCAAAACTAGATAAGAGATTGCAAAAATATGCGGGTATAAAAAATAAATATAAATTTTTATTGATGATATTTGAATTCTAAGTTGTAACCTACACTTTTTTTTAATATTGTTATTTTTTTAAAACCAGATTTCAACCTTAGACCTTCTATTTTGCAGTACAATTTAACTATCTATTTCATCATGATAAACCGGATTCTAATTTTACGTATGCCATCTTAATAGACAAGAGCTAAAAAAAATTATATCAAAAATAATTTGTGCACCATATTAAAACTATATATATATATATATATATATTTTTAATGGAAGGCTTTAAATCTATATATATATATATATATCTTAGTTATTAATTTTTTAAAAACCTAAAAATTAACACAACATAATTAGTAAGAAAAACAATTAACAAAATATAAAAAAACCAAAATTGTCATAAATATTTTTTATATATCGTAGTCTCATAATTAATAATTTTACCTCATGTCAAATTAATTTTAAATAACTGAAAATTTAGAAAATAAAATATGAATAAAAATATACTAATATTCTTATCAAGTAATCGAAAATTTATTTCTATAACCTCATTATTTTTTCAAGTTTTTTTGTTTTCACATATGACTACATGCGTTAAAATTAATAAAATAAAACATAAGTAAAACTATACCAATATTCTCATCAAGTATTAAAAGTTTTATTCTTATAAGCTCATTATTTTTTTTCAAGTTTTTTATGTTTTCACTTACGAATCAAAAACATTATATTACAATGATAAATGCAATTTTTATCCAATTAAATTAATGTCAAATAAATTACATTGTTATTTTTAATTTCAACATTCATTGTTTATTGGTTAATATTCATGCTAAATGAATAAAAAATATTGATACACGTTAAAATCTAATTGACCAATAAAACACGTAAAATTAGCATATGTAAATATATATATATATATATATATATATATATATATATAGATATGTAAATTAGTATATAAATCTAATTGACCAATAGTTGTCTTTTTTTGGTTAAGAAAAAGAAAACTAAAATTTTTAGATATAGATATATAAATTAGTATATGTAAATATACTAAACTTTGAAATCAAGTTTTATATAATAAAATTACTTTTTAATAATATTAAATTATTTATAAATAAAACTGACATTAGTGTTTTTTAAGACACCAAGTGTACAAAATTAGAGTCAGCCACAATGACTTTTTTTATATTATAAAAGTTTTAGTTAAAGAGGTCGGAGAAAGCATTAAGTTTTTTTTTTTCTTTTGTAAAAGAGAAAGCGTTAAGTTTAGAACTTCATACCTTCACTTCTTCCCCTTGTTTCCCATCACTCTCTTCTTTTGATATCTCAAGAAAGACGAGATTCTCAAGATGTAAATTAGAAGGGAATTCTTCAATGTTTGTTTCAGACAGATGGAGATATGAGATGTTGGTTGAGAATTCGGGAAATATCCTCAACTCCGAGCAACATTTGAAGTTGAGGTCCTCGAGAGAGTTGAGGTTGAAGCCGATCGGAAGAATTTTCAGACTTTTGCAGAAGCCCATGTCCAATTTCAGCAGTTTATTGAGATTTCTTATAGAGGAAGGAAGCTCCAACAAACTCTCGCAATACCGGAAACGAAGTGTCTCGAGGTTAGTAGCCATGGAAAGATCTGGAATTTCTTTCAGGCTTGATGATCCCTCCATATCCAATTCCTTTAGACATGTAAGCGACTGTACTCAACAAAAATTAAACACATAGCTCAGTAGATATTACACATCACATGACATGATTGTCATCCAAAAACTTAAAAAAGCATTGTGACCTCCCTCATTAATAATAACATAAGAAATTATTCTCAAAACTTACCACAACTCCTTCCCACAGCTTATGTAGCTTGCTATACCGCATTTTGAGCTTGACAAGGTTTTTTGGACGAAAATTAGAAGGCATATATCTCATTGGATATTCAGGCCAACACAGTAATTTGAGTCTTGGGGGCAAATAGTCGAAACTTTCAGGTAAGTGCAGTCTGCCTTCATATAGAAAGTTCTTTGAATCAATTTCTAAGAAACGGAGATTACTTATCCCTGTGAAGGCACTCTCATGTACATGCAACTCATCAATCTTACTTGTATCCAGTGATATACCTAAAACCTTTTGAGTACCCTGAAAAATATAATATTAATTAGAAAGAGACGAACCCATACAAGTCATCATTTATCAAATGGCATTTCTCTTAACCTCATATATTGAGTTATGAAAGGACCACAAATAAAAAAAGAACTTACAATGCCTTCACTGAGTACATCACAAATATCATTTGGATCTACTAGAAATTCTCGTTTTCCAGGCTTATCAATGGACTGTGTGCGTACAATTTTTCTACCCATTTTCTGTAGCAAACTGTGCATCACCACACGATCCCCTCTGATATGAATGAGGGACTTATCCACTAGATGTGTCAGCCCAATACTAACACCCAAGTTACTATCTGCGAGCAACAACTTGATGTCTTTTACTTCCACATAATTGAAAAGACATGCGATGTGACGGAATATAATTTGATCTTCTTCTCTATCTAACCCATCATAGCTGACTCTCAATGTATTCCCAATTTTCCCATCGAGAACACTTTGAAGCGTTGGCAGCAGATGCATCCAATACTCCTTATCCCTATCCCGTAGATATGAACCCAAAACATTAATACCCAAAGGAAGATTACCCGCATGTCTTACAACATCAGCTACGAGCTTCCCAAAACCTTCAGGTGCATAGTTTTGCTTGAATGCAGATTGACATAACATCTGAAAAGCTTTCACTTCAGTTGGGAGACTAACTTCATAAATATGATCAATCCCATGAGCCCTTAGGAAGTGCTTATCATTTGTAACCACAATGATTCTGCTCCCATATCCAAACCATTTATTTTTACCCACCAAAGTATCTAGTACCACTTGATCATCCAAATCATCAATGATGATGAGAACTTTTTTGTGCTTTAGCCTCCCACCTAGTGCACCTAAATGATCTATCTTTATATCATTTTTCCCGAGAATTAGCGATAGGAAATGTCTTTGTATATGCAACTTCATGTTGGGGTCGACTGGGTTGGTTCTACTATAATCTTTTCTACTATTAGATATGAAAGCCCTGTCTATGAATTTGCTACTTTGGTAGTGTCGAGAAAGTCGGTTGAATAGTGCCCTTGCAATGGTAGTCTTACCAATCCCCGAGGAACCCCATATACCAACCATTCTCACTTCTTCAGATTCCAATTGCAACAATAAACTCATTTCAGAGATATGAGCTTCAATGCCAACAAGGTCATCAGAATCCTTGGATGAAGTTAAAATCAGTTTATCCAAAACATCATCAGCGATTTTTTCAATCATTTTTGCTTCGTCATCCCTAATAAGGAGAAAGATAATTTAAACAGAGATATGAAGTAACAATATATTCAAAGGATGTATCTAAAGCACATAATAATGAATGATAAATATCATACCAGGTTGCAGAATGAAATCCAACCATATTAGCAATATCAGTCAACGCTTTCTTCCATTGATTTTGCATTTTCTTTGTATTTTTGTTGCAAGTCTCTTGAAAGATCCTTCCAAAGTCACCGGTCTGATTCCTCACATGGGAAGGATCCAAACCGTAAAAAACTGGTATGACAATGATATTCTTGCAATTAACGATCTCCAGCAACTCGTTAAGACACCAGGTTGAAGAAGCGTAGTTTTTGGAGAAAATGACCACTGCGATCCTCGAACTACTGATCGCTTGTACAAGCTCGGGCCCGAGGGAGTGACCTTTCTTGATCTCATTTTCTTTGAAAGCAGTGATCAATTTCCGATCGAGCTCCTTGAGAAAGTGGCTACGGAATGTTACGCGGACGTCTTCCCCTCTGAAGCTCAAGAAAACATCATATACCCAATTGAGAGAAGAAGATGAAGAAGCCATAAGAGAGAGAGAGAGAGAGAGAGAGAGAGAGAGAGAGAGAGAGAGAGAGAGAGAGAGAGAGAGAGAGAGAGAGAGAGAGAGAGAGAGAGAGAGAGAGAGAGAGAGAGAGAGAGAGAGAGAGGAAGAGGCTACAAACAAAGAAACTTATTGATTTTGTGAATTTCATGGAAAGGAGAAGGAAGCATGTAGAGTTTTGTGACCATTTAACGGAGACTTTTTGGTACCAATCGAATCTTTCTGCTACGAGAGCAAAGTATATTTTAATACATATAGCTTTGTAGTTTACTGTTTTCGAAAAGAAAATTATTGTTTAAATTGTATATAAATGAATATAGATATTCTATTTCAAGTAATACTCCCATTTTTTGCTTTGAAATCCATATGATCGTTTATGTTATCTTTCTATAAAAATGTTTAGTTTGTAAGGATATTTCAAATGCTTCAAAATCATAAAATAGACCTCTAAGAAGAGAAAATGTTCAGTTCATGAATAATGCTTATTGCTTATACTGTGATAGATGGGGTTGGCAGGCCATTGAAGATTCATTGTGACAACAATTCAGCCGTACTTTACTCTAAGGGTTCGACTAAATCAAAATTTATCGACATAAAGTACTTGGTTGTTAAAGAGAGGGTTCAAGAGAAACAAATTGCTAATAGAACATATTGGGACAAAGTATATGCTAACAGATCCATTGACAAGGGAATAATACTCACTGTCTTTAAGGAGCATGTTGCTCGTATAGGTATTATTATTGATAATACCTTGGTTTAGTAGGAGTAGGGGTGTCAAAATGGGTCAAACCTAATGGGTCGACCCAACCCGATCCAACTCATTAACCCTAATGGTCATACTATTTGGATCCTAATGAGTTGATGAGTTAAATGAGTTATGAGTCAATGAGTTGATGGGTCAATGGGTTGATGGGTCAATTAGTTTATGAGTCATATGGGTTGGATTCTAATGGTTTATAATTAACCATTTACCCATTAAAATATCATACTTAGCATAATCATTACCATCATACTAACATCATAATATCATTATCGCCATATCATATTTCATCATCATCATATCATCATCATACTACAATTTTTCCGCCAAAAATACGAGTTCGCATTTTTCCCGCAAAAAACATGAGTCAATATTTTTCCCGCCAAAACACGGTTTCATAATTTTCCCGCCAAAAACACGGTTTCATAATTTTCCGCAAAAAAATACGGTTTTGTAATTTTCCCGCCAAAAACACGGTTTCATAATTTTTCCGCCAAAAAACAATGTTTGATAATTTTTCCGCCAAAAACACGGTTTCATAATTTTCCCGCCAAAAAACACGGTTTCATAATTTTCCCGCCAAAAACACGGTTTCATAATTTCCCGCCAAAAATACGGTTTCATAATTTTCCTGCCAAAAACACGGTTTCATAAATTTTCCGCCAAAAAACAATGTTTCATAATTTTCTGCCAAAAACACGGTTTCATAATTTTCCCGCCAAAAACACGGTTTCATAATTTTTCCGCCAAAAACATGGTTTCATAATTTTCCCACCAAAAACATGGTTTCATAATTTTTCCGCCAAAACACGGTTTCATAAACACGAATATGTATTTTCCCGCCAAAAAACACGAGTCCATATTTTCCCGCCATAAATACGAGTCCGCATTTTCTCATATTTTTCCAAATTACGTTTCACAACTTTTTGCAAAAAAATCGATTCCACAATTTTTTACCAAAAACATGATTCCGTAATTTTCCCGCCAAAAATATGATTTCATAATTTTCCTGCCATGAATCTATATTTCATGTCATTGATGATAATATATAATGATAATAATAATTTATTAGTTATTTTTATATTCATTGTAATTAAATTATTTATTAATTAATTATTTTATTTTTATGGGTCATTTCAGTTAACTCAACTCATTTAATCATTAAAACCATCAAAAGTAACAGGAGATCCACTGATCCCCCTATTTAATAAATGAGTTAGGTCAACTCAAAACCATTTAAGTTTGAACTTATTGAGTTATGAGTTAGTTTGGTTTGTTTTACCCATTTTGACACCTCTAAGTAGGAGTCATGTATATGTTCTATATAATTAAATTGTTTAAATTTTTGTAGAATAAATTAAGGGTATTTTGGTTTTGCTGTTGAACTCACATAACTGCAATTTCGTGTTGCATAAAGATTTCATAAAGATTTAAGTAAGACCAATTAAATGGGGACATGCGTCAAGGATATAAGGCATATCACGTCCATCCATGTTTGATCTATGTCTTTACATGTATCTATATGGTGATCATGGTGGTTTAGTCATTATATTTCAATGATTAAAATCGCGTTTGTTCCATTATTTATATATAATGGACAATATTGTTTTAAGACAAGTCCAACAATAAAAAGCATACAGATGCGCGCATAAAGTATTACAATATAATTGTTTTAAGATTAATATGTTGCCCAAGTGGGAGATTGTTAGAAATTTTTTTTAATTTTCTAGCAATGGTCAACATATTCAAGGTGCAATTATATTGGCTATTTATGGACTAATTTACCAATTGCATTTTGAGCCAAATAAATTAGGCTTTGAATGGACCAAAGGAAATTTGGAAAGTCTAAAATTAGGGGTTTATGGGATTCCCATTTTTGACTATAAAAGGACACACATGGTTAAAGTCTCCCAACACACTAAATCATAAATGTTTTCTTATCTACCAATCAAGAGAAAAAAAAAACATTTTAGGTCTCTTAGATACATAAGGAGATTTAGTTGAGGAAGGACTCAAACCTCTCGGTTCTAGTCCATCGGACTAGTGATCGCCACCACCATTCCGCAAAAGTCAACTATCGCTAGTATGGATCCATGTATTTTCCATGACTTGAAGTTTATTGTCATGTTATTATTATAATTTGGGGAAATGACATGTTTATTTATTTTTTATTTTTTTGATAAACCAAACTTCAATCCCTTGCGGACCCTATATCTCCGGGGCGAGGATAAGACCATGTGTTTTCCTCTTTCGGAGAATGTCCCCTCCCAACGTGGATCGAACCCAGGGCGCACCCGAATACTTTGGGGCACACTGCCACCAGCCCAACACCACGTTGGTCGGTGACATGTTTATTGTCAGGTATATTTAACAATCAAATAAAATGTGATTTTGGGAAATACATTAAATTGTTTTAAAGATTATTGTCATGTTATTATTATAATTATTCCATCACATATGTCTTCTACAAGGCCTCTGCATATGAAGTTGTCACAATTAACATGTTATTTGCTTGAGACATGTAAGCGGCTGAACAAAACAAACGTTGGAAGTTAAAAGTATTTGTAGAAATCCTTACTTTTAATATCACGTGAAATAGTTTCCTTCCTCGAAACATTTTTTTAAAAATGCTAGAAAACTAAAAAAAATGCTAGAAAACTTAATTGGAGGTAACATTAGTTACGTACCTGCACTTCACTTTTCCCAGAGTTTCCTTTTTTTTTTTTTTGTCACACTTCCCACAGTTTCTCAATATCAGTTTTTTCATGTAAACACCAACAAGATTCTCTAGACGCCCCTTTAAAGAGTATTCTTCAATGGATGTTCGGGTTAGAGAGATGAATGAGGGTTGGTTGAGATATCAGGAAAACTTCTCAATCGTGAGAATCCACTGAAATTGACGTTCTTGAGAGATTCAAGATTGATGCCTATTGTAATAGAAACAGAGATTGATCTCTTAGAACAGAAGAAAGAGTCTGAATGAATCGTGTTATTCAACAAAGAAAGGCCTCTGCTTTTAAATAGCAGGCTTACAACAGAAACAGAGAAATTCAAGGAACTCAATAACAGAAACAATCGAATTCGAAAAACTTATTCAAAAACCCTTAAACTACGCTTTGACTTATTCCACTTCAGACTGTGTCAAATCTCCAACAAATTCCTCCCCTTAAACTGAACACTGGTCTGCATCAGTTTAATCCTCCAATCTTCGAACTCCAAGACGCTGTCTAAGTTTTTCAAACTGATCGAGTTTGATAGGCTTTGTCAAAATGTCTGCAATCTGATCATTCGTTCCACAGAAAACCAACTTCATAGCTCCTTCAATCACCAAATTACGCAAATAATGATACCTGACATCAATGTGTTTGGTTCTCCTATGCATAATTGGGTTCTTTGACAACTTTATAGCTGAACTGTTATCACACATAATATCGATGCTATTACCTTCCAGCACACCCAGCTCCTGCAACATACCTTTCAACCAGACACAATGACATGCTGAAGCAGTGGCTGCAACGTATTCTGCTTCTGTCGAAGACAATGTAACAATGTCTTGCTTCCTTGAGCTCCAACATATTGCTGTTCCATTCATCAAAAACACATATCCAGAGGTGCTCTTTCTATCATCCGAATCCCGAGCATAATCGCTATCCGTGTAACCCACCAGCTTCATGAATGTTGATCTTCCATAGAAAATTCCAAAATCCAAGGTTCCTTTTAAATACCTGAGTACTCTTTTAGCAATCATCATATGCTCTTCTTTGGGATCTGCCATGAAACGAGCTATCAAGCAGACCATAAACATTAAATCTGGCCTAGTCACCGTTAAGTACATTAGGCATCCGACTAGCTGTTTGTAGAGAGTTGCGTCAGCTCCTCCGTTTCCATTCTTAGCAACAATCGTACCTGGAACTATAGGATTTCTGACAGAATTGCACTCCAACATATTGAACCTTTCCAGAACTTCTCTTGCATATTTCTTCTGACAAATATGTATCCCGTTCTCTCCTTGATGCACTTCTACTCCAAGGAAAAACTTCATTTTTCCCATGTCAGTCATTTCAAATTCTTTTTGCATCGAAGACTTAAACTCCGCACATAAGACATCATCATTACCACAAAATATCAAGTCATCGACATAGAGACTTACCACCAATAATTTGTCACCTGACTTCTTAAAAAACAGAGTGTGATCATAATCACTCTTCTGAAAACCTTCATCGAGAAAATAAGTCTCAATTCGGCTGAACCAGGCCCGTGGAGCTTGCTTTAAGCCGTAAAGCGCTTTCTTTAGTTTATAAACTTTGTTTTCTTCCCCTGCTTTGATAAACCCTTGTGGCTGCTCAACATAGACTTCTTCCTTCAACTCACCATACAAAAAGGCACTTTTAACATCGAGTTGATAAACAAGCCAACCTCGTTGTGCTGCAACTACCAAGAGACTCCTTATTGTGTCCCATCGAGCCACTGGTGCAAACACTTCCACGTGTGCAGTCCATCTAGCAGCTTCTGCCCATAAGGACCTCGGCATCTCCTTCTCTGACAACAGACATCGAACCATATTCAGAATAGTTCGATTTCTTCTCTCCGCCACCCCATTCTGTTGAGGAGTATATGTTGCAGTCAACTGTCTCTTTATACCTTGCTCTTGGCAGAACTTGTTAAAAATCTCATAGGTAAATTCTCCTCCCCTGTCTGTGCGTAGAGCTCTAATCACTGTCTTAGCTACCTTTTCAACACAGTTCTTGAAACATTTGAAGGTCTCAAATGCTTCTGTTTTTTTTGCCAAAAAATAAATCCAAGTCTTGCGAGAAAAATCATCAACTAATACCATCAAATAGCGTTTACCACTGTTCGATATTGGGGTGATGTGTCCGCATAAGTCCAAATGCAGCAGCTCTAATTTTTCTGTGGCTCTCCATTTGCTCTGCTTCGGAAATTTCCCTCTTTGTTGTTTTCCAACATTACACACACCACACACCTTTGATCCATCTTGAAGACATGGCAGACCTCTTACCATTTCTTTCTTTTGCATAAGTTGAATGGACTTGTTGTTCAGGTGTCCAAACCTTCGATGCCATAAGGACCCCAAATCTTCATCTACCATCTGAAAGCAGCTTCCCAGAACTGGTTTCTTCTTAGCATGAATCAGAAACATCCGATTTACTGTCATGTGAGTCTCTATGATCAGTCCTCGTTGACAATGATAAATCTTACACATTCCATTCTTGATCATAATCGTTAGTTGCTTTTCTTGCAACTGTCCAATGCTCAGCAAATTGTTAGCGAGACTTGGAATGTAATAGACATCACTTACTACTTGAATGATTCCTTCCATTTCAATTCTAATTTTTCCTTTTCCTTGAACTCCCAATTTCGAGTTGTTTCCCAGACGCACAAAATGTCTAAAACATTCATCCAGTTCGATAAACCATGACTTTTCCCCAGTCATGTGATTCGAGCATCCAGAATCGAGGAACCAGATGTCATAAGTTTTGGTGTCATTCTCGTCACTTTGAGTCATTAACACTAATTCTTCTTCTTCGTCGAACTCCACATAATTGACATTCTTTTCAGCATTCGTACACTCAAATTGATAATGACTTTGTTTTCCACACCGAAAACAGTTGATCGCTGATCTGTTTACAAACGATCTTCCTCTCCCTCATCCTCTGTTTCCTCTTCCTCTCTGTGAGTTCCATCTTTCTCTTCCTCGGCCACCTCTTGGCTCATTTTCGACTTGCAGAACTTGCTCTTCACTTCTTTTCTCCGTCACTTTACTCTCATGAATTTGCAGAGATACTTGCAGTTCATCGACAGTAAGACTGTCAATGTCTTTGGATTCTTCAATTGAGCAAACCACGAAGTTAAAATTCTCTGTAAGACTTCGGAAAATTTTCTCAACAATTTTCACATCATCCATATGTTCACCGCAATTTCGCATGTCGTTTGTCGTCTCCATAACCCTTGCAAAATAATTTGCCACACTTTCTCCAGATTTCATTTCCAAAGTCTCAAAGGTCCTCCTTAACCTTTGAAGTTGTGCCCGTTTCACTCTGGCACTCCCTTGATGTTTAACTTTCATAGACTCCCACAGTTGCTTGGTCGTCTCTTTCTGAGTGATCGTCTTAAGAGTTGTCATGTCAATTGATTGGAATAGATAGTTTTTAGTTTTAAGATCTTTGAGCTTAGCTTCGTTGAGCGCTGTTTGTTGTGCTGGCGTCGGCGCCGCTAATCTCATCAGATCCTCAAATCCCGGATCAATGACGCTCCAATACTCCTTTGATCGGAGAAGATTCTCCATGAGCATGCTCCAGTGGTTGTAGTCTCCATCAAATTTTGGCACAGCAGGTGCGCTGAAATTTCCAGCTTCCATAATCTTCTTTGTGATGTCTTTCCTCTCAGACACTCACGGTAATTTCTCTTGTGTTTTTCCCCTCAAACACTGTCAATAGTTTGCTCTAATACCAGATATTGTAATAGAAACAGAGATTGATCTCTTAGAACAGAAGAAAGAGTCTGAATGAATCGTGTTATTCAACAAAGAAAGGCCTCTGCTTTTAAATAGCAGGCTTACAACAGAAACAAAGAAATTCAAGGAACTCAATAACAGAAACAATCGAATTCGAAAAACTTATTCAAAAACCCTTAAACTACGCTTTGACTTATTCCACTTCAGACTGTGTCAAATCTCCAACAATGCCTTGTGGCTCTGTGGACCAACTCATTTCCAACAATGGAGATTCCTATTAGAGGAAGGAAGCTGCAACAAACTTGAGAAACATTTGAGACAAAATCTCTCGAGGTTGGTGGCCATGAAGAGATCTGGAATATCTTTCATATTTTCAGATCCTGACAGATACATATCCTTGAGGCATGTAAGGGGCTAGGCATGAAAACAAAGACAGAGGAATTCAGAACCAAGTTACACTACAACAAGAAAAGATCGTCATCCAGAGAGTGTAACAGTTTTCCTCATGAGAGGAAACGTTACTTTAGAATGTTGTAAACACTGCGTGAAATACTCATGTTGCTTCCACTGATTTTTCACTTCCTCTGTTTGGTTCTGGCAAGTCTTATTTAAAGTCACTATGTAAAGTCCTTTGGTAATTCAATTGTGTTGACCATCCTACTGATTTTAGCAACAGAGTTTAGAGAGAAACTTCTTATTATATAAAATGCTTTTTGCATAAATCTTAAAAATATAAATACACATAGGAAACACCGAGAATGTTAAGTGCGCGAGTAATGCATATCCTTGTTTCACTTCCTTCTTTTTTCTGTCTCTACACTCTACGTTGTCTTCATTCTCATTCCCACTCGCAAAATCTTTTCTCACTGCAAACCTTTTGTTGCCAAAAATAGAGCTTCGATATGATCTTCCATTCCGACGAAGTCCTCAAAATCGTTGGATGTAGATGTAGTGAACTGCTGTTTACCCAAGACATTATTTGCCATTGCTTCAATCAATTTTGCTTCGTTAGGCCTAACAAGATGAAAGATCATTTGACACACAGGACACAATAAGTATCAAATATCACATGTCAATGTCTATAAAAACTGATAATAGATATATAAATAGTTGTACCAGTTCTGAGAATGATATCCGAGGACATTTGCTACATCGGTCAATGATTTCCGGCAAAGGTTTTTGTTCCATCCTCTGTTTTTTTCTGACAAGTCTTAGCAAAAGCGTCTCTAAATTTCCGGTTTGTTTAAAGTAGTTTTCTGGTTTGGTGAATTTCATGAAGCTTGTAGAGTCTCGTGACCAAGTCTAACGGAGACTTTTAGGTACCAATCGAATCTTTCTGCTACGAAAGCAAATATAGCCATTGATGAATCCAAAAACCTTTTTCATTGGGCAAAGTACATGTACATTTGTAGTTTACTATTTTACAAAAGACAATTATAATTTTAAATTGTATATAAATGAATATAGATACTCTATTTCAAAATAAAACTCCCAAATTTTGCTCTGGAATCTATCTGAACTTTGATGCTATCTTTCTATACAAATATGTTAAGTTTTTAAGGATCACTCAAATGCTTCAAAATCATAAAAGAGACCTCTAAACTTTGGCATGGTTTGTTTACTGATTTTGATTTTTGAATGTATATAGTTATTATAAAAAAAAATAATTCAACAATTTATAGTTATTTTGTGACGTTATAAAGAACAAATGTTGGTAACGTACTAAGACGAGAAACTCAAAAGAAGAAGTCAATTCCTGTTTTCGTCGTTACTATGTGAAACTTAAACCCAAAGCAAGTAGCAATAGTGGTTGGTAATTTCATGCATGCATCATCGGAATATAATATTCGAGCGGATAGGGATTGAAACTTCTTCAAAGTGTCGTTAAAGGAAAGAGACTTAATTAGATTAATTTTATTATCCTCGACTCTTATTTAATTTAACGATGAAGCATCACTTTTATAAATAAAAAAAACTTTCTAACAGTAAAAAAATTACAAGTGGAGACAGATTCAATCAAATCCTAGATATAGGACATTTAATTCAGGAAAAGTCCTCAAAATATTATTGAATAGATTTAATAAATTGAGTCTAGAAAAGAAAAATAAAACACCACTAGCTAGATATACACAATAGTGGAACGGATGAGGAAAAAATTCGAAACAGAACGAACGAAACAGAGGCCATTCATTGTGTTGACCAATCAATTTATTTTAGAATAAGAGTTTCAAAGAAAGCGTGTGCAAGAAGCTACCCTTGTTCAATCGCTCTTTCTTATGACTTGTGTGTTACGCTACAAGTATTGTGTAGCATATACCAAACTGACTTCCTCGAATAGTTGTGGAATTGAATACACCAGGAAACAGATTATATAATATAGTTTCCTTTAAATCTTCAATTAATAATTCTCTTGATTCGTTTCCTATCCTCTCTGTCTCCAGAAGCTTCGACGTGTTCAGTCTCATTGTCTCTGTTGCATACCAATCTGTTTTTATGGAATCTTCTATTGAATTGAACTTTAAAAAAAAAAAAAAGATAAGACAATACCTTCAGTAAAATTGCAGAAAACTCATAATCCATGGAAAATAATACATTCTTCAGTTGGACTCTCCAAAGATTCAATATTCTGCACATAGACATCCGTGTAAACCAGCTAATTCGCCTCGGTGAGCTTCAACTCTTATCAAACGAAATTACCAATTAGACCAATTTTGTGAAAGTCCAAAATAAATCTAACTCTAGCTCCAGATTGACTATCGAAGATTCAAAGTGATATTTAGTGATCCTTGCAGTTTTGCGTCATTTACAGAAACAATCAAAGTGATCTAATCAAAAATAATATTTTTTTTTCTGATTAATCCCAAAAAATAAAAAAAAAATAGAATGTTGTGATATGTAATGTTATATTCAGCTTAAGCCTCATGCTTACCCAAATTTGCTACACACTTCTCTCTGTGTCCTCTACATTGCTGTCTCCATCAAAGTATCACCTTGAGCTTTTGTACATATTACTGCAAACTTAGCAGACCTCAAATACTTTGCAAAATGAAGCTGCACAAACCACATTTCATTACATTATCTAACTTGACCACATGCAAGTAATTTAAGAAGAGAATTAAAATAGAAACTGAAGGGGCATCATATGAAATCACCAGTTAAACCAACTCTTTGGTCAGTTGCAAAATATATGTTGAATAAATTCCTAATAATTAAGATTCTCTTATTCTCTGTTTTAATATAACAAGATGGTTTATGAGAGTTTTTGGTCACCTGAAAAACGTCTCCCCAGCTTGCTTGGGAAACACTGAAGACTCTCTGCATGTCCTCCTTGTATCTTGTAGTTCCAATTTTGAAAAAACAACCTTTTCAAAAAAACCAAACACCAAATTAAAATGAAATTCTGTTTTCTTCCCCAAAAAAACGGCAAAAAGAAAAAAAAAAAAAAAAAAAAAATTCAATGGTCTATTATACAAAACAGGTTCTGATAGACCTTGATAACGAACTGTGAGCTTAAAAACATTATGTTCAGTACATGCTTAATCCTTACCTTGGTTCGCTTCTTGCTTCTCTCTGTCTCTACATCGCTACGTCTACATTCTTCACTTTGTTTAGTCTGATTAACCAAATTGTCTTCATTGGCTTCACAAACATGTGGAAGAGTGTTCGGAATACCAAGTCGGTTTTCCGCTAATGAACAGTCCTCTAAGAGTCGTATTCCCCATCCTTTTAATTTCAAAATAGAGTCATTACTATCACCTATTTGAAGTTGTGATATATCATGGTTTTTACCCATTTTTAGCCATGATATAAGTTGTTTATTCGAGTCTTTCTAGTGTTTTTTGTATCGTTCTGGAGTCTTTTCAGGTCTTAGCACGTTTGGGACGAAATTAGAGATTTGGAACCATTTGGAGCCTTTTGGAGCAAACCGAAGAAAGTACCCGTTTTGAAGCCTGAATATCGATCGACACCATCCCGGTATCGATCGATACCGACGTAACTGACGCGGAGATAGAGAGATATCCAAGGAAGAGAATTCTCACCATAAGAAGCCCAATACTTTCCCTTATTTACAAAGAGACCCAGCTCGTGTTTTTAGACCTATTTAAGCAAACTTTTAGTCATTAGGCCAGGGGGCGGCAGACTTTACTTTGAATTTTGATTCTTGAACCACCACTGAGACTTGAAAGCTTTTGTGAGGGAGACGGATCCAAGACTTTGTTCATCATAGAAAAGATCCCGAACCCTTGTTTTTATTCTTTTGTTATATTTAATTTCATGATCTATTCAGTTATGTCTTGTTTTTCATCAATCATGTCTGAGTAGTCTCATTTTAGGTTCAGGGTTTTCTCATATGAATTTCTCTGATTTATGATGATTGATTAGTTAGGGTTCATAACCTGAGTAGTTCTTCACCACAGGTTGTTCTCAAAGCTATTTCTAATCTGATCACCTAGAACATAGAACTTAGATTAATCGATTAGGCACGACAGTGCAATTGAGTAATCTGATAAAACCTGGGGTGAGCAATTCGATTATCTGCAAAGAGATTTGGTTTAATCGAATTGTGAACATATCAAACTTGAATTAATTGCTAATTTAATGTGTAGGATTTGCAAAGAGATTTGGAATTCTAGATTTTAGATTTAGTTAGTTTTCGCAACGACAGTTGGTTAACTATATTTTCGTGTTTGAGTTCAAGAACGGCACTTAATTGAATTGAACTTTAACTGATAAATTGTTATTTATCATTGATTTCCTGATAATTTCCCTGAGCCTAGTTTCCTTCCATATTAATCGACCTAAGTTTAATTCAATCATCTGTTTTCTCATCAATTATTGTTTGCTTAGCACAATCTGCATCTTTTATTTACCGAATGAGTTTTCTTGAGTTCTCGTGTTCGATCCCTAACTTTACTGCAGCAACTGCTTTAGTATCAGTATAGGGTATTAATTTGAGCTTATCAAGTTGAACATCCACGTGATCGTAGTCCCGTTGAGCTAGAGGAGCATTATCTTTGCTTAGAGGGATACAAAAGTCGAAAATAAACAGATGACTACTCCTTTGATTTGTCGTGAAGATAGATGGCCGGCCAAAAGAATCAAAGCTGTTCCGAAATATGTCTTTTAACCAACATTTTAAATGGATATTTACTATACTGCAATCAGATCTAGACCCAGGAACCAAAACAAGCACCGCAGAGGCCCTAAATCTAAAGTATGGTTGAGAGAGAGGGGAGTGAACTAGAGAGATGGTCAGAGAGGATGACATTCCCCTAATACGTTGAGGGGAAGATGAGAAGGTTCCAGTAGTACGATGAGTGAAAAATGAAGGCAATTCTTCACCTGAGAATACCATGGACTTGTAGATAACTGATCTTTGGCGAAGGACGATAGCTTCTAGATCCAAGTTAAAGCAGTACATGAAATTGAGATTGGCTTGTGGGACACAATTATCTGGAAGAGAAGAGGTAGCCTCTTCCGCAACTGTGTCAATATTGTCTGCTTCCATTGGCGCCACTACACTTGGATAGCCACTCAAATCAGCTCCAATCAATGCCCCACAATGTGAAAAAATAACCCTGTCAAGATGTTTCAGTTTAGAAACGTTTAGGTTTACATATTCTAACTTACTGCAACTTTCCATAGTTAGGTGTTTGAGCTTAGAGAAGTTCTCGATCCACCAAGGAACCTCTTCAATAGCTGTTCGTCTTAGAAAGAGATTTTTGATGTTGGTTGAGATATTGGGAAAAGTCCTCAACTTTGAGCATCCACTAAGATCAAGCTCAATGAGAGATTCAAGGTTGATACCGGTTGGAAGAGTCTCAAGATTTCTGCAGTAACAAATCGTTAACTTTGACAGTTTATTGAGATTCTTAAATGAAGAAGGAACCTCCACCAAACTTGGGATATTTGAGAGATGCAATCCCATCAAAGAGGGAGACAGCATTGTCATGAAGTGCGTAAGAGACTGAACCAAATAAACAAAACATAACTTTGAGAATACAAAAGAAATACATTAGATTTAAAAATGTTATCTTCTATATAATATCAAAAGAAAAATATTTGGAGGTTTTTTTGCATTATAATATCAGAAACACTATAATGTAATGCATTAAAAACAAAAACAAAATTTGATTAAATTTTCTTTAATTAAAAAGGATTAAATAATCAATCGTCTCCATGTCGTGATATGCCAGTAAATTTGAGATTTTAGTTCTTTTCAAAAATATTTTTTGTTATCCTACATTGCTTAAATAGAGTGAAAGACTTCAAAATTTTTACTATATATAGTCACACTTATAGATGAAATAGATTAAACCAACGTGGACCACTGATGATTTTATGCGGAGTATTCAAATTTATTTTTTGTTTTATCATAGGGGTGGACAAAATATCCGGGATCCGGATCCAAAAATCCGGATACTCGGGCGAAACGAATCCGGATCCGGATAGTGAAATCTTAAAATGGATCCGGATCCGTTTTATATATATATATTTTTTTTAATTATATTAATAAAATTTCAAATATATTAAAATATATTTATAAATTTAATGAAATAAATTTAAATATTATTATAATATCACTTTATAAAAATAAAAAATAAAAAATATATATAAATTTTATTTTTTATTACTATTTTATATATTTTATTATTTTATTTAATTTTTTTTTTCAAGGATCCGGATATCCGCGGATAGCTGATAGTTGGGCGGAGATCCGGACTCCGGATCCGGATCCGGATATCCTCAAAACTCCCGGATATCCGAATCCGTCCACCCCTACAAATAATACAACTTTTTAGTTTATAAATAAACTTACATATTAATTTATCTCGTGCATTATAATGACAACTCTGTATTTTTTTTTTAAATAAAAATCTCTCTACATATTTAATAAAAAAATTTAAGTTAATGTAAATCAACTTCCAGTAAGCCTCCTATATCAGTTTCCATTAAGAAAAAAGTTACATCCACTGCAAGATTTGTATATATAATTAGTTTGATGTATTATCTTCATGCTCATACTAAATAGAACAAATTTATATTATCTTCATAACCATAATGGTAACCACGTGTATAAAATTAGACCTAGAGACAATGATTTCTTGTAAAAATGTTGGTAAAAGCACAACGAGATTCTCGAGACGTAGACTAGTAAAAATATTAGAAACCTTAAAATTTGGAAGTTCATACCTTTACTCCTTCCAATAGTTTCTCACTCTTTATCGAATGCATGTAAAGCACAACGACATTCTCGAGACGTAGATTAGTAGGGAACTCTTCAATGGCTGTTCGCTCCAAAATGAGATATGAGATGTTGGTTGAGATTTCAGGAAAAGTCGTCAACCGCGAGCATCCATCGAGATTAAGGTGGTCGAGGGATTTGAGGTTCATGCCGGTTGGAAGAGTCTTCAAATTATAGCAGTTATTCATTTCTAATTTCGTCAGTTTATTGAGATTTCGAATAGAAGAAGGAAGCTCCACCAAACTCCCACAAGACTGAAGATTAAGTTTCTCGAGATTGGTGGCCATTGAAAGATCTGGAATTTCCTTCAGGTTTACAGATCCCCACATATCCATCTCCCTGAGACATGTAAGCGACTGTACACACAAACAAACACATAAAAAAAAAAAAAAAAATTACAGAGCCGAATAGAAATTATACATCACGTACGTGACATGAGTGTCATCCAAAAATTGATATAAGCATTATAATCTTTCAAGATCAATAACATAACAATTATCCTCAAAACTTACCGAAACTTCCCACAGTTTCTCTAGTTTGCTATTCTGCATTTTAAGCTTGACGACATTTTCAGGAAGAAATTTAGAAGGCATACTTCTCATTGGATAGTGGGGCCAACACAATATTTTGAGTTTAAGGGGCAAATAATCGAAGCTTTCAGGTAAGTCCAATCTGACTTCTTCTCCCGGTGTATATATCTCCGAGTAAATGTCTAGAAAACGGAGATTGCACATCCTTTGGAAGGCACTCTCATGTACATACACCCCATCAATCTCATCAATCTCATCAATATTCAATGATATACCTAAAACCTTTGAAGTACCCTGAAAATAAAATATTAAATGAGAAAGAGACAAAACCATATGATTCATCGTTTACCAAATGGCATTCTCTTCACCTTATATAATGAGTTTAAAAAAACTTACCGTGTTTCCAATAAGTACATCACAAATATCCTTTGAATCCCACAAAAATTCTCGTTTCCCAGGCTTGTCAGTGGACTGTGTGCGAACAATTTTTGTACCCATTTTTTGTAGCAAATTGTGCATCACCACCTCACCCCATCTGACATGAATAAGGGACTTATCATATAGGTTTTATAGTGCAATATTAACACTCAAGCCACTATCTGCGAGCAACAACTTCAGGTATGCGACTTCCACATAATTGAAAAGGCATGCGATGTGACAAAATATCGCTTTATCTTCTTCGCTATCTAACCCATCATAGCTGACTCTCAATGTCTTCTCAATTTTCCCATCTAGACCATTCCGAAGTCTTGGCAACATATCCATCCAATACTCCTTATTCCTCCCCCGTAGATATGAACCTAAAACATTAAGACCCAAAGGAAGATTACCCGTATGGCTTACAACTTCAACTACTGGCTTCTCAAAACCTTCAGGTGGAGAGTTTTTCCTGAAAGCTGATAAACATAAAATCTGGAGAGCTTGCTTCCAAGATGGGAAACCAACCTTGTATATATGATCAATCTCATGGGCCTCTAAAAGATGCTTATCATTTGAAATCACAATGATTCTGCTCCAACTTCCAAACCATTGACTTTGACCTGCCAATGTATCTAAGACCACGTTATCGTCCAAATCATCAATTAAAATAAGAACCCTCTGGTGCTTTAGCCTCTCTCCCAGTGCACCTAAATGATCTATCTTTATGTCCTTTTTCCCTAGAATCGCCGATAGGAAATTTCCTTGTAAATGTAACTTCATGTTGGGATCGTCTGGATTGGCTCTACTATAGTTTTCCACACTCTTAGATACCAAAGCCCTGTCTATGAAAATACTACTTTGGAAGTGCCGCGAAAGTAGATGAAACAGAGCTCTTGCAGTGGTAGTCTTCCCAATTCCCGAGGTACCCCATATACCAACCATCCTCACTTCTTCAGATTCCAATTGCAACAATAAACTCATTTCAGCGATATGAGCTTCAATGCCAACAAGGTCCTCAGAATCGTTGGATGAAGTTAAAAGAAGTTTATCCAAAACATCATCTGCGATTTCTTCAATCATTTTTGCTTCATTACCCCTAACAAGGAGAAAGAAAATTTCACAAACATGAGACAACATTTATTGAAGATATATGTAGAGATAACTGTAAAAAATGATGTAAAACATAATACCAGTTCACAGAACGATATCCGAGGATATTAGCAACATCGGTCAACGCTTTCTGCCAATGATTTTTCACTTCCGCTGTTTTGTTGTGGCATGTCTTGTCAAAGATCTTCCCAAAGTCTCCGGTTTGTTTTCTCACATGGGAGGGATCCAAACCGTATAAAATAGGAATCACAAGTTGGCCAAACTCTTTCTTGCATCTCACGATCTGCAGCAGCTCGTTAAGGCACCAGCTTGAAGAGGTGTAGTTCTTAGAGAACACGACTACCGCGATCCTCGAATCCATAATCGCATGTTCAAGCTTGGGATTGAGTGATCGGCTTCTCTCAATCTCGTTGTCTTTGAAAGAAATGATCAATTTCCGATCCAGTTCCTTGAGAAAGTGGCTGAGGAAAGTTACGCGGACGTCTTCTCCACCGAAGCTGGGGAAAACATCATATACCCAATTGTGAGAAGAAGATGAAAGAGACATTGAGAGAAAGAGAAATGAGGAAACTAATATTAACAAGAACAAAGACTTTGGCGATTGAGATTGTTTGAAGAAAATAACAGTCGTCGTTCGTTATGAATGAACTCTGAGCAGAGCGGTTTCCCAAGGAACCTCCACCAAACTTGGGATATCTGAGAGATGCAACCCCATCAAAGAGGGAGACAGCATTGTCATGAAGTGCGTAAGAGGCTGAACCAAATAAACAAAACACAACTTTGAGAGTACAATAGAAATACATTAGATTTAAGAATGTTATAAGTATCTTCTATATAATATCAAAAGAAAAATATTTGGAGGTTTTATTTTGGCTTACATGTCGAAACAAATTTTTTTTTTAAAAAATTGTTTTTTTTAAATAATTTTAATCACAAAAACACTATGATGTAATTGTTTTTTTCTTTTTCTTTTTTTTTGCTTACATGTCCCTACGAAATTTTTAAAAACATTTGCTTTTATTTTTTATTTTAATCACAAAACACTATAATGTAATGCATTAAAAACAAAAAAAAAATTTTATTAAATTTTCTTTAAATAAAAAGGATAAAACATCCAATCTTCTACGTGTCGTGATATGCAAGCAAATTTGAGATTTTAGTTCTTTTTAAAAGTATTTTTTAATATCCTACATTGCTTAAATAGAATGAAAGACTTCACAAATTTTACTATATATAGTTACATTATAGATGAAATATATTAAACCAACGTGGACCACTGACGATCTTATGCTGAGTATTCAAATTATTTTTTTTTTTTTGTTTTATCATACAAATAACACAACTTTTTAGTTTATAAATAAACATACGAATTAATTTATCCCGTGCATTATCTCGAGTAACCACTCTGTATTTTCTTAAACACAAATCTCTCTACATATTTAATAAAAAATTTAAGTTTATGTAAAACGAACTTCCACTAAGCCTCCTATATCAGTTTCCATTAAGAAAAAAAATACATCCAATGCAAGATTTGTATATATAATTCTTTTGACGTATCATCTTCGTGCTCATACTAAATAGAACAAATTTATATTAACTTCATAACTATAATGGTAACCACGTGTATTAAAATTTATAATAATTCCCTTGATTGGTTTCCCAAGGGCCAAGTCAGTTTTAGACTTTTGTTTTAATTATTTATTAATTATTAATTATTCAACATATAGAGTCTAAAAAGAAACAACTGTTCGTAAATGAGAGGAGAAACTCAAAAGTAGTAGCCAAATCATGTTTTTATGAAATTGAACCAAAGCAAGTAGCATCAGTGGTTGGTACTTAATATTATGATAGTCGTGGTCTGTTCTCGATTATTATTTAATTAAACAATGAAGCATCATTATTATTCTAAAATTCTTAGTAAGAGTAAAAAATATCAAGTAGAGATAGACTCAAACCCTAGTCATATGACTCCGCAAAAGTCCTAAAATTATTTTTGAATAGAGTTTACAAAAGATTTATAAAAAAAAAAAACATTAGCTATACACAACGTCGGACGGATGAGAAAAAATTCGGGGACTTGTGTATTAATCTGTTTTCAAGTAGCTACCCTTGTTTTATTAATCTGTTTCTACGACTTGTGTATTACGGTACAAGTATTGTGTAGCATATACCAAACTAACTTCTTCTAATTTTGGGGAATTGAATATAAAAGAAACATATTACTCTGCTAAGTTCTTGATCACTGCTTAATTATCTTTGATTCGTGTTTAGTCGATCATTTTCTCTATCGCTAGCTTTCATTGAATTCGAATGTCCACTAATTAGTGTAAGCCCCTACATAGCATACCAATCTGGTGAGTTCCCTTTTTCTCCTTCTTATGTGTTTGATTCCTTGTTTCGTTTCTCTGAAAATCTGATGGAGAGTAGTAAAGCTTAGCTCTGTATTGATGTAGCTGGACAATTGATTAGGGAACCATCATGGGCGTTATCTTCTCACTTGAAAATATTTTAGTTAAAAAGTCCGGAGGGGGTTTCTCTTTAGATTCCTGAACTCGAAGATCAGTTATGTCCAGGCCTGGTTATGTCCGAGGTTTCTAGGAAAAGCGAGAGTGGGAATGATCCCATCTTTCTCTATCCACCTCGTCAAAAGAGAAGACAACCTGATTCTTTCTCTAGCCGCTTCAAAAGAGACAAAGAGATGACATGTTCAAGTGCTTCTATACAAAGAGATGGCAATTTACCTTGTTCAATTCTTATTTGCATTTCAAAATCTCCACCAACTCGTCTAGGAACTATTTGGAAGTAGCGTAGTTTTCGGAGAACACAACCACTGCAATCCTTGAACTCCTAATCGCCAGTATAAGCTCAGGTGCGATCGAGTGGCTTCTTTCGATCTCACTGTCTTTGAACGGTTTGATAGATTTGAGATCCAGCTCCTTAAGAAAGTGACTGAGGAATGTTTTGCGGACATCTGCTCCTCTACAGCTCGGGAAGATGTCATAGACCCAGTTGCGAGAAGAAGACGTAGAGATAGAGAAACAAAACCAACACAATTTCTTGTAAATCAAGGATCTGAATAACAATGCAGAAACTGATGTCCCCTCGTCTTCTTAGCTGTTATGAAAGCCTAATCACACATCAGCTAACAGAAATAGAGAGGGTTCATGAGTGTTTCTTTAGATTTTGCGGAGGAATGTTTTTTTAATTTCTTTCTCCAGATAAAAAGATATTTTTTCAGCAAACAGGACTCAAACTTGATAGTAAGTATTCTCAACTAATAAAAGAATTGAGATAACAGAGACGAAGAGAAAGAGAGATATAAATTGAGAAAAAGACAGATGGGTCATTTGGGTTCCCACTTCTTTATCGTTACCGTCAACTCCAATCCATGTTCACATGCAGAGGCCTTTTCATAGAGAAGGGACCAGTGTTGTTCTTAGGCGAGTTAGAAAAGGTCTCAATTCTAATACGTAATAGGTTAAAAAAAAAAATATGTAAACAAAAATGTAAAAAACCTAATAAAACATAGACGATGTGAGAGAAAAATAATAATAATAATAAGCAGATAATAAAGTATTTAATGCGAAAAAACTATACCAATAGAATCACTCTATGTGGAACTAAAAACAGAATCACTATATCCTGTCCAATAATAAATAAATAAAAAATCTAAATTCTAATACGTAATATTTGTCTCTTTTAAAAAATAAAATTTTTCACTAAACTCTTGTATTCTACATTTCTAGCTAATTATCTCTCAATAAATAATCAATAATTAATAGGCCTTTGACCAAAAAAGTAAAAAACTTACTAAAACATAGATGATGTGTGAGACAACCAATAATAATAAGCAGATAATAAAGTATTTAATGCGAAAATATTATACCAATAGAATCACTCTATGTGGAACTAAAAACAGAATCACTATATGCTGTAAAAAAAAATCACTATATTTTGTTTGATATTACTTTTAATTTGCCGTTTAAGCTATACTCTCTTTGTTTCACAATATAAGAATTTTAATTTTTTTGCACAATATTTAATAAATAAAAAAAATATCTATTTTAACCCTTATACATATCTTTTAACAAGGGTAAAATAGACATAAAATGATAATTAATGTATTGATAAATGTGAAACTCTTATATTTTGATTTTTTTTTTGTTAAAACATCTTAAATTGTGAAACAGAGAGAGTATTAAAATATATTAAAATATTTATCGAGTAAATATTGACCAAGTGTGAACCCATAGATTTATCAAATTACAAAAAGTAGGAAAAGTTGATATATTGACATATTTACCTAAACATTAGTTGAAAAAATAAGAAAAGACAATGAGGGAACATAATAAAAAACATATAGACTGTGAAGTTATTATACAGAATAGCTTAGATTTAATCTTAAAAAAAAAGAATGTAATAAGAGATACTTAGAATTGACTCTGTGTTGATGACCAGTGCTTAATTATCTTGATCCGCTTCTTGCTTCTCTCTGTCCCCACAAGCTTATAGTGTTGCTGTCTTGATTCTGTAAAGCTTTTCTTTGTTTGAAACAGAGACATCCATATCGAAACTATGTAAAGCCAAATCATATCGGCCTGGAAAAATCCATTCTCATCACCAAAATATTATCTCGAGATTTTTCATGTTCTCTTCTCTCAACTGATTACTCATAGATGCAGCCTTTGTAAACATGCTGCAGCAAACTTAGCAGACCTCGTATGGAATTAATAGAATTACTGCCCCCAAATCCGTTAGAAGATGAAGCTGCACAAACCACATTTCATTACATTATCTAACTTGACCACATGCAAGTAATTTACGAAGAGAATTAAAATAGAGACTGAAGGGGTGGTACTTCAAGATAGGCTTAACTATACTATTAAAAGAGAATGTGTTCAATACATGAGAATAGTTTAGAGAGAAAAGGAAAAACAATTATAGGAAGCTAAACATACAGACGCACAAAATCAGTGAGAGCCGTTGAATAGAAGGAAAAGATAACTATTTCTAAACTTGTCTTATACTGGGTGATATTTTTATATAGGGTTTTTTTCTTTGTATGATCCATTATTTCCTTCAATATATAGACTACGGGCAAGCCAAACAATTTTATAAGCACGAAGAAAATCAAAATAGAAACTAACCACGAATTGGAACCAACTCTTTGGACAGTGGCAGAATCTATTAAATAGACTCCTTAGTAGAAGCTTTTATGCTCTGTGTCACAAATGATGTGGGAACTAAAATGAGATAGTTATTTGATGTTTGGGTTAACTTAAAACGTCTTTCCAGCTGGGGAGACATTGAAGACTCTCTGCATGTCCTCCTTGTATCATGTTGTTCCATTATTAGTCATAACTGGCAAAACTACTCATTTCAATATTCACGCAATCAAAGATTCAAGATGACATCTTGTGTTCCTCCTGGGTATCGGATGCAGAGCAAAGCAGAGGTTTCTTGAGTGGTCCTTCACTCAATCTGTAAAAGAAATAAATCTATTGTAGAAAAGAGTTTTTGATTGATCCGGAAAAAGAATTGCGAGTTATATATATAGTATCATGTTCAATTCGTGCTTAATGCTTACCTTCAGTCGCTTCCACTTTGACCATCTAGAAATCAAAACAGCCAATATTGTTTGTAATTCTTGTTCACTAAACTACACTATTAAAAGAAAAGGTGTTTTGTTGACCAAAAAAAAAGAGAAGGTGTTCAATACATGAGAATATTCTAGAGAAGGTGTTCAATACATGACCAAACCAGCAAACTAAACACTTCTATGCTCTGTGTCACAATTGAATGTGGGAAATACAATAAGATAGTTACCTGAAAACTACTCATTTCAATATCCTCCTGGGTATCGGAGTCAGAGCAAAGCAGAGGTTTCTTGAGTGGTCCTTCACTTAATCTGCAAAAGAAATAAATCTAGTGATCTATTCTAGAAAATAGTATCATATTCAATTCATGCTTAATCCTTACCTGCAGTTGCTTCCAATTTCTCTCTGTCTCTTCACAACTGTCTCAACACACTCTTCACTGTGCTCGGTCTTATTAACCAAATTATCTTCATCCGATTCACAAACATGTGGAAGTTGGTTCTCCGGTAATGAACATTCCTCTAACACTCGTATTCCCCATCCTTTTAATTCCAACGTGTAGTCAAACCAGTTACATGGAGTCACTGAAATATGCATATCCACGTGATCGTAGTACCGTTGAGCTAGAGGAGCATTATCTTCGTTTAGAGGGATACGACAGTCTAGTATAGTTAACACATTACCCCTACTCTTCCAATTTTCCTTGGAATTTGTAGGAATACCAAAGCTGACATCAAAGTTTCTGTTCCCAAATCTGCCTTTGAAGTCACAGTCTACCCTGATAGCTACTCCACACTTACAATTAGTTACCACTGCGCCAACCCTGAATCTGAAGAATGGTTGGGAGAGAGGAACGTGAATTAGAGGAATGGTCAGAGAGGAGTATCCAATAGTAGCACGGTGAATGAAATATGATGGCACTTCTTCCCCTGTCAATATGATGCTCCTGAAAATAATTGATTGTTGGTGAAGGAGAGTTTCTAGATCCAAGTTGAAGCAGTCCAAGAAACGGAGATCGACTGTGTCAATATTGTCTGCTTCCTTGGAAACCGTGTCAATATTGTCTGCTTCCATCTCCACCCCACTTGGATAGCCACTCAAATCAACTCTAGTCAATGCCCCACAATTTGAAAAGTCAACTGTACTTAGATCTTTCAGTTTAGAAATGTTTAGGGATACACAATTTAGCTTGCTGCATCCATTCATAAATAGCTGTTTGAGCTTAGAGAATTTCTCGATCCTCCAAGGAACTAAAAACTCAATCCCTGTTTCTTCTAGATAGAGCCATATGATGTTGTTTGAGATTGCAGGAAAGCTCTTCAAACATGAGCATCCATTGAAATTAAGGTAATCGAGAGATTCGAAGTTGATTCCGGAGGGCAGAATCTCCAGATTTCTGCAGTTTACGATGGCCAAATAATTCAGTTGATTGAGATTCTGAAATGAGGAAGGTAGCTCCACCAAACTTGGGATATTCTCGAGCAATAAGTGCGTCAAAGTGGGAGACAGCATCGCCAGGAAGGGCGTAAACGGCTGAACCAAATAAACAATTTAGAGACGTTAAACAAAATCACCAAAAATACTTTTTACTTTTCAGCTTTTTCAGTCGCAAATTATTGTGATTTTAAGTATTATTATCTTAAATTTAGAATCCCCTATATATTAATTGAGAATTATTTTAACAAAATAATCTTATGTTTACGTGGAATATTTCAACATTGTCATGCTGACGTGTCGCGCCAAAATAAATCTCAGAGAAAATATTTTATTAGATATTAATTACTAGACTAATTACATAATATGACATTAGATCAATCATATATAAACTGACTTTATTTTAAAGATTATAATCTAACCTAAATTAGATTTATTTATTTATGTAAAGTCGAATAAGTAATTATTTCATAGAATTATAGCTGATTTTATTGTTTCCTAAATTTGATTTTTTAAATTCTATTTTTAAAAGATATTTTTTAATTACTAACATATATATGTAAAAACCTTAATTTTAGAATTAAATTATTTATACAATAATATACTATTAAAATATTTAGAAATATTAACTTAATTGTTTAATTTTCTAAAAAATATTATAAATATCTTATCTCGCGTATAACGCGGGAATCACCTAGTAAAACCTTAAAAGAGAAAAGAATAGCATAACTAGTATTATGAAGTTTAAAAAAGAAAACTATTATTTTTGAGTAATCTCATTGCAAAAAAATTTTAAGTTTGGAACTTTCCATTCACCTAAAGCTAAATTAACTTCCATTAAGTTATTATTATTATTATTATTATTATTATTATTATTATTATTATTATTATTATTATTATTATTATTATTATTATTATTATTATTATTATTATTATTATTATTATTATTTTTTTTTTTTTTACATTTTGGCATTCATTGGTTATTTGCTTACATATCAACTAGATTATATCTCACACTATAGCGCGAATTAACTTTTTATTAGATTTAAGCTTTATTCTAAAGTTTTGGTTATGGTATTGCAATAATTTTAATATTTAAATAATAAGTTTGAGTTATGTTATTATTTTTCCTTCAACAAATTAAATGTTAATTTTTATAATTGTAATCTCCAAATATTATAATAGGATATTAACTTCAACTATTTGATTTCATTTAAAGAAACATATTAGTATTAAATATATAAAAGTTTTACACTAACTTCATGATGTGTTCTTATTAAATAATAAAAAAACTATGAGTATAAAAATCTATTTTCCGTAAATGTTTGATTTTATTTAAAAATATATATTTTAGTTTTTTCAAGAAAGGTAATAGATTTTACATAAATATTATGAATTTTAAATTAATATATTATATGTCTGTAAAACAAAAAACAAATTGTTGATTTATTATTGTAAAATGTGTCTACTTTTTAATAATTTTTAATTACATAATTGTGTTTGGTTATATGGGTAGTAGATAAAGATTTATTAGATTATCTTGGTTATAAAGATAAAGAATAAAATACTAACACATTTTTACCCTTAATGATTTTTTATTGTTTTTAAGATCAATAATATTGTATGTAATTAATTGAAATGTTTGTTTATAGTGTGTAATTCCCAATTAATAGTATTAGATATGTATTATATGATTTTAAAATTAATTTTAAATAATAATATTGCAGTGGAAATTGGACAAATTTGTTTATAATTTTATTATTTATTTATTTTTGAGTCTATAGATTAGTCATATTAATTTATATATTTACTACTTTTTAAATTAAATTTTCATTATACTTATATATTTATTTTTAAAAATTTTAATAAAATGGAAAATAGATTTTGTGAAGTTTTATTTTTTAATATGTATTTTTAATAGTTATGTTTAGACATTTTTAACCTTAATAATTTTGTTTTTGTTAGTTCTTAAGACTAATGACATTGCATGTAATATTTTAAAATTTAAATGTTATTTTCAAATAGGTACTCCCTAGGTATTAGTAAGAAAATTCTACGCTCACATCTACTATATATTGAAACCGTTATTTTGTAATTAGTTACATGATATAATGATATTATAAAATGGTTAAAATTAATAAATTAAGAAAATATATAACTATCTTTTAAACCAGTTGATATCTTCTTCAATTTCTTATTTTCTTTCTATTTTTATCTGTCTAAAAAAAAAACAAAATCCATCAAATATTTTCTTCTTCATTCTTTATTTTCAAAACTAGATAAGAGTTTATATAAATATGCAGGTTTACAAAATAAATATAATTTTCTATTGATGATATTTGAATTCTAAGTTATATAACCTACACATTTTTATTTTTATTTTGTAATTTTTGTTTTAAACCAGATTTCAACCTTAAACATTATATCTTGCAATACAATTTAACTATCTAATTCATCGTAATAAACCTGCTTCTAATTTTACGTATTCCATCTTAATGGATACGAGCTGAAAAAAATTATATCAAAAATAATTTGTGTACCATATAAAATCTGTATTATTTTTTTGATGGAAGGCTTTAAATCTATATATATCTTAGTTATTAATTAAAAAAAACTAAAAATTTAACAAAACAATCAGTAAGAAAAATTAAAAAAAATTAACAAAACATAAAAACACCAACATTGTTAAAATATAATTTTTATATGTCGTAATCTCATAAGTAATAATTTCATGTCAAATAATAAAATATGAATACAGATATACTAACATTCTCATAAAATAATTGAAAATTCATTCCTATAACCTCATTACTTTTTCAAGGTTTTTTGTTTTTAATTATGACTACATGCGTTAAAATTTATAAAACAAAACATAAGTAAAAACTATACTAATATTCTCATCAAGTAACCAAAAGTTATTCTTATAAGCTCATCACTTTTTTCAAATTTTTTATGTTTTCACTTACGAATAAAAAACACTATATTACAATGATAAATACATTTTTTATCCAATTAAATTAATGTCATATAAATTATATTGTTATTTTAAATTTTAACATTCATTGTTTATTGGTTAATATTCATGCTAAATGAATTAAAAAAACATTGATACATGTTAAAATCTAATTGACCCATAACAAACGTAAAATTAGCATATGTAAATAATTTTTTTCTTTTACTTTTGTTAGTTGTATTTTTTGGTTTAGGAAAAGAAAAGTTTATTTTTTAGATATAGATATATTAGTTAATAAATGTAAATATGTTTTAATTAGTTTTCATATTTTGTTAAGAGAAAAGATTAAATTTTTTTGACACGTGTCAACATATGATCGATACACTTAACACGTATTACGATAATTACTAATTTTCAAACCAAGTTTTATATAATAAAATTAATTTTTAATCATATTAAATTATTTATAAATAAAACGAAATTTGTGTTTTTTAACACACTAAGTGTACAAAATTAGAGTAGCAACAATAACCTTTTTTATTATTAAAGTGTTGGTTAAAGAGGTTGGAGAAAACATTAAGTTTAGAGTGGAAAAAATTGTCATATGCCCTTAAAGGTTAAAATGTTTTCTCATTTCCCCCTTCTAAATTAAAAAGAGAAATGACTATTTTGCCTTTCAATTGGGTTATATAGTTGTAAATGTAAGTGATATCAACGGAAACACGGTAGGGCAGATGGTAAGATTTGACCCGCGCGCCCCGAGCGATCTGGATTCGAAACTCAGATTTGTAGTACAACTGGTATAACATGGTATAACATGGTACAACAGGGTACAACTAGGTGCAGCAGTACAACTGGATACCTATTTGTATCTAGTTGTATCCAGACCAGAGGTATTTTCTGGTTTTCATTAAAATGGAGGTATATTGAATCCAAAAGGGTAAATGAGAAATGTGTTCTAAAAATAAAGGCAAATGAGCAATTGATCCGTTAACCATCTTTTCGATAGACTTGACACTTGTCGCGATTATGTTCATGACTAATATTGAAACCAACCTTTAAATTATTTATAATAATAAGAAATTAGTGTTTTTTATTTTTTAACGCACAAAATTAGAGTCAGCGACATTGACTTTTTTATTTATTATAAAAAAGTGTTATTAAAGAGGTTGGAGACAAGTTTAGAACTACATACCTTCACTCCTTCCCATTGTTTTCCATCACTCTCTTCTTTTGATATCCAAAGCCAATCGAGATTCTCGAGATGTAAATTAGAAGGTAATTCTTCAATGTTTGTGTTATACAGATGGACACGTGAGATGTTGGTTGAGAATTCGGGAAATGTCCTCAACTCCGAGCAATTTTGGAAGTTGAGGTCCTCGAGAGATTTGAGGTTGAAGCCGGTCGGAAGAATTTTCAGACTTTTGCAGAATCTCATGTTCAATGTCAACAGTTTATTGAGATTTTGTATAGAGGAAGGAAGCTCCACCAAACTCTCGCAATTCTCAAGACAAAGTGTCTCGAGATTAGTAGCCATGGAAAGATCTGGAAAATCTTTCAGGCTTAATGATCCACCCAGATCCATTTCCTTTAGACATGTAAGTGACTGTACTCAACAAAAGTTAAACACATAGCTCAGTAGAATTTACACATCACATGACATGATTGTCATCCAAAAACTAAAATAAGCATTGTGACCTCCCTCATAAATAATAGCATAAGAAATTATTCTCAAAACTTACCACAACTCTTTCCCACAGCTTATATAGCTTGCTATTCCGCATTTCGAGCTTGACAACGTTTTCTGGACGAAAATTAGATGGCATACAACTCATTGGATATTTGGCCCAACACAATAGTTTGAGTCTAGGGGGCAAATAGTCAAAACTTTCAGGTAAGTGCAATCTGCCTTCTTTTTGAAAGTTCTTCGAAACAATTTCTAAGAAACGGAGATTACGCATCCCTTTAAAGGCTTTCTCATGTACATGCAACTCATCAATCTCACTTGAATCCAGTGATATACCTAAAACCTTTTGAGTACACTGAAGAATAAAATATTAATGAGAAAGAGACGAACCCATACAATTCATAGTTTATCAAATGGCATTCTCTTAACCTCATATACTGAGTTATGAAAGGACCACAAAAAAAAAAGAACTTACAATGCCTTCACTGAGAACAAAACAAATATTATTTGGATCCACTAGAAATTCTCGTTCTCCAGGCTTGTCAATGGACTGTGTACGAACAATTTTTCTGCTCAATTCTTGTAATGAACGGTGCATCACCACATAACCTTGTCTGACATGAATGAGAGACTTATCAGCTAGGTTTTGCAGTGCAATATTAACACCCAAGTTACTATCTGTGAGCAATGACTTGATGGTTGTGACTTCCATATGATTGAAAAGACATGCGATATGACGAAATATCGCTTGATCTTCTGCGCTACCTAACCCATCATAGCTGATTCTTAGTATGTTCTCAATTTTACCGTCTAGACGTAGACCATTCTCAAGACTTGGCATTGTATCCATCCAGAACTCCTTATCCCTCCCCCGCAAATACGTACCCAAAAGATTAAGACCCAAAGGAAGATTACCAGCATGTCTTGCAACATCAACTACAAGCTTCCCAAAACCTTCCGGTGCATAATTTTGCTTGAATGCAGATCGACATAACATCTCTTGAGCGCGCTCATTAGATGGGAAACTAACTTCACAAATATGATCAATCCCATGAGCCGTTAAGAAGTGCTTATCATCTGTAACCACAATGATTCTACTCCCATATCCAAACCATTGAGTTTGACCCACCAAAGTATCTAGTACCACTTGATCATCCAAATCATCAATGATGATGAGAACTTTTTGGTGCTTTAGCCTCTCTCCTACTGCACCTAAATGATCTATCTTTATGTCCTTTTTCCCGAAAATTTCCGATAGGAAATTTCCTTGTAAATGCAACTTCATGTTGGGGTCGACTGGGTTGGCTCTACTATAATCTTTTTTACTATTAGATATGAAAGCCCTGTCTATGAAAATGCTACCTTGGAAGTCTCGAGAAAGTCGGTTGAACAGAGCCCTTGCAATGGTAGTCTTACCAATCCCCGAGGAACCACATATACCAACCATTCTCACTTCTTCAGACTCCAATTGCAACAATAAACTCATTTCAGCGATGCGAGCTTCAATGCCAACAAGGTCCTCAGAATCCTTGGATGAAGTTAAAAGCAGTTTACCCAAAACATCATTGGCTATTACTTCAATCATTTTTGCTTCGTCATCCCTAACAAGAAGAAAACGATGATTTCACAGATATGAAATAACAATATATTCAAAATGTATATAAGTACATAATAAATGAATGATAAAAATCATACCAGCTCGCAGAATGAAATCCAAGCATATTAGCAACATCAGTCAACGCTTTCTTCCATTGATTTTGCTTTTCCTTTGTATTTTTCTTGCAAGTCTTTTGAAAGATCCTTCCAAAGTCACCGGTTTGATTCCTCACATGGGAAGGATCCAAACCGTAGAAAACTGGTATGACAATATTATACTTGCAATTAACGATTTCCAGCAACTCGTTAAGACACCAGCTTGAAGAAGCGTAGTTTTTGGAGAAAATGACCACAGCGATCCTCGAAGTCCTGATCGCTTGTACAAGCTCGGGCCAGAGGGAGTGGCTTCTCTCGATCTCATTGTCTTTGAAAGCAGTGATCAGATTCCGATCGAGCTCCTTGAGAAAGTGGCTACGGAAAGTTACGCGGACGTCTTCCCCTCTGAAGCTCAAGAAAACATCATATACCCAATTGAGAGACGAAGAAGCCATAGAGAGAGAGTGTGTGAAAGAGTGAGAGGAAGAAGCTACAAACAAAGAATTTGGTGAATTATATAAAACATTAACATTGCCATTTCACCATTTTTTCTCGGACATTAATCTTGCCAACTTGACTTATCCACGGCCACACAAGTCTTTTTTTTTTTTTATTGTGAACAGAAAAAAAAAAAAAGTCTTCAAGATAATTTATTGTCCCGTTTCATCCAAAGTCTTCATTATTCGAAAAACAAGAAAAGTCTTCAGCGTTCTGTTTCACTATTATTTCTCAGACATTTCAGACGCAACTTGACGTATGTTTCCCAATTCCTTCTTAAGACTTTTCAAAGAATTCTAAGCTTAGCAACTTGCTCGTGTGAAAATGAGGAAATACTACATCAAAGAAAGACACAATCTCACCTTATAGCATCATTTAAGGATTTAATATTCTTAGAGTGGAGACATGTTGAATCTGTTACACACAATAATCGAATTTAAGATTATTCGATTTAACATTTCTGAGAAGCTCTAGTCTGAAGCGGAGACATCTATGGCCTAACTACGTAAATTTATTCAGTAATTCAATTGTTTTGACCATCCTACTGATTTTAGAATCAGGGTTGACAGTGAAACGTGTGCAGCAAGCTAACAGAACATATTTTGTTGAATTACTCTGTTTCTTTTGACTGGTGTGTTAGTATACTGTATACCAAAATTGATTTCAACCCATCTTTCTGGAGTTCAGAAATCAGATTTTAGAAACGTATAGGATCCATAATGGACAACACTATCACAATTTGGAAAAAGAAAGTTACCGGAGACCAAAAGGAAAAACATCGATCTTTTAGACTAGAGAATTCAAGATTTGTGATAAACCATATATATAATGAAACTGAGGTTTTATTCATAATTAGTTGCAACAAAAAATGAGGCAGAGAGTTCCCTACAGTGAATGCCAAGTGATTTAAAAAGTCAACCTTAGAAGAGTCCAAGTCATTGTATCATGCAGAAACAATCCAATGTGATCTTATTATCAACATGTTTTTTTCAATTAATCTTGAAAATAAGGACATAAGAGACAGCGAAAATGTTCAGTTCATGAGTAATGTTTATTGCTTAATTACATTGTTCAACTTCCTTCGTCTCTCTGAATCAAAGATCTCAATAGCAGAGAGGTAGCTTCTGTAAATGTTCTTGCCAACCTGAGATGTTAATTATTTGTCTGAAACAGAACTATGCATGTCCTAAATATCCCCATAGAATCACTTCTTAGCACCAAAACCTTCCTTGAACAGATTGTTTTTGGGTTTTCTAAGTCTCAAATACCAAAACATTTATTTAAAAAAAAAAAAAAAAAAACATGAAAATAGTAAACAAGAAACAAGAAATGAAGATCATAATAAAACAAGAAAATAAAATTTGGCCATTTTCCTCAGTTTCTTGCATTTGTACTGCTAAATGTCTGCTTGGATTCATATTGCTGAGGTTTGGCGATGCTATGCCTAGAACAATTCAACTCCTTGAGCATAGTGAATATTCTTGTACATGATCTTTGAGTGTGAGTTAGATACAGCCTTTGAACTTGAGAAGTGGTACAGGAATCTGCCGTATATTTTTGATACGATTTTTCTGCTTTTAATACGGTGATATCTAGAAATCAACTGTGCAATTAAGAAACTTTTGGAGGAACTACTTTGGCTTGATTTGATACTTCTCTCTTTGTTGATTCTAAGTGTGTATAAGACTTGAAGAGGTTTATTCGTATTGGTTTCTATTATTTATCTCTCATCATGGCTTATATACTTTTTATAAGGAGCAAGCGGTGGATGGTCTTGATTGATGCTGCAAAGGGTTGTGCTACACTACCACATGATTTATCAGAGTAGCTAGATTTTGTTGTTGTCTCATTCTACAAGGTAGCTCCTGGATTTTCTAAAACAAATGAAGCACTTTTGTTATCAGATTTTGACTTTCTTGTTTTCTCCTTCTCCTTCTGTTGTTCCTTAGGTTTTTCTCCTTATGTAAATCTTCACAAATCTGACTGTAGTTCGGAAACATTCTCGTTACATTCATTACTTAGATCAGAGCATTTCTGATGTCGCTAAGATCTCTGATATTGTTTTCATTTTTTATTCTTATCTCTGTTGACACGAATTTCTCAAACAAGATCAACTTGTATCATTTAATGAAACAGTTATTGCAAATGCTAGCTTCTGACATGATATTTTCACGTTATTATAATCTACAGATGCAGCCAAATTGCTCAAAAGACCTATTTTAGTGGAGGTATGCATCTCATTTAGTTGTGTAAAATGGTTATATTTGTATGGCATTTGATGAACGTGATACTGAGAGGCACTGTTGCTACTTCAATTGCTGACATTGACTTTGTAAAAAGAGGGGAAAGGTTGGAGGAGTTTTTTGAGGATGGTTCTACTTCATTCCTTAGCATAGCAGCTATCCGTCATGGCTTCAAATTACCTTACACCTTCGGCAATTTGGATGAGAGTAGAAGTTTTTCTCCGTGCAGAATCTCCAATCTTGAAAGTGAGTCCGAACTGCAGCGATAAAGTGGCACAAGAAGTCTGAAATTGACAGAGTGGATCTCACCAAGCACGTGTTGGCAAAATATCTGGCAAATGAGAGAGTCTTGAGCTGGAAGGAGTTGATGCCAATTCACCTTGCGGGTTTGTACATGATATGTTGCCTGAATTGGATTCCATCCAAGAACAACTTAAATGTGACCATTCTTGGTCCAAGCTTCTTCCTTCATCAGAAGATTCCGTTCAACTTTGGCAAGCTGGTGTATGATCAGGTTGAAAAGGCAGCACGCTTCTCTGGACAGATTCAGAATATCCTGGTTTTTCTGATTCTCATTTATCGAGTTCTATATTTCCAAAAGGAGATTCTTCTTGAGGGATATGAGAAACCTGATAAGACGCCTAAAAAGTTCAATCCAGAGGTTCGTTGAGGACAGAGGAGAGAAGGGGGGGGGGGGGTAGGAAAAGTGAGAAGGAGGCCGGGAGACTTTGTGTTTGGAAGGTCCTTGGGAGCTGATTTGAAGCATCTTTGCAGCTAGAAATGGCTTTTTCTTGGTCTTAAACTTGGTAATAGGCTGCCGTATTGTCTCTGCTTTTTGTTTAGGTTAGAAATCGTTTGGTCACGAGTTCAAAGAGTGTTCTTAAGCTGTGTGTAAATTCAATTAAGAGTGTAATCATCTTAAGAGATTTCTAATAAAGGTTAAACTCCGTGTGCTTAAATTTTGGAGAAAACGGTGCTAAAGTTCATCCAGTTTTTCAATACCTACTTACTTGGAAAGAGGAAAAGTGAGGAGGCCGGGAGACTTTGTGTTTGGAAGGTCCTTGGCAGCTGATTTGAAGCATACTGCCTCTTTGCAGCTAGAAATGGCTTTTTCTTGGTCTTCAACTTGGTAATAGGCTCGTATTGTCTCTGCTTTTTGTTTAGGTTAGAAATCGTTGGTCACGAGTTAAAAGAGTGTTCTTAAGCTGTGTGTAAATTCAATTAAGAGTGTAATCATCTTAAGAGATTTCTAATAAAGGTTAAACTCCGTGTGCTTAAATTTTGGAGAAAACGGTGCTAAAGTTCATTCCAGTTTTTCAATACCTACTTACTTGGAAAGAGGAGTGTTGCACGACAGATGCTCCAATCATGCCTCTGATAAAAAAAATCATACATGTTATACTCTGTTTAAAACTATCAAAGACTCGAAATTTTACCTGAGGTAAGTAGAGACCTCAAATAATTGTTGTTTATAGGCAATAGCTTTGGTTTCAAAGAGGAAAATAAGGTTTTAGATGAAAAATAGATGACAAAGCCAGTAGTTCAACATCGTTAGGACTTGGGGAGATAATAACCCTTAGTTCCTGTAAGTTTGATATAAACCTTAAGTCAGTATAGTTAATACAAGAAGAAACCATAGGATTTTGAAAAATCATGAGATATCAACTTTGCAGTTACGTAAACAATATATGAATTACAGCTTTGATTAAGGGGTAACAAATTACCTGATCAAAAGCTGCTAAATTTTCCGGTTAAGAATAAGACACTGTCTATACGACAATCAAAACACAAGCAACAACACTATAACATTGAAAAGAGAAAACAAACATTTTTTAAGAATCAGACGCTGTCTACAACAACAATCAAAACACAAGTAACAACTCCATAATATTGAAATGAGAAAAACGAACATTTACCTAAGATTAGATCATTCACGTACTACCACCAAAGATGCTTTCATTCGAAAAACATATCAGATGAACGATTAAGAATCTTTGATATAAATAAAACTCGCAAGAATAATTGGATTCAAGATTCAAATATTTACATGCTTGAAGAGGGATCGAATTTCTAATTTATCAACCGAAGTCAAGCAACTTACCCACATACATAATACCTTCTTTATACTTTCAGCAAATAAAGTCATAAATTTGTCAGGCCAAAGACATATGTGAAGACATTGATGTTAGGCCAAAAAGAAACTATATGATATTGAAAAATCATGAGATATCATTCTTGCCTACCCCTCTATAGTGTCTGAGCTCAAACCGTAGACAAACTCATGCTACTACTACAAAAAGCTAAACGCAACCACTAGTTAATACTATTGAATATCAAAAGCAATATACAGCGGACGTACCTGAGAAAGCAATATTCGGAGACAAAAAGTTGCTGAAACGGGGACAGAGAGAATAAATGTTATAAGATGAAATTCTCTCTTATAAACAGGCAATTATGGGATTTGAATACATACCTGCTCGTGCAGCTAATCCTACTGTGCACAAGAAGATACCAAAATGATAGTCTCCCACAACCCATACTAGTACAACAATTCAAACACAACCAGTAACACTATAATATTGAAAACCGAGGAAGAGAAGTCGAACCTGAGAAAGATCATGTACACACTCCAGTTCTTGGTCTTCTGAAGCTAAAAAGATAGATTAATGATCACACATAGTCAAATAGTTATAAAAAAACTACGTGATAGAAAGATGTAATCAATCAAGGAACTACAAACTCCATCAAGGGAAAATATTATGAAGATCCATCCTACCTTGTTTTAAAAGAGGGAAGAGACACTTACCTGATCAAAGGAGGGAAAGATACAGTCTGCACGTTGGATCTTCTGCAATACCTTTATTTTCCTGTTAAGAATGAATCACCAAAAGATGTGGTTAGAACACAGTATGGCAAGCAGAGACTGATTTATTCTTCAATAACCTAAGATTTATAGAGATGTACATTAACATAAAAAGGAACTTACAAAGTATAGAGGTTGTGCAGAAATTTAAATTTCCAAAATCCAACATTACGCTGGTTTGATGTAACATAAGATAATAAGTAGAATCTAGTTGGAGAAGAAATACATACCTCCTCGCCCAGACCTCAGGTTCTTGTATTATGCAGAAATTTGAATATTTTATACGTATGATCAAGACTAAGCAAGATAGAGAGTTAAATACTTAACTCCCATCCGTATTCAAAATCACATATAATAGAGATTAAGCAGAGATTTGAATTTTCAATCTTGGGATGTCTTTAGACAAGCCTTATTATTAAGAAAACATTTGTCCCTCCACTAATATGTGTCATAGGCTCAACAAGATATAGAGTTTTGCAGAAACTTGAATTTAAATTTATGCAGAAGATTGAATTTTCTAATATTGGGATATAAATCGACACGCCTTTTCAAAGACGGATCTAAACAGAAAAGTAAATGTATATCAAATTTTGTCTCAGCTCAATAACAATTAGAGTCTATGCAGAAACCTGAATATTCTAATCTTCAGATATAGAGCTGATGCAGAATATTGAATTTTTCTCAATCTTTGAATATCATTTAACGAGCCGCATATGCAGAGAATTTAATTTCTCATTTTCGGGACACAGTTCGACAAGTCTTATTAAAGGCAGATCTATTCCCTACCAATATGCAGAATAATGAATATTGATTGTTTTTGTTGATGATGTCCCAGGCCAGCAATGAACATATATTTGAATTTCCCAGCATCGAAACACCATTCAAGAAGCCTTACTAAAGACTAGTATTTTCTCATTGGATGTCTTAATCCAACAGTTTTTAGTAGATAACTGTATTTCCCAATCAATATGCAGAAATATTGAACATTACATGTTGTCCCAGCTCAACATGACATATAGACGTTTAAGCAGAATTTGTATTCCCCATATGGACATTATTAGAGAAGCCTTTTTAAAGGATATTAGTTCCTCCACAAATATGAAGAATATTGAATGTTATCATGTTGTCCCAACTCAACAAGATATAGATTTTCAGCAGACGATTGAATTTCGCAATCGGACACCATCAGACAAGAGGACCTTTACTCTCTATCAATATGCAGAATATTACTATATCCATGATTGTCCCAAGCCAGTAAGACAGAGTTTTAGCGGATAATTGAGTTTCCAATCTCTAAAACAATTTTAGACAAGCCTTTTTTTTTAGCAGAATATTGAATGTGATCATGTTGTCCCAGCTCCAGCAAAACAGGCCTTAAGAAAGGACATCTATTCCCATCAAATTGCAGAACACTGTATATGATATCTCGGCGAGATATTTTTAGCAGATAATTGAATGAATTTTTCGGGACATCATTGTACAAGCCTTAACAAAGGTTGATATATGCAGAATTTGGAGTTTTCTCTATAGCAGAATATTGAATGTTATCATGTTGTTCCATCTCTAGCAAAATTCTTTAATCAGACAATTGGGATTTTCAATCTTAGAACACCATTAAACAAGACTTATTAAAGAACTTTTATCCTCCATCAATTTGCAGAATATTGAATATCATATCTCAGCGAGATGTATAGTTTAAGCAGAGAGTTGAATTTTCTCGGGACATCATAGTACAAGCCTTAATAAAGGCTTGATCTTAGCAGAAATTGAAGTTTCCACCAAATATGCAGATTAAGATAAGAGTTTTAGCAGACAATTGAGTTTCCGATCTCTGGAAGAGACAAACCTTCTTTAAGGGGACAAAATTTTCTCCACATGAATGTTATCATGCTGTCCCAGCCCCAGCAAACTATCTTCAAACAGACGATGGAGATTCCAATCTCGGAAACACCATTAAACACAAGTCCTATTTTAAAGAACATTTATCCTCCTTCAGTTTGCAGAATATTGAATATTTTATCTCAACAGGATGTAAAGTTTAAGCAGAGAATTGAATTTTCTCGGGACATCATTGTCCAGACCTTAATAAAGGCTGATCTTAGCAGAGATTAAAGTTGTCTCTACAGCAGAATATTGAATGTAAACATGCTGTCAAATATCTTCAGCAAAATATCTTTTAATCGGACAAATTGAGCTTTCCATTCTTAGAAAGCCATTAAACAAGCCGATTTTTATTCTCTATCTATTTGCAGAATATTGAATTTGTATAGTTTAAGCAGAGAATTGGATTTTCTGAGGACATCATTGTACAAGCCTTAATAAAGGCTGATCTTAGCAGAAATTGAAGTTTCTGTCAAGCTGTCCCAGCCCAACAAGACAATAGAACTAATATAGTAGAGATTGATCCAATCTTGGGACACGGTATTGACAAGCCTTTACTTACGGACGTAGTATCGGACTATACGGGACAATTTCCCCAAGTTAGAAACCGGACAGGCACAATCATATAATGTGTAGTCCCTTTCCTTTGGGTTTGAAGAAAACTTCAAACTTTAAACAAAACTAAAACCGAGACAACAACAAAAAGAAAATAATAATAATAATAATCTTAAGAAAAAAAATCGCTTGAAACAGAAGAAAACATGAACAAAAAAAAGAGGGCTTTTTGATTTACGAAATAAAAAAACTCAATAAAAACTCTGAATCTCTGAAAAATAAAGTTTCGAATTTAAAATCACAATCCTAAGAGGGCTTTTGATTTGCAGAAACAAATATAATCAGAAACCCTAAGATGTAATAACAACAACAACCAAAAAAAAAAAAGAGGGATTTTGGATTTGTTTGAGGAAGAACCAAATCGCAGTTTTGATTTAGAAAATGAGAGGTTTGAAATCTAAGAAAAACACAATTACAAAACTACCAAATCATAAAAAACCCGAAGAAAACAAACAAAAGAGGGGTTTGGTTATGCGTAATCAAAAACTCTGAATAAATTCATCGGAACAAATTAAACAAAAAGGGAACCTTGCAAAGATGATGAAGATCTTCGGTATGCTCCAGAGGAAGAAAAAGAAACATCTCAAGGAAGAAAATTACGATTGTGAAAATTACCCATTAAAGCTTACATCTCAACCTCTTCTTAATTTAGTAACCGTTATGAAATAGCAAAGAGCTGGTCTTTAACTATGATGGGCTTATGAGCATAGGCCCATATCTTCGTTTTATGTTTTCCTTTTTTTTTCTTACTATTTTCCATTTTTGTTGGCATCTTCTATTAAATTCTTTTTTATATATATATCCTATATATTAATAGGAAAAATGTTAAAAAACTGCACACTTTCAAAAATATTCAATTTCATGCACGTACTTTTGTGAAAATATTTTAAAACAAGAATTGTTGTTGATTTTGTTTTTAGCCCTCAACTTTCTTTGATTAAGCCACATTTTAAGCACTCCGTTAAGTGACATAACGGACTAATTAAACGACGTCTAACGCTGTGTTAAGATTATGTTAAACTCAAAACGGTGCATTTTAGAAAGGAACATAAATCCCAAATCGATTTTGATATCAAACCCGAACCCCCAAATCGATTTGAGAGCAAACCCTACCCCCCAAATTGATTTTCATTAGCAAACCCCCAAGTCGATTTGAGATCCTTGGACTAGAACGGTGAAAAGAAAGTTCAACGAATTTAAAGAAGGGAACATGTTGTTGTTACGAGGTTCTTCTGATTCGTCTTCAAACGCTAAGATACTAGTTGAGAATGAATGTGCAGCTTTAATTGAGGCACTTTCTAGCCATAGCTAAATGAGACAATGTCAATGATACTAATAAGGTTACAGAGAGAAAAGGCTGAGATACAGATGGAAGCTCGGTAATTCAAAGTGTTTGCTGAGGAGAAAATGACACATGACCAAGAAAAGGTCTCGGGTTTGAATAATTTGTTGTATGAGGTTGAAGCATACAAGCATAGACTGTTGAGCTATGGGCTAACTGTAGCAGAGATACAACATGTTGCATACATAAACTCTGAATTTTGCTCTGAATTTTGCTCTCCCTTCATTCTTGTGTTTCAGTGGATTCTGTCTTTTGTTTAGTGGAGAAGAAAAGCTAGGCGAAACAAGTAAGCAGATTGAAGAGTAAAACATGACTTGCTTAAAACTTGATTTTAAGAACATTCATTCATACATATAATGATGCAAATCTGAAAAACAGGGAGGATTCAAAGCAAATACAGATCACGAAGCAAATAGTTCTCCATGACCTCATCATCCAAATCAACAATCAATTCCATCATCGCTGCCCGATACTCTTCAGCTTGGAAGAACCAAGCCCAATACGAGAAGTACCCAGAAACTGAGGAATTGAAGAATATCGAAGAAGATGAAGCCTGAGGAGGAAGACCCAGAAACGTAGCACGATGAGAAGGCCTGGACATTCAGGAATTCGTTTCGGTTCCGGATCGGTTCTATTCGGTTCCGGTTCCATTCGGTTCTGAGCTTTAGGATCCATATGGGAACCGGACAAAAATAAGTTGGGTTCGGGTTCGGATCCCATTTGGTTAGGGTAGGTTCGGGTAACAAACTCAAGAATTGAGGAAGAACCGAATCCTTTCGGATATTTTCGGTTCTGTTCCAAAATACTTGAATTGCCCCATTCGGTTCCAAAAATACCCTAAATTTTTCTAATTAAAACAGAAATAACTAGAAATAACCGGAAATAACCGGGGAAAAAATAATATGGGCATTCGGGTATTCGATTCCGTTCCGGGTGTTTCGGGTAGAGGGAATTATGATATATTCGGGTATTCTAGAATTTCGGTTCGGGTTCGGTTTGGTATCAGTTCGATCAAGTCTAAATATAATTAATATTTTAGTTATATAATTATATATCGGGTATTTCGGGTATCCATTTGGTTTCGGTTCGGTTCGGTTCTGAAATTTAAGATAATTTGGTTTTTTTGTCATTTCAGTTCAGTTCCGCTTCTTTCAATTTACTAGTTCGGTTCTTTTCGGTTCGATTTTGGTTCGGTCCATTCGGTTCGGTTATTTTCCCCAGGACTAAGACAGAGGAAGAAGAACAGGTCGTCTTTGCGACCTATTACGAAACATTTTCCTTTGTTAAACTCGTGATGTTAGGTTAAAATTTTTTGGGATTTTGCTTTCTTTCTTATTACAGGCTAAGGGTTTGCTCTCAAATCAATCAATTTGGGGGTAGGGTTTTCTCTCAAATCGATTTGGGGGATAGGGTGTTTGATATCAAAGTCAATTTGGGGATTTAAGTCTCTTTATAAAACTCACCGTTAAACAGTGTTTAATTAATTAGTTATTTCACTTAAAGGAGTGTCTAAAATAGCTTAGTTAAGTAAAGTTGCGAGTTAAAACAAATTCAACACTAGTTCGTGTTTTAAAATGTCTTCGCAAAAGTTTGCGCATAAAATTAGATATTTTTGAAAGTTGGGAAGTTTTTTAAAAATTTTCCCATAAATTAATTGAGAATCATTTTAGCAAAATAACCTTGTGTTTATGTACAATATTACAATCACGCAATGCTTACGTGTCAACGTCTCATTAACTTTAAAGAAAAATATATTAAAAGATTTCGCTTAATAGAAAAATTACATTGTATTGTCATTATACATTATTTGACATACTTCATTAGTCAATTTTTTAAGAAACTTTATTACACATTTCAAGGCAACATATATATATATATATATATAGTATAACTAAACATTATTATTACTACAGATTATAAAAAAGAATATATAGTATAATTAAACATTATTATTACTATAGATTAAAAAAAACCAATATATATAGTATAATTAAACATTATTATTACAACAGTTTATAAAAAAAACAAGTATAAATTAGAAACTTTACATATAAGTTGCAACAATTAAGAAGATGTAAATATTTGTTAGTTAATATAGTTATGTAATATTTATTTAACCCCACGCTTTTGGAACGAAAATTGCAAAATATGTACAAATTTTACTATAATAAATAACATGTAAAAAAGGTAAAAATGGAAGATTTTTTAAAACCTATTATATTAACATAAATGTGAATTTGTTTTTGAAATATTCTATTTTCATAAAGTATTCTATTTTATAACGTTGATATGACACATCTATATAAATAATAGTCTAATATTTTATATTTTTCATTCCTATTCAAATAATACCCAAAAATATTATTGTTCAATTAAAATTCATTCTAGACAATATAGTGTCTTCTTTTCTAATATTTTCGATGTCAGACCATACAAAAAATTATGGAAGATAAAAGTTAAGATTGTCATCTCTGTAAACAATTCACCACTTATGCCTGAGAATCTCTAGAAATGGTTTTAATCGACCAAAAAATTTTCATATTTTTAGTTTTTTAAATAAATATTTAAAATTTCTTTAAAATAAAGTTTTAAATCTCAGTGATTGTTGCAAATATATAAAAATGTTTTATTTATTAGAAAAATTACATTATACTGTCATCCCCTATATATTATTTGAGGAGTATATTTATAAATAAACGTTACAAAATGTTATCACATTGCCATTATATCTAATAACAAATTAAAATCTCTTATCAAGGGTATTATAGTCATTAATTATTACATGATTTTAAGATTTCCTTTAAAAAAAATATCAAGATTACAGTTTAAATACTTCCTAAAAATTTTCCAAACAAAATCACAAAGTACATCAAATCTCTTATTTTTAGAAAATTAAATCAACATTTAATATAATTAATAAGTTTATTTAATTAAATCAACAAAATCTTTACAAAATCTATATTTAAATTTTTTTCAAAAAATTAAAATATTACAACAAAAAGTATAATCTAGAAAGAAGTAAATATGTTAACTATTATTAATTTCATCAAAAGTATTTTATCATATTCTAATAAAAAAAATTGATATACATATCTTAAACTAAAATTGTTACTTAAATAATATTATAATTTAATAAATTATTAAATAAAATTATTTAATGTTTATATATTTGATTGTTTTATAAAATATATCCTCTTAATGATATTACAAAAATACTTTATTAATTTTTATTGAAATAAAATATTTAAAAATGTTTATTTAATTTATTAATTTTTTTAAAAATATTATAAATATTTATTCCCACATTATTATAAATAATCACTATTCAAGATGGCCAGTCAAATCTATTAAAGGGGATTATATTCAAGGGAAAAAAATGTAATATTACCTCTTGGGTTGGGTTTTGGGGAGTAACAACCGTCAAAGTTATATGGAAAAGAAAAAAACGTCACTACATGTCAATCTTTGATGAAAATGTTAAATTGCAACTCGCAACTTGCAAGTATAAAAGTATATATATATATTTTTTTAAGTATATATAAAGTGTGATTGTTTTGAATTTAGAGATTTGGATCCATCGACAGATTTATGTATTAAGAAAGAGGTGCAACTGAACCCCTAAAAATTATAAAAAATTATAAGAAAATGACTTTGGCATAATTGGTAGAGAGAAAACTATAAAATATTATGTTTATATATAAATTTTAGTGATAAAATAGTATAATGGTGAAGATTACACAACTTAAAATTCAAGGTTAGGAGTTCAATTTTTTTTTAAAATAGTTGTTGGATTTTGTTTGCACATGATCAAATATTTTCCTAGATCTTATCCAAAGATATCAGTAAACATATTTCAAATTCATGTCACAACGAGTTCACAGTGAATGTCACTATTTCTGATTGTGAATGGAGAACATAGGCCTGCCATAAAACAAGACAAAGATAGCATGTTATATATATATATATCGGTTCCGCTTTAGACGTATATTAAGTTTATATATAAATTTTTGTGATAAAAAGTATAATGGGGAAGAATAAACCACTTAAAATTAGGAGTTCAATTCTTCTTTTAAATATTTGTTGGATTTTTTTTTCTTTTTGCACATGATCAAATATTTTCCTAGATCTTATCCAAATCACAGTGAATGTCACTATTTCTGATTGTGAATGGAGAACATAGGTCTGTCGTAAAAGAAGGCAATGAATACAAAGATAGCTTATGACGTATATCTTAGATGACGTCATAGGTAATGACGTCATACTTCCCTCCTCTTACTTATATAGACGGACAAAAATCCATCTTCCTTCTTATGGTATAAACTTGCAGAGCAGCGAGCGACCATGGAGAATCCGGTGGGCTTCAGATTCCGTCCGACTGACGAGGAGATCGTCGACATTTACCTCCGGCCTAAGAATCTCCAAAGTAACACGAGCCATGTCGATGAAGTCATTAACACAGTCGATATCTGTAGCTTCGATCCTTGGGACTTACCTTGTAAGTCTTACTGAAATCACGAGTGTTTTCTTTTTTTGGTTCCCAACTGTTGTTGTATCGAACTAGCTAGGATCATCCGGTAATTTATGATCTTGTTCTGTTTCCCCAGCCCAGTCTAGGATGAAAACAAAAGATCGGGTTTGGTATTTCTTCGGTCGTAAGGAGAACAAATATGGCAGAGGTGATCGACTGATAAGAAAAACCAAGTCTGGGTTTTGGAAGAAAACTGGAGTTACCATGAATATCATGCGCAAACGTGGAGATCGTGAAAAGATCGGTGAGAAAAAGGTTTTGGTGTTTAAGAATCGCGGTGGTTCCAAGTCCGATTGGGTTATGCATGAGTATCACGCTACGTTCTTGTCTACTAACCAGGTTAATTTTGCGAATCCATTGCTTCTTAGTGTTCTTTGTTGCTGTTGTTGTTGTTGTTCTTGGCTTCTTGCTGCGATTTGATTTCTGGTTAACGGGAAAATCTGAGTTGATTGACCCGTTTATGGGGTTATTTTTTTGTTGGTGTGGGATTGTGATTTGTAATTGTTTATACTGAGTTGATTCGGGTCGTGTTTGATTTGTATAGATGATGATGACATATACACTCTGCAAAGTCAAGTGTCAAGGTGAAAGGAGCGAAATTTCTAGTAGTGGAGTTGAGCATACTCGCTCTTTAATGTAGAAATATAAGTATAAGAAGAGAATTAGAGAATGAAATTATGAGTATAAGAGAGAAGACTAGAGAGAAACTTGTGTATTATGTTTTGTGATAATATTTACAATTGCCCAAAGACTCTATATATAGACTTCTACATATGCTTACACTTTTAATCAAATCAACCATACTCACTCTAACAACCCACTTTGTCCACCAACTCCACTAGTACCACCAATTCCACCAACACCACCAACTCCACCAACTCCATCAACACCACCAACTCCACCAACCACACCAACTCCACACTCTAATTTAGTTTTCTCAATACTCCCCCTCAAGGTTGGCTTATGAAGATCTTTCAAGCCAATCTTGCCGTGAAGATACTGACACACATTCGATCTAGTGGCTTTAGTAAGTACATCAGCCACTTGATCTTCACTTTTGATGAACATAGGAGTGATGAGTCCTTCTTGAATCTTGTCCCGGACAAAGTGGCAATCGATCTCAATATGTTTTGTCCTCTCATGAAAAACCGGATTGGAAGCTATGTGTATGGCCGCTTGGTTATCACAATGAAGAACAATCGGTTTGGTCTCATGAATACCAAGATCTCTGAGTAATGTTCTTAGCCATATCAACTCCTTTGTAACATCCTTCATTGCCCTATATTCAGCTTCGGCACTAGACAATGAGACCACTTTTTGCTTTTTACTCCTCCATGTCACAAGATTTCCACCAACAAAGGTACAATAGCCGGTTGTAGACTTCCTATCTCTTTTGTCCCCGGCCCAATCTGCATCACAAAATCCCCTCAACTCGGTACTTTTGTTGCAACCTAACCAAATACCTTTCCCGGGACATCCCTTTAGATATCTCAAGATCCGTTCTACCATGTGCCAATGATGAGTAGATGGAGCCTTCATATGTTGGCTTACCCTATTCACAGCAAAACAAATATCTGGTCTAGTTATGGTAAGGTAGATGAGCTTACCCACAAGACGTTGATATTGTTTCACATCCAGCCAAGGCTCCCCCTCACTGTGATCTTGATACCCTTCTTCAATTGGTGTTTTGGCTGGTCTTGACCCTATCTTTCCCGTTTCATTTAGAAGGTCTAGGACATACTTTCTTTGCGTAATAAACATCCCATCTTCGAATCGTGACATTTCGATTCCTAGAAAGTATTTCAAGACCCCCAAGTCTTTGATGTCAAATGCTGTCTTGAGGAGTTTCTTTGTCTCTTCAATTCCTTCAACATTGTTCCCAGTGATTATGATATCGTCCACATAAACTAGGATCGCCACAATACCTTTTCCTTCTTCAAATTTGGTGAACAAGGTATGATCAGCTTCCGACCTTAAGTATCCTTCATTGATGAGACAAGTGCTTAATCTTTGGTACCAAGCCCTTGGAGATTGCTTGAGTCCATAAATAGCCTTTCTAAGCTTACACACACCGCCATTTTCGTCATGGTACCCTTGAGGTGAGGCCATATACACTTCTTCCTCTAAATCTCCTTGTAAGAAGGCATTCTTCACATCCATCTGCCATAAACCCCAAGATAAGTTAATGGCTAATGAGAGAAGAACCCTTACCGAGTGTAGTTTGGCCACAGGAGCAAATGTTTCAGTGTAGTCCTCCCCAAATACTTGTGTGTATCCCTAGGCTACCAACCGTGCCTTGTATCTCTCTATTTATCCATTACTTTTGTACTTGATCGTGTAGACCCATCTACATCCTACCAACTTCTTCCCTTTGGGTAGTTTGATTATATCCCATGTATTGTTCCTTCTCATTGATTCTATCTCCTCTTCCATTGCTTTAACCCATACTTCCTCTCCACAAGCTTCCTCATATGAAGTAGGAATCCTCCCTTTGTCAACTTGGCTCAAAAATATTTGGTGTTCTTCGGGAAGATAGGCCATAGAACAATGGGCTTGAATCGGATGTTGGACTGTGGCTTGACCATTGAAATATATCTTCGGGTTTTTCCATTGGGAAGGAAATTTTTGTCTTTGACTTCGCCTTAGTATTGGTTCTGAGTCGGAGACATTCTCTACCTCATCTTCCCTTATACCTTCATCATTATCCAAGGTACCACTCCACTCCTTATCTTTTTCATCGGATGATGATGGCTCGGCGGATGATGATGCGGATGATGATTCCTCAACGAGACTCTCCTCCTCATTCCTTTCTCCTCCCGAGTTAGGAACCATCGGAGCACTATTTGTCCCTTCTTCTTCGATGATGATGCTTTTTAGAATTTGTGCTTGATCCAAAACAGGACTCATAATACCATCAAGATCCTCCCATCTTTTATCAGTGAAGTAGCCTTCTGCTTCATCAAACTTAACATCTCTTGACACATAGATTCGATTGGAGTCCGGATGATAACATTTGTAACCCTTTTGAGTGCTTGAGTATCCTACAAACATGCACTTGATACTCCTTGGTTCCAACTTGTTTCTTTGAGACTCAGGAACAAATACATAACACCTACAACCAAAAACCCGAATATGATCAATATTAGGTTTGGTTCCGTTTAGTACCTCATACGGAGACTTATTGCCCAAGTTTGGAGTAGGCAGCCGGTTGATCAAATAGGCTGATGTCATTACGGCATCTCCCCAAAACCTTTTAGGAACCCCTCTCTCGAACATAATACTCCTAGCCACTTCCATCAAATGTCTATTCTTCCTTTCTGATACCCCATTTTGTTGAGGAGTGTAGGCACAACTTGTTTGGTAAATGATTCCATTACTCTCCATCATCCTTTTGAATTGATCGCTCATGTATTCTCCACCATTATCGCTTCTCAAAACTTTAACCCTTGTATTGAATTGGTTTAACACGTAGTTGTAGAATCTGACAAACGATTCAAAAACTTGGCTCTTGGAACTCATGAGTGTCAACCAAGTGTATTTTGATTTCTCATCAATAAAAGACACAAAGTACTTATATTGATCCTTAGAAACACACGGAGCTGACCATACATCCGAGTGGACCAAATCAAAGCACTTATCATAACTAGTCTTTGAATCCGGAAAAGGATTTCTACAATGTTTCCCTAGAACACAAGCCTCACAATCTTTATTTTCTGGGATTAGATTGGGCAAGATCATGCTGAGCACTTTCTGACTTGGATGTCCAAGACGTGAGTGCCATAAAGAGCTTGTACCAACCATACTAACCGCATATGACTCCATTACGCGATCATCTTCTTTATTTAGTAGATAAAGACCGTCCCTTACTCCTCGTTCTCCGAACACTTTCTTGGTCTTATTGTCCTGAAACTGAACCATATCAGACCCAAATATCACCTTGCAATTCAAGTCTTTGGTTGCCTTATGTACGGATAACAAGTTAGAGGTGAAATCCGGAACATATAGTGCCTTAGTGTTTTTCCTAAACACTTCTAGGTTCCCAATACCTTTTATTGGAACATCTTTACCATTATCAACCCTAACATTCCCAACATATGATTTCATATCTTTCAACATACTTCCATTACTAATCATATGGTGACTTGCCCCCGAATCCACAATAACCTTATCATTACTTTTAGAGACAAAGAGACCGTTACCTTGCTCAACTAACTTGGAGATACTCTTGATGAGAGCCTCCAAATCAGACTTCCTTACCAACTCATTGTTTCCAACTGTGGTCGTTCCCGCAAAGACCCTTTGTCCTTGACCACTTCCTTGACCATTTTCTCTAAGCCGCATCGGTTTCAAGTGTGGGTGCAACGTCCAACACTTATCCTTCATGTGGCCTTTCATCTTACAATGGTCACACTCCAAGGCCTTCTTCTCCCCATAGGAGTGCCCTTTGTACGCGGCATGTGCCATTTCACTCGCCGATTGAAACAAGCTCCGTGAGCCCTCCTCTTTTTGAACTTGTTGGCATACTTCATTCAAGGTAGGTAGCTTGTCAAACCTTAAAATGTGCTGAATAAGTCCTTTATAGGAATCATTAAGCGTGAGTAGCAACCCGAACACTTGGTCTTGTTCACGCCTCTCATTCAGCTCCTTAGGGTCATTTGTTGGTGGCCTAAGCATTTCAAGCTCTGCCCACAACCCTCTAAAGACCCCAAAAAGATCCTTAAACGCCTTGCCCTGTTGTTGTAGGTCGTTTAAGGCCTTCTTCACCTCAAAAATCCGGGAAATGTTGGACATGTTCCCATACACTCCCTTGAGTGTGTCCCATAGTTCTTTAGCCGTATCACAATAGGAGTAGGCGGCGAGTATTGAGGACTCTAAGGAGATTTGGAGAATCGCCAAGACTTGTTGGTCTTCTTGGTCCTTCTTCTTTTCCCTCTGATTATGGTCATCATTGCCTTTTCCTTCCACGACTATATCTCCTTCTTTGGCCGTATCTCCTCCTTTGGCCTGTTCCGGAGCTTCCACATAGCTCCACAGCCCTCGTTCCTCAAGGCTGTTTTTGCAGTCCTTGACCATAATAAGTAGTTGTTCCCCTTGAGAACAACCGGTAAAATAACTTGTTTTTGCACCTCCATGAATCGGTTGAGAGTTCTTGAAGATTCAAGAGTATTTAGGTGAGTTTCGGAGATGAGATATTAAATCTCAAACTAGATCTTCTCACAACTCAGTCACTAAAAAGTGTTGAGGATATGAATCTATCTCAGAGTGAGCAAGATCTAGAGAGTGATTTAGAATCAAGAAAACCGAAACCGAAAGAAAAAAAAAAGTTGGTGAGAAATGAAAGCGAAACGAGGTTTTACCAAGATCTCTTAACTTGCTTTGATACCATGTAGAAATATAAGTATAAGAAGAGAATTAGAGAATGAAATTATGAGTATAAGAGAGAAACTAGAGAGAAACTTGTGTATTATGTTTTGTGATAATATTTACAATTGCCCAAAGACTCTATATATAGACTTCTACATATGCTTACACTTTTAATCAAATCAACCATACTCACTCTAACAACCCACTTTGTCCACCAACTCCACTAGTACCACCAATTCCACCAACACCACCAACTCCACCAACCACACCAACTCCACACTCTAATTTAGTTTTCTCAATATTTAATCCCCCATACCAACAATTCTGGAGGATTGAGTGTAGAGACAGAGGTGTGCCAATCTAAAAACTTGCTCTGTTTCTCTTTTAACTCTTCAACATCATATCTCATACACATAGTCTTGGAGAGTCGAGAGTCTGACGACTACTTCATCTGTGTTCTTCCCTTTCTTAGGGATCGTCGTTTCACAGCCAAGAATCACAGAATCCATATCAGTTTACTGGTTTTCTTGATGTGGATGCACTAGATAAGGCTTTCCGCAATATTTTAAATGGTGATTTCAAAGGCTTTTTGGATGATGATGATGAGCAGAGTAAGATTGTTTCAATGCAAGATGACCGTAACAATCACAGACCTCAAAAGCCATTGACCGGTGTTTTCATTGATCATAGCAGTGATGATAGTGATTCTGATCCGGTATCTGCAACAACAGTAAGCAAAATTTTGTTATATTACCTTTATTGTCTCCTCTGTTTTCAGATTCTTTCTCACAAAGCTAAAGTTTTGTTTAATACAACAGATTTCCATTCAAACTTCAAGCACTTGTGATAGTTTTGGGAGCTCAAATCATCGGATAGACCAAATCAAAACTCAACAATCTCCTGACTCAACAACTCAGTTAGTGTCATTAACTCAAGAGGTGAGCTTTGTTATCTCTCTTTCTCTGGGACCCCGACAATTCTAAAATGCTAATCAAGCTACTTTGTACCAGCACTCACAACATTTTGGGTTCTTTAATATGATTTTTTAAGGTGAGCAAATCTCTGGGAACCAGTATTGATACGCCGGAGACGAAGAAGAATCCTTATGATGATGCACAAGGGACTGAGATTGGTGAGCATAAATTGGGTCAAGAGGCGATCAAGAACAAAAGATCTGGTTTCTTTTACAGGGTGATACAAAAATTCGTCAAGAAAATTCCCCTATGTTCTCAAGAACATGATGTCAATAAATGATATCAAAAACACCTTTGTACTTTCCAAAATCTGTAGTAATATGTTTCTTTCTTGTTTTGTAACTTTTCTACATTGTATGCGTGTCCTAATATATTAAAATAAAATGGTGAATTTGTGATAAGATGTGGTTACAGAAAACAAAGTTGTGTCATTTCAATTGACACAATTAACAAAATGGCCAAATTTCTTCATTTATATTATAATAAATGATACAACTTTGTTTTCTCCATGTTGTATCATTTTCTTTAACCATAAAAAAACAAGTGATACAACTTGGGTGTAGTTAGAGAAAACATAGCAATCGACCTATACCTCTACTCCTCTGGACCTATGAGTTATGGTCCTACCCTTACCCCCACAAAAAAAGAATTCAGGTTCGTCAAAAGGAAACAAGGATAATACCAAATCTAAACACTTAGACCATCCACATTGGAGAAAAAAAGTTATGTCTCTCAATTTTAAAATAATAAAATTGGGTGAATAGGAGAGAGAAGACAATGTCTCTCTCCAAAACATGTGTATTGGTTTTTTTTTTTTTTTTGAATAACTTTAGTGTCATTATATTAAATTTAATTTTTAAAAATGGTTAATACAAAGTCTCTAATGTGGATGGTCTTAATATCAAATCAAAATCTTATACTTAGTTTAATGGAGTATTTTTTATATAATAGTTTGGCAGCTACAGTGCTTTTTTGTTTGGAGCAAGAGTGGCGGCATCAGCGACGGAGAAGAAGTCCTGTTGTTGCTGGGAACTTGTCGTTGCTTGGTTCAGAAGCAAACCTGATATCGTGTGAGGCTGGAGCAAGCTCATAGAGCAGTGTGAACCATGGTAGCATTACGTGATAAATAGCATAACATTTGTTTAAGGGAACATTAATTTTCATCATATATAATTTATAATAATTAGGAAGTTTTAACATTATTGCTTTTTGGAAAAAGGAATTCAGCTATATACTTTAAGCATGTTAAATATATATTTACGTTAATCTAATAAATCCAGGGTTTAGCGTTTAATTATAATTAAATTTTGAAAATTATATTTAGCTAAAAATCTGCCGCTATTTCATTATTCATTTTGACATACTAGATGACAAAACCAGAGCCAAAAAAGATGAAGACGGTTGCGCCTGAAGACTCTATACGAACCTCAAGCTTTCCAATCGATTTAACATTGATAATATTAACATTAAAAGTTTTTTTTTTTTACATTTTTTGTCCAATTATATAAATTAACATCAAAATACAAAATTTATCAATTTTTTTTGTCCATTTAATGTATTAAATACAAAATTTATACATTAATTTTTTTTTTCACAACTTAGTAATTTTTTCTAATCTAAATAAAGTAAATACAAAATTACATTCTCATTTTATTTTTGTTAGATAATTACTAACATCCTGCGGGCAATCATCTTCTCATTAACTTCTAATGCCTTCTCTTCTTCTCCTCCTTGCACATGGATAATATTTGATTATAAGTGTAAGCATATGAAGATGTGAAACTTTGATATTGATTGGTGAAAAGAAGGTAGCTAATCTCTTTTCTGTACATCATTTTGATATGATTTTTTTGCTGTTAATACGGTGATATCTAGAAATTAACTGTGCACATTTTGATGATTTGTAACAATTAATAGTGTAAGCCTAAAACTTCTAAGAAACTTTTGGAGGAGGAACTACTTGGGCTTGATTTGATACTTGTTTCTTTGTTGATTCTAAGTGTGTATAGGACTTGAAGAGGTTCGTTCAGGGCTTATATTATTAATCTCTCATCATGGCTTATATGCTTTTTATAAGGAGCCAAGCGGTGGATGGTCTTTGACTGATGCTGCAAAGGGTTGTGCTACACTACCACATGATTTATCTGAGTAGATTTTGTTGTTGTCTCATTCTACAAGGTAGCTCCTGGATTTTCTAAAATAAATGAAGCTCTTTTGTTATCAGATTTTGACATTTCTTGTTTTCTCCTTCTCCTTCTGTTGTTCCTTAGGTTTTTCTCCTTCTGTAAATCTTCACAAATCTGACTGTAGCTCAGAAACATTCTCGTTACATTCATTACTTAGATCAGAGCATTTCTGATGTCGCTAAGATCTCCTGATATTGTTTTCATTTTTTATTCTCATCTCTCTGTTGACACTAATTTCTCAAACAAGATCAACTTGTATCATTTAATGAAACAAATATTGCAAATGCTAGCTTCTGACATGATATTTTTTTCACGTTATTATAATCTACAGATGCAGCCAAATTGCTCAAAAAGACCTATTTTAGTGGAGGTATGCATCTCATTTAGTTGTGTAAAATGGTTGAATTTGTATGGCATTTGATGAACATATAGTACTTACAGGCACTGTTGCTGCTTTAATTGCAGACATTGACTTTGCAAAAAGAAGGGAAAGGGTGGAGGAGTTTTCTGAGGATGGTTCTGCTTCATTCCTGAGCATAGCAGCCATCCGTCATGGCTTCAAATTACTCAAGTCGCTTACACCTTCTGCAATTTGGATGTGACTAGAACTTTTGCTCCGTTCTCCAATCTTGAAAATGAGTCCGAACTTCAGCCATAAAGTGGCACAAGAAGTTTGACTTCATAAACATCACCAAGTCGGTTCTCCGCTGATGAATAGTCCTCTGACAGTCGTATGCTCCATTCTTTCAGTTTGCAGGGAACATCAGGAGAGAAATGAAACTGTATATCCACGTTATCGCAGTTAAGTTTAGCTAGATGAGCTATGTCTTTTTTTATAGGGAAACAATTGTTGAATATAAACATATGAATGCCCTTCTTATATGCCTTGAGGTTCTCTTTGTGATCAGGGGAATCAAAGTGGTTTCCTAGTCTATCGATGAACCGACAATTTACCTTGATATATACTCCAATTGCACCAAAGGTGGATATAGGGTCAAATACAATGACAGTAAAAGCTTTAAGTCTGAAGATTGGTTGAGAAAGAGAAGTTTGAAGTAGAGGGATGGTCAAAGAGGAAGAGGTTCTAGTAGTTTTTTGAGTGAAATATGAAGTCACTTCTTCACTAGACAAGATGAGTTGCTCAAAAACTGATTGTTGCTGAAGGAGAGCCTCAAGATCCAAGTTGAAACAGTTGATGAGTCTGAATATGACTTCTGGGACAAAATTATCTGGAAGAGAAGAGGAGGCCTCCTTGGGGACTAGTAACTCTGTCTCAATTTGACAAGTCAAACACCTTAAGATGTTTCAGTGTAGAAATGGATACATATTTTAACTTGCTGCAGTTTTCCATAAATAGGTGTTTGAGCCTAGAGAAATTCTCGATCCACAAAGGAATCTCTTCCATTGCTGTTTGGCTTAGATTGAGATCTAAGACATTTCTGGAGATATTAGGAAAAATCCTCAACTGCGAGCATCCACTAAGAGTGAGGGAAATGAGAGATTGAAGGTTGATGTCAGTAGGAAGACTCTCCACATTTGTACAGTTTGTAATGCTCAAATTCGTAAGATTCTGGAGATTCTGAAATGAATAAGGAAGCTCTACCAAAATGGGGATATCCGAGAGACACAAGATCCTTAAAAGAGGGAGACAACATGGTCATGAGGGGTGCAAGTGGCTGAACAAAAAACAAATAGAGATGTTAAATGATCATCACAAATGACTCTTTTTCCCCAATAAATCTATCTTTTTTAGGAATTGTTGTCAATTGCAAAATATTGTGAGCTAAGTGTTAATTCTTTATATATTTCTTATCAGAGAAAGTGTCAGTTTATAGAACTAATATCTGCTCTCCTTCCCATAATATCTATGAATACATAAAATTTTTTTTTTTAAAAAAATAACAAATTCATAGAGTAGTACCAAGTATGAGAATGATATCCAAGGAGATTTGCTGCATCGGTTAAAGCATTCCGCCATAGTTGTATCTCATCCTCTGTTTTGTTGAGGCAAGTATTCTTAAAGGCTTCTCCAAACTTTCCCAATTGCTTCCGAACATGAGAAGGAAGAGTTGGTATCACAATTTGTCCCAACTCTTCTTTGCATATCAAAATCCACCAACTCGTCTAGTCACCATTTGGAAGTAGCGTAGTTTTCGGAGAACACTACCACTGCAATCCTTGAACTCCTAATCGCCTGTATAAGCTCAGGTGCGATCGAGTGGCTTCTTTCGATCTCACTGTCTTTGAACGGTTTGATCGATTTGAGATCCAGCTCCTTAAGAAAGTGACTGAGGAATGTTTTGCGGACATCTGCTCCTCTAAAGCTCGGGAAGACGTCATAGTCCCAATTGCGAGAAGAAGACATAGAGATAGAGAAACGAAACCAAGACAATTTCTTGTAAATCAAGGATCTGAATAACAATGCAGAAACTGATGTCTCCTCGTCTTCTTCGCTGTTACGAAAGCCTAATCACACATCATCTAACAGAAATAGAGAGGGTTCATGAGTCTTTCTTTAGATTTTTCCGAGGAATGTTTTTTTTTTCTTTCTCCAGATAAAAAGAGATTTTTTCAGCAAACAGCTCTCAAACTTGATAGTAAGTTAGAGAAAATAGAGACGAAGAGAAAGAGAGACATAAATTGAGAAAAAGACAGATGGGTCATTTGGGTTCCCACTTCTTTATCGTTACCGTAATCTCCAATCATGTTCACATGCAGAGGCCTTTTCATAGAGAAGGGACCAGTGTTGTTCTTAGGTTCATATAGAGGCGCTTTAGGCGAGTTACAAAAAAAGTCTAAATTCTAATACGTAATATTTGTCTCTTTTTAAAAAAATCAAAATTTTCACTAAACTCTTGTAATCTACATTTTTAGCTAATTATCTCTATAAATGATCAATAATTACTAGGCCTTTGACCAAAAAAGTAAAAAACTTTTAAAAACTAATAATAAGCAGATAATAAAGTATTTAATGCGAAAAAATTATACCAATAGAATCAGACCCTGTTTGTTTCTCCATCTAACATTTCCATTCAAATGATTAACCCAAATACTCCATTTGGATAGTCTATTTGAATGTTGTTTGTTTTCATTTTGAGTTTTCATCTAGATAATTCATCTCGATGAACATTTGTTCGCTTGTTTAGTTTTTGTAATTCTCCATCTCCATCTAGATATTTTTAATAAAAAATAACTAAAATACCCATGCTTTAATCTAATCATATTTTTAACCTTAACCTTAATCATATTAATTCTAAATTCTTGATTTAAAATATATTTACAACTAAATACTTTTCAAATTATTATTTATAAATTTATTTAAAAAATATTTACAACTAATATATTATAAAATATTGAAACTTTACGGGTTTTCCAGAAATTTTACAATTTTTCAAAAATTTTACGGTTTTTCAAAAAGATTACGATTTCCAAAAATTCTATAGTTTTTCAGAAATTTTACGGTTTTTCAAAAATTTTATGTTTCTGGAAATTTTACGGGTTTTAGGAAATTTAACGGTTTTCCAAAATTTTACGATATTCCAGAAATTTACGGGTTTTCGGAAATTTTACAAATTTTAGAAAATTTTACGGTTTTTCAGAAATTTTACGGGTACGGTTTTCCAGAAATTTTACGGTTTATCGGAAATTTAACGGGTTTTAGGAAATTTTACGGTTTTACGAAAATTTTACGGTTTTCTCGAAAATTTTACGGGTTTTCGGAACTTTTATGGTTTTTCGAAAATTTTACGGTTTTCCGGAAATTTTACAGTTTCCGAAAATTTTACAGTTTTCCAGAAATTTTACGGTTTTCCGGAAATTATACGGTTTTTTGGAAATTTTACGGTTTTTAGAAAATTTTACGGTTTTCAGAAATTTTACGGGCTTTCGGAAATTTTACTGTTTCCAGAAAATTTATGTTTTTGCAATTCTTTTACGGTTTTCCAAAAATTTTACGATTTTTGAGGGTTGGAAGAGATTAGGGATTTTTGAGATAGACCTTGGTATTTTGTAATTTTTTTATTTAATGAGGGATATATTTGGTATTTGCTATTTTGAATGATTCATCTCCATTCAAATGATCTAATTTGGATCAGCCAGATGAGTTTTAAATATTTGCCTACATTTTTATAACTCATTGAGATGGTTCATCTGGATGATGTTTATTTTAGACACTAAACAAACATCAATTCTCATCTTCATTCAGATGAACCATCTGAATAACAAAACAAACAGAACCTCGCTCTATAAAAAAAAAAACATAATCACTATATTTTGTTTGAAAATATGTCTGTTTCAGTTGATGACCAGACCAGTGCTTAATTATCTTTATCCGCTTCTTGCTTCTCTCTGTCCCCCACACGCTTATAGTGTTGCTGTCTTGATTCGCTTCAACTAGTTTTAAATCCTCTCCAACATTGAATCCATTTGCCAAAAACAAAGTGCATTCCTCATAAGGAGTTCTATATCAGATCATGTTATTGTGAACTTAGAGCGAGAAGAATCTGTGTGTACCAACGTTGAAAAAATATTGTTTTGCGGGTGTTCTAAGTGTCTAACAAATACCAATACATAAACAAGAAACAAGAAATGAAGATAATAGAATCCTAAATATATGTCATATCTTGTAATTAGTATCGAAAACTAACGCAGATAAACCTTCAACACAATTACATATTGAGAAAATTACACGCAATGCCAAAAAAATTTTAAAAACCTCGACTAATGCCACATTTCGCTTCATCTTCGAGAAATGCCATAAGAAGCACTGTGCACTTACGGTAGAAAGACATACTTGTCCTTCATTCTTAGATAAAAACCTGATTGTTAATATTGTCGTGTAGCTAAATATCTGACCACTGCAAAAAAAAAAAAGAGAAAATTAGTAGAAGAAGAGAAGATGACATCTCCACCGTCAATTTCACTTTGTCATCTCATATCGTCGTCCCACTTGATTTCATCCCCAAAAAATCTGTTACCCTCTATTTTCAACAAAACAAGCGTGTTCTTATTCTTCTTTGGTGTTACCTTCTACTTCTTCTTTTGTAGGAAATCAGATTTTTGTCTTTTCATCTCTTTCTCTGGTCACAGATAACCTGTTCTTCAATGAATCCATTTTTGAGACCTCTAAGACCGATGAAAGAATTCAATTTTTTTTTGAAAATAGAGGGTAATCTCATCGGAAAAAGAAACCTTCTTTAGCTTCTTTCGCCGCTGAAATTTCCCTTGGGCGTCTATTTCTTATCTTCCACGATTTCTCTACACTCTTGCTTTGGCTGATCGATTTGGGAAATTTGAGATTGCCAATTCAAGTAACCCGATTTCGTTGGTAATCATCTGAAAATTTTGTTAATTTTGTTTTGCAAAAATTTAAAGGGTTTCAATCTCGGAGAATTTAGTTTCTAGTAGTGTTGAACATTGAACATTTCAAGATCGTTGGTGGGAATTGAGATTGTTTTGGCTTTCGTTTCAATTTGGGTGATTGAATGACTGTGATCTTTGATCTGGGTTACTGTGATAACTATATCAACAAGTTATCGTGGACATGTGTTTTAGTGGACATATTTCTTTGCCCGCAGATGTTTCTCGTGGACATATACTTTTGTGGACATAGCTTATCGTGTAAACACGTTTTTGTGGACATTGGATGTTGTGGACATATGATGTTGTGGACATATGATTTCGTGGACATATTTCTTTGTGGTCAATTCTTGTTGGCGACATATTTTTTCTTTCATATATGTTGTCGTAGACATTTTTATTGGTGGACATATGTTATCGTGGACATGTGTTTTAGTGGACATAATTACTCACCTGCAGATGTTTCTCATGGACATATATTTGTGTGGACATAGCTTATCGTGTAAACACGTTTTTGTGGACATTGTTTCCGTGGACATAGTTTCTGTGGACATAGTTTCCGTGGACATGTGTTTTAGTGGACATAAATTAGCTCATGGACATACAAATTGTGGCCATAAAATAGCTCGTGTACATACAGATTGTGGATAGTGTAAAAACAGATTATGGACATAAATTTGTTTGTGGACATAACAACAGCATGTGGACATAACTTTTCTCGTGGACATAAAAACAGATTGCGGACATAAATTTGCTTGTGGACATATATTAAAATTTGCTCGCGGACATAAATTTGTTTGTGGACATAACTTAGCTCGTGACATAAATTTGCTCGTGGACATAAATTTGCTCGTGGACATAAGTTTGGTCGTAGACATAAAAACAGATTGTGGACATAACTTAGCTCGTGGACATAAATTACCTCGTGGACATTCAATTTGCGGCCATAAATTAGCTCGTGGACATACAAATTTGTGGACATAAATTTGCTCGTAGACGTAAAAACAGATTGTGGACATAAATTTGCTCGTAGACATAAAAACAGATTGTGGACATAGCTTTTCTCGTGGACATAAAAACAGATCGCGGACATAAATTTGCTCGTGGACATAAAAATTTTGTTAGAGTAGCAGCTAACAAAAGCTTGTTTCATCCTCAACACATCCAAATTTCTCACACCACCAGAAACTGCTTTAGTTCCATCCTCTTCCTTGAGACAAGAGCACCATGGTCCTGCAACAATAGCAATTCATCATTAGCCATGAGATATAAGTCCCATCACATCGTTTCATCATCTCTTCATGTCACAAGATATCACAAACATCTGCATTTTTCCTAATTCCACCAATAAAGTATATCACATGATTGGAATCAGCAGCTTCAACACAATTGAACTAACGTCAGGGTATAAATCACTCAAGAACAATCGAAAGAACCAAAAACCAAAAAAAGAACCGAAACAAATTAAAAATCTGCACAAATCCGACTCCAACCAAAAAACAATCAAAACCAAAATCATAAAAATAGCGAAACATCATGGGAAAAAACAATGGAAAGATTCAAAAAAAGAAATCAAAACAAATCAATCACGAACCAAGATAATTCAGTATAAAAAAAATCCAGAAATCTAGAAAGCGAAGAAGAAGATAAGCCTATGAAGAATCACACCTGAAATCGTCAACCTCAACAGAGAGTGTAGAAATAGAGAAGAGAGCTAAAGAAAGAAGACATATTTTCCAGCAAATACGTTGAAAAAAATTTGGCATTTCAAGTAAATTTCTCAATTGCACAGGGAATTTTGGTCATTTTGCATCTCCCCTTTTTGACATATTTTGGCATTTCTCGAGATTATCCGTGCTTTTGGCATTTCTTGCAAACTTTTAAAATTTTTTGGCATTTCTCGTAAATGTCCCTTACATATTTCTTTGACGTGCTGGGCCCGCTAGGTTTTCATGGACCAGCAGCGTCCACATGTCGAGACTACAAGACAAAATTGAAGAATAAGTTTCTGCAAAGCTTTTATTTGTCTAAAGCAGAGACATCCATATCAGAACTATCACTACAAGAAAACAAGGTAGTTTCCGACGGAAAACTATACCCGTCGGAAATCCGTCAGAAATTTCCGACAGATTTCCGACGACAAAAGTCCGTGGGAAAAAAACCGACGGATTTCCGACAGATGATATAGCCGTTTGACGTTATCGACAAATTTTCGACGACGTACATCCGTCGGACAAATTCCGACGGTTTTTCAACGGATTTTCGACGGATTGTAGCCGTTTGAAATAATATATATGTTACATGACCGTTTGAAAATAGCCGTTACATCCGTCAGAAATCCGTCGGAAAACGCCTTTATTTTCCTTATAAAAACCTATCCACCCTCTCATTCACAATCACAAAAAAACGTCTCATCTACAATTTCTTACAAAAATGTCTTCTTCAAATCCTTATAATTATTTTCGATCATGGATGGACAAGCCTCATCAAATTCCGGACACGGGCCTACTTACGGAAGAATTCAGAGAAGGTCTGAAGGAATTCATGACATTTGCGGCTAAGCAGAAGAAAGCGAAAAAAACCGGTAAAATCTATTGTCTTTGTACGAATTGTCGGAATCATAGATTAATCTTGATAGATGAAGTATGGTCACACCTTTATTGTCATGGGTTTGTGCCGGGTTATAAGATTTGGTATAATCATGGAGAAAATGATACAATGGTTGAATTATACTAGTACTAGTGAACAGTATATTGGGGATAGCGCTAGCTTAGTAGAACCTGCAATGGAAGTAGAAAGTAATGTAGGTCATGTTCAAATGGTGAACGATGCATTCCGTGAAAGTATGCCATCGGTTGCTGAGTATGGAGATAGAGGGGAAGAACCTAACCCATAAGCTCGGAAATTCTTTGATATGTTAAACGCTGCTAAAAATCCTTTATATGATGGGTGTAGAGGTGGACATTCCCCTTTATCAGCTGCAACTAGGATGATGGGTATAAAGACGGATTTCACTTTGAGTGAGGAGTGCGTGGATACAATCGCTGATTTCGTAAAAGACATTTTGCCAGAAGATAATCTTGCACCGGCATCATATTATGAGATACAGGAACTTGTTGCTGGGCTAGGATTACTGTATCAGATGATAGATGTATGCATCGATAACTGTATGATATACTGGAGAGAGGACGAAGGCCGTTCGACATGTCGTTTTTGTCGCAAACCTCGGTATAAGGAAACAAGTGGAAGAGTGTCAGTGCCATATAAACGGATGTGGTATTTACTGTTAACAGATAGATTGAAGAGGTTATATCAGTCAGAACGCACAGCGGGAGCAATGAGATGGCATGCAGAGCATAGAACGGATGGAAAAATTGCTCATCCCTCAGACGCAAAAGCATGGAAACATTTTCAATCACTGTATCCTAGCTTTACATATGAGGTGAGGAACGTATACCTTGGCTTATGTACCGATGGTTTCAACCCTTTTGGGAAGCACGGTAGACAATATTCATTGTGGCCAGTAATTGTAACACCTTACAATTTGCTGCCATCTTTGTGCATGAGACGGGAGTTCTTGTTCCTTAGCATTCTCGTTCCTGGACCAGAGCATCCGAAGAGAGCACTCGATGTGTTTTTGTAGCCATTGATTTATGAGCAGCAAATGTTATGGGAGCATGGAATTGAGGCGTTTAATGTTTCTTGTCAGCAGAATTTTGTTATGCGGTCGGTACTTATGTGGACCATTAGCGATTTTTCAGCATATGACATGTTATCAGGATGGATAACTCACGGAAGGTTATCGTGCCCGTACTGTCAAGATAACACAGATGCGTTCCAATTGAAGCACGGACGCAAAATGTCTTGGTTTGATTGTCATAGGCGATTTCTACCAAGAGATCATCCTTATCGTCGGAGCACCTCATTGTTCAGGAAAAACAAGATAATAATTGATGGTCCACCTCCTGAGTCAGATGGACAATATTTGTTGGATCAGTTCAGAGATTTTGGTGCAGATAGTACCGTTGATTGTGGTGGTAACAAACATCTTCCTGTTGATAGTTATGGCAACTTACATAATTGGCACAAGAGGAGTATTTTCTGGGATTTGCCTTATTGGAAGGACCATCTTTTGAGGCATAATCTGGATGTCATGCACATTGATAAAGAAATTTTTCAACAACATTATGAACACCGTTCTCAATGTCTAAGGGAAGACGAAGGACAATCTGAAGTTTAGATTAGACTTGCCAGACATTTGTTCTCGTAGAGCACTACATGTGACAGAGAATGGGAAGCCTCCGGTCTCGGCTTTTCATTTGGATGAACTTTCAAATGCCGCATTTTTTAACTGGATTGCCGAAAGTGTTAGATTCCCGGACGGATATGCATCTAACCTTCAGAACTGCGTTGATCATGGAAAAGGAAAGTTTACTGGGATGAAGAGTCACGATTGTCATGTGGTGATGCAGCGCCTCCTTCCATTTTCCTTTGCATGTCTTCTACCACGTAATGTCCACGAAGCAATTGCAGGTATACAATCATTAAATTAATTTTTAAATACTTTACACAATACTATATTAATAATTTATTTATTCATTTTTTATGCATATTATGCAGGAATTGGTGCCTTTTTTCTAGATATATCTCCGCGGTCTCTTACACCAGACGGTATCCGCAACCTTGCGAATAATATACCCGTCATCCTTTGCAATTTGGAGAAATTATTTCCGCCTTCCTTCTTTGATGTTATGGAACATCTAACAATTCATCTCCCTCGAGAAGCAGAGCTTGGGAGCCCGGTTCAGTACCGTTGGATGTATCCTTTGAATGGTATATGTTTCATCTAAAGAAGAAGGTAAAAAATTTGAGCAAAGTGGAGGGTTCTATTGTCGTACAGAGCATCAATGAAGAAACCTCACATTTTGCGGAGTTCTACTTTCCATCACAAGTCAAAACGAAGAGTCGTAGACCAGCTCAACATGATGACGGAGGCGTACTACCACATTATCCGGTTGATGTTCCTCATATATTCTTAGAGATTGGACGACTTAGTGGAAAAGATAAGAAGCGGAGACTTTCAGCACAGGAGCGGAATCATTTGCACATGTATATTCTTACAAACTACGACGACCTTGAAGAATATGAGAGGTATTATATTGAACGATTTATTTTTCTTATTGGGTCTTTGATTATATATATGTTAACGTGATGATCGCTTCAATATCACATGATTTATATGGCATATCAACGTTTTGCATTTCCGGACAAAACAGAGGATGAGCTAATGGAGCTCAAATAGGAGGAGTTCGGACGTTGGTTAAGAGATTATGTAAGTGTTTTAATTGCCTTGTATTTAACTATCATATATAATGAATGATTTATTTTGCTAAGTTTAGATTTTATTCGTCCAGGTCACGACCGAGAAGGCTAACGGACAAAGATTTCCCACGTGGTTAGAAGAAATTGTGCGTTTTCTACTAGCCAACGTACAGTCACATGTGATGTATAGCACACGGGGGTATGTTTTTAAGATTCTTCGGGAAGATAGGAGTGCGACAACTTCAGATTACGGTGTATCTACTCAGTCCGGTGATCTTATATACTATGGTGTCGTACGTGAGATTTTTGATGTTCAATACCCGAGAATGCTCGGTTTGAGATGCGTTGCATTTTTATGCGACTGGAACGACCCATTAGTAGGAAGCGGTGTGCGACACGACCAATTTGGTGTTATATCAATACATAGCAGAATGCGACTCCAGAAATACGATCCATTCGTACTTGCTTCACAAGTAGACCACGTTAGTTTTTTCTTTTACGTTAATTTTTAATTTAGTTTTTTTGCATTCCTGTGATTAAATTTTTATATTACTTTATTACACTGTCTAGGTATGTTATATTCCCTATCCTTGGGTGACAAACAAGCAAGACCCGTGGGTTACAATCACATTGATAAACCCAAGAGGTAGGATAAATGGGATGTCCGATCATGAACCCCTCCAACAAAGCTTTGTAGGTTTGGGTTCAATCGAGCATTCCCTTGAGGTGGACCTTGTTGTTGATTTCACCGTACAAACGGACGATCGGGTATTTGAGGATTCAGAGGTAGAATTGGATGAATTCGGGGAAACTTCCGATTCAGGAGAATCAGATTACTCATCATCGGATTCAGAGTAGTTTAATAAACTTTGAATTGTAAAATATGTACTTGTACTTAAACTAGATATTTTTTATGTGGAATGTATTAGTGACGAAAAATACGAAAGTCGAAAAATCGAGAGAATCGAGTTCACCAATCGAATAATAATACAAAAGTAAAAAAAACTAACATTAAATAACTCTCAAAACGCGTCTAAAATAAATAACTAAAAGATGACGGCAAGATAGATCGATCGATCCTAGTATAGGATAGATCAATCCCTTTTACAAAACACGTGGTCATCGAGTCACTGAAGCGGGATCGATCGTTCTCAGCTTAGACTGATCGATCGAACGGTCGATCGCAACATGTCTGCTGGCGACGATATATTGGCAAGTCAGGATCGATCGATCCCTTGTTTATATTGATCGATCCGTTTTACTAAACATTTTTTAAAATGCGAAGTATAAATCCGCGGGAAATTTCCCACGGATTTCCGAAGGATAAATAATTAAACATTTTTAAAAATGTTAAGTATACTTTTGATATATCTCGGTTTTCATGGTTTTTAACCATCGTTTTCATAGGATTATCTGTGTTTTCTCCTTGTTTTAGATTCTTTTAGTCCTTTATAAAGTCTTTACAAGTTTTAGGATGATTTGGAAGAGAATTTGGAATTTTGGAGCGAAAATACAGTTTTCGAAATGCAGGACAGTGCAGAAGGGTCAGAAGTTTGCCATTCATTGAACATCTTTCCGATGTCGGATTTCAATAATTTTTGGATACAAGATAGCTCTTTGAGTTAGATTTCATTTGGGACCGGTTTCATGTCATTATCTTCAGTGGTTCAAAAGTTATTCCCGTTTTACTGAAGAGAGGTTGATCTGGCCAGCAGATGCAGAGTGAGACCTCCGATCGATCGATCCACTATTGGATCGATCCACTTTTACGTGACCTTTTAAGATCGACCACGGCACTCAGGATCGACCGATCCAACCCTGATCGATCGATCCAACTCAGATCGACCGATCCAGTCCAAAAACGATAAAATAGAAGAATTTCCAGATTTGCCCCAGATTGTACTTATCTCTTTAGGTTTCGACCAAAACCTGTTTAGAACTATAAATAAGGGTTTTTAAGCCATTGTTTAGGCTATGCTTTTATCTCTATTCCAACTTTTCATACCTCATCTCTCAGAGAAGATTTCTTATACTCTTTTCTTATTTCAATTCAATTGTTATGGAGTTTTATTCATTCATTGCTTGTTCATCTCTTGTCATGTATGAGTAGTCTCCTAGTTAGGTTTTAGGGTTTCAAGGGAATTCATGAATCACTGAATTAGACATAGATAGGGATTTATCATTGTTAATATTCTCCTATTGTTGTTCTCATAGCTTAGGCTAAATTGATCACTTAGTCTCTGATTTAGGGTTTAACCTATTCTCCAAAAGCTTATAGGTTGCTTGATAGAACATTAGGAGAGTGAATTGTCCTTAACCAACGAAAGCTGATGTTAAGGCAATTCGTGAACAGATTGAACCTGCCTGTTGAATGCTTGTCTGTAATTCTGAGTTCAAACGACAGTTTAGAATCTTAGGTTGCTAGACAAAGTAATTGGTGCCACGACAGTGGATTGATTATACAATTCTGTTTGAGTTCGAGATTGGTGTTTAATTCATTCCCTGAATAATTGTCTGATTCTTAATTTGTGATTTCCTGCGATTTTCCCTGAAGCCTAGCGCTTTTTAATTCATTGTTTACAACTGTTAATCTTATTTCTTGTTCACCATACAACAACCCTTTTTATTCTGTCTTAGCTTCCTAATCAATCTCTATAGTCTGTAGTGTAACAATTGATCCTCGTGGATTCGATCCCTAAGTACTGCAACGTACTAGGGTTATTTGCATAGACCCGAGTGAAAGCTCTAACTATCAAATTGGCGCCGTTGCCGGGGATCAATAACGTTGCCTTAAGATTTGAGTCTGATATTTAGTCTAAGATCTTATTAATTTCGTTTTATTTTTGTTTCTCTTGTGTGTTTCAGGTGCATGCCTAGAAGGAGTAAAAGCTCTGACAACCTCCTGCATCTGACTAACCAAGAGCTTGCAAGAACAGAACGAGCCAATAGAAAAGCGAGAAAAGAGCAGTCAAGACCAGCCAACATGGGCGATAACCTTGACAACCAAGCGCTAGCTGAAAAGCTCCAGATTATGAGACAGCAAATGCAGCAGTTGCTACAACAGCAACAGCAGCGTGCCATTGGGGGGGGGGGGGGGTGACACTCCCCATGTCTTCTACCAGAACAGAGCTGCCATTTGTCCTCCAGAGATTGCTAGGCAGGACTATGAAATCAAGCCTCAGATGATCGGTTTGGTAAAGCAGCATCTTTTCCATGGGTTACCTGCTGAAAACCCAATATACCACATTGAGAACTTTGAGGAAATCTGCAGTACTACAAAGTCAAATGGGGTACCTGCTGATTACCTCAAGTGCAAGTTGTTCCCTTTCTCTCTATCAGACAAAGCATCAAGATGGCTCAAGTCACTACCTGCAGGGTCATTGAGGTCTTGGGCTGAGTGCAGAGCAACTTTCATTGATCATTTTTACACCAAGTCCAAGACTGCTTCTCTGAGGAACAAGATCACTACATTTGGGCAGCATTCAGGACAGTCTTTCTGCGAAGCTTGGGAGAGATTTAAGGAATACCGCAGAGAGTGTCCTCACCATGGGTATTCAGATGAGCAGATTCTAAGCATCTTCTATGATGGAGTCACCTGGGATTATAAGAATGCCCTTAATGCTGCTAGCAATGGAGACTTCATGACACAAACAATAGCAGGAGCATATCAGCTGATAGAGAACTTGGCTGCAAGTTCTAGTACTCGTTGCCCAGAGTATGATCGCTCCAACAAAGTCAGCAGTGTTGAGTCTCAGAAGATTGATGAGTTGGCTGCGAAAGTGAGTCTGTTGATGAAGGCAAATCAGAGGAGTGTTCAGCTTTGTGAAGGTGGTACAGAGAATTGGGAAAACACTGAGGAGCTGCAAGAATTGAGTTATGTTAATGGACAGGGTTTCGTGCAGAACAGGGGTTTCAACCAAGACTGCAGAAATCATCCTAATCTACCCACAGCAAACAGTTGCTTCAGGCCAACAGTTTCAGAAAAAAACGTTCGTGCAAAATTTGGGCGTCATAGGTACATCTCAGGATTTTCAGGGAAAGCAATTCGTGCAAAATCCGGGTCAGAATCAGTTTCAGAGTAGTTTTCAGCAGAGTCAGCCATTCAGCAACTTTTAGACACCTGCAAACTCAGCCAGCGGTACTCAAGACAAGCTCGAAGCTCTTATGCAGCAACTTGTGATTTCTTTCTCATTTTTCTCTTATCTCTCTCTCTCGTCGGCCGATCTCTCTTCCTCCGGCGTCTCCTCTCCTCCTCCTCCGGCGAACTTCTCCTCCTCATCTGGCGAACCTCTCCTCCTCCTCCACCGGCGGCAATATGTAAGATTTTTAGAGTTTTTTTATTTTTGATTATTTGGTTTTGTGATTTTGGAATTTTGATTTTGGAATTAGGATTTTAGAATTAGGATATAGGTTCTATGATTTAGTAATTTATATGTTTGTTAAAACCTTTTTTTTATAAATATTATTAAAACTATATAAAAAACGTTTATGTAAAATTGTTTTGTATAATTATATAAAAAACGTTTTAATAATTTTTTAGAATTAAAAAACGTTTTTGTATATTTTTGGGGAATTTTGAAAATTATAATTGATTTTTTCAGAATTTATTACTAAATAAAAACGTTTTTGTAATTTATAATTTTATATTTACTAATTTATAGGTTTGTTAAAACGGTTTTTTATAAATATTACTAAATTTATATTACAAACTTTTTTATAAAATTATATTTTATAATTATATAAAAAACATATTTTTACTTTATAAAAATATTATTAAATTTTAGGATTCTCATATATTTTTTTGGGAATTTTTGAAATTTTTTTGAATTTTGGGTTTTTTTTGAATTTTATATAAAATTTCTTTTTTTTTAATTTTTGTAAAATTAAAGAATTTATAAAAATTATTTAAAATTTTAAATATTTTTGACATTTTTGGGAATTTTGAAATTTTCGTCGAATTTGTGTATATTTCTTTAATTTTCTTAAGTACTAATGTTTTTATCGTATTTCCCGCAGGAATAATGAGGATGCGCTACAGTTGGACGGCGGATCCCAAAGCCGCCGTTCTCGGGCCACAACATCTGGCAGATATAGCTCGGAAACTCAAATCCCAGAGTCCCAGCAATCCGCAACGCGCAGCCGGATTAGCATTGAGGAGCTAGTCCAGCAGTCCAACCAAAGCCATTGCATCCGTCTCGACCCGAAGTTTGAGGACGGGATTTGGTAAGTGAAATTCTGATTGTTATTTCAATTTTTTAAGATTTTGAATCTAATTAAACGGACTTAATTATTTTTTTTAATTGTTTTCAGATTTAAGTTGTCACCTGCGATCACAAAGGCGATCTTACGGATGATCCACAACGTGTTTGAGAAACCGTACGAGAAGTACTCGCACATCCCGAGAGACGAGAAGGACTCGTGGCACCGGAATTTCGCGGTAAATAAATTTTCCATTTGTATTTCTTATTTTGTTTATTTTGTAAATTTTAATTTCGAATACTAACATCATGATTTTTTTACACTGTAGCAAGAGTTCACGTGGCATCATTCCCTTACGTCGCAAGTACTTGTCCAATTCGACAAGTATGCCGCGCTTTCGTACTCGGACCACATGTATTAGTGGAAGCAGAAGTGGAAGCAAGACAAGCCACCGCCGAAGGATCTCGACGACGACGTCTGGAAGGGCTTCTGCGAGTATTGGAGCAAGCCGAAGACGAAGCAGTAATCCGTGACAAACACGAAGAATCGGAGGAGCGAATGAGGAGGGAAGGGGATGTACATTCACAACGGCGGCGCAAAGACCGTCGAAAGGGAAGTTATGGAAATGGTAAGTCAAATTTAAAATTTTAATTATTAATTTAGTGTTTATTATTATTAACTTAACATCATTTTACAGGCGGAAAGAGACGGTGTAGCTCCCGATTACCTTCGAGTGATAGAGCAGAGGCACACTAACAAAAAAACTGTTGTGATCAGGGATCCCAGCATGCGTGAAGTCGTTGAGACGTGCAAGAAGAAGAAGTTGGATCGGGAACAAGAAGTTGGACTCTCGCAGCTCACTCTCGATGGGTCGTCGTCCTCTAACGAGTTATTCCGGGAAGAGATCAATGACATTGTCCTCAGTGTGAGTGTCTAATTGTTTTCAATTATTATTGTTTTTCAAAATTTCATTACTAACATTATTTTTATGTTTTATTTTCATAGAAAACTCGGAAAGTCAAAGGGCGATTCGCTAGGTTAGGCGGACTTCCGTTCCTCAGTTTTCTTCGGGGTACAGAGAGGAGATCGAGCGGCTCACCTAAACGGTGAAAGAACGTGACGCGGAGGTCGAGGAGCTTAAGTCCGCATACACCTCGACCCAGACCCAGCTCGATCAAACCAAGACCCAGCTCTCTTCGTTGGAGGCGACTATGTGGATCGCCTTTCCACATCTCTTTCCTTCCGACGACGACAATTCTCCCTCCGTCTGAACGTTTTTTTTTTTTGAACATTAAAATATTTTGTTTACCGAATATTTTTTTTTAAATAATTATTTCATTTAATTATTTATAAATATTATAAATAATTTAGAAATAAAAAAAATTTTAAAAATTCAAATTGAATATGCGTCGGAACTATATCTGTCGGAACTACGGCCGTCGGAAATCCATTGGAAGGACGGTTGTCGGAAATCCGTCGGAACATATGTCGTCGGAACTGTTGCCGTCGGAAATCCGTCAGAAAATTTCCGACCTATTACCCGTCGGAAGTTCCGTCGGATAAACCGCCGTCGGTTATCCGTCGGAATATTCCGACCCTTTTCCGACGACAAAGTTCCGTCGGAGTAGCCCGACGGATTTCCGACGAACTGTAACCGACGTAATATATCGGTCAGAAATCCGTCGGAAAATGGTGTCGGAAATCGCCTGTATATGTAAAGCAAAATCATCTCGGCCTGGCAAAATCCATTCTCATCACCAAAATATTATCTCGAGATTTTTCATGTTCTCTTCTCTCAACTGATTACTCACAGATGCAGCCTTTGTAAACATGCTGCAGCAAACTTAGCTGACCTCGTATGGAATTAATAGAATTACTGCCCCCAAATCCGTTGCAAGATGAAGTTGCACAAACCAGATTTCATTACATTATCAAACTTGACCATGAAAAACTAAAGAGAGAATATTATTTGTAATTCTTGTTCATTTAACTATACTATTAAAAGAGAATGTATTCAATACATGAGAGTAGTTTATAGAGAGAAGTAAAAGCAATTATAGGAAGCTAAACATACAGACTCACAAAATCAGTAGAAAAGACAACTATTCCTAAACTTGTCTTATACTGGGTTATACTTCAAGATAGGGTTTTCTTCTTGGTATGATCCATTATTTCCTTCAATAGACTACGTGCAAGCCAAAAACTTTTATAAGCACAAAGAAAATCTAAATAGAAACTAACCACGAATTGGAACCACCTCTTTGGACAGTGGCAGAATCTATTAGTTAAATAGACTCCTCAGTAGAAGCTCCTAAGCTCTGAGTCACAATTGATGTGGGAACTAAAATGAGATAGTTATTTGATGTTTGGGTTACCTGAAAACGTCTCTCCAGCTGTGGAGACATTGAAGACTCTCTGCATGTCCTCTTTGTATCATGTTGTTCCATTATAAGTTATAACTGGCAAAACTACTCATTTCAATATTCACGCAATCAAAGATTCAAAGTGACATCTTGTGTTCCTCCTGGGTATCGGAGTCAAAGCAAAGGTTTCTTGAGTGGTCCTTCACTTACTCTGCAAAAGAAATTAATCTATTTGTAGAAAATAGTTTTTGATTGATCCGGAAAAAGAATTGGGAGCTATATAGTATCATGTTCAATTCATGCTTAATGCTTACCTGTAGTCACTTCCAATTTCTCTCTTTCTCTTCACAACTGTCTCAACACACTCTCCACTGTGCTCAGTCTTATTAACCAAATTGTCTTCATCTGATTCACAAACATGTGGAAGTCGGTTCTCCGGTAATGAATATTCATCTAACAGTCGTATACCCCATCCTTTTACTTTGAAGGTATTGTTATTCCTGTCATATCGAGGTGTAACACATTATCCATACTCGCCCACCAAATGTCCGTGTAACGTGGAGAAACAGAGAAATCAAAGCCATCATCGAAGCTACTGTTCCCAAATCTGCATTTGAACGCACAGCCTACCACGATATCTACTCCATACTCAACCATAGTTATCACTGCGCCAACCCTAAATCTGAAGAATGGTTGGGAGAGAGGGACGTGAAGTAGAGGAATGGTCAGAGAGGAGATTCCAGTTGTACGGTGAGTGAAATATGATGGCACTTCTTCACCTGGCAATATCATGAAGCTGAAAATAATTGATTGTTGGTGAAGGACAGTTTCTGGATCCAAATTGAAGCACCTCATGAAACTGAGAATGACAGCCTCCTCGGAAACTGCGTCAATATTGTCTGATTCCATCTCCACACCACTTCGATAGCCACTTAAATCAACTCTAGTCAGTGCCCCACAATTTAAAAAATCAACTTTCTTAAGATGTTTGAGTTTAGAAATGTTTAGGGATGAGTCTAGAGAATTTCTCGATCCTCCAAGGAACCTCTTCAATCCCTGTTTCGTCTAGATTGAGCGATAAGATGTTGGTTGAGATTTCAGGAAAGCTCCTCAACCGTGAGCATCGAAAGAGATCAAGGACATTGAGAGATTGGAAGTTGATTCCGGAGGGCAGAGTCTCTAGATTTCTGCAGTTTCGGATGGTCAACATATTCAGTTGATTGAGATTCTGAAATGAGGAAGGAAGCTCCACCAAACTTGGGATATTTTCGAGCCCCAAGCACGTCAAAGTGGGAGACAGCATCGCCACGAAGAGCGTAAATGGCTGAACCAAATAAACAATTTAGAGATGTTAAACAAAATCACCAATAATACTTTTTTACTTTTAAGGTTTTTCAGTCGCAAATTACTGTGATTTATAATGTTATTACCTTAAATTTAGAAAATAAACCTTTAAAAAGAAAAGAATAACATTACTAGTATTATGAAGTTTTAAAAAAACTATTGTTTTTGGGTAATCTCATCTGCAATAGATTTTAAGTTTTGGAACTTTCCATTCACCTAAAGCAATCAATTTCCATTAAGATTTTTAAAAAAAAATTTATTTAAAAATTTTACATTTGGGCATTCTTTGGTTGTTTGCTTACATAACTATTATACACTCACATCTACTATATATTGATCAATATATATATCTTGCACCTGCGGGATCTCCTCCTTACTCGACGTTTGATTAATAATAAACCGTAACGCCTCGTTTCATATCACTACTCTATTTTGTTGGTTTTCTTGATTTGTGTTTTCCTTTAAAAAATGTTATGTTTCTCCCTTTAAGCTTCTCTGTTTTCTGGGTTTGATTTCAGGATTTTTATGTTGTATTGTAATGTCTTTATTGATTTATGCCTAGAAGGACTTGTCTTGTATTAAAATTGTATTTGTTTTTATTCACAATTTATAATAATTCTTAATTTTATGTGAATTTTTAAATTTAATTTATTTGTTTTGGAACAAATAAGACTAAAATGGGACAAATATTTTTGAAAATAAATTTGCACAAAAGCGACTAAAAATGCCACTGATTTAGATGAGACTGATTTGATACCGATCCTAGAGACTGTTTTGCAACTAAAAAAAATGCGACTGAAATGAGACTTATTTTCTGGCAACCATTATGCCACTGTTATTGGGCAACTAAGAAGCTACTGATTTAAAAACAGAAAACCAACTAAAATGCTACTGTCATTGGGCAACAAAAAACAGAAAAACCAGTTCTAAGAGACTGTTTTGCAACTAAGAAAATGCAACTAAAATGCAACGTTTCTAGAAATATCTAGCAACCTTTGTTTTAGTTGCTCAATTTTGCAACTGAGTTGTCATGGTTGCTAGATAATTGCATTTTTGAAACTACGTAAGAGTAGTCATTTTAGTCTCAATTATAGTTACTTATTTTTGTAGTCACTTATGAGTTGCATATATGCCACTATTTTGCGACTAACGCGGAAATGCAACCATCGATATGCTACTATTTGTTTTAGTCGCTATTTAGTCACATATTCAGTTTTTGAGACTGAAAAGCAACTATTTTGGTAGTTGCATTTGAAGTGTTTTCTTGTAGTGTGAAATCGTTACTTTGTATTTAGTTACATGATATAATGCCATTTTTTTTTTGTCGAATATATAATGCCATTAGAAAATAGTTAAAAGTAATAAATTAAGAAAATATATAATTGTCTTTTAAACCGAATTGATATCTTCTTTAATTTCTTATTTTCTTTCTTTGTTTTTAAAAATTTAGATCCATCAAATATTTTCTTCTCCATTCTTTATGACCAAAACTATACTTTAATGTTAATTAAGATCATGTTAGTGGTTAACTTTGAAATCAAATTTTATATAATAAAATTACTTTTCAATCATCTTAAATTATCTATTAATAAAACGTAATTAGTGTTTTGAACACACCAAATGTACAAAATTAGAGTCAGCGACAATTACTTTTTTATTTTATTTATTATAAAAGTGTTAGTTAAAACGGTTGGAGAAAACGCTAAGTTTAAAACTACATACCTTCACTCCTTCCCATTGTTTCCCGTCACTCTCTTCTTTTGATATGTCAAGCTTAACAAGATTCTCGAGATGTAAATTAGAAGGGAATTCTTCAATGTTTGTTTCAGTCAGATCGAGATCTGAGATGTTCGTCGAGAATTCAGGAAATGTCCTCAACTCCGAGCAACATAGAAAGTTGAGGTAGTAGAGAGATTTGAGGTTGAAGCCGGTCGGAAGAATTTTCAGACTTTTGCAGTGACTCATGTCCAATTTCAACAATTTATTGAGATTTCCTATAGAGGAAGGAAGCTCCACCAAACTCTTGCAATTCCCAAGACGAAGTGTCTCGAGATTAGTAGCCATGGAAAGATCTGGAATATCTTTCAGGTATTCAGATCCCCACATATCCATTTCCTTTAGACATGTAAGCGACTGTACTCAACAAAAATTAAACACAGAGCTCAATAGAAATTACACATCACATGACATGATTGTCATTCAAAAACTAAAATAAGCATTGTGACCTCCCTCATTAATAATAACATAAGAAATTATTCTCAAAACTTACCACAACTCCTTCCCACAGCTTATGTAGCTTGCTATTCTGCATTTTGAGCTTGACAAGGTTTTCAGGATGAAAATTAGAAGGCATACAGCTCGTTGGATATTTTCGCCAACACAATAGTTTGAGTCTACAGGGCAAATAGTCGAAACCTTTAGGTAAGTGCAATCTTTCTTCTTCTCGAAAGTTCATCGGATCAATTTCTAAGAAACGGAGATTACGCATCCTTTTGAAGGCACTCTCATGTACATGCAACTCATCAGTTTCACTTCTGTCCAATGATATACCTAAAACCTTTTGAGTACCCTGAAAAATATAATATTAATGAGAAAGAGACAAATCTACATGATTCCTTATTTATCAAATGGCATTCTCTTAACCTCATATACTGAGTTATGAAAGGACCAAAAGTTAAAAAAAAGAACTTACAATGCCTTCACTGAGTACATAACAAATATCATTTGGATCCACCAGAAATTCTTGTTCTCCAGGCTTGTCAATGGACTGTGTGCGAACAATTTTTCTGCCCATTTCTTGTAGCGAACGGTGCATCACCACATAACCTCCTCTGACATGAATGAGGGACTTATCAGCTAGGTTTTTCAGTGCAATACTAACATCCAAGTTACTATCTGCGAGCAACGACTCGATGGTTGTGACTTCCATATGATTGAAAAGACATGCGATATGACGAAATATCGCTTGATCTTCTGCGCTACCTAACCCATCATAGCTGATTCTTAGTATGTTCTCAATTTTACCGTCTAGACGTAGACCATTCTCAAGCCTTGGCAGTGTATCCATCCAGAACTCCTTATCCTCCCCCCGCAAATGCATACCCAAAAGATTAAGACCCAAAGGAATATTACCAGCATGTCTTACAACATCAGCTATAAGCTTTTCAAAACCTTCAGGTGCAAATTTTTGCTTGAATGCAGATCGACATAAAATCTGAAAAGCTTCCACTTCAGTTGGGAGACTAACTTCATAAATATGATCAATCCTATGAGCCCTTAAGAACTTCTTATCATTTCTAACCACAATGATTCTGCTCCCATATCCAAACCATTCAATTTGCACCAAAGTATCTAGTACCATTTGATCATCCAAATCATCAATGATGATGAGAGCTTTTTGGTGCTTTAGCCTCTCACCTAGTGCATCTAGATGATCTATCTTTATGTCTTTTTCCCCAGAATTTCCGATAGGAAATTTTCTTGTAAATGCAACTTCATGTTGGGGTCATCCGGATTGGCTTTACTATAATCTTTTTTACTCTTAGATATGAAAGCCATGTCTATGAAAATTCTACCTTGGAAGTGTCGAGAAAGTCGGTTGAACAGAGCTCTTGCAATGGTAGTGTTACCAATCCCCGAAGAACCCAATATACCGACCATTCTCACTTCTTCAGATTCCAATTCCTTCTTAAGATTTTTCAAAGAATTCTAAGCTTAGCAACTTGCACGTGTGAAAATGAGGAAATACTACATCAAAGAAAGACACAGTCTCACTTTATAGCCTCACAACGATTGAATTTAAGATTATTCTATTTAACATTTCTGAGACATCTATGGCCTAACTACGTAAATTTATTCAGTAATTCAATTGTTTTGACCATCCCACTGATTTTAGAATCAGGGTTGACAGAGAAACGTGTGCAGCAAGCTAACAGAACAGATTTTGTTGAATTACTCTGTTTCTTTTGACTGGTGTGTAGTATACTGTTTACCAAAATTGATTTCAACCAATCTTTCTGGAGTTCAGAAATCATATTTTAGAAACGTATAGGATCCATAATGGACAACACTATCACAATTTGGAAAAAGAAAGTTACCGGAGACCAAAAGGAAAAACATCGATCTTTTAGACTAGAGAATTCAAGATTTTTGATAAACCATATATATAATGAAACTGGGGTTTTATTCATAATTAGTTGCAACAGAAAAGGAGGCAGAGAGTTCCATACAGTGAATGCCAAGTGATTTAAAAAGTCAACCTTAGAAGAGTCCAAGTCATTGTATCATGCAGAAACAATCCAATGTGATCTTATTATCAACATGTTTTTTCCAATTAACCTTGAAAATAAAGACATAAGAGACACCGAAAATGTTCAGTTCATGAGTAATGTTTATTGCTTAATTACATTGTTCAACTTCCTTCGTCTCTCTGAATCAAAGATCTCAATAGCAGAGAGGTAGCTTCTGTAAATGTTCTTGCCAACCTGAGATGTTAATTATATGTCTGAAACAGAAATATCCACTATCAGAACTATGTAAGTCCTAAATATGCCCATAGAATCACTTCTTAGCACCAAAACCTTTCTTGAACAGATTGTTTTTGGGTTTTCTAAATGTCTCAAATACCAAAACATTAAAAAAAAAAAAACATGAAAATAGTAAAAAAAAGAAATGGAGATCCTAATATAAGCAAGAAAATAAAATCAGACCATTTTCCTCGGTGTCTTGCATTGGTACTACTAAATGTCTGCTTGGATTCATATTGCTGAGGTTTGGCGATGCTATGCCTAGAACAATTCAACTCCTTGAGCATAGTGACTTTTCTTGTACATGAACTTTGAATGTGAGTTAGATACAGCCTTTGAACTTGAGAAGTGGTACATTTTTGATACGATTGTTCTGCTGTTAATACGGTGATATCTAGAAATCAACTGTGCATATTTTGATGATTTGTAACAATTAATACCGTAAGCCTAAAACTTCTAAGAAACTTTTGGAGGAACTACTTTGGCTTGATTTGATACTTGTTTCTTTGTTTATTCTAAGTGTGTATAGGACTTGAAGAGGTTCGTTCGTATTGGTTTCTATTATTAATCTCTCATCATGGCTTATATACTTTTTATAAGGAGCAAGCGGTGGATGGTCTTTGATTGATGCTGCAAAGGGTTGTTGTCTCATCACTACCACATGATTTATCGGAGTAGATTTTTTTGTTGTCTCATTCTACAAGGTAGCTCCTGGATTTTCTAAAATTAATGAAGCTCTTTTCTTATCAGATTTTGACTTTCTTGTTTTCTCCTTCTCCTTCTGGTGTTCCTTAGGTTTTTCTGCCTTTGGTAAAGCTTCGCAAATCTGACTGTAGTTCAGAAACAAATATTTCAAATGCTAGCTTCTGACATGTTATTTTTCACGTTATTATAGGGGGTGATTGGTTGGAGCTTAAGATTTTTTTAAAGCCATATTTTGGTCTAAAGATCTAAATTGAAAGCAATAATGCTTTATAAATATTTGAATTGAAAACAATCATGCTTTATAAATAATTTTCAAAGACAAAGCCACTTTTAAAAACCTACAACCATTTTTATGGTTTTTTTTCTTTTTTGGAATCAAAGTCTAAAGCCATAAATTTTGGACTTTGGAAAATTTTTGTTGGCATTGATACATGTGGTGTATTTTTTAAAGAAAATTTACTTAAAACAAATTGATAAACAATATATATATATATATATACATAATTATCGTGTAGTCACTAGAAAAAAAGAAAATTTACATTATTTTTTTAAAAAATTTTACTTAAAACAAATTGATAAATCCTATATATATATATATACATGATTATCGTGTTTGCATTTTTAGTATTTTAATTTATTATTTATTTTAGTTAAATGAAACTTTAATAAATTTACTTTTTACTTATTAATGTATAGACAAAATATTAATATATAATAGACAATAATATTCACCAAATGTTTTGATATTTTAAAAGTCACAACCATGTTTACCAATCATTTTTCATTTAATTCTACAACTCCAGCAGATAAACCTAAAGCTACAGCCCAAAAATCTACAGCCATAATCCTAAAGCTACAGCAAAAAAATCTACAGCCATAATCCTACTGCCAAAATCCTAAATCTACAACCACAACCAATCAGGCATATAATCCACAGATTAGCCAAATTGCTCAAAAAGACCTATTTTAGTGGAGGCATGCATCTCATTTAGTTGCGTAAAATGGTTGAATATGTATGGCATTTGATGAACATAAATACTTACACCGTGTTTAGAAGTCATGAAAAAGCATAATGGCATCATCAAGTTTAAACCTAGTGGAAGAGAGCAACAATCTCTTGGCTTTAACCTTATTCACTCTCTCCTTTAATGCTCCTTCCAGTTTCTTCAATGACAACAACATCAACTGCCACAAACGCAATAACAGTTTTTTTAAATCCATCAAATCTACATTTTTAGTAATTTCAAAGTGTGACTAACCTCTTTCTCGGATTCTAGTTCATGGGTCAACCTCAGACTCAAGTTTAAGGAAGCATGATACATCTCATCCAACATTTGCCTCGTCACAATCAACTTGTTTACCTTCCACAATAAGAACAGCGTTGTATATGCACTACCACCCATTACCGCCAATTTCTAAAACAACAAAAGAGGAAAGTAATGAATCTAGAACAAAAAAATTCTTTAATTTAAAAGATTTGATTTCAACTTGGTAAAAAGATATATGTACCTGCATATGTAAGTAACTATCTTTCCACATCTTTAAAAGGATTTGAGGCGTGTCTTTCTTTTCAGTCAGCGCGGCATCAGCAATCTTAAAATAAAAGTTGATGTAAAGTTAGGAAACGATTATCACCTAAAAGGATGTATCTATGTTAACCAGAAGAAACAGTCTTTAACCCTAAAGGTCTCAACAAAACGCCCTTCCTGTGATAAGTATCTGAACATTCTGAAAGCTTCTTTCCCATATCTTCTCATAACTACTGCTTCCAACTGAAACCATCTCAAAGATCTCATTTTCATTTTCAGATATATTTAAGGACAAATAGAAAAGATGAAACACACCTCGTCTTTCTGTGCTACGCTGATAATTGATTTAAAATCTGCAAAACCAATTAACAAAAAAAAAAAAAAAGGTAAGTTTGAATAGAAGAATCAGTTGACTAGATGTTTGATGGAGTTACTATACCAACTATGTAGGAATCATCCATTTCTATCACAAATGCTGGTAGATATGAAGACGTTGCACTCAACTGGTCAAGGCATGCTTCAACTCGCTCTTGTAACATAGTGCGACCTACTTCTGTCTTTATAACCTCTTCATAAATGGAACCAACTGACATTGGAACTGTTTTAAAGATGAAAGTAAATTCAGTAACCTGACAGAATTTTCATAGGTGATTTTTTTGTGGAGAGTGTAAAATGATCAATCAATCGCACCAAAAACAATGGAAACTTCAATTCGTTTTGTTTCGTTTTGTTTATGTTAAAATATCTCATGAAAATGAGTAAGCATCTCAGATATTACCCGACTTGTCTGTTTTCACCTTCTTCTCCTGCAATCTTCTTACTTCTAACATTGCCCTCAAGACAATGGCACATCCTTCATCCCTGCGTTCTTTCACTATCTCCACACACGCCTTAAATAAAGAAACAGGTGGTCAAAAGATTCCTAAAGATACATTAGGAAAATAAAATTTCGAATAACAATGACCACCAGCTTAATGCCTCATCAAACAACATCAAAAGAGAGACACGGGTAACTAACTGTAACATCCGTGTTCCTAGTCGACCTCTTATAATGTACAGTATGTGACTTGTGTTGTACATGAACCCTCGGGATTGTTGTATTTGGCGGAATTATTAATATTTGGACATTATTGATTGTGTCGCGATTAATTAATACATGATGTGGTATTTCATGTATTAGGAATGTCGAGTACATGATGTGGTAATTCATGTATCGACGGATTTGACACGTGATGTGGTATTTCATGTGTTGCGGAGTTGGGAGCGGTGTATTGTTCCGTGTTGGTTCGGGATTTATGGATTGATGTCATTTGATCCTAATACGTGGTTGGGGTCAATAGAATTATGTGATATTTAATCCTATTGACGGGTCATTGGGGTTATGTGATATTTAACCCTAATGATGGGTCATTAGAGTTATATGGTATTTAGCTCTAATGATGTTGGTTAGGATTATGTAGTATTTAATCCTAACCGGGGGGTCTACCAATTAGGATTATGTGGTATTTAATACTAATAGATCGGTAGACCGGGGTGGGGTCCTGTGGTATTGGATCTCACGGGGACTTAGTATATTAGGGTCATGCGTTATTGGATTCTAATGTACTAGGTCGTTTGACGGACTGAACTCGTTCGAATCCGGGGATAATTGGATTTCGACGGGTTAGCCATTGGGAGACCACGTAGGATCTTGTGATGTTAGATCCGGGGGTGTTATTGAACCGAGTATGGAACGATACCGAGCTCGAGTGATGGCCCTAGGGGCGGTAGATGGGTTGAATCGGTCAAAGGATTGACCGTTGGAAGTAATCCCGAGTGGTTCGGTTTATGCGGAATTAAGCGGTAATTCCGGGATTTTAGCGGAGTGAGGGAAATATTTTGGGACGGAGAGATGTCTCGAATATTTTGGGAAATTAAACGGAGTTACTAAACTGAGCGGAAGAGGTTAATTGGAAGAATTAATCGTTGCAGTTAAGTGAAATCGGGTCGGTTTGGTTTAATTGGGTTAAACCAACAATTGTATACATATACATATATGTATTGTCTCCTTCTCTCTTCTACCACATTCTACACTATTCTCTCATTTGGATTGAAAAAAAAAATCTAAATCTAGAGAGGGAGAGAGAGAGGAGAGAAAGCGAGAGGAGAAGCAAGATAAGAAGGAGAGAAAGAAGGAGAAGAGAAAGAAAAAGAGTTGAGAAGAACAAATTTTGGGACAACTTGTGAGCTTCGATCGGGGTAGCAAACGGGCACGGATTGAGCTGAGATTTTGTGGGTAAGTTCTTCAATCTCTTGCCTAATTATCTACCAAATTTCGTGGGGTTATGTTGAGTGGTTTGGGAGATATGATTTTTCTCCCTACACTGCCCTGTTTTCGGGCTGTAGTGACGGGTTGAGTTTGATGGAGTGTTTGGACACTCGAATCTTGTTTGTTTGGGCTGAAATTTGGTAGATAGGTTTTTGGGAGTTTGATCTTGAGTTTCACCGAAGGAATTAGCCAAATTCGACCTAGGGCAAGAGATATATCTAAGTTAGTAAGGCTTGTTTTTGGAGAAAGGAATCCGAGAATCAAAGGCTAAGTATTTGAGCTTGTGATCATCTTTTGAGAAGTGTTTTGGTGATCTGGTGTTAGGGATTTGGTGATACCTTGGTGTTGGTTGAGTAAGAGCCAAGAAGAGAGTAAGCTTAAGACGTTAAGCTATTGCGAAGCAAGTGTATTCTTCTCGAATAACCGAGGTGAGTGCGTGACCGTGGTTGATATATGTGATCAATGATTTGCCTTGATTGATATGTGTGTTAGGACTTGACCATATGGGTGTGATATATGGCTTGTCCGAGTTGTTTGGTTTGTGTGTCTGATGGAGCTCTATCATTCTTGCTTGATTGGTTTTGTGTGATGCATATTGATTTCGGTAAGTCATTGTTTTACATATGGGTATAACCGTGGGACGGGATGACCGCCTCACTAAGCATTATCAATGCTTACGCGCCTCTTTTGGTGCAGGTAAGGAGAAGTCATAGGTTGTGGAGCTCGTGGAACCAAGACTGAAAGGAAGGGATGATCTAGGCGTAAGAAGGGTTTCTTTTTGGTATTTTTGTTTTGTATGCTGCTATTGCCTTTGTTGTTAATGTTGCAACTTTGGTGTGCCTCGTTAGTAATGTTTTAAGATTGTTCCCAATGGTTAACTTGTTTTGACTTATTTGTTTAGTTTGATTTGTTTGTTTAGTTTGACTTATTTGTTTAGTTTGATTTGTTTGTTTAGTTTGACTTACTTGTTTAGTTTGATTTGTTTGTTTAGTTTGACTTTTTGGTGATTTTAAGGTAACTAAATGGAAAATTTTAAAATCCCGGGTTTTTATCGTTTTCCGCGCATTTATGTTTTTGTACTCGGGATGGGGCGTTCCACTAACCTTATGTCTAAGGCGGCGTTTGAACTCCTCAATATTAGGACGCCAAATTACTTCATTGCTCGGATCTGATAAGTCCACATCATGTTGCTTACGCTGAAATATTCCAATTCAGAGAGAAACATCAAAACAAAAGGTGTTCAGTGCTACATCATTGAGAAATGTATGCCTATAAATCCAAAACTGGTTATGGTAAGAATGTTGATACCTTTCCCTCAGTGATGTTGCTATCATTATCTGCTATAGATGAATTTGAATCTTGTTCGAATACAAGTGGAAACCTAATTGCTTCAACTGAAGTTGCTGCTTCAAGAACACGTTCCTCTAAAGTTTCCGGTTCTTTAAGAATCTGTACAGTTCAAGAAATTTTGTGATTAATATCAAAAAGAAAAAACAATCAAAGTGAGAGCGTGTCGCTGCAATTGGTAGGTCTAATAAACAAGAAACTGATATATCTGACAATGTATAGAGCTGTTAGTTTTCCTACTGACATACTACAACAGAAAAACCTTATCAATTACCTTGGCAGCCTTAGAGCCTCTTTTCTTTGCCGGCTCTTGTTCTTTGTTTCCAAGAACAGGTTCGGGAGAAGGAATGCGCTCAACAAAACGGGCAGCAACCAATTTCTGAAGAGAATCTCTGATCGCTTCTGAACCTATCGTATTTTCTGAATCTGATCATGTATGAAGAAACACGTATGAAAAGATTAGAAGTCACTCGGTTTGACACATTATTGTAATCAAAACGAGATACACAAAGGCCAAAAGTCAAAGCCTACAATGAGAGTACTGTGGCAATATAACAAAAAAGGTAAATAAGATATTAGGCCTCACCTCGGTCTCTTTCTATCAGCTGTCCTAAGGTTAGCCTACCGTTACCAAGTAAACCATCAAGAACTGCACCGCACTGTACATATAGATCAAACGTATAAGATTAATAAGTCTTGAAGCATAACCAAATAAGTCAAACACTGAACAGAGCGAAAAAGAAGCAGGATTAAACCTGAGACCCAAATTCTTCGTTTACAACCCTCGAAAACTTGTTATACCTCACACGATGAAGAATGTTGTCAAACAGCACCAGGTACTGTACAATAGCTTTTCTCTCGGAACCATCTACATATCAAAAGCATACAACAAATTTTCATGATTTCTCTCTTTCTGTGTTTGCTACTAATGACATAGATGAAGGATACGACCATATATAATAATTTCAAATTCTTCAAAATGAAAGAAAACAACCTTATACTCTATTGCCAATACAAGAACAAAAGGCAAGGCAAATTTAATAAATATAAAACTAGAACAACCTTAGAGTTCATGAATATATTTGATCTTCAATAGTCATTTCAGTTTTATTTTGGTAGGCATGGAATGAAAGTAGTCAATTTCAATCCCTTGTCTTAACAAGTTTCACAACAAGAAAACCTCAGTGTTATTAATCACAAAACCTACTTGGAACTACTCGTTATCTGAACAGAACTCCGGTTTAGATAAAATAGCAATGAACTAAAAAGAAAGATACAATGTGAAAAAACTTCAATCTAAAGACGAGATTCTTTACTATTCTAATAATCTCTTTCCTTGTTGAAATCTAAAGACAAGATTCCTAATTCACAAAATCCAAGGCATTTCCATTACCAAGTAAGAAAAAGTTCAAAATCAAATCCTACAACCACAATGCAGAATCTAGATTGCCATGAAACTCAGTGATTAGAAACTGAAAAGCAAACCGGACTAACCAGGCGGTTCAATAGAGAATGCTTGAACGCAATTGTGCTGAATCAAGAGGTACAAAATATCCTTGACTTGGTTATGATTGATTTCTGATTCCGCTAGACGAGAGATGTCGCGCGAGGAAAGTGGACCTTTACGGAGAAGAAATTCGCAAACTTTCTACAAAAAGACCAAAACCCATCATCAAATTCATTATACATGAATTATAAATTCATAATCTTGAAAGGGTTTAAAGTGTTTCAATATACCGATACGACGGATCCGAACTGGACTGTGATAATGTGGACGGCGTAGACAATGCCAAACTCAGTCGTATCCATGATTAATGACTTGCTGACTTCTGTCTCCCACAAACACACAAACACAATAAGATTTAGCAAAATCACAAATTTGATTAACGATAGGAAAAACTTTTGGAAAAATACTTATTTTCTCTTCGATGGAGCGAGAAGTGTCAGAAACATATTAATCATGCATTCAAAACAACTAGGCTCAAGAGAAATCAAATAACGTAAATTCAAAATGCAAAGCTAAAAAAGGTCGTCTCAATGTTACAGCTAACATCAACCAAGCAAAACGTATCTAAGTGAGTATAGTAAAGTGAAACTTGTTAGAGACCTATTTGATTAACATTGGTAGTACATAAGGGCGTTTCCAGTATAAAAAACAAACGAAAAGGCTCATCAATGAAACTGTAGTCTTACTCATTCCAAGGACGATACTTCGATAAGACAAAACACACAAGAAACTGAAACAGATTGTTGATTAATCCCAATCTAAGAATTCACGGAGAATCCAGAAATTAGGGAGAAGAACAGATTAGAAGATGATTAGAGATAGAATCTCACCTTCGAAATCATGTAATTCCTTGAATGGAGAATGAGTAACGGAACAGAGGTCGAGAGAGAGAGAGAGAGAGAGATAACGTTTCTTGCAAAGTGATGATTATGGACAAGGTGGCCTAAGGCAGTAGTTACAAATAGGATGGAGATTACAAACCGTTTACAAACGAAATCGCAGGGAGAGAATCACAGAGACGACAAGTAGAGAGTAACGAAAACTCACAGAGAGAAGCTTCTTCTTGCGGCTGGACTGAGAATAGTAAAGCCCTAAAACAGTTAATTATTCGTGTTATTGGGCCTGGGTCGAAAGCAAAGAAACGTATTAATTTATTTGTTTGGGCTTGTGAATGTTTTGAATATGGTTTGATAATTAAAAAACTCGATAGAGAAAGGAAGAAAGGATAAACCCGATGAGTCAGTCTCAAATTGATTCCGTCGTCTTCTATCTTCTCCAATCTCCAGTCTCTATGCATTTGATCACTGTTGTTATTCTGTTAGGGTTTTATAACTATGTGATCCTTTTACTAATCAAACACAAGTTATCATATTATTTTACCCAAAAAAAAAAAAAAAAAAAACACAAGTTATCATATCTAATCTGAAGGATTTGTACCAAATTGCTGTCTCTAATTAAAACGAAAATGTTTTGTTTATGTTTTGCTCGGAATCCCTTTTGAATCTCCTCTTTAAACGTAGCTCCACTTTCAAACACACAGGTAAATGACCGAAACTGAGTTTGTTCGGACCTCTAATGGTGAACTAAAGCTCAATACCCATAAACTTGAATTTTTATTTTTACAGCTCGTACAGATGTGAGTGCAGGAAGAAGAAGAATTAAAGTGGGCCCCAAATTTTATTATTTTGTTTATTTATGTTGTTTACGTAATATAAAGGGAAAGTGATAGAATATTAATATTAAAACAGAAGGAATAGGATATTAATATTTAAATATGAGGTTTGAGTTTTGTTATATTTCGAGTAGATAAGCAATTGGTCCGGAGATTGGAGAAGATAAAAGACCAAATAATCAATTTGAGACTAAGGATCAATTTCTACTTTACCCCTCTCATTTTAATATCTTATTGAAAAGTATTGCTACAATACTCTTCACCATTTTACCCATTTATTTTTTACTTTTTTTAATGTCAAAAATGCTTAAAAAACAAGACTATCCATGCCATTTTAAATTAATTACGACCCATACCAAAGATCTATCGGGTAAACCAATAAATCCAGGTTACCCATTGGGTCAGGGCAGTAAATGTGGGGCCCCACCTCTCCCTCTTCTTCCTCCAGCTTCGATTTTGAACTCCCCCACTTTAAACTTAAAGAAAATCCAAACCTCTCCACTAAACCTTAAAATCGAACTTCATGCCTCACTACTCCGCCAGTTACTCTTGTTATCTCTCTCTCTATCCTACTTAAATCTCTCATCTTTAATATGATGAATAATTTCAAGGGGTGTGCTAAAGCTACATAGTGCTTCCCGAGTTTCATTATCCCGTTGGAGGTAAATCTCATTCATCATTATGTGTCTAGTTCCTTTATCTTTTGGCCTAATATAAGTTATTTGCAGCTATTGGCGTGTGAAAGCATTCCAACTTTGCGGAAGAAGTTTCGGGAAGATGTCCCAACCGCTGACCGTGGATGTCCGAGAATGTGCAAGCAAAAATGGCAAAAAGGTTATATGAAAAGCTTTCCATTGGAAGATATAAACAACGCACTTGGAGGTGAAACGAAGGTACGAGATACAATGTTGTAGCAGTAGTATAATAGTTATTCATAGTTGTATTAGTTATACGTAGTTGTAGCAGTATTTGGGCAATTATACATAGTTGTATCAGAGATACCTAGTTGTAGCAGTATTTGGGCAACTGTACATAGTTGTATCAGTGATACCTAGTTGTAGCAGTATTTGATAACTAACAATTGGATTTTATGATATATGCACAGACAATCATAAGCATCTTGGAACCTGAGATTCATGAGCTTGATTTCCTGTCCTGCATCTTGGAAGATGATTTAGATGATGAAGGAGATGACCAAATATCTAAGAACTGGAACATGTGTTTAGTTGACGAGAACAAGAAGATATTCTGGGAAAAGTTATTCAACTTAGATAAAGCTGGTCGAGCAGTGAGAAGGAAGCAGCCACAATCTGGAAATATCCCAGAGGTTCCTAAAATTAAGAGGTTCTTAAGGTTCTTAAGAAGGCATTACATAGGATTGCTGCATTGGAGAGAAGGGTTACAGATCTTGAAAATGGTGATGCTGCTGTGAAGAATCAATCTGATTCTGGTAATAATAGAGAGGATGAGGAGTTTCAGGGTTTAGGTTATGGAGATGATGGAGAGGCTGCTGCTGCCGAGGCTGATGCGAAGAAGAAGGGGAAGGCTGTTGCAGAAGAAGCCTCCTAGAAGCCTCCTCAGAAGAAGAATCCTCCTCAAAAGAGGATGCTAATATTGGATGTTCTAGTGCATTTGGTAGAGATGATGATACTATTGGCGGTTCTAGTGCATTTGGTCAGCTTAGAGAGGATGATATTATGGAATATCTGTATAGAGAATATGGTGTAGAAGTTATTGAGGCTGCAAAGGCTAAGGTTGCGGATATGTTGGGGAATGGGAAGGTTGTTGCAGATGAGGATGAGGAAAAGGAAGAAGAAGAAGATGAGAAAGATAAAGAGGATGAAGAGATGCATCCTCCTGAACCATCAGAAGCAAACAAGGATGAAGAGATGCATCCAGCTGAACCAGCAGAAGCAGACAAGGATGAAGAGATGCATCCATCTGAACCAGCAGAAGCAGACAAGGATCCATCTCCTCCAGCTGAGCAAGGAGAAGAGAAAGAGTGAGAAGCAGACAAGGATCCATCTCCTCCAGCTGAACAAGGAGAAGAGAAAGAGAAAAAAGAAGACAAGGATGAAGAGATGCATCCAACTGAACCAGCAGAAGCAAACAAGGATCAATCTCCTCCAGCTGAACAAGGAGAATAGAAAGAGAAAGAAGAAGACGTACAGAACCATCCATCTCCTCCAGCTGAACCAGTTGCACCTAGACCTCCAAACCTAGCCTCCCCAGGTATCAAACATAGGCCCAAGGTACTTATTAATCGTAAACAAACAAGGAAAGCTACGAAGAAAACTCTGAGGCCTACGAAGAAAGGAGTTCCTTCAAAGTTCAGGAAGAGTCCATATGTTTGAAAAAAGGTAGCAAAGTTGTTTTTTTTTAGGTTTTTCATATGTTTCTGTTTTCTGTGGATTTTTTATGAACATTTTCAAGTCTTTCATTTTTTGTGTTTGTGAACTTTGGGAACTCTTTCTATTTAGGATGTATTTTATTTTTTCTTACGCTATATTACTAGGTACAAATATGACCGTAGGTTTATTAGTTTAACCTGAAAAATTTAAAAAAAAAAAAATATATATATATATATTAAATTATAATTAAAATAATCATAAAATAATAAAATATTATTAAACACTTGCGTTCACATTTGTTCATACTACAAAAATATTATTAAATACATGCGTTCACACCGTAGTTGTACTTAGTATTACAGTAGTATCCACTTATACATAGTTGTATGATTGTTGGTTTAAGGTTTAATTAGTAGTAACAACATCTTTATGCACTTTTTCTAGTTGTATAATTTACAATAGATAAATAAATTAAGTTTAGTATACTTTCATAGAAAAACTTTTGCCAAATTACAAATTTTCTATGATTCACATCATAATGGCTTAAGTATTTAGGAAATACCCATACATGTCTAAGATATTTTAATATCGCAACAAAACATTTTCTAATTTTTTTGTAATAAATTAGATATAATAATTATATCAACAATAGTAGTTTCAGTAACCCAATATATCAGTATGAGTGTAATATACCTTTAAAAATAACCATATGAGTGTAATATAGTTGTACTAGTAATACCTAGTTGTATATTAATATATAGTTGTACTAGTAATACCTATTTGTATTTTAATACATAGTTGTACTAGTAATACATAATTGTATATTAATACATAGTTATACTAGTAATACCTAGTTATAGCAGTAATACCAATAACCTTAGACAGACAATCCATAATACAGAGTTTTCAAAACAAAACACAAACAGGTTTAACATACACATAAATTATCAATCTCTTTGGCTACTACTACTACTACACTCAAACCACGAATACAAACCTCCCCTGGAAGACTTGCTTCTCCTTCGCCCATGTTCTCCAGCTGATGGAAACCTTGTTACTTGGGGTCTTTCTTTTTTTGCTGACATAATTCGGAGAAAAGGCAACCGTATCGCGTACATGGTCAGGAATTATCCACTGAGACATATGAGGAACCGGATATATTGTCCTGTAATAGGCCAGGACCCAATGTGACATCCAATAATACTTGGAACACAAATCATGTATTTGCATTTCTGTGTATCCGTTTCCATAAGGGCCGCTATTGCATGGATACACGGATACTTGTCAATATCAAAACGCTTGTATGTGTAGGTTTTCATTTTCAGATCAACCAAATAACTATTTCCATCGCGACTGTTTAACACTATCACCTTCAAACGCTTCGCATCGGGGCACAAAAGGTCCAACAAATTCACAATAAAAGGCACCAAAATCGCCCCATCGGTAGAATCCTGCCGACGCGTGTTAAACCAATAAGATAACTTCGGAACAATCACATCGATCATTGGTAAAAGAGAGTATTTCCTTGCTTCTCTGAAAACACCGTTAATAGATTCACATGCATTACTGGTGTAGATGTTGTACCTATCTCCCGAGAAATAACATCTTGCCCATTTCCAAGTTTCTTTACAATTTTTATCAAGAAATGCCCTTGCCGCAGGATACCTTTTCCTAAAATCAGTGTAGCATTTTGTGAACTCACACTCCGTGTAAATTTCCGTTATTGCCCTGAATCTTTTCGCAAGTGTATCTTTGTGGACGTGGGAGCAGCTATTCTTCATATTATGAGATAAGTGATAGGTACAATACCCATGCAGAGCTAGCGGGTACACCTCAGCTACTGAGTTTTTAAGACTTATACCTCTATCCGTTACGAATACTAGGTCACCACTATCCGGTACTACTGATTTCAACTTACTAAAAAACTAAATAAGACTCGAATCTTTCTCACCATCAACAACACCAAAAGCAGTCGGATAGTGGTGATGATCAGGATCTTCTCTAACATGTACATATAAGAAAACAACATCTTGTAGCTATCCTCAGGAGTACCGCGTACATCTGCACAAGCTTTGTTTTTCCCTCTCCACGCGGTAGTGTGTGATACTTTAACGCCAATTCTTTCTTGTATCAAATCAATGATATTCTTTGAACATGGGGTTTCAAGTGTACCTGGAAAATCATCGTGCAAAACAGATGCAACTAACCGTGATGTGTCACATCTTTTCTTTATAGTTATACTTGAAGATGTACGAGAACACATATGAATCATGTTGTACGTTATGATCGAGAAGCAATTCGAATCTTTATGCCTCGTAGCTCGTAAGTACCACTTGCAACCTTTTATTGTTCCACAACATTTTACCACTTACTGCATTTTATCGGAATTCACAATAGCATACTGAAAACAGTTCATATGTGCGGCTCTTTCTACTAAATCTTGCACGTCTCCCTTGCTTGCAAATTCTTGGCCTAATTAATGTCACATTCATACCATCATCCATTCCAGATTCGCAGGTTGCTCTCTTTCTACAGAATGTGTGACCTCACTACGTCTCACCTCAATATCTTCATTCATAAACAAGTTATCCAAGTCTCCTCGTTTTTCAGATACAATATTATCTAACTCTCCTCGTACTTCACATCCAATATTACCCAAGTCTCCACGTTCTTCATCGTGTACAACCACTGCATAATGTTCGGATGGTTCACTTGCATCTTGGATAACTTGTTTATCTCTGCCACTAAAAATCATGTCTTCATTACCTGCACCAAATTGACTTACTACATCATCTGTTGGACGTTTATCACACCCCTAAATTTGCTCATAACCCTGATTATTGACAACTTCTACATGCAACACACTTTTCGTATGATCTTCATACAACTCCAAATAACACAAAAGATCATCATCATCAAAGATATAGATTGGTTTCTTAGGATCCACTACAAGTGGAATGTAACTAATTTTCATCACATACCTAACTTCATCCACCCCCATGTTTTTGCATATACCTTCAACCAATAGCATATAATTGACCTCCTTACTCGATTTTTTCATCACAAGAGCGTGATGAACATCTTCTCTTGAAATCCATACAACTTCAGTTCCCTTCCTTAGATAATGTCCCCCTAATCAAAGTGTATGAGAGTCCACTGTTTTTTATTCATTATAAACCCTGAAAATAATAAACTTCAACATTTCTTAGTAATCGCAGTTGTATCAGTTGTACACAATATCTTGGTAATATCAGTTGTATCAGTAGTACTTATTTACATAATAATACTAGTTGTATCAGTTATACAAAATATCTTAGTGACATCAGTTATATCAGTAGTAACCATTTTCTGAGTAATACACAATATCGAGCTACGATTCACCAATCCCGTTACTAACCCATTACAATATATCCATATTGATGATGCACATTACCTGAAACGAGTTTCAATCAACTGAGACGAGCTTCAATCAAGATCCAAATCTAATCCGAGCTCAAATCTTTCATTCCCTCTACAAATGTAGCAACCACCTTCAAAATGCAGCTTCAATGGCGGAAACTGAGCTCCTTCTGCTAGCTCCAATGGCGGACAATGAACAGAGGATGAGAGCGGACGAGAGCGGACGAGAGAAGCTCGAAATCCTTTTTGTTTTGTTTTGTCCGTACGAGATCGTTTAATGAAGAAGAAATTGAGAATTTTTTTGTTGGGATATGGGTCCTATTTGTGGTGTTTCATTTAAGGAAACAATGAACAATTGTTATTTTATTAGAACAAGCGGTCGGGCGCGTGGGAGCGTGAGAGAGAAGGGAGAGGTAGTATTTGGGTTTTTGTTGTAAAATGTGATGTGAGATCCACATAAGAGTATTTTAGAAATGGGAGGAGTAGTTTAGAAATGAGTTTGAATGAGATGAGTATTTTAGCAATTGCTCGTCTCCAGTCTCTATGCAGTTATTCTGTTAGGGTTTTATAACTATGTGATCCTTTTACTAATCAAACACAAGTTATCATAGTTTTTTACCCAAAAAAAAAAACACAAGTCATCATATCTAATCTGAAGGATTTGTACCAAATTGTTGTCTCTAATTAAAACGAAAATGTTTCGTTTATGTTTTGCTCGGAATCCCTTTCACTCGGTGGTGAAGGTTTGACTGAAGCTTTGCTTTTGCATATATTGTCTGACAAATCAAGATGTTGTATATGAGGACATGATCAGTGAGTTGCCTGAAGCTTTGCTTTTGCATATATTGTCTTCACTTCCAACAGAAACTGTCATAGCCACTAGTGTTTTGTCTAAACGTTTGGAAAACTCTATGATGCCAAATCTCAAATTCGATTCTGACTATCACCATACGTTTTCAGACAAGGACTTTGATACTACTTAAAGCTCCGGTTCTAGAGAGTTTGCATTTGGAAGTTGGATATGAGAATGAGATGCTTTGGAGATGGGATTATGGATTGAAATTGCATTTGCACGCCATGTACGTAAATTGGTACTCAAGTTATACTTTGAGGAAGAAGAAGGCCCAGTAAAATTTCCGAGTGTTTTGTGTAGATGTAATAATACAGTCTCGAGATCTTGGTTCAATTCTTTTAAACCTTCCTTCTCTGGTTTGTTTTAAGTCCCTGAGAGAGTTGCACCTTTGCTATGTTAACTTTTACAAATTTAGTCAAATGATTTTCTTTGAGTTCAGGAAGCAGTTTCAACACAAAAAAGAGGGGTTGAAGTGCCCCCAACTATTAAAACTACATCTCCAACTGGTTTTTCTCAAAATGTTTTGAAACATAAGTGCAAATTATGTCACATATATACTTTCCAACTCTGAATTTAGCAGGAGTTTCATGTCGTCCATAATAAAAATGAATGGAGGTGGTGAAAACTTTTTAGAAATGTAAATCATATAACATAATCTATATCTTATTTACGTGGTTTTTGAGAATTGTGAGCAGAAGAAACAAATATACCACATCATGATTATTTTCGATTGGGCACGACAAAGAAAGAATAGCAGAGTTTCACTTCAGTGTTTTATAATAAGTCTTACTTGTATATAGATCCCGATTCAGGGCTTCGTGATGGTTAGGTGGCTCATCTTCTCTCCATTTTGTCTTCACACATGTGTTCGATGCCTTCTATACTAATTAAGTTTTTTTAAAAGTAAGACATATTTCAAAACAATGTCTGATTGAAGTAGCATCCACCGCTACCATCAAGCTAATACGCATTGGGAGGAGAGTTTTTCGATAGTGTTTTGGAAGACTTGTCTCTTGTTGTTTCCTGTGTTTTTTCTTTTTCTTTTCTCTTAATACTCCTGTTAAGGTTCAAGCTGTAAGATTGTAGGTTCGGTGTTGTAAAAGAGAGAGAGAGAGTTTGAGAGAGCTCTGACTTGTAAGAAATCCCAAGAGAATGCAAGTATTTATGTATTTACTTCAAGAACTATTTACAGATGCTTATAATATGATAGGAAAAAGCGAACCAAATCAGTGAGTTTCTCTTCCAGAAACCTCACTGCCTCTAGTCATTAAGACTAGCCAACAACTCTCGCATAAAAAACCTATCCCTCACCAATGTAACAGTTCCTTATTTATGAAGCGCTTCCCTTCAGCCTTTGCGCAGAGGAGTTTCCCCTGCATCAAAAGCAGTCTTGTCCTTATGTGCACAGTCAGCCTCTTTTGAATCTTTTTCCAACAGCGACTGTTTCCCATTCAATAACTCCCTTTTGTCTCCACCTGTTTTATCCATATTTGCTGATTGATCCTTCTTGATATCCTTTTTGACAAACTTGGAACCCTCTGTTTGATGTAGGATCTCTGCTTCTTTGACATTTCTCCTGACATAGGCTCGTAGAGGCTTAACAATACTCTCCCCTTTGAGGAGGAGCTTGTCCCCAAGCTCAAACTATGGGAACTGTTGGAGTAGAGTCGTCACCTGAATCCATTCATTCTCATCTGATGATAATCCTTTCCACTGTATTAAAGCTTCAAGATTGCCTGTTTGGTTGTAACGGGTGGCGAGGAGCTGCTCTGGTTCAATGATGAACTCATCCGTCTGAGAAAGGGTTGGAGGAAGGGGAAGAACTGGGGTAACATCACCCAAGGCCTCTTTGATCTGGGATACGTGGAAAACGTTGTGGATCCTTGATTCGGCTGGGAGCTTGAGTTTGTAAGCTGCTTTCCCGATGCGTTCCAATATCTCAAAGGGGCCATAAAATTTTGCTGACAGCTTGTGACAAATCCGCCGTGCAATTGATGTTTGCCGGTACGGTCGTAACTTCAGATAAACTCGTGTGCCGACAGTGAATTCCACATCGCGGTGGTGCTTGTTAGCCGAGCGTTGCATCCGTTCTTGTGCCTGTCGCAGATGTGTTTTGGCCTCAGCTATGATGGTGTCACGTTCTCGCAGTGCAACTTCTAGATCAAAGTTCGAAGTGGAACCTTCTTCAAATTGCAAAATAGCTGGGGGATCTCTGCCATATACAACACGGAAAGGGGTAGTCTTGATTGTCGTGTGGAAGGAAGTGTTGTAAGAGAACTCTGCCCAGGATAAGTACTTGCTCCATGAACGCGGCTGAGAGGAAGAGAAGCATCGCATGTATGTTTCGAGACAACGGTTTAAAACTTCTGTTTGGCCATCAGATTCTGGATGATAGGTTGTGCTAAAGTTTAATTTCGTACCAGATAACTTGAAGAGATCGCGCCAGAAGTTACTCAAGAAACTTCTGTCGCGATCCGAGACGATGGATTTGGGGAACCCGTGGAGTTTGACGATGCTGGTTGTGAATGCATTTGCGACGTCTTTTGCGGTGAAAGGGTGACGAAGAGGGAGGAAATGTGCAAACTTGCTTAATCGATCTACCACCACGAGGATTGCGTTAACATCATTAGATGTGGGTAAGCCTTCCACGAAGTCCATACTTATGTCTTCCCATATCAAATTTGGAATCGGAAATGGCTGAAGGAGGCCTGCTGGGTTGAGGGTTGAGGTTTTGTTGAGTTGACAGGGTGAGCAGTTGGTGATGAATTTCCATATATCGTTTTTCATGCCATCCCAGTGTATAGACTGTTGAATTTTCTTAATTGTCTTTAGAACGCCGGCATGGCCTCCGGTAAGAGAATTGTGGCCTTCAGCGAGAAGGGTTGGGATGAACGAAGAAGATTTGGGGATGTATAACCGGTTCTTGTACCAAAGCCGGTTCGATTTAAGTTGGAGGCCCGGTTTAGGTGATTTACCCTCTTTGATCAATTGAACCAGCCTCTGTATCTCTGTATCATTGTCGATCTCCTGAAAAAGGTTCGATGTCTGAATAGCCGCCGGAATTTTCAGCCCTAGCAGTGTCACCGGTGTTGATGATGTCGGGGGATGCGAGATTCGTGACAGACCATCCGCGACTTTGTTTGCTGTGCCGGGCTTATATTGGATTGTGAAATCAAATTGGAGTAATTTAAGAAGCCATTTCTGAAATTCCAGAGACACCTCTTTTTGTTCAAGGAGAAATTTGAGGCTTTGTTGGTCGGTAGAGACGATGAAGTGGCGACCCAGGAGATAATGTCTCCACTTAGTTACTGCAAAAACAATGGCCATGAGCTCTCTTTCATAGGTGGATTTTAATTGTTCTCTTGCCGTTAACTCGTAGTTGAAGAAGGCAATAGGGCGTTTCTCTTGAAGAAGCACTGCGCCTAAGCCCGTGCTTTACGCGTTTGTCTCAACAATGAAAGTCTCTGTAAAATTTGGAAGACGAAGAATTGGTACCCGACACATTTCAGATTTGAGGTGATCAAACGCTTCCTGAGCTGAAGGGGACCACGTGAAGCTATCTTTTTTTAATAATGCATGCAGCGGCTGAGCTAGTGTGTCGTATCCTTTGACAAACCGGCGATAGTAGCCGGTGAGTCCCAAAAAACTGCGTAGTTCCTTCACTGTTGCTGGAGCTGGCCATGATCGAATGGCTCTGTTTTGGCGGGATCTGTGGCAACACCCGAGTTGGAGATGATGTGACCGAGATAGTCGATCTGTGTTTGCCCAAAGGAGCATTTATGTTGATTGGCGAACAGTCGATTGTCTTGGAAAACCTTGAGAACTAATATGAGATGCTGTTTATGATCCGCCAAGGTTTTGCTGAAAATCAGAATATCATCGAAAAAAATGAGGACAAAGCGGCGAAGATATGGTTTGAACAAGGCGTTCATGAGTGATTGAAAGCTAGCTGGCGCATTTGTCAGGCCAAACGGCATCACAAGGAACTCGTAGTGGCCCTCGTGAGTGCGGAAAGCAGTCTTATGGATATCTTTTTGTTTCATGCGGATTTGGTGATAGCCGGCGCGAAGATCCAATTTAGAGAAAATTGCAGCTCCGTGGAGTTCATCGAGGACCTGATCAATGACTGGGATAGGGAATTTTTCTGGAATCGTTGCCCGGTTGAGTGTGCGATAATCAACGCAAAACCGCCAAGAGTCGTCTTTCTTCTTGACTAGTAACACCGGGCTGGAAAAGGGACTGGTGCTAGGGCGGATCACCCCTGAACGCAACATGTCTTGCACCAACTGTTCAATGACTTCTTTGTGGGCATGTGCATAACGGTAAGGGCGGACTGACACTGCGTTAGATCATTGCAATAGACGTATGGAATGCTCGTGTTCCCGGATGGGAGGAAGACCGGTTGGTTCAGCGAAGACGGTTGCAAACTGTTGAAGAACCGGAGAAAGAAGAGGTGGAACTGGCTGTGGGGGCTGAGGCGTAGCGGTCGCGGGATGCAGCTGGAAAGAAACCTCTTTGGCTTGAAATTCATAATGTGGTTGACCATCCTTCCATCCTAGTCTAGACTTATGAAGATCACGTTCGCCCCGAATTGTAACCACTTCATCCTTGGGCAAGAAGCTTAACTCATGTGTTTTCCAATTGCGGTGACATGTTCCGAGCGTCTCCAACCAGTGTATGCCCAAAATAATATCAGCATCGCCTAATTCAAGAGCAATGAAGTCACTCTGAAAACGTACCCCTGCCACCGTTAAGATCAAATCCTTGCAGATGCCGAGACCACGGGCGGTGAGCCCTGTTCCTAAAGCAATCTGAATGTTGTAATTTGTGTGGATGGGCAGCTTCAATTGTGTTACTGTGTCTGATGAAATGAAATTATGCGTTGTGCCGCTGTCAATCATCACAACAACGTTGTTGTGACCCACAAGTGCTCTGAACTTTGTCGTTTCCGGTGCATCGATGCCCAAAAATGAATTTAAAGACAAAGTAGATAAGCTAATTGTTGTGTCTTCCGGAGTTACCGCAACGATGGCTTGGTCGTCATTGTCGTTGTCGTCGTCTGTGAGCATGGAGGCCATGTGTGTATCAAGGACCTCCATTTCGTACCCGTTCACAATTGTAAGCAGTTGCAGGGCTCGGCGAGGGCATACCTTGAAGTGGTCTCTTGACCATTTCCCGTCATATTTAAAGCAGAGACCGAGTTTCCTCTTCTCTTCCAACTCACGATCCGTAGTGAAGCATGGTTTGGATTGAGTTCGCTGAGTGTGTTGGTCACCTGCCGAGGAATTGTGAGGTTGGGAAATCTCTCTTGTGCGCCATGGTTGGGTTGAGTAGGTGCATGTGTCGTGTTGGGAACTGGCGCGATGAGATCGAGAGGAGCTATGGAGTTCTCTGTTAACGATGGTTGTCAGTGCTTAGACTCCATGGCAAGAGCATAAGCTCTCATTTCAGCAAGATTGGTGGGCTTGCGCATTTTGACCACGGCCCGAAGTGCAGGTTTAAGCCCATTTAGAAATATACCTTCGAGGGTCACTGGGTCTAAGTTGTGGACTTGGGCCACAAGGTCTTCGAAAGCGGAGACATACTCGGAGACCGGCCCATTTTGCTTAAGGCAGCATATCGTCTGGTTGGGCCCACGACTGTCGACGTGGCCGAATCTGAGAAGAAGTCTGTCCTTGAAATCGCCCCAATCGGCGAAGGGAAAAAGTGTGACTTCGGAGTTGAACCACCGGATAGCGGCGTAATCCAAGCTAAACGAAACAATATCCAGCTTTGCTCTGTCGGAGTAGCAGCCTAGAAGGAAGAACCGTTTGATTTTAGACAGCCAGGCAAACGTGTTTTCTCCTTCAAAGACGGGAACTTGAAGCTTCTGTTTCATATCCTGTGTCGTCGGAAAATTGGACTCAATGACCTCATTTTGTGTCTGGCCGTCTTGAGGTTATAGGTTATCGCTAGAGTCAGTCTGTATGGGTTGTTTGTCACGGCGGTAGTATTGAGAGTATTCTCTCTCTTGGTGTATGTTCGGCCGTTGTGGGGAGCTTGCCGGAGTTTGGAGCGCTCTTGTGATGCTTGTGTTGATGATTCTGCGTATGTTCTCGGTAAAGTTGTCGAGTGTGCTGATCCTGCCTTTTGACCACTATCTAGGATTTTGTTGCTTTTCTCCACTTCGTCGAGATGTTTGCAGAGCTCCAGGATCTGGTTGTCGGGGAGGGTGCTGGACTCCGTAGTGGTCGCCGGAATGGTGCTCAGTTCGCCGGGAGGAGACTCAGTAGATGTTGCCGCACCCAGAAGTTTTGCCATAGCTGTGTTCTTACTCGACCGCGCCAGTTGTTAAGGTTCAAGCTGTAAGATTGTAGGTTCGGTGTTGTAAAAAAGAGAGAGAGAGAGTTTGAGAGAGCTCCGAGTTGTAAGATATCCCAAGAGAATGCAAGTATTTATGTATTTACTTCAAGAATTGTTTACAGATGCTTATAATATGATAGGAAAAAGCAAACCAAATCAGTGAGTTTCTCTTCCAGAAACCTCACTGCCTCTAGTCATTAAGACTAGCCAACAACTCTCGCATAAAAAACCTATCCCTCACCAATGTAACAGTTCCTTATTTATGAAGCGCTTCCCTTCAGCCTTTGCATAGAGGAGTGTCCCATGCATCAAAAGCTGTCTTGTCCTTATGTGCACAGTCAGCCTCTTTTGAATCTTTTTCCAGCAGCGGTTGTTTCCCATTCAATAACTCCCTTTTATCTCCACCTGTTTTATCCATATTTGCTGATTGATCCTTCTTGATATCCTTTTTGACAAACTTGGAACCCTCTGTTTGATGTAGGATCTCTGCTTCTTTGGCATTTCTCCTGACATAGGCTCGTAGAGGCTTAACAACTCCTCCCAAATATTGGTGAACAAGATTTCTCCTTTGATCCCTCGGGTTAGTGACAATATTTCTCTTTTGTCTCTTGTGACTTAGATAAGCTCATGCTTCATCCTATGAGGTGAAATGCATCTTGCTACTCCTTTCTGCATCTCACCCTTTCCTTAGCACTCTACACATTTTTCTCTGTCACACCGTTTACTCACTTAACAGCTCCAGGTCATGAAGGATACCTCTTTCTCAAGTAGAACTGTACTGCTATAAGTTTTTCGAAAACACTTTTGATCAGTCCTGTAGAAATCTGACTTTTAGTTCAAACTTATTTCACACTTTTAAGATCAGATGTTTAACCCGAGCTTCTTGGGTCACAAGTCAAATTTTGAAATTTCCCAAGTCACTTTCCTACCAATAATCCCCACAAGAACACATCCCATTCTTGAAATGATGAAACCGAGTCGGATCCCTTAAAACAATCTTACGTCCCACAACTCTGGAGATCAATCTTCACAAATCCGTAGATTCTTCATCACTGTGACTACACTTCCTTCAACTGTATTAATCAACCCATACGCGTTAGCAAGCTTCTCACTGTGATACCACAACATCTCTTCTTTCTGTTCGTCTTTTACATCATGTAAAGCAGATCCATAATCAGGAATATAGCCAAGTACCTTCACCTGGTCTCTTAGAAACTCCAACTTCTCATATATTCTCAAGCAATGTGGTCGATCACCAGAGAAAAACTCATGCTTTCCCTCTAAGCACAACCCAACTGCTCCCAGGTTTCTTCATTATCCCCTTCTGCTTCATCTTTACTCTCAATTTCAATACATTCGACCATCTACCAGCAGAAGCATATATATTTGACAACAAGACATAAGCAGCGCTTGATTTCGAGTCCAAATTAAAAATGGCAGCAGCAGCTTTCTCGCCTCTGTCTACATCAAAATGCATTATACAAGCATTAAGTAAAGCCAACCAAACCATTTCATTAGATTTCACAAGCATGCTCCGGATAAGCTCCTCTGCTTCTTTCAATTCCCCGCTTCTTCCCAAGATATCAACCATACAAGTGTAGTGTTGAATCTTTCTATCGATATGATTTGGTCCGCTAGACATGTAATCGAACAGCATTCTTCCTTTCTGTAGAAACCAACAATGGCTACAAGCAGAGAGCAAGCCAGTGAAAGTGATCTCATCGGCTATTTATTTAATCGAATCATTTGACCGAATATGACAAATGCCCACTTTCCATGCCCATGCTGTGCGCAGCCAACAATAATGGAGTTCCACGACACAATGCTCTTCTTCAGGATTTCTATGAACACTGAAATGGCATCGTTCACATTTCCACAATCACAGTACATCAGAACCAGAGAATTACCCACAAAGACATCAGTTCCTAAACCAAGCTTCACAGCAACTCCGTGCATCTCCTTACCCCAATCCAATGTTCCCAAAGCAGAGCAAGAGTTTAATCCGCTAGCAAATGTTGATTGGTTTGGTAAGATACTGTTTCTTATCATCTCAGAGAAAACACTTAACGCATCTTCTTGCTTTCTGTTCAGACTAAACCCTGACAATAGAGCAGTCCACACAGCAACTTTTTCATGAACCATCTCGTCAAACACCTTACGAGAATCCTCTGTTCTTTTGCAGTTTGCATAAAACGTTATGAGCGAAGCAGTTACATATTCTTCAGATAAAAACCCCGACTTGATGATCAAGCCATGAACTTGGGTACCCATATGAAACGCTTGAGCATTTGCACAAGTAGTGATTATACAAGTGAATGTTCTTGAAGTCGATTTTATGCAACAACCCAACATGTTCTTGAACAAATCGAGAGCTCTCCACTCCTCTCATTCTGGTCTAACCCACAGATCATTGTCGTCCACGAAATGACATTCTTATGAGGCATTTGCTGAAACAACTTCAAGGCATCGTCTACTTTACCAAACTGTAAATACCCATGAAGCATCGCATTCCACGCTGAAATATCATTCACAGGCATTTGATAAAACAATACCTTCGCTTGATCAATCTTACCAGACCGAAAACACCCATTTACCATTGCTATCCATGAAACAACGCTTCTCTCTGACATTTCATCGAACAGCTTCACTGCAGTATCCATATCTCCACATTCTACACAACCATTGATCATAGAATTCAACGAGACAACATCTCTCACAGGCATTTCGTGGAAAAGATTCAACGCATCAGCCAGTCTATTGTTCCTCGTGTATCCCGTAATCATCTTGGTGTAAAGACTCACATGAGGAGATGGAACCTAATTGAAAATCTCTCGAGCCTCATCGAGTCTTCGGTTCAACAACTGATTACATATCAAAACTTCGCGATTCTGAAACTCAACAGCAACTTAGAAACTCATGTAGCATTTCTCACGGATAACGTGAGAACTGAAGCACGAAATGGAAAAAGATAGAAACTTGAATCGTTCAAAAATGGTGCGACTCCTCACACTTGTAACAACAATATATGCCCACAAAGCCACAATCAACGTACATATTCGGAGGTTCGAAGTGTCTTGTCTTTGTATCACTGTCTGTGCTAATTTCGTAACACTTTGCAGGATCAAAAAAGTTTTGAACTTTCTGTCAAATTTACAATGTTTCATTTCGAGGGTCTGACAAATTTGGTATAAGTTGAAGAGTCGATTCATATTTTCCGTTGTGTCGATTCTGAATTAATCATCAAAACCCAAGTTATAAAATCTTCAAAACCCAAAAAAGAAGATAATCCGAAACAGTCAACAACAGATAAAAGCAAAACCCTAGATATCTTTTAGGGCTTTTCAAAAGTTTAGCACCCAAATCTGTTTTAGTAATAGTCATGAGAAAATAACATGTGAAAAATGAGTGAAATCAACAATCACATTTGCCTCATAAAATGTTGTTACAAGAAGATATTTTGATACAAGAAGCTATTTATCACTCTATGGAGCTACATATTACTGTAGGTTGCTTCACTATTGAAGTTATGTCCTTCGTTTCGGTTATTTAAATAGCCATTTGATTCCTGTAACATTCGTATCCCAAGTTATTTCTTACTGAACAAATAATTGTTACTTGTTGTAAAAGTCTTGTACCGTGTTGTGTTTGTTCCTAAGAGAAATAGGAACAATGTTAAGATCGATTAAGCGGTGATTCCGGGGTATTGACGGGAGTGAAAGAAATATTTTGAGACGGGGAGGTGTCTCAAATATTTCGGGAGTTGGGACGGAATTACTAAACCGAGCAGAAAAGTTTAATTAAGATTAATTGATTGCGGTTTAGTAATCTCGGTTTGGGTTGGTTTGGTTTAATTTTGATTAAACCGAGAAATGATGATTAACGGGAATTGTGTGAGATGTGTTGCAATTGATGAGATGTCACAAATATTGCGGAAAATATGTCAGAAAATCCTAAACCGAGTCGAGAATTAAGCGGAGTCACGGCAATTGAATAATTGGATTCGGTTTAGTGGTTTGATTATGGGTTAGTTTAATTTAATTAAACCAAAGGAGAAAATATCTTCTTCTTCTACCATCTTCTTCTTCCTTCTATATATATCTCATATGAGATAATTAGCTTGAGAGAAAACGAGAGAAAAGGAGAAGAAGAAAAGAGAGAGAGTAAGAGCTTGGTGAATTAAAGAAGGAGAAGAAGAAGAGAGTGGAAGAGCTTTCAAAAACAGAGTTTGGAGCAGAGATTGAGAGGTCCGATCGGCCTAGCAAAAAACTCGGATTGAGCTGCAAATATGTGGGTAAGTCCATCATCCTTTTGCCTAGTTATCAACCAAATTTCGTCGAGTTTAGTTGAGTATTTTGGGAGATATGGATTTTCTCTCAAAACCGCTCAAAACAGAGCAATCCGCGACGGATCCGGATTGAGAGGGTGTTTGAGCATTCAAAACTTGTTGGTTTGGGCTGGAATTTTGTGGGTAGATTCTTGAGAATCATATCTTCAAGTTCACCAAATATATGTCCCAAATATTGTCTACAATAAAAGTTAGGATTGGTTAAGCGAGGCTCTGTTTTTAGAGAAGGAATCCGAGAATTGGGAGTTTTTGGTGATCCGAGTTAGAGCTTATGATTCATCTTTTGAGAGTGTGTTTGGTGCTATAATTGACAGGGAATTAGTGATATCTTGGTGATAGTGTTGTATGCCAAAGAGAGAGATCAAGCTTGAGGCTTAAAACCATCAAGAACAAGTGTGTGTTCTTCGTTTCAATCGCGTAATCGAGGTGAGTGCATGACCGTGGTTGATCTATGTAATCAGTGATTTGCCTTGATTGATATGTGTGTTAGGACTTGACTATATGGGTGTGATTTATGGCTTGTCCAAGTTGTTTTGCTTGTGTGTGATGGAGCTCTATCATTCTTGCTTGATTGTTTGTAGGTGATTGCATATTGAGTTCGGTAAGTCATTGATTTACATGTGTGTATAACCGTGGGACGGGATGACCGCCTCACTAAGCATTATCAATGCTTACGCGCCTCTTCTGGTGCAGGTAAAGAGAAGTCATAAGTCTTGGAGCTCGTGGAACCGAAGGCCAAAGAAGAGGGATGATCTAGGTACTTGACGGGTTTCTTTCGTATCTTTTGTTATATATACATATGCCTTGCCTTGATGATCAATGTTTGGGACTTGATATTATGCTTGTTAGTATGTTTAAGGTGCATTTTGAATGATATAAGTAATGGCATGGATGGGTTGGGTTTGAATTGTTGCTATTGCTTGTTTGAATGTTGTTGTTTTGGTTGCAGGGCAGGGGGGATGGATCGATACAGGGGCTGATCGATCGATCCAGTAAGTCGGTTAAGACGTCTAGATTTCTCTAAGGGTTCCGATCGATCGATCTGACGGGCAGATCGATTGATCCTTAAGGCCAAAATCCACCGTAAGGTTTGTGGATCGACTAGAGGGATCTAGATCGATCGGTTAGTTTTCCGATCGATCGATCGAACACATGGATCAATCGATCTGCCTTGTTCTGTTTCGTGTGCTCTGTTTTGGCTAGATGAGATCGATCGATCCAAAGGTGGGATCGATCGATCCCTGTTTTTAAAACCCAAAGTGTTTTGTTTTTGTATTTGGTTGTTGTGCAGTAGCTTGGGTAGCAAGTTACGTGTTCTATTATTGTTGTTATAACCGTTTTAAGAAAAATTTTAAAAATTTCGTGTTTTTATTATTTTCACCGGTTTTCGTCTTTTCGTTTCCGGGGTAGGTCGTTTCAATTTGGTATCAGAGCAGAAGCGGTTCTAGGACTTGTTGGAGTCTTGCTTGCTTGATTTGTGATTGCATGATGTTGATGTTTATTATTGATTGATTGTGGGTTGGGTTAGAATCATTTTTTTTGGCCAAGTAAAGGTTCCACGGTATGACTTCTTTCGTGTTTCTGTTTTGTTAAGTTTTGGGAAGTTGAATATTGTACTAATTGTGTGGATGGTGAGAAGTTTAAGAAGTGGTAGAGGTAGAGGAAGAGGAAGGGTGGCAAGGAGCGAATCAGGTTGGAGTGTGGAGGATATGAACCCCATTGGTGAGGACCAAGCCGGGATTGATGAGGTGGATGGCGGTGAGAATGTTGGAGCTGCTGGTGATGCTGCTTAAGCGATTGGTGTTGAACCGCGAGTTGAGGCTCAGCAACAGGCGGGTCATAACCAAATGGGGCAGATGTTGGGTTTATTGGCTCATATCTTGGAATGGTTACCAAGGACGGTACCAGCTACCACTCCTGAAGTACCATGTGTAGTTGATGTTGAGCCACCGAGAGTGGCGAATCCCGAGGTTAGAGAGAGATTGTAAAACCTATGAATTCTGCTGTATCTCACTGTGTTAGATCATATGCAAAGGCTTGGCACTAATTTTTTTTCGGGAGGTACAAAGCCGGTTGAGGCGGATGAGTGGAGGTCATGATTGGAAAGGAATTTTCTTTCGGTGAGATGTCCTAAGAATTATAAGGGTAATCTAGTGGTGCATTATCTAGAGGGAGATGTACATGTGTTGTGGAGAAGTATGTTGGCTAGGAAAGCCAATGGTGTGCACACCTGGGAAAGATTTTGTGAAGAATTTAACCTCAAATATTTTCCGCAAGAGGCGATGGATAGACTTGAAGGAGAGTTCCTAGACTTGTCTCAAGGAACTAAAACGGTTCGAGAATAAAAGATGGAGTTTAACCGACTACGAAGATTTACGAGAAGGGGTCTTGAGGATGAGCAGGCCTAAGTGAGAAGGATTCTATGCGGTATGTGTTTGGTGTTGAAAAATAGGTGCATGGTTTAATGAGCATAGTGAGCTTAAATGTTGTATTTAATGAGATGATTTGGAGGTAAGAAACATGTTTAATGCCTGAATGCTTCCTTAATACGTTTTGAGGCATGAGTTAAGTGGTATTATGAAGTATCGCCTAAAGAGAATTGTTGGTTAAGTTGTTAAGCAGCACAGGATGAAGAATTATGCAAGTTTCGTCGAACTCTGTTTTCAGAACAGAGGAGGATCGATCGATCCAAAGGGGTAGACCGATCGATCCATTAAGTCGGTTATGTGATCGGAAATATTTTGAGGAAAGGATCAACCGATCCCAAGTGGGGATCGATCGATCGTGGTTGTCAGACGGTTCAGGATCGATTGAGACAAGTAATATCGATCGATCCTTGTAAAGGACCGATCGATCTGATAAGATGCTCTGTTTTGGTTTGTTTCCAGTCGTTAGGATCGATCGATCAGAGGCTAGATTGATCGATCCGATCTTTGAAAGTGGATTTTTGAGTAGTAGATGGATGAATGACGAGGTAATTGCCGGTGGAATCTTTTATAGATTGGTTAGGATTGCTAGATCGTATGATTTAGGTGATTATTGATGAGGTTATCATATGGGGTGAGGATATATGATTGTTAAGTATCGATACGATCTAAGGGTATATTATATCGTAGAATGTGAAGGGTCTAGCATATGGCATGGGGGTGTATCATGACCTAATGTTGTTACGGTCTAAGGGTATATTAGATCGTAAAACATAATGGGATGATGATGAGTTGGTGAGTCTTATTATGTGGGAGACAGAATTTTATGTGATGAGCGTGTTATTAAAACGAGTATCTAGTGATGTGAATGATACATGATGTGGATTTCATGTATCAGTAATGATTTAATGCATGAGGCAGATGTCGTGTAGTGATGGGATGATTTAATACATGATGTGTGGTAAGTTCGTCTTTTGGAGACTGGGTCTACTCAAATAACCCAAAACACGTTGTAGTACTTAGGGATCGAATCAACAGGGATCAAGTGCTGCACTACGAATTATAGAGAATGATTAAGAAGATAAGCCAAAAATAAAAGAGTTTGTATTATTACCAAATGTAAACTAAACAAAAGTGGTAAATAAAAACGCTAGAAAGATTGATAAATATAAACGCTAGATCAGAAAAATTCGCAAAGATTCAAGGATCAAGAACCAAACAATTATTCAGAGATTTATAACTAAGAACCGTCTTAAACTACAAACACGAATTTAAATTCAATCCACTGTCGTGGCATCAAATATCTTTATCGAACAACCAAACTGTCGTTACGATTGTCGATAAGCTTTTCAAGGGCTCAAGTTTGATTCGTTCACAAATTGCCTTAACATCAGCTTTCGTCGGTCAAAGACAATCTGCTCATCTAAAGTCCTATCCGGTTAATCCTATAAGCTTTTGGAGAATATAATCAACCTAAGATCAAAGACAGATTTTCAATCGTTGTCGCCAATCTAGAACTCAAACAGAATTGTATAACCAATCCACTGTCGTGATATCAATCACTTTATCTAGCAACCTAAGATTCTAAAACTTCTTGTTTGGAACTCAGAATTCTAGACAAGCATTAACAAGTAGGTTCAATTTGTTCACAAGTTTGCCTTAGCATCAACTTTCATTGGCTAAGGACAAATTGCTCACCTATGTTCTATCAAGCAATCTATAACACTTTTGGTGGATAGATTAAACCTCAGTTCATAGACTAAATGATCAGTTTAGTCTAAGCAATAAACACAACCATAGGTGAAGATGACAAGATTCAATCTAATCTAATTCAAAGCAACAATAGATGAAGATCAAATATCAATACCCTATCTATGTCTAGTTCAATGATATGAATTCCTTTGAAAACCCCCAACCTAACAAGGATACTACTCATACATAATTACAGAAAAAGCAAGAAGAGACAAACAGAGATTCATAAACATCAAGATAAAGATTGCTTAAGGGATAAAATATCTTCTCTATGGATGATGACTCAAGATGTGTTCTTCTTCCAAGCTTACAAGATGATATAAATGAAAGAGTTTCTACAAGTTTTTCACTCTCAAATGAGAGAGAATGAGTTACAGAACATGAATGACGAAACCAAGGCCAAAAATATCTTAAATAAGTGAGAAAACCTCTTCCAAAACTATGTGCCGACTTGAAACCGCCAAGCTGTTTTACCCAGGATCGATCGATCCTATATAATAAAACAGTTGTCCGTTGAGTCATTGTGTCAGGATCGATCAATCCTTTTAAGACTTGCTTTCTGGGATGTTTTGCACGTCAGGATAGAACGTGCAAGATGATAGAATGATCGTTCCTTAATAAGGATCGATCGATCCTTTGGTCGATCTTGCATTCGATCTTGTCTAGACTTGCCTTATGGGATGTTTTGGTAGAGGAGGATTGATCGATCCTAGAGGAGGATCGATCGATCCTCTCTCCAGATGCTTATTTCTCCATCTGCTTCTGCTGCTAGCCAGATTGACCTGTCTTCAATAAAACGGGCATAACTTTTGAACACTGAAGATAATGACATGAAACCAATCCCAAATGAAAGCTAACTCAAAGAGCTATCTTGTATCCAAAAAACATCGAAATCCAGTATAGGGAAGACAATCAACGAATGGCAAACTTTTGACCCTTCTGCATAATCCTGCATCTTGAAAACGTCCAGTTTTGATCTTTTGCCCTTATCCATTGCTCTTTGCGAACTTAGACATTTTCTAACCTGTAAAGACACTAAAACCCAGAGAAAACACACAAAAACCTACTAAAATGATGGTTAAAATCCATCAAAACCGTAATATATCAATGTGGTACTTCATGTATCGGTGATAATCGAACACATGATGAGGTACTTCATGTGTTGTTGGGACGGTACAGATACATGATGTGGTATTTCATGTATTCGTAGTGGATGGACACATGATGAGGTATTTCATGTGTTGCCATGGCCGTGAATGATATATTGTGGATGTGTGTAAGGGTGACATCACATACATGATGTGGTATTCAATGTATTGATGGGGTTCAACACATGATGAGGTAGTTCATGTGTTGTCAAAGGTGTGAGTGATGTGGTGTTCTTACTTGGTTCGGTGAGTTATGGATCTATGTCATTAGATCCTAATACGTGGTTGGGATCAATAGGATTATGTGGTATTTAATCCTATTGACGGGTCATTGGGGTTATGTGGTATTTTACCCCAATGATGGGTCATTAGAGTTATGTGGTATTTAACTCTAATGATGTTGGTTAGGATTATGTGGTATTTAATCCTAGCAAGGGGTTTACCGATTAGTATTATGTGGTATTTAATCCTAATAGATTAGTAAACCGGGGTGAGGTCCTGTGGTATTGGATCTCACAGGGACTTAGTATATTAGGGTCCTGTGGTATTGGATTCTTATGTGCTAGGTCGTTTGACGGATTAACTCATTCGAGTCCTGTGGTATTGGATTTCGATGAGTTAACTATTATGTGACCACGTAGGATCTTGTGGTAACGGATCCGAGGGTGTTATTGAACCAAGTAGGAACAATGTGTGATGTAATGAGAGAAGTGGAAAAATCTCATACGGTGTGAACTGTGTGACTGCAGTCACTGCTGGGTTGTAGTGTAAGTACAGTTATGACTAAAGTTCGGTCATAGCAGAAGTTCTGGTATATTGGTGATGGGTTGTAGTTGTTTTGTTTCTACGGGTTTTGGGTTATGGATGTGGTGTTATTACCGTTGTTGAATTGGGACTAGTTGGTGTTAATGTTGTGGTACCACGACTATCGTTAGGTTGTAGTTGTTGGTCTACAACTGTTGAGGAGAGTAGCACTTGGAGACGGATCGGAGCGGACGATCCGAACTTTTGAGATTGTTGAGGGTGGCATTCGGTCAATTGTTTGAACTTGGTAGAGTTCGTATATGATGTGAGAGCTAATAAGCTAGCATTAAGATGATACCATATGAGGTTTGATATGGTAGACCAGGCATGACATCATTATGCTGAGCTCAAGTGGGGGAGCGAAGCATATTTCGTGAGAATTTGGTGCGGGGAACGCCTGAGATTAAGGTCATGTGGGAGTATGTTGGGGTTGACGAGGAAACTTGGGAACCTGAGGAGGGGAGGGAAGTGCAATTCTCCAAAGTGGGTTGTAAGGTGGATGAAGTCTTAAGATTCAAGGACGAATCTAATTAAGTGGGGGAGAATTGTAACATCAGTATCCCAAGTTATTTCTTAATGAACAAGTAATTGTTACTTGTTGTAAAAGTCTTGTACCGTGTTGTGTTTGTTCCTGAGAGAAATAGGAACAATGTTAAGATCGATTAAGAGGTGATTCCAGGGTATTGACGAGAGTGAAAAAAATATTTTGAGACGGGGAGGTGTCTCAAATATTTCGGGAGTTGGGACGGAATTACTAAACCGAGCTAGAAAGTTTAATTAAGATTAATTTATTGCGGTTTAGTAATCTCTGTTTGGATTGTTTTGGTTTAATTTTGATTAAACTGAGAAATGATGATTAACGGAAATTGAGTGAGATGTGTTGCGGATGATGAGATGTCACAAATATTGCAGAAAATTTTTCGGAAAATCCTAAACCGAGTCGAGAATTAAGCGGAGTCAAGGCAATTGAATAATTGGATTCGGTTTAGTGGTTTGATTATGAGTTGGTTTAATTTAATTAAACCAAAGGAGAAAATATCTCCTTCTTCTACCATCTTCTTTCTTCCTTCTATATATATCTCATTTGAGATAATTCGCTTGAGAGAAAACGAGAGAAAAGGAGAAGAAGAAAAGAGAGAGAGTAAGAGCTTGGTGAATCAAAGAAGGAGAAGAAGAAGAGAGTGGAAGAGCTTTCAAAAACAGAGTTTGGAGCAGAGATTGAGAGGTCCGATCGGCCAAGCAAAAGAACTCAGATTGAGCTGAAAATATGTGGGTAAGTCTATCATCCTTTTGCCTAGTTATCTACCAAATTTCGTCGAGTTTAGTTGAGTAGTTTGGGAGATATGGATTTTCTCTCAAAAAGGCATAAAACAGAGCAATCCGCGACGGGTCCGGATTGAGAGGGTGTTTGAGCGTTCAAAACTTGTTGGTTTGGGCTGAAACTTTGTGGGTAGATTCTTGAGAATCTTATCTTAAAGTTCACCAAAGGAATTGCCCAAATATTTTCTATAATAAAAATTAGGATTGGTTAAGCGAGGCTCTGTTTTTAGAGAAGGAATCCGAGAATTGGGAGTTTTTGGTGATCCGAGTTAGAGCTTATGATTCATCTTTTGAGAGTGTGTTTGGTGCTATAATTGACATGGAATTAGTGATATCTTGGTGATAGTGTTGTATGCCAAAGAGAGGGATCAAGCTTGAGGCTTAAAACCATCAAGAACAAGTGTGTGTTCTTCGTTTCAATCGCGTAATCGAGGTGAGTGCATGACCGTGGTTGATCTATGTAATCAGTGATTTGCCTTGATTGATATGTGTGTTAGGACTTGACTATATGGGTGTGATTTATGGCTTGTCCAAGTTGTTTTGCTTGTGTGTGATGGAGCTCTATCATTCTTGCTTGATTGTTTGTATGTGATTGCATATTGAGTTCGGTAAGTCATTGATTTACATGTGTGTATAACCGTGGGACGGGATGACCGCCTCACTAAGCATTATCAATGCTTACGCGCCTCTTTTGGTGCAGGTAAAGAGAAGTCATAAGTTTTGGAGCTCGTGGAACCGAAAGCCGAAGAAGAGGGATGATCTAGGTGCTTGACGGGTTTCTTTCGTATCTTTGGTTATGTATACATATGCCTTGCCTTGATGATCAATGCTTTGGACTTGATATTATGCTTGTTAGTATGTTTAAGGTGGATTTTGAATGATATAAGTAATGGCATGGATGGGTTGGGTTTGAATTGTTGCTATGGCTTGTTTGAATGTTGTTGTTTTGGTTGCAGGGCAGGGGGATCGATCGATCCAGTAAGTTGGTTAAGGCGTCTAGACTTCTCTAAGGGGTCCGATTGATCCTTAAGGCCAAAATCCGCCGTAAAGTTTGTGGATCGACTAGAGGGATCTAGATCGATCGGTTAGTTTTCAGATCGATCGATCCAACACATGGATCGATCGATCTGCCTTGTTCTGTTTCGTGTGCTCTGTTTTGGCTAGATGATAACGATCGATCCAAAGGTGGGATCGATCAATCCCTGTTTTTAAAACCCAAAGTGTTTTGTTTTTGTATTTGGTTGTTGTGCAGTAGCTTGGGTAGCAAGTTACGTGTTCTATTATTGTCGTTATAACCGTTTTAAGAAAACTTTTAAAAATTCCGTATTTTTATTATTTTCGCGGGTTTTCGTCTTTTGGTTCCGGGGTAGGTCGTCTCAATTCCTCTCAAGAAACCTGACAATATACCTTCACAATGTGTAACGCACTCTGTCCGTGAGCTTGCCTCCCAATTAAACTAAACTAAAGCCGCAATTCAAGACCTCACAATTCATAACCTCATTAGTACCATTTGTCACTCTAAATTTGATGGAAGCCTTAGTAGGAATGCATTTCTTCTTACCATCCTCTTCTTGATATTTTTTAACATCCAACCAATTGGTGTAGCCAATGAACACATGAGTCTGACTTAATCGTCTATTCCTCATCACCTGTCTCAGATAAACCTCCTATATGGAAATTAAAGTTGCTAGACGGTGTCTCAGCATTGCTGAAATCACATATGTATTTCAACTGGAGGTTGTTGTTTCGAGTTTCGTAGTTCTTAGATGAGACAATAGCACATAGAGCTATTCCAACAAATCAATTTTCATTCCAATGTCCAGGAAGCTCTGGCTTTAACTCTGCTCCAGAAGCTCTGTGACTAAACCAAGCAGGAAATTCACTTCCAGGAAAGCAAGTGGCAACCAAAGTTTCAAATGCAAAACCCTGAAAACTAAACTGACTTTTTATTTCCCCTTAAGCATAGATGCCGCAACAAGGGTACGCCATTCATCCGGAGTGGCTGTTGGCAAACCACTTCGTCTTTGAATTTAACACAATGTAGTAATATATTTGGTAGCTCTTTTATCGAGGTCCTGTCGAGTAATAAAATCTGCAGGTTTTCCATGTTCTCCTTAATATCAGGAAACCTCGTGAGACTTTTACAACCAGAGAGTATTAGTTCTTCAAGAGCCTTTAACTTGTTGAGATAGTAAGGTAGAGACTCCTACATTTTGCACTATTTTTAATTCAGTAACACAAGTTTCTGGAAATTCTTGATGCTTTTAGGAAGAATCTTGATTGCAGTGCCATCTAAACGTAGAAATTCAAGATTTTCAGAATTCAGCTCAAACTTGTCAAATTTTGAGCAGCCACTGACGATGAGAGTCTTCAGACAGATTAAATGCAGTTTTGCTGGTAGAGACGAAAGCATTACACATCCTTTCAGGTTCATAAAAACAAGGCTCTTCATGTTTTTCATCTCTCTTGGTAATGTACTCAGATTCGTGCAGATTCAATCTTCGGAGATAAAACGCCTTTGACAATGCTGACAGGTCACTCAACTTAGTCGAAAAACTTAGCTCCACCCATTTCAACTGTGGCGCTTCCTGTGACAATCACTGATCAGATCATGGTTACCACCAGTAATCATCTCTATTGTAATGTATGCATTTATGTTTAGATGTTATAAAAATATGTATTCCTTCATATGTGTTAAGTCTGAGGCCTTAAAGATGTCGACTTTCTCAAGACCTAGATACGTCACAAGAACCAGTTGCAGAGATGAAAATGTTGTGACTTGTGTGGAGAAAGCTACGGTGACCGAAATGAAAAGACGAAGCAAAAATTAAGAAGAAACAAAGAAAATTAAGAGGAGCACACAAAACTTGAACGAGTTCGGTGAGCCAAAATAGCAACACCTACGTCTCGCCGAGGCATCCTCGGAATCCACTAGATAGAGATTTTACACTCCAATACAAGATCTGTTACAATTTATAGAGCTTATGTAACTACACACTAACAGCCTTTCTTGATGTTTAAGAAACTCAATCCCAAAACTTATGTTTCAAAGTGTTTCTCTCTGTTTTCTATCTCAATCACTCTTGTCTCTCTCGTGTACTCTCTCTCCTTACCTTGGTATATCTCTATAGATAATACTTAGAGTTGTTGTTTCGTCTTCACAGAAAAAACATGTAGCCTTGAAACCTGCAGTTCTTCTGCAGCAAAACCTGCAACTTTTAGACAAACGTACTTCTCTTTTACCACCAAAGTCAAGTTGTTGTGGGCTCAACCTTTGCCACCTGTACCACTCTTCAAAATTCAACTATGGTAGACTTTTGTGACCGTGGGAACCCACCTAAAACTGAGCATTAGCTCCCGCCAATGTTGCTTAATTTTCACGTCTCACTAATCTTCACAATATGAAACAGTTTTAATCGTATTTAATTTCTAAATCGTAAATGCAAAAGTCAAACGCAAACAGAAAAAAATATTTGTGAACATTTTCAGCCTGATCATTTAACTCTTCACCATTCAGAAATGTGTCCTTCAACCAGTCTAGCTCTTTTTCTTCTGAGTTCTTACGGATGTTACTGTAGAAATATAAGTATAAGAAGAGAATTAGAGAAAGAAATTATGAGTATAAGAGAGAAGACTAGAGAGAAACTTGTGTATTATGTTTTTCTTGTGTGTTTGTGATGATATTTACAATTGCCCAAAGACTCTATATATAGACTTCTACATATGCTTACACTTATAATCAAATCAACCATACTCACTCTAACAACCCACTTTGTCCACCAACTCCACTAGTACCACCAACTCCACCAACACCACCAACTCCACTAACTCCATCAACACCACCAACTCCACCAACCACACCAACTCCACACTCTAATTTAGTTTTCTCAATACTCCCCCTCAAGGTTGGCTTATGAAGATCTTTCAAGCCAATCTTGCCGTGCAGATACTGACACAGATTCGATCTAGTGGCTTTAGTAAGTACATCAGCCACTTGATCTTCACTTTTGATGAACATAGGAGTGATGAATCCTTCTTGAATCTTGTCCCGGACAAAGTGGCAATCGATCTCAATATGTTTTGTCCTCTCATGAAAAACCGGATTGGAAGCTATGTGTATGGCGGCTTGGTTATCACAATGAAGAACAATCGGTTTGGTCTCATGAATACCGAGATCTCTGAGTAATGTTCTTAGCCATATCAACTCCTTTGTAACATCCTTCATTGCCCTATATTCAGCTTCGGCACTAGACAATGAGACCACTTTTTGCTTTTTACTCCTCCATGTCACAATAGCCGGTTGTAGACTTCCTATCTCTTTTGTCCCCGGCCCAATCTACATCACAAAATCCCCTTAACTTGGTACTTTTGTTGCAACCTAACCAAATACCTTTCCCGGGACATCCCTTTAGATATCTCAAGATCCGTTCTACCATGTGCCAATGATGAGTAGATGGAGCCTTCATATGTTGGCTTACCCTATTCACAGCAAAACAAATATCTGGTCTAGTTATGGTAAGGTAGATGAGCTTACCCACAAGACGTTGATATTGTTTCACATCCGGCCAAGGCTCCCCCTCACTGTGATCTTGATACCCTTCTTCAATTGGTGTTTTGGCTGGTCTTGACCCTATCTTTCCCGTTTCACTTAGAAGGTCTAGGACATACTTTCTTTGCGTAATAAACATCCCATCTTCGAATCGTGACATTTCGATTCCTAGAAAGTATTTCAAGACCCCCAAGTCTTTGATGTCAAATGCTATCTTGAGGAGTTTATTTGTCTCTTCAATTCCTTCAACATTGTTCCCAGTGATTATGATATCGTCCACATAAACTAGGATCGCCACAATACCTTTTCCTTCTTCAAATTTGGTGAACAAGGTATGATCAGCTTCCGACCTTAAGTATCCTTCATTGATGAGACAAGTGCTTAATCTTTGGTACCAAGCCCTTGGAGATTGCTTGAGTCCATAAATAGCCTTTCTAAGCTTACACACACCGCCATTTTCGTCATGGTACCCTTGAGGTGAGGCCATATACACTTCTTCCTCTAAATCTCCTTGTAAGAAGGCATTCTTCACATCCATCTGCCATAAACCCCAAGATAAGTTAATGGCTAATGAGAGAAGAACCCTTACAGAGTGTAGTTTGGCCACAGGAGCAAATGTTTCAGTGTAGTCTTCCCCAAATACTTGTGTGTATCCCTTGGCTACCAACCGTGCCTTGTATCTCTCTATTTCTCCATTACTTTTGTACTTGATCGTGTAGACCCATCTACATCCTACCAACTTCTTCCCTTTGGGTAGTTTGATTATATCCCATGTATTGTTCCTTCTCATTGATTCTATCTCCTCTTCCATTGCTTTAACCCATACTTCCTCTCCACAAGCTTCCTCATATGAAGTAGGAATCCTCCCTTTGTCAACTTGGCTCAAAAATATTTGGTGTTCTTCGGGAAGATAGGCCATAGAACAATGGGCTTGAATCGGATGTTGGACTGTGGCTTGGCCATTGAAATATATCTTCGGGTTTTCCATTGGGAAGGAAATTTTTGTCTTTGACTTCGCCTTAGTATTGGTTCTGAGTCGGAGACATTCTCTACCTCATCTTCCCTTATACCTTCATCATTATCCAAGGTACCACTCGACTCCTCATCTTTTTCATCGGATGATGATGGCTCGGCGGATGATGATGCGGATGATGATTCCTCAACGAGACTCTCCTCCTCATTCCTTTCTCCTCCCGAGTTAGGAACCATCGGAGCACTATTTGTCCCTTCTTCTTCGATGATGATGCTTTTTAGAATTTGTGCTTGATCCAAAACAGGACTCATAATACCATCAAGATCCTCCCATCTTTTATCAGTGAAGTAGCCTTCTGCTTCATCAAACTTAACATCTCTTGACACATAGATTCGATTGGAGTCCGGATGATAACATTTGTAACCCTTTTGAGTGCTTGAGTATCCTACAAACATGCACTTGATACTCCTTGGTTCCAACTTGTTTCTTTGAGACTCAGGAACAAATACATAACACCTACAACCAAAAACCCGAATATGATCAATATTAGGTTTGGTTCCGTTTAGTACCTCATATGGAGACTTATTGCCCAAGTTTGGAGTAGGCAGCCGGTTGATCAAATAGGCTGATGTCATTACGGCATCTCCCCAAAACCTTTTAGGAACCCCTCTCTCGAACATAATACTCCTAGCCACTTCCATCAAATGTCTATTCTTCCTTTCTGATACCCCATTTTGTTGAGGAGTATAGGCACAACTTGTTTGGTGAATGATTCCATTACTCTCCATCATCCTTTTGAATTGATCGCTCATGTATTCTCCACCATTATCGCTTCTCAAAACTTTAACCCTTGTATTGAATTGGTTTAACACGTAGTTGTAGAATCTGACAAACGATTCAAAAACTTGGCTCTTGGAACTCATGAGTGTCAACCAAGTGTATTTTGATTTCTCATCAATAAAAGACACAAAGTACTTATATTGATCCTTAGAAACACACGGAGCTGACCATACATCCGAGTGGACCAAATCAAAGCACTTATCATAACTAGTCTTTGAATCCGGAAAAGGATTTCTACAATGTTTCCCTAGAACACAAGCCTCACAATCTTTATTTTATGGGATTAGATTGGGCAAGATCATGCTGAGCACTTTCTGACTTGGATGTTCAAGACGTGAGTGCCATAAAGAGCTTGTACCAACCATACTAACCGCATATGACTCCATTACGCGATCATCTTCTTTATTTAGTAGATAAAGACCGTCCCTTACTCCTCCTCTCCGAACACTTTCTTGGTCTTATTGTCCTGAAACTGAACCATATCAGACCCAAATATCACCTTGCAATTCAAGTCTTTGGTTGCCTTATGTACGGATAACAAGTTAGAGGTGAAATCCGGAACATATAGTGCCTTAGTGTTTTTCCTAAACACTTCTAGGTTTCCAATACCTTTTATTGGAACATCTTTACCATTAGCAACCCTAACATTCCCAACATATGATTTCATATCTTTCAACATACTTCCATTACTAATCATATGGTGACTTGCCCCCGAATCCACAATAACCTTATCATTACTTTTAGAGACAAAGAGACCGTTACCTTGCTCAACTAACTTGGAGATACTCTTGATGAGAGCCTCCAAATCAGACTTCCTTACCAACTCATTGTTTCCAACTGTGGTCGTTCCCGCAAAGGCCCTTTGTCCTTGACCACTTCCTTGACCATTTTCTCTAAGCCGCATCGGTTTCAAGTGTGGGTGCTACGTCCAACACTTATCCTTCATGTGGCCTTTCATCTTACAATGGTCACACTCCAAGGCCTTCTTCTCCCTATAGGAGTGCCCTTTGTATGCGGCATGTGCCATTTCACTCGCCGATTGAAACAAGCTCCGTGAGCCCTCCTCTTTTTGAACTTGTTGGCATACTTCATTCAAGGTAGGTAGCTTGTCAAACCTTAGAATGTGCTGAATAAGTCCTTTATAGGAATCATTAAGCGTGAGTAGCAACCCGAACACTTGGTCTTGTTCACGCCTCTCATTCAGCTCCTTAGGGTCATTTGTTGGTGGCCTAAGCATTTCAAGCTCTGCCCACAACCCTCTAAAGACCCCAAAAAGATCCTTAAACGCCTTGCCCTCTTGTTGTAGGTCGTTTAAGGCCTTCTTCACCTCAAAAATCCGGGAAATGTTGGACATGTCCCCATACACACCCTTGAGTGTGTCCCATAGTTCTTTAGCCGTATCACAATAGGAGTAGGCGGCGAGTATTGAGGACTCTAAGGAGATTTGGAGAATCGCCAAGACTTGTTGGTCTTCTTGGTCCTTCTTCTTTTCCCTCTGATTATGGTCATCATTGCCTTTTCCTTCCACGACTATATCTCCTTCTTTGGCCGTATCTCCTCCTTTGGCCTGTTCGGAGCTTCCACATAGCTCCACAGCCCTCGACTCCTCAAGGCTGTTTTTGCAGTCCTTGACCACAATAAGTAGTTGTTCCCCTTGAGAACAACCGGTAAAATAACTTGTTTTTGCACCTCCATGAATCGGTTGAGAGTTCTTGAAGATTCGAGAGTATTTAGGTGAGTTTCGGAGATGAGATATTAAATCTCAAACTAGATCTTCTCACAACTCAGTCACTAAAAAGTGTTGAGGATATGAATCTATCTCAGAGTGAGCAAGATCTAGAGAGTGATTTAGAATCAAGAAAACCGAAACCGAAAGAAAAAAAAATTGGTGAGAAGTCAAAGCGAAACGAGGTTTTACCAAGATCTCTTAACTTGCTCTGATACCATGTAGAAATATAAGTATAAGAAGAGAATTAGAGAAAGAAATTATGAGTATAAGAGAGAAGACTAGAGAGAAACTTGTGTATTATGTTTTTCTTGTGTGTTTGTGATGATATTTACAATTGCCCAAAGACTCAATATATAGACTTCTACATATGCTTACACTTATAATCAAATCAACCATACTCACTCTAACAACCCACTTTGTCCACCAACTCCACTAGTACCACCAACTCCACCAACTCCACTAACTCCATCAACACCACCAACTCCACCAACCACACCAACTCCACACTCTAATTTAGTTTTCTCAATAGTTACCACTAGAAGTCACCGAGGATATATTTGTAGAAAACATGTTGGTTCATTCGCCAACTTCGCTTACTGGTGAAATTTTTGCTAGCACTTTCTTCACCACCTGTACTGTGAAATCTCTCTCGGTCTTGCCATACGAGTAAGGATAATTTATATCATTATCTTGGGTTAAGAAAGGATTGAGATGGTTAGGTAATTTATTTAGTTTGTACCTGTAATCCACCCTAATCAAGATCCTTAAAAAGTCAATAGGATCTTCAGTTGTCTCCACACTCTTCTTCACCAAGTGCAGTCTTATAGCCTTCATCATCACTATTGTCTCGACACTCTTCTCCATCAAGTGCAGTCGCATAGCCTTCATCATCACTGTTGTCTCCACACTCTTCTTCATCAAGTGCAGTCTCATAGCTTTCATCATCGCTGTTGTCTCCATACTCTTCTTCAATAAGTGGTGTCTCACAGCGTTCATCGTCATTAACTTTGCTTTCATCGGTTTCATTCTGAGTAGCCGGATATGGATTAGAGTCATCCAAGGTAACACAGACGCCTTCACAAACATGTACAAGAATATCTGATTTACAAGGTTGACTATCCAGGGATGGACTGTCCTCCGGGAGTCGTATACCACATCCTTTTATTTGGACCTCATCGTGATCCGTACGAAAGTCTAAACGCAAGTAATCATAACTAAGTTCGGATAGCGGAGCATTGTCTTCGTTTAGAAGGGAACAACACTCAAATACGACCAATTGACTTCCCATATTAGCTGTCGTGATGGTTAGTGGCCAATCAACGGAAAGAAATAAATTCCCCAGTCTGTCTTTGAACCAACCAATTACATTGATTTCGAATGGAACATATTTGGAACTAGATTTTGAATCAACCACTGCGCAAGCCTTGAATTTGAAGAATTGTTGAGGAGGAGAAGTGTGAACTATAGGGATGATCAGAGAGGTTTCTGTAGTACGGTGCGTGAAATATGAAGGCACTTCTTCACCTGACAGCAAAATGGAGTTGAAGAGAATTGATTGTTGCTGAAGGAGAGCTTCTTGATCTAAGTTGAAGCAGTTCATAAAACTGAACTTGGCTTTTGGGACACAATTATCTGGAAGAGAAGAAACAGTCTCGTGAAGGAATGGTAACTTAGAGTGAGTATTGTCTGTTGCCCTTATCACCTCACTTGGACTATCATTCCAGCTAGCTGCAGTCAATGCCTCGCAGTATGAAAAGCCAGCTACCTCAAGATGTTTCAGTTTATAAATGTTTAGGGAAACATATTTTAGCTGATTGCATTCCCTCATATCCAGGTTTTTGAGGCGAGAGAAGCTCACGATCCACCAAGGAACCTCTTCAATCCCTGTTTTGCTTAGATTGAGCCAAGAGATGTTGGTTGATATATAAGGAAAAGTCTTCAACCGTGAGCATCCACTGAGATTAAGGACCCAAAGATTTTGAAAGTTGATGCCAATGGGAAGAGTCTCCAGATTTATGCATTCTGTAATTCTCAACAACACCAGTTTATAGAGATTATGAAATGAAGAAGGAAGCTCCACCAAACTTGGGATGTGAGAAAGCGACAATGCCTTCAACGAGGGGGATAGCATGGTCATTAGAGTTGTAAGCGGCTGAACAAAAAAAACACATTTAACATACTCATTACCAAATTTAGCAAATTAAACTCTTATCATTTTTTTTTTATATTATTATTATTATTATTTATACTCATTACCAAACACATTTATTTCCAAATATTACCTATTACTTATTTCGATTATTTAAACTTCAACTGTCAAACATATTTGAATATTCTTAAACTTGCCAAAAACAATTAGGTCAAAATATAATATTGAATCTTACCATTAAATCAAGAAAAAATAATTTCTATATATTAAATGAAAAACTTACGAATTTATTTATCATGTGTATAAATGGGTGATTATCTAGTTATATATTAAAAGGGTAATTTTTCTTGGAGAAAATCCTTTAATTTCATTATATTTACATTATATACCAATCTAATTTTTTTGAACATCTTATTTTTGTTTAAGTTATTATAGGGTTTTAAAAGTAAAATTTACAAACAAAATCTACGCATATCTTTATAGTTAACTAGATCAGGACTCTTGTAAATACACTGGTTTAAAAAATATATGTTAATTTATTGATAATACTTGAATTTTAAGTGGTAAGTAGAACATTTTTTAGATTTTATTTGGTTTAAACTGGATTTGAACCTCACTCACTCCATCTTACAATACAATTTAACGATGTTTTCCATCATAATAAACTGGATTTTAATCCTAGGCACTTCATCTAAATGGATAAAAATTAATATTTTTTAAATGAGAAATATTATATACATAATATTAAATCTATATCTTAGTTAATATTAATAATAATTAAAAATTAACGAAACATAATAGGTAAAGAGAAACAATTAAAAATTCGCAAAAATTTGAAAAAACGACATTGTTTTAAATATTTTTTATTCTATATGTCATAATCTCATAAGTAATAATTTTACCTCATATAAAAAAAAATGCGTTAAAGTCTATAAAATAAAAAAAATAAATAAAAATATACTAACATTCTCATCAACTAATTAAAAAAATCATTCCTAGAAGATCATTATTTTGTTCAATTTTTTGTGTGTTTTACATATGAATAAAGACACTACAATGCAACGATAAATACAATGTTATTCAATTAATTAATATTAAATAACTTATATTTTTATTTGAATTTCGACACTCATTGTTTATTATTAATATCCATGTTAACTAAATTAAAGATTTTGATATATGTCAAAATCTAATTGACCAATGACATACTTAAATTAATATATGTTATTTTTAAAAATTAAAACTTAACAAAACATAACTAGTAAAAAATAATTATTTTCTGTGAGACAAATTTTCTATTTCCGATTGGAAATGGGACAGAATGGAACAGGAACGGGAATTTCCGTAGTCCCGTTTGGAAAAAAATATAAAAAATCAATTTATATTATATAATTTTATATATTCATAGTACATTCATATATTATATTATATAAGAGAAAGTATTATAGAAATTAATTGACTTCCTTATTGACTTATTTCTATTGTTTTATGTCTTTTTTGTTTTTAAGTTTTTAACTATTACAGAACATGTTTTTAACATCTTTGGAACAAGCTTATGCTTAATAAATTGAAAAAGTTTATGCTTGATAAATTGTAAGAAACATATTATAAACGTGTTTGCCGGCGTTGTTTAGTTTTTGTTATAACATGTTCTAAGACCAGTTTTCTTTCCGGCAATTCTCATTCTCATCCCAAAATTTCCGTTCTCAACCTGTTTCCGTAAAATTCCGACACAAATTCCGGTTTGCCCACCCCTAGTCACTCTCTCTAGACAATAACTTTCCTCTACACTAACCTTTTTTCCCTCAACTGTGTAAAGAAATTCAACCAAACGACAATAACTTGTTATAAAAAGGCTTGTAAAAAAAAGTGAGATTATAATGCATACCTGCACTCCTTTCCACAGTTTGACACTCATCATATCATCCATGAAAAGATCAACGAGATTCTCTAGACGTAACTTAGAGGGTATTTCTTCAATCGTTGTTTGGCGTATATCAAGATATAAGATGTTGGTTGAGATATCAGGAAAACTCTTCAACCGTGAGCATCCACAGAGATCAAGCCGAATGAGAGATTGGAGGTTGATTCCAGTTGGAAGAATCCTTAGATTGTCGCAGAATTGCATGTCCAACTCTTCCAGTTTATTGAGATACATAATAGAGGAAGGAAGCTTCACCAAACTCGAGCAAGTGTTGAGACGAAGTATCACAAGATTAACGGCCATAGAGAGATCTGGGATTTCTTTCAGCCTTTGAGATCCACTTAAATCCATAAGCTTGAGCCCTTTAAGTGGCTGAAATATTAGTGCGTTACACATCAGTTTAAAAGATTGTCAATTAAAAAGTAAAATAAGCATTCTAAGCACGATACTTATTAAAATTTAACTAAAAAACTTACACAAACTCCTTTCCACAGCTTCTCGAGTTTGCTCCCCCGCATTTGGAGCTTAACGAGGTTTTCAGGACGAAATTTAGAAGGCAGACATCTCAACGGATATCTGTCCCAACACAATAGTCTGACCTTAGGTGGGAAATAGTCAAATTCTTTTGGTAAGTGCAATCTTACTTCTTCTTCTTCTTCTAACATCCCTTTCTTCGTATAAATTTTCAAGAAACGGAGATTACTCATATTTTCAAAGGCTCTCACGTGTATATTCAATTCTTCAATCTCATCTATATCCAATGATATACCTAAAATCTTTTTTGTACCCTGAAAATTATAATATCAATAGAAAAGAGACCAAATCCATTAGTTTAACTCATCTTTATCATATGACATGTTTTTTTTTAATCTTATAGAGTGACTATATGGAAATATTGTCGAAAAACTTACTGTGTTATTATCAAGCACATCGCGGATATCTTGCCAATCCATGAGGAATTCCCGTTCTCCAGAATCATTGGACTGTGCACGGACAATTTCCTTACCCATATCTTGTAGCAAACAGTGCATCTCCACATTACCAGATCTTACCTGTATGAGGGACTTATCGACAAGGTTTTTGAGCCCGATATTGATATCCAAGTTACTATCTGCAAGCAGTTGTTTGATATCATTGATTTTCTCACCATTGAATAGGCATGCAATGTGACGAAATATTGCTTCATCTTTTTCGTTATTTAACCCGTCGTAGCTGATTTTCATTGTTTTCCCAATTTTTCCATCCAAACCATTTTGGAGTCTCGGCAACAAATCAATACAGTCCTCTTCATCCCTACCCCACAAATATGAACCCAAAACTTTGAGTCCCAAAGGAAGATTACCAGCACAAAATGCAACTTCAGAAGCAAGTTTCGTCAAACCATCAGGTGGAGTATCTTTCTTGAAAGCATATCGACATAACATCTTAAGAGCAAGGTCTTCAGATGGGAGACCAACCTCGTAAATAGAATCAATCTCACGGGCCCTTAAAATATGTTTATCTTTCGTAACCATAATTATTCTGCTCCCACGTCCAAACCAATGAGTTTCACCAACCAAGGCATCTAGCACCATAGGATCTTCCAAATCATCAATAATGATAAGAACTTTCTGGTGCTTTAGCCTCTCTCGTAATGCACCTAAATGTTGTATCGTAATGTCTTTTTTCCCCAAAATTTCTGATAAGAAATTTTTTTGTAAATGTAACTTCACGTTGTAGTCTTCCGTATTGCTACTATAAATTTCCATACTCTTAGATACAAAAGCCCTATCTATGAATACGCTACTATGGAAGAGTTGAGAAAAACGGTTGAAAAGAGCTCTTGCGATGGTAGTCTTACCAATTCCCGAGGAACCCCATATACCAACCATCCTCACTTTCTCGGATTCTAAACACAAATGAATACTCATCTTTGCGATATGATCTTCAATGCCAACAAGGTCTTCAAAATCCTTCGATGTAGTTAAAAGTAGCTTACCCAAGATATCATTGGCAATTTCTTCAATCATTGTAGCTTCGCTATCGCTAACGAGGAGAAAGATCAATGCAAAAACATGAAACAGCAAATATTAATAGCCAGGTGAAGTAGGAGTTGATATTCAATATATAAACACAAACAAAGATTCATAGATGTGTACCAGTTCTGAGAATGATATCCGACGAGATTTGCTACATCGGTCAAAGCTTTCCGCCATAGTTTTATCTCTTCCTCTGTTTTTCTTATACAAGTCTTCTTAAAGACCTCTCCGAAGTCTCTTACCTGGTATCTGACATGGGAAGGGTCCACATCGTAGAAAATGGGTATCACAAGTTGACCAAACTCTTCCTTGCAGTTGACGATCTCCAGCAACTCGTTTAGACACCAGCTAGAAGAGGCGTATTTTTGGGAGAACACAACCACCGCTATCCTCGAATCTTTAATCGCCTGTTTAAGCACGGGATCAAGCGATTGACTTTTCTCGATCTTTTTGTCTTTGAAAGTACTGATCGATTTACGATCCAGCTCATTTAGAAAGTGGCTGAGGAATTTTTGGCGGACATCTTCCCCTCTGAAGCTCGGGAACACGTCATATCGCCAATTGCGAGAAACAGACATCCCTACATTGTGTTCAGTCCCAGGGAGTCGTATACCACATCCTTTTATTTTGAGCTGGGGGTAATTACTCATGAGACGAAACTGTATATTCACCTCATAGTTGTTAAGTTCAGCTAGATGAGCATTGTCTTCCTTTAGAACGAAACAACAATCGAATATAGCCAGATTGCAACCAATTATTCTTGTCGAGAAGTACAACGGCCGATCAGCTACATCAAACTGGTTGCCGAGTTTGTCTATGAATAGACAACACACCTCGATCTCAGATGAATGATAAATTACGGAAATAGGTACAGACCTAGCCACTACACAAGCCCTAAATCTGAATAGTGGTTGAGAGGAAGACATGGGTTGTGGAGGGATAATCAGAGAGGTTCCAGTAGTACGGTGAGTGAAATATGAAGGCACTTCCACACCTGAAATCTCTAGGGACTTGAAGAAAACTGCTTGTTTCTGATACAGAGCCTCTTGATTCAAGTTGATGCAGTTGACGAAGCGAAGCTTTATTTTTGGGACAAAATAAAGAGGAGAAGAGGAAACCTCGTCAGGGACATGTAACTTAGAGTGAATAACGTGTATTGCCATCATCACCGCATTCGGATTATCATTCCAGCTAACTTCAGTCAATGCGCTGCAGTGGGTAAAGTCAAGTATCTCAAGATGTTTCAGTTTAGAAATGTTTATGGATACAGATTTTAAATTCTTGCAATCTTTCATTTGTAGGTGCCTGAGGCGAGATAAGCTCTTGATCCTCCAAGGAACCTTTTCAATCGCTGTACAATCTAGATAGAGCTGTGAGATGTTGGTTGAGATATGAGGAAAACTCGTCAGCCGTGAACAGTTACTGAGATTAAGGGTATCGAGAAATTCAAAATTGATTCCTGTGGGAAGAACCTCTAGATTTATGCAGTTTATAATCCCCAACTTCTCGAGTTTATAGAGGTTCTGAAATGAAGAAGGAAGCTCCACCAAACTTGGGATATGAGAGAGCCACAACACCTTCAACGAGTGAGGCAGCATGGCCATCAGAGGTGTAAGCGGCTGAACCAAAAAAAAAAAAAACAATAATACTATTATTCAAATAAGAAAATATAATACCAAATTTGAAGTATCACATAAATTATAATTTTTGTATTAACAAAAAACAAATTTTTTAAATAAAAATATGTATTAAAAAATAATTAAAAGCAATAGTTTTTGTTTTATTTTATTAATAACTATATTTTAATATATTGAAAAGATAAATGTTTTGGTTATAGAGATTGAGGAAAATATTCTTTGGCAAATTTATTTCCAAAAAATAGGAAGATAAAAATGGAGAGAATTGTGGAAACTAGACTAACTCAAATTCTTATACAGCAAATATATATATGTACATATATTAATATCATACCGATCATTTTCGTAATAAACCTTTTTTTGTAATCAAACTGCATTATCTATAAAATTTACCCACATTATCTGATAGAAACTAGGTGTAGATATAATTCATAACAGTACTACGCAAATAATTTTTCTCTGGAAACCTTTTTCTCACAATAAATTTAACCTAGACGCAGTAACTTCTTATAAATGTGTTGGCTAAAAAGGGTTGCATAAAACGTGAGATAATGTACATACCTGCACTTCGTTCCACAGTTTAACACTCATCATATTCATGTAAAGATCAACGAGCTTCATTAGACGTAAAGTAGATGGGATTTCTTCAATCGTTGTTTGGCGTATATCAAGATATAAGATGTTTGTTGAGATATCAGGAAAACTCTTCAACCGTGAGCATCCCCTGAGATCAAGCCGATTGAGAGATTGGATGTTGATTCCAGTCGGAAGAATCCTTAGATTGTCGCAGAATTGCATGTTCAAGATTTCCAGTTTATTGAGATACTTAATAGAGGAAGGCAGCTCCACCAAACTCGAGCAATTGTTGAGACGAAGTATCACAAGATTAACGGCCATAGAGAGATCTGGGATTTCTTTCAGGCTTTGAGATCCGCTTAAATCCATAAGCTTGAGCCTTTTAAGTGGCTGAAGTAGTAGTACGTGACACATCAGTTTATAAAGATTGTTAATTAAAAAGTTAAAATAAACACTCTAATCACGATACTTAGTAAAATTTAACTTTAAAACTTACACAAACTCCTTCCCACAGCTTCTCGAGTTTGCTTCCCCGCATTTCGAGCTTAACGAGGTGTTCAGGACAACATTTAGAAGGCAGACATCTCAATGGATATCTGTCCCAACACAATAGTCTGACCTTAGGTGGGAAATAGTCAAATTCTTTTGGTAAGTGCAATCTTACTTCTTTCTTCTGCTTAGTGTAAAATTTTAGAAAAAGGAGATTATGCATTCCTTTGAAGGCACACTGATGTATATGCAGCCAATCTGTCTCATGTATATCCAGTGCTAGACCTAAAACTTTTTCAGTACCCTGAAATTATAATTTCAATGAAAAAGAGAAAAAAAAACATTAGCTTACCAAACGCCTATAATTCATTGTCTATCAAACGACATGCTTTTAATCTTGTAGAGCAAGAAACATGAAAGGAGCCTAGAAGTTACAGTGTTATGATATGCTTTTATTTTATATTATAGAGTGAGTTATATGGAAAGATTGTCTAAAAAACTTACAGTATTATTAGCAAGCACATCGCGAATATCTTGCCAATCCGTGAGGAATTCCCGTTCTCCAGGCTCATTAGACTGTGCACGGACGATTTCTTTAGCCATTTTTTGTAGCAAACTGTGCATCTCAACAGTATCCTCTCTTATATATAAGAGAGCCTTATCAACAAGATTTTCAAGCCCGATATTAACACCCAAATCACTATCTGCTAGAAGCCACTTGATGACATTTACTTTCTCATCACTGAAAAAACATGCAATGTATCGAAATATTGTTTGACCGTTTTGGTTATTTAACCCATCATAGTTGACTCTTAGGCTTTTCTCAATTTTTTCATCCAAACCATTATGAAGCGTCGGCATCATATCTATCCAGCCTTTTTTGTCCCTACCCCTTAAATACAAACCAAAAACATTAAGAGCCAGAGGAAGATTACCAGCACACAATACAACTTTGGAAGCAAGATCCCTAAAACCATCAGGTGGATAGTTTTGCCTGAAAGCATGTCGACAGAACATCTCAAGAGCGAGGTTTTCAGAAGGGAGACAAACCTCGTGAATACGGTGAAACCCATAAGCCCTTAAAAGGTGTTTATCTTTTGTAACCATAACGATTCTGCTTCCAAGTCCAAACCAATGAGTTTGAGCAACCAAGGCATCTAGCACCAATTGATCATTCAAATCATCAATAAAAATAAGAACTTTTTGGTGCTTTTTGCCTAAAATTTCGGACAAAAAGTTTTTTATCAAACGCATCCCCACGTCATGGTAATCCTGCAGGATGGAACTATAAATTTCCATAATCATAGATACAAAACCCCTGTCTATGAAAATGCTTCTTTGGAAGCGAGGAGAGAGTAGGCCGTAAAGATATTTTGCAATTGTAGTCTTTCCAATTCCCGAGGGCCCCCAAATCCCAACCCTTCTCACTTCCTCGGAATCCAAACCCAAACGGAAAATCATCATATCGATATGATATTTGATGCCAACAAAGTCCTTAATATCCTTTGGTGGAGTTATTTTCAGTTTACCCAAAACATCATTGGCAATTTTTGTTATCATTGCTATATTATCATCCCTAACAATAAGAGAAAAATCAATACACAAGCATGTAAACAACAAGTATGAAAAGTCAAACATTAAGAAGGCTTTACCAGTGTTTAGAATGATATCCAAAGATATTTGCAACATGGGTCAACGCTTGCTTCCACTGATTTTTCACTTCCTCTGTTTGATTCTGGCAAGTCTTTCTAAATGCCTCTCCAAAGTCTACTGACTGTTCCTTCAGATGAGAAGGCTCCAAATCGTAGAAAATTGGTATCACCAGTTGACCCAACTCTTCCTTGCATTTCAGAATCTCTACCAACTCATTTAGGCACAAGCTTGAAGAGGCGTAGGTTTTAGAGAACACAACCACTGCAATTCTTGAATTTCTAATCACCTGAACAAGCTTGGGGGAAATCGAGTGGCTTCTCTCCATCTCGTAGTTTTTGAATGCAGTGATCAATTCCATATCCAGCTTTATGAAAAAGGGGCGAAGGAAGTTTTCGTAGACATCTTCCCCACCGAAGCTCGTGAAGACATCGAATACCCATTTTCGAGAAGAGGACGAAGAAGAAGAAGACGAAAGTGCCATAGAGAAAAAGAGTGAGAGAGAGCTCTGCGAAGCTAATTTTACGAAGAACAAAAGACTTTTGACTATTGATATTCTGAGAAGACAATTCAATAGCTTAAATATTGGCTCCCATTGATGATCCTATCGGTGAGAACAATAGAAATAGAAAAAATGTAAACGAGGAATTGAACAAATGTAACAAAAAAGTTGAATATATTTTTTTTTTAAATATATTTATAATAATTTTTTTTATTAAAATAATACTCATTTAGGGAAATTAGTTTATAAATTTTATTTAAAATTAATATCTTATATTAATTTAAAATAAAATTGTAGTAAAATTTTGAATATTTTATTAAAATATATATATATATATATATTTCACTTGAATGTATTTCTTATTTTTATTTAAATATCAATACTAATTTAAAATAAAATCATTTCCTTTCATTTAAAATAATTTGTTGATGAAATTATGTATATATAAATTTATAATAAATAATACGAAAAGTATTTATCTATAAAAATGTAACTTTTATCAAAAATAATCTATTTTAAAATTATTTAATAATAAAAAAGAATTTTAATTTTTGTTCCTTTACAATTTTAGAGAAGAATATTTTGGTTCTATCATTTTTTTTTTTTTATGAACACCCACATGTCTGAAAATTGGAAAAATAAATTGTGTAAATGGTAAAAAAAAGTTGAGGAACAAGCCATTCCTTTTCGTTCTTTTCCTCGAAAATGATCACCAATTAAAACAATTATTTAATACAAAATACAAAAATATTACAAAATAATATACTAAATATTGACAATACAAAAAAAAAAAAAACTACTAAATATCCAGCAAGCTCTAAGTTTTAAGTTTTTTTTATTATTATTCTAAGCTTAGGAAGATCTTTTTTGTGCATTATACTTTGAAATATTGTAAAAATGTATTTACAGCTCATTCTTCAAATCCTGTAATTATATGTGTTTCCACAATTGTTTTTCAGACTTTTCTGATGCTACTTAGCGGAAGTTTCCTTTTTGTTGACTCAATCACACCCACACATGTCACAATCATCTTTCATAGCCTCTTATCTGTACATTAATATCTGATTTTTTTTTTCTTTTTGTCGGCGTACATTAATATCTGATTTATTTACAATTCTTGTAAAGATGCATATTATTAGCTCATCATACTCCAAATCCTGTAAATTTAATCTCAAATTATAAGCAACATGAGTATACTGTGAGCACTTGGCAAGTCGTAACAGTGGTAGTAAAATGACATACATTTAGAAACTCTATTTAACAAGGATAATCTGTTTTGTTTAGGTAATTTGAGACATACGAAATAAAATAAAAACTAGAATATATCTCGTTTTATAGCACGGAAAAATTACAATTATAAAAAAATATTTAAAAATTATAAAATCAAAATATTTGAAAAATATAATTCTTCCAAAACTTTATGAAAATTATAATATTAATTTTTATAATATCGAATCTTTGTTAGCACCACTTGATTCTTTATTAGAATCTCTGTAATCTGTAGTGCAACAACACTAGATTTTCGTGGATTCGATCCCTAAATACTACAACGTGCTAGAATTATTTGCATAGATCCGAGTGAAAGGTCTAATTATCAATTTTGCCGAGGAATGTTTTTAAAGTTGTTGAAAAGTAATGACATATTTTTTATTATAAACAATTACTTTTAATTTTCTTGCTTTCCCAGTTCCTAATTAATCTAATTTTCAGAAAAAAGTAATTGTTTCAAAAACTAGATTTTTTTAAGTTTTTAATATATTTTCTATTAGTTGGTAATGATAAATTGTAGACTTCAAAAAAATAAATTAAATACTATTAATTTATAATTATAGAAAATTATTAATCAAAAAATTGGTACATTTATAATTAAATTTTATTTTATTATTTTAATGTGTGAAAAGATTAAAATGTGGATTAATTAGGAAAACATTTTGCATGGTAAATAAATAAAAATATATTTAACCACTGAATAAAATACTAAATATTGACAAGACATAAAAAAAAAGCTACTAAATATCCATCAAATCTAAGTTTTACGTTTTTTAAAAATATATTCTAAGCTTAGGAAGAGTTTTTGAGACATTATACTTTGAAATATTTGTAAAATTCTTAAAAAATTCAAGATTTTTATTCTTCCAACAATTCAAAAAATAAAAAAAATCTTGACGTATGAACGAACTCTCAATTTAAACATCTCCTATATATTATTCGGAGAATAAACTAATAATTACATCATTGCCATTACATCTAATAACAAATTAAAATATCTCATTAAGGATATTTAAGTCAATTAATTATTATGTGAATATTTAATTACATATTAAATTAATTATTTATAATTTTTGTTTTAAATAATTTAGATTTTGTGAAGATTTTGTTGATTTAATTAATCAAATTAATTGTTGATTTAATTTTTCAAAAAATAAGAGTTTTGATATAGATTGCGATTTTTTGGAAGATTTTAAGTAAGAATTTAAACAGATTTAATTTTGTTTTTAAGTGTTAACAAAAATTCGATATTATAAAAATTGATATTATAATTTTCATAAAGTGTAAATTTTCTAATATCCTGATATTTTCTGTAATTACAGTTTATCCGTGCTCGGAATATATCCTAGTTGAATCTATCCTGATATTTTCTCATTTTCTATATTTTTAAATTTTATTCTTTTTCCCCAAAATGAAAGTACATAATTAGATTATTAGCTTTTATCTTCTACAAGTGGTCCAGCATTTAATGATATGGTTGGTTGTTGGCAAGTTAAATGCTATAAATGAGAATAGTAATTCATTATTCTTAAACAGTTTCTCAGACTTTTCTGACGCTCTTAGCGGAAGTTTCTTTTTGTTGACTCAATCACACCCACACAGGTAATAACCATCTTTCATAGCCTCTTTTCTTTACATTAATATCTGATATATTTATAATTCTTGTAAAGATGTCTATAATTAGCTCATCATGCTCCAAATACTGTAACTTTAATCTCAAATTATAAGCAACATGAGTATACATAGAGAGAGAGAGAGATCAGAGATCTACAAAGAAAAAATATTTTCTAACTAAAAAGAAATTGAAAAACAAATTATTCAAAATCACATATATGCTGCAAGATAGAGAATTAAATACTGCTTACATATTATTTTGCAGCATATTTTGCAGAATTAAATACTGCTTACATATTATTTTGCAGCAAAAACAAATTATGCTGCAAGATAGAGAATTAAATACTTAAAGTCCCATCCGTATTCAAAATCACATATAATAGAGATTAAGCAGAGATTTGAATTTTCCAATCATGGGATGTCTTTAGACAAGCCTTATTATTACAAAAACATTTATCCCTCCACTAATATGGTGTCATAGGCTCAACAAGATATAGAGTTTTTGCAGAAACTTGAATTTACCTTTATGCAGAAGATTGAATTTTCTAATATTGAAATATAAATCGACACCCATTTTCAAAGACAGATCTAAGCAGAAAAGTGAATATCTATCAAATTTTTGTCTCAGCTTAATAACAATTAGAGTCTATGCAGAAACCTGAATATTCTAATCTTCAGATATAAAGCTGATGCAGAATATTGAATTTTTCTCAATCTTGGAATATATCATTCTAATCTTCAGATATAAAGACTAGTATTTTCTCATTGGATGCCTTAACCCAACAGTTTTTAGTAGGTAACTGTATTTCCCAATCCGACATTGTTTAAGAAGCCCTAATAAAGGACAAATTTCCTCAAACGAATGCAGAAATATTGAATATTACATGTTGTCCCAGCTCAACATGACATATAAACGTTTAAGCAGAATTTTAATTACACATATCGACATTATTAAGAGACAATTGCTTAAAACAACTTTCATCATATGTTTTATTACTAGACCAATTTCTTTGATTCATAAAGTTTTAGATTTGGGTAAAAAGACACAAAAACTAGTCTTTTGATTTTTTTTATTATGCAAATGCCATTGTTATAAAAAAAAAAAAAAAAATTTGAGAAAAGGCGATGGGAAAAACGGCGATTCGAAATTGCCGTGGAGAATGTCAACGGCGCAGCTGACGTCGCCGACGATACAGATGGTGGAGGACGACGACGAAAGACCATTGACCAGAAAGAATGACGAGGAAGATGAAGTTGACCCTTTGTATTCGTCGTCGTGACTTTCGTTGCTAATATCGAGATGGTAGACTTAGGAGAGTTTGAGACGGTAGACTTTTGGATATATAATTGCGCTAGACTTTAGTAATATTGTTACGGTAGACTTTAGGATATACAATTACGGTAGACTTAATAGATAGCGATACGGTAGAGTTTATGACATTTGGAGGGAAAACGAAAAAAAAAACGGTTCACTTTTCCGGTTGGGTTACTAGGGTTTTATTAAAGACATGGTAGATTTTAGACAACGACGCGGAAGAATGTAGGACAGTTACTGTTACGGTTAGCAAAAATTTGGGGGAAAGTTGATAAGATGTCTTCATCTTTATTTAGGGTTTCAGAATCAAAAATTTTTACTTTTCTGAAATTCTCTGCCGACGATTCTGCATTCTTGTGAATCTTCGAGTGCCGGCTTCTCGCTTATTCTCCGTCTTCGCCGGCGTGTTCTACTCTTCCCGGGCGGCTTCTAGTCTACTATCCGCCGTCCTCTCCGGTATCTTTTAGTCTTCACGGGCGGCTTCTCGTCTCTCGGGCGGCTTTTATTCTACTCTTCAGCGTCTTTTCCCGCATCTTTTCGTCTTTTCCGGCATCTTCTCATCTTCGCGTGCGTCTTCTCGTCATCTCCGGCGTATTCTCCACGTGTCCGGCGTATACTCGTCATCTCCGGCGTCTTATTCGTCTTACCCGGCATATTCTCCGGCTAAATTATGTACGTTCTCTTCCGCTTTATCGTATCTTTGTCTCACTTGGATTATGAAATTTTGATTAATTTGTTGTTAGTTGAAAATTTTATCTTGAAAAATTTGTGTTGTGGTAGACTTAAATTTTTGTTGCGGATGACTATATTGTGTGTTGTAGTAGAGTTAATAGTTTATGTTATGGTAGACTTAACTTAATGATGTTATACAACGAGAGGAAAGGGCTAGGGCGCAGAGGGATGGTGAGTATGGAATTCCCCCGCGCTGTTTTTGTGGTGGAAAAGCAATAATCATAACCTCATTCAGCGTAATCAATCCGGGCAGAAGATTTTATTCGAGAGGGTCGATGTAAGCATATGCAGAAAAACAGTTTTCTCTTGTTCTTTGTTAGAATTAAAAATTTTAGGTGAATATTGTTGTTGTTCGTTCTTTTTTCTAGGATAACGGTTGCCATATATGGAAATGGTGGGATGAGGCAATCATGGAGGAGATCCAGGAGCTGAAAGAAGAAATTTCGGACCTACATGATCGGATGAGATACTACACTCTTGGAGACAATGACGAGATTGTTGATCCGAGAATGATGTGGCGCAATGTCATTGTTCATGGAGACCAAATCTGTTTACTCAAAGATATGATCCAGGGGCTTGCTCTTAGCTACGGCGAGCTTACGGAGGAGATTGTTTGCACAAAACGTTTAGGAAAGGACAAGGAGATGAAGCTTATGGTAGGTATTGGCATTGCGGTTATTGTTGTGGCCGTCCTTCTGTATTTGTTTGTTTAAGTACACAAATATGTTTGTTGTTTTTTTGTTGTTGTTATGCTATGTATGTGAACTTAAACCATCCAACGGTATGCTATGCTATGTATGGAACCTTAATGACTTTTTGTACATACTAAGTGTTTTAAAAATGCTACCTTCTACGCACAAAGTATTTTCAGTACACACACACAAAAAATGAAAGAATAAAGAAGAGGAATGTGCTAACTCCAATAAGCGTATAAGAGAAGAACTACAACTGGCTGAAAGCACTTACCATCCAGCAATCCATTTGATAAGATAGTTGAGACAATAACATTTGCTAAGGAGAGGCTTAGGCTTCATTTTGGACATTTTTTCACTCTCGCTATCCAAGCAATCACTGTAACAAGGGAGGTAGATCATGGTATTGTAATAATTTCTGATTCAAGTTGTAAATAAAACAAATATTGGATTCAAATCTTGTGAAAAGTATCAAGTTATTAAGTCTACACCACAAATGGAGGTAAGCAAATCTACCAAAGGAGGTAAAAAGTCTACCACCATAAGAGGTAATAAACTCTACCATGATTCACAATAAAGTCTACCCCAATGGGAGGTAAGAAACTCTACCAAAGGAGGTAAAAAGTCTACCACCATGGTAGATATTAACTCTACCGTGATTCACATTAAAATCTACCCTATCGGAAATATAAACTCTACCAAAATTCTTTAAATCTACCAAAAATTCCATAAGTCTACCAACTTAAGTCTTCCACTATACGACGCAAGTCTACCAACATTCAATAAATCTACCGTGTCAGGACAAAGTCTACCGTAACCAATTCCTCCGAAAGTCTACCATCATTGAGGAGATAAATCTACCACTGGTCAATAAATCTACCGTTGAGTGCCTTAACTCTACCAAGAATTCGGAAGTCTACAAAAAAAAGTCAACAAGTCAACACGGGTAATAAAATCTACCGTTTCATAGAAAGTATATCTACCGTAACATGAAAACGTAAGTCTACCTTGTCTGCATGCATAGGTCTACCGTAACAATGGTAGACTTATCTAAGAAACTCTACCGTTACAGTGGAAAACAAAGTCCACATTCAACTAAACTCTACCGTTTCGTTTACGATAAGTCTACCGTAATAGCTGGTAGAGTTATGAAAGATAGTCTACCACTTCATACAAAACATAAGTCTACCGTCATAGCTCTGGTAGAGTTACCGTCTGAGCTCTTAAGTCTACCATCATACCGCTGGTAGACTTAAGTTTTGCATGCGCTGACGTGGCAGAAATTCATTAATGGCATTTTCGTTATTACGTTTTTTGTCACCAAACGAATGGAAGACAAAACGGCCATATAAAACAGATATAGGTCGGTTTTGTAATATTGAAATATTAAAGTCGTTTTAATAATAAAATTCAAAAATATGGGTTGTTTTAGCTATCCACCTCATTATTAAAGAAGCCTTTTTTAAAAAATGATATTTTTTTCCTCCATATATATGAAGAATATCGAATGTTATCATGTTGTCCTAACTCAACAAGATATAGATTCACAGCAGACGATTGAATTTCGCAATCGGACACCATCAGACAAGCACTATCAATATGCAGATTATTAACTGTATCCATGATTGTCCCAAGCCAGTAAGATAGAGTTTTAGCAGAGAATTGAGTTTCCAATCTCTAAAACAATTTTAGACAAGCTTTTTTTTTTTTGTAGCAGAATATTGAATGTGATATGTTGTCACAGCTCCAGCAAAACAAGCCTTAAGTAAGGACATCTATTCCCATCAAATTGCAGGACACTGAATATGATTTCTCGGCGAGATATGTAGTTTTAAGCAGAGAATTGAATTTTTCGGGATATCATTGTACAAGCCTTATAAATGCTGATCTACGCAGAAATTGAAGTTTGTACAAGTTATTAGATGACATTTACTCTCTATCCCACATGCAGAATTTAGTCCTAAGCCATAAGAGTCTACCGATCTTTAAAACATCTTTAGACAAGCCTTTTTTTAAAAGAACAATTTTTTCTTCTATATAAGCAGAACATTGAATGTTATTATCATGTTGTCCCAACCCAGCAAGATATAGCCTTTAGACTTTAAGCAGACCGTTGAATTTTCCAATCTGACATTACTAGACAAGCTTTATTAGATGACATTTACTCTCTATCAATAAAACAGAATGAGATAGAGTTTTAGCAGAAAATTGGGTTTCTGATCTCTAAAACATTATTAGACAAACCTTCTTTAAAGGGACAAGATTTTCTCCATATAAGCAGAACATTAAGTTTTCTCCCAAGGCAACAAGAAGTATGCAGTTGATTTTCCCAATCGTAACAGTATTAGACAAGCTTTATAAGTTGACATTTAGTCTCCATCAATATGCAGATTAAGATAGAGTTTTAGCAGACATTTGAGTTTCCGATCTCTAGAAGAGACAATCCTTCTTTAAAGGAACACAATTTTCTCGTATGAGCAGAACATTGAATGTTATCATGCTGTCCCAGCCCCAGCAAACTATCTTTAAACGGACAATCGGAACACCGTTAAACACAAGTCCTATTAAAGAACATTTATCCATATCATATCTCAGCGAGCTGTATAGTTGATGCAGATAATTGAATTTCTCAGGACATCGTTGTCCAAGCCTTAATAAAGGCTGATATATGCAGAAATTGAAGTTTTCTCTGTAGCAGAATATTGAATGTTAAAATTATGTCCCAGCTCCAGCAAAATATCTTTAATCGGACAATCGAGATTCCAATCTCTAGAAATCTTTAGAAACCTTCTTTAAAGATATTTTGCTGGAGCTGGGACATCATTTTCATTACTTAGATCAGAGCATTTCTGTTGCTAAGATCTCCGATATTGTTTTCATTTTTTTTATTCTTATATCTGTTGACACTAATTTCTCAAACAAGATCAACTTGTATCATTTAATGAAACAAATATTGCAAATGTTAACTTCTGACATGACATTTTTTCACGTTATTATAATTTACAGATGCAGCCAAATTGCTCAAAAAGACCTATTTTAGTGGAAGTATGCATCTCATTTAGTTGTGTAAAATGGTTGAATTTGTATGGCATTTGATGAACATAAATACTTAGACAGTGTTTAGAAGTCATGAAAAAGCATAATGGCATCATCAAGTTTAAACCTAGTGGAAGAGAGCAACAATCTCTTGGCTTTAACCTTATTCAGTCTCTCCTTTAATGCTCCTTCCACTTTCTTCAACGACAACAACATCAACTGCCACAAACGCGATAACAGTTTTTTTTTAAATCCATCAAATCTACATTTTTAGTAATTTCAAAGTGTGACTAACCTCTTTCTCGGATTCTAGTTCATGGGTCAACCTCAGACTCAAGTTTAAGGAAGCATGATACATCTCATCCAACATTTGCCTCGTCACAATCAACTTGTTTACCTTCCACAATAAGAACGGCGTCGTATATGCACTACCACCCATTACTGCCAATTTCTAAAACAACAGAAGAGGAAAATAATGAATCTAGATCAAAAAAATTCTTTTATTTAAAAGATTTGATTTCAACTTGGTAAAAAGATATATGTACCTGCATATGTAAGTAACTATCTTTTCACATCTTCAAAAGGATTTGAGGCGTGTCTTTCTTTTCAGTCGCGCGGCATCAGCAATCTTCAAATAAAAGTTGATGTAAAGTTAGGAAACCATTATTACCTCAAAGGATGTTTCTATATTAACCAGAAGAAACAGTCTTTAACCCTATCGGTTTCAACAAAACGCCCTTCCTGTGATAAATATCTGAACATTCTGAAAGCTTCTTTCCCATATCTTCTCATAACTACTGCTTCCATCTGAAACCTAGAGGTGTCAATTGGGCTTGTCCATGTCCAGTTGGACATGACTAAGCGGAATTTTATTTTTAATGGACATTGATGGTCATGTCCAAACATGTCCGCATCCAGCTGGACATATGTCCAATTGGTCTTGCGTCCAATTGGATCTGTCCATGTAAACAAAACATCTTCTCCTAAAATGAAAACTATGAGAAAATCGTAAAATTTTTAAAAAACCGTAAAATTTTCAGAAATCGTTAAATTTTCGGAAAATCATAAAATTTCTGAAAACCGTAAAATTTCTGAAAAACCGTAAAATTTTCGAAAAATCGTAAAATTTCCGACAAACCGTAAAATTTTCATATATAATCTGAATTATGTATGGTTATAATGTTCTCTCATTTTTGTAAAATCCACCATTAATTTCATATGGTTAAGTCAATTGGGCTTGTCCATGTCCAAACTGGACATGTGTCCAATTGGACAAACTCAAACTTGGACTCGGTCAGGCCCGTGGACAACTGTCCAATTGACACCTCTACTGAAACCATCTCAAAGATCTCATTTTCAGTTTCAGAAATATTTCAGGACAAATAGAGAAGATGAAACACACCTCGTCTTTCTGTGCTACGCTGATAATTGATTTAAAATCTGCAAAACCAATTAATAAAAGGTAAGTTTGAATACAAGAATCAGTTGACTAGATATTTGATGGAGTTACTATACCAACTATGTACGAATCATCCATTTCTATCACAAATGCTGGTAGATATGAAGACGTTGCACTCAATTGGTCAAGGCATGCTTCAACTCGCTCTTGTAACATAGTGCGACCTGCTTCTGTCTTTATAACCTTTTCATAAATGGAACCAACTGACATTGGAACTGTTTTAAAGATGAAAGCAAATTCAGTAACCTGACAGAATTTTCATAGGTGATTTTTTGGTGGAGAGTTTAAAATGATCAATCAATCGCACCAAAAACAATGGAAACTTCAATTCGTTTTGTTTATGTTAAAATATCTAATGAAAATGAGTAAGCATCTCAGATATTACCCGACTTGTCTGTTTTCACCTTCTTCTTCTGCAATCTTCCTACTTCTAACATTGCCCTCAAGACAATGGCACATCCTTCATCCCTGCGTTCTTTCACTATCTCCACACACGCCTTAAACAAAGAAACAGGTGGTCAAAAGATTCCTAAAGATACATTAGGAAAAAAAATTTTGAATACCAATGGCCACCAGCTTAATGCCTCATCAAACAACATCATAAGAGAGACACGGGTAACTAACCTTATGTCTAAGGCGGCGGATGAACTCCTCAAAATTAGGACGCCAAATTACGCTGAAATATTCGGTTCAGAGAAAAACATCAAAACAAAAGGTATTGAGAAATGTATGCCTATAAATCCAAAACTGGTTATGGTAAGAATGTTGATACCTTCCCCTCAGTGATGTTTCTATCATTATCTGCTATAGATGAATTTGAATCTTGTTTAAATACGAGTGGAAACCTTATTGCTTCAACTGAAGTTGCTGCTTCAAGAACACGTTCCTCCAAGGTTTCCGGTTCTTTAAGAATCTGCACAGTTCAAAAAATTTTGTTATTAATATCAAAAAGAAAAAAAAATCAAACTGAGAGTCATGTCGCTGCAATTGGTAGGTCTAATAAACAAGAAACTGATATATCCGACAATATATAGAGCTGTTAGTTTTCCTACTGACATACTACAGCAGAAAGACCTTATCAATTACCTTGGCAGCCTTAGAGCCTCTTTTCTTTGCTGGCTCTTGTTCTTTGTTTCCAAGAACAGGTTCGGGAGAAGGAATGCGCTCAACAAAATGGGCAGCAACCAATTTCTGAAGAGAATCTCTGATCGCTTCTGAACCTATCGTATTTTCTGAATCTGATCATGTATGAAGAAACACGTATATAGAGATTAGAAGTCATTCGGTTTGACACATTATTGTAATCAAAACGAGGTACACAAAGGCCAAAAGTCAAGGCCTACAATGAGAGTACTGTGGCAATATAACAAAAGAGGTACATAAGGTATTAGGACTCACCTCGGTCTCTTTAAATCAGCTGTCCTAAGGTTAGCCTACCGTTACCAAGTAAACCATCAAGAACTGCACCGCACTGTACATATAGATCAAACGTATAAGATTGGCATGTCTTGAAGCATAACCAAATAAGTCAAACACTGAACAGAGCGAAGAAGAAGCAGGATTAAACCCGAGACCCATGTTCTTCGTTTACAACCCTCGAAAACTTGTTATACCTCACACGATGAAGAATGTTGTCAAACAGAACAAGGTACTGTACAATAGCTTTTCTCTCGGAACCATCTACATATCAGAAGCGTACAACAAATCTTTCATGTTTCTTTCTTTCTGTGTTTGCTACTAATGACATAGTTGAAGGATACGACCATATAGAATAACTTCAAAATTCTTCAAAATGAAAGAAAAACAACCTTACTCTATTGCCAAACAAGAACAAAAGGCAAGGCAAATTTAATAAATATAAAACTAGTATAAGATAAAAGGTGAGAACTTGGACTCTATACTGAAACGAGAACAACCTTAGAGTTCATGAATACATTTGATCTTCAATGAATCAATAGTCATTTCAGTTTTATTTTGGTAGGCATGGAATGAAAGTAGTCAATTTCAATCCTTTGTCTTAACAAGTTTCACAACAAGAAAACCTCAATGTTATTAATCACAAAACCTACTCGGAACTCCTCGTTATCTGAACAGAACTCCGGTTTAGATATGATAGCAATGAACTAGAAAGAAAAGATACACTGTGAAAAAACTTCAATCTAAAGACAAGATTCTTTATTATTCTAATAATCTCTTTTCTTGTTGAAATCTAAAGACAAGTTTCCTAATTCACAAAATCCAAGGCATTTCCATTACCAAGTAACAAAAAGTTCAAAATCAAATCTCACAACCACAATGCAGAATCTAAATTGCCATGAAACTCAGTGATTAGAAACTGAAAAGCAAACCGGACTAACCAGGCGGTTCAATAGAGAATGCTTGAACGCAATTGTGCTGAATCAAGAGGTACAAAATATCCTTGACTTGGTTATGATTGATTTCTGATTCCTATAGACGAGAGATGTCGCGCGAGGAAAGTGGACCTTTACGGAGAAGACATTGGCAAACTTTCTACAAAAAGACCAAAACCCATCATCAAATTCATTATACATGAATTATAAATTCATAATCTTGGAAGGGTTTTAAGTGTTTCAATATACCGATACGACGGATCCGAACTGGACTGTGATAATGTGGACGGCGTAGACAATGCCAAACTCAGTCGTATCCATGATTAATGACTTGCTGACTTCTGTCTCCCGCAAACACATAAACACAATAAGATTTAGCAAAATCACAAATTTGATTAACGATAGGAAAAACTTTTGGAAAAATACTTATTTTCTCTTCGATGGAGCGAGAAGTGTCAGAAACATATTAATCATGCAATCAAAACAATTAGGCTCAAGAGAAATCAAATAACGTAAAGTCACACGGCAAAGCTGAAAAAAGGTCGTCTCAATGTTACAGCTAAACATCAAACAAACAAAACGTATCTAAGTGACTATAGTAAAGTGAAACTTGTTAGAGACCTATTTGATTAACATTGGTAGTACATAAAAGCAAACGAAGAGGCTCATCAATGAAACTGTAGTCTTACTCATTCGATAAGAGAAAACAGAACAAACAACAAATCAACGGACTCTGAAAAACGCTAATATCAGGTCAATAAAACTCGAAATGAACAAAACAACGAACTTAGATAATTGCAGGAACTAGCAGCAGAACGCACGAGAAGAGAAAACACACAAGAAACCTAATAAATACTCAAACGAGATCGCAGCGAGAGAATCACAGACACGAGAAGTAGAGTGGAACGAAAACTCACATAGAGAAGCTTCTTCTTGCGGCTGGACTGAAGTATTGATACAGAACGAAGCAGAGGCACTGAACGAAGCAGAGGGTTCAAATTCGAATTCATGAAGTCGACCAATCAGAATAGAACATGTGGGGACGTTCAGCTGTTGACACGTGGTGATCGTTAGTCGTTACAAAGGATAACAGAGGAATAACGAATCCGTTACAAAGGATAACAGAGGAATAACGAATCCGTTATTCTTCAATAAAATCTTGAGTTGTATTTCATATAAATAGAGTATTGTAAAACGAATTCATCTATCTTTGGATCAATAATAAACTTTCGTTCGGTTTTACAAATCTTTCTTTCTCTCTCTTTCTCTCTCTTTCTCTCTCTTGTTCTTGTTCGGAGAAGACGATCCTTCTCTGTGATCGCCGTGAACTTGATTCTTTCTTCTATCGTGAATCAAGTAGCTGGTGATCGTACGAACTCGTGTTTTCGGAGCTCTTGTTCGTGGTGTGAGATTCATAGCGCAACAATCGTTATCAGTGGTATCAGAGCCAATCATCCTCGGAATTGGCGAGACGATGGGGGTCGAAACGCGTGCTAGAGGTAAAGATATCGTGACGGGAACGGATTTACAGAAGAATCCGGCGAATGAAGGCGATTCGGAACAGGTAAATCTCAGTCCTGTGAACTCTAGTAACGTAGAAGGTAGAGTCGGTCTGATGGAATCGGAGATAGGGGAACTCAAAACTTCGATGAGGCAGATCTTGGAAATCTTGAGTCGAAATGGTCATCAACAGAACGTGATGATTGGAGGAATAAGTGGTGAGGTTGCAGGTACTTCAGCTAATCCTGGAGTTCAAATCCATGATGGTAATGATCTGTGTAGAAGGGGATATGCGGGTAATCAAGGTCGTAATCAAGAATATTCAGCTGTAACTCGTATGGCCAAACTTGATTTTCCTAGATTTGATGGTAATGATGTTAAGAGCTGGTTGTGGAAGGTTGATCAGTTTTTTGAGATGGATGTGACGCCGGAGTATCACAAGATCAAATTAGTGTCAATTCATTTAGATGGGGAAGCGGCTACATGGCATCAGTCGTTTATGCTCTCTGATGAAGGCAGAAGAATAAACAGAGATTGGGATACGTATAAAGTGGAAGTGAAGGATAGGTTTGCAGATGTGTTGGAAGACCCTATGGCTGAGTTAAAAAGATTGCAAGAGACTGATGGGATTGCAGACTATCATGCCAAATTTGAAAGACTAAGGATTAGATTGAGTTTGACTGAGGATTACTTGTTGAGTTCTTACATTGCAGGACTAAGAAACGACACACAACTGCATGTGAGAATGTTCCAACCTCAGTCTATTAAGCAGTGTTTGATGATTGGAAGATTATATGAGCAGTCTCAGCCAAAGAGGAACACAAGTTGGTCAGGAACTGGTAACCCAAAATTTAGTAGTACTGGTGGTCAGGGTAGTACTCAGAAGGGACTATTACCCTTACCTCTTGGTAAAGAGGGAGACTCCAGAATGAAAACTTTTGGTAACAGAGACCAAGAAAAGGGCAAATCACAGCCAAATAAGAAATGGGTATCTACTGAAGTAATGAATGAGCGTAGAGCTAAGGGCTTATGCTATCACTGTGAGGAAAAGTGGTCAAGGGATCACCAATGCAGTAAGAAATCACAGTTATATGTGATGGAGTGGGATGATTTAGAAGAAGATGACATGCAGGATATTGTGGGGGCAGAACCGGAAGGAGAGAATGCTGATATAGCTCAAATCTCTTTAAGTGTTGTAACAGGTGGCAAGGGGGATTACCAAACTATGAAAGTCAAGGGGATCTATAACAAGAAGCCCTTATACATCCTGGTCGATTCTGGTTCTACGCATAACTTCATAGACAGACAAGTGGCAGAGAGGCTGGGGTGTATATTTCAGGATCCGGGAAGAACTAAGGTAACTGTTGCAGGTGGGGGAAGTATTGGGGTATCTGCAAGAATCAGTCAATTTGCTTGGTTTTTTAGAACTCACGAGTTTAAGACAGAGCTAATGGTGATTCCTTTGAGCTCTTGTGATATGGTATTGGGAGTACAGTGGCTACAAACACTAGGTCCCATTACCTGGGATTTTTCTAAGTTGGAAATGCAGTTTAAGTGGGAAAATAAAGATATTGTGCTACAAGGAATACAGCCCGGTTCAGTGAAGGAGGTGAAAGCTCAGAGAATGAATAAGATCATGGAGAGTGATATACAAATATCCGATCTGTGTTCAGGAGAATGTGGGATCAGAGGACTTGGAAGTCTACTCTATTGAAGCTGTGGATAAGTCAGAAGGGGAGTTGCAGGAGGTTTTATCTGTGTATGAAGATATTTTTAGAGAACCTGAGGATTTACCACCGTTCAGACCAGGTAATGATCATGTTATACCTCTATTAGAAGGATCCAACCCCATTAATCAGAGGCCTTACAGATATGCTGTACAACAGAAGAATATCATTGATAAGATGGTGGAAGACTTGTTGAAAGCAGGAACAATTCAACCGAGTTCCAGTCCATATGCTTCACCTGTGGTACTAGTAAGAAAAAAAGATGATAGCTGGCGCTTGTGTGTTGATTACAGGGGATTAAATGCTATAACGGTTAAGAACAAATTCCCTATTCCATTGATTGAAGATCTCATGGATGAGTTAGGAGGTTCTGTGGTATATTCAAAAATTGATTTAAGAGCAGGATATCATCAAGTGAGGATGAATCCAACAGATGTGTATAAGACAGCCTTCAGAACCCACAGTGGGCATTATGAGTATAGGGTGATGCCTTTTGGGCTCACTAATGCACCAGCTACCTTTCAGAAGTTGATGAATGAGGTATTCAAAGAACATCTCAGGAAGTTTGTTCTGGTATTTTTTGATGATATCTTGATTTATAGCTCGGACCTGCAATTGCATAAAGAACACTTGGTGAAGGTTTTTGAGCTGATGAGGAAACATCAATTGTTTGCTAAGAAAAGTAAGTGTGCGTTTGGAGCAGAACGAGTGGAGTACCTTGGACATTTTATTCAAGCTGAGGGAATATCTACAGATCCCAATAAGGTCAAGGCTGTGTATGATTGGCCCATTCCAAAGACTATAAAGCAATTAAGAGGTTTTTTAGGTCTTGTCGGGTACTACAGACGGTTTGTGAAGGGGTTTGGAGGTATAGCCATACCATTATCCGCATTGACTAACAAGGATGCTTTTCTTTGGAATGAAGAAGCTGCAAGGGCTTTTGAGACATTGAAGAAATCGCTGTGTGAAGCTCCTGTACTAGCTTTACCACAGTTTGACAAGCCAATTGTGGTAGAGACGGATGCAAGTGGTGACGGGATAGGAGCTGTTTTGATGCAATGTGGTCATCCTCTAGCCTATATCAGCAGACACTTGAAGGGAAAACAAATGTTGCTATCAATATATGAAAAAGAATTGCTTGCTGTGGTGTTTGCAGTGCAAAAATGGAGACATTATCTGCTTAATCACCATTTCGTTATCAGGACAGATCAAAGAAGTTTGAAGTATCTGCTGGAACAGAGGTTGAACACACCAGTACAGCAACAGATGTTACCAAGACTTTTGGAATTTGACTATGAGATTCAATATAGAAAAGGTAAAGATAACGTAGCTGCGGATGCATTATCCAGAATAGAAGGAGCAGAAGTTTTGCATATGGCTATATCGGTGTTAGAGTGTGATCTTTTGAAGAAGATTCAATAAGCTTATGGTCAGGATGTGGAAGTATCAAGTATCATTGACAGCTTGAAGAAAGATCCTGAATCGGTGAAAGGTTTTGCTTGGATGCAGGGTATATTGAGAAGGAAGAATAAAATTGTGGTGCCGAGGGATAATAGCATCAGGAATGACCTGCTTCAGTGGTTACATGAATCAAGCTGTGGTGGTCACTCGGGACGAGATGCAACACAACAAAGGATCAAAAGTCTGTTTTATTGGAAAGGAATGGCCAAAGATATACAGAACTACATACGACAGTGTGAAGTATGTCAGCGATGTAAGTATGACACAGCTGCTTATCCGGTAAAACTGCAACCTTTAGAGGTTCCAGAAACAATATGGACCGACATTTCGATGGGCTTCATTGATGGCCTACCCCCATCATTTGGTAAAACAGTGATATTAGTAGTGGTGGACAGGTTGAGTAAGGCTGCACATTTCATGGCATTGTCTCATCCCTACACAGCTACATCAGTGGCTCAGACCTTCTTAGACACGGTGTTCAAACTTCATGGCTTTCCTAGATCAATTGTGAGCGACAGAGATACAGTTTTCCTTAGCACCTTTTGGCAGGAACTGTTCAAACTCAATGGAGTAGCTCTGCATATGTCCTCTGCATATCACCCTCAAAGTGATGGGCAAACCGAGGTGGTGAATAGGTGCTTGGAGACTTACCTGCGTTGCATGTGCAGTGATAGGCCATACCTTTGGAGCAAATGGCTGCCATTAGCCGAGTTTTGGTACAATACCACTTATCATACAGCTTCACACATAACTCCCTATGAAATTGTATATGGACAGGCTCCACCCTTGCATTTACCATACTTACCTGGAGAGTCTAAGGTTGCAGTAGTAGCCAAATCGTTGCAGGAACGGGAGAATATGTTACTCATTTTGAAGTTTCACTTGCTAAGAGCTCAACACCGTATGAAGCAGCAAGCTGATAAGCATAGGTCGGAGAGGTCTTTTACTATTGGGGATTTGGTGTTTGTCAAGTTACAACCCTACAGACAACAATCATTGGTGAGTAGGAAGAACCAAAAACTAAGCCCGAAGTATTACGGTCCTTACAAGATTGTGGACAAGTGTGGAGAAGTAGCTTATAAATTGGGTTTACCATCAAGCTCTCTCATTCATCCCGTGTTTCATGTGTCTCAACTCAAGGCTGCTAGGGGAAGTATAACAGGGTCTACAGAGATTCCACACATGTTGCAGGATGTATTAGTCCAAGAGCCAGAGAGTATCCTTGAAAGAAAAATGGTGAACAGGAAAGGACGAGCCGTGACTATGGTGTTAATCAAATGGAGAAACCAAAATGCTGAAGAAGCCACGTGGGAGTACTATCATGATCTTATGAAGAGATTTCCAACATTCCAATCTTGTGGACAAGATTCTTCTGAGGGGGAGGCTTTGATACAGAACGAAGCAGAGGCACTGAACGAAGCAGAGGGTTCAAATTCGAATTCATGAAGTCGACCAATCAGAATAGAACATGTGGGGACGTTCAGCTGTTGACACGTGGTGATCGTTAGTCGTTACAAAGGATAACAGAGGAATAACGAATCCGTTACAAAGGATAACAGAGGAATAACGAATCCGTTATTCTTCAATAAAATCTTGAGTTGTATTTCATATAAATAGAGTATTGTAAAACGAATTCATCTATCTTTGGATCAATAATAAACTTTCGTTCGGTTTTACAAATCTTTCTTTCTCTCTCTTTCTCTCTCTTGTTCTTGTTCGGAGAAGACGATCCTTCTCTGTGATCGCCGTGAACTTGATTCTTTCTTCTATCGTGAATCAAGTAGCTGGTGATCGTACGAACTCGTGTTTTCGGAGCTCTTGTTCGTGGTGTGAGATTCATAGCGCAACAATCGTTATCAAGTATCTGCAAGTCCAGAGACGAGAATTAGAGAGGACCGAAAACTCACAGAGAGAAGCTTCTTCTTGCTGTAGAAGGCTACAAAATTTTAAAAAACTTGGAAAGGCTACACAACCAAAATACAATTAAAGAGGATGTAGAAGGATCTTCCGACGGATACGAAATGAGTCGATCGCGTGTGGTTATGGCTTCAAATTCATCACGTTGTGTGTGAATCTGATACGTACTTTTCTAATTATTAGGATATATTCCTTTTTAATTAGGATTTATATTCGGTAGATTTAGAAAACTGTTAGAAGAGATGATGAATGGAAAAGCCAATTTCAGTTTTCTCTATAGTTTACTTTTTACAAATTTAGTCAATGATTTTCTTAAGAGTTCAGGAAGCAGTTTAGCACAACACAAAACAGAACAGGGGTTGAAGTACCCCAACTATTAAAACTACAACTCCAATTGGTTTTCTCAAATGTTTCCAACTCTGAATTTAGCAGGAGTTTCATGTCGTCCATAATGAAAATGAATGGAAGTGGTGAAAACGTTTTAGAAATGTAAATCATGTAACATAATCTATATCTTATTTACGTGGTTTTTGAGATTTGTGAGCAGAAACAAATATACCACCACATCATATGATTATTTTCCACTGGGCACGACAAAGAAAGATAGCAGAGTTTCACTTCATTGTTTTATAATATGTCTTACTTGTATATAGATCCAGCTTCAGGGCTTCATGATGGTTAGGTGGCTCATTTTCTCTCCATTTTGTCTTCACACATGGTTCGATGCCTTCTGTACTAATTAAGTTTTTTTTAAAGTAAGACATATTTCAAAACAATGTCTGACTGAAGTAGCATCCACCGCTAGCATCAAGCTAATATGCATTGGGAGGAGAGTTTTTCTCGATAGTGTTTTGGAAGACTTGTCTTCTGTTGTTTCCTGTTTTTTTTTTCTTTTTTCTTAATACTCCTCCCAAATATTGGTGAACAAGATTTCTCCTTTGTCTCCCGTAATTTAGATAAGCTCATGCTTCATCCTATGTCTCCCGTAATTTAGATAAGCTCATGCTTCATCTTATGAAGTGAAATGCATCTTGCTACTCTTTTCTGCATCTCACCCCTTCCTTAGCACTCTGCACACTTTTGTCTGTCACACCATTTACTCACTTAAAAGCTCCAGGTCATTAAGGGTACCTCTTTCTCACGTAGAACTTTACAACTATAAGTTTTTCGAAAATGCTTTTGATCAGTCCTGTAGAAATCTGAATTTTAGTATAAACTTATTTCACACTTTTAAGATCAGATGTTTAACCTGAGCTTCTCGCGTCACAAGTCAAAGTTTGAAATTTCCCAAGTCAGTTTTCTACCAATAATCCCCACAAGAACATATCCCATTCTTGAAATGATGAAACCGAGTCGGATCCCTTAAAACAATCTTACGTCCCACAACTCTGGAAATCAACTTAATAACTGTGTGACAATCTTCACACACCCGTAGATTCTTCATCACTGTGACTGCACTTCCTTCAACTGTATTAATCAACCCATATGCGATAGCAAGCCTCTCACTGTGATACCACAACATCTCTTCTTTCTGTTCGTCTTCTACATCATGTAAAGCAGATCCATAATCAGGAACATAGCCAAGTACCTTCACCTTGTCTCTCAGAAACTCCAACTTCTCATATATTCTCAAGCAATGTGGTCGATCACCAGAGAAAAACTCATGCTTTTTCCCTCTAAGCACAACCCAACTGCTCCCAGGTTTCTTCATTATCCCCTTCTGCTTCATCTTTACTCTCAATTTCAATACATTCGACCATCTACCAGCAGAAGCATATATATTCGACAACAAGACATAACCAGCACTTGATTTCGAGTCCAAATTAAAAATGGCAGCAGCAGCTTTCTCGCCTCTGTCTACATCAGAATGCATCCTACAAGCATTAAGTAAAGCCAACCAAACCATTTCATTAGGTTTCACAAGCATGCTCCTGATAAGCTCCTCTGCTTCTTTCAATTCCCCGCTTCTTCCCAAGATATCAACCATACAAGTGTAGTGTTGAATCTTTCTATCGATATGATTTGGTCCGCTTGACATGTAATCGAACAGCATTCTTCCTTTCTGTAGAAACCCACAATGGCTACAAGCAGAGAGCAAGCCAGTGAAAGTGATCTCATCTGGCTCTTTATTTAATCGAATCATTTGACCGAATATGACAAATGCCCACTTTCCATGCCCATGCTGTGCGCAGCCAACAATGATGGAGTTCCACGACACAATGCTCTTCTTCAGGATTTCTATGAACACTGAAACGGCATCGTTCACGTTTCCACAATCACAGTACATCACAACCAGAGAATTACCCACAAAGACATCAGTTCCTAAACCAAGCTTCACAGCAACTCCATGCATCTCCTTACCCCAATCCAATGTTCCCAAAGCAGAGCAAGAGTTTAATCCGCTAGCAAATGTTGATTGGTTAGGTAAGATACTGTTTCTTATCATCTCGGAGAAAACACTTAACGCATCTTCATGCTTTCTGTTCAGACTGTACCCTGACAATAGAGCAGTCCACACAGCCACTTTTTCATGAACCATCTCGTCAAACACCTTACGAGAATCCTCTGTTCTTTTGCAGTTTGCATAAAACGTTATGAGCGAAGCAGTTACATATTCTTCATATAAAAACCCCGACTTGATGATCAAGCCATGAACTTGGGTACCCATATGAACCGCTGGAGCATTTGCACAAGCGGTGATTATAGAAGTGAATGTTCTTGAAGTCGATTTTATGCAGCAACCCAACATGTTCTTGAACAAATCGAGAGCTTCTCCACTCCTCTCATTCTGGTCTAACCCACAGATCATTGTCGTCCACGAAATGACATTCTTACGAGGCATTTGCATAAACAACTTCAAGGCATCGTCTACTTTACCAAATTGTAAATACCCATGAAGCATTGCATTCCAAGCTGCAATATCTTTCACAGGCATTTGATAAAACAATATCTCCGCTTGATCAATCTTACCGGACCGAAAACACCCATTTACCATTGCTGTCCATGAAACAACGCTTCTCTCTGGCATTTCATCGAATAGCTTCACTGCAGTATCCATATCTCCACATTCTACACAACCACTGATCATCGAATTCCACGAGACAACATCTCTCACAGGCATTTCGTCGAACAGATTCAACGCATCAACCAATCTATTCTTCCTCGTGTATCCCGTAATCATCTTGGTGTAAAGATTCACATGAGGAGATGGAACCTGATCGAAAATCTCTCGAGCCTCATCAAGTCTTCGGTTCAACAAGTGATTACATATCAAAAAATCGCGACTCTGATACTCCACAGCAACTGATAAACTCCTGTAGCATTTCTCTCGGATAACGTGAGGACTGAAGCACGAATTGGAGAAAGATAGAAACTTGAATCGTTCAAAAATGGCGCGACTCCTCATACCTGTAACGGTTTCATCCGCGAATAACAATATATGCCCACAAATTGGCTTCGGTTCGATGTGCATTGTCTTTGTATCACTGTCTGTGCTAATTTCGTTACACTTGACAGGATCAATAAAGTTTTGAACTTTCTGTCAAATTGGCATTGTTTCATTTCGAGGGTCTGACAAATTTGGTATAAGTTGAAGATTCGATTCATATTTTCCGTTGTCTCGATTCTGAATTAATAATCATATCATAAAACGAGAACCCAAGTTGTAAAATCTTCAAAACACAAAAAAGAAGATAATCCGAAACAGTCAACAACAGATAAAAGTAAAACCCTAGATATCTTTTAGGGCTTTTCACTCGTCTTCCTGGCTACGCAACCTAGCAAGCCTGTTGGTAACAACGATGTCTAGCTGAGAAGCTCTCTCCACTATGGCCTTTCTTTTCTTTGTTGAGACATTGTGTGCAATCTCTGCACAGTAAGTCCTGAGAATAAGCCAAAGTAAACACATCATGAGAATTTTCTCAAGAATCTCTCACATTCTTCTGGTTTAAAACTAACTTAATCATTATAGTTACCTGTTGTGCATCATGAGTAGCTCGAGCTCAGAGGTGTTGTGAACAACGAATTTCTTGAATCCATTGGGGAGATAGTGGCGGGTCTTCTTGTCAGATCCATAACCGACATTGGGCATCAAGGTGACACCTTTGAACTTTCTTCTCACCCGGGAGTCAATACCCTTAGGCCTCCTCCAGCTTTCCTGAACAATAACAATTGGAAGACAAAAGAATCATCAGAGAATGAAAAGTTAAGCATATCATTAGAGAATCAAAACAAGCTTTCTGACGAATGAGATAGATGAGAAATGTCAACAGGGTTAAAGTAACAGTAAGCTTATCAAATCAAAGCAAACTGTGTCGCAAGACCTGTAGGAGATTCACTTTCTGCCCGTATAAAACGAAGTAACCAGAAACAGAACTAGAATTCTGGCTACCAGATACCACAGGGCATTATATAGATGCAAAATCTCATAGTCCTAATGCATATTGAAACAATCTAGAAAGCCTCCGTCTTTTTCAACTAATAAGAACTAAAAACTATATGTAACATTGTCACATATTCAAGAAAACTGACAGACTAGATAGTCATCACTGATTAGTATAGCAGCATATATAAGATGCTAATTATCAAGCTTTTAGAATTCAAAGACTGAGACCTAATGATGATACAGTAGAAGCAATTATTTTTCTCACTATCAAAGCCTAAACTCCAGATAGTAACGAACAACCCATAAAAATTCCACGAACACCCATGAAAAAAGGTTGAATTTTTAAAACTAAAACAAAAAAAAAGTGATTACCTTGACGGTGATTCTGCGATCACTCTGGGGTCTGATGAATTTTGCAGACCTCTTCTTCACGACCTTCTTCGTAAGCAACGGAACCGCCATTTTTACTCCTCCTTCTCTACAAAATCACCAAAAAAAAAGATGTCGAATCGTGAGATGATGCATCGATTTCATTTTGTATATACACATAAACTAACACAAGAATGTGATTAAGAGAGAGTGGGAGAAAGAGAAGCTTACGGTGATGAGAGCTTCCTGCGCCGCAATGTGAAAGGATGTTTTTTGGAAGACTGAAGTTTCTTATATAAAACATAAACTAGGGTTTCTTTGTGTGATGGTCAAAAACGTAATTTTGTTAAAGATCAGAGATTGGTCAATAGAAGCAACGGCTGGATCTTGAAGTTAAATCTAAATGCACAAAACGGTTGGATCTTACGTTTTTCGAAAAAGAGATATTTTGCTCTTTGGAATTCTATTTTTTTTTTAATCCAAAATATATTTTGAATTAGATAATATGGTTTTTTTTTTTTTTTATTATAGTCTTTTCTCTTGTGCTATGAATGGAAATAGTTTTAAATTGATTTTTGGTTTTTGGACTAAGTTTTAGGTTTTTGGTTTAGATTTTAATATTTTTTACTTAAATTAAGGCTCCGATTGGTAAGCATCAGAAGAACAATAGGAATAAAAAAAAAAAGGAATAAAAAAGAACAAACTTTTTTCTGATGAACAAAAAGGAACAAACTTTTTTTCTTTTCCTCTTTGTTCCTTTTTGTTCTTTTTTTTTTATTCCTATTGTTCTTCTGATGGTTACCAATCGGAGCCTAAAATTAACTAGAAATTGTCCCGAGCTACAGCACGGGTTAATGAATCTAAACAAATTCGATTTTTTCAATAATAAAAAAATTAATAATAGAATATTCAACTTTTTTGTGCAAATTAATATCGGATTGTACAAATAAAATAAAATCAGATTTTAACAAATTAGATTTTTTGAAATATTAACAAATTGTTTTTGGAATATTAACAAATCCTTTAAAAATATATAATTATTAACAAATTCGATTTTTTTAGAATAATAAAAAAAAAAATTTTGGAATATTAACAAATCCGATTTTTTTTTGTAACCACAATATCAATTATAAACAAATCTGATTAACAAATCTAATTTTTTAAAAATAGTCAAAAATCTTTTTGGAATATTAACAAATTGGATTTTTTGTTAACCATAAATTAAATGATTTTATTAAATGATCACATAATAACTAATGACTAAAATACTCTTAATGAGAGATTAAAATTTGTTCTTTGAAGTAATGGCAATGTGATGTAAATATTAACACTTTTTTAATGTTTATTTATTAATGTACTCTCCAAATAATATATAGGAGATATTATAAATTTTTTATTTAAAAATTAAAATTATAAGATAAATGCTAAATATATAAAAAGATAATTTATCAATAAAAATATGTATTCAATTAAGTTTGATATTTTAGATTAGTTATATAAATATTATGTATACTTTAGTTAATGTTAAATAAAATTTTAAAATTTGATAAATAATTTGTATTTAGATATTCTGTAGTTTTTATCCATTGAAAATTACAATAATACTCTTAATGAAACAATTAATTTTGTTCTTTAAATGATTTATTCCAATAATTTTCTTATATAATTTTTAAAAAAACTTTAAAGTTAGATTCTAAAAGGTGTTTCCATAATATTATTAAGAGGATAATTTTTTTAAAAACAATCAAATATATAAACATTGAATATTTATTTAAATAATTTATTAAATTATAATATTAATTTATTAAAATTTTTAGTTTAATATATGTATATCAATTTTATTTTTAGTAAAATATGATAATATACTTTTGATGAAATGATTTTTAGTATGTAAATTAAAAATAATTTTTATTTTTGTATTTTTAAATTATAATTTAGTTAATAATTGTTAACATATTTACTTCTTTCTATATTATAATTTTCGTTTTAATAAATTTATTTATTTTTAAATTTTTTGAAAAGAAGTTAAAAATAGATTTTGTGAAGATTTTGTTGATTAAATTAACCAAACTAATTAAATTAAATGTGTTGATTTTATTTTCAAAAAAAAAAAGATTTGATGTAGATTGCGATTTTGTTTGGAAGATTTTTAGGAAGTATTTAAACCGGAATCTAGACATCTTTTTTTAAAAGACAATCTTAAAATCATATAATAATTAATGACTAAACTACCCTTAATGAAATATTTTAATTTGTTCTTAATGGCAATGTGATGTAATTGTTTATTTTTTATGAGGTTTATTCTATAAAGGTACTTCTCAAATAATATATAGAGGATGTATTCCAGCATGAACTGTCTTTCTAAAAGCTTTCTAAAAGTAGCATAATGTACATGTTCTAAACTGTGATGTTCATCAAACAAATCTTAGCCGATGAAGAACATTCACTCAAGACTCTGTAAACATCAGAACGAAACTCAAACGAGTTCGGTTCTGATGGTACGGACTCAACCCACTCGTTTTCAACCTTCAGAACATGTGAATTCATCTTCATAACAGCTTCAAACTCAATTTTTCCCTTTAATCTCTTCAGAAACTTCATTGGGAATGTCATTTCGAGGTTCTTGACTTCAGATTCTCCGGTCATCTGGATCCCAATCTCAGCACCTTTTGCGCTAGCAAATCCAACGAGCATCGGATTGATGTAATGTTGTGAAGGTTGTGGTTTTGTTTCAATGCTATGTACCTATGAAATTGCCAACATCTTAAAGCTTAATGCCTTTTACCAAATTTGAAGAAGAAAATCAGAAAGGATGAAACTTTTCTGGATATTAGTCAGATCACAGAGATAAAGCGATGATGTTTAGATATAGATACCTGAAGATAATCGATTCCTAGGCTGGAAAGAGTCTCTGTAATTCCATGTGAAGCAAGGAGGCTTAAGACTCCGCCAGAGCCAACCGGGGACTTAAGTATCTCCCATGGAGATTTCATCAAAATCTTGTGCTTTTTCGGTTCCTCTGGTGAGCTGCAAACTACTGGAAGCGTTTCTTCTTTGAGAAACCAGATCTATATATTAGTAAAAACATGTACTTTGTGAGAATCTATAGCCGAAATGCAAAACTATCCTTGGAGGAATTCAAGCCTTAACCTTTTCTGACTCAAATCCAAAATGATCATTGTCCTGAAATAGCTTCTGCAGAGCTTCAATGGTATGTTCAGGGGAAACTATGACAAGTGGCACGCAAGCGCGATCTTCTTCCTGCACATAACCCGACAGTTATCCTTTAAAATCATAACTAGATGATATGAAAATCTCATAGTTGGTAAATTATGCATCAGCTAACCTTCATGAACCTCTGCTCCTCATCAAGTAGCGTATGAAGGTACGAGACTACACCATTCTCACCTTCTGGTTGTTCATTCTCGTGATCATTGAGAACCAAACAAATAGAAACTTTACCCTCAGAGAATAGACTTTGCCCTTGTTGAAGGAAACTGAAGTTATCACCCATTTTCTCTTTGCTTGCATCAAAACTAAGGCATTCTTGTGACACATTCAGAGTACATTCCGATGCTCTAGCTCTCAGCGCAATGATTTCCTCAATTACATTCCATCTAATTCATCAAGATTCAAATGAAAAATGAGAAAACACACTTCTCCTAATGGTTGGGAAATTTCTTGAAGGTATTTTACCTCTTCGATGAGGTGTCAATACTTTGCAAAGCTTTCTGAAGCAGTGTGGAGTTTACGTCAAGGATATGATCTGCAAGTAAATTCCTTTGAGACTTTTCTCCAAACCTTAATCCATCAAACACATGCTTTTGCTCCAATTCACATAACTTCTTTTTCGCAGCAATAAGACGCTTCTGCTGCTTTTTTCTTTCTTTCCATTCCTGAAATGACCAGAACGTAGGGTATAAAAGATCAAGAAAGATCACAATGGAAAGTCTATAAAGACTGGTCAATCTGAAGAGTGAAGAAGAATATGCCTCACAAGCTGCCGCCTTTCTTTCTTGGATCGATCATCTGCTCGCATATTCACCTCAAGGAGTCCCTTCGGGGGAGTTATATACATCTCCTTTCTTTCTAAATCAACATCAGGAACAATTGCGTCTACAAAAGGTATCCACACAAGCTGATTGGTCTTTGCACCCCCATTGCAGACTTCCATGGATGAGTCAAGCAAAACGTGTAGAAGATCATTTCCTCCATTGTCGAAAATATTAGCAACAGTTCCAACAAGTTGACCGGTCTCCTGTATAAGATAACTGATTTAGACAAGACTTTTTCATATTTTCGATATATTATATAAGATGCAAAACCCACATATACCTTGAGAAGAACTTTCATGCCTACAAGATCACGTGTGTAAAATTCTCCTTCGTCAAGCTCAGGACGATCATCTTCCTCAGCAAGCAAAGTTGCACCAACGAGTTGTCTCACCTGAAGGAAATGAAACCCCCAAATTTTAAAATGTAACAAATCATGTTCAACTGTCTCTTCTAAATTTCTCATGGATTACTAAACTACCTGATCAACATCATCCAACCCTTGAAACTTGAGAATCCAACTCTTCTGTGCCGGATGAGGTCTTCCTTCAACTAATTCAACCTCATCAATCTTTTCTTGTCCCATCAATTGTTGTCTTAACCATCTTCTACCAGGCTAATGAAGCAATCACGCCAATGGTAAAGCAATGTCAAATACTATAAAGTGCTTATTTTTTTCCAAAAAGAAAAACACAGAAACTTTCCACAAATTTCTCGCTTTTTTAATACCTTGGAGAAACGTAAATCAGGAAAATCCGTGTTTGGTTTTATGCAAATCTCCCCTTGTAAGCCATGAACACCAGACAAGAATCCAACCTCAACCAAATCCAATCCACTGTTACTACTAGTTTCAACAGCTTCATGAATTGCTAAAGATCAAAGAAACACAGAGAACCAAGATTATAACTAATTCAATAATCCAGTTGCTAAGAGCTTTCGAAAAACCGAAAATTTCTTAAAGAGTTTCCACAGCTTGGGAAAGAACAAGACAGAGAACCCAAAATCACAAAACAAGAATAAAAGCTAATCGATTAGCCAAAAGCTTTTCAAAATTAATTACCGGTGCTACGAACGAGGAAGCTGGATTTCCCACGAGCTCTCACGAGACTGAAGTGACATTTGGTACGAGACAAAGCCGAGACGGGACGAGATAGTTCGAAGTTTTGGAAACGATGGGAATTGTTGGGATTGAATAGTTGAACTGGTGTGAAAGTGATTGAGGTCGAAGAACAGAGAAGCGAAGCTCTCAGCATTATCTCTTCTCTCCCTAATCAATGGATATGACGAAAGTCGCAACACCAACAAAAAAAAACCCAACTTTACCGAAACGGAGTAGGTGGGTAAAAGACTCTATATGGTCCGGAGGGTTCTCACGTTCATGTGTCCATGTCCCATCCCACGTGTGAGCACTTAAGTTTGGTGGATTGTAGCTCGTGGCCTCGTGCATGCCTTAGGTTTTATCAGCCTTAGAAGCAGAAGTGGAGGAGATTTGATGGGCTAATAACATATTTGCATGCGGAATTTTTTTTACTGGTAACATGTTAATCTATACCATCATCATCGGAATGCAGAACTTCGGATATCAAAACGTATGTTTGAGCCAAAACTCGAAAGAAGCGGTTCATGGCATCAGTCATCACCATCGACAAGGCATGGATGGACTGCCGTTCAACCTACGCGACATGACACTCACTTCATGGCGTAGTTTTGATAAACCAAGGCGTAGTTTTGTTTCATTCTCAATGGAGAAGGAATATATTTCGAGCCAAAAAAAACTGTTGAGAGGTAACCTTCATAGATTATAGAAAGGTTGCTGAGACTATCGAAGAAAATGTTAATAATGTATAAAGGTTTCTATAGATTGTTGAATAATGGTTTCACTATAATAAAGCATTCATGTATTGTAGACTATATAAGGGTTTTATGGACTGAACAAACGATACTTCCATGGGCCAACAAAGAGCCTGTGACTGGTTTTTAGCAGAGCTCTGGTTCCTGGAAATTCACTCAGGATAACATCAAAGATCAACACACTAATTTAAACCAGTCACAGCACAAATGTTAAAACCTAGGAGGAAACAAACCAACCTCAGAAACTGAGACACAGCATTACTGAAACTGAGATACATTTTAAACAACCATCTGTGACTAAAACGTGTATGATATTAAGACAATAAACTTATTTTACTCTACATGAAACAAGATTGTGAAACAGCTTTTGGATCAAGTTAAGTAACAAGATTGTGAAACAGCTTTCAGTATAATGATTACAAGGTTGGAGAGGAAGGAAATAAGAAACCAGAAGCAGAAGAAGCTTGTTAGACCAAAAACGGACAAGTAAAAATGGATTTAAAACTTACCTACTCTTGTCATTTCCATAAAAGCGTATAAATATAGTTTTAAGTTTCGTTACTTCATTGGATGATATCTGCACATAAGGCATGCAAAATCATAAAAACTTTAATGAGTATTATAGACTATATATATACCATGCGCTTGACTCGATCATCGCATATTCAGAATTCCTCCCACCTCGAAGTATGATATCTCATCTGAATGTTGCAAAGCCAAGAGACAGGAAACGTGGGATAACTTTGCTCAGAACCTTAAAAATAAACAATAGAAGCTGAAAGAAGATTCAATATTTATGACTCAACTTCTGCATTATTTGAATATATTTCTGTATTTATATGACTGGCAAAGACGCAGTTAAAAACGTTCTGGATTTACCAGTCCAAGTAAGAGACATGAATGCAGCTGGTGTTAACTTCCAAAATGATTTCACGCAATAATAACTCATTTGTACACATCCATTATCTCAGCTTAACCAACTGTACATTTGTAACAAACTGCAAGATTTTCTAGGATCTATCTTGGCAGAGAAGAACCAGCAAAATAATAAGATTTAAGCCCACAACTAGGCCTTCTATTCAGAAGATTCTAAAAAAGCGAGCAAGCAAGGAAAACTTACTCTCACTAGACTCAACGAGCTTATTCTTTGGTTACCTAATTAACGACCTAAAAAGAGATATGAGGAACTAATTAAGGGCCAATTTATGACTAAAATTCGAAAGGAAAGAAATCAGAATCTGCACTCGATGTATATAGAGAAAAAGAGAAGGAATCTCTTATTCCTTGTTACCAAATCTCCTGCCAATGATAGGCCGAACATCATCAGCAACAGCCAAAGTCTCTAAGAAGGGAAGTATAGAAATCAAACCATCATCAGTTGGATCATCGTACCAACTTTTGATAGGGATCCCATTATTTATTTGCAATCTGTACACCTGAAACAATTAACAAAGAAACAAGTTGGATGATAAAAACGGAAATGATGAGGGTCCATGTCTACACCAAGAAAGTTTGAAATTTGTAATGTCACAGATATTCTTCAAACTGAAATTGATGGTTGAGGTCTTTCATGAAATAAATAATATTCTCAGTGACAGAGTATATAAAACATACGAAAACATCAGACTTCAATGAATAATGTTTAAAAGACCCATGAGCAAATCTTAAGAAAAAGTACCTGCGGACAGTTGTCAATTATAGCCACTTTGGCCAGATCAAGACCCAGAACAGTTAAATCCTTGGTGTAAATTCCATCCAAATGAATGCATGAATCGCGATAAAAACGCTGTGATATGAACTTTCCATCCGGGTCCAATATATCTAGAAGTTGTGACGCATAGATGCTGTGGCTAGCCGTGAAGATAACCACATGAAACAATTCTACCACCCTCTCCAAGAACCTGTAAAGGTGTGGCCTTTGTTTCACATAGACCGTGTTTTCTTGCATGTTGAAAAAGACTCTGAAGGAAAAATCTGCAACATTACACGATTCCAGAGTCGAATGGACCAAAGTTTCTGCATTTAGGAAAAAAAGATATTTGGTATGTTCAGTAGCTCATCTACCTTAAGAGGTAAGAGAAACAGAAAATTTAGCAGTACACTGTCATAAAATTGCTTAACCATATTTCCTCAACATGAAGAAATAAGTCAGTTCACCTTTTGTTCCTAATTATTAAAGGAACAACTTTTATAACGACTGAGCACAAGATGAGAGAATAATGTAAAAAGGAAAAATCAGACTCGATAATAATCAAATGAGGGTACCATACCATCCAAATCAAGGGCAAGGGTCACCGACTTCTTTCTTAGGGTATCCCGAGGCCAATAATTGGATACAACATCTGATAATTCCGGCTGATTTTTTATAAAAAGCTGAGGATCAAAGTCTTCAGCTAGTTCAGATTCAGCACGATCCTCTGGTTCCATATTGTGCGATTTTGTCCGGTTGAATGCCAGCAACAAGTCATGGTTATCAAGATTAATCTTGTCAACATCTGACTTACTATCATCTGTGTTGGCTGATCCATCTTCTAAGTAAGGTAGTACCATGTACTGCTCCGGAAAGATGTAATGAGGCAAGGGGCTTATTTCAGTGAAAGCATCATTGTTTCCACTCTCATCAAACGGCAAGCTCGCAATAAGAACGTCAGAAATATAGAAATCAGAAACGTTGCATGTTTGGTTGTCAAAGCACATCTTGTTGCTGCTCTCATCTCCCCACCTGGGAATTTCCCAGTGCACAGAGTTTCCTGCCGTAAATACTGAGAAAAGAAATCTATTAGCTTTTTATATGTCAAACAAAGGAAAACTTATACCAAAACTGCAACAGTAACTTATACCTCGATCAGTTCCATCCAGTTCATCATTCAGAACAGGTGAAAATATTGTATCTGAGTTTGACATATAACTGCAAGCAATTTCCTGCACAAGAATGTATTTTCCACAATAAAAAAGTTGCTCACCTAGCATCCATGAAAGAAAGGATAAATGAAAATCAGATACATATCAACTCTTACCATTTTTTCGACAGATTCAGAACCATCAACTGAAGATGAAAACGCCTGAGACTGAGAAGTGTCTTCAAAACGCGTTTCAGCGGGCTCATTGGTTTCACTATCCCGAGCAAAAGTATCCAAAGCTGAAGAAACTGACACAATCATCAGAGAGAAGAAACCAAAAACAATTGATGACACAAGAAACTCAGATTATCTACATCAACAATTTGATCACAATAATTTTACAAGGAAAAATCTTTACCAGGATGCTGTTTCTCATAGTCGTGGCACGTTTGAGTAGTAGCTGTGGTCATGCTTTCCAAGTCCCCTGATATTTTGGATAAAGAGCACGAATTTCTTGTAGTTGCTTTATGTTTCTTACAGACACCAAGAACCTTGCTTATCTTGCTCTTCATTTCTATATATGGCATTGGCTCTGTATATCGAATTATAACGACCTTGGACCAAGCACATTTAGGTGCAACGAGAGCTTATTGAAAGACCAAAACAGCAGAAGATGCTGCAAAAACAGAGCCCATCACAATCAATCATTTGAATAATCAAACCCAAAATCCAAAAAAAAAAGGAGAACAGAATCTACACAGCACGGACATGGAATCTCGGATCATGGAGACAAAATCGAGAAGACAAACAAACCAAAAGTCAACCTATCAGAAATAGCAAAACCCAGAATCTTAACACAGAAAAAACAAAAAACCTAATTATAATTCACAAATAGGTCTCTCTATTCCTAATCACCCGAGACAATAATCAAACTTACATGCTCTACTAAAAGTAAAATTCCAACTTCAAATCAAAGATACACTGACATAGAATCATGTAATCTTTAAGCCGAATTCGAGTAACAAAGTAACGCACAAAACGTAATTTCCGCAGATTTAGAATTCAAACATAAACTCACCATAGATAATCCAAACCCCAAAACAAAAAAAAATCACAAATCCAGCCCAATTCCAAAAATAAAATATAAAAAAAAGGAAAACTTTTTCAGAAAACCCAGATGAAAATGGAAGTTTTTTTTCTAACAAATTCAAAGCAAAAACAACCACAGAATCAGAAATCGAAAGTCAAACAATACATAAGAAAACAAAAAAAAATGTAAAATTTACCAAATTGAAACAAAGTACACAGGAAAAGAAGAAGAAGAAAGCGATCGAATTTGGGGGGAAGAAGACGAAGACGGACCTGAGAGGAGAAGAAGAAGAGAAGAGAGCTGTTTCGTCGTCGTCGTCTTCGTCTACTTTTGTGTTGTGGCCTTGTGGGTCTCTCTCTCTCTTCTCTCTGGGTTTTTCTTTCTCTCACATAACTTCCACGAACGGTCAATAGAGAATGATACAAGCCTTATGACGGCTCTTTATTGTATCTAATCGACGGCTACGATTTGTTCCTTTGGTGGGCGCTTCTAATCCAATATCTAACCAACACGTGTTATAGTATACCAGCTCGACGACTCATCCATATATTTTGACGCGTGTTGAAGCCCCTCGCTTTTTTTATTGTTTAGATTCTTTTCGAGATTTTCGACAAAACATAAAACAGAAACTGAAACAATATTACGAAAATATACTAAATATTTTAATTGTTTCTGTTTCGTCCATTCAAATATAGTAACCGGAAACCAAACCGAACAAAACCGTTAAACCAAAATCGAATTGAAATTTGTTTACATCATTGATCATATCATTTGAGTTCTTTAATCAACAAATCGATAACCCAAACTGACTTAGTGCACACAAACCAAATTGAACCGGATTAACCCAAGTGAATTAAAATTAATTGAATACTAAAATTGGATTGGAAACCAAACCGAACCCATTTGAAATTTCAATTAACCGTATAGAAACTACCAAATTACAATTGGATTTTTTATGGTTTAAATTCGAAATTAAAGGTTTGGTAAACGGATTGTTCGTCCTAATTATATACCTCCTCAAAACTGCAAAATTCGTTAACTATTGAAATTGAAGTTGTTTTTAACATTTTTGTTTTGTCTCAGGCTTTAAATAAGACAATCAATTTACGTGTTCATCGGCTTTCATGACATTCATATAGAACTGATGGAAGTGTCAGAAGATAGACTTGCTTCATTGACTGCTCCAGATTCTTGACTCTACAAGAACATCTATTCTTAGTAAACAGCTTAAGAAGATATAAAATAAACAAAATTGAAGCAATCATGTTTGATTTTTTTAAGCATACCTTTTGAATATCACTGTTTGTTGTGGAGACGTGTGGCATAGAGAGTCTTTGTTCCTCGCCTTTTGCTTCTCCTTGCAACTGCTGTTGCTGAAGATAGAGAAGATACTGTTGTTGTTGCCATTGTTGTTGCTGTTGGAACCACTCTTCTTGTTGTTGTTGCTGGAACTGAATTTGCTGCTGATTTTGTGGTTCTTGGCTCTGTTGATTTTGTGGTTCTTGGCTCTGTTGCTGTGCTTCCACCTGTGGAGATTGTGGATACTGAGTTTGGGCTTCAGATTGGTACTGTTTGGAGAGAAGTTGCAGAAGATTCTGATCAAGTTGTGGCTGAGAGTTCTGATTTGGTTGTGGCTGTTCAGACATAAGCTGTTGCTGTTGCTGGTAGTAATAATAGTTATAATAATACTGTTGCCACATCTGGTTATAAGCTTCATGACTCTGCATCTGACCTTCTTGTTGGTAGTTACTTTGCACTGGATTCTGAGGAATCTGAGTTTGAGGATAAGCAAAGGATGTTTGAACCTGAAATGTAGAGTTTTGATATTGGTTCTGCGGATTCTGTGAGTCTGGAGGGGATAAAATCATGTGCTGACCAAGTATCTGAGTTTGAGGATCAGCATTGGATGTTTGAACCACAGAATGCATCTGAAGTGCAGAGTTCTGAAATTGGTTTTGCGGATTCTTTGAGATTGAGCTTTGTAGCGCTGCTCGATTGTCTCGAGAAGCAACACCCATGTGCTGACCAACAATTTCACGACCAGTTCCGACTGGAGAATACGGCATCTGAGGAGGTCTCTCTTGAGAACGCGGTTTCGAATCTCTATGAGTCTGGTTTAAATCTCTTGTGTGGTACCTGTTCCGACCAGTTTGCCTGAGAGACACTTGACTTTGGTAACTTTGGGGACTCCTTGAGCCACTAGGTTGGATCACTATAGCATCTGATTTCACAGTATCTACTGAATTGGGCCAGAAGTGAGCTTGTTTTGTGACAAAACTATGTTTTGGTGTGGCTTGGATCGGTAGGCTAACTTCACGAGAGCGTTCACCACCTTCATCCGCTTTTAATCCCATGGACAGATCACTCTGTGACTCACACAAATTCTCTCTCTCAGCAACATCATTGTTTCCTTCAACTAGATCTCCTGAAGCCACACACCCCCGATTAGGCTCAGTGTTTACATAGTCAGCCCGAACAGCATCTTTAGATTGGGCACCATCAGGGTCTAGAGATGACTCTTTCTTTTCTTTTGGTGGTGAATCGACTGTGCCGCTAATGCCTTTGTTTGTTAATAGGTCCTGATTCAAGCACTCACGAGTCTTCTCTCTTCTCTGAATCAACTCTCTAAATGATCTTCCTAAAGGACGGGAGCCATGTAACTTGGCTCTAGCAGAATGTGGGAATAATTTTATGTGTCGACCCAAAGCCTTCCTCACATCATGGATGGTTCCAGAGAGATCAATAAACTGCTCAAATCCAAGAGCAATTACTAAGTATCAAACACATTCTATGCAATCAAGAAATGGGGAAAAAATGAAATAGACAAGCAAAAAAGACCACAGAATCTCCTATCTGTAAGAAAAACCTTACCTCCATGTATAAATTTGATATCTCCTCTTTGTCCTCTGTGCTCAGACCATCGAAGGAATCTGCCTGGTGAGATATTTCCTTATCTATGATAGGATCTAACAAATCCACTTGTCGAGACCCTCCATGCATCATTATGAGTCTTATAAGTTCCTATTTGCGCAAAGATTAACAGTGATTGAAGGTTAAAAATGGTAACAGACGTTTACAGAAATTCAGTAGAGAAATATGATTTCCATGTGCGAAATTGTGATTAGAAGTTTGAAGAGATTCAAACTGCCAGCCAATTAACACACCTCAAGAAGTAATTTGCAGTGAGGAACTTTCTCATTGCCCTCTATCAGAATCTGAGCTGCATCATCAGCACTATTTGTAATCTACGAAAACGAAGAAAACCATAAGCTAATGAAAGAATTCCAAAATATGTGATGCATTGAAGGTAAGGTAGTGACCCAAACAGTTCCCATAGCTCTAAATCTTGACATGATATTAACAGATAACCGAAATACAAACCTTTGCGAGTCAGACACATTACTTACCATGTACTTGAGGCGAGAAAATTGAACATACAGCAGTGCGGTGGTTTCCAAATTTTCTTTTCCAATGAGAGTTTTCTTTAGAGCTTCTCTGTATGTAGTAACAGCAGCTTCAAAATTACCCTACATGGAACACTGCATCAACAGATATTCTTGACCACTGAGACATCAAAACCAGATGGTACCGAGTTGTGTATCATTCTTACCAGGCGCTTTTCCATGTTAGCCTTCTTAGTTACATTTTCAACAAAACCAAAACCAAGTTCCTCACCACATCGAGACAGAGCAACTGAAGCAGCAGATGCATCTCCAATGTGTTCCTTGAATCTTGCATTGAATAGATGGATAACAGATGCATTCTACGATGAACATACAAGGTGTCATGCAAATGTATGAACCTAGTTGTTCATCTACCTTGTATCTGATTTTTTTTAGATACACTAAATCAAAGATAAGAATTTACCTTGACAAAAGTCTGTGACGCTCGAGCCAATGCAAAGTTTGCTAGCTCCCTTCCACCCTTGTTTTCTACAAAATCCACATAGCGGAACCAGAACTCGGTGTAATTAGCGCATGGTATTAAGCATCTCTCATAAAGCTTAATAGCCTGCAATTTAAAAAAGAAACAAGTTTTATATATAAACAAGAATGGAACAAGAGCCAAACTGAATAAAAAACAAAGGAATACCTCTTACCAAGTCAAAGTCCCCATATGATTCGGCGAAGCTCAAATATGCATGCCAATTGTCCAGCTGATTAGTGTCCAACGGATTTACATGAAAATAAGGCCTGTGGATATGTGTCTCAAAGCAGCTTATTTTCTCCATCAACTGCCGTGTATCTTGATAGAACTGTTCCCCAATTGACAAATATGCATGCAGTGCTTTTGACAAAGCTGAGCTAGAGGAAGGACCCATCAAGTCTCTCACAACAGTAGAAATCTCCTCATCAGTGTGACGTGTAGGGACCAAATCTTCTTCCATGGGGTCTGAAGAAAGGTCTCCGTTAGCATCTATTCTACATTTAATCTTCTCTTTCAAAGAAGCCGCAATCTTCCTGAAGCTGAAGAAAGTACATGACAAGTATAATGTAGTGGAGAAAGACAAACTTAAGCTACAGGAACTCAAAGCACTGGAACATTGAAGTTGTCATTTTAGAACATATGTAAAAAGACATACTTTTTGTAATAGAGATCCAACTTTCTGGACGGATATTTCAGGGTCCGGAGATATACATGAGCCAGTGAACTCCATTGCTTTTGGCCCAAAAGATATTCTATATATTTGTCCCAAAGAGTGCAGCAAGAATAATCTTTTCCAACAAATGAAAGTCCCCTCTCAAATAATCTGTCAGAAGTGAAGTAACCAGTTCCAAAAATCAGCCTTGGTCCTCCGCAAAGAACAATAAATAGAGGAATTAAAGTAAATTATCATTCTATCATCAACTGCATATGCTGAAAAAACTTAAACAATTGTAGATAGATAGAGAAAATAAACTATACTAATTAGAACAATCCAATGATGAGTAAGATTGTTCTTGAGTTAAATTAAAATGGGAATTTTAGATATTATGTTAAGAATAAACATAAAGCCTACCCAAAATCCAAAAATACCTACTAACATCATGAGGATCTTCATAGGCAGCAACACCGAAAGCACAATAGTCGAGCCATACAGCTACAGAATAAGTAGCTGATTTAACTGCTCGTTCGAAAACTTCAACAGCATCTTCTAAAGTGCATAACTTTATCTTATGGTAAGCATATTTCCTCCAATAGCCATGGCACAACGGAAACTCCAACAAGAAAGCATCGTAAACTAAACATAGCTTCTCAATATCATCCTACAATAGCAAGTGCAACGATTATAGTTCCTGAGAAACAAACTTTTGAAATTTAAACAAAGAACCCTAATTTTAGATCACACTGAGTGTGACTTACGGGGAACGAAGTCTCTATTTCGGAGATTAACAAAGTCCATTCATCAAAATCAAGTGATCCACTGGAGAAAGTTTCTTGTAATCTATCGTTATCGAGGAAATCTGCAAACGAAATCAACCCAATGAGGTGACTTAAGATTCTACTCGAGTTTTTGAGTGATGGCGAAATTGCTCTGCAATGAGGAAAACCCAAAGCTGATGAAGAGAGAAGAGAGAGAGAGAGAGACTTAGGGTTTACCAATAGAGCCGTCTAATTCTGGAGGCGGAAGCATTGGTTTCCCCACCGGTTACGGCGGTCCTAACCTCCGTCGTCCCGTCTTTTCTTCTTTTTTTTGTTCCGTTATTTTCATTTTATATCTGATTCTTTGATATATATATATATATATATATATATATCTTTTTTTTTTTTTGGTGATTTGCAGAAAGAAAATATTTTCATTATTTTAGAAACAAAGAAAATAACACAAGAGCTTCGATACTAATTAAATTGTAGTATCGGAGTGATGGTAGTGATAATGGTGGGAGTGATAGTTGTGATAGTGGTGATGATGAGAAACAAGGTTATGATGGCAAATATTATAGAAAATATGTTGAATATCATTCTCCTCTTTTGTTTTGGTTAGTTAGTCTATTATTAAATTTTTGAAGTTATTATTACTACATATTTCTCATTTTATGTCAAATAATACAGGATTTTTTTTTATTTGATAATACAATTTATAGAAAAAAAAGTATGGGGACTGATATATAAATCGGTAAATGGTAACTCTAAATCGTTACGGTAAGTGGTTTATTGCTAAGAATTAAAATCTAACGATATCAAAAACAATACTTTATTTTTCTGATACCATATTTCTAACCACTACTTTTTAAAAAGTTTTTATATATATACTTTTTTAACTATTTTGGTATCTTTCCTTTTTCCACAAATTTTTTTCGATTACTTTAGGTCATCAAATCGGACTCAATTATTTGGTATCAACCATGTCTCTTGTTTTTTCCATTGCCATGACGATAACGTGTTTTTTTTCTTCTTAACGCCTCATCGATAAAGTATTTACAGCAGAGTTTGAGAGTATTAGAAATGAAGTGATGAAAACAGAGCTAAATGAGTAGCTAAAGATTGTAACTAGTCATTTCTGGTCGCAAACCATTGTTGGAGAAGGTCGCGGTGGATAGAGCTGATCCGATGGTGCTAGAGAGAGTCTGGACAGAGCAGGCTTCCGCTTGGTGCACTTGCCAGTTTCTTTCTCGCCATATGTTATAGATAGAGATAGTTACCTGGAATGCAAGTCAGGCAAGTCTAGAAGAGCGTAATGACGTGATCGTATAATCCCAATCAGGAGTGACTCGTGATTCCATTTAGCTTCCCGATGAAACTACAGGTTTTGAGTTCTTTGATCTGATCCCTACTGAGATCGATCGATCTCCTTAGTTTCCTGAACCTATTTTACTTAGTCAACATTTTATTCTATTTTCGTTAGTCTAAAAACTCAAAACCAAACCCCAAACTATTTTGTTTTACCTTTATTCTTTTCTAGAGAAATTCGTAGTGTAACTTACTAGTCTCTGTGGAATCGATACCTTAAGTAGTACAATAAATTCACTGTGCATTTGCACCTAAACAATTTGGTTTTGAGCTCATCCTGACAAGACATCCCTCTTATGACTAACTCTCTGTGGTTAGAACGAACCGCTGATGGCTTTGCTGGATGTCTAGTAAATGTAGTGACCATTAATTTAGCTAAAGTTTCATTTACAACTCCAGATGTTCCCAAACTTTAGATGCGTTTTCACATGAGTGCATTTTACACCGCAAATATTTCCTTTACCTTTGACATACCCCAAAAATGATTGGTTAGGTTCGTGTATACCCAAAGACGCTAGTCGTTAGTTTTTGGTTGTGGTTTGGAGAAAGAATAATAACTACACAGCTTGATGAGTTACATTGCATGTCAACTTCGTTGGAGAATATTGCACTTGGACAAACGTTCTTTAACTTCATCCCAAGCTGCATATTGTATATATCAAAAACGAGGTTAATGAATCATCCAGATATTCAAAAGACAAAATTGAAGATTCAAAAGCTTAATTAAACCTGGTAAATTTCTGAAATCAGGTTCAATTCCACCACCATTGATGTCCATATGGTTAGGTGTGACGTACTTTCCTATTGTCACAACAACTCCTGAACCATCTCGGAGTTCGTACACTGATTGAATCAAACCCTGAAACCCATTAATTCAATTGACAAGAAGATGATCAGAAACATTTCAAAATCGATAGATTGGTTATAAAATTAGTAAGACTTTGGAATAACCTTTCCGTAAGTTCTTTCACCAACAAGAACTGCTTTACAGTTATCATGAAGTGCAGAGGCCACCTGGAGAAAAATGACACAAATCATTCCGCTTAATAATCCAAAAAAAAGACGAGTTTCCGTGGCTTAAATCTATTGAGATTACTCACAATTTCACTAGCACTTGCTGTTCTGTTATTTACCATTACCTGCAACAATGATCAGTGCATGATGCAAAAAAACATAATAGTGTGAAAGATTAAATGGCTTACATGATCTATCACATACAATAAGTGGGGCAGTGATCAACGGTTTTCTATCTGCAAGAACAGTTTTTTGAGCCTCGGGGTCTCTCCCAGCTGTATATATCACCTGTTACACAATTGCAACATATACAATGACATAAGTTTAAGCAAATCGTGATGGATCTCTTCATGTAAGTTGAAGTAAGCTATTGTGTTTAATATTCCTGAAAAACGATTGAAAATGTTTTATAAGTTCTAAATGATTGTTGGTTTACCGTATCCCCTTCATCTAGGAACAACTTAGCAGTTTCTATTCCAGCCTGAAATAACCAAAACCAAGAAACGCAGGCTAAGCGAATAATCAAGTGCCTGTAAAGCATTTGTGACAAGATATGGTCTTAAGTTACAGTTGTAAAATGAACCTGCACAAGTCCACCAAGGTTATCTCTAAGATCCATTACAAAATAAGATGCACCCTTGTCTTGGAGTCGTTTCATTGCTGCACATAGTGAAAAAAATGTGTAACATAAACACAAGTAGATAAAAATATGGGACCGAAAGTTGATAATTCTGATGTGACAGCATGAAAAGGCTTACCAATCACCAAATCTTTTCTAGCCAGAGCATTGAACTCTTTTAGGCGAATATACCCGACAGAGACTTTTCCATTGTCAACTTTTTCCAATCGATAAGAGACTGGGGTCTGTGCATTAACTTGTCTCTGGATTTTAAGAGACTTAACAGGTCCACACTTCCCATGCTTCACCTGCAATATGCATAAACTATATAAATCTTGAGTCCAAACTTAAATCAAGTACTCATGTATTTAGTTTGTATCTTATAATTAAGAATAATAACTTTGAGAGCCACAAAAGTTTTACTAGGGCCTTGTAACAAAGATGATACTTCAAATGATGATTTCCCACTAACATCCATTCCATTGACAGCGAGAATTTCATCTCCCTAACAAGAGAAAGACATCGCACACTTTGAGCAAAACCAGCAGCGAACAAAACTACTAGAAAGAAACTAGATCGGGTTTCAACTTTTAACCTGTTTCACGCCAGCAATATCAGCAGGACTGTCCAATACAAGACCAAGAACCTTCAACTTTACATTTCCACCACCATCAGAAACTTCTCTAAGGTTTATTCCAATACCAGTAATGTCATACTTCGACATTCTAGAGAACTTCAAACAAGTGAAACAAAGAAGAGATGTGTAATTGAAACAACTTAAGATTCCTTCGTCCATCAATCAAATTCACTGAATGTAAAGAACAAAAAACCTCATCTGGTGATAGAAATCGAGTATATTGATCACCCAAACTTGCCAACATTTTCTTAATCACCTCATGAGCCTTTGATCTACTCTTAATTGGACTAGCCAATATATCATCCTTCTGTTTCTGCAAAGTAACAATAAAAATTCAATCTTTACACAAAAAAAAGCTTCTTCCTTTAACTACCCAACAAGCTTTACACATACCTGCCAAGTTTCAGGAGTCCAGCTATGGCTACGAGTATCGAGAAAGGCGCCATTAACAATCTCCCAAGCTTCTTCAACAATCCCTTCATTAGTTACTAATTGAGGCTTAAAGTCATCATCTTGCATCTCTGTATCAGCTTCTTCTTCGTTTGGGCAATCTTTCGGAGCCGAATCGAAGTGATTCAGAGAAGAATCAAACGATGAAGAAGGAGGATTGAGAGAGAGATAAGGATCATTATCAGCAGCAACGGAGGAAAGGGGCGAGGAGAAAACTAGAGTGAGCGAGAGAGCTCCGGTTAGGGTTCCGATTACCGACTTTTTGAGAATTTTACTTAGAGCAGAGTAGTCGAATTGAGACAGGGGCGGATATTCCGGGAAAAAGTGCGGCGTCGCCGGTGATGACGTGGCGGATAACGGCGAGGAAAATGGAAGCAGGAGCCTCATCTTTGTTTAACGGTCAAGATTCAAAACCAACAGAGCTTATGTTATATGTTGCAATAGTAGTTACGAATATTTACAAATAAGTCCTCGTACTTATGAATATTACTTTACAAAACCTACTAATTGTAGTAATTTACCATTTTAACCTTTTTAACTTCCCTAAAACCATTATTAACCCCAAAAATTGAAAGAGATACAGAGGGAAAAAAAAAAAGGTTTCTGGATACTCAAAACCAGAAGCGAGAGAGAGAGAGAAAGATCATTCTTTTCGTTTCTTTCTTCTTCGTGTTGATTGGCGACTGTGAAAAAAAGCTTCAGAGAAATCGTAGGTCGACGAAGGTTTTGTTCAATCAGAAATGGGTTCTTCATCTTCCGGCAAAAAATGGAAAGGACAAAAAGAGAAAGAAGAAGACATTAACGTTTACGCAGATGCTATTCCGGAGAATTCAAAAGAACTCGTACAGACTATGAAGGATATCGTGAATTTCTCCGAACAAGAGGTTTACGCAATGCTTGTAGAATGCAATATGGACCCTCACGAAGCCATTGATCGTCTTCTTTCTCAAGGTTTCTTTGTTAAAGTTTCTGCCTTTTTTTTTTCTGGGTTTTATAAGATTTGAAGTTGTTTGGTTGAAAGTGGAAGAAACGAAGATGAAAGAAAGCAGAGCAAGGCTTGTTTGTATTCCCTCTGATTGGTATGTTTCTTGAGTTTTATGGGAATTGAAACCTTAACGTTAACGCAGATGCTATTCCGAAGAATTCGAGAGAACTCATACAGACTATGAAGGATATCGTGAATTGCTCCGAACAAGAGATTTACGCAATGCTTGTAGAATGCAATATGGACCCTCACGAAGCCATTAATCGTCTTCTTTCTCAAGGTTTCTTTGATGAAGTTTCTGCCTTTTTTTTATGGGTTTTATAAGCTTTGAAGTTGTTTGGTTGAAAGTGGAAGAAACGAAGATGAAAGAAAGCAGAGCAAGGCTTGTTTGTTTTTCCCTCTGATTGGTATGTTTCTTGAGTTTTATGGGAATTGAAACCTTGTGCTAGTGATTCTCTTAAACCCGTTTTCTTCGCATATTCCTAGTACTAGTAATGAGTCTGATCTCCCTTGAAAGCTCTTTAATACGGATTTGATTAGAGAATTAGCCTAAAGTCAATTGTTACTTCTAATTGATTTCTCACAATGTTTCTTTGATTACTTTTCCAGATAGTTTCCAGGAAGTAAAGAGTAAACGAGACAAGAAGAAAGAGGTTTGTGAATACTATATAGATTGTTCTGTAATTCCTAATGTAAAGCTTTAAGTGATATTCCACTTGTTTGCTTATTTTTCCCAGGCCAAGGACACATCATATATTCAAAGACTTAGTGGTAGCAACCAGAATCGTGAATTTCAGAATGGCAGTGATTATTATGTTGATCAAGGTGGTGGAAACAACTTTAACTAAGATGGTCCTGAGATGCATAAAACTTATCTTTTCTTCTGTTAATAGTGGTTCTATATCTTTACAAATGTCTTAAAGTTATCAATGGGTTTGGTTCAGAGACGAGAAATGTGCAAAGAATTCGAGGTTTAATCTCTTGTAAGCTCCTTAATTTTGTCAATTGATACCTGATAATTGATGAAGTGGCATGAAAGTTAATGACAGGTTTACCTTCACTAGCTTGGTTGTAACATTACACGCTATCTCTGTCTTTGCAGTGATGTATCAAATGTTGAAACTAAGAGAGTGCCAATAAGCTCAGGTGAAGCAGTTCCTTCGTTAGCTGTGCCATCCTCTAGGTTGATATCTGCTTTGGGATGTGGTACCTCTGGCCATAGAACACTGGCCAATGTTGTGAAGATGGGTTCAGCTTCATCAAAAGAGAGTGTAACTAAAGCTCCTGTCAAGGATGATTGTCTCTTACCTGAGAAGCCAGTTGTTCCTAATCCATTCTCTAACTCATTTATTGAGTCTGCTGCTAGAAGAGATCAACTTCGAGAGTCTGCTTTGGTATCCAACCGAAAATTTCACTATGGAGGCTCACAGTTGTGTGATAATTACAATAACAAAAATGATGAGACTTACCAAGTGCAAAGATGTTCTTTTGAGCACAATCAAAGTGAGACTATTTTTCTCTTCTGAAACCTGCTATGTTTTCTTTTCCTGATACTGCTGTTTCATGCTCCCTTTGTTCCTATTTCAGCAAAAGCTCCATCGGCGCCTGTTAATTTAGACCAATGTATTAACGAGTTACAGCATTTGAGATTTGGTCGTTTTCGTTCTGGGATAAATGGATCTGGCGAACACAGCGGTCTCCCATCACAGTTCTTGAATTATGACTCAGAATTAATATCCGCTTTTGCAGATATTTTAAGGTAAGCCTCTTTTATCTGCTCTTCTAGCTTGATCCGTTTTAATGATCTAATTATCTCATAAACATTTTCACAGAGATGGTGAGTGCCATTTAGAGGAAGAAAAACAACCAAGGACAAATGTTGCTAATGAACAAATGGCATATCAAGTAAACTCAAATGCCGCTCGTAATTACCATTCCTCCCCAAACTGTGATCATACACCTACTCAAGAAAATCAGTACACGTCGTCATCTGCTACAGATTTCACATTTGATAATAGTCAGCTGTTCAATCCTGTGATGGCTCCGTCAGAACGAAGTCTTCAGATGCAAAATTTTAATACCTTCCCCGATGTTATGGTAATAGAAAAACTGCTAACTTTATTGCTTATTCCACTGCATCTTAATTCACAATTCTCAAGCTAATCTTGTGCGCTATAAGAATCCTAATTTCTCTGAATCAAACCAATACTTCCATTGTGTCATAGTATGAGATACTTTTCAGCTTAAATCGTGCTTCTTTTGGCCATATGTTGTAGCATCAACAAGCATACACGAGGGAACTGAATCCTTGGTACTCGGCTTCTCCTCTCAATCAGTCAATGCCTACTGCATCTTCACTTGGTCGTAGGCTATCAGTTTCCATGACCGAGGTAACTCTATTTGTCATAAAGCACCAATCTTTTTCCATCTTTAAACGAATTTTCTTTACCAGGCACTACTAATCGCTTCACAGGTGAATCGACAAGCCATGAACCACCACCTTTACTCTCAACCTAATGTTCCTTCAGGGCATTATGGTAATATGATAAACTATCCTTACTCTCTGCCAACACAGAATGATACCTACGACATGCCAACATCAGCATTTCAACAACATGGTGGTAGTAACAACAATGCCTACCATCTTCGCTCTGTAGTTGCACCGCTTCCTCCGCATAGAAACAGTGATCTGTGTCAACCAACTGTAGTTGCTGTTCCTTTCACTCGCAGTTCTGCTTACGGTTCCACTAATGGTTCGGCTAACGATTCTGCTTACGGCTTTGGCATGTTGAGTGCTAACACTGCGAACTTGAGGTTTGACCATGAAGATGACTTCCACTCACAGTTTAGCAATCACTTGGCATCAGTTCAGCATCAGGTAAATCCATCACATCTCTCTTAAGGGTGTGAGCATTTGAAATTTCGGTTTTGTTCAGCCTTTCTCGGTTTAATTGGTTTGGAGAATTTTATACCAGAACCTGTGTTTCTTATTTGTGGTTTGACATTCAGAATGGGAACTCAAATATGTGGACTCCTCAAGGACACAACGACTCAGGAAGGAATTATTGCAGCTTATTCCCGGGTCATCAGAATCAGCAGTCACTGGGTTTCAGACATAACCAACAAGTAGAACAAGAGGAGCCTTATAGAGGGATTGGCAATGCATTTGAAAGAAGCAGACGTTACTATGCATCTCTGGACCAACAAAACAATAGAAGAATTAGCAAGGACACAACGACTCCTCAAGGACACAACGACTCAGGAAGGAATTATTGCAGCTTATTCCCAGGACATCAGAATCAGCAGTCACTGAGTTTCAGACCTAACAACAAGAAGTAGAACAAGAGGAGCCTTATAGAGGGATTGGCAATGCATTTGAAAGAAGCAGACGTTACTATGCATCTCTGGACCAACAAAACAATAGAGGAGACCCATCTAACCAAACCCAACAACAGCAATGGCCAAGAAACAACAACTAATCAAAAAGGACCAATCAAAGGTTATACTTTTTTTTTCTGATACGTTTTACACTGACGACTTCTTATAATGGTTTTTGCTGATAGCCTGTTACTAACCATTCTTTGTAGTATAAGCTACTTTGTTTGTTAATATGCATTAGCCTTAGAAAAGCTCAAAAAAATGTTTTCTGATTTTACTACATTCGATTTATTTGTTTGTTTATATAATACGTTTGACTTCTTGTCATCATTTTTTCACTTTCAATGTTTACATTACAACGATTAAGAAACAATCAATACATATACAAGTAAAATAAATATTAATCAAATGGTGTTTGCTCAATTCTCATTATTGCTACGACAAGTCATCTTGGATCTTGATTTTTCCCTGTTGTCAGCTCAAGTTTCACTTGTCCTCCAGATGAGTAGTAAGACCAAAAATTTCTCATAACAAAAATAGCTTTCAACAGTTCTAAAGTGACGTCATACCTAGAATGCATGAGAAGTAAATTGAATTTTGATCATTCAAAACTACTCCAAGTTATGAAGAAGAATAAGAAACTCTTAAAATCAAGCGAACAAAGCACTGCGAAATATAACGATCTTTTCTACAAACGTTTGTTTCTAAGCTAGGTTCACATAGTCACATAGACAACGAAATCCACTACTAGTAGTGAAACTATAGTCGTCGCAAAGTTTTGACAAAAGTTAGACGAGAAAGCGAGATAAGCAAAGTTTGTCGAAAAGTTGTCGATGAACATGGAATTTTGCAACAACATACCAATCGTTCGTCTGGGTTGGAATATAGCGACTAAATTACGATGATTAAATAAATGTTTTAAAATTTTGAAACCATATTTCGACAACTTTAACGATAGCAACCACATTTAGACATCTTTACTTTTAAAGTTTGCCACCACATAATCCAAAAATCCTTCTTTTGCTAACCGGAGTTTCGTACAGAAAAATTTATAAATACTAAAATTTTGTATAGTAAAAATAAAAATAAAAATAAAAATAAAAATAAAAAATTATACTAACCTCCGTCTTCCTCTTCTCAACATTCTCTACAACCTGAAGAATCTTCTTGTCCTGAATCACGCTAGTTTTTTTGTTGGTGTGCATATCCACCATCAGCTCCAAGTAGTTTGGACGCACACCACCAGCCTTCGCAGCCTAGAAAAAACAAAATATTAAAATATAAAAAATTTAAAAAACTAAAATAACATAAATAAGTAATAATTTTTGACTTACCATTTCATATGCACGACTAACAAAGGTTTGGGCACCCGCATTGTGTGTTGCGGGTCTTAGTCCTCCTCGGTCGCTCATTCAGTTCCTTGAGTTTCATTCAGAAACTTCATTAGTCGCTTTCGTGCTCATGTATTTCTTGAATCCTGTCCAAACGGTTGGATTAAGGCCCTTTGGCTTTTCTTTCCCGCCTCTCCAAGCCTGTTTCTCATATACATGTTGTTTTTGAAATATTTTCGTTGCTTGTCGAAATGTTTTCGAACTAGTTTCGTATGTGTCGGTAACCAGTCGAAATGTTGCTACATAAACGAAAAAATTGAGGTATGTAATTGATTTATAAACGAATAATAGATTAAATTTTTTAGGAATTATTTCCGCAAAAGATTTGAACCACGAGTCTCAAGCTCTTTCAGCATGTCGCTGTAACAGGGATATGGCAGCGAGAGTTGTGTATGCAGCATATTCAAAATGGTCTTGTTGATGGCACTACTGTGGCAAAACCTACCATAAAAATATAAACACATTAGTATTAATAAACATAGAATAAAATCAATTAATAATTTGTAAAAAAAAAACAATAACGTACCAAGTTGTCCCCGTAGGACGATGTGGATGAAGCATCGTTAGGACTTCATGTCCCGGTAGAAGGATAAGCTCCTCGATAGACAATTGCCGCACACCGGAGTTCTGTGACTCCAGAATGAATGTTGGAGACGCAAAATTACTCGGCCCGTCCTGGGAATGCAACTTGTTATAGCACCTACAACGAGTTTAGAAATGGCTTAAAATAAGCAATTATATATAAATTTATAACAAATCCTAAAATTCCAAAATCTAAGAAATGCTAAAATTTTGAAATTTATAAAATTTAACAAAATTAACAAAATCCTAAAATTCCAAAAATCTAACAAAACCCTAAAATTCCAAATTCTAAAATTCTAAATCCTAAATTCCTCAAATGTAAATCCTAAAATTCCAAAAATCTAACAAATCCTAAAATTCCAAATTCCAAAATTTTAAATCTTAAAATCCTAAAAACTAAATCCTAAAATCTAAATTCCAAAATTCTAAAATTCCAAAAATCTAAAAAATCCTAATCATAAACTTAAAAAAAAAAATTCTAATCATAAGCAAATCCTAAATTCCAAATCAAAACTAAAATCTTACATTATGGTTTCATGGCGGGAGAGGAGATTGGCAGCCAGAATGGCAGAATTGGCGAACTGCAGTGGCGAGAACGGCGGAATCGGCAAACGACGGTGAGAATGGTGGGGAGAACGGCGGAATCGGCGAAAATTTGAGTTTTGATGTCGAACGGCAAATGTCTCGCGAAGAAGACAAACTGGTGGTTTATTAATAGATTCCGACGGACGTTCCCCACAAAAATATGTCGAAAACTGAAAGAAATCCTAACGCCGTTGAAACACTATCGAAAATTTTCCCTCATGGGTTTACAGAGGCTTACAGAAGATTTACAGAGATTTACATAGGCTTATAGAAGATTTACAGAGATATCATGGTCTTTCTCCTCTGTCATCGTGGTCTACGACATCGATATAGTCTCGATAAAGGGAAATCGAAAAGTCCTCGCAATGTTTTCGGACATCGCAAAGTTGTCGTAGAAATACGCCTCTAAATGTCATCGAAGAATTGCGACCACTTCTGCTACCACATGAACAGTAACGACCCAACCAACCTAAAACGGTCGCAATGTTGTCGAAATCACGTGATTGTGACCGTGTAGCGACGACTATGGACGTCGGTATTTAGGCATTTTTTTGTAGTAGTGTAGAATAAAAAAAAAATGTTTGTACATAATGTCATCTAATCGAAAAATACATACAAAAGTATCCCACAGAATCTCTCAAGTCTCAGCTGCATTTTAATGATCTTAACGAACAAAGAGAAAAAGAAAGATAAAATATCTCATATATATTATTTGGGAAGTATATTTATAAATAAACATTAAAAAGTGTTAATATTTACATGACATTAGAACAAATTTTAATCTCTCATTAAGAGTATTTTAGTCATTAGTTATTATGTGATCATTTAATTAATTATTTAATATATAATTTTCGTTCTAATTAATTTATTTATTTTAAATTTTTGAAAAGTAGTTAAAAATATATTTTATGAAGATTATGTTGATTTAATTAAACACATTTATTAAATTAAATTAAATGTTGATTTAATTTTCTAAAAATAAAAGATTTTATGTAGATTCTGATTTTTTTGGAAAATTTTAAAGAAGAATTTATGTAGATTTTCATTTTCTTTTTACTTCTTTCTCGATTATAATTTTCGTTTTAATTAATTAATTTATTTTTAATTTTTTGAAAAGTAGTTAAAAATAGATTTTTTTTAACTTCTTTCTAGACTATAATTTTCGTTTTAGTTAATTAATTTATTTTAAATTTTTTGAAAATAGTTTAAAAATTTTAATATCGTCGAGTATGAAAGATTGGTTTTATATTTTTGATTACAAAATCTTTACGCGGATAATACAAAGATTCGATATTATAAAAACTGATATTATAATACAAAGATTTATAAAAACATGTTTATCATGTAAGCAAAAGAATCAAAGAAGCATATATACTTGAATGTGTATGCATGTCTGCATATGCATAAATGTCTATGAATGAATGCTTATGCATGAATGTATGTATGCATATAGGTATGTATGTATGTATGCATGCATGCATGTATGTATGTATACATGTGTATGTAATGTATGCATGTATCTATGTAGGTAGGTATGTACGTGTGTATGCATGTGTACGTAGTATATATATGCAATGTGTTCGGGGATTCAAGATGTCGACTGAGATCACGCTATCGAAGGAATTTAAGGAGGATATTGTTCAAGTATTTCAAAAAATATTATATAACACATCCAAATACTTTAACAATAATCACTTACTTTTCGTCGATAGCGTAATCTCTCTCGGTCGTGCGTACCTATGTAAAGTTTTTGGGTTTGTGAGATAGCCACATTGGCTATGAATCTGCTACTGCATTAAAAAGGAAGAGATGATAAATTTAACCTATAAGAGCAGAATTAGAGACTAAATATAAGAAAGAGATCGAAGACATACCTAAGAGAAGAATTAAACTTAAGAACTAAAAGATGGAACTCTAGAGGTCATCTGTTAAGCATTTTGATCTGCAAATAAGCATATATTTTGTGTTACTGAACTGAGAACACATGAAAAGTTTAAAATTTACATTATAATTTCAGAACCCAAAAATTGGTTTCTATTGAAGGTATTGGCCTTGTTCTATTGAATTACCTTCCAAAAATTGGTTTCTTGCTCTGTTTTTTTGCTTCTCTATGTAACTTAAACTGTCTTGTTTTCAGAGTTTGAGGGTACCTGTAAGCTACAAGCCTACAAGTTACAAAAGTTGCACACAAATGAAGGGATTTAATCAGTCGTTATGTGAATATGAAATAGTTTAATATGAAGAAGACCTGCCGATACTGAGATTATAACTTTATAAGAAAAGAATAGATCTATTGTATTAGAGACCGTCTTAAGATGAATAAAATGACAACTTACAAAGTGGTTTGCAGAGACGTAGCGTGTGATACTCAAAAGGCATGTAGACTCTTAATATTGGCCTGACCCAATATTATATTAAAGTGAGTTTAAACTGTAGTACCTAATTCGATTTAGATATATAATTCGAGCCAATATATATTCAGTATCTCTTTCAATTATTGTCAACATAGAACAAATATTTTTCGAATGTCTGATAAAGTAACTAACGTACCTTACTAATTACACCCAATATAACTTCAAGGTTGCTGCAAAATGGGTACATCAAAGGTTCATGCAATATGTGAATTCCGTTGACATCTTCAGCAACAAAATATAAATACATGGGTGAAATTGCTGACTGGGATGATCAGGCTGAGTTAGGCAATGACGAGTTGGAAACAGATTCTCACTTTGATGATGAAGCTGTTAAGATTAAAGCAGGAGGCGATACAACACACAAGAGAAGGAACAAGTCAAAAACAAATGGTAGAGGTAAAAAGCCAAAACCCATTATATCTCGAAAGGATAGGAAACAAGTATGAAAAGATCGGTTCTCACCAACAAAAACAACAAGGCTTCCTTCAGGAGGCATTAATGAAATGACAAGTTTTTTTGCGTGGAATACTCGGGGGTTCAACAAAATGCGCAAACAACGTCCAGTTCATCATTGGCTTCGTACGACTACTCCAACTCCGGCTTTCGGTTGCCTCCTTGAAACCCGTGTTCAAGAATGTAACTTTCAGTCAGTTTTCAATTTTGTTTTCCCTGGGTGGAATTGTGTTACCAACTATGACCATCACCGTTTGGGGCGTATCTGGTTCGTGTATACATCTTCTATTACGGTTACTGTACTCTTCAAATCGGCTCAGGTTATTACTCTCGGCATCAACACTATTCGGGGGGAAAACTTCCTATGTTCATGCATTTATGCGTCTAATTTTCAAAAAGAAAGATCCTTGCTTTGGGAAGATATTAGGCGCTGTCATCTACAATACGGCCAATCAAATATCCCTTGGATCCTTTTTGGTGACTACAATGAAGTCTTATCTTCTAGCGATCACTCTCAAAATAACCTCTCGCGTCAATTGGGAATGAGGGAATTTCAGCAGCTGGTGATTGATTGTGACCTCATGGACCTCGCTTTCACTGGCCCGAAGTTTACCTGGTCCAACAAGAGAGATCTCGACCCAATTTGTACGAAGATTGATCGTGCGCTTGTAAATGGGACTTGGCTGACAACGTTCCCAAACTCTCATGGTACATTTGAAGCTAACGGGATTTCTGACCACTCTCGCGGTGTCGTCAACATCTCTTCTTCAATTTCGCTCCACCGGCCATCCTTTCGTTTTTTCAACTTCTTAAACCAACTCCCAGAATTTCAAACAGTCGTTGCTGAATATTGGTCTTCTACAGGATTACTATTTCATTCAAGATCGGAGTCTGAACCACAACAAGTATGGAGGCATTTCCCGTTTAACAAATGATGCGTTTACAGCTTTATGTCAGGCACAACATAATGCTTTAGCTAACCCTTCTCCGATGACTTTCAACATTGTCACTGAAGCCACCGGAAAATGGGAGCATTACTCTGGTGTTGAGGAGCAATTTTACAAACAGAAATCAAGAAATACATGGCTGGAATGCGGAGATCGGAACACAACTTTCTTTCATAATTCAGTAAAATCGAGGAATGCTGGAAATAACATCAAAAGCTTGGTAAATGATGGTGGTGTTGTGATTACAGAACTTCAGGACATTAAAACTGAGATTGTGGGTTTTTATAGTGATCTCTTGCAGTTACCTCCCATGGAGACACCTATCAATGATGGCTTCCTTTACGACCTTCTCACTTATAGATATATGTCCTGCCTCATCAGCAGAAAAGCTCACGGCTCATGTCTCTGCAGAAGAAATCAAGCGTGTCCTTTTTTCTATGCCTAGAAACAAAGCCTCTGGACCTGATGGATACACTGCCGAGTTCTTTCAATCATCTTGGAATATTCTAGGATCAGATTTTGTGGTCGCAGTTTAATCATTCTTCCTTTACGGTTTCATGCCAATTGGAGTAAATGCAACAGTTCTGGCGCTCATCCCAAAGAAAGAAGATGCTACCTCGGTTCGGGACTACCGGCCTATAGCTTGCTGCAATATCATCTACAAGACTATCTCTAAGATTCTCGCCAACCGTCGTAGCCCTCTTCTACCTGAAGCAATAGAACAGAACCAATCAGCTTTCATTAAAGGTAGACTACTCCTCGAGAATGTGCTCCTCGCCACAGAGCTCGTCAAGGACTATCACAAGTCATCTATCACTCCAAGGTGCAGCCTCAAACTTGATATCTCGAAAGCTTTCGACACAATTCGCTGGGAATTTATCATTAAGACTCTCTGCGCCATGAGGCTACCTGACTTATTTATCCACTGGATTCAAGGCTGTATCTCTTCTGCATCTTTCTCGGTTAGTGTTAATGGAGAACTTGGGGGTTTTTTCAAAAGCTCAAGAGGTATTCGCCAAGGCTGTGCACTATCTCCTTACCAATATGATATTGTTAACAACGTTCTTTCCCTCCTCCTGAATAGAGCAGCTCAAGAAGGCATGTTTGGTTATCATCCACTATGCCGAGAGGTCAGCATAACTCACTTTGCCGACGACATTATGGTATTTTTTGATGGGAAAGTCAAGTCATTGTAAACAATAATGGGTGTGCTTAAATCTTTACTCCGAGGCATCGGGTTTGACCATTAACATGTCCAAATCGGCAATGTATCTAGGTGGAAATGTCCACGCTTCTCTCATCACGCAGCTAAATGATTTGGGATTTCAGCAGGAGCAGCTACCTATTCGCTACCTAGGGCTTCCGTTAACCTCAAAGATTATGTCAAAACATGACTACGAGCCACTAGTTGATCGTATTCGCTCCCGGTTGCTGTCTTGGAAAAAATCGTTCTTTGTCTTATGCTGGATGCTTGCAGTTAATCAAATCTGTTATTGCGAGTATTACAAACTTTTGGTGCTCCGTCAAACTACCACAAGGTAGTCTTGACCAAATGTATGTGCGGAGCATTCTTGTGGTCAGGTTCTCCTTTAATCACCACCAAAGCGAAGGTCTCTTGGGATGAGGTTACAAGGCCTAAATGTGAGGGTGGCTTGGGTATCCGTAAGTTAAGCGACACATCTCTAGTCTTCTCCCTGAGTCTCATTTGGCGCTTATTATGCAACACTGGCTCCCTTTGGGTTGCTTGGGTCAGACATTCATTCTGGGAGGTTAAATGTGCTTCCAAGGGCTCATGGATATAGCGTAAGCTCCTGCAAATTCGTGACACGGCTAAGGGGTTTCTATCTTATGATGTTCATGACGGCACTACAGCAAGGTTCTGGTCGGACTCATGGTGTGGTCTTGGATATTTATTCGATGTTGTAGGAGCGGGTGGACCTAGGCAACTGGGAATTGGTCGCCACGCGAGAGTGGCAGATGTTACTTGTGGTGGCGAATGGCGATTCAGGCGGAGTCGTGATCCTGCACTACGCGCGATTATCCAACACATCCAGCGCTTACAAACTCCAACTCCAACAGCGGGATCCGACGTTATCAAATGGCGCCATAATGATTCCGACTTCAAGAACGCGATCTCCGCGAAGGCTATCTGGAACCAAATTCGGCTTCGTCATCCTTCTGTGCCTTGGGCGAAGCTAATCTGGTTTCCCTTTGCTACTCCAAGATATACTTTCATCACCTGGCTCGCTATACGGGATCGTCTCTCAACAGGTAGCAGAACTGAAAGTTGGGGCTCTCCTCAAGCATGTCCGTTATGTGGGGAACGTAATGAAACTCGCGATCATCTATTTTTCGCTTGCCCTTACGTCTTCAACATATGGTCACCTTTGTGCAGCAAACTATTCGGGAGACTCCCCACCCCAGATTGGAACTACACGATAGCTTCTCTGCTTAACAATCGTAAAAGCCGGCTGGATAACATTATAGACAGAATGCTTTTCCAAACAACAATTTATCATGTTTGGAGAGAACGAAACAGCAGGATACACAACTCTTCCCGCTTAGCTTCCGCTAGAGTGCTCATCAACATCACCAAGAACATACACGATAGAATCTTATCAAGAAGAAACTTGACGGAAGTCACTAAGCTTGCAGACAGATGGACAGCACTTTCCTGACTTGGTTTTTCCATTCCACTTGGTCATATCTCCCTTATCTTTCTGCATTTTCTGTTTTACTCTTAATGCTCTCCTTCATGGCCTCTGTTTTAATAATCGTTCATCTGTGAATGGTTTTTACCTTAGCTGCTTTTCATTTAACTCTTTCTCTTCATCCATATGTACATAATCACTCTTTTTAATAAATATTACATTTCATCAAAAAAATAATAATAAAAAAAATAAATAAATACAAATCTCTTTGGAGCACTAATGGGAACACACATTAAGATTGGTATCTGTTATCTAAATAAGCAAATCAAAAGATATGTCGTAACATAAAGATTTGACCCCAAAAAAAAGTCATAAATAACAAAATGATTTTAACGGTGTTACCTGCGTTGAATCTCGGAGGAAATTTCTTAATTAAGTGCAGATCCTTATGGAAATTTTCAGAAATGATCTAACCATCACCAGCACCACCTAAAATGAAAAGAAAACACACTAACATAACACATCAAGTGAACTCTCACTTTTGCAGTTTCTATGAACTATAAAATTGACTACTTTGCTCTAAATATATATTGATTTTTTCAAATTGCTCTAACTATCTGACATGGAATTCAAATTGACTGCAACAGAAAGAAAGCAGAGAGAAAAAAAAAAAAAAAAAAACAAAGAAAGCAATTGTCAAGACCTGTGAGAAGTCAAAATAAACTTGATACTTAAGTGATTAGATGACTAAAATAAACATATATATCTTTGATACCGTATGAACAAAAACGTTGAATCTAAAAGCTGCAAACAATCATTGACCAAAAAAAGTTCTGTAAACACTGATGGAGTTTTCTGTTGATATAAACATTGAAAACGTTTAAGTATTGATTGTTTTTAGTGTTCCTATATTAAACTAAAGACCAAACTACATTAAATAAGAAAATTCATTGGTGTGAACTGCCTCTACATCCTAATAGATTTTAACGTGAGCTCGATCTACATGTTTTCTTTATTGGAGCTCTACATGATTGATCTCAACTGCAAATATGAAACATTAAACTAAGACCAAACTACATTAAATAAGAAAATTCATTGGTGACAACTGCCTCTACATCCTAATAGATTATAATGTGAGCTCGATCTACATGTTTTCTTTATTGGAGCTCTACATGTTTGATCTCAACTGCAAGTATGAAACCTTAAAGTATGTACTTACAATAATACTTATTAATGTGTATTCCTTACACGTGTTGTGAAAAGAAGTAGTTAGTGGTAAAAATGATTACAATAATAGAACTGGCTTTTTTGGTCGATGATGGCATGATGCTATGAAATGAACCGGTATTAACTATTCAAATCAACGATCAAATTTATATGTTTTAAGAAAATTTATATTTGGGTTTTAATTAATAGCGTTTACATATGTTAGTGCTTTTTATTTTATATTTTAATATAGACATCCAAAAATTTATTCTGATATATTGCCATTTTCAATCAATTTTTGTTTCATTCAGCTGATTTTTGTGATGAAATTTTTCAGCGGACATATTCCTTTTGATTGTTTTTGTTTCTCAAAATCCTAAGGTGTCAAAGTTTAAATTAAAAATAATTTAAAAGGTATAAACCGAAACCACGACACGTCATCTGTTACGGCGAAAACGACACGTCGTGCCGTTTGTCATTCTCAGCTAGAAAGAGACACCGTGCCGTTGACAAACATAATTGACCCCTTCAATTATTTTATTTTTAATGCACAAATTGGTTAGTGTTTCTAAAGTTTATAGGATTTGACCCCTTCATTTCCAATATGACTATTCTCACCCTGGACAATACATTAAACAGTTGAATATGAATATAGCGTAAGAAAATTATTATCTTGTGTATTTTCACACTAATGAAGAGGATATAATGCACTATTATTAATTTACAATATTTTCTTAAGCATCTTCTTCACTAATTTTGGAATGTTATAATCGATGTAAAATTATGAAATATGCTTTTTTATTCGCGATATAATAGTATATATTAAAGAAAATTCAATAACGAAATGAAATTTTTTTTCGTTAAAGAATTAGAGGTTATTTTATTTCTTTTGATTCTTGTTCTTCTTCGTTTTTTCTCCCAAAAATAATAAATTTTGAACTAATTTATAATCTCTTTAATTAAAAGGGATGGAACGCATTGTTTTGATGAGAACGGTTGGGTTATGAAACCAAACAAGCACAAAAAAATTAACAAAGGCATTTTTGTCCAAAAAACAACAAGTGGCTATTCTTTGAAAAACTCCTTTGCCAAAGTATGAAAACAAATGAAGTCTTTGTTTTGTGAATTATTTTTAAATAAAGGAATTTGAACTTCACTATTCCTACAAACAAAGAAAACAATAGAAATTAAATAAAAATACAAATAAAGGAATTGGAAGACTGCTTCTTTTTCTTAGAGAATTTTTTTGATTGTTTGCAAAAAAACATAATAATAGAAATATGACTTTGTCTAAGACTCAGTACATGTTCTTGGAGTTTGGCTTTGTCGTATGTATTGGTCCCTATTTACCTCCATATCATCATATTGTAGATCATCAATTACATCACCAAATTTTTTTCTGGTTTTTTCCTGACAAAGTTAATGGAATCCTTTTCTTTTCTTATTAAGAATTATCATCTTTTAATACTATAATATTTGGTTTAACTCATGGAAAATGGATAATCAGAACTTTAGATAGTCTTATAACCCCAAAAACAAGTTTTTGAAAAGAAAAAAAAATAAAGAAAAAAACTTCAATTAAATTTTGATACATGGAAATGTTATGGTGCTAATTTATAAATTACCAGAAACATAGGGTCCGTTCATCAAATAGTTTCAACTTGGAAGTCCCATTCATGTATCAATCATCTAAATAAAATATGAAAAGTTGTAAAACAAGTACAACTATCCTAATATCTAAATATCGTGTCAATCAATATATCATTTCCTAAAATTAATCCATTATAAAATTTTTGTCTTTTTCGAAAACTTTCATCTTATAAAATCATAGTACTTACGAACGATTCTAAAGAATAACACTGAATCACCAAAAGCCAAATCATAACCTAAAAAAGGTTCAATCTTTGGTGGGGGCTTCAGAGAGGAAAAAAGCTTCTTCCTTTATCCAACTCTTTTTGTCTCCACCATTATCGGAAAACCACCTTGGTTTTTGAAATTTCTCAACTTTCCAGTTTCCCGGCGAAAACCCAGATGGCTAACGACGGTAATGGCGATAACAACAATGACCCATTACGCCAATACTTGATTAGCCCTAGAATCAACCAACCACCGTCTCTGTTTCCTTTACCGGAACACAACGACGTCACGATTCCGATGCCAATGACTCCATCGGAATTCAAAAACCGATTAATCTTTGGTCCGTTCCCTCGTTCTCGAATAGATTCATCTCTTCTCGTCGACGCTCTCTCTCAAAACCCTTCTCCTTCATCCTCTGCCACAACCTCATTCTCCGATTCCACTGACCTCCTTATCCCACTTCCGGAGCCTAATGTACCGGCCCGGAAACCTAAACACCATTTCCACCGATCGAAAACAGCTCCTCCTATGGCTGCAATTAACGATCTTTCTCACCCAAATGATCAGAAAACAGAGAAATCAGATTCGAAAACCATTGTAAGACAAGCTGTTGCTTTGCTTGTTGTGTATCTCTCTTTAGGTGTGCTTATCTATTGGCTGAATCGAGATAACTACAATGTGAATAAGACTCACCCTGTTGTTGATGCTTTGTACTTTTGTATCGTAACAATGTGTACAATTGGGTATGGAGATATCACACCGGGTAGCGTGGTAACGAAGCTGTTTTCAATATTGTTTGTGCTTGTTGGGTTTGGTTTTATGGATATCTTGCTTAGTGGAATGGTTACTTATGTTCTTGATCTTCAAGAAAACTATATGTTAGAAACTGCGAGGAATGAAAGCTTGGATGACCGGGAGAGAGTGAAATCGTATATAATCGATGTCAAGAAAGGGAGAATGAGGATTAGGTTGAAAGTTGGATTGGCATTGGGTGTTTTGGTGTTATGCCTTGGATTTGGAGTTTTGATTATGCATTTTGTTGAGAAAATCGGGTGGTTGGATTCGTTTTATTTCTCGGTTATGTCTGTTACTACTGTTGGGTATGGTGATCGGGCTTTTAATACATTGCCCGGTAGGCTTCTTGCTGCGATTTGGTTGCTTGTGTCTACTTTAGCTGTTGCTCGAGCATTTTTGTTTTTGGCTGAAGCAAGAGTTGATAAGAGGAATAGAGAGCGGGCCAAGAAGGTGATTAGCGAAAACATGTCTATCTCTCAGTTCTTTGCTGCGGATATCGACCACAATGGCTGTGTTAGGTACTCATTCGCTCACTTTTCTTATCACTTTTCCGTGCTTTTCGCGTCTTTTCTTATATGACTTTTCCCGTTGATCCGAAAAGTTTGATGCTTCCCTTAGAATGCATCAAGAGTTTTCTTCTTTGATATTATTAGTCCTCAAGTTTCATAATTTTTTCCCAGGGTCTTGTCTCGGGTTTATGCGTGTTTTCTCGAACTCGACGACTCATAATCAAAGTTTCTGTTTTACAAATTCATCCCCGCATTTGCACCATTTATCCTTTCCAAGTTCCTCAACTAGTTGATTCGTAGATATCGAAGCATTTTCTCGTTAGGTTCAATACATAGCTTAAGATTTTAGTAGATTCGTATACCTATTCTAATCGCCCTTGCTATCTTTTATCTGAGATGCCCTGAACATCTTTTGACTAAAATCATGTGATCTTTAGTCCAATGATCATCTTGTTTTTATCAGCATCATTCAATCTTCTAATAATTTTTTTTTTCTTTTTGCAGTAAAGCAGAGTATGTGATATACAAATTAAAGAAGATGGAAAAAATAACGGATAAGGACATTAACCCGATTGGTAACCAGTTTGATAAGCTTGACAGAACCAATAGTGGAAGGATTACTCTTTTAGATCTCTTGGAAACCAGCACGAATGACTTATCCACTGCAACTTCTGTTTAGGAACACACATTACAACATGATTCAAGATGACAATGAAAAATCCGCAGTTTTCGGTTTAGTTGAACCGGTTGAAATCTTATTTTTCTTTCCCTTTTCTTATAATGGAATTGTGTCACCTTCTCTTCCAAGATGATGATGAGAATGAAGGAGTTTGGTTTTCGTATCCTTTGGTTTGATGGCTACGATCAAGAGTTATAGGGTTTTTTTTTATGTGTATATTCTTAATTTCTGATTGATACTTCAGTTTGATCAAAATCTTTTGTTCACAAATTTCGAAAGCGTATAAATGTTGATGTATAGATTAATATTTGTTACTCAATTTATTTATGCTCAACGATGAAAAAATCTCGGTTTTCGGTTTAGTTGAACCGGTTTAAAATCTGGTTTTTCTTGCCTTTTTCTTGTAGCAGAAATTGTCACATTCTCTCCAAAGATTGATGATGAGGATGAAGAAGTATTATTTTCGGGTTTCTTTTGCTTGACTATGGTTTGATGGCTAGGATCAAGAGTTATAAGGTTTCTTTCATGTGTATACTTCGGTTTGATCAAAATCTTTTTCGAAAGAGTGTAAATGTTAATGTAAAGATTTTATATTAGAACATAATAAGAGATTTTTTTAACTATGTTGTCACTTGTCATATACCCATCAGGAAACCTGTTCAACTATTGCGTAGGTCAACAATCTCATTCTCAATTTCTCATATCTTCTAAAATCATAATCATTTATGTTAGCATTTAGTAGACTTTAATAGCTTCAAATATCAAATATTATGCTTTCTCAATCATAACAACTATTCAAACAAAGATAGTGAATGAAAAATCGTACTCAACAACAAAAATCTTGAAGAGTTTGGTGCATCCGTACATATTCCGCGGAATTGGTCGTAAATTTCAACTGACACAAAAAAAAACACACATAATTTTTGTGTGTTTAAAGCTTCTTTTTTACTTTATTTGATTTTATCCCTCATAGAAAGAGAGGTTGACTGCTTACTTTGGTGATTTACAAAACTGAAGATATTAAGCAGTAAACAAGTATAAATATACTATTACATACGCACTCATAAATCTAGTTCTGAAATTTTAATCCTATGAATAAGAAAATATACAATCTTAGAACAAGAAAAATAATAATAAATATACATTCGAATTATATAAACAAATAAGAAAGGAAGAGTAAATGAAATTTTATTTTCTTTTCTAAAGAAAACCCTTTTGAATGATGCCAAAAAGTAAATAAAATAAAAACAAAGATTAATTAAAACCTTTGAATAGTAATTAATGGAATCACGATTATAACTTTTTGAATGATATGATCAAGTCTATATTCCTATCACATGCATGATGCTTTTTTTTTTGGTCAGAGCTACATGCATGAAGCTGTAATTCGTAATTTGAACTAAACATCCAGACACATGAGCAGTATATAAGGTATACATTATTAAATAGGTATAAGTCTATAAAAGGAAAATAAATTTATGTTGACCGTATATATGTAGAGTCAATTTATGTTCACTTCTCATTGTCATTTTCGGTTAGGAATCATGTCTCTCTTTTCTTATTTCTTCTAATTTTCTTTACTTATATTTTTTTCATCAATTCCACTTTCCTCCCCCCCCCCCTCCCCCCCCCGAAATAAAATTGTTTTGTCTTATTGACAAAAAAAATTGTATTAAATATTTAAAAAGCATCAATAAAGATTATCTATAATAGATCTAACCATATTTCATATTTTAATTATTTTTAATGTTCTTTTTATGTTTGAGGAAAGTTCTAATGTGAAAACTGAAAAAGAAGATTCTGCAGCGTGAATCGTGATGACGTTTGTAAATCGTCAGTCTTTCGATAATATTTTCCTTTAACGTGAATAACAGATAAAACCAAAACCTATACATAATGAAAACTACGATCAAATGGTTCATACAATTCCTGTTTTAAATTTATTTTCAACGTCTTACTAAACCAAGTTTAGTCCCATATGTACCACTTTATATTAAAATGGTTAATTTACGTACCGGCCGGTCTGATAATTTTCTTTTTTGTATATTGTTGTTATAGATATCGTTACAAAAATTAGGGAATTTTTTTAATGTAAATTGGTTCTAACTACATCGAAATTATACGGATATGTATGTATAGTATTTGTTGCATTTGCACCTTGACTTGAAATATTAAATTAATAAACTAAACGTCTGATATTTATTAGGGCTCGGGAATACAATCCAATAGTCCACCACGTGCCAGGTCATGTGTCGGTTACGGTCAAATGCCGGTGCCAATAAATATACGTGTCATCATAATAACCCCACAATTATCTTTGACTTTTTTGACCTTCACACCAAGATGACCGGAGACTGACTATTTCCGGTTACCGGTTTAACCATTAGTCATCATCATCGGCTTCCTCCACAACAAGCTTGTTCCCAGTTCCCACCTTATTCAACATCTGAAAAAGAGGTAATTATTAACTTTAAGGCCTCAAAACAAAAGCAGCACACTCAAAGAACCCAAACATCTTCAAAAAGGTAAAATATTAACTTTTCAGGTCTTACTCTAAAGCCCCAAAAGAAAGAATAGTATAGTAAAAGAACACAAATTTGTATAATACTATTTCATAGATAGAGTTTTTTTTTTTTTTTGGTCAGACAATGAATAGAGAGACTTAAAAGAAGTTTATTTATGAAAAAATGGCTTTTTCTTTTATGTTCATGTTCACATTAAGCGTTTAAGAAACAAAATGACAAGAAGTATATGTTTCCTCACTCGAGGCCACTTTTGTAACTCTTGTTTTGGGATGTAAAATGCTTTTCGTCAACTCAACTTTATAAAAGTTATCATTATTTTTAATATACATATAAAGTCATTCAAACCCCAAAGCTCTTTTTGAATCATTCACACCTCAATACTCTTTCATTCAACCTTAGATTTGTACATATCTAAGACAAAACCAAAAAAAAAAGGTATAACGTCATTTACTATATTTATTCAGCAAGACATATTAAATAATATATATTTTTCAAAAGGCATAAATACGAGAAGACCCAAAAGTCTTAACACCAAATTTAGACCGACTAAAAAATTCATTAACTCGTAAAAAGTTCTTCTTCTTTCTTTCTTTCTTCCTCTTCTTCACGCTCCTCTCTGTCGTTTTCTTTTTCTTTCTTTTTGGTTTAAAATTCCTCTCTTTGTTCTTCATCATGTCTAATGAAATCAAAGATCTTAACAACTATCACTACACTTCATCGTATAATCATTACAATATCAACAACCAAAATATGATTAACATCCCTTACGTTTCTGGTCCATCTACTTATAATGCAAACATGATCTCATCATCACAAGTTGGTTTTGATCTACCCTTGAAGAACTTGAATCCTCAGGGAGCGTTCGAATTGGGCTTCGAGCTTTCTCCATCTTCTTCCGAGTTTTTTAATCCTTCGATCGATCAAGAGAACGGTTTGTATAATGCTTATAATTATAATAGTAGCCATAAGAGTCATGAAGTTGTCGGTGGTGGTTGTGCAACCATTAAGAGTGAAGTTAGGGTTTCAGCATCTCCTTCTTCGAGTGAGGCCGACCATCATCCCGGCGAAGATTCCGGCAAGATCCGGAAGAAAAGAGAAGTTGGTGATGGAGGAGAAGATGATCAACCTTCTCAGAAAGTGTAAGTTTCATAAGTGTTTTCCTAATTATATTATTTAGATTAGCAAAATAGACATATTTAGAATTGAATCATGATCAAACTTAACTAATTTCTTTTGTTTTTATTTCCAAAATTTTCTGTAATCTTAATTACGTTAAAAAAATAAAACACATTTCTTGTTTTTCAGGCTAAAATCAAAAAATCGATTTTTTTGAGCTAACTGAACAATATTAATTTCAATTCTTTTTTTTTTACACGAAACATAAAGTATAGAGTTTGCATAGCATAAAATGACATTTTTAGAACACCGTCGGGATTTTAGTTTTGATGAATCTATATATGTACTTGTGAATACTTAATTTTACATTAATTTTTGTAGGTGAAATTTAAGTTTCATAATTGAAAGAATGACAACTAAAATTATTTCGTTCATATTTTTCTGTAATACGTAATCTAATAGTACTGATTCTTGGAATTAATTCTATTCTGGTATCTTTTGAAAGATTATTTATTCATTTGTGCGTACCTATAATTATTGATGTATAAATCTTATCCCTAAAGAAACCACTTAAACAAAACGACGTGTCCCTTTTTTTTTTGGCAGACTATCACCTTAAGATTATTTATTACTTGTGTCCTAAGTCCTAACAATCATTTGATGCTTAGCATTATTAATTTTGTTCAATGAATTAAAGTCAAATGTACGATACGGTGCCATAAATTAGAGATGGTCCAGCCTAATTAAGGATTAATTTAATTGAGTAACATATGGTTCAGAGTAAAAACAAAGAAGAAAGAGGAGAAGAAAAAAGAGCCACGAGTCTCGTTCATGACTAAGACCGAAGTTGATCATCTCGAAGACGGCTATCGTTGGAGAAAGTACGGCCAAAAAGCAGTCAAAAACAGTCCTTATCCGAGGTAATTTAATCGGTTATTCATTTATATAATTAATCGATTGTTATATACGAAAGAAATAAATAGTACAATAAAATAATAAAATGTTGAGCAAATGAAAATTTTTAGTTTAATATTTGGCCCTTGACATATTAATTTTTTTTCTAACTTTTTCTTTAAGAACTATAAGTAAAACCAACTTAACTTTGGTTTTTTTTTTATTTACATCCATTCAAGGTCTAGTATATTAGGTTATTTTGGTTGATAATTTGATTTCAATTATATTTACTTTTCTATTTTAAACATTTCTAATGTTAGTCAAACTATACATAATAGTTTTTCTTACACTCTTACACTATTATGATTGTTGTTTACATTTACATACATGTCTACTAAATAGCATTCAATTTTATTTTTTAGTTTTTTATCAAAATTTTTGTTTTATTACAAAAAATTCATCGATAAAGATAGTTTTGTCAAGTTCTTTGTGAAATTATGCCTGCACTTACCGTCATGTTTTGAAAGTCCATCAAATTTTTTTTTTACAATATAACAGGAAAAAAGAAAAAAATTTAATTTTGTAATCGACATTATAAGTCACATGCTAAAACAATATACTATATTGTCAATTACGTGAACAGGAGTTACTATAGATGCACGACGCAGAAGTGTAACGTGAAGAAGAGAGTGGAGAGATCTTACCAAGATCCAACGGTCGTGATCACAACCTACGAGAGTCAACACAACCATCCGATCCCGACCAATCGCCGCACGGGAATGTTCTCTGGAACCACCGCATCTGATTATATCCCATCGTCGTCTCCAATATTCTCCGATCTCATCACCAATACTCCAAGAAGCTTCTCAAATGATGATCTCTTCCGTGTGCCATACGCTAGTATGAACGTGAACCCTAATTATCATCAACAGCAACAGGGATTTCATCAACAGGAGAGTGAGTTCGAGCTCTTGAAGGAGATGTTTCCTTCGGTTTTCTTCAAGCAAGAGCCTTGACGATATCATATATAATATAGAAACAATTCGGATGCCTATAAGTGATAGTGTTATTTATTTTTGCATGTATATATATATATATACATGTTTTTGTAACTAGCTATAGGATATACTGTAGTAAGAATAAATATGCAGTCCCTTCGACTTATTAAAATAATTTTTTAAAAGTAATTTTGTTACTTTTTTGAAGTAATTTTGTTACATATATATAAGCAAATGTCCGTCATAGGTTTCTCTTTTTCATCACTTATTTACTTGCTTTATATATTAATTAACTACTGAGGAAAAAGACATAACATCATGCATATCTAAAATATAGTCGAATACTAAAGCAAATGAAAATTTTTGGGTATTTGAAATTAAATTTAGACCCAAAGGTTAGATCGAACTTAACTATATTTGATTACAACCCACCTAAAATATAAAAAGTATGAATGATTTTGAAACGAGCATCGGATTGTGAATAGTTGTAGTCGATCATAGTTGGAACCATCGAGCAATACAATAAGCTGATCCCAATCGATGGACAATCCATTTGAGAGAAGCTGACTCATGAGTGAGGTCCAGAATTCGGCTGAGTAACGACATGAGAAAAAAGAGATGGTTTCGGGTTTCGTCTGCTCCACAAAACATGCAATATGTTCTTTGACCTGAATTCCAACTTCTAATTCGATCTCCTGTTAAAACACGGTTGTTTATAGCTAGCCATGTGAAAAAAAAGAATATTTGGGTGTCGCGTGGTTGAACCAAACACCCTTATACCAATCTTTCTGAGGTTGTGCTATTCGTATCAACTTTCGTGTCTCCTTAGTTCTGAACTTCACCCCTGTGCCTCTCCATAATGGAATATCATCTTCATCCCTTAGAAGAACATTTGCGAGCGCATCTTCAATTTGATTCAAATCATTAGTACGGTACCTTCTCCTTTGATGGTTACTCTTAGCCGATGCAACAGTGGCCTGTGAAGTGATTCCTAAATCGATATATTCTCTACTGCCTATAATGTCATATAATCGTCCCAAGCTTAGACCAATTATCAAACCAGAAGGATGTAGTTTTACCTTTATGAACTTCCACCAAATCACCACTCATCTCAACAAATAATTAGGTTTTTACTAGGAAATTCATTTTTTTTTTTTTGTCAACACTAGGAAATTCATTTATTTCGTATGTCTCATGCGTCCGACCGCTTATTGATTAGGCGTAAGAATTAAGGAACCAACCTAACGAGTTTGATCGTACATATTAGATAGATCATTTAATACAATTTAATATATACTTGTTAATATAAAGGACACATTATTATCCGTTGGAGTATTATGTAAGGGATGTGACCGGTTATTTGCTTGACAAGTCCATCTTGAGTTCAGGACATGTTGGATCCACTATAACCACAATACTTAATAAAATACGTTCGACGATCATTTTCTATATTGTCAGAAGAGATAATACGAGAAATTATTTGTTGTTAACTTTTTAAGTTTAACATTATTGCATCGAATACGAGTAGTTCGTGTACAATTTCCACAGAATATCAATCCACCAAATCAAACTGAATTTTCTTCTAATTTTCAAGATCTGGAGTTTATTGTTTTTTTTAAAAAGGTTTCTCTACACCCAAAATGGATTCGAAGTTGTTATGGTTGTCACTTCAAGAAGTTTAAATCATTTTTGGGCCAAGTTCAAGAAGTTAATATTAAATATCCCACAAAGACTCGTCAGGCAAAATGTGGGACGAATTAGTCTCAACATTGGTGAAGAACTAACCTTCTCTCGCAAAGTTCAATTCATAGAACCTCAAAAATCTGTAGGATTTGCATTCCAATATGACAAAGTCAATTTGTACTATTTTGTGGTATCTTTGGAATCCCACCTTTTTTTTAACCCAAAAAAAAAATGTGAATGCCCAACTTGCTTATGGCCTAATGATATTGAGTCATTGAGACATGGGAGGAAGCGTAACCTCGCTTCCTTCTAAATCCAAATCATACTAAAAATAAAAACTACATGTATGCTGGGTTTAAGACCGTCTATGTTACCGGATGATTATGGTTTTTTTTTTCCGCCAAATCCATCAACTTTCATTAAAACAAGATATTAAAGCCTATCGATTTCCACAAAGTGGAGTGATCAATACAGTACAATAGAATCCAAAAAAGTAAAATAAACAGGATTAGCCATTATCGCTCTGGATAATTATGTTGTCTACGACTTAAATCAGCTATACTGAAATTAAGTTTTAGATTTTTAGTATTGTGTCGCTAGTTTGATGCTGACTAAATCAAGCTTAGGTTATAAAAATGAAAAAACAAAATGTGAAAAGAAAATGTTGATCCATATCCGTAAATTTCAAATTTCTATTTTTTTTTTTTTAGTTTTTTTAAAATAATTTCTCTCTTTTAATTAAAAAAAAATAACCAAAATAAATAAAAGGAGCTTTATATTGAAACTTTACTATTTGAGTGGACACGAGAAAACATTGTTCCCGTCACTGTCTCTAACCAGAGACCAATCTGCTCGGAAAAATCAGTCGCCGGCGATCGAAAACGACGGCTCTCCGAACCTCTTTTATCTCTTCTTCAAGCAAACACTTTCACATCTCTCTGTCTCTCTCTTTCTCTATATATCTCTGTGATATTATTTATTATGATCGTCTGCTAGAAGAGATCACTATCTCTCGATATCAGATCACCATCTTCAACAAGTTTACCTCATTTTACGTCTCAATCTCTGGTAATTTCAAATTATTTGAGATTGTTTCTGAAGTTTCCGAGTTTAAGGATGGTTTCTTTTATAATTTTCTCTTTGTGATTTCGCATTGTCGATTTTGTATTCGTTTACATAATTTTTTCGTCTTTGGTGTGTTTACAGTTCGGAATCTTTAACAGAGATTGCTAAAATGGTGGATCCGGGACCAATTACACCGGGCCAGGTACAATATCCTGAGAAACTTCACACTTGTACTGAATTTTTTCTACTACTTTCGATTCAATGCTGAGTCGACTTTGGTTGATTTATATGGCAAGATTGAAAATTTTCAGTGCTATTTGATTTAGGGGTATATTGTTTCTAGAATTTATAGAGTTGGGTATCTGGAATTGAAGGATTTTGTTGTGACTGTGATTTCGTAAAAGCAGCCATTTTAGCGGGAGGAAACCTTAGAAAGCATAGGACAAGTTACTTGTTCTCATCAGCATTCTTGACATAGTAGGTAGTACAATGCCTGAATTTTTTCACAGCAAGTACAAGTAGTATTCCTGTTAATGATGGATCATAAATACTAAATGATCAAGTCTAAGTCTAGCAAATACATGGAAATTGAGTCTTTGTTTGTGGCTTTCTAGTAGCTTTGAATTATTTTAGAGTTGGCTGGATACTGACGTCAATCTACAAGATTTAACTTTGTAGTGAAATTTTTTAGGTATCTTTTCTGCTTGGAGTAGTCCCAATATTTGTTGGTTGGATATACTCGGAGCTACTTGAGTACAGGAAATCTTGGGTTCCCTTGAAACCGTAAGTTTTTGCAATGTGATACTCTCAATAATGTAGCAGAGTTTAGCCATAAAGGAACCCCTCTATTGTGCTCCCTCTCTTCCGACTTAGTTCTTAAAAAGAGTTGCATTCTTGTAATGCAGTCACTCGGATAATAATCTGGTTGAATTGGGAGGCGTAGCAGAGAAGGACGATGACAAAGCTGATTTGTTGGAGGGAGGTCTTGCCCGATCAACATCTGTAAGGTTTCATAATTCATCCATCAGAACAAACATAATCAGGTTGGTGTTACCAGCTCATAGTTTTTCTAGTTTGTTTATTACTTTTCTTCAGCAGTTCTCTTGCTAGGCTCTCTTTGATTTATCGAATCACAGGTTTTTGAGTATGGAAGATTCATTTTTGCTGGAACACAGAGCAACCCTGAGAGCAATGTAAGTGAAAGCTACCCCAACACGTGATAAACTCTTTGTTCGTTATCTTATGTTAACTTTCATAATCAAACCTAGGTCGGAATTTGGGGCAATCTTAATATATTTCTATATCTGTGACCGCACCGAATTGCTAGGAGATTCTACCAAGGTACGCATGTATTTCACCCGCTTTGTGTCTTAAATCCATGAAAGTATATCTACTTCAAGTATTTGTACGTTTTTGCTCATAGGACATGGTTTCCTTTGACAGAATTACAACCGCGACCTTTTCCTTTTTCTCTACGTTCTTCTCATCATAGTATCAGCCATGACATCTCTCAGAAAGCACAATGACAAATCACTAATAACTGGGAAATCCATTCTTTACCTTAATCGCCACCAGACCGAAGAGTGGAAAGGATGGATGCAGGCAAGTTTCTCTTGATAATTGGATTGTAGTTCTTATTGCCGCTTTCTAGATATCGTTCTCATGTCTTTTTAACAGGTTTTGTTTTTAATGTATCACTACTTTGCTGCGGCTGAGATATACAACGCTATCCGTATCTTTATTGCTGCTTATGTCTGGATGACTGGTTTTGGAAACTTCTCGTACTACTATGTCAGAAAGGATTTCTCTGTTGCACGTTTTGCACAGGTGATACAATTCATTCCATGGTAAACTCTCGTCATTGTACTAAAGCTTCCATATCTAAAATCTTGCTCTCTTACAGATGATGTGGAGGCTGAACTTCTTTGTAGCATTTTGCTGTATTGTTCTCAACAATGACTATATGTTGTATTACATCTGCCCAATGCACACTCTCTTCACCCTAATGGTTTACGGTGCTCTGGGTATCTTCAGCAAGTACAATGAGATAGGATATGTGATGGCTCTGAAGATATTTTCATGCTTCCTCGTTGTCTTTTTGTTGTGGGAAATTCCTGGAACTTTTGAAATATTCTGGGGTCCATTAACATTTTTGTTAGGTAGTTAACTTCTCTGGAGCTGATAATATTCTCTATATGAAATGAAACAAGTCGTAGTGGAATTTGAAGGGGTTTCTAATATTTGGATATTGCTTGTGAATAACTGCAGGTTACAGTGATCCTGCAAAGCCCGATCTTCATCGACTGCATGAATGGCACTTCAGATCAGGCCTTGACCGCTACATATGGATTATCGGAATGATTTATGCCTATTATCACCCAACTGTAAGCTCTTAAACAGAAGCACACTTTCAATTTTTTTTCTGTTTTTTGTAGTTTTGATGTAATAAACTTCAAAACTTGGGATCATTCTCTAGGTAGAAAGATGGATGGAGAAGTTAGAGGACTGTGAAACGAAGAAAAGACTATCCATAAAGACCGCTATTGTTACTATTACCGTGCTTGTAAGTCATTGCAGTCATCTTTTAGTTTGTTGATTGCACCATTCACTTATAAATATTGATAGATTTTTCCTATTTGCTCACATTTTAGGTTGGCTACGTGTGGTATGAATGTATCTACAAGCTGGACAAGGCCAGTTACAACATGTATCATCCATACACATCTTGGATCCCCATCACGTATGTGCATAATATCTCTCTTTCATTTTGTATCTGTCCCTTATTTTACTTGCGGAAACTGAAACATGACTTGCCATTTGGTTTATGGGTTCCAGTGTTTACATATGCCTTCGGAATTTCACCCACCAGCTTCGAAGTGTCTCATTGACTCTCTTCGCGTGAGTTAACTCGCACTTACACTTAAGCTAAAGCCCGGTTTGGTATGCTTGTCTCATTTTCATGTAATACTCTTTACATTTCTCTGCACAGGTGGCTTGGCAAAATCACTTTAGAGACTTACATTTCCCAGTTTCATATATGGCTAAGGTTTGTTTTCGGCAACTTAAATCACTTTTTCCCAGAAATTCGATGTCTTGTTGACCAAACACACCAATTTTCAGATCAAACATGCCTGATGGGCAACCAAAATGGCTTCTCTCTATTATTCCGGGATACCCTATGCTTAATTTTATGCTCACAACTGCAATATACGTCCTTGTAAGCAACCGTAACTTCTTTTCTACCTGTCTTTTCTATTACCAAGCTTTCTGAAACATCTCTATGTTTCTTGTTCTCCAGGTATCTCACCGTGTCTTTGAACTAACCAACACACTCAAGACCGTTTTTGTACCCACAAAAGACAACAGACGTCTCTTCTCTAACTTCATAGCTGGGATCGCCATCGCTCTTCCTCTCTATTGCTTCTCATTTGTTCTTCTTCAGATTCATCGCTAGAAACCGTGAGTCCCCAAATCATTCTCATTACCATTTACTCATCAAAAATCTAATTAAACTCTTGATTTTTATCATTTATAGGCAGAAAGAAGTGTTGTTCTTTGTGTATCGTCATTGTGATCGGATCAAAGCAAAGCAAAATAAGAAAAAAGACAAGTTAGTGTTGTGGATCATTTACTTGTGCACATTCAGCTTCGGAAGACGAACAACAAAGGCAGGACCAAGAACCGCAGAAATCAACATCGCTCAACTAATTTGCTCTATCGCCATACGAAATCGAAGTGATTGTTTTCGATTTAAATTTTCAAATTTTGTTTTATATAGTTTCTTTAGATTTTGTTTTGTAAGCCTTAAGCAAACAATCTATGTGGTTTTTCCAAAAATGTATAGTGATGTTAAAAGGTTAAATCAAATTGCAAAGAAGAAAAAAAAAGAAAAACGATGTACTTTAGAATTATTTTCCCCCACACAAAAAATTAAATTATTTGACATAAGGTAAACCTAGCAATAATACTTAACCTGAAAAGTAGAAGAAGATAACAGTCACATCTAAGCCTTAGACAAAGATCCTTGTCCCTTCGTTGCTTAATGATCTTACTGTCTACATCAAAGTTTCTTTTCTTTTCTAAACTGAAACAAAGTTAGTCTAACGGTTTCTATTGAAAGATATAGATAACATTGCAACATAAAAGTGCGAGAGGAAATTAATGATAATTGTTGAATCCTATTTGACTTCTTGTACTTTGATGACTCTGCAGAACCCATTTCAGTACACAGAGCTAATTTGCTAGATTTCAGTAGAGTCTAGTCACCATTACCTACTCAAGAAAGACCTTGATAAGAGTGACTTTCTCATTTTTGGATCTTTGTGATCCATTTTTGCTTTTTTTACACTTGGTATTAACACAACAGTGTCCCCATATTTAATAAATATGGAAACATTGTTAACCATATATCTCACTAGGAATATGTGCCAGCAGTTATAAAGGCGTTCTCTTTCAATTTCTCAGCTAAGCAGAACTTAATAGATCAGAAGGAGGTATATCATAATTATGGATGGCGTATCATCTTCAGTATCTATATCGAAGAATCGTAAGAGATGGTTTCGTATCATCGTTTACTCCTTTGTTCTCTCCTGCCAAGCAACAGCTACAATTTTGGGTAGATTATACTATACATATGGTGGAAAGAGTAAGTGGATGGGATCTTTAGTTCAACTCATTGGCTTCCCTATTCTTGTTCTGTTTCACTTCTTTTCAACCATCAGACAAACAACCTTAAACAGCAACAACAAACACAAGTTTTAGACAATTGAAACCGTTGGACCAATTTACGTTTGCATTGGATTATGTTATTAGTATCAGCAAACTGCTACCTTTCCTCGTTTGTGTTGCTCTACTTACCGATTTCTACTTTCTCATTTGGGCTTTGCAATTAGTTTTCACCGCTTTCTTCTCATACCTCCTTAACTCACAATAGTTCACTCCTTCCATAGTAATTTCTCTGTTTCTCCTCATCATTTCCTCTTACCCTCCTTGTGTTCAAAAATGAATCACAAGCCACAAAAGTCTTTATAGGAAAATATGCTATAGGCTTCCTATGTACAGTCGCTGCTTCTGCTGGGACCGGACTATTGCTATCTATCGTGTGCAGCTCACACTCAGCAAAGTTTTAAAGAAGAATACATTCTCAACAGTCACTGATCTGGTTTTCTATCAGTCTATTGTTGCAACCTGTGCGCTTATTGTTGGACTTTTCTCGCGAGTGGAGAGTGGAAAAAATTAACCGGTGAGATGAAAAGCTACAAACTCGGAGAAGTTTCATATGTATTGACTCTGGTTTTCACAGCTATTACTTGCAAGTCTACACAATTGGTCTAGTGGGATTGATCTTTGAGTCATCTTCTGTGTTCTCCAACGCGATATCCGCCGTGGGATTACCTATTGTTCCGATTTCAAGATAAGATGGATGGAACAAATGTCATCTCCATCGTTTTAGCTATCTGGGGATTCATTTCATTTACTTATCAGCATTACTGTTAGTTTATAATTGAGTTTGGTCTTATTTAATTATAAGAATAATTATAGGTGTTAAGCGTGTAATAGTTCTGACTGTCAAATTGGGTAGTTATTAGGTAGTTTTATTTTGAAAGTCACAACTGTTAGTTTGTGTTGTTTCACAAATATATAAGTGTGTGTTGTGTATTGTCAAACTTATGCGTAAATAAAAACAAAGTTCATACTCTGTTATAATCTCTTGTCAAACCTCTTTTCTCTGTTTTCTATTTTCTTCTTCATTAAGAAATCTTATTAGAAGATGAAGCAAAAACTTCAAACATGGTAGCAAAGCGTCTTACGTTCGTTGGTTATGTAACATCGGTTCTGTACAAATAATCCAACATGGTATCAGAGCTGTACACGATCAATGGAACCTGTACAAGCAAGAAGAAGGAGAAGAGATAGAAGATGAAGATAATAAGAAGATGGAGCCTGTTATCGAAGAAGAAGAAGAAGAGAAAGAAGGAGGGAGAACAAAAAAGAGGTGAATGAGGATCAAGAGAAAGAAAAATATGATTCCGCAACACAGCAGGAAAAAGATGAAAGTGAGAGCAAAAATGATGAGGCGAAAGGTGCGTCTTCTTCGCAACTGCAGATTCATCATGGTAAGCGTAAGAGAAGCATAAAGAAGGAAGCGGAGAAGAAACCGACTTCGAGAGCCAAACGAACCATGATCACTGGCCAAGAGACGTGGCATTTGAAGGAGGAAAGAAAGTGGGATTGGGAGAAGACAAGAAGAAGTCAAAAAGCATTTTGTCTCCCCAATGGAAAATGAGTTCTCACAAATCCAAGGGTGAAATTTGAAGATTCGGCTCAAATAAATGAAGCGTGTTTTATTGTCGAAGGAAGCAAAATCGTATGATTAAGCTGGTGAGTTCAAAGAATGGCAAGATGCCATGGGCGAGGAAATTAAAATATCAGAAGAATCAAAGAGACCAAGACCATAGGAGGTGATGATTAAAAAAACAAACTAAGGTTAAGAAAGCTAAGGTGATAACTCAAGAAGAAGCCAGAAAATACTACGAATAGAGAAAGCCGAGTTGATGGTTCAAGAAGAAGTCAAAAAGGACTACGGATAGAGAAAGCCGAGTTGATGGTTCAAGAAGAAACCAAAAAGACTACGGATAGAGAAAGCCGAGTTGATGGTTCAAGAAGAAGCCAAAAAGGACTACGGATAGAGAAATCGGAGTTGATGGTTCAAGAGTTAAAAGAGGCCAAAGCGAAAGCCAAAGTGATGGTTTAGAGAAGCCGGTTGGAGAGACAACCGAAGAAGACGTGAAGAATCACGCACAAAATTTTGGTTCAAAATGAGGAAGCAAGCAAGGAAATAAACGCTATGAGATGGTGTGGCGTATGTAAAAAAGACAATCATAATGAGATAGCTTGTTGGAGAAGAAAGAACGGAGGCGTTCCGCAAATGAGTGCAAAAAATGAAAGAAAATGTCATGTGTGTGACAAATCGGGTCACACAGCAAAAGGCGTAATGAAACTTCATGGAAACTTCAAGAAGGAGTTGAAGAACCGAGAAGAAAACTTGGAGTTAAACCGAAACTCAATTAAGGGGGAGTGTTAGTTTATAATTGAGTTTGGTCTTATTTAATTATAAGAATAATTATGGGTGTAAAGCATGTAATAGTTCTAACTGTCAAATTGGGTAGTTATTAGGTAGTTTTATTTTGAAAGTCACAACTGTTAGTTTGTGTTGTTTCACAAATATATAAGTGCGTGTTGTGTATTGTCAAACTTATGCGTAAATAAAAACAAAGTTCATACTCTGTTATAATCTCTTGTCAAACCTCTTTTCTCTGTTTTCTATTTTCTTCTTCATTAAGAAATCTTATTAGAAGATGAAGCAAAAACTTCAAACATGGTAGCAAAGCGTCTTACGTTCGTTGGTTATGTAACATCGGTTCTGTACAAATAATCCAACATGGTATCAGAGTTGTACACGATCAATGGAACCTGTACAAGCAAGAAGAAGGAGAAGAGATAGAAGATGAAGATAATAAGAAGATGGAGCCTGTCATCGAAGAAGAAAAAGAAGAGAAAGAAGGAGGGAGAACAAAAAAGAGGTGAATGAGGATCAAGAGAAAGAAAAATATGATTCCGCAACACAGCAGGAAAAAGATGAAAGTGAGAGCAAAAATGATGAGGCGAAAGGTGCGTCTTCTTCGCAACTGCAGATTCATCATGGTAAGCGTAAGAGAAGCACAAAGAAGGAAGCGGAGAAGAAACCGACTTCGAGAGCCAAACGAACCATGATCACTGGCCAAGAGACGTGGCATTTGAAGGAGGAAAGAAAGTGGGATTGGAAGAAGACAAGAAGAAGTCAAAAAGCATTTTGTCTCCCCAATGGAAAATGAGTTCTCACAAATCCAAGGGTGAAATTTGAAGATTCGGCTCAAATAAATGAAGAGTGTTTTATTGTCGAAGGAAGCAAAATCGTATGATTAAGCTGGTGAGTTCAAAGAATGGCAAGATGCCATGGGCGAGGAAATTAAAATATCAGAAGAATCAAAGAGACCAAGACCATAGGAGGTGATGATTAAAAAAAAAAACAAACTAAGGTTAAGAAAGCTAAGGTGATAACTCAAGAAGAAGCCAGAAAATACTACGAATAGAGAAAGCCGAGTTGATGGTTCAAGAAGAAGTCAAAAAGGACTACGGATAGAGAAAGCCGAGTTGATGGTTCAAGAAGAAACCAAAAAAGACTACGGATAGAGAAAGCCGAGTTGATGGTTCAAGAAGAAGCCAAAAAGGACTACGGATAGAGAAATCGGAGTTGATGGTTCAAGAGTTAAAAGAGGCCAAAGCGAAAGCCAAAGTGATGGTTTAGAGAAGCCGGTTGGAGAGACAACCGAAGAAGACGTGAAGAATCACGCACAAAATTTTGGTTCAAAATGAGGAAGCAAGCAAGGAAATAAACGCTATGAGATGGTGTGGCGTATGTAAAAAAGACAATCATAATGAGATAGCTTGTTGGAGAAGAAAGAACGGAGGCGTTCCGCAAATGAGTGCAAAAAATGAAAGAAAATGTCATGTGTGTGACAAATCGGGTCACACAGCAAAAGGCGTAATGAAACTTCATGGAAACTTCAAGAAGGAGTTGAAGAACCGAGAAGAAAACTTGGAGTTAAACCGAAACTCAATTAAGGGGGAGTGTTAGTTTATAATTGAGTTTGGTCTTATTTAATTATAAGAATAATTATGGGTGTTAAGCATGTAATAGTTCTAACTGTCAAATTGGGTAGTTATTAGGTAGTTTTATTTTGAAAGTCACAACTGTTAGTTTGTGTTGTTTCACAAATATATAAGTGCGTGTTGTGTATTGTCAAACTTATGCGTAAATAAAAACAAAGTTCATACTCTGTTATAATCTCTTGTCAAACCTCTTTTCTCTGTTTTCTATTTTCTTCTTCATTAAGAAATTTTATTAGAAGATGAAGCAAAAACTTCAAACATGGTAGCAAAGCGTCTTACGTTCGTTGGTTATGTAACATCGGTTCTGTACAAATAATCCAACATGGTATCAGAGCTGTACACGATCAATGGAACCTGTACAAGCAAGAAGAAGGAGAAGAGATAGAAGATGAAGATAATAAGAAGATGGAGCCTGTCATCGAAGAAGAAGAAGAAGAGAAAGAAGGAGGGAGAACAAAAAAGAGGTGAATGAGGATCAAGAGAAAGAAAAATATGATTCCGCAACACAGCAGGAAAAAGATGAAAGTGAGAGCAAAAATGATGAGGCGAAAGGTGCGTCTTCTTCGCAACTGCAGATTCATCATGGTAAGCGTAAGAGAAGCACAAAGAAGGAAGCGGAGAAGAAACCGACTTCGAGAGCCAAACGAACCATGATCACTGGCCAAGAGACGTGGCATTTGAAGGAGGAAAGAAAGTGGGATTGGGAGAAGACAAGAAGAAGTCAAAAAGCATTTTGTCTCCCCAATGGAAAATGAGTTCTCACAAATCCAAGGGTGAAATTTGAAGATTCGGCTCAAATAAATGAAGCGTGTTTTATTGTCGAAGGAAGCAAAATCATATGATTAAGCTGGTGAGTTCAAAGAATGGCAAGATGCCATGGGCGAGGAAATTAAAATATCAGAAGAATCAAAGAGACCAAGACCATAGGAGGTGATGATTAAAAAAAAAACAAACTAAGGTTAAGAAAGCTAAGGTGATAACTCAAGAAGAAGCCAGAAAATACTACGAATAGAGAAAGCCGAGTTGATGGTTCAAGAAGAAGTCAAAAAGGACTACGGATAGAGAAAGCCGAGTTGATGGTTCAAGAAGAAACCAAAAAAGACTACGGATAGAGAAAGCCGAGTTGATGGTTCAAGAAGAAGCCAAAAAGGACTACGGATAGAGAAATCGGAGTTGATGGTTCAAGAGTTAAAAGAGGCCAAAGCGAAAGCCAAAGTGATGGTTTAGAGAAGCCGGTTGGAGAGACAACCGAAGAAGACGTGAAGAATCACGCACAAAATTTTGGTTCAAAATGAGGAAGCAAGCAAGGAAATAAACGCTATGAGATGGTGTGGCGTATGTAAAAAAGACAATCATAATGAGATAGCTTGTTGGAGAAGAAAGAACGGAGGCATTCCGCAAATGAGTGCAAAAAATGAAAGAAAATGTCATGTGTGTGACAAATCGGGTCACACAGCAAAAGGCGTAATGAAACTTCATGGAAACTTCAAGAAGGAGTTGAAGAACCGAGAAGAAAACTTGGAGTTAAACCGAAACTCAATTAAGGGGGAGTGTTAGTTTATAATTGAGTTTGGTCTTATTTAATTATAAGAATAATTATGGGTGTTAAGCATGTAATAGTTCTAACTGTCAAATTGGGTAGTTATTAGGTAGTTTTATTTTGAAAGTCACAACTGTTAGTTTGTGTTGTTTCACAAATATATAAGTGCGTGTTGTGTATTGTCAAACTTATGCGTAAATAAAAACAAAGTTCATACTCTGTTATAATCTCTTGTCAAACCTCTTTTCTCTGTTTTCTATTTTCTTCTTCATTAAGAAATCTTATTAGAAGATGAAGCAAAAACTTCAAACATGGTAGCAAAGCGTCTTACGTTCGTTGGTTATAACGTCGGTTCTGTACATATAATCCAACAATTACCTCGATGACAAAAACTTGAAGAACCTCGAGGGAGTTCCTGATCTACCTGTTTCATCACCAAACAAAGAAGATAGAGACGCAAAACAACAAGCCACGCACCCGTAGCGAGAAAAACATAGAGATGGATATGATTCACAATAATCATTGAGTTTAGTTAGTAACCTTTATAACTAGTCCTTGCAATAAGAGAATATAGTATGCATGTGTAGCCTAATGCATGCATATATAGCATATATGAAGTTTATCAAAACTAAACCATATTTTTGTAAAAACCAAACCGTAACTAAACCAAATTACAACCTTTTTCTCCATCTCTAACAAAAACAACGAAAGCAAAATCAGAATGTTTTACATCCACAGTATTCAACTTTCGTAACAAAGTTTGACAAATTCGAAAATTTGTCATCAAAGAAGAAAGCGTTACTGGTAAACTTCTCGATCATCGTTACGATCTTCTTGAAATGAATTTGCTTTTCCTCTAAGCTTCATAAGATGTGTAAGAATCTCATTCATATCAGGTCGATCTTCAGGTCTAGAGCTTGTACAGAACAAACAAAGCTTCAACAAGTCTTCAATAGCCTCTTCCTGTTTCCGAGTAACAATAGCGTCTCCGAGTTCTGAATCAAGAACCCTAATCATCCCTTCTGTTCCATCTCCAATCGATTTCTCCACCAATTGACGCAAAGTCATGCCTAGTGATTCTTCATCATTCAACGAAGTTGGTCTCTGATTTGTCATTAGCTCCATCATTATGATACCGAAGCTGAACACATCAGCTTTTGTTGTCACTTTCCTCATATAAGCAAACTCTGATCATGGAAAAAACAAGTGTTTTAGGGCTTTGAAATTAGGTTTAGGGTTTTGAGAATTAAGTGTGAGATTTAGGGTTTTTGTAGTATTTTACCTGGAGCTAAGTATCCAATTGTGCCTTCGAAAGCTGAGGTTGAAGCTGTGGTGCTTCCATCTTCGCGTAACCCTAGAATCCGAGCAGTTCCGAAATCGCTTACGTGAGCAACACGATCACTGTCGAGGAGTATATTCGCTGGTTTTAAATCGCAATGAACGATTGGGAAACCAAATCCAGAATGAAGATAATCGATTCCGCTTGCGATATGAACACCGATATCGATTCTCTCGGATAACGATCCAATCGGTGCTGCAGAGCCGTGAATCATGTTCTCCAAGCTTCCGTTCTCCATATATGGAAGCACTAAAGCTTTCATTTTGCCGCTTTCCCAAGCAAACCCTAAGATTTTCACCAGGTTTCGGTGCTTTAATTGGCTCAATGTTTTAGCTTCTGTGTAGAACCATTTATCTGATTCTGCAGAGAATTGCTTCAGATTCAATACTTTTACTGCAATCACTGTCCCATCTTCTAAATGACCTTTGTACACTGTGCTTAAGCTGCTTGAACCAATGATGTTGGCACTGTTGAATGAATCTGTTGCTGCTTCCAACTCTTTAGGATCAAATCTCTTTAGCTTCAGAGCTGAATCCAAATCTGGTAATGAAGACTCAGATGTGTTTTCAATCTTTTTTTCCTTTTTCTTGCAACAGGTGAGAAGCAGAACAAGAAGTAGAGCTGCGGCTAATCCAAGAACAATCACAACAATTCTGGTTTGCTTCGAGAAGTGGCTCGACTTCTTCTTGATCATACATGGCTTGAGAGGCTTCTTGCTACCACAGAGATCCGTGTTTCCCATCAGATCAGACGCGTTGATATTTTTGAACACACCGGTTTCTGGAACATGGCCTTTGAGGTGGTTTGAAGCTAGTTTGAGATATTTCAGAGTCGAAAGATTGGCAAGACTCTCTGGAATTTCACCTGTGAGATTGTTACTAGAGAGATCCAAGGAGACCAAATGCGTCATGTTCCCAAAGCTCTGAGGGATTTCTCCAGAGAAACTGTTCCTTGAGAGGTTCAAGTTTATGATCATATCCATGCGTCCTTGTTGGAAGACTTCATCTGGGATCTGACCCGAGAGATTGTTCCGCGAAAAATCCAGTGAGAAGACGTTTTTGCAGGCCTGTAAAGATCTTGTAATAGACCCGAAAAAGAGATTATTCGAAAAGTCGATTTCTTGAACCATTTCAAGCTTTCCAAGCTCGTTGGGGATGGTTCCAGTCAAGAAGTTGTTTGAGAAGTTGAGGTAAAGCTGCATGTTTTTCATCGAAGTTAACAGCTCCCCAGGGATGGTTCCGGTGAGAAGATTGGAGGAGATATCGAATGTGTTGAGAAGCGAAAGTGACTTAAGGCTTGCAGGTATAGACCCGTTGAATTTGTTTCCATGAAGACTCAAGTAGGTAAGCGATTCGAGCTTCGAGAACAAGACAGGAATTGGACCAGAGAATTTGTTGTTGGATATATCAAGAACTGAGAGTTGCTTCATATCAAACATATCTTCAGGAATTGGACCTTCAAGATCATTTGTATGCAGCCTTAGCCCCTGGAGGAGAGTGAGATTCGATATCTCTCTCGGGATTCTCCCTGTAAAACCATTAGCGTGAAGGTACAAGATATTCAACTCTTTCAGATTCCCGATCTCTCTAGGAATCAGTCCAGTGAGAGAGTTATATGAAACTTGCAAAATCCTGAGTTTCTGAAGCTTCCCAACTAATGGCTTGAGAGTTCCTGTTAAGTTGTTCTCTGCCACACTAAGAGTTTCCACGTTTGAACAGTTGAAGATATCATCTGGAATTTCACCGGTAAAACGATTCCGCCCGAGAGAAACAAACGTAAGATTTATCCGTCCTAAACCCCGCGGAATCTTATCAGTCATCAGGTTGAAAGAAAGGTCCAGGATTTTAAGATTGGTGCAGTTACTTATGCTAGAAGGTATTGGTCCGGTAAGAAGATTGTTGTGCGCTGAAAGGTTTCTAAGGTTTGTAAGAAGCCCTAGATCCGCCGGGAGCTCACCGGAAATAGAATTGAACCCCATGGTTATCACTGTCAAGTTCTTCATGTTTGTGATGGACTGTGGAAACTCTCCTGTGAAGTTGTTGGAATGAAGCGTAAGGACTTGAAGTGACTTGAGAAAACCTATTTCTTCCGATATCGGTCCAACCAACTGGTTTTCTGATAACCCCAAATGGGTTAACCGCGTTAACCGAAACAATGAGGATGGAATTGAAGAAGTAAGTTTGTTTTTGTATAACCGGAGCGCTTCCAACTGAACCAACTTCCCTAATTCAGTTGGTATTTTCCCGGTTAACTGGTTATCATATAGCTCAAGTTGGACCAAGCTCGAGCAGTTTCCGATCTCAGCCGGTATTTCTCCTTCCAACAAGTTTTCAGTTAAAATGAGAGACTGTAAGTTCGAGAGATTTCCAAAAGCTCTCGGTATCTTTCCGGTTAACTGGTTACCACTCAGGTCTAAATCCGTCAGATTAGCCAGAGTACCAATTGATACCGGAATCGAACCACTTAACCGGTTACCAGCTGCTACAAACATCTGGAGATGAACCAAATCTCCTAAGCATTCTGGTATTTTCCCGGTTAAGTTGTTGTAATCAAACCCTATCAATACCAAAGAACTGGTTTTGCAGATTGCTTCAGGAACATCACCGGACAACAAATTGTTTCTAAGATCAAGATACACAATATTCTTAAGCTCCCAAATTTCAGAAGGAATCGAACCAGAGAAATAGTTTAAGTAAAGAATAAACTGGTTAAGCTCGGTTAACTTTCCGATTTCAGCCGGTATTTCGCCGGTAAAATTATTTGAAGTGAGATCAAGAACCTGGAGATAGGTGAGATTTGTTATGGCTGGAGACAGAACACCTTCAAGTTGCTTCTCCAGCAAGGAAACCGAGACAACGTGACCGGTACTATCGCAGGTGATTCCGGTCCAATTGCAGTGTCGTACTGAACCGGTGGTGGTCCAATCCGACAAAACTCCTAAAGGGTCGCTGGAAATGCCATTCTTGAAGGATTTTAAAGCTTCAATCTCTGGTTCAAAACTCTCCTTCGCAAGTGCAAAGCCAGAGAAGAAGATGATGAGAGTTAATATCAAAATGTTCTCTGAGAGTGACTTCATGGTTTAGATGAGTTGAAATTGGTGAGAAAATGTTATGAGAGGATTAATTATCTGAATAAAAATACACACATATATATATATATACACACGCGGTCATATGTTTATATATAAGTATATGCGCAAGAAGATATAGATTTGAGGTATCATGTCACGGATGTGAAAAGGCCAAGACGCAATATAAGTTTCATAATTCACATAATTGATAATTTGGACAAGTTGCATATAAAAGCACTAAATGTATTCCCACTCATAGTCATAGTCATGCTTCTATCTATATATGTTTGTATTATATATCATATTCGTTTAATCTCACAATGTATATAGCCATATCATGGGACCAGAATATGTAGTTACTACTTAGTACTTACTAGCCAGTATTAGCTCTCTTTGTTAAATCTGAATATTGCAGACTGTTAAAAATATATATATATATAATCGTAGTACTTTCCATGTCTTATTTATGTATTCTTTTCGATTTAGTTATGAGCGATTGATAACACAAAGTAATTTTAACAAGGCTAAATCACTTTATTCTGCCTCCAAACGTTCTATTCAAATTCAGATATATCACTAGAATGAAAACAATATATTCTAGTCGTTTGAACAATTTATATGATATCTTATAGTATAATACATATGAAAACTCACATTATAGTTACTTTGTTAACCAATCATAGTTTAATTATATGATATATATGAGTGTGTTTAAAAGGGAAATCGAGTTTGAAATACCTTTTTGTTTTTGGTCAAAGAGTAGCAATCGTTGAAACTGAAATGATTGTACTCAACAACATAGTATTTGACTATTGAATAACAAAAAAATTATCCTCTTTTTTCTTCTTAATGATATATTCGGTTTTAGGTCTATTTGATGTCAGTAACACGTTACACGTCTTCAAAGTTCTGACTAGAGGAATCAAAAGCTCATTATAGCTGTCTTGATGGGATTTTTTATTAACAAGTTGTATTTTGTATATAAGCAATCAGCCAAACATTTTCATTTGTCATTTTGGCCAAGCCAAAATAAAAAAAAATGAAAACAAAATTCTTCTGTCAGAAGTTTATTTATCTTCTCAATTTTTTCTTGACACTCAAATTCATTGCTATATAATGATTTATGGCTTTACATTGGACGAATGGATTAAAAAAAAGGCGATTTAAAATATAAAGATTATAATTATGGATTATGTATTGACTAATGACTATTGAGAAATCTGGCCATATATATTAGTTGATTTGGACAACCTGTTTGTGGATACTATCTATGTTTACCTGATCTTGACCCATTACTATTTCATTGTTTCCATTAGTAAAAACAAAACAAAAAAAAATCATTTTTTCAGAATGAAGTTGACCCATTTAACATAATATTTTAATTTTTCCATATCATGCTTACTGGAAGTTGACCCATTTAACAAATAATGAATGTGATTGGTTGGGTCAATCAAAATATTTAGAATATCCGAAAAGCGTTACATTGATTTAAAATAAAGACGAACAAAGGAGTCAAAGATATAGGAAAAAAAAAGAATTGACAGCTGTGGGATTTGAACCCACGCCCTTTCGGACCAGAGCCTAAATCTGGCGCCTTAGACCACTCGGCCAAACTGTCACTTTGTATTTAAACCGTGATTATATATATATAATAATGTTCATAAATAAAGTCTTCGTCGTCTCCGAAAGTGGTTTTTGAGTTTTGACTATTTTAATGGACAAGCATATAAGTTATTCTATTTCTTTGAATCATTCGTATCATTGCTAAGTGATAGATTTAAGATGCTCATAGATTTTTTTTTAAAAAGAAGGATGATTGATTAAGGTGCTTGCGAGAACAAATTAGATATATACAAGCACAAGAAGTTAATCACTACAAATTATTGTGATTTGTAACCGATTTTAACTACTTAATATTACTTCACGATATATGTCATATCTTTACATAATAGTTATAACAATGTTCTGAAATGCGGCTTTGGCGGTTTAGGCGGCGGTTTAGACACTATGCAGAGGTTATGCGCTCCGACTTTCTAGTATACGGTAGTTTATGCTGTAATTTGGATGTCTAATAAAACCTACAAAATGTCATCTTTTCTCTACATTCAAATTTAGGATTCAAGATTAAAGTATTTTCTTCGGAATAGTAAAACAAACATTACGACATATGTCAGTTAAAATAAGTTCATTGTTTTTCTCAGTTTGTACTTAGGAAATTGTATACTCTGTAACATTTTATTTTGAAAAATCAAAGACTTAATTTTTTCTTTTTGGAAAAAGTTATATAGTAATTTTACTGGATTTTCTACCGGAGTTGGTGTCTTGATCAACCCCTCCGAAGACGGTAGTCCATGCTTCGACGATGCGGTTAAGCATTTCCAAAAATCTAGTGCTAGGAGAGTAAGATCTTCGACGAGGCAAACTAGGATTCTCACGAATCAAGCCAAACTCGATCGTCTCGTGGAAGAATTGAAACTAAACAAAGCGTGTGAGAAGGTATGTGTCCCATATTTAATATTCTTTATAACTTACTTTTTGTTATAATAAAATGTAATAAAATCCATGAGACGAATATCATGTAGTAAAATATACTTTATGTTAACTATTGAAGTAAAATATTCGTCTACATTTTATTAATATGGAGACGAATATCATGTTAGTAAAAATCTATTGTTTGATAAAATGTAGTTTTAACAAAAAGTAACATGGCTTGATTCGATTCGTGAGAATTCTAGTAAAATCTATTGTTCCTAATATTCGTCTCATGGTCGTCTGCATTTTACCTAGAAAAGAAAGCTATAAGAGATCCATTGTAACTCAGAAGTCACTCAAGTAAAGAAGAGTTTATAGTATCAAAAACAGCTAGAATAAGAACGAATTGGCGTCCTTTTAATCGTGAGTTAATCTCCAAAATCAAAAGGTTTAACCAGCATATCACATCACCCACACCACAATCCACAATCTCAGTAACCGAGCGGAACTTAACTTTCCATTGGGCCTTCCATTGTTGAAGAGGTAGTAAAATTATGGGCTAAGAAGCCCATTATGGGCCTATTAATGTTTTCGCGTTACGAATTATTAACCGGGATTAGTAGTTTAGTAAAGAAATCAGTAATACTGTAATACTAATCTAACGGCTAACTGTCAAATCATTTGAGAAGACAGCCGAACGTTGTTGATACAACGGTAGTAAGATACTAAGATTGTTAATTAAAAAAAATTAAGAAATACGAAGATAGCCGTTGGTAAAGATTTGCAAACGAGCCCTTTATAAATACTCCCTTAAACCCCATCAATTGCCATAACAACTCATCTCTTCCTTCTCGTTGAAACTTTTATTAATTCTTCTGTTCGACCAAAAAAATAGAATCATTCGTCTGATCAGAGAGAGAGACACACACCATCCTCACCATGTCACATAAGTTACAAGTCACGACCATGTTCTGCTCGAACCATCAGGTAAAACACCACTCAATAGCAAAATTTCTCTTGATCTTAAGGTTTCTTAGTTTCAAGCCATTTTTTAATCGCTTTGTTCTCTTTTTTTTGCAGTTATTTCTCTGTTTCAAAAAACGACGATCCATTTCTGATTTACAAACCGAACACATTATGATATGTTCCCATCTCTTTTGTTTCCGTTCGTGATACTCAGTTTCTTTCGAATAGATGAAATTGAATCTGTTTTAGAATTTTGTTTTCATTTTATCACTTTTCTTGCTTGCTATATAGTTTTACGAACGTTCTATACTGCCCCATGTTGATACTTTATCTCTCTCCTGCGTCACAAAGTAGGATTTTGTTTCTTCGTCTTTAATCCTCTGTTTGGTGGCCGAGACCGTGTGTACTTTCATTCGCTTTGTTTCAAGACTAATGTCGTTCAATTTCTGCTTTTTATTTATTTATTTATTGATTCTGCTTTTTACTCTTGGAAAATATACAAATTTTACCATGAATTTTTAAAAAAATTTCTGCATAACTTTCTTTCTTGAAAAAAAACTCTTGTTTCAGTTTTCATTTATTCCGGCTTATGTTATTTACCCACTTTGTTAACGTAAAATTCTTTAAATAACTCATTTACGTGCAATTTGATTTATAATTTCAGGAGAATTTTGATATTATACGGGGAAAAGACTTGCGACTTACGAGTATTTTATCCAACTAATATGAGCGTGTATAATTTTTCTTGGTAAGTCATTATTCCTTTGCAATTGTGGAGTTTAGCCGTTTAGGGTGGTGTAGGTGGCATATTTTCTCGGGGGTAATAACAACCATTATCGTACTTTTAAACACTATCCCAGAAATTGACGTACTTGAAAATATTTTGGGTATCATTTAATAATTTTATAATTCTCAAGAATCCAACTCCATCATTACTTTTTAGTTTTTTATGACTTTAAAAACTAACTGAATTTTAAAAGAAATTTGTCGAAGTGTTGCATTGTGTGTCATATATTATGAGAGTTTTACCATTTTAAACCATGCATGCGAGGAAAATGAAAAAATGGGAACAACGGAGAATGGTGCTTCTAAAATTCAAGACAGGTGTACGAAGGAATAAGCGTATCATTTTCCTACACGGAAGGCATGCATTCTTTTATGTCCAAACATCCGAATGGCTGTTGCTATCAATTTAGGATTTTTACAGTAAAATTTGATCTATGGATTTATTTTTGCTGTAGTTTTAAAATTTATGTTTTAAAAATCAATTTTCATAATAAATAAATATGTTGTACTCACCTTCCATAATTTTTCAAATACCAAAATTTATAACTTTAGGTTTTTATCTTTCACAGCAAAAAAAAAACAAAAAAAAAAATATATGTAAAGGAAACAAAAATAAAAATGGTTTCACGCTATGAATTTAGAAATTTAAATAGAAAAACTATCATTTGTTTCCTTGGTTAATTAATAATGTCACAGAGATACTACTAATTTATCAATTAATGTAAAGAGAGAATTTTAAAATTCCTATAAGAAATTTTGAACAACAACATTTAAAAAGAATGTGAATTTGGACAATCTAAATGAGATCATCAATCTTGCAATCTCGATTTAGACAAATTATATTCAAGAAAAGATAATAAGAGTTGAATCTGACTTTATAAAATTCATAGATTAGTAATTCTATCTAAATTTTAATGATTAGTACTGATGCTAATTATGAAATTAAAGATGATATATCTAAAGTTTAATAACAATTTTTAAAAGAAATTCGAAAACATAACACTAGAAAGCGTGTGATAAGAAAAATTAGTAATTTTATAAGAAAAATTAGTTTATAATACAAAAACCTGAGCCATATAATTTTAGCTATATATGTGTAAATTTATATATTTATAGACTTTATTAATTTAGAATATTATTAAGACTATATATATTTATATAGGGTTTTCAAAAAATTATTATTTTATTTTTCAATTGTGTTATTTTATATTTATTTAATTCGGAACCGGAGAAATTTATTCTCTGAAATGATTTAGAGAGGAAATAGTTTAGTATCAACACACTGACTATTTGTGTTGACTTTATGTCCAAGTTGATACTAAACTCAACTATTTTCTTTCTAATAAAAACTAAAGTATCGAGAATCTCTGAAATGATTTAGAGAGGAAACGTGCAGAGATGGAGGCTTCCTTGTCTCTATTAATGCTCTCAATTAATTAAAAAAATTAAGAAAAAGAAGAAGGGGGCGGAGTTTCTCCTTTACGACAGAAAATAGATGAGTTTCGGCCTAAAATTCCTCGAAACTATTTGAAAAAACCAACTAATATAGATTTTAAGAGAAGATTGAACACATATCGACATGCGGAGAAACTTCATACTATTTTTTATTTCAAGATATTCTTCTTATGAGAATAGATGATTTCCTTATATTATAGTGCATGCTGCATAATACAAAAATAATCCCCTATATATTATTTAAGGAGTACATTTATAAATAAATCTTACAAAATGTTAATAATTATATCACATTGCCATTACATCTAAGAATAAATTAAAATCTCTCATTAAGGATATTTTAGTCAATTAATTATTATGTGATTATTTAATTAAATATTAAATTAATTAATTATAATTTTCGTTTTAGTAATTTATTTATTTTACTTTTTTGTAAAAAAAGTTAAAATAAATTTTGTGAAGATTTTATTGATTTAATTAAACACACTAATTAAATTAAATTAAATGTTGATTTAATTTTCTAAAAATAAGAGATTTGATGTAGATTACGATTTTTTGGAAGATTTTAAAGAAGAATTTAAACCGATTTAATTCTGTTTTTATGTGCTAACAAATATTTGATATTATAAAAACTGATAATATAATTTTCATAAAGTTTTGAAAGAATTACAATTTTCTAATATCTTGAACTGATTTTATAATTTTTAGATATTTTTTTATAATTGCAATGTGTCCGTGTTATAACATGTGATATATACTAGTTTTAATAAATTATAATACACACTATTTCTCAAAAAAAATATTTCCAAATATTAGAGCATGTTTTGCGTCCTAAAAAGTATTCCTATCTATTTTTAGCATGTGAAATATGGTATATTTTGTAAATTCAAAAAAAAAAAAACTTATGTACTTGTATTCAAGTCTAACATGATTCCTTCGATTTTTTTTGGCTTCCTCGTATTGAAATTTGTTTATTACCTTAAATTTTAGAGAATTAAAAATAATGAATATCTCGATCGGAATTTTAAGAAAATATATATATATATATATATTCTTAGAACTTAGATTAATATATGTTAATTAATACTATACTTAAGGATACAATTAGGGTTTAGTTTTTTCCCAGTATATTAGGGTTTAGATTAATTTTGACTAATATATTCATTAATTATAAAAACATATTTTTACGTGTACTAATATAGGTGGAGAAAATCTGAAAATATATAAAATAAACTAGTGTTTTCTGCTAAAGAAAGGTGTTTAAGAGATTTTTTTTTTTTTTTGTTTCTGAGTAACTAACAAGTTTAAGCCTAGAAAATACGATGGAAGTATTTTCTGACGGCTCTCTGATGCTCAAGTCAAAAAGTGCAGTAAGGAAAAAGATTAAACACGGTTAGACTCATGAAAAGTTTTTTAAAAAGCTTAGTAAATGGAAGAAAAGAAGGTTTGGTTACACCAGATTGAAAGGGATGATCCACGGTGTTTTTAAAAGTGTATGAGATAGTTTGAGGTGAAAAGAGTAGAAAAGGACGTGTGTTTAAGGTAGGAATGACCGGAAGTTGTCGAAATGTGACAGAAGCGTGGTCATAAAGATAACCAAAATACGGAATAGTAGACTAACAAAGTCTGAAGATCAATGAGAGAAAGAGTATTTAAAATGCTCTCCAAAGTTCAAAATAAAAATTGGATCCATTTCTTATTAGGAAGATGGATGTATATATAGTGTTTTACTTCTCTGAGCTAGGATATCGAGTCATGTGTTCGGATCAGTTTAGATTCATATCCATCGGTTTGGACATGTACTAAGCAGTCGAGTGCTTTTCACCTATCGTCCTTGTCTTATTCACCAGCTGACCAAGAAGTTAATATTAAAACTGAGATGACATAATGGTCGTACTGATTGCAAGTGATGCGGCGGACAGATGTTGTGAGGCTCCTGGGAACCCTCTTTGTTGCTTTTAATCGTTACATCACTACAAAAAAGCAGGTCTGATTAAGACCGCCGTTTTGGCTGGAATTTGGTCAGTAAATCCTGGTCGGAAATTCGGATCCGTCGGAAAATGAAGAGAGTGGTCGGAAAAGTGGTTGGAATGCTTCGTCGGAGAAGTAGTCGGCAACATTCGTCGAAAAATCATCGGAATAAATATCGTCGGAAATTGGTTGGAAAAACTTTTCCGACTAAATATTAAAAAAAACCAAAAAAAATACGAATTATAATTTAAAACAAATAATATTTTAGGAATTATAACAATTTTTTTTTAAAAACCTATAAATTAAAAAGTTTATATTATTTTGAAAATAAAAACTGACCGAGATCTTCGGAAATTCATATTGTATTTTCTTATTATACACCTTTTCCGGCGACAGTTTAGAATTCCAGCGAGAAAGAAGTTTAAGTTTTTTCAAAAAATCGATTTGTTGATTTGTGAGGAGCAGATGCGCTTATATAGAAAAAATTCCAACGAATTTCAAACCACTATGGTCGGAAATTCGTCGTAAACATAAATTCATTGAAAATATGTCTGAACCATTTATTCGAAACAACAAAGGCACATTTCCGACTAATTTCCGACCAATTCTGATTTTCAACTAATTTCCGACCAATTCCGATTTCCGACTAATTTTCGACCAATTCCGATTTCCGACTAATTTCCAACCACGGTGATCGGAAATTCGTCGGAAACGCATTTTGATTTCTGACGAATTTCTGACCACACGCATTTTGATTTTCGACGAACCTCTGTCACTTAATTTCCGACGAAATTCTGACCATATTGGTCATAAGTTCGTCGAAATATTGGTATATTTTATCGGAAACTCATCGGCAAGTTATAAATTATTTTCCGACGATTAAATTTTAGTCAGAAAATATTTGAAATTTCCGACCAATTTCCGACCAAAATTTCTGTCGTCGGAATTTGGTCAGAATTACATCGAAATTTTTCCGACCACTGTTGTGGTCGGAAATGGTGGTCGGAAACAGCCATGTTTCTTTGTAATGCGTGGAACATGTATTATCTATTTTACCTATCACAAGTGTAAAGCAAATAGTTTTAACCTCCTGACCAAATAAAAATTCATATATTATCTGAGTTTCTGATACGAGAACTCAGACTGTGCCTCCAGGTTCGTTGGTTTGCACCCTGCGTGTATGACAATTCACAATTTTCACCCGATTTATTCCTAACAATATGACCATGCCGGCTTGGAAACAAGTGGTGATCAAATATCTAATTTATTTATTAAAATTGTTTGATTTAAAGTATTTTATAAGTATAAAATTTGTAAAAGTAAATTATTAAAAAGTAAGAATAAAAAAAAAAAATTGGTTTTAATTGCATGTAAGGATGAACCATCCTCAAAATAAGGATCCTTGTTAGAGATGTTCTTAATCCAGATCGGGAAGCTTCTTTCTCTGCTATATATATAATTTGATTAGAACATTGAGTAATTTTCTCAGATGTGTAATTTCTTCCAAATATTTTATATTTATCATCATCTTGTTTTTTAAACAAACTCAATCAACCTCTTCTTCAATACTTATATTACAGAAACATTATTATTAGGATTGTATTTAAAAAAAAAAAAAACACTTTAAAAGAGTTTAAATTGAACAGTTACCATCACATACTCTTCATCGGCTTTAAATTGAACAGTTACCATCCTTATTTCTTTGCTCCTCTTCTTCATTTTTGTTAATGCAATATTGTATACATCTCGATTATTTTAAGATATACCTACGACTCTACGAGCTTTCTTAATGGTTAATGTTTATCACAATAGGCAATGTATCGTTTTGTTTAGTAAAAGTAAGTGTTACCCCTTATACAAAAATGCTCGGACTTTTTTTCTTTTTAGCATAATCCTACTGAAATCCATATATACCATTCTCATAAGAAGAAGTCACAAAATATAATGGAATTGAACGTTATGAAAACACAATCAAAATTTTAATGGAAATAATTATGTAAAATTTAAATCATATATGTGATGGTGTTATGTAAATTTTTAATACATTTCATAGGATTAGAAAACCCATAGCCCATCAGCATTTTAATCAAAAGATTTCTAAGAAAAAAAAAAAGGTAATTTTCATTATCGCAATAATTAAACGAAATATAAATTAACTAAGTTCATTATTGGATGTCTAATTTCTCTCTTTGCTCTTCTTCTTCGTTCTTGTTAATGCTTTCTTCCATTTACAGATGTATTGTGTCCAGTATGTGAAATTCATAAAGTAATAATGTAATTCCATGTTGGTGTTGTTCTTCCACAAAAGTCTTTTCTATAGTACATACATTTTCCATGTATCTTTTTGATGAACACCACAACTTTATTTTTATTAGCAAACTCCTGCTTATAGTTTTAACTCCTAAATTTGTATGTTATTCTTTTTATATCCATTAGATCCATTAGCGACTCAAATTTTCAAACAAAAACTTTATTAAAAAGGCATGATGTGTGTATATATATACATACGCATCTTTAAACTTCTATAAATGGATGTTGTCCCAAAAAAAAAAAAAAAACTTCTATAAATGGATAATACTCACGTTTGACGCATTTAGAGACACACCATGAGTTATAATTTGTAACCTTTAGTCGAAATCTCATATGTTTTTTAAAATAAATTATTTAGAATAAATAAACTCATATAAAACAAAATTTCAAAGTAGTAGCACACATATAAACTTTCAAAACCAATGTATGAACATTTATGCAATAGACATTAGAAATATATTTATTAATTATGAGAATCCGATTAAAGTATAAAGTAACAACATAAGTTCCTTCCATTGACATTAAAAATAATCCCAAATTATTCTATAAATATTTTGAAGGGAGAAACAAGCGATAAAATGATCATATATGACCATGATAATGAATTCATATGTTACTAATTTCTAATTAAAATAATTCGAGATGATCATCGTTTTAGACGAGGAAGGATCCCTCTTCGCGATCATTTTCTTTACAATTTCTTTCATAATGATTATATCTTTAATTTCTTCTCTCATGTCTTCCAAATGCACATCTTCCACGCTCTTCAAGAAAAAGAAAAAAATATTTAGAAAGCAATTTGCAGACCAAATTAAATAAACATATAAAACAAAAAGTGTTAAACTCTACTAACCTTAGGCTGAAGAGCTTCAAGCTTTTTATTGAACTCAATCAATTCCTCCAAGTCTATGTCTTCAGACTCCTTTTCTTCGATGAACACTTTCATCCTCATCTTCAAACCCTATTTTGTTTAAGACAATATAATTAATGTTGTGTAGACATGAAAAAACAAAAATTAATCGACATTTTACCTTCACACGCCCTTCTTTTTTTTCTGTAGCTTCCATTATAATATCAAATTCATCTTGAGTCTTGAAAATCTTAGTCTCCATATCTCCAATCCTATACTTTACAAATTCTTTCAAAATCATAACATCTCTGGTTTCTTCAGTCATATCTTCCACACGAATATTTTCCACGATCTTCTACACAATCCAATTATACAAAAAAAAAAAAATGATTTTTATAAACATAAACAAAAATAAATTTAAAAGAGTGTTAAAATGAGCACTACTTACCTTAGGCTGTAAAGTTTCAAGCTTTTTCTCGAACTCAATCAATTCTCTCAAGTTTAGATCGTCAATGTTCTTTTCTCCAATGAGCTTTTTCATCCTCTCCTCGACACCCTGATTTTTTTACGAAAATCTTATTACTTTGAAGACAAAAAATATACATATATGAAATAAATCAAATCATTTAAAACAAAGACTTACCTTCAGCTCTTCTTTTCTTTGCGCTAATTCCATCACAACATCGTATCCGGGTATAAGCTTCAAAGTCGTAGTTTCCTTATTGTTCATTTCTCCATGATCCATTTCTTGATTTCTTTTTACAGTTAGGACAAGAGAGGAAAATGTTATGTCTAGGTCCCTCTTTTAATTTGTTTTCTACAAAGTTCTCCTCTATGTCAGGTGGGTTATATAACACACACAAAATACTTTTTTCAACTATTTCACAATTTATTATAATAAAAATATATTTCATTTCATCTAATTAGATAAATGTATTTTCTTTATGAAACTAGTAGATATATGTATATACTATAACTGATTTAATTTAATGCATATATTGAAGAGAAAAATGATCTCATGCAGAAAATTACGTGTGGATGGAATTAAAATAACTTAAAGATACATTTAGTAATTATATTTGAATACATTTAGCATGAATGGATGGACTTAAAGATACATTTAGTATTTATATTTGAATATGTTGTTGTAATTGAATGATGTAAGCTTTCATTAGATAGAAAAAATATTTAAGACATTTTACGAAATTATTTTGTAATCAAAATCTAAAAATATTTATGACATTTATGAAAATATAGTGTAACTCAAAAGGAATAAGTTATATGTCTTTTTGTGTTGATATTGTTCTTTACAAAAGTCTTCCATTTTATCTTCTTTTCTATTAGTAGTAATACCACAAATTTCCCGATTAGGAAACTCCAGTGTACCTTACGTAGTAATTCGTAACCAATTTTTCAAATTGAATTTAAAGCTCTACGAAAATTCTCCGTCTAATGTCTACGTTTAGTAAAAGGAGAAATTAATTGATTGTCATAAAAAACTTCTTTGTTGAAACAAAGAAGAGTGTTGAGTCTTTTTATAATTCATAGGAATGAAAATTAGTTTTTATATTTTCTAAGAATGTAAAAAATACTGAAATAGTAAAGGACTAACAATATCTAGTCAGTAGTGACTTACTGAACTTTAATACGTCACCATGACACTCCTGAATTTGACTCGTAGAAAGATAATAAAGTAAAGAAGAGATTTGCATAAGATACATAAGCATTTTGTATTTTACCACAAGATTTTGATTACAACATATTTCAGATGTCCTCATAAAAAATTAATAACCAGTAAAAGTTTGTAAATCAACCAATAACATAACTTACTCGTAACATGAATGAAACAGTCTCATCCAGATTGATGGGCTCAGCCTCATCTAAATCTTAATTATTGATGTATGTTTTAGTGAAGGAAAAAAAAAACTACAAATAGTTAAAAATATTAACTAAATATCAAATATTTTAAATAAAATATAAATATAAATAATGTTGAAAAAACTTAGAAAAAATATTAATTAATACAATAGTTAAGAAAGATGTTAGGTTTCGTTTTTTCACTCTATTAGTTCTTTTTTTTTAACTAACGCATGTGATTATAAATTACATGTCTTTGGTTTAAATAAATTTCATGTAATGTAGTCAATAATGATAAAATCTAAATATAAATAAAGTTGAAAAATCTAGAATTAGAAAACTACCGTTTTGCGCTAAAGAAAGTTATACTAAAAACTAAAAAGTATATATTACTTTTAATATCTCTACATATTAGCATATCTTTTCAAACTCTTTAAATGATTTTTCTAATGATAAAAAATGCTTATATGCTTTTATGAAAAATAAAGTATAATATCTCTAGTGTTTTCAAACAATATATTTTTAATACATTATTTTCAAACTCCATTCATTTTTGATTTTTTTACCCATACTTGAGTTTTTTCTTTCTTTATGCATGTTTAAAACTTATTCATCATACAAATAAAAAACATTGTAGCTTATATGTGTATACCATTTTTTTTATATAGCTTTATTCTTTTGAAAATGATACTTACGCTTCAGTGTGTATGTATATATATCTTAGACATTAATTATATTTATAAAACTTACGAAAATATACTATAAGTTTGGAAGGATGTCCCTAAGGTGTATATATCGATACACATGATAGGAAGGATCTGTCTGGTGTTTATATATACAAACTTGCTATTACTAGATACATATTACGCATCATGCGTTGAAATTGAAAGATCACAATTCTTTTTAGTACCTTAAAAAGATATACATTTAAGAAAATCTCACATTTATAATCATAATAGATATTATATTTGTTATAACTTAAAGTTAATATAGACTCTATGGTTCCATACATTTTTGTTATGCATTTCTTTGTAATAGATTATATACATCTCAATTTTTTTTAGATATATGGGTGCGCTTTCTTAAAGGTTAATTTTTGAGTTTTAGTGTAACGAAAACGTATTATCTTTTTTTATTTAGTATAATGAAGTGTTATCCCTTCAATAAAAAAAGGTTAAACAATGGAGTGTCTTTCAACAGACAGAGAAGACAAACTATTAAAAACATTAATTAATTAGGCCATTATATACTTATCAGAATCTTATTATTATTGCATAATTATTACAACCAAACCCAAATTACTTATTACATAAAAGCTTCAAAGAAATAAACGAGGATTTGATCATATATGATATATATATATATATATATATCCATTATCATCATCAATTCATCATCAATATATACTACTAATTCTTCTTTTCCGTAGAACGTGAGAGCATCAATCGAGACGAGGAAGCCTTGTTCAACATATTTTCAATACTGATTCGAGTGACCCCAGTAATTTATTCATCTTTAGACGTCGAAAAACTTCCTGGTAGTTGGTAATAACAACTACGTTTTTTTCAATATATGGGATCAGCTTCTTTTCCAAATCCTGAATTTTATATTAAAAAAAACCTAATTAATGTTTTTGTATACAGAATTAAAAAAAGATGAGAAACATATAAATTAATAAGAGCATTAGCACTTACCTTCACTTGATCTTCATCTACTTCCGTTGCTTCCTTAACACGATCGAGTTCGGCAATAAGCTCGAGAAACTGATCAGCCTCTGGAGAAGCCATTTCTTAATTACTTTTTGTGTAGTATAAAAAAGATGGGAATTATAAGTCTGAATTTTTCTTTGCTCTTCTTCTTTCTTCTTGTTAATGCTTTCCTCTATTTATAGATGTATAATGTATTGTGTCAAGTAAAAGCATTAAGTTATCTGTCTACTCATATTGATGTTGGTTCTACGACAAAAGTCTTTGGTTTTTAATTTGTTTATCTTCTTTTTTATTAATAGTAATACCACAAATGTCCCAATTAGGAAACTCCAGTACACAGTTTTATTGAAAAAATAAATATACTGTCTATTTGATTTATGTTACTCTGAAAAACAACAGTAGTTTTTTTGCAACGGACTCAATTTAAAGTTCCATGGAAATTTACATTCTAATGCCAAATTTTCCATTTGGAGAAAGGAAAAATAAATTGAAGTTCAAAATCCCCCTCTGTCGAAATGAAGAAGAGTGTTGAGTTTTTGGCAATTTCGGCAGTTTTTGGCAATTTTTATAATTGTTTTTAACACTCTTAATTAGTTAGTAAAGCTGTTCTATTTTTTTTTTTCCAAAATCCTAAAGTTAGAATATATATATATATATATATATATATATATATATGTGGACACTAAAAACAAGCACCTAAGTAATATGAGGCTGTGGATTGGCTGTGAATGGATTTCACATATTTGTTGAGAATAATTTTGTTTTTGGCAAAGAAGACAAAGCAGTTTAATTACATATTTAGTTACTTTAACAACTACTTGTGAGATACTTTTAACAAAACTGATACTTAAAATGTAATCAGATCGAAGATCATATATTTAACAATATGTCAATTATTATTATTTTTCTAAGAATGTAAAAATACCAAAATAGAAAGGTGCAAACAAATATTTAGTCAGTAGTGACTTGCTAAACTTTGTGTATGCCATCGGGTGATTGATTGATCACTCTTTAACTTTATTAAATGTAAAGAAAACAAGTTTAGAAAAAAAAAAAAGTTTGTGAATCGATGAAGTAGGATCATCTTTTTCTTTTTGTCCAAATGTTATAGCCTCTTTGTACAATCATGACCTTGTTAACCAGTTGATTAACTTTATTTCAGGAAGTTTAAGAAAGAAAGAAAAAAAAACATATCTACCAGTTACTAGAGTTTGAATCAAAACAATTAGATGACATAAGCTAGATTCCAATGTCTTCTTACTTGCTAATTTTATGATTCCAATTTGGTTCAGCTTTGTTTAACTGCTGTGGGCCTCAAATTTTCCATTATGGGCTTCAATCGTTCCAATATTTTAATTCATGCAAAACCTTTATAAAGAAAAAAAAAAGTACAAACTTGGTATATATTATATTTGAAGAAAAAACAATTAGCTGAAATAAACAATCTGGCCTTTTTTTGCCGATAAAAATAAACAGTTTGATCTTAAAAATATATATATCTAAAAATAGTGATAAACAATTGAAAATTAAAATAATATGTTCAGTAAAAGCAACTGTATATATATTATTTTTAGTGAATATATATATATATATATAAAAGAAATAAATAAGAAATATCCACGAAAATTCTTTGGACAAAACAGAGCGCACTCACGTCAGAACACCTACGTTGATCAATGGTTTTGGAATTGTGAAACGCGCTTGACTCAAAATGACCAAATTACCCTCGATTTTAGCTCGTATAAATATATATCCTTGTGTTCGTTAATAACAAACAACACAAGAAACAAAACAAAACATAACATAACCCTAATTCTTTTTCTCTGTACATTTCGATTTTGGGAGCAGCTCAAATTTATGAAAATGATGAGAAAAGGGAAGTTTTCGATATGGAAGACGAAGAAAGAAAGGACGAGATTGAAGTTTTTGGGACTTGGAGGGCTAAAGTGGAAGATGTCGTTTTTAAAAACTTTGAGATACAGAATCATGTCTTTCATCGAAGCAATGGTTTTGGTATCTAAGCTTGTTTTCTTCTTTCTTTGTTGCGGTTGTAAATTCTAACAAAGTTAGTTTTTTTTTTGTCAACTATGTTTTTTTTGTTTGTATATTTAGTTTATATGTAAAATTTAATTTTTATTTCTTTCAATTCAATATGAAATTTTCTTATTCGTTTCTGATTTTATTGTTTTTCGGCTCTGTTAGTGTAATTAATGACTCAAAATTACAAATTTTATTATCACGGTGTAAACTGTAAAGTGTAAACAGAAAGATGAAGAAACTTGAAAATTAGGTTTCAGGAGAAAGAAGAAAACTAACACGTGTTATTCGAGTGAGGGTGACTCATTAACTTACTTTTGGGCTTTGGGTTATTTTCTAAAGGGCCTTTCTATCTATCAATTACTATGTTTTCTGTCTTTTTTTTAAAAACAAATCGTAATGTTATTGAGAATTTATTAGAGTTTAAATATTAGTTTTGCAATAAATTTAAGTATTTAACTATCGAAATATTTTTTAAAAGTGAAAGAGATATTTCACTAATAAAACTTGAATATGTACAGAAATCAAAACCGGAGTTCTATACTACGTTTTAGTTTGGATACCACTATTCATAAATTAATAATTTAGACGAATTGATTAGCGAATAGCGAAGATGATTATCTCAGTCATTTGGTGATTTAGAAGACTTTTTGTTCTGGTTTTAAATACATTGCTGATTAGTTTTTAGACAATTAATTTAATTTACAATACTTTCTTCAGTGAAAATTGAAAGAGTAAGTTCGATCAATTTTCATTTCTGTAAAAACTAAATCTAGTTTTTTTTTTTACAATCGAATTTTATATTAAAGTTCAAAGTACTTGGGTAATGAGTTATAGTCACGATATGATAATGATTCCAACCAAATAGAATCTTAAATTCTCGTTGACAAAAAAAAAGAATCTTAAATTCTCAATCTTTATACGTCCATAACAGGGTCAAGTCTTTTTTGCCGGCGATTTATTTTAGTACAACTTGAGTCAATGTAATGCAGAATTGATTAAAACAAACTAATGTTGAATTAGTTAACAAAGTCAAAGTAGAGTTGTATTATGTGATTCCAACGGGTCGGGAAAATGGGTATTCGGTTTTTTTGGTAGAAGAATTTTTTATCTATTTAGGAATCGAAATAGTTTCGGTTCGGTTTCGGATCGGTTCGGTTTTTAAGTTTTAGAACCCGTAAATATCCGAATTGTTTTGGATATTTTAGATAAAATTTTGGCTAAAATACCCAAAATAACATAAAAATACCCAAAATCTCTAGAACGTCTAATATGTATATCCTCTCGAGAGGACTTAAATTTTTCTTCATCTCCTATATATACACAATACACTACGCCCAAATTCTTAAGATAAATCTCATAGTGATATGATCAAAACCTATATAGATCATCTAAACTTTTAATTTTGATTTTGGTTTGTTAGTCGTCTGATTTGGATCGTGTGCAAATACAAAAGTAATAACATTTGCTTTAACACGTTAAAAACTATGTCTATGAAAGTTATAAATACTGCTAAGCTGTGGGCTGTCAATAGCCAATAGGCACAATCGGCCCAAAGAAATAAAAAATATTAGGTGTTAGAACCTAGAACATATGACATATTTTTGTAAGGTTTCAAATGGTAGTAATTGACGAAACGGACCAATTTGTCAATGTGAATTAGACTGATATCATTGGGGACTATATCTAACGGACTAGTATTTGTTTCTTCTTCATCAAATATAACAAAAATATTATTTGTTTTTGTTTTGTTTTAAGACATACAAATGTGGATAATTAAGAAAATTTGGTCTTGATTGCGAGAAAACCAGTTATTTCCATTCGTTCGGTGCGTTCTGTCCGTAATCACTATTAAAAGCAGAAGAAAAAAAAATTATTCTTACAAAAAATATTGGAAAGATGTTCTTAGAAGTAAGGCCTTAAATAAAATCAAAAACCAACTTTTCAAGTTTTCTTTTATAAAGGGTCATATTTATCTCCCCTAGATCTCTAGTTGTATAGAATCGGTTGATTCTATTTGGTCACAACACCATAGAACCTTGCGATCAGAATGTGAACAAGTACGTTTGGTTATTGCTGGATTGCAGATTTAATGGATTAGTAATTTTTTTTTTATAAATAGTGACAATTGTATGTCAAATAAAAATAAAATTTACATGTAAATAAAATCGCAAACGCAAAAGTTGAAACAATCGAATTGTTAGTCTATTTTTGTGTATGAAATAGTGACAATTGTACATAATCATTCAAACAAGTAACATAAAACAACAAGACTTTATAAGAAGTGTTAGATTTTGGTAAAGAAGAATAATAGTACTTGGGTGGTGAACAACTTATACCAGCTTTCTACTTACAACTTTCATTGTTGTCTTGGCTACTTAAGTTCAATGCCCCCACGTGAATACCTGCTCACCCACCTTACCTATTTCCATTTAATGGCATTTCGAGTAATTTATATCCCGGTTAATTGTTACCTTTTTAGGTTATTTTGTTTAGATGTTTTCAACTTTAAAAGTTTTTTTTTTCCTTAAATGGAAAGATGATAATTTTCTTTAAAAGTTCATGCTCAACTTTGAAGTGTCTTATTTGACGGAGGCTACATCTTGCGAGGGATAAGCATTTTAGGGGCTTTTAGATTAAATTGAGCGAAGAACCTTTTGGCAAGTGGCTTGTCATTCTTATCTTGAGCACGAGAGTTCCTGTTTTTTTTATAGTTGGTTAAATGGGTCATTGGCTCGTTCAAATGAAATTTAAATTATTTTGAAAATTAAAATATATTTGATAGAAACTAAATCTGAAACTAAATCGAAATATATATTAATTTAGCTTTAGATTGATTATTTATTTTAGAAAAAAAAAAAACACACGAACCATATTTATGCCAGGTCTCATAGCCAAGCATCTCCGACACTAAAGTTCGATTCTATCTTTTTTTTTTTTGTCAACTAGTCTAATAACTTTAATAATTCCTTAATATTGTAGGGAGCAGGATTCAAACCCCGAACCTGCAACTTAATGTGATGAGTTTTCAGAGGTGGTCACTATTATGTTACTTGACTTCCACAAATTCGATTCTATCTATTTACAAAAAAACAAGAAAATGATCTATAATTCATGTTCTAAAAAAAAAACCAAATCAGTGATATGAAAGAAACTCAAAACTGTTTAATAATACGATTAATAACCAACATTTTAACCGTGGATACTAAAATAGTGATACCAGTTATCCAACTCGAAAGCTACAATTATAATTACCCAAGCCCCACTATTTTTAGACTTAGAGGACCAAATAGTAGAATAATAAAACTACAAGGCTAAAACTAAAACAGCTGTAAACATTCAGGGACTTAAAATAAATGTTTTTGTCTCAAATTTTTTGCTCTAATTTAGAAGTGCGTCCTGAAATGTGACGAGCTCAAGCGTTTTCGCAAACACACATCACACACCATTTTCACAACATCGTACTTATCGCCTTCCTCTCTCATTCTCATTCTCTCTCTGTCTCTTTGGATCCACTATGCAAACTCTTCAATCTTCATCCCTCCGTGCTTCTCCGCCGAATCCACTTCGTTTACCTTCGAATCGACAATCACATCAGATTACCAATGCGAGACCCGTAAGAAGACGCTCATTCATCTCCGCATCAGCTACTGTTTCCGCTCCTAAACGCGAAACAGATCCGAAGAAACGCGTCGTCATTACTGGTATGGGTCTCGTCTCTGTTTTTGGTAACGATGTTGATGTTTACTACGAGAAATTGTTGTCTGGTGAGAGTGGAATCAGTTTGATTGATCGTTTCGATGCGTCCAAGTTCCCGACTCGATTCGGTGGTCAGATCCGTGGGTTTAGCTCTGAAGGTTATATTGATGGGAAAAATGAGCGTAGGCTTGATGATTGTTTGAAGTATTGCATTGTTGCTGGGAAGAAAGCTCTTGAGAGTGCTAATCTTGGTGGTGATAAGCTTAACACGGTACATTTTCATTTCTCACTATCTTTGATTGATCAAAAAGGTTCAATTTTTCGATCAATTTGAAAATAGGTTTGAAATCAATCACGTTTAGGAGTAGAATTGACTACTTTCGATCGAATTAAGCACATAAAGAGTTTAAATTTCAGATAAGATTGAACATTTTCTTGAAAAATTTAGTTCTACTAACTCCAATTTTGAGTTTGAGATCTCCTTAGCCTAGTTTTTCTACTCATCTCTTTGTTGTTTACATCACTGGTTTGGGTATTTTGCAGATTGATAAGAGGAAAGCTGGAGTACTTGTTGGGACTGGTATGGGAGGTTTAACTGTGTTTTCAGAAGGTGTTCAAAATCTGATTGAGAAGGGTCACAGGAGGATTAGTCCATTTTTTATACCTTATGCTATAACAAACATGGGTTCTGCTTTGTTGGCGATTGATCTTGGTCTTATGGGTCCAAACTATTCGATCTCAACTGCTTGTGCCACTTCTAACTACTGCTTTTACGCTGCTGCGAACCACATTCGTCGTGGTGAAGCTGATATGATGATTGCTGGTGGAACCGAGGCTGCTATTATTCCTATTGGGTTGGGAGGTTTTGTTGCTTGTAGAGCATTGTCACAGAGAAATGATGACCCTCAAACCGCGTCAAGGCCATGGGATAAAGCAAGAGATGGCTTTGTTATGGGTGAAGGAGCTGGTGTTCTGGTATGTTTCAGAAATTCTTACTCTTACATTTGAGATTATGGATTTACATACAGTTGGCTGGCTCTGTGTGTATGGGTGTTTGTATATACGAGCCTGTTTTGGCCTAAAGGATTTGATACACTGTTATCTTGCTAAATGGTTCCTACTTCTAATTTATGAAACTTGCTTTCCCATAGTTGATTAGCTGGGGAAGTATCTTTACACTTGAATTTTACAACTCTACAAAGTTGGTTTGTTTCACCATGAGATTGGCTCATACATGTGACAAACTGTTTCGGAAAGACCCAATGATAATGTTATTGTCTGCTTTACTAGGTGATGGAAAGCTTGGAACATGCAATGAAACGTGGTGCTCCTATTGTAGCAGAATATCTTGGAGGTGCTGTTAATTGTGATGCTCACCATATGACTGATCCAAGAGCTGATGGGCTTGGTGTCTCTTCATGCATTGAGAGATGCCTTGAAGATGCTGGTGTATCACCTGAGGAGGTAAAAAACACAAACTTTTCGTGCTTCCGAAGTTTTATGGCTATCTGAAACAAAGGGTTTCAATTAAAGTTTTGTTACTTCCCTACTTATATCCATTCCACGTTTTTCAGGTTAATTACATCAATGCCCATGCAACTTCCACTCTTGCTGGTGATCTTGCTGAGATTAATGCCATTAAAAAGGTATTCAAGAGCACTTCAGGGATCAAAATCAATGCCACCAAGGTTCGTCCCCAAGGCTACTGCGATTGAGTGTTCTTCTTCTCCTCCATTTTGTGTATTTGTTTGCTTTGCATTTCCTGTAGATAACAGTTTTTGTTACAGTCTATGATAGGTCACTGCCTGGGTGCAGCTGGAGGTCTAGAAGCCATTGCCACCGTGAAGGCTATTAACACTGGATGGCTGCATCCTTCCATCAACCAATTTGTACGTATAATCATCCTTTTCTAAAATAAAATCATTTACAAGTTCAACATCACAGTATAACAAGAAGTTTAAGAAAAGGCTTCTTTGATTCCGCTTTCAGTTTTAACTGTTGGCAAGATTTGAACTTGGGCTTTGTTTTAGACTCTTACACTCTGTTTCTTATTGTAGAACCCGGAACAAGCTGTGGACTTTGACACGGTCCCAAACCAGAAGAAGCAGCACGAGGTTGATGTTGGTAAGTGACGACGTGACCGCCTTCTCATTGGATTAAACTGACGCGGTTTTTCTAATTAATCTCTTTCTATTTTGCTGCAGCCATATCAAACTCGTTCGGGTTCGGTGGACACAACTCGGTCGTCGCCTTCTCTGCCTTCAAACCCTGATTCTTCATACCTTTTAGGTTCTCTACCCCATCTGTTACCTCACCATCACCATCATCATCCATCACCACTTGCAAGCTTCTTGGTTCACAAGTTGGAGCTCTTCCTCTGGCCATTTCCGTTTCTTATTTTTCATTCCCCGTTTTCTTATTGTTGCTGAGATTTCAGATTTTGCTTGTTCTCTCTTGTCCGCGGAATGTTTGTATCTTAGTTCGTTCCATATTTGAGTAATTTATAAACAGAACTGAGAATCTTGTAGTAACGGTGTTAGTGTCAGAATAATCCAATTAGGGGATTCTCATCTTATTATTCCTCAGTAATAAGTTTTTATGTTTATAGAAATTAAATTTATTGGGAAAAGAGTTTCAATTTTACATATGATGATGGGTTACATCTACAAATGTTATCAAACCATGACGGGTTTAGTTTGGTTTTTATACAATTTCTTATATTTTCCTGTTTACTGGTTTGAAAAAAAGAAACACAATAGCAAAAGTAAACCGAATCTAGTTGAATTGATTTGGTACGGTCTGCTTTTAGGTTTAGAATCTGAGTGTAAACCAGATATATTTTTACTTTTTAAATGAACTGAAGTAACGTACCGGTTTGGTGTTATAGCCTTGAGGAAAATCAAACGCGTAAAGGGAGCGCGTTGATGCCACCGCCAAAAAATCTCGTGAATTGGTATATGAAAAGCGCGTAGAGGAAGGCCCAAATTTGATTGATCAAAGCCCAATTAATAACGGCCCAAAATGACACTCTCTTCCCGCCAAAAAGGGAACAGGTAATCTCACAATACCCCGCCATAACAAGACCCCACTTTATGCCTCTCGAAATCGAAAATCACTAAATCAGGTTTTGTTAAGAAGAAGAAGAAGGGCTTACGAAGAACCCAGATTTTGTTAAGAAATGGATGTGCCGGAGGAGACGAGGCTTCGCCACAAGCGAGATTTTATTCAGTTCCTCGATAACGTAAGTCGATTTATATCACTTCCTGTCCTCACCAGACATTTCTCGAGCTTCTGTTCTTGTCTAGAGGTAACAGGAATTTTTTTTTGGGAAATTGATGAATTGTGTAGATGTACATGGATGAAATCAAGACGTTGGTACAGCAGAAGCGTCACCGTCTCATTGTTGATATCTCTCACATTCATGACTACTTCCGCGATTCTTCCTCTAGGTTCTTCATCTTCTGAATTTTTGTGTTTTCCTAAATTTTTAATTTTTGTGCTTTTCAATTCGTTTGTCAATCTATGGGGTATTTTAGGGTTTTGTGAATTTGGGGATTTTAAAGGATTCACAACAGTTGTGCTCTTTAGATATAGTCTTATGAAGAATTGATGATGAATTGGAGTTTTTGTTTTAAGTCTCAGAGTCATATGCTTAAGTTTATTTCTTTGTTTTTGGATTAGGATACTGAAGAATCCAAATGAGTACATGCAGTCATTTTGTGACGCAGCTACTGAAGCAACACGCAGTATTGACCCTAAATACTTGAAGGAAGGAGATAAAGTCCTTGTTGGGTTTGAAGGTGTTTTCGTCTCTCGCGTTGTCACGCCTAGAGAGCTTCTCTCTGAGTTTATCGGATCTTTAGTCTGTGTTGAGGGCATTGTCACCAAATGTAAGCATTTTCACTCTTTTCCTCTGCCTTCTTTATATTGTCAAACTATTAAGAGAAGATCTTAAATCTCTGACACATGCTTTGCTTTCAGGCTCTCTTGTGAGGCCAAAGGTTGTTAAAAGCGTACACTTTTGTCCATCAACCGGTGAATTTACCAATCGAGAATACCGAGACGTAACATCTCACGCGGGTTTACCCACTGGGTCTGTCTATCCCACAAGGGTAATTACATGTTTCTTTTTTGGTTAATCTACCTTTATTGCTGGAAGATGTGCCTGTTACTGAATACAGAGTTTGTGTTTTCAGGATGATAAGGGCAACTTATTGGTGACTGAGTATGGGCTGTGCAAATACAAAGATCATCAGACCTTGTCAATTCAAGAAGTGCCTGAAAATGCTGCTCCTGGTCAGCTTCCACGAACCGTGGATGTCATAGCTGAGGATGACCTTGTTGACTCATGCAAGCCAGGAGATAGAGTGGCTATTTTCGGCATTTACAAAGCTCTTCCAGGCAAAAGCAAGGGTAGTGTAAATGGAGTCTTTAGGTGCGTTTTCGTACACATCCCTAAGTTCAAGATGTTATTATCACCGTGATAATGTTGACCAAGCTCTTTCTGTGTAGGACCATCCTCATCGCCAATAATATCGCTCTGCTCAACAAAGAAGCAAACGCACCTATATATACACCGCGAGACTTACAGTACATTAAAAAGATTGCAGGAAGAGATGATGCATTTGATCTCCTTGCTCGTTCCTTAGCACCTTCTATATATGGGCACGCTTGGATAAAGAAAGCAGTCATTCTACTGATGCTTGGCGGTGTTGAAAAGAACCTCAAGAACGGAACCCACTTGAGAGGGTAAGTCTTTCTTGAAAACAGATTTCAGCTTCCGTTCATTGGATACTTTTTGTCTAACTGATTTTTCTTTCTTCACTTGAAAACAAATCTTGTGTTTTCAGAGACATCAACATGATGATGGTTGGTGATCCATCTGTTGCCAAATCTCAACTTCTGAGAGCGATAATGAATATTGCACCATTGGCTATATCAACCACAGGCCGTGGTTCTTCCGGTGTTGGGTTAACTGCTGCTGTGACTTCTGACCAAGAAACAGGTAAAAAGCACACAAAAGCGTTTTGACATTTTTTTTTCAAATGCTAAAATCAAAATTTGGAAAAGGTCATAGTGCTATTTCTCATAAAAATCAATTTCTCATTTTCATCAGGGGAACGAAGACTAGAAGCTGGTGCGATGGTCCTCGCTGATAAAGGTATTGTGTGCATTGACGAGTTTGATAAGATGAACGATCAGGACCGAGTTGCTATACACGAAGTGATGGAGCAACAGACTGTAACCATTGCAAAAGCTGGCATCCATGCATCACTGAATGCTAGATGCAGTGTGGTTGCAGCTGCAAATCCCATATATGGAACTGTAAGTTCGCACAGAAGTTGTCCTAATCTGCTGACTCTTCTGACTAGTATCCCTTTTCCTAATATCCTACTCTTGCTCCCGCAGTATGACAGATCACTGACTCCAACAAAGAACATTGGACTTCCAGACTCACTGCTTTCTCGTTTTGATCTATTGTTTATTGTGTTGGATCAAATGGATGCTGGTATCGACAGCCTGATATCAGAACATGTCTTGCGCATGCATCGTTACAAAAATGATAGAGGTAACCTACAAAACATGCTTCTATGGTTTACTAAACATTTCACAACCCATGTCTCGAAACATATATGGCTTTTGAGTGATCATAGGTGAGGCAGGGCCAGATGGGAGCTTGCCATACACGAGAGAGGACGATGGTGAGAGTGAAGTGTTTGTTAAGTATAACCAAATGCTACATGGGAAGAAGAGAAGAGGCGAAACACATGAGAAAACCCTTACGATTAAGTTCTTGAAGAAGTACATTCATTATGCTAAGCACCGTATTACGCCAAAGCTAACTGATGAAGTGAGACACTGAACTCAAATATATAATTTTTATACGTATCTGATAATCTTTTCCACTAAAATCTCTCTTTTGTTATTAAATTTGCAGGCATCGGAACGTATTGCAGAAGCATATGCAGATCTCAGAAATGCAGGTTCCACTACTAAGGTAATTCATTTCATAACATTACCTTGGACACAGAGTGTTTCGTTTTTGTCTTGGGAACTTGTATTTGACCCAACCATCGACATTTCTGCAGACTGGAGGTACGCTTCCGATAACAGCCAGAACTCTAGAGACAATAATCCGTCTTGCTACGGCACATGCCAAAATGAAGTTGAGCAGAGAGGTAACAAATTAGCTCAAATCTTCTGTTTTTCCCCCTGGTCGTGAATATGTTCTGTTCAGATTCACTCTAAAGTAATAACTTTATTTTGAAAGGTTACTAAAGTCGATGCAGAGGCTGCCTTGAAGCTTATGAACTTTGCAATATATCATCAAGAATTAACAGAGATGGATGAACGCGAGCAAGAAGAACGTCAAAGGGAACAAACAGAACAAGAAAGAACACCAAGTGGCCGTAGAGGCAATCAACGCAGGAATAATGAAGATGGAGCAGAGAATGACGCTGCAAATGTCGACAGGTAACTAATTTGATCTCCTCCATGGAAACTCATATCACAGCTTTCTCAACCCTAATACTTTGTTCTTTTTCTTTTTGCTGGTCCCTTCAGTGAAACTGCAGATCCAATGGAAGTGGATGAACCTCCAGTAGAACAATTCAGTGGCAGAGTCTCTGCGGCAAGGATTGAAGTTTTTGAACGAGTGTTTGGGCAGCACATGAGGACACACAGGCTCGATGACATTTCTATTGCAGATATAGAGACTGTTGTCAACAACAATGGAGTTGGTGCTTCTCGTTACTCTGCAGATGAGATTATGGCTCTCTTAGAGGTAAATCACAAATTAAGAAAAAAGCTTTCTCATTGTTTTGCTTTTTATACAATTTCTTCATAACTTACTCTATTGTGGATTTTATGCAGAAACTGCAAGATGATAACAAAGTGATGATCAGCGATGGCAAAGTTCATATCATTTGATCATGAAGAAATCCATATTTTGCAAAGAACTCTTGGAAACCAAAATATCATTTTGCAAAATCTTTATTCATACATTTTAAGCTATAAGTTCTGCATTTATTAGTGAAGTAAAAGTGATGATAAACCTTAAAATGGTAGAATGAATATAGAGCAATACCAATATAAACCAAAACAAAAACTGAAATAAACAAAAAACACTTCTACATTGTTAGAAGATTATTTGAAACACCTCCTCGGCTCCTCTAACAATACTTCGAAACACAATCTTCAAAGGGAAAAAAATACATGAAAATAAATATATCTATTATAAACACAAGTGATATATTCATACCGTATTTATAGTAGAGCCAACAAGTTTTATGTAAATCTCATTATAACTTCATAGTTGGATCAGTCATATCTTTTAGATAAACTTGTCTCTCGCAATCTTTATAAATAAGTTTCTTTTCCAAAATCATGACTGTCAAACTTTCTATATAAAGATAAAGAGAAAGAGATAATAAAAATTTATCCAAAATATGATACTATTGAATGTACTAAAAGCCAAATAGAATAAGTTTGTTAAAATTAATGTCATTGCATTGTCGTTATTCTCCACAAATAATTCTTAATAAATTGTTAGTGTTCAAAATTATTACAAACTCCGAAAATATTTCAGAATTCAATACTTTGGATTTTATGATATATAGTTCATCACACAAAAATCAAAGATAAATAAAAAATTTATACATTATTTTTTTTAATCTGCAACTTAGTAATATTTTCCTAATCTAAATGAGATACATACAAAATTGCGTTCTCATTTTATTTTTGTTAGATGATTATTTACATCCCGCGCAAAGCCCGTATAATTATCTAGTAATACTAGTATATACATATAAAGTTGGAAAAAGTAGATGTTTTGTTCAATGAACAGGTGATCTTATATAATGAAGAGAAGTGCAAATTTATAATCAATATAATCTTCTAATGAAATCTTCTTATATTTAATTACTCGAATTAAATACCTATTTATTGTTAAGATTTAAATATTATATATAATGTGAATATATTATTTACCTAAATAATAATTTTCATTAGATTTAAGCGGTATTTAATTGAATATTTTAGTTTCTATTTAAATTTAATCGCTAATGAAAATCCTTTTATTTTAATTGAAATGATAAATATATTTAAGGGATATGCTGTTTTTGTTCTTAAATTTTATGAAGAATATTGTAATAAAGTTTAAGGAAAAACGGTTTACAACCATCGGATGTCGAAATAATCAGACGCATTCCATCCAAAAAGTTTGTCTCGGTCTAATTGCATATAAAAATAAAATAAAAAGTTCCAAGATACCTATAAATTTTTTATATGGTTTGAATACACTCAAAGCGTTATGGACATTTGAACAACGAATTTTTCCATTTTAAACTTCGGTTTATTAAACCGATGATATACCGATTTAGGGATTTCGAGTTTAATTAGTTTGATATTTTTCTTATTTTACCTTTCTTATCTCTCGTTCATTGATAGCATTATATTTTACATGTTTTCTTACATGCATTTAACTTAGTTTTATGTGTTTCTAACTAGCATTTAGAATAGTTTTAGTGCATTTGCATTTGTTTATGTGTTTATAGGTACTTGGAGAAAATCGTACACTTTTAGAGTGTTTTGGAGCCACATGGAGCCATAGAGACTTTATAGCGACTTGCTTGGGCCAAGAACATCATGGAGAAACATCTCAAGAGCCTCACAAAGAAAGCAGCAGCCCTAACATCGACCATGTGGCTCCAAAAAAATTCTAACAGTGTATGATTTCCTCCTATAAACACATAATCAAATGCAAATGCACTAAAATAGTCCTAAATGCTAGTTAAAACCTATGAAACTAACCTATATGATTGCATGAAAGTATGTAAATATGAGTGTTATCAGCAAACGAAGTTGACCGTAAATTGAAGGTCAGGTCTCATTAGTGTCAGGTATTGAAGCTTTCCTGCAAGGCTCCTAATATAAGTAGGATTAGAGAATTGTTCTTGCTGACCAAAAGATTTGTCAAGTTGAAGTGGCAGAGGTGTTGGGGCTGTGGCACATTCAGTCATCCTTGCTACTGTAAATAAATCCTCAGCATATTTCTGTTGAGAGAGAAACAAGCCATCTTGGTGAACTTGCGCTTGAATTCCCAGAAAATACTCCATAGGTCCAAAGTCCTTCATTCTAAATTTTTTGTGTAAGTCTTCAAGTAGTTTAGATAGCAGCGTTGAATTATTTCCTGTAATTACCATGTCATCTACATAGAATAGAAGCATGATGATGTCTTTTCCCTTTGACCAGATGAACAGGGAAGGATCTTTGATACTGCAAAAAAAAGCCAAACTCAAGGAGATATGTACTGAATTTGTCATATCATGTCCGAGGACTCTGTTTTGAGCCATAAAGAGCTTTTTGAAGATGACAAACATGGTTTGGCTTAGTAGGATCAACAAACCTTGCTGGTTGATACATAAACACTGTTTCTGTAAGTTCTCCATGTAAAAATGCATTCCTTACATCCATTTGCTTCAACTCCCATCCCATAATTGTTGCAAGATGTAAGATTATTCGAACTGGTGCTGATAGAACTACTGGACTATAGGTTTCAATATAGTCTATTCCTTCCTCTTGACTGAAACCCTTAGCAATTAGTCTAGCTTTTAGTTTATCTAGACTACCATCATCATGTAGCTTAGTTCTGAAAACCCATTTGCTCCCTAAGATATGCATATTAGGAGAAAAGGGAACTAAAGACCATGTGTTTTTTTCCTTACAGTTTTTATTTCTTTAGTCATTGCAGCAGTCCATCCTTGATCCTTTAGGGCTGCTGAAATTGTCTTAGGCTCTGGATACAACTTTGTGAGATAACATTAGATATCTCGGATTTGGTTTTGTTATTCCTGCCTTGAGTCTTGTGACCATTTGATGCTGATTTTGTTGTGGATTTGTCACCGATGGATTGTTGTGTTTCATTATCTATGTGATTGTAGTAACTTGTGCTTCTTCTGTTTGTTCAGGAGATGGAATTATTTCAGGCGTTATGCCGATAGGAGAGACTGTTGCTTGTGAAGATTGTGAGGCTTCAAGCTCTGTGGTTGTCCTGCAAGGTGAAGACTGAACGTTGCCGCCAATAGGAACAGGATCTATGCCTGTCGTACTCTCAGTACACTCGTCTCCATCTACAGTAGACACACTAGCACGAAGATGGTTCAAAGTGACAGTAATTTGATGTCTCTATATATCAGTATTTGTAGCATGATCTTGCACAGGTAACATTTGTGGAATATTTGCTGCATCAGTGAGAGATAAAGGTATTACCAGAGGTGTTGTAGTGATAAGCTCTGAAGCATTAGGCTGTGATTTTGATGCAGGAACTTCATCTGTTTCCTCAGGTAGCAGAAAGCTTTGCTGCCAAGCAGCGAGTATAGGTGAGTTTGATGAGTCTTGAAGACGTTTATAGCTGTTGCAATAAGGAAATGAATTCTCATCAAACCAGACATGGCAACTGATAAAGACCCTTCCAGTGGGTGGATAAAGGCATTTATAGCCTTTATACTTCTCATTGTAGCCGAGGAACACATACTTCAAAGATCTTGGTTCAATTTTATGTGAAGTGTAGTCTCTAAGTCTCGGAAAACATGTGCAGCCAAAGATTCTCAATGCTGAATATTCAGGGATTTTGCCACATAATCTTTCAAACGGAGAAACACTAGCTTCCAAAGCTGAAGATGGGAGCAAATTGGTTAAGAAGTTGGCAGTATAGAAAGCCTCAACCCAAAACTTTAAAGGTAACTTGCTCTGGAACATCATGGATAATCCTAACTCTGTTACGTGATGATGCTTCCTCTCAGCAAGTCCGTTCTGCTGAGGCGTATAGTGACATGACACAAAGTGTTGTATTGCATTTTGCTGTAAATGAGTTAGGAATCTTGTATTTATAAACTCCCCTCCTCCGTCACTTTGAAAGATTTTAATTTTACTGTTGAACTGATTCTCCACAAACTTTTGAAATATAACAAAAGTTGAGTAAAAATCAGAAATTTGTTTTAACGGATAGAGCCAGCTGAACCTTGAGTAATTGTCTATGAAAACAACATAAAATATGAATCCTTGAACTGATTTTATTGGTGAAGGACCCCAGAGATTACAATGAACTCTCTCTAAGGGTTTTGAAGCAGAAGAAGATGAAGCATCAAAAGGTACTTTAGAGCTATTACTCAGGTTGCAAGATTCACATACTGAGCTTATAGCTTTATTGATGAAAATAGACTTGGAAGCAGATAACTTTTGAATAACTTGAGCATTAGGATGACCCAGCCTTTGATGTCAAACTTCATAACTTGCAGCTACTTTAATTTTGCATAGAAACACTTGAATCTGCGGACCTTCCAGGACATATAAACCATCATGTGTGATTCCCAACCTGAGTGTTTTCTTTGTTTCCTTATCAGTCACACGAACACCATTGCAATCAAACTCAAAGACACATGTATAATCTCTGGTAAGTTTTGAAACAGACAGTAAAGATTTTGCAATATTATGGCATACCAAAACATAATTGAGAGGAAGTGTACCTGATGTTGAAGGTAAAGTTGTATGACCAGTGTGAGTAATAGGATGAAAATTCCCATCTCCTATCATGACAGAATCATTTCCATGGTAAGGTTCAGCCTGATTGAGATGATGAGGGGAGTTTGTCACATGAGCTGAAGCTCCTGTGTCTGGGAACCATTCATGGCCACCTTGTTCATTTATTTCAGTGATTCTCAGAGCAGCAAAAGCATTGTGAGATGGTTCTTCATGTTGGAAACTGTTGTTGAATCTGTGTCAGCACTTAAGAGCTTGGTGTCCCCTTTTTCCACAAATTTGGCACAAGACAGTACACCCTTATATCCTGATGAAGGAGAGATTTGTTGGTGAAACCCTCTTCTTCTTGTTGAAAATGCTCCTTTGTTGTTTCTGCCAAAGTTCAACCTACCTCCATTTCCTCTTCCTTGCTGCGTATAGAAGCCTGTCGGTCCATTTGACCTCATTGTGTTGAAAGCAAGATGAGAATTCACAGCAGGAACAACCGCGCACATAACTCATGAGTCTGTCTTCATACCCAGTCAACTTTGGTATAACATCTTCAAATCTGGGACTTGGGTAGGCATCCATTGAGCCTTCAATACTGGTTTTGATTGGCTCATAGTCTCTACCTAAGCCATGTAATGCTGCAAAAAATTTCATCTTTTCTTGGACAGGATTACCAATGGAGGTTAACTGATCACAGATGCTCTTCACCTCCTTAAGATACTCGTCCATTATTTTCTCCCCTTTTGTGATTGTTTGAAGCCTTCTCTAAAGCTCTAAGAGCCTTGATGAAGAAACCCTGTTGTAATGTTTTGCTAGAGCCACCCTGACATCCTGAAAGGAGTTTGCATCCACCACAATGCTTAGGATATCTTCAGAGAATGAATCCAAAAGCCATGATTTCACAACTTTGTCAGATTGTTACGGAAGATGAAGATTCCGTAAGAAGCTCCGGCTGTTCCGAGAAACAGAAAGAACTCGTCTCGCTGGGTTTGGAACGTGAAGAAAGAAGATCCAAAACCTAACACGAGGAACACTCAACTCATAAGGCTTTCGCCATTAGAGAAGAAGAAGAAAGAAGCTTCGAGAAGCTTAGAGAAGAATGATAAGAAGTAACAATTTGTATTATGATTTTCGTTAAGTTGTTACAAAGACACCTAATAGCTTTTTATATTAGCTCTGTTTCCTGTAATTACGCATTAACGCCTAATGACCCTTGCTTAACAAAACAGTTAAGAAACTAATGACTTAGTAATCAACCAATCTCCATTTGCCACATAATTCATTAATACACTCTTCAAAACCCTGTATCACAGATCTATGCCAAGCTTGGAAATCCGGGTTTGGTACCTCGTTGGTTTGACCTTCAATCGTTCGAACATGGAGAACAGGGGCAGGTGTGGCAAGTGATAAATCCCAGAAGAAGATCTTGACCGGAGAGAAACGACTTCGCAAGATATAATTTTTTTTGGTAAGCTTAATAGTAACACAATTGGAAATATTTAGGACAGGTTGAAAATAAAAATCCATGGCTCTATACCATGAAAAAAAATCAAAAGCTCAAGAGAATTTTTTGGATTTTTATTTTCTAAACTTTTAGTTTTTTCAATATCTATTACAATATATGAAATGCCCAATATAAAGAGATACAAAGCTTAAATAAAAATCCACGTGTTTCTTCAATACGCTCCTTCATATCCTAGTGCTTCAAATCTATTATTTAATTCCAGATTTGATTTGCAGAGATTTCTTTTTGTGCGATTTGCTGTTTCAATCTCCATCGTTCTTTTATTGAGACTTGCTTTAATAGAATCAATCAGCGGTTGTTCTTTAGTCTTCCTTCTTTTGTGGATTTGTTGCAGGTGAGAGTAAATCGTGAAACCAGCTGGTTTCAATTTTCCCTTTTTGCTCAGATTTAACCTGAGGATGATCACACCAAATTTAAAGTTGAAATAACTTCAAATTTGATGTTTTGGTGTTCTACTTTTCAACGATAACACTTAATCTCACGCAAAAAAAAATATTATTTATTATTATATTATTAAATTAAGATTTTTTTATGTTTTAATAGTTTTGATAAATATTAATCATTCTTATAACTGATTAATTATAAATTAAATATACGATTACAATCGATAAAATTAAAAACAGTAAAAAATAAATTACATCGTACTAATTTTCAGAATTAGTATATTCTGACCATAAGTATTCAATTAATGCATTTCGAAATTCAATATGAGCTTTCCGGTCCTTGATTTATCTGTGTCGAGCCAAGAATTTTTGAAATCGAGCATCATCGTCACCCGCCAACTCAACTTCTGCGACTGGGACTTCGGTTCTTTCTTCAATTGTTGCATCAATATCACGTTACAAGTTGTCATTATATCATGTAATACTTTTTTACTCCAAAAACGTGATGGTCCAGCCACAATTACAAATCTTGACTGCAATACTCCAAATGCACGTTCCACGTCTTTTCTACATGCTTCTTGCTTCTTGGCAAATAATTTCTTTTTAGGACCACGTGGATAGTGAATTGTTTGAACAAGAGTTGACCATTTTGAATATATACCACCAGCTAGATAATAACCCATATTATAATTTTTCCCATTAATAACATAATTAGCCGGTGGAGCAGTTCCTTCAGCTAGATTAGCAAAAAGATGAGACGCCTCTAGCACATTTATGTCATTGTTAGACCCTGGTAAACCAAAATATGCATGCAAAATCCAAAGATCATAATCGGCTACGACCTCTAGAATAATAGTAGGCGATCCACTATGACCAGCATATTATCCTCCCCAAGCTGTTGGACAGTTTTTTCATTTCCAATGCATACAATCTAAACTACCCAACATACCTGGAAATCCTCGACGTTCACCAATGTGGAGTAGCCGTGCAACATCGTTAGTGTCAGGTGATCGAAGATAGCGGCTGGCAAACACCTCAACAACAGCACGACAAAATCGTTTCAAACTTTCTATAGCTGTAAACTCTCCTATTTTGATATACTCATCGGTGAAATCCGCCAGTAAACCGTACGCCAACATTCAAAATACAGCAGTTATTTTTTGTAAACCAGATAACCCAAGTTTACCGACACCATCTCTTCGTTGGACAAAGTAATTGTCATGTCTTTGTATGACATCATAAATACGCAGAAACAAAGGACGACTCATCCGGAATCTTCGTCGGAACATCGTCTCATGAAACAAAGGATTATTAGCAAAGTAATAATTGAAGAGATTGCGAGAAGCATTTTCCTGGCCACGGTTGATTACTATATGACCCGGAGTAGATCCACCATGGGAATCCTCAGAGTTAAATAGGTTTTGAGTGATAAGAAAATTGTTGTTTGCGGTAATTTGAGCTACTGCTTGCTTTTCTATATCATCGTAATAATCATTATCTGAGGGTGAAGAAGAAGAAGAAGAAGAAGAAGGTATATGAGATAAACTACCATTGTTGAAATTCATCTTATATCAGAAGAAATAGAAGATGATGGCGATATTCATCTTATTTGTCAAACATGGTACCCATTTTATAGTGTAGGCAAATCGATCTAAGCGGTTGAATTTTTTTGGCAAAATCTAACCGTTGCTTATCCAGCAAGAATTTGCTTAACCTTTGGTACCATGCTCTAGGAGATTGTTTCAAGCCATAGATCGCCTTCTTGAGTCTACAAACTTGTTCACCGTTATCATGTGTAAGTACCCCCTCTGGCATCTCCATGTAAACCTCTTCTTCTAGATTACCTTGCAAGAAAGCATTCTTTACATCCATTTGTCAAAGTCTCCATGATTGTTTATGGCAATGGAGAGTAGGGCTCTCACGGAGTGAAGCTTTGCTACGGGAGCAAATGTCTCAGTATAGTCTTCTCCATATACTTGAGTGTAGCCCTTGGCTACTAACCGAGCTTTGTATCTCTCAATGGCTATAGTTGTTGTATGTTTAATGGTGAAGACCCATTTGCACCCTACAGTCTTTTTCTCTCTCGGAAGTTCCACCACTTCCCAAGTTTCGTTTCTTCGAATTGATTCCAATTCTTCCTCCATGGCTTTTACCTATTTCGTGTTGGTGATACCTTTTACCCGAGTGGTCTTCCATTGATTCGGGGGATAAGGATAGGAAGAGTTCCTTGATCTAGTGTTTTTTCTGAGGAGTGGCGTAGCATTCTCTTGTTCAATGTTTATTCCTTCTTTCTCCACCAGTTCCTCCATCTCTTCCGCTACATCGTTCCGAAGAGAGTTTGGTAAACCAAGGTTTTCTTCTTCTTGTCTTATATCGTTGTTGTCCTTCTCTTGTTTCATCATGTCTCTTATCCACAAATTCCTGCAAACCATTCAAGACAAACCTAATGTTAGATAACCTTTCTTCATTTGATGCTAGTAAGAGATCTTCCCCTTTAGACCCATTCTTCTTGTTGAAGTAACTGAAATCTTCTTCAAATTTCACATCACGAGATATGTAGATTTTTCTTCCTTCTGGACTATAACACTTCCATCCCTTTTGTGTAGAAGATCAGCCCATGAACATACACTTCACACTCCTTGCTTCTAGTTTGTTCTGATTCCCCTCCGGAATAAAGACATAACAAGTACATCCAAACACCCTAAGGTGGTCAATCTTCTGCTTAGTTTTGTTGAGGATCTCATACGGAGACTTGTTCTCCAAGCCTTATGTTGGTAACCGGTTGATCAAGTACGTTGAGGTCATTACAGCGTCTCCCCAAAATGTTTTAGGAACACCCTTAATAAACATCATCGTTCTAGACATTTCCATCAAGTGCCTATTCTTTCTCTCGGCAACTCCATTTTGTTGTGGAGTATATGGACAAGTAGTTTGATGTATTATCCTTTGTTTCTCCAAAAACATTTTCATATCACCATTAACAAATTCACCCCCATTGTCACTCCTAAGCACTTTAATCTTGACTCCGTATTGCATTGCAACGTAATTGTGAAATCGAGTGAAAGATTCAAATGCTTGGCTCTTTGATGTCATGAGTGTGACCTAAGTGTATTTGCTCTTATCATCAATAAAGGAAATGAAATACTTATATTGATCTCGTGAAGGATAAGAAGTTGTCCATACATCGGTGTGAATCAAATCAAAACACTCATTGTAAGAACTTGATTAATCTGGAAAACTACTTCTACAATGCTTTCCAAATATGCAAGCCTCATATTCTCCAAGTTCTTCACTTAAGTTGGGAACTATTAGTCGAAGCATCTTGAGTTGAGGATGCCCGAAACATTCGTGCCACTTGATAGGGGAAAACTTGGCACTTAAACCGTTTTTCTTAGCCGATTCTAAATTACTTCCTTGTAACGTGTATAAGCCATCCTTAACACCTCTTTCACCGATCATAATTCCGGACTTATTATCCTAGATTCCACACTATTAGAATCGAAAACAACCTTGCAATCCAAGTCATTAGTTGCCTTGTACACGGACAATAAGTTATTTATGAATTTCAGTAAGAAAAGAGCTTTTATTTTCCCATTAAGAATATGTAGATCACCCACTCCTTCTACTTTCACACTATCACCATTCGCAACACTAACCTTCCCATAATGCGGCTCTAGATTCGACAATAGCCTATAATCACTAATCATATTATGAGAGGCGGTAGAGTCAACTATAATGGATTTGAGAGATGAAGTGTTACCCTTGGTTATGAAGGACTTACCAGACTCTGCGAGCTTGGAAATGCTCTTGGTAAGTGCCTCCAAGTCCGATTTTCTCACACGACCATCATCTTCCTTGGCCACATGAGCGGTTTCTCTTGTGCCATTCGTTTTTTGTCCTTGAAACTTTGCCCGTTTTAAGTGGGGATAAAGAGTCCAACATTTCTCCTTGACATGGCCCTTCATCTTGCAATGGTCACAAACTATCACCCTTTTGTCTCCATATGGTCCACGACTAAGATGAGCAGTTTCACTTGGACCTTGAAAGAGACTTTGTGATCCTTCCTCCTTTTGTATGGCCATGCATACTTCATTGAGGTTTGGTAGTTTCTCATATCTCAAGATATGTTTGATGAGATCCTTGAAAGTGTCATCCAAGGTCAAGAGTAGCCCAAACACTTGATCTTGTTCCCGACGCTCATATTAGCAGTAGTCTTTGCTATGAGAAAATGGTGGCACTATCTCTTAATATGCCATTTTGTTATTAAAGCTGACCAGAAGAGTTTGAAGTACTTATTGGAGCAGAGGCTTAACACCCCAATTCAGCAGCAATGGCTCCCTAAATTGTTAGAATTTGATTACGAGATACAATACCATCAAGGAAAGGACAACATTGTTGCTGATGCCTTATCGCGTGTAGAGGGTGCTGAGATACTGCATATGGCTATGACAGTGGTAGAGTGTGATCTGTTAACAAAGATTAAAGACGCCTATGAAACTGATGCAGATATCCAACAGATCATTAAGGCATTGGAAGTAGATAAAAATGCCAAAAGGTGTTACTCTTGGCTGCGTGGAATCTTAAGAAGGAAATGGAAAATAGTAATTCTTGCATCTAATGAAATCAGAAGATTGAGGGGATTTTCTATTGGAAGGGACTTTCTAAAGATGTGCAATGGTATATCAGGTCATGTGCTGTGTGTCAACAGTGTAAAATGTTAATGCTGCATATTCGGGCTTGATACAACCCTTATCTATTCCTAATCAAATCTTGTCAGACATATCTATGGACTTCATAGAAGGCTTACCAGATTATTTTGGTAAAACTGTGGTGTTGGTGGTAGTCGATAGTCTGAGTAAAGTGGCTCATTTCATCACCCTTTCCATCCATACTCTGCAATAACAGTGGCTCAGGCTTTTTAGATAATGTTTTCAAGCTTCACTGGTTCCCAAACTCAATTGTAAGTGATAGGGATAAAGTGTTCTTGAGTGACTTTTAGAAAGAGATGTTTAAGTTGAATGGTGTTGCTTTGAATATGTCCATCGACTATTACCCACATTGTTCGGATCGTCCTCACTATGGAGTAAGTGGATAACTCTAGCGGAATATTGGGATAACACCAATTTCCATTCAAGTACTCAGATAACACCCTTTGAGGCTGTATACGGTATTCCTCCACCCATTCATTTGCCATATATTCCAGGAGAAGTGAGAGTCGATACAGTGGCACATAGCTTATAAGAACGTGAACATGTGATCTTGTTGTTGAAATTTCACTTACTTCTGGCACAACATAGGATGGAGGTAATGGCTTATCAGCATATGACTGACCGAGAAGTAGAAGTGGGAGATTATGTCTATGTCAAGCTTTAGCCTTATAGACAACAATCACTGGTGCTGATAACTAATCAAAAATTAGCTCATAAGTTATATGGACCATATAAGGTGATTGATAAGTGCGGGAAGGTTGCATACAAGTTATAACTGCCAGCAAATTCTCAGATTCATCTTGTATTCCATATTTCACAATTGAAGTTGAGAATTGGTCAGACTACTTCAGCTATAGACCTACCAACAAGGTTGCATGATGTGTTAGCTAAAGAACCACAAAGAGTTTTACAAAGGAAGATGGTGCAGAGACAGGGCAAAGCAGCTAAAATGGTGTTAGTTCAACGGAGCGATCAGCTGGAGGAAGAAGCAACTTGGGGTGTTAGTTCAATGGAGCCATCAGCTGGAGGAAAAAGCAACTTGGGAGTTTCTTTATGTTATACAGAGGAAGTTCCTAGACTTTGAATCTTGAGGTCAAAGTTCTATAAAAGGGAAGGATTTGATACCGGTTTAGGAGAAAATTGATTTAGCATTGGTTTAATTAGTTTACAATCGATTATGTATAGCAATTGGTTTACAAATTCATTCTGTATCTAGCTATAAAAAGGTGCATAAACATTTTGTACATTTTTACGAATGAATTGAATAAGAATATGTTTATCTCTCTTGCTCTTGATTACGACGTGCGAGAGTCATCTTCTTCGTGAAGACTCTTGTACTGTAAGTGATTTTCGTTGCTTTGATTAGCATTGTGGATCTTTTGAATCGTATTGTGTCTTAGAATATGATTTGTGGTATCAGGCTTATGTCATTTTCTCCAGGATACCGGAAAAAATGTGGTTTCTTAGGTTTTCAACGGCTGGAATAACCTTCTAGTAAAAATATTTGCTCAAATGATCATGTTTTAAAAGTTATATTTTTTTACTTTTTAATATAAAAGTGATATATTACAATTTTCTTCTAATTGAAATCTGATAATTAACAGATTCGACAACCCTTAAAATCGGGTTATCCGTTCAAACCCTGGACAATCCACAATACGTTCTAATTTACGATCCATCTGCTTTGTATAACTACCACAACTAGTATAACTAGAATAATTATGGTACAACTAACACAACTTGCACAATTAGTATAACTAATGTAACTAGTTTAACCGTGAGACAACTAGTACAACTAGTATAACTAGTTGAGATATCTAATATCATAAAGTTTTAATTGTAAATGATAAAAAAAAAACGGTAACTTAAATGGTAATGATCCTTATTCTATAGCACATAGTTCCAATATCATATTCGTAGTGGTACAATTAATTGAAGTGTCTTTTTTTGAGTTTCCACAAATATTATAAAAGAGAAGGCATCTTTATTAATGAGGGTTAGATGAGATTATTTTCTAAGCTTGAAGGTCATTTGACCAATTTTATCCTCTGATAAGTGGCTTTACATTGAATGGAATGGCTCACAGATCAATTGCGGAGTTTTCTATGATGCTTTTGGAAAATAATACTAGGCATTATGTTATTCTTATGATGAAGGTTTCATGTTCAGAGTTAGGCTTTCTTGAACAAGCTGAATGCTTTCATAGTTATGTGATCAAATATGGTTATGTATGTTCCACGTTCTTGATCAGCCTTCCTCTCTCTTCTTTTCAGGGCGTTGAGGACACTGAAAGCATATTACTGGAAGCATCTTGGTTGAGCTTAGTTGTTGACCCTAAAGCATTTCAGGATATGTGTAATCTTAGCTCGGATCCTAAAGGCACCGTGGACTTGATCTTCGCAAGGATCAAGTATCTGTCTTACGAGACGACTCCACCGGGAGAATTACTCTTTGCAAAACTTATAGAAGATTTTGATCCTGACAACCTTCTGGAACTCAACATGCCTTACAGTCAAGTTTGGTAATTCAAACTGCGAAAAGCTTTGTTTCCAATGAAATCATCTTTAACTGCAAAAAGCTTTGTTTCCAATGATAATATCAATTTGTCATCCAGAACGTCAAGTAGCTGAAGACAATCGTCTTCCTCAATCTGATAATCTAGTTGATATCCAAGAACTTTCCGATGCCCACAATCTTGAGCTGATCGATCTCCGAGGCTGTACAAGCGTGCAGAGCATTCCAGCCACATAGCATTTGTATCAAATTCAGGTTCTCAATCTCTGTGGCTGCATAGGGATCAAAATATTTCCAGAGGTTCTACCGAACAACAAAGAACTGTCTCGCAAGGGGAATACCAGCATCCATTGAGACATTCTCAAGACTATTAAAGCTAGATTTAGGGAACTGCAAAAATCTAATGAATTTTCTAGTAAAGATCTACAACATGGAGTCTCTTAAATTGTTCAATCTCTCTGGCTGCATTGCACTCAAGCGCTTCCTGGAGATCCGAAAATGAGTAGGAAATCTCAAGTATCTTTATCCGAGCGGTACAGCCTTGGAAGAATTACACACTTAACTCTCAAACATGAATGGTTTAAAAGTAATGGAAGCGAGCAGAAACTTTAAGACACCTTTCAGCTTGAAGGACTTAAAGGACCTGAAAGGTTGTTGAAACAGTTTTAAATTCTATACAAACAGGTTTACCAAGAGATGTTAACCAAAATCCTTAACTCATAAGTCAAACAAACCATTGTACAAGAGTAAAAGAGTATTGTACACTTGTGTACGACAAAGGTTAACTAGAGGAATGGCCGCTTTCAACTGAGGAAATAGCTTTTAGCATATTCAAGACCTCCTTAACGATAGATTCAACAAAATCAATCTCCAAAGCGCCGCTACTGGTGAAGAAAAAGGTCGAGATGAGTTCTTTTAAAGTTCACACACGAGCGTGCATGCATACATAAATAAGTTGCTAACATGAAAGAAGAATTCTATGAATATTATCAGATCAAACGAAAAACAATGCAACACATTTGATACATTAACATTTCCAAGGAACTAGTTAAGTTTGAAATATGTCAAAATTTTGTATAGAGATTACTTTGGGTTCTCAACAAAACATAGAATCAAAAGTATGAATTGACATTAGTACCTTTTTTCATCGAAAGTTAGGGGAAACTTATGGGAGACATAATTAATTGCCTCTTTCCATTGCTTTATCTTAGGTGAGTCAATCCCGTACACGAGCTCTTTATCTCTGAAATGGTCACCAAACTCTCCCTTTTGTCTTTTCACATCGGATGGACTAACGTTGTGGAAGACGGGAAGCACCTTGGGATACAGAGTAAATGTATAGATTCCCAAAGTTAGTAATATGTGTCAAAAAGATGTTTATAATCTACAACTTCAATAGAAGTAATAACATTGGTCTAGATGTAACTCACTTTAGTTCCCTAGGTACAATATATACATATATATATAGAGAGAGAGAGATGTATAAACATGTTGATCATCAAACCTTGAGCCGGCCTTGACGCTCACATTCAACAATCTTCACAAGCTCGTCCATGACCCATTCTGATTCTGTGTACGTGCTCGAAAACACAACAATGGCAATCCCAGAATCCTGGATCCTCTCGAATAGAGTGTTGACGTCTTCAACTCTTTGCTCATGATTGTCTATGAAGACGTTGATCTTTCTTCTGCGAAGTGCGTGCACTAGATACCCGATGAAATTGTTGCGTTGCTGATCTCCTCGAAAATTAATGAAAACTTGAATTTGCGGTGGCTTGAAGTTACCGTCCGATGTAATTTCTTTCAGCAGTCTCTGAACACTTTTTTCGATTATTTCACTCTGGTGGCTGTGCAATACAAATGAGGAAAATAAGAAATGAGATGAAAGACCTTCCTGAATTCCCCATTCAAAGAAAGGTTCGCAAATCTATCTATAAATTGTAAACTTCTACAGTAAAGGAAATTGTAAACCTCTACAGTAAAATGGTCTAGTTTTGTTGGTAAATTCTAAACCAATTGGAGGGAAATCAGTTACCGGTCTAACGTGAAGCCACACATGTTGGAAATCGACAGCAAAGCTTTCTTACACATCGCCTTGAGGCTTTTTTTGATTCCAAAATTTCCAGTGTCAATATTTTCCGATGGAATTCCTCTCAGCACTCTCTTAGCCTTCTCCACAATTTCTTTGATTATTTCACTCTCGTGGCTGAGAAATAAGAGTGAGGAAGATAAGTAATGAGATGGAAGACATTGCTGAATTCCCCAATCAAAAGAAAGGTTTCATAAATCTATCAAGAATTGTAATCACTACTGTAAACCTCTACAAATAAATGGTCGAGCTTTTTGGTAAATTCTCAACCAATTGGGAGCAAAAATCAGTATTAATTGATTAGATATGTCAAAACTTTTGTTAAACTTTTGTATAGAGATTGGAGATTTCTTTGGCTTCTCAACAAAACATAGAATTAAGAGTATGAATGGACATTAGTACCTTATCTCATTGAAAGACAGGGCAAACTTTTGGAGGACAAACACAATGGCCTCTTTCCATCGCTTTATCATAGGTTCGTCAGACTTGTACAGGTACTCTTTATCTCTGAAATGGTCACATAACTCTCCCTTAAGTCTTTTCACATTGGTTGGAGCCACCTTGTAGTAGATGGGAAGCACCATGTGATAGGGAGTAAGCCAAAGTTAGTAATGTGTCAAAAGATGTATAATCTACACCTTCAATAGAAGTAATAACATTGGTCCAGATCAAAATTCATGTTCACTAGATACGATATATATAGAGAGATATAAACGTGTTCATCATCATACCTTGAGCAGGCCTTGGCGCTCTTCAAAAATATTCACAAGCTCTTCCAAGCACCATGTTGATTCCGTGTTCCTGCTCGAAAACAAAACAGTGGCAATCCTAGAATCCTCTATCCTCTTGAAAAGAGTGTTGAGGTCTTCACCTCTTTGCTCATGATTGTCTATGAAGTCGTTGATATTTCTTCTCCGAAGTGCGTCCATTAGATGGCCGCTGAAACTGCGGCGTACGTCAGCTCCTCGAAAACTAAGGAAAACTGAATATTTGAAATCGGCCCTGTGAAATACAGAGTGTCAGGAAGATAAGTAATGAGAGAACAAAGACCTTCTTCCTAAATTCCCCAATCAAAAGAAAGGTTCCTAAATCTATCTAGAAATTGTAATCAGTTACCTTTCCTGAACAACCGACTTGAAATGAGTTCTATCCACCGGCGAATCGATCTTGAATCGTTGATATCCACCGGCGATAATCGGAGGCTTTTCTAGACGGCATCTGACGGCATCTGAACCAGCGATGAGTTCATTGTATTCGGGACCAAGATGATTGGGAAGATGGAGGCGAAAAGGCTCAAGAAACGTTGGGTTCTCTGATTCGACTTTTATCTTCCAAGGGTAACAAGAAGCGATAACGACGGAAAGTTGTGATTTTCCGGTGGTTCCTGAAACGACGATAGGCTTTTCTTGTCGATGATATCGCAGTGAGTCCTGATACTCCATGTCTGCGAAAAAACCGGATAAAGGTCCAATTGAAGAAGAATGCGCCGTCATTCTCGTGAAGCGATCGAAGAGTATTGGGAGGAAGTTGAAACCTGTCTGTAATTACCGACAACACTGGAAAGATAAAGGTCGTCGGAGGTTGGGATCAAATTCTGAGATACCCTTCTAGGCAAAAAGTTATTCTCAGCTAATCGAAAATCAATTAAAAGACCAAATAACCTTGAGTGTTCAACTTATTTACAGATCCAACCGTAGATCCATCCCCAAAACCGAATTCAATCGGACAACCCACCCCTAATCGGATACAATCGCTGGTTCTTCACTTCTTCTTCCTATACTCTAATCAGAATTTTTCTTTCTTCTTATTTTTGATCCATCTCTGAAAGCAAAACAATGGAGAACTCGAACGAATTGCGAGAAGCGAAACCGGATCTGGACTCGAACGAGTGTCTCAATCTTCCCAAAACCTCGTTCCTTCATCTCCTTCTTCCAGCGATGCCTCAAGATCATCCGTTGACTCCGCTCGACCCGATAAAAGCAAAGGATTTGCTTCGGGAGAAGGTAACCAGCATCAGCATCATCATCAATACGGTACCTTTCAAGGTGTTTCCAATTACCCTCCACCGCAGAATTCTGCTCCGGTCACTGAATTTCCTCAACCTTCAGCTCCGCCTGGAGTTTACGATATCAGAGCTCCTTATTGCGCTCATGGTTATCAAACTGTTCCAGGTAGCTTCTCTTCCTGAATTGGATATGTGGATTTCAATTTTTGCAGATTTGGGAATTTAGGTTTGGATTTTTGTAAAATTGATGGCGATCATGAATTTGTCTTCATAAGATGCTAATTTGATCACTAGATCGTGTTTTCTTTAGTAAGAGAAACCAATTTAGGGTTTGTTCATTGTTTAAATCAAAACAATAAGTACTTTTTTATTGAATGGTGAAACTTTTGTTTCTTTATTGCATGTTAGGGAAATGATCTGTAAGTGAAAATCTAACTTCTTTGTCATGCATTGAGATGGAATATGATGTGCAATCTTTGATGAGAATTTAAAAGTTTGGAGATTTGAGTACTTTCTAGGAACAGCTCAGTAAAAAGTTAGGTTGTATTGGTTTGTGCTATATAGATGGTCTGTAAGGTAACTTCTTTTGTGTCTCATTTTCTCTTCTCCTTATTCATATCCAAGTCAAGAGCATAGATGGATGTCTATTCAGCCGTTCTTATGTTTACTCTTTCTTATTGTTTTATTTTCAGTCCATGGTGGTGTTGCTCAAGGAAGACCTGCGACATGGAGACAACGCCGCCTTCCTTGCTGTGGAATTGGTTTTGGATGGTTCCTGTAAGTTCCTTCTTTTTCTTCTCTCAAAAAACATGAGCTCAAAATCTTCTGAATCTATTTTCACATCGCTGCTACACTTATATACACTTGCTTTTTAACATGTCCTGGTTAGTGGTTTGTGCTTATGACGATATCTGATTAGTTGTTCCTGTCTGATAGCTTTGTAATTCGATGATGCTGATAATATGTGCTCTGTTTTTAATAGTTGATGGAATACTCGCATCTATTAGACATGGAAGACACTACTGAAGACCCTTATACGCGCATGGTATATGCATGTAAGCAAAGTTTATCCTCATTTGATTTCTTCGATGGCTAAATTTAATTGATCTTTAACAGGATCATGGGCTATATCTATGTATTATGCTTTCCAACGTACCTGGAAACCATTCAATCCAATCCTTGGTGAGACTTATGAGATGGCTAATTACAATGGTGTTAACTTCATTTCTGAACAGGTCAGAACCATATCTTTTAGAACTCAAACAGTTGTCAACGTTCTTTAGTTTCCAATTTATCCCAGATTGTTGATACCAATGGTTTTGTTCTCAGGTCAGCCATCACCCACCAATGAGTGCTGGTCACGCTGAAAATGATGACAAGCCTGTATTCTCATCATTGTTTTGGGTTTGTAATTTTCACTTGTTTCCCCAGGACTTACGTGTGAATTAGGATTTGTGTATGTGTGTACTTGATTTTAGGATTTTTTTGTTTCTTTACCATTTTTGATGATATTGGTTACAAAATAAACAATAAACTAGTATATATTTTGTGCTATAGTACGGACAAATTACAATTATAGAAAAATATCCAAAAATTATAGAAAATTGTAGTTTTTCTAAAATTTTATGAAAATTATAATATTAATTTCTATAATATCAAATTTTTGTTAGCAGTAAAAACAGAATTTTATCTTAAAATTTTTTAAAAAATCGCATTCTACATCAAATTTCTTACTTTTTAGAAAATTAAATCAACATTTAATTTAATTTAATTATCTTGTTTAATTAAATCAATAAAATCTTCACAAAATTTATTTTTAACTTTTTTCACAAAAATAAATTACTTAAAACGAAAATTATAAATAATTAATTTAATATTTAATTAAATGATAACATAATAATTAATTGACTAAAATATCTTTAATGAGAGATTCTAATTTGTTCTTAAATATAATAGCAATGTGATGTAATTATTAATATTTTGTAAGATTTATTTATAAATGTACTCTCCAAATCATATATAGGGGATCAAAAGAATTCTCTAACATTTGTAGTTCCATCTTTTCTCCAAAAGATGTGTTTTTAACCGATGGCAAAATCGTACAAAAATATATAATATGAAAATTGTACATAATACAAAACACATAATAAAAATAGGAAATCAATTAAATTTTTAGATTCTTTTAACTAATATATAATTTTGTCACTTAGAAAATAAATTTAATAACGTATATAATTATACAAATCAAAATTAGTTCTATATCACCCACCTCCTCTGAAAAATAAAATAACAATCTAAAGAAATATTAATAACGAGATTTCAATTGTAAGAGAACACAAACAAATTTAAGTTTGAGTGGATTGTTCACAATGAAATATAAGCTCTATGTGTCTTAACCCCATATTTTGTACAATTTCTTATTTTGGTTTAATTTGTTTTTTTTTTTGTCAACTACCCTAGTAGCTTTAACAATACCTTAACACCATTGGAAGCAAAATTCGAACCCTGAACCTGCAACTTAATGTGATGAGTTTTTAGAGGTGGCCACCATTATGCTATTTGACTCCTACAATTTCCTTTTAAAGTATATTATATCGATTTTATAATTTAATTAACCCAAAAAATAAGAAAATTAATATTTTATGTACAATATAACATTTAATAAACATGCATGTCATAATTAACAAAATAAAGAAAAAATGTAAAAAAAAACTTTTTTTACAATGGTTGGTTTCAATCAACATCTTACAACATCTATTATATACTCTTGTGGTTACTTTGTGAATCTTGACAAGCTATTTATGCAAAACATTCATAGTACACAATTTGATACATATAATTATATAAATATGTTTTGAATGTAAATCAAGTGACGGTTTTACTAATTATATCGTAAATCCTAAAAAAGTTCAACTACTCATTTTTGGGTCAACTGGTAACTTAGAGCCGCCATTTTGTATAAATAGTCTATTTATTCAATATTTTATTACTAATTACGGCTCCAAAGACAATAAAATAATATTATTTTGCAAAAAAACAGCGTCATGTCGGCAACGAGAAAATATTATTTAAAAACTGATGGCGCCATGTGAACATGACTCTATTCTTATTTTATAAATGATGGTGCCATGTAGATGTTATAATAATAATGTACTGAAAAAAATTCTAGTAGTATCGGCGAAAGTTCTAGTTGCACAAGAGTGAATTCTAGTTATACCGACGAAAATTCTAATTGTACCATCGAAAATTCTAGTTGTGCCGTCGATAATTCTAGGTAAGGCGGCGAGAATTCTAGTTGTACCGACATAAATACTAGTTGTACCGAAGTAAATACTAGTTATACCAACGTAAATACTAGTTGTACCGACGATAATTCTAGTTGCACAGTCGAGAATTCTATTTGCACAGTTGAGAATTTTAGTTAAACGTCGAGAATTCTAGTTGTAACGACGTAAATACTTGTTGCACCGACGTAAATACTAGTTGTACCAACGTAAATACTATTTGTACCAACGGTAATACTAGTTGTAACAACGTAAATACTAGTTATATTGACGAAAATATTAGTTGTGCCGGTATAAATACTAGTTTTATCTACGTAAATACTAGTTATACCGATATAAATACTACATAATTTTAAATTTATTCAAATATATTTAAATGGTACCAAAATACAGTCTTAATTGATTTTAAAACCAATTTTAGAAATTTACTTTGACATCATATTTAGCATCATATTTTGCATTATCTACAATACTACTATTATTATTAGTTTTTGAAATTCTGTCATATTATTATTCAAAACAAACATATATCTTATTTTTAGACATATTATCATATAAATATGTGATAATATATGTATTTTCAAAAATACAGCTAGTAAAATTTAATTTAGATTTAAGATGTAACTAATTATATGCTTAAAAACTAGATGTTTATACCTAAATGTGTTGTCCCCAGACTTAAATCTAGTTGTACCGTCGTTGATTTCAGTTATACCATTGTTGATTTCAATTATACCATCATTGATTCTAGTTGTACCTAACCAAAAATTGTGACTTTTTATATACAAAACGACGCATTTGCTAAAATACTTGCATATAATAAAAGTGTCGAATATAATTAAAAAAATCTGAAAGATGTTTTGAATATAATAAAAAAAAAATCGTGTTTCAAGGAGTTTTAGGTGTGTCTATTAACCTTAGAATTCAAATCTAAAAGATGTTTTAAAAACTTCAAAGTGAGATATTTCCAGAGATATAAAGATCGTCTTATGGTTCCTTATGGTTGGACATTCTCAAAGTTAACTACTTGCAATATTATTGTTTTCTGATCTATTTTTGTAATTTGATCATAACTTTTGAACCAAACTCCAAATTGTGATCTTCTTTTCATGCGGCTTTGTATGGATGTTGTTAATATTTCCACCAAATTTCATAATTTTTTGGGTTGGTTTGATACTCCGTTTCAGAAAGAAAAGAGATAAATGAAACAAAAAAAAAAAAAAAAAAAAAAAAAGAGAAACCACGCCAAAGAAGAACAATAAAAAACGGTCCCACTTCAGTTAATTGTTGCCCACGTCTTTTATTTTTTTCGTTTTTCTATCTATTTTATTATGTTTTAAAATATTGTTATTTTATAAGATTTCATTAAGGATAATATGAGGTTTTAATAAAAGAGGAAGAAAAGGAGATTATGTAAAATATGAAAGATTATATGAGAATAAATTTTTAGGTTACAGACCATCTCAGAATTTGATCCGCGGAAGTTGTGTTGGGTGAAATTAAATAGCCAATGCCACGTTTCGAAATTGGGGAGTATGGGAGGAAAACAAGTGAAGGAGTATTCGGGTACTCAATGGGTTTGGATCGAGTCCATTCAAGTATTGGATATTCGGATATAGGTAAAACAGAAACCTAACAAGTTGAGACTAGCCCTGGGAATATAATCCGAAACCAAAAAAATGAACCAAACCGAAATATGAGATTCGGTTCGGTTTCGGTTTCTGTATAATAACCGATCGGTTCCAAATTTGATAACTGATCGATTTTCGGTTCGGTTCGGTTAATAACCGAAAACCAAAAAAAACCGAATGGAACCAAAAAATCTGGGTATTTTGGATATTTTCGGATATTTTTGGGTATTTTTGGATATTTTTAAGTATTTTTAGGTATTTCCGATTCCAAAATCCGAACCAAACCGAATTCTCATTCGGTTCCAAATGGTTACTATTTTCAAAAACCAAAAACCGAAAAAGCCGAACCAAATCGAACCGAATAACCAAAATCTCAGGGCTACTTGAGACAATATTAAGAAGATCGCAACTAAGGATGAAACTTTTGTTCATGTACTACTTTTAATAGCTTAAGCTCTCAGTCCCGCTTCCCAAAATCTTCTTGTGCCTTGAGGAATCTGATGCTCCCTCCGGTCTTGGGTAGCGGCGGACACCGTCGTCGTCTCCCCGGACCATCTCGCTTCATGTCGATCTTGGCCTCCTTCTTCTTGCTTCAAAGAAAGATCTGTCTTTTTCTGTTTTGCTTCTTCCGGTATCTTTCACCGAAGACTCTTGACGACTCTATCGTCCCCCTTCACCGAGCCTTGGCTAACAAATCATTTCTCGGTGTTAGCCACGAAGAACCCTCACGGTGTATACCTTGACCGATCTCGCTCACCGTGTTGCTTCTCGGACGTCGTTCTTGAAGCTAATTTCCACGGTAAAGCTGAACATTCGCACGAACCCATGAAGGATACTTGCAGATTTGAAGATTGCGATTTTCCCTTATTGTATCATGTCTCGTCTAAATGAAGAAGAACCTCTCGAAGATCTCTAGCACTCGGCACTGAAGCTTTCAACCGTTCAGCGTCAATGTATTTCTTGGCTCTGACGACTTATCCAAATATGTGCTGCTTGATGCACCCTATCTAGGGCTTTAGCCACAAATAACTATCTCAGGTGTATACCCTGAACCGACCTTGCTTACTGTGTTACTTCTCCGACATCATTCCTGAATTTTCTAGTAAAGATCTACAACATGGAGTCTCTTAAATTGTTCAATCTCTCTGGCTGCATTGTACTCAAGAGCTTCCCAAGGAGATCCCAAAATGAGTGGGATATCTCAAGTATCTTTATCTAAGCGGTACAGCCATGGAGGAATTACACACTTAACTATCAAACATGATTGATCTAAAAGTGCTGGAAGTTAACAGAAACTTTTTAAGACACCTTTCAGCTTGAAGGACTTAAAGGACCTGAAGGTTGTTGAAACAGTTTTAACTTGTATATAAACAGGTTTAGCAAGAGACGTTAACTAAAATCCTAAACTCATAAGTCAAACCAATCATTGTAGAAGAGTAAAGAGTATTGTACACTTGTGTACGACAAAGGTTAACTAGAGGATCGGCCGCTTTCAACTGTGGAAATAGCTTGTAGCATAGCCAAGACCTCCTTAACGATAGATTCAACAAAATCAATCTCCAATGCGCTGCTACACGTGAAGAAAAAGGTCGAGATGAGTTCTTTTAAAGTTCACACACGAGCGTGCATGCATACATAAATAAGTTGCTAATATGAAAGAAGACTTCTATGAATATTATCAGTTCTAACGAAAAACAATGCAACACATTTGATACATTAACATTTCCAAGGAACTAGTTAAGTTTGAAATATGTCAAAATTTAGTATAGAGGTTACTTTGGGTTCGCAACAAAACATAGAATCAAAAGTATGAATTGACCTTAGTACCTTTTTTCATCGAAAGTTAGGGAAAACTTATGGGAGGCATAATTAATTGCCTCTTTCCATTGCTTTATCTTAGGTGAGTCAATCCCGTACACGAGCTCTTTATCTCTGAAATGGTCACCAAACTCTCCCTTTTGTGTTCTCACATCGGATGGACTAACGTTGTGGAAGACGGGAAGCACCTTGGGATAGAGAGTAAATGTATAGATTCCCAAAGTTAGTAATATGTGTCAAAAAGATGTTTATAATCTACAACTTCAATAGAAGTAATAACATTGGTCTAGATGTAACTCACTTTAGTTCCCTAGGTACAATATATACATCCCCTATATATACATATATATATAGAGAGAGATGTATAAACATGTTGATCATCAAACCTTGAGCCGGCCTTGGCGCTCACATTCAACAATCATCACAAGCTCGTTCATGACCCATTCTGATTCTGTGTACCTGCTCGAAAACACAACAATGGCAATCCCAGAATCCTCGATCCTCTTGAAAAGATTGTCGAGTTTTTCACCTCTTTTCTCAAGATCGTCTATGAAGACGTTAACCTTTCTTCTGTGAAGTGCGTCCACAAGATAGGCGATGAGATTTTTGCGTAGCTGGTCTCCTCGAAAATTGATGAAAACTTGATTTTGTGGTGGCTTGAAGTTACCATCCGATGGAATTTCTTTCAGCACTCTCTGAACAATTTCTTGGATTATTTCAGTCTCGAGGCTGTGCAATCGAGTGAGGAAAATAAGTAATGAGATGGAAGGCCTTCTTGCTGAATTCCCCCAGTCAAAGAAAGGTTTCGTAAATCTATCTAGAAATTGTAAATCACTACTGTAAACCTCTACAAATAAATGGTCGAGCTTTTTGGTAAATTCTCAATCAATTGGAAGCAAAGATCAGTTACCTTGCCAATGAGAAGCCACACATGTAACAAACCGACTGCAGAGCTTTCTTACACATCTCCTTGAGGCGTTTTTTGATTCCAAAAGTCTTATCCTTTTCTCTCAGCACTCTCTTAGCCTTCTCCACAACTTCTTCGATTATTTCACTCTCGAGGCTATGAGTGAGAAAGATAAGAAATGAGATGGAAGCCCTTCTTCCTGAGTTCCCCAATCAAAAGAAAGGTTCGTAAATCTATCTAGAAATTGTATTACCTTTCCTGCAACAGCGATCTTGGGGTCAAATGGCGGCGGAAACCCTCCAGTAACGTTGGGATCTCTAATTCGTCGTAGCCTTGGATCTTCTTCAAATGGCAACGAGTAGTGGTAGGGAAGGAAAGTCGTGATTTTCCGGCGCCAGTGGTTTTTTCTTTTTGATTAAATCGCAGTGAGTCCTCATGCGCCTTTATGGGTAAGACGACAGAATCTACTTGTTTGAGGAAAGAGCGAAGAGAAGGAGAATGCGGTGCGTATGGCGTCGTCATTGTCGTGAAACCAGCGACACCTTCACCGTCGGTCAATCAATTTTCATACCGACGGTAAGCATCGGGAGATTTGGATTACGGCGACGACACCGATATTGAGGGAACCAGGCAAAAAGGACTAAATTATAGAGTCGTGTTGTCGAAAATTGGATCAATTTCTAATATACTCATCTATCTGAAAAAGTGAAAAGTATTGCTGAGATACTCTTCCCCTATTTTTCAATTTATTTTGTACTTTTTTTTTTAAGTGCAAAACGTGTAAAAGCAAAATTATCTAACCCCTTTTAAGCTATTTACGATCCATACCAAGATCCACTTGGGTATATCCACTCAATTCGGATAACCCAACCCCAAATTGGATCATGCTCCATAAATTCCTCTAACTCCCCTATGACACCAAAATCGAAACCTCCATTTCTCCCTGAAAATCGAACCTCCTTTCTTCATCAGCCGTGAGAGAGAGGTAAACCTTTCACAATGTTCGTACCTTCTAAATTACAACCGCCCAAACATGTAATCTTCGGGAATCCGATTCTCCATAACGGATTCATTGATAAAAATCTTTCTTTTCGCCGCCGGTACACTCTCCGGCTAGCTTCACCAATTTCGCGATTCGCGAAGGGTTCAGACTCAATCGCATCTTCTTCTCCTTCTCCATTGTACTCGAATCCGCAGGAGCCATCAATATCTCCCCAATTGACGTCGTTCGTGGGACAGCCTCCTCTCCAAGTCTCTCAATGGACATTCACACAGAAGCACTTCATCTTGCCCAATGTCGTCGCTTGCGTAGTAAGCCTTAATTCCATCCTCCATACTTGATTTCGCTCTTGATTTATTGTGTGATCATTCGATTTCGAGTATCTTCTGAAAATTTAGTCGTTTTTGGAATTGTAATTGTGTTGCAGGTGAGCTTGACCGCATTTGCTTTTTTTAATTCTCGGAGCTCGTTCAGTACAATCAAACCCAGGTTGACAATATAGTTGAACTTGAAAGAAGGTGAGGTGATTGTTTACTAAGAATAACATAAGATTTCATTTTCTTATTCTGAATCATTCACATTCCATCCTCCAACAATTTTTTTTTTCTTTTTTGATAAAGATGGCTCTCAGACTAACGGATGCTGGGTATGTAGTTGGATCTCGAGTTCTGGAGCTTCTTTGCAACCGGGAGAAGGTACGTTGTGTTTTAGAAAAGTCTGATACTTGTATGTGTTTCCTTTCTTATATGTTTTGTTCATGGAAGAGCAATGCAGAGTTCAATCGTGTCATTTTGACTTGAGTTAGATACTTAGATGGGAAATTCTTGGACTTGAGTTATTAAATTTGACTTAGATGGATTAAATTTGATCTCTGAGGATTGACTATTACATGGTTATCGGTCTCTGACTAAAACTTCGTTCTAATCATAACCATAGTATATCTTTCTTGATTATGTGCTTTCATGTGTTTGCTGAGATACTCCTTATCGACTGTTTAGAAAAAACGAAATAATCTGAACATCAAAGTGAAATATTTTCATTATACTTTATTGTGATTGAATGCCATTGATAAACCTGTGAATTACCCCAATCGGATCAACAAATTCTTTTTTTTTTTGTTTCTTGTCAATTTGCATTGTGTAGAAGATTGGGAAACAGAGTATTGACCTCACAGAGTGCACTTTAGAGGTGTTTTGGAAGCTACGAAGAAGACTCCGAGGCCTCAGAGGAAAAGACGTCCTTCAAATTTCAAGAAGAGTCCATTTGTTTGAAAAAGGATATCAAAGTTGGTGTTTTTTAGGTTTATCATATGTTTCTGTTTTTTTTGTGGCTTTTTAAATATTTTCAAGTCTTTCATTTTTTTTGTTTGTGAACTTTATGAACTCTTTCTATTTAGGATGTATTTTATTTTTTCTTACGTTGTACTACTAGGTACAACTAAGTAAAACTATAACTGTTGGTTTAGTAGGTTAACTTTAAAAATTTTCCAAAAAATAAAATAAATATTATTAAAATATTAATATTGTATTATTAAAATATTTTTAAAATATTAATTAAATCCATGCGTTCACACTTATTCACACTATAAAAAATATTATTAAATACATGCGTTTAGACCTAGTTGTATTTAATTATACAGTAGTATCCACCTTACATATAGTTGTATGATTGTTATTTTAAGGTTTAACTAGTAGTATCAATATCTTTATGTACTTTTTCTAGTTGTATAAATTACAACACGTAAATAAATCAATTTTAGTAAACTTTCGTAGAAAAACTTAAGTCAAATTAAAATTTTCTATGACACACATCATAATGGTCTAAGTATTTAAGAAATACTCATACATGTCTAAGATATTTTAAGATCACAACACAACATTTTCTAATATTTTTGTAATAAATTAGATATGATAATTACATCGACAATAGTGGTTTCAGGAATCCAATATATCAGTATGAGTGTAATATACTTTTAAAAATAATCATATGAGTGCAATATACCCAATACATAGTTGTACTAGTAATACCTAGTTGTATACTAATGCATATTTGTACTAGTAATACCTAGTTGTATACTAATACATAGTTGTAATAGTAATACCTAGTTGTATACTAATACATAGTTGTACTAGTAATACCTAGTTTTCGAATTCTTATGTCTCGTAGTAATACCTATACCACTTACAACCTTTTTTTTCTCCACAACATTTTACCACGTACTGCAATTTATCAAAATTCACAATATCATACTGAAAACAGTTCATATGTGCGGCTATTTCTACTAAATCTTGGACGTCTGCCTTGCTTGCAAATTCTTGGCCTAAATTCACATTCATACCATCTTCCCATTCCAGATTCGCAGGCTGACCTACTTCACTACATCTCACCTCAATATCTTCATTCATAAACACGTTATCCAAGTCTCCTCGTTCTTTAGATCCAATATTATCCAATTCTCGTCGTACTTCACATCCAATATTATCCAAGTCTCCTCGTTCTTCATCGTGTACAGCCAATTCATAATGTTCGGACGGTTCACTTGCATCTTGATTCATGTTGTCATAATCAACTTGATAATTTTCTCTCGCACTAGAAATCATGTCTTCGTTACTACATCATCACTTGGAAGTTTATCACACCCTTGAATTTTCTCATAACTCTGATTATTGACAACCTCCACATGCAACACACTTTTCGTATGATCTTCATATAACTCCAAATAACACAAAAGATCATCATCATCGAAGATATAGATTAGTTTCTTAGGATCCACTAAAAGGGGAATGTAACTAATTTTCATCACAGACCTAACTTCATCCACCCCCATCTTTTTGCATATACATTCAACCAATAGCATATAAGTGACCTCCTCACTCGATTTTTTCAACACAAGAGCGTGAAGAACATCTTCTCTTAAAATCCATATAACTTCAGCTCTCTTCCTTAGATAATGTCCCCCATAATCAAAGTGTATGAGAGTCCACTGCTTTTTATTCATTATACCCTGAAAAGAATAAAATTCAACATTAGTCAGTTTCTTAGTAATATCAGTTTTATCAGTAGTACATAGTTACATAGTAATACTAATTGTATCAGTAGTACATAATTACATAGTAATACTAGTTGTATTAGTTGTACATAATGTCTTAGTAAAATGAGTTGCATCAGTAGTACTTATTTTCATAGTAATACTAGTTGTATCAGTTGTACACAATATCTTAGTAATATCAGTTGTATCAGTAGTACCTATTTTCTGAGTAATACACAATACCGAGCTACGATTCACCAATCCCGTCACTAACCCATTACAATATACCCATATTGATGATGCACATTACCTGAAACGAGCTTCAATCAACTGAACCGAGCTTCAATCAAGATCCGAATCCAACCCGAGCTCAAATCTTTCTCTCCCTCTTCAAACGTAGCAACCACCTTCAAAATACAGTTTCAATGGTGAAAACTAAGCTCCTTCTGCTGGCTCCAGTGGCGGACAATGGACAGAGGATGAGGGCGGACGAGAGAAGCTCGAAATCTCTTGTTTTGTCCGTACGAGGTTCCCTTAATGAAGAAGAAGATGATTGGTTGGGGTGTGGGTCCTTTTTGTTGTGTTTGATTTAAGGAAACAATTAAAGAATTAAACACTTGTTATTTTTTTAAGAAGAAGAAGTCGGGCGCGTGGGAGCGTGGAAGAGAAGGGAGGGGTAGTGTTTGGATTTTTGTTTTAAAATTTGATATGGGATCCACAGAAGAGTATTTTAGAAATGGGAGGAGTAGTTTAGAAATGGGTTTGAGTGAGATGAGTAAAATAGAAATTGATCCTCAAAAATTGTAGACTAGGAGGAAAACAAGTACAACATAAGATCCCCACTGGAGCCCCCAAATGATTTTGGCCCAGAAGTTTGGGCTGGTCAACCCTACAATTTCCACCTTTCCCGAACACATCTCGTTTCTCATAATTTTCTTTTTCAACATCTACCTTTCATACATTCTTGAAAAGATCGCTATCAAGCATGAAACTTTTGTTCATGTACTGCTTCTCTTACAAAATATGTTGAAATCTTACTTGTGTCAATCTTGAAAACAATCTTGTATCATTACATCAACTCAGCACTTGTATCTAGGGATGTTAATAAGGGTTAAGAATTTAGAGTCGGTCCATAAAATTATAACCCTAACCCTGTTTTTTATATATGGGCTTATTTAAGGTTAAGTGCAAAAGGTTAGAGCTCAAACACGGTTCAAAATCAGGCTTTGATTTTTATTAGCTTTCATAATTTTATCTTGCTTCCTATTTCTTTATAGCTGAATTTTGGACAAAAACACGAGTTCGTATTTTTTCCGCCAAAAACATGAGTCCATTTTTTTTCTCACCAAACACACGAATCCGTATTTTCTCGCCCAAAACACGAGTCTGTATTTTTCTCTTCAAAAACACGAGTCCGTATTTTTCCGCTAAAAACATGAGTCTATATTTTTCTTACCAATAACACGAGTCCGTATTTTCCCGCCAAAAACACGAGTCTGTATTTTTCTGCCAAAAACACGAGTATGTATTTTTCGCCAAAAAAACAAGTACATATTTTTCCCGCAAAAAAAAATACGAGTCTGTATTTTTTCCACCAAAAACACGAATCCGTATTTTTCCGCCAAAACCAATCTTGTATCATTGCATCAACTCATCACTTGTATCATTGCATCTGAACTCTTGAACTCCTTCAAGTTTAACTCTTCTCATGATCATTTTTTTTGTCTCCCAATCTTGTAGTAAAAATGTACAATGGTTGGTTCAAGTTTGATATCATAAATTATGTTCGAGATAGGATCGAATTCAAAACCAAAACCTTCATTAAAATTGTAAAAAACAGAAACAGAGTGAAAACTTCACATTGTGCAATCACTTTACCAGTCCCATCTGTCACGGAGAATGTAAGCTTAGCTTTCCTAGGAACACATCCTCTCTTGAACTTCTCTTCTTGTGTTTTCTTGATGTTCAACCAACTTATGTAGCTGATAAAGACATGGTCTGCCTCAACCATACTCTACTAATTTCCTGTTTCAAACCAACCTCCAACAGGAACACTAAACTGGCTACATGTGCATCTAAGTTCTCAAACTCACATATGCAGTTAACCAGAAGACCATTGTTCTTATCTCTGTAGTCACGAAATGAGACAATGGCACAAAAAGCTAGTCCAAAAAACTTTTTTTGACACCAATGTGGAGGTAGCTTTGGTTCTAACACTGAACTAAAGGCTTGATGACTGAACCATGAAGGTGCTTCATATCCAGGATAGCAAGTCCCAATCAAAGCTCGAAAGACAAAAGTCTTCAAGGAAAAAGTTAATCAGAAACTTAAGATCTTGACAGATAATGACGGATTTGATACTTCATACTTGACATGAAAGAGTATGACCTCATTGTGGTGATCATCTGAGATCAGCTGGCATTTTCTCCAAATGTGGGATGCAATAACATCATTCTTTGCGGCTTCACTGAGTTTGCAACAATTAGTTAAGATGAACATGGAGTGAATATCTTCCGTTGGCGTAAGAAAAGCTAGAGGACTTGTGACTGTTTGCAGGGAGATAAAACCGTGGGCATCTAAGCACTGGAGATTTGGTGGAAGAGTTGAAAAAGATCTGAGTTTCTTGCAATGCTTCAAGTCCAGCCATTTGAGATGATAAAGTTGACTGATGTGATGTCAGATCCCAAGCTGCTGATCACATCATTTCTTCTTAAAGATAGACACCGCAGAAATGATAGGCTTTTACTATCGTGCAGTATCTTTGGCACCTCTTCGACTGAAGTTCCATCAAGCAGTAAAACCCTTAATTTTTCCATGTTGTCTTCAAGATTCGGAAAACTTTTGAAATTTGAACAGCCAGAGAGAATCAGTTCTTGCAGAGCATTAAGCTTTCCAATACACACTGGAAGACTCCCCAGTCTACTGCACTCTTTCAGATTCAATAAGATAAGTCTCTGAAGTTTCACAATGTCTGAAGGGAGATCCTTTATTGTAGTTCCATCTAAGTACGAATATTCTAGATTTTCAGAAATTAGCTGAAATTTATGAAGGTTCGTACAGCCGCTGAGGATAAGAGTTCTCAATGAACTCAGATTAATCTTCGGTAGATGCCAAAGACTTGTACATCCTCTTAGATTCAAGAAAACAAGACTTTTCATTGTCTGCATCTCCTCAGACAAACAAATAAGACTTGTGCAACCTTCAAGATTTAATCATAAAAGATTTGGGGCCTTAGAAAACCCTGACAATTTCTGCAACATTCTCGAGTTGTTAAGATCGACCCACTCAGTTTTGGTGTATCCTATTAAAACCACATAGAATTCCCACCTCCAGTCAGTAATCTACACAACTATAACAAGAAAAAGGAACCAGACATATATATACTAACCTTGGAAACTTTCCAGACTTGTTTAATTTCGCAGTAAGGCAGCTAGAGATCAACAAGATTCTGTTATGATTTCTCCTCTGTAATCCCTTTCTCTTTATGTAAATCTCTTAGACTATGAACGCTGTAGCTGTTAGAGATGAACAAAGTCTGATATTTATTATGGAAGAGCAAGTTACAGAAATGATTATTGAAAGAAGATAGAAAACCGACTTCAATGAGTTTCTGTCCCCAGAAACTCACCGCCTCTAACACTTAAGTGCTAGCCCACCCATACATAACCAAAAAACTATCTTCCCCCATCCTGCATCTTCACTCTTTAAAGGGCATTAATGCCCTAGTTTTCTTGCGCCTGGATGACCCCTGCATTGCAGCCGCCCTTGTCTGCTACTGTCTGAACATCGTCCTTTTTGTAGCCCTCTCCCTCTGTTTTGTCCTGTTTTGCAACATCTTCCTTTTTGTGGTCCTGCTGCCAGCTCAGCAAATTAGTGTTTTGAACCACTTTTCCCTCTCATTGCTCATGGCTTTGTCTTTTTTGCGAAAATATACTCTCAATGGCTTAACAGATTCCTTGGAGTGAAGTCTGATGGAAGTTCCTCCAACGGGAATTTCAGCCAGTTGAGATCGAGATATCGGACCTCCTCCAATGGAAATGAAAGTCCATCCGGGAAGATTAATTTGCAGTCGCCTTCACATTCCAGTGGACAAGTAGAACTGTAGAGTTTAAGGTAGCGGAGATTGCACATATTGGTAAAAGCAACCCTGTCTAAAGGCATGTTCGGTACTTCAGACATGTCCAGAGAAATGCCTCTCACAGTTTTGGTCTCCTGAAAAAGAAGTTTAAAGACAAACCATCGATTCACTTATAATACTGATACACCTAAGAATATTGAAGCTTAAACAATTTATTTAGCCTCACCATTTTGCCTTCCAGCGCAGTGATAACGTATTTGCCATTCCACAACCTCCGTTTCTCCTGTTTAACTCCATCAGATGGTAATGAACAAAGTTCCATTGCGAATGTATAGGAAATCATGCATCTCTACGCATCTCTTCAAGAGTGGTCCATTGCTCCTTCTGTGAAGTCCGCCTTCTAGCTCGGATTGTTTGTCGTATTTCTGAGTTGGGTAAAGCCACATACCGAGCACTATCGCATCATCTTCTCCTTCACCAGCTAGTAACTTGTTCATTTTAACCTTTTCCCAGTAAATCTTTCGTTTATAGCAGATATTTCTATGTTTAAGCTTCCCTTTTTCGAGGGCAAAGTTTCCGGGATCATTACCGTTGACAGGCGGCTAAAGATCGTCCAGAAGTTGTAAGCATGGCCAGTATGACTTTTATCAATATATCCTCTTGGGACAAAAAAAAAAAGAAATAACTAAATATCTTATACCATCCAATTCCAACCAAACAAGAAAAACACTAAAAGGGATTTTGGTTTATGAATTTTAATTGTTTGAAAATGTAATCAAAATCTTGAATTATTGGATCACTGATTTTCTTTGGTCAAAATGTTGTTGATTTCCAAATACTGGTTAAATATTTATTCAATACTTATTTCAACAAAGTTAGAAGTGTTTTAAAGTTAAATATGAGAAAAATGTTATTTTGAACAAAGTTCTAAGTAATCATCTTTGAGTTCTCAACCTCTGTGGCTGCATGGGTATCAAAATATTTCCAGAGGTTCCACCGAACATCAAATAACTGTCTGTGAAGGGGAATACCAGCATCCATTGAGACACTCTCAAGACTAGTAAAAACCAGATATAGGGAAGACAAAAATCTAATGAATTTTTTAGTAAAGATCTACAACATGGAGTCTTGAATCGTTCAATCTCTCTGGCTGCATTGCACTCAAGAGCTATCTGGAGATCCCAAAATGAGTAGGAAATCTCAAGTATCTTTATCTGAGCGGTAAAGCCTTGGAGGAATTACACATTTAACTATCAAACATGATTGGTCTAAAGTGCTGGAAGCGAGCAGAAACTTTTAAGACACCTTTCAGCTGGAAGGACTTAAAGGAACTGAAGGTGTTGAAACAGTTTTAACATGTATATAAACAGGTTTAGCAAGAGACATTAACTAAAACTCTTTACTCATAAGTCAAACAAACCATTGTAGAAGAGTAAAGAGCATTGTACACTTGTGTACGACAAAGGTTAATTAGAGGATTGGCCGCTTTCAACTGAGGAAATAGCTTGTAGCATATTCAAGACCTCCTTAACGATAGATTCAACAAAATCAATCTCCAATGCGCCGCTACACGTGAAGAAAAAGGTCGAGATGAGTTCTTTTAAAGTTCACACACGAGCGTACATGCATACATAAATAAGTTGCTAATATGAAAGAAGAATTCTATGAATATTATCAGATCTAACGAAAAACAATGCAACACATTTGATACATTAACATTTCCAAGGAACTAGTTAAGTTTGCAATATGTCAAAATTTTGTATAGAGATTACTTTGGGTTCTCAACAAAACATAGAATCAAAAATATGAATTGACATTAGTACCTTTTTTCATCGAAAGTTAGGGGAAACTTATGGGAGACATAATTAATTGCCTCTTTCCATTGCTTTATCTTAGGTGAGTCAATCCCGTACACGAGCTCTTTATCTCTGAAATGGTCACCAAACTCTCCCTTTTGTCTTTTCACATCGAATGGACTAACGTTGTGGAAGACGGGAAGCACCTTGGGATACAGAGCAAATGTATAGATTCCCAAAGTTAGTAATATGTGTCAAAAAGATGTTTATAATCTACAACTTCAATAGAAGTAAATACATTGGTCTAGATGTAACTCACTTTAGTTCCCTAGGTACAATATATACATATATATAGAGAGAGATGTATAAACATGTTGATCATCAAACCTTGAGCCGGCCTTGGCGCTCACATTCAACAATCTTCACAAGCTCGTCCATGACCCATTCTGATTCTGTGTACCTGCTCGAAAACACAACAATGGCAATCCCAGAATCCTCGATCCTCTCGAATAGAGTGTTGACGTCTTCAACTCTTTGCTCATGATTGTCTATGAAGACGTTGATCTTTCTTCTGCGAAGTGCGTGCACTAGATACCCGATGAAATTGTTGCGTAGCTGATCTCCTCGAAAATTAATGAAAACTTGAATTTGCGGTGGCTTGAAGTTACCGTCCGATGTAATTTCTTTCAGCAGTCTCTGGACACTTTTTTCGATTATTTCACTCTGGTGGCTGTGTGATACAAATGAGGAAAATAAGTAATGAGATGAAAGACCTTCCTGAATTCCCCATTCAAAGAAAGGTTCGCAAATCTATCTATAAATTGTAAACCTCTACAGTAAAGGAAATTGTAATCCTCTACAGTAAAATGGTCTAGTTTTGTTGGTAAATTCTCAATCAATTGGAGGGAAAACAGTTACCGATCCAACTTGAAGCCACAGATGTTGGAAATCAACAGCAAAGCTTTCTTACACATCGCCTTGAGGCTTTTTTTTATTCCAAAATTTCCAGTGTCAATATTTTCCGATGGAATTCCTCTCAGCACTCTCTTAGCCTTCTCCACAATTTCTTTGATTATTTCACTCTCGTGGCTGAGAAATACGAGTGAGGAAGATAAGTAATAAGATGGAAGACATTACTGAATTCCACAATCAAAAGAAAGGTTTCATAAATCTATCAAGAATTGTAATCACTACTGTAAACCTCTACAAATAAATGGTCGAGCTTTTTGGTAAATTCTCAACCAATTGGGAGCAAAAATCAGTATTAATTGATTAGATATGTCAAACCTTTTGTTAAACTTTTGTATAGAGATTAGAGATTTCTTTGGCTTCTCAACAAAACATAGAATTAAGAGTATGAATGGACATTAGTACCTTATCTCATTGAAAGACAGGGCAAACTTTTGGAGGACAAACACAATGGCCTCTTTCCATCGCTTTATCATAGGTTCGTCAGACTTGTACAGGTACTCTTTATCTCTGAAATGGTCACATAACTCTCCCTTAAGTCTTTTCACATTGGTTGGAGGCACCTTGTAGTAGATGGGAAGCATCTTGTGATAGGGAGTAAGCCAAAGTTAGTAATGTGTCAAAAGATGTATAATCTACACCTTCAATAGAAGTAATAACATTGGTCCAGATCAAAATTCATGTTCACTAGATACGATCTATATAGAGAGATATAAACGTGTTCATCATCATACGTTGAGCAGGCCTTGGCGCTCTTCAAAAATATTCACAAGCTCTTCCAAGCACCATGTTGATTCCGTGTACCTGCTCGAAAACAAAACAGTGGCAATCCTAGAATCCTCTATCCTCTTGAAAAGAGTGTTGAGGTCTTCACCTCTTTGCTCATGATTGTCTATGAAGTCGTTGATATTTCTTCTCCGAAGTGCGTCCATTAGATGGCCGCTGAAACTGCGGCGTACGTCAGCTCCTCGAAAACTAAGGAAAACTGAATATTTGAAATCGGCCCTGTGAAATACAGAGTGTCAGGAAGATAAGTAATGAGAGAACAAAGACCTTCTTCCTAAATTCCCCAATCAAAAGAAAGGTTCGTAAATCTAGCTAGAAATTGTAATCAGTTACCTTTCCTGAACAACCGACTTGAAATGAGTTCGATCCACCGGCGAATCGATCTCGAATCGTTGATATCCACCGGCGATAATCGGAGGCTTTTCTAGACGGCATCTGGCGGCATCTGAACCGGCGATGAGTTCATTGTATTCGGGACCAAGATGATTGGGAAGATGGAGGCGAAAAGGCTCAAGAAACGTTGGGTTCTCTGATTCGACTTTTATCTTCCAAGGGTAACAAGAAGCGATACCGACGTAAAGTTGTGATTTTCCGGTGGTTCCTGAAACGACGATAGGCTTTTCTTTTCGATGATATCGCAGTGAGTCCTGATACTCCATGCCTGCGAAAAAACCGGATAAGGATCCAATCGAAGAAGAATGCGTCGTCATTCTCGTGAAGCGATCGAAGATTATTGGGAGGAAGTTGAAACCTGTCTGTAATTACCGACAACACTGGAAAGATAAAGGTCGGCGGAAGCCACGTTTTGAAAATTGGGGAGTTTTCCGGTTCGGTTCCTCTTCGGTTCAGTTCGGTATGGTTACTTCCAAAATAGAACGGTAAATAACCAAAATTAATCTAACTAACTGATTTAGCCGAAAAATACATAATTTGTTTGGATATTTTGAGTATTTTGGTTGTTTTGGTCTAAAATTAATTAAAATTTTTGAGTTTATAATTGTAATTATGAGTAAATTGAATTATATCAAATCTAAATATAATTAATATTTTGGATATATAATTATATTTCGGGTATTTCAGGTATCTATTCGGTTCTTAGTTCGGTTCAAATTCAGTTCCAGTTATTTCGGTTCTAAAATTTAAGATCCATTCGGATTTTTTGTCGGTTTCGGTTCGGATTTGGTTCTCATTTTTTTTGGTTCGATTTGGTTCCGGTTAACAAATTTTCTTGGGTGTTAGCCACGAAGAACCCTCTCGGGTGTAGACCGTGACCGATCTCGCTCACCGTGTTGCTTCTCGGACGTCGTTCTTGAAGCTAATTTCCCCGGGAAAGCTGAACATTCGCACGAACTCATGACGGATACTTGCAGATTTGAAGATTGTGATTTTCCCTTATTGTCTCTTGTCTCGTCTACATGAAGAAGAATCTCTCGGTGCTACACCGAAGATCTCTAGCACTCGGCACTGAAGCTTTCCACCGCTCATCGTCAATGTCTTTCTTGGCTCTGACGACTTAACCAAATATGTGCTGCTTGATGCACCCTATCTAGGGCTTTAGCCACAAATAACCATCTCGGGTGTATACCCCGAACCGACCTTGCTTACTGTGTTATTTCTCGGACATCATTCCTAAATTTTCTAGTAATGATCTACATCATGGAGTCTCTTAAATTGTTCAATCTCCCTGGCTGCATTGCACTCAAGAGCTTCCCAAGGAGATCCCAAAACGAGTGGGAAATCTCAAGTATCTTTATCTGAGCGGTACAGCCATGGAGAAATTACACACTTAACTATCAAACATGATTGGTCTAAAAGTGCTGGAAGTGAGCAGAAACTTTTAAGACACCTTTCAGCTTGAAGGACTTAAAGGACCTGAAGGTTGTTGAAACAGTTTTAACTTATATACTAACAAGTTTATGATAGACCTCTCCAAGTCTATGTGAGAAGAAACAAGCTGAAACAGGGTAAGATACAGGGGAAACAGAGTATTTCAGAGAACCTGAGAGTGACAGAAGCGTCTATGGGCTGCAATGACGTGTCTAATGGGTCGAGAATTGCTGATGAGGTGTCCCAGAAAGCTCTAGAAAGAGAGGATAAGGACAAGAATCAGATAGGCAGCAAAGGTTACAATTATTTGAATGAGTTGTCAAAGATGCTGTACGGCAAAAGTAAAAAGGAGTAACTGTTCACGTGGTTTGTTTTCTCAAGAAGGGGGCGCCTCCTTTCTATCTCTTTATATATTGAATAATGGCGTAGGGTTTTCCAATGCTTCTGGAGGAGTATCATTGTGAGTGCAAGACTATCTGGGGATAGTTCTTCAAGGTGCCTCTTCTTTTCATTTTTCTGTCTTGTGTTTTCTATTTCTGTTAGTGAGTGCTCTTAGGTTTGACGATCTGTGTCAAGTCTAAGTTTGAGATTTGAGTTTCTCTCCCTTGTTTGATAAATAAGATTTGAGTATTATTCAGAAAAGGGAACTTGTGCTCAAGGATCTATTAATATTGATATAAGGGTGTTGTATACCGTCTGTTACAGAGAAGACATAAGTAAGAACTTATCACTTTACCAAGAGACGTTAACCAAAATCCCTAACTCATAAGTCAAACAAACCATTGTAGAAGAATAAAGAGTATTGTACACTTGTGTACGACAAAGGTTAACTAGAGGATTGGCCGCTTTCAACTGTGGAAATAGCTTGTAGCATAGCCAAGACCTCCTTAACGATAGCCGCTTTCAACTGTGGAAATAGCTTGTAGCATAGCCAAGACCTCCTTAACGATAGATTCAACAAAATCAATCTCCAATGCGCCGCTACACGTGAAGAAAAAGGTCGAGATGAGTTCTTTTAAGATTCACACACGAGCGTGTATGCATACATAAATAAGTTGCTAATATGAAAGAAGACTTCTATGAATATTATTATCAGATCTAAAGAAAAACAATACAACGCATTTGATACATTAACATTTCCAAGGAACTAGTTAAGTTTGAAATATGCCAAAATTTTGTATAGAGATTACTTTGGGTTCTCAGCAAAACATAGAATCAAAAGTATGAATTGACATTAGTACCTTTTCTCATTGAAAGCCAGTAGAAACTTATGGGAGACATAACTAATTGCATCTTTCCATTGCTTTATCTTAGGTGAGTCAGACCCGTACAAGAGCTCTTTATCTCTGAAATGGTCACCAAACTTTCCCTTTAGTCTTTTCACATCGGATGGAGGAACGTTGTGGAAGACGGGAAGCACCTTGGGATAGAGAGTAAAGGTCTTCCCAAAGTTAGTAATATATGTGTCAAAATATGTATCTAATCTAAACCTTCAATAGAAGTAATAACATTGGTCTAGATCGTAACTCAATTTAGTTCCCTAGGTACGATATATATATCTATAGAAAGAGAGAGAGAGATGTATAAACATGTTGATCATCACACCTTGAGCCGGGCTTGGCGCTCACATTCAACAATCCTCACAAGCCCATCCATGACCCTCTCTGATTCTGTGTACCTGCTCGAAAACACAACAACGGCAATACAAGAACCCCCGATCCTCTTGGAAAAATTGTCGAGGTTTTCACCTCTTTTCTCAAGATTGTCTATGAAGACGTTGACCTTTCTTCTCTGAAGTGCGTCCATTAGATAGGGGATGAAATTTTTGAGCTGATCTCCTAGATAATTGATGTAAACTTGATCTTGTGGTGGCTTGAAGTTACCATCCGATGGAATTTCTTTCAGCACTCTCTGAACAACTTCTTTGATTATTTCACTCTTGTCGCTGTGCAACACGAGTGAGGAAAATAAGTAATGAAATGAAAGACCTTCTTCCTGAATTCCCCAGTCAAAGAAATGTTTCGTAAATCTATCTAGAAATTGTAAATCACTACTGTAAACCTCTACAAATAAATGGCCGAGGTTTTTTACCTACACATGTAGTAAATCGACTGCAGAACTTTCTTACACATCTCCTTGATGTGTTTTGTTATTCCAGAAGTGTTATCCTTTTCTCTCTTAGCCATCTCCACAATTTTTTTGATTAATTCACTCTCTTGTCTGAGAAATACAGAGTGTCAGGAAGATAAGCAATGAGAGAACAAAGACCTTCTTCCTAAATTCCCCAATCAAAAGAAAGGTTCGTAAATCTATCTAGAAATTGTAATCAGTTACCTTTCCTGAACAACCGACTTGAAGTGAGTTCGATCCACCGGCGAATCGATCTCCCATCCTTGATATCTACCGGAGATAATCGGAGGCTTTTCTGGACGGCATCTGACGGCATCTGGACCGGCGATGAGTTCGTCGTATTCGGCAATCCTAGAATCCTCTATCCTCTTGAAAAGAGTGTTGAGGTCTTCACCTCTTTGCTCATGATTGTTTATGAAGAGGTTGGTATTTCTTCTCCAAAGTGCGTTCACTAGATGGCCGATGTAATTTTCAACCCTGTGAAATACAGAGTGTCAGGAAGATAAGCAATGAGAGAACAAAGACCTTCTTCCTAAATTCCCCAATCAAAAGAAAGGTTCGTAAATCTATCTAGAAATTGTAATCAGTTACCTTTCCTGGTTGTTGTGGGCGATGAGTTCGTGGTATTCGGGACCAAGATGATTGGGAAGATGGGGGCGAAAAGGCTCAAGAAACGTTGGGTTCTCTGATTCCAAGGGTAACAACAAGCGATGACAAGAAGCGATGCCGACGGAAAGTTGTGATTTTCCGGTGGTTCCTGAAACGACGATAGGCTTTTCTTTTCGATAATATCGCAGTGAGTCCTGATACTCCATACCTGCGAAAAAAGCGGATAAAGGTCCAATCGAAGAAGAATGCGCCGTCATTCTCGTGAAGAGATCGAAGATTATTGGGCGGAAGTTGAAACCTGTCTGTAATTACCGACAACACTGGAAAGATAAAAGATCGGCGGAGGTTGGGATCAAATTCTGCGATACTCTTCCACGTAGCCTTCAGCTCATATAGTTGAAAATCAATTAAAAGAACAAAATCAAATAAAAGACCAAATAACCTCGAGGGTTTCAATTTATTTACAGATTCAACCATTTGAGTGTATTTAGCGAGAACAGTCTAGAAGTTTACAAATAAAACTAGGTACTAACCTGCGCTATGCGCAGGAGAATGTTTTAAAAAAAAAAGTTAAAATCATTTTTTTCATTTTATTATTGTTTTTGGTAGTCAATTTTTTTTCTTTTTGAAAATATTTTGGACAATATGTCTATTAGTCTATTTTTCGAAATATTCGTTTCTGATCTTTACCCGTAATTTTTGTCCAATTTTCTATTATGGATAAACCTACCTGTATTAAATAATTGGTTTGCAATTAGAAAATATTCCATAATTACTTTATCATATAGTTTGCAAAATTAAAATTGATCATTTAACACTTTTATTTAAATGATCAATTTTAAAATGTATTGTTGTTATTATGATTGCATCTATTTATGATTTTATTTGGAAACAAATTAAGTTAAAACAAAATTTGAATATATAAATTCACACATAATAATATAATTCCAAATATATAGAAAACGGGTTATTAATTCGTAAGCATATTCTTTAACCGTATGAAGAATAAATATTCTAATCAACAGGCAAATATGTCGAGAATTCAAAATTCGAATTATTATTTATATTGTTTAGATTACCATTTTCTTATATTGGATATTCTCATGTAAAATATTTTTCATATTTATCTTTCTAAATATTTTTGGTTATTAACATTGTTTGCAGTTTTCATAATATATCAATCATGAATTTAATTTTTAGAATCCCAATATATTATTTAATGGAAACTACAATTAAATGGTCGATCTCTATATATCAGTTAACAAAAATCACAGATTTGTTAATATTCCAAATCTAGATTATCATTGAATTTTAAATTTTGTGAATTTATATCAAATAATATTGTGCAACTAAATCTTGTAGTTAAAAGTTTTTAGGAAAAATTTAACAAATCCATATAATAAACTTAAACAAATTCGTTTAACAAACTTTAACAAATTCTATTAGATTTTTTTAAAATAAAGAAAACAATTTAAGCATTTAATATAAATCATTTTTAAATAATATAATTAATATAATATTAATTTTTTAAATCGTTGTTGAATCAATTAGGTTATATTAACAAATCCGATTTTCATATCATATATGAAAACAATTGAAGCATTTAATATTAATAGTTGATAATCTATTTTGAATATTAAAATATACGATTACTATCTATTTATGAATGATTGGTTTAAAATAAGAGAATTTTATATTTTATTATTATTTGATAGAATAACAAATTTAAAATTGATGATAATATAAATTTAGAATATTTACAAATCTGTTATATCTGAAATAAGAGAATATTAACAAATCTTATTTTTGTGTTATAAAAATTATTTGATATAACAGATTTGTTAATATTCCAAATCTAGATTATCATTCAATTTTAAATTTTGTGAATTTATATCAAATCCGATTATCATCAAATAATATTGTGCAGCTAAATCTTGTTTAACAAATTTTTTCTTATTTTAATCAGGACAAATCTCTTATTTTAATGACTATGATATCCTTGATGAGAGATTAAAATTTGTTCTTTTGAAATAATGGCAATATTATGCAATTATCAACAATTTGTAAGGTTAATTTTTTAAATGTACTTCCCAAATAATATATAGGGGATCTTTCATAAACGATGATATTATATAAAGGGAAATTAACATTCCAAAAAAAATCGTAATCAATATCAAATCTCTTATGTTTAGAAAATTAAATCAACAAAATCTTCACAAAATCTATTTTTAACTACTTTTCAAAAAAATTTAATATAAATTAATTTATTAAAACGAAAAAAATAATCTATAAGAAAATAAAGAAATCAACAATCTACATAAATTCTTCCTTAAAATTCCTCAAAAAAATCGCAAGAACAAAAAATCTCTTCTTTTTAAAAAATTAAATCAAAATTTAATTTAATTTAATAGTGTATTTAATTAAATCTACAAAATCTTAATAAAATCTATTTTTAACTACTTTTCAAAAAATTAAAATAAATTAATTAATTAAAACGAAAATTAACAAAATAGTCAATGACTAAACTACCCTTAATAAGAAATTATAATTTCTTTTTTTTGTAATGGCAATATAATGTAAATATTAACATCTTGTAAGGTTTACTTTATAAATATACTTTCCAACAAAACCGCGGCGAAGAAAAAGAGTACAACTACTAAGTGGTATGAATCGTGGTGAAAATGGGTGGATTGGATGCAATGGTAGTCATGCTGGTGGTGGGAATGGGGGAGGATTTGTAACGGAACCAAACTTGGAGAAGAGAAGGTTCTCGTGGCATAGCGGAGTGTGAGAGAGCAAAGAGTTTGGTCTTAATGGTGGTGAAGATCTCCTTGAGTAGTTGTGAAGGAGGTCGAGACGTCGCAGTGTGAACACGTGCATTTTGCTCCCGCCAAAGTAGGTATGCAACCGCTTGGAAGAGAAGGTGATATATGAGCTTCAAGGTGGAGTCGGTGGTTGAATACAGGAGTCACTGCAAAACAGAGGGAAAATCTAAATCAGGAGGCAGAGAAGCAGTAAGGAGATAATGAGAATAAGGACAAGTGAAGAGAATGTGCTCCCTTGATTCTGGGGCTGAATTGCATAAGACGCAGGAGGAGGGGGCATGTGGAGAAAAACGTTGGATTTTATCTCTAGTCGGAAGTCTGCCGCGAGTTATGACCCAATAAGTGAAGGCGTGTTTGGGGATGCGTCCTGAGAACCAGATGGACTTGTGCCAGGGGACCTCTGGAGGATGAGGGTTGAGAGCAGTGAATGTCTTGGAGGTGGAGAAGCGAGCCAGAGCAGAGCGGATGTCGGCCTCAGGAATACACGCAGTCCAAGTGAAAGAATCCATGTTCGTGGTGTGATAGAGAGTGTTCGTAGGCAGGAGGATGCTACGAAGAAAGGATATTAACCGATTGCGGCTTCTAGTGGAGAATAACCAATTTCCATGCTGAATAGCCTGAGAGACGGTGGCATTACCTGAGATTCCTGTTAGGCGAATATGTTGTTGACCGATCAAGAGAATAGACCCCAACCTGTCCAATTATCCTGCCAAAAAGAACAAGTGGTACCCAAACCAATCCGACAAAAGAGAAATTACCTCGCTGTGTGCCGAAGTTTGAGAAGGCGGCGCCATATCTAGCTACCGTGAAGGTAAGAGGGAGCGATATCCCAGAAGGAGTGGGAGCCGATGAGGTGAATCTTGACCTAGGAGACCCATAGCGACTCCGAGTTGGTGTAGAGAAGCCAAATGAGCTTGAGTCCAAGAACGTTATTCCACTTAGCTAGGCGGCGAAGGCTTAGTCCCCCAGAACTCTTGGGAGAGCAAACTGAGTCCCAACTGATCTTGGCATTCTTTGCAGTGAGAGTGGACCCAGACCACAGGAAGGCGTTGCACATCTTCTTGATGGTGTCGAGGCAAGAATTCGGAAGCATGAAGACAAAGGCCCAGAAGTTGACAACAGAATAGATAACTGATTGGATCAACTGGAGGCGTCCGGCGAAGGAAAGATGGTGATTGGTCAAAGAGGTGAATCTGGTGTTGAGGCGATCGATCAATGGTTGGAAGTTTTGAGGACGCATCTTATGTGGGAGAAGAGGGACTCCAAGATATTCCACTAGGAAAGATCCCTCGGCGAGACCGTGAATGGAAGCCATATGGTGGAGAAGGTTGGAATTGTTGTCATCTAGGAAGAGGGTAGACTTAAGAAGGTTAATACCAAGACCGGACATCCTGAAAAAATCGTCAAGAACAGATAAAATAGCTCGCAAGGAGTGATCACAGCCATAAAAAAAGATCAGCATGTCATCAGCAAAAGAAAGATGTGATATCACCGGGTTTTGGCAGGACAGATGGAGTCGTATATCCCCAGAGGTGACCGCTGCATCAAGCCGCTTGGAAAGAACATCCATGGCGAGAACGAAAAAGGTAGGAAGATATGGGATCTCCCTGACGGAGTCCCTTACTCCCTTGGAAGTATCCTGTCAAATCACCATTGAGGTTGATAGAGAAAGAGGGGGAGGTAATGCACTCACGAATCCAACCGATGAAAACGTCTGGGAGGTCAAACACTTTTAAGAGCTGGAGGATGAAATCCCAGTGGAGATTGTCGAAAGCCTTGGTCATATCAATCTTGAGGCAGCCACGGGATGTAGGGCTAGGCTTACTGAAGTCACTGATAAGCTCAGAAGCAAGAAGAATGTTCTCACAAAGTTGGCGACCCTGGACGAACCCCACTTGGTTATTCTGAAAGGCAATGGGAAGGAATAACTTTAAACGCCCTGCGAGAATGGAAGAGATAATTTTGTAGAAGTGGTTGCAGCAAGAGATGGTGCAAAAATCCTAGAGGTTTCTATTTTAATATTCTCTTCTTAGGTATAAATACTTTAATATTCTCTTTAATATTTTCTCAGCCCTAGTTTCTATTATCACAGCCCTAATATCTTTACGTCTCGTCGTCTCTTATTGTCTTCCTCTACCAAGTACCAACAAAGGTATGTCTTACATCTCTTACGTGAGTTACGTCTCTTACGTGAGTTACGTCTCTTACATGAGTTACGTCTCTTAAGTCTCTTATGTGTGTTAGTAATTTTGTCTCGATTTCATAAAACAAGTGTATGTGTTAGTAATCATGGTAATTTAATAATTATTATACTATCTTCTCTTCTTAGGAACATGGATTTCGATTCTGAATATATAAGTGATCCAAACAATGGTTCTGATGATGAGTTGGATGATCTTGGTGATGAGGTAGATGATCTTGGTGATGATGAATTACTGCCTCCTCTAAAGAATTAAAATGGCAAACCAAAGAAGAAGCGTACCAGACGTTTGACTTCTGATTGTTGGAAACATCTTACAATTATTGGAGAAAAAGGACCTGATGGTAAAGAAGACGTGAGATGCAATCATTGTGGACATATCTATCACTTGAATTTGCATAAAAATGGAACTTCTAGCACTTTTAAGATGGAGTTGGCTGCAATACCTAATAGAATATGTTTGACAACAGATCTTTGGCGGGCTATCACTATAGAAGGATATATTTGTTTGACAGGTCATTACATTGATAGTGATTGGAAGTTGAAAAGTAAAATATTGTCGTTTTGTGCTGTTCCACCTCCTCATTCTGGCATTGCCATAGCGATGAAGCTAGTTGAGTTGTTAAAGAAGTGGGGAATAGAAAAAAAAGTTTTTTTCTCTTAAAGTAGACAATGCTTCTACTAATGGTAGTATGCAGACCATATAAAAGAAAAATCCAAAAAGATTTGTTGTGCACAGGAGACTTTTTCCATGTGAGATGTTCAACGCACATACTAAATCTGATCGTGCAAGATGGATTAGCTGTAGTTGGTGATGCTTTGCAAAAAATTAGGGAAAGCATCAAATATGTGAAGGCATCTGAGATTCGGATTCAACTTTACGATAATTGCATGGAAACAGTTGGCCTTCATATTAGAGCTGGTTTAACTTTGGATGTGGTGACTCGATGGAATTCTACTTTTCATATGCTTGCTAGAGCTATCAAACATAAATATGCTTTACGTAATCTTCACGAGATCGATGCTTCATATAAATCTTTCCCATCTGATCTTGAGTGGAAAAGAGGAGAGTTGCTATGTGATTTTTTGAAGCCATTCGGTGAAATCATCAACATGTTTTCTGGTACAACTTATCCCACATCAAACTTATATTTCATGCAAATTTAGAATATTGAATGTTGATTATGAGTCTTATGACGTCATACCCATTCTGAAGATATGGTTATAAGAAACATGGTCCAAGCTATGCAAATCAAGTTCAACAAGTATTGGAAAGAATATAGTGACATTCTTGAGATTGGTGCAGTTCTGGATCCACGGATGAAGTTTGTAGTTCTGGAATTTTGTTTTACTACTCTCGAACCATCAACGTGTAAGCAAAATTTGGATCAGGTGCGCAAAAAAATGAAAAAAAACCTCTTTGAGGCTTACGAGAGCAACTCAAAGACAACAACAGCCCCAAGTTCTTCACAAAATATTCCTGAAATTTCTCTTGAAAATGCATTAACTAGATATAACGTAAGTGCTTTATTTTATGATTTTGTATATTAATTATTTATCTTCTATTTTTCTTCTTTATAACAATTCATCGTTGTGGATTTATTTTAATGTAACAATACTTTTATGCATTCGTTAACAAAAAAAATTGGTGATAACGAAAAATCTCCTTTGGATGTGTATTTGGATGAACCACCATTAAATATGCAAGCGTTTGAAAGTATGGATATCCTGAGTTATTGGAAAGATAACTCTGGTCGTTTTAAGGAATTGTCTTGCATGGCTTGTGATGTTCTTAGTATTCCTATCACAACTGTGGCTTCGGAATCATCATTTAGTATAGGTAGTCGTGTTTTAAACAAATATAGAAGTTGTCTTCTACCTTCGAATATAAAAACCTTGATTTGTGGACATAATTGGTTCAGCGGTTTTGAAGGTAGCAAGTCTTCAAGCCTATATATTTTTCACAAAGAATTTAATAGAATCATTGTGAAGTTATTGAATAAATGTTTTTTCGTATTCTAATTATGCAGATTTGGATGTTGATGCTATGTGTGAAGATGCTCCACATGTTGAAGCAGCACTGAACTAATTGTTACAATTAAAGAAGGTATATTTTTTTACTAACATATATATGAAAACATTGACAAGTTTCAGAAAGATGGATTAAGACTTAAATTAGTAATTCATATACTGTTTTACGTTGTTACTTTTCTCAGGTGCAAGAAGAATATTAATAGAAAAAACGTTGGATCTTTCTCTAACCCCAAGATTTTTAAACTTCAATTTCTACACGTTTTTAAATTATTATTTTAACTTTTAGTTAAATTTCAATCAATTATTATTTTGAATTATAGTTTTATCTTCGAAATGGAACCGAGAGATTGAACATTTTTACTTATTGAGACTTTTGCATATTATTTGCTATTGAGACTAGTTAGCTTCTATTATGAATTCCATATTTAATTATTAAATTTTATTGGTGCATATATAGTTTTTGTTTGCTACTTTGCTTGTTTATATGATCCTTCTTTACTTATGAGGTATAAATTATGTATGAAATGATCGCGGACTGGCCCGCAATATCCATAGATATTAAGCGGTTTGGGTTATGGCTTTTATTTTTGTATCTGTGGCACTAAATGGGCTGACCCGCTAAATCCGCTAAATGAACAAATCCACTGCTGTCCAGGCTAAATGAACGCGAACTAGCCCTAATTGACAGCTCTAGACAAGAGTGGAATGATAGAGGTCGGCGGAGGTCATGTTGGGTGAAATTAAGTAGCCAATGCCACGTTTCGAAAATTGGGTCTTGCTATTGGCGAGAACTACAACATCATATCCCCTCTGGAGCCCCCAAATGATTTTGGCCCAGAGGTTTGGGCTAGTCAACTCTTTCAGTTTCCACCTTTGACTAATGACCAAATTTGTCTCCTTTCCCGAACACATCTCGTTTCTCATAATTTTCTTTTTCAACATTTACCTTTCATACATTGTTGAAAAGATCGCTATCAAGCATGAAACTTTTATTCATGTACATACTGCTTCTCTTACAAAATCTGTTGAAATCTTACTTGTGCCAATCTTGCAAACAATCTTGTATCATTACATCAACTCAACACTTGTCTCTAGGGATGTTAATAAGGGTTAAAAATTTAGGGCCGGCCCATAAAATTATAACCCTAACCCTGTTTTTTATATATGGGCTCATTTAAGGTTGAGTGCAAAAGGTTAGAGCTCAAACACGGTTCAAAATCAGGCTCTGATTTTTATTAGCTTTCATAGTTTTATCTTGCTTCCTGTTTCTTTATGGCTGAATTTTGGACAAAAACACGAGTTTGTATTTTTTCCGCCAAAAACATGAGTCCATTTTTTTTTCCCACCAAACACACGAGTCCCTATTTTTCCGCCCAAAACACGAATCTATATTTTTCCCACCAAAAACATGAGTCAGTATTTTTCTGCCAAAAACATGAGTATGTATTTTTTCTACCAATAACACGAATCCGTATTTTCCCGCCAAAAACACGAGTCTGTATTTTTCCGCCAAAAACACAAGTCCATATTTTTCCCGCAAAAAAAAAACACGAGTCTGTATTTTTCCGCCTAAAACACGAGTCTGTATTTTTCCGCCAAAAACACGAGTCTGTATTTTTTTCACCAAAAACACGAGTCCGTATTTTTCCGCAAAAAACACGAGTCTGTATATTTCCGCCCAAAACACGTGTCTGTATTTTTCCGCCAAAAACATAAATCCGCATTTTTCCGCCTAAAAACGTAATTTCATTATTTTGCCGCAAAAATGTGATTTCGTAATTTTTCCGCCAAACAAACACTGTTTCACAATTTTCATGCCAAAAACACAGTTTCATAATTTTTTGGCAAAAAACGGAAGCCTGCATTTTCCCGCCAAAAAATATGTTTCACAAATTTTTGCCAAAAACTCGATTCCACAATTTTTGACCAAAAACATGATTCCTTAATTTTCCGCCAAAAACGTGATTCATTATTTTTCAGCTGAAAAACGTGAATTCATATTTCATGTCAGATTATGTCAAAAAGATAACATATGGTGATAATTATTATTAATTAGTTATTTTTATATTTATCGTTATTAAAAACTTGTAAATTTAAAAAGGATTACAAAGATTTAGGGCTCAAATGGATTACAAATGGTTTAACCCTGTTTTACGATATTTGATGGACTCAAAAGAGTTAGGGTTCATTTAGGACCGAGCTTTAAAAAACTAGAGTCGGGCCGGATCCAAAAAAACTCATTTTAACATCCCTCCTTGTATCATTGCATCTGAGCTCTTGAACTTCTTCAAGGTTAACTCTTCTCATGATCATTTTTTTTGTCTCCCTATCTTGTAGTAAAAATGCACAATGGTTGGTTCAAGTTTGATATCATAAATTATGTTCGAGATAGGATCGAATTCAAAACCAAAACCTTCGTAATATGATATGCTTGGTTCTCACGATTAGTTACTGATTAACCGCATGAAAAAAAAATTTGAAGATGGAAATGGTAGTTTTTATTTAATTTTACTTTTACAATCAAATTTGATTCACAAATGGTAGTTTAGTCACATTATAACTTCATACATATTATTTTATTGTTTGTCATTATTCTCAACATATAAAAATAATAAGTTTTAGTGCCGCAATAGCTGTGTGATATTCATGATAATGTTTATGGGAGTACTATAATAATGAACAAAAGGATTAGTAGGAAGAGTTAAGAAGGGTTCACATCGTTATCACTCACTTTTTTTTAGTTATATTATATCTTCCACAAAGTGGCAATTCGGAAAGGTTTTTTACAGGTTCGAAACCGGCCAAAAAAGCACCGTGAAATTGAGGAAATTTTGACAAAGAACAACAGATTTCAACAATAATATAACCTTTATATTTAAGTTATTATAATTTATTTAGGGGTATATTAAATAGAGCATGTTTGTATATTTAAATAATTTTTAATATGTGTGAAATGTATCTTTTGCAAAATTAGATCCTTTGCTTGCTTGAATGGAATCACCAAAAATTTAGCAAATTAAAGGAAATAAAATAATAATATAACAAAATGCAAGTGAAGTGTTATTTTATAAGTTTATCAAATGGATCATTATTTCATTCACCAAAACTTACCATTAACAACAACACAAAAACTTAACTATCAAAGTGAGGATTTAGATGACTTGAATATGCCAAAAGGAAAGCCCAAATCCAAAACAACATCTTAATTCTAATGACTACATACATGTTTCACAAATTTTTAATGCGAAACAAAAACCACACAATGATACTACCGAAGATGAGAAACCGATCAAACTTCATGACTGGTTTGAGAAGATGTGGGAGGAGGAGGAATCGCTTTCCCACGCCCCATTGTGAACCCTCTCGTCCCATCAGGCATTCTCGGGCCAGGTGGACGCTTTGAGACCTCAACGGGATGATGATTATGATGGAAAGATGATGATGGTGGTGTTCCATGTCCTGTGGCAAACATTACAAAAAACTTGGTCTTAAAATTTCAATTTCGCCTGCCTTAGTTACAAGAAGTGGGAGAAATGGACTTTCTCTAAGACAAGTACTAATACCGTTGCCGCCTTGATGATTCTGTCGCCTTCCCTGTCCTCCACCTCTGCCTTTCTTTCCATTTTTATCCTTCTGATGATTGCCACCGTCCTGGAAATGGTTAAAGAACAATCTGAAATTATAAACAGCTGTCTTGGGTCCTGGTTTAATGGCACATCGTAGTGTTGATCCCAAATCTTGCTTTGCAATAAGTTGTCAAAGGTGAGGTAAAAAAAATATATATTAATACGATAGAACTTACATCATCAGCAGGATTATCAGAATGATGGTGACGGTGATGCTGATGTTCATGCATCTTTTTGTTCTTCTCTCCCCCAGTTTGATCATGAACTCGGCCTGTATTGTCCTTTCCTTTATCGACTTCCCTCATAGCTGGTCTTCTCTGTGCAAACTTTCCCTATGATGTTGAATAATCCATCTATTATTAAAAGTTATAATCTGATTCAATATGTATTTTTAAGTTATAAGATTCTTCAGAGAGTACTTACTTCTTGTTCAAGAAGCTTAACTCGCAACCCATTTCTCCAGTCTTGCTCGTTATTCAATGTAGCTGCCTGCACCCAATAATAAAAGTTACTAACCACACCCATTCCTTAGAAAAGAGAAAATATACTGAGCCTAAGATTTTTTTGACACTCACCGCTTTTTCAGCTGCCTCCACCGATTCATATTCCACAAAGGCATGTAACTATAGCCAAAAGAAAAAGAAGCTAATTACTTACACATAAACATACATATATGTGCTTGTGATTCCATATAAGAAAGTTCTCCACAAAGTTTCATACTCTGGTTCTGATGAATTTGTCCTTCTTACAACCCTTCTCTGATTCTTCAGCAGCATTTGGATCACATATGGATACACTTTTTATGCTGCAATTGCAGAAAATGTTGATTAGTACGTATAATGGATATAACAGGAGAAAAGGAGTAACTAGATAAAAAGATAGATAAAGCCATGGCATACCTTCCAGCTTTACCAAATATCTCCCGAATATTCTCATCTGAATGATCCTCAGGCAAATTTTCTACCAAAACAGTGAAAATCTATGGAACACAAATCAGAAACGAATACATCACAAAGGAAGCAAAAACGCAACACAGTAGTTAGACTGAAAAAACAAGAGTCATGTTTGAGGCAATTGGTACCTTTGGATCCCTGATCTCAGGAAGAGGACTTCGCCGCTTCACCTTCTTCCCATCAGAGCTAACAACCTGCCGGTTCACCAAACAGATACTCAACCTCTGTATTAAGATTTTACTTTTCTACTGCTATATGATTACTCCAATAACTTCCATTCATACTACTTGTAAGTTGTAACTACTGCAAAAAAGCTTACAAGAAATGATGACTCCTTTAAGGCTGATACTATCAAAGCATGGTCTTGAGTAAGCTTCTTCATTTTATGGAACGTAGCAATGGTAGAAATAGGAACTGCACAATAAAAAAGAAAGCTACTGAAATTGTTCTTAACAGTTCTATAATCCAGTGGCTATATAGTCATGGAGTAACATTAGCTGAAAACTACTTTATTTCATCAACAAGTAATATATTTTCAGCAATTCGAGTTTAGCCAACTAAAATACTACTTTGTATGGTTCTGCAAGAATAGGTTTGGTACAGGAAAGCACCCACTTTCGTACATCAGTTGCAATTTCTCTATTCAATACGCAATGGTCACAAAGTGTCATACTTTCAATGATACATGTTTTCAAGTATCAGAAAGTTCATAACTACAATAGCGATTCCTCAAAGTTGGTTTCAGAAAATAGCATAAAATCAAGGGTCAAATGCCTATTTCAAAGTGAAGAAATATACTCACCAAAGCCTTTTTTGTTTCTCTTCATAGCATTCAGAAGAAATTTGTCAGTAGGCAAATTCTCGTCACTAAAGTAGTATTCAACCTGCAACAAGTAGAACAAACTAGATTCAGCAATTAACCTTACAGAAGAACATAACAATAAAACCCAAATCGTAACAATGAAATGCCAGAACTTAAAAGACAATAGACATTGATACACAATCAAACATCGCGAGATGATCAAAATCAAGATGATCAAGACATTGATACATAAAGCGAAACAAAATCACTTGCCTGTCTAATGATCTTTTGCTTCAACTCATCGATAGGAACAACAACGTCGGTCTCAACCAGATTATCGCCGTGATCCTCCTGATCGCGATCCTCACCGCTATTTCGCTCGCGGTCAAGGTCATCATCCGACGGAGATAATAAAGAAGGTATCTCCGAGACAATAACAACATCATCGGAAGATCCAGTAACTGGTAACGAATCAACTTCATGTGACGGCGATTGCGACGGTTGCGGTTGATAAACATCCGCGATGGCTTCTTCTGGTGCCTGAAGTGGAACGGCGGCGGAGATGGAAAGGGTTTCCATGTTGCCACCGGAGCGAAGAGGAAGAGACGACATAGGACTAGTCGCCGGAGAAGTCTTTGAGTCTTCTCTCTTCCTCTTACCTCTCAGCCGACGCGTCTTCTCGCTTCTCAAAATTCTATATGTTCCCAAGACTTTTTCCTGAACGGTCAAAGGGTTAATTTTGTCATTTTTCATACGAAACGGCTGCGTATTGGTTTCACATGGTTCGAGGTAACTTGATGGGCTTTGATATTTGCTCCTTTAAGAGGCTTTCATTAGCCCGATTGTTTTCATATATTTCTTAAGAAATCATAGGCAAAATTGTAGGAAATAATATATATCTAGATCAAATCATTAATGTAATTATATATCATAAGAAGAAATGAAATTAGCCCTACTTGATCGTAGTAAATTTTGTATAATGCAGTTGATGGGCTTGATCTAGCCCATTTAAGAGGATTTACTTTAGCCCAATAGTGTTCATATAGTTGTATTGAAATCAAGAAAACAGAAAACAAAAAGGGTATTACTGAATATAAGAAGAAGAAAACTAAGATTTCCAAAAAAAAAACAATAACTGTCAATAACATGTAATATGCGAGTTTGAACATTAATATTGACACATCCACGACATTAACACATACCACTATAGCGAAGTTAGCCAAATATATGTGAAAAAATGAATCGTAACTCAATATATTGTAATAACTAATAATTGATGAATTAAGTAGTTGTAGTTTTGGTCTAAACGTTTATTTTCATTGTATACTAATGTGTAGGCATTGGAGTATTTGATTGTATATCCTTAACATTTTTTTGTAAGTTTTGGTCATACGAAAAACGATAGATATAACATATATTTGTAAATGATGTGACTAAACGCACTGGTTTGGATCTGAACCCTAGACGATTAGGACAAGAGAGAGAGCAACTAATCTTTAGAACACTTCTATTGGAATGATGACTCGGAGATTGAAATTTTATAGTCTCTCTTATCAACCACTTAAAAGGAATGTTGATCTATACACTAACATATCATCAAATATTATTTACCCTATGATCATTATACATGTTGACAATGAACAATTAAGAGTGATTTGTTAAGTATAACACTATAAATTTGATTTCCCATATAATAGACGAATCATGTAAGAATCACTTTTACATTTTAAAATATATACGTCGACTAGGCAATATAAATGGTCGAAATGATTGTACAGAAAGGTTTTTAAGAGTGTTAATATATATTTACACAAAGGTGTTAAAAACTTCATAATTTGTTAACTAAATAAAGACCTATTCTAATGGTCTTGCCACATTAAATAGAATTCGATATAGCAATAAAATACTGAATAGTTATTAAGTGAATTCCCGACTTCATCCTTGTGTATATCTAGTTTTAAAGGAATGAAAGATAAATTTGGACCAAATGAATTTGAAACATTGTAGTTGCATGCCCATGTAGTGTCTTCTCGCTTGCCTTAAGATGCGATTGGCTAAGTTATTTTTTTGGTCCACATTTGGTCCTCCACCAAATAAATGGGAACATTTATATTCTATCCGATCCTCTCTTTCTACAATTTGTATGGAGTCTATATCAAGTACAAATTCTTTTACTTTTGGCTGTAAATGATAAATACATCGTTTGATCAAGATTGTTATTAGATAATATTATTATAATAACTAAAAGATTTGTTTTAAGGCATCCCATTGCTTTTCAAAACACGATCAATTTATATCGTACACACATGTTATTTTTTTCTAGATTGGAATATTTGATGTAACAACACTAAATTATCACTAGCAATATAGATAATATTCGACATAATCAAGTACTAATTTCCTATGAAACTTCAAAGACAATCTGGCCCGTACAGCAATCATAAATTAAAAGATTCATAGGATTCATATATAGTTTTATATATACGGTTAATTCTTCTAAAAATTATAAATTTGTAATGCAATATTTCATATTTGTTGTGTCTAATGTGACAACGTTGCAAGAGAGAATAAACAATGCTTATTCCAATTCTTCGCGTAGATATGAGATATGCAGTACATATTCTGATTTGCAGTACCTTTTGAAAACTATTTATCTTAGAGAAATTACAAAGAAAAAAAAATGAGACTTTTTGCTAAAAAAATATAGAAAGAGACTATAAAATTCTGTATTCTCTAAAAGTCCAAACAACAAAAGGGTTTTAGAAATCATTAAGGTTTTACTGTTTTAGTCTTAAGAGACTTTTAAGAACTCTCTTTTGGTAAACAGTCGAGTTGATCACATCCAGAACTTTCACATACAGCTCACGTGGAAGTCACGTGGTGTTCGAAACTATCACAAGCCAATGATTTTTTTCATTGCCATCATTGTTCTAAAACTTGCCTGAAATGGCGGTGTCAAAATAAATAGGGGACAAAAAAATAGGAGGCTATAATAATTTTTAATAAGGAAGAAATTGTACAATTTCGTATTTGTTCTTTTTTGCACTATTTTTGAAAGTCAGAAGCTCTCTCGCTTTTTTGTTTTCTTTTTTTGACTAGAAGAAAGAACGATAGGTGTGAATCTTACAAGAGAACCATTAATTTTTTTTATTGGTTATTGATATGCTCAAATTAATACCCTATAATGATACTAAAGCAGTTGCTGCAGTAAAGTTAGGGATCGAACACGAGAACTCAAAAAAACTCACTCAGTAGATAAAAGATGCAGATTGTGCTAAGCAAACAATAATTAATGAGAAAACAAATGATTGAAATAAGATTTGGTCGATTAATATGGATGGAAACTAGGCTCAGAGAAATTCTCAGGAAATCAATGATAAATAACAATAAATCAGATTAAGGTTCAATTCAATTAAGTGCCGTTCTTGAACTCAAACACGACTATATAGTTAACCAACTGTCGTTGCGAAAACTAACTAAGTCTAAAATCTAGAATTCCAAATCTCTTTGCAAATCCTACACATTAAACCAGCAATTAATTCAAGTTTGATATGTTCACAATTCGATTAAACCAAATCTCTTTGCAGATAATCGAATTGCTCACCCTAGGTTTTATCAGATTACTCAATTGCACTGTCGTGCCTAATCGATTAATCTAAGTTCTATGTTCTAGGTGATCAGACTAGAAATAGCTTTGAGAACAACCTATGGTGAAGAACTATTCAGGTTATGAACCCTAACAAATCAATCATCATAAATCAGAGAAATCCATATGAGAAAACCCTAAACCTAAAATGAGACTACTCAGACATGATTGATGAAAAACAAGACATAACTGAATAGATCATGAAACTAAATATAACAAAAGAATAAAAACAAGGGTTCAGAATCTTCTCTATGATGAACAAAGTCTTGGATCCGTCTCCCTCACAAAAGCTCTCAAATCTCAATGGTGGCTCAAGAATAATAGTGAAAAGTAAAGTCTGCCGTCCCCCTCTTTTAACCTAATGACTAAAAGTTTGCTTAAATAGGTCTAAAAACACGAGCTGGGTCTTTTTGTAAATAAGGGAAAGTATTGGGCTTCTTATGGTGAGAATTCTCTTCCTTGGATATCTCTTTATTCCGCGTCAGTTACGTCGGTATCGATCGATACCGGGATGGTGTCGATCGATACCCAGGCTTCAAAACGGGTACTTTCTTCGGTTTGCTCCAAAAAGCTCCAAATGGTTCCAAAATCTCCAATTTCGTCTCAAACGTGCTAAAACCTGAAAAGACTCCAGAACGATACAAAAGACACTAGAAAGACTCGATAAAACAGCTTATATCATGGCTAAAAATAGGTAAAAACCATGATATATCAGTTATTAAATAAAAGTTGCTTCAATATCAATCATTCCCTGACAAAAAAATTACCCAAAATGTAGCTTAATCTGATTTGTTTATATCGTTTCAATACATGAAAGATGTGTTATACTAGGCATTATGAATCATATATGTTTGTGTACTTTTAATATTTTATGATAGTAGGTAGAATCTAAAACAAATCTGTAAAAAAAAAAAATTCTATGGTTTAACTGAAATTTCATTAAAAGCTAACAATTTTTGTATAAAAATAAACATAACATATAGTCTACTTATATCTACTAATATTGTTACCATGCCATCATTCATATAGTCATATTCAGTCTGATATTTTATTTCAGTAATTAATTATATATATAAAGATTAACACTACAAAAGAAAAATGTACAATATTAATAAGAAACAAGTTTCTTTAACAAGTTTCCAAAAGAAACCTTTCCATGGGTTGCTTGATTATCAATCATGGTATCTTATTTTCCTTACGGTGAATCTGATTTTCTCTCTTCAAAAAAGTACCTTACCCATCTACGAACACATTTCAATTAAAAAAAATGATATTATAACGTTTATTTTTATAGTCCATGTAACTTCTTTTCACCTACATTCTATACATTTTAATTTTATCATAACAACTTTTTAAGCATAGTTAGATTTTCCACAACCACGGCGTAAAGAACTTTGATAAAGAGAATTAAACAACTACAAAACAACAACCATTTCCCCATTATGATCGACGAATTAAAATATTAACTTATATTTTATCATAACAACTTTTTTAAGCATAGTTAGATTCTCCACAACCATGGCGTAAAGAACTTTTATAATTAGAATTAACCAACTACAAAACAACAAACATTTCCCCATTATGATCGACGAATTAAAATATTAATTTATCTTATGATAAAATATTCGACCTAATCAATGTGAATATGTCAATTCACTGGTTAGAAAGTCAAAAAAGTAAAGTTTGATGTCTTTAATTAAGCGTGAATGCGTGATCATCTTCACTTTCTATGTATCAGTCATCTGTTTCATTTATCCTTGTATATTTGTTTTCTGTAATACTTGTTTATTATTTATTTTCTACTATTTATTTATTCTTTGGAAGTACATATCAATTAATGTTTGAATGCCTAAAACAAAATTTCAACTCATGAGAATGTAAATGACATTATTGTGCGACAAAACTGTTCTAAATGAATTAATTTGAGTTCTTAACGTGCAATTTTGTTGATCATTCCGCTATGGTTTACATATTTATTGATCAGAATCAAACTATGCAATTCATTAGCTAACACTTTTGATTTTTAAGGGCTTGGTTTTGTTCATCATTTATAAATGATTTTGCCATATATTTCAGTTGTTTTTATTCTCACACTTCTAGTGAAAAAATCCAACTAATTCTGTCGTAAGGAATATTATAGGTCTCACGGGTCAAAAGTATACTTTGACTCTTCGAAAAAATATAGGGACTTCAAAATTTCGAAACAACCACCAAATTAGTCAATCAAGCTGCCATGCATTTGTCTTTCTTCACAAACTCTCCTACTCTTTTAGGCAAACGTATCTATATTGAACTCATTTTCGAATAAAGAAAAACAAAATGGTTTCTTTTTAACCTAATGAAATCTTCAATTTACTAAATAAAATAATCTTTCAACGAATGTTGGATTAAAGAATACTATAATTTAAGAAAATTGAAACAATTGCCAAGTGCATATAAATATACAGGATAAATATATTTTGGTGATGATAATAATTTTTTGTTAGCAGAGAACGCTATCTCTACTGATGAAGATCTCCGAGGGATCTCAGAGGTCGCCAGTTCGAATTGCCACCTGTGAAGGATCTCCTCTAAAATATTGAATTTAACATGGTCAGGGCTTCCATTCCAAGAAGATATAAGAGCATCTATATTCCTAAATCCCTCTTGGGATTCTTAACTATATTTTAATAATAAATTCTCTAAGGGAGTTCTTAATTAGATATTTTTTCTTTAAGGGGGTTCTTAATTAGGCATTTGTAAAACATGTCTCTTAGCTTATTTTTTTTTTCATTTATTAAAATTACAATTCATAATTAAGAACCTCATTAAGAGTCTTGCATTGGAGGTGGTCTAAGGCCCACAGACTTGAACTTCATGCATATATATATATATATATATATATATAAAAGATAATAATTATTTTGTTAAATTCTAAATGTTATAGACTTATAGTACCATATTTTCTTATAAAAGCTCATTTAATTCTTCTGTCGGAATGAAATGAAAGCACCTAATTATGGGGAATAAAATTAAAGAGCAACCTAACAGAACTTTTGGTCGTGTGGTTCGTAGAAAAAGAGAGTTTGAAAAGGCTTAAACCGTTCCTAATTCAACGGCTATATATACCTACCCAACAAAAAAACAAAATACTATTAAATTAGTGATTGATTTAATTTTTGCTTTATAACAAAATGTTTCCCACATTGTAGGACAATCACCAGGATTTTCCATACGATTTTGACCCTACTCGTCATTAACTACATAAACCTAATCGCGTTAGATACACACACACATCCTACCAACATTTTTGATTCTAATTCATCCACATGTTTCAAAACATGTGTTTAGGCCAAACTATAAATGCCATATTTGATTGAAGAAATAATTTCTAGATATATCGGGAAAATCTTACTATACCAAAGTCATCAGTAAACCAGTTTATCATGCACTCAACATTGGATTTTAGATACATATGAATTTTCAAACTTTTGATCCAAAGACTTTAGATCTGAGTTATATTCCTCAATCGAAACGATAAAATCGGCTAATAAGAACATATAATCTGTGTTGATTCAATGGTTTAAGAGGATTCGTCAGATGGATCGAACCAAAGTTCGAATCCTTCCAAAATCATTTCAATTAATTTAGCCACCGAAAGTATCTTAAATGCCAAAAATACTCTGTTTTAATAGAATTTTATGGATTAGTCCACTAAAAAGTTACATATGACTGGGTAAAAGTCATCACAATGTAGTAGGTTTACCACATTTATGGGTCTCTACCCATTTCCCATAGGATTCTAAAAACAATAGTTCATAATTTAGTGGTTTTCAGATTTTTTAAAGAAATTTTCTACTCTTGGAGTTTTTGGTTCATTGTATATAACGCATTTTTCAAACATGAAAACTTGAATGCGTGACTATGAAGCTCAATCCTATGGGAAATGAACCATTAAGTTACATGAACACTATTATTTTTATAAAAATCTATGTTTGTTGGACACATGACATATTTCTCTCTTTTGACTTAATTCTCTCTTAACAAAAATCAAACTCTATTTATCTTCTTGTTTGCTTTAACATTACAAAAGATTCTGATTTTTAAGTGAAAAAAGTTTCAACAAAAGGAGCTGGGGAGAGTCGGAGAGAGATGTGGTGATCATCATATACAACATTCGGTTCCTAATTAATAAGTATTGTTTTGTAAGAAAACTTAAGAGACGTTACATATCTTCGTCACAACTTCAAAGTTCAGTGTTTAACCAAGAAACATTATGTCTAAAGAGTAAGAAATTGTAGTTTTACACAATAACAAATGGGGGACCCAAGTTTAGGCTCGTATTAAGCCTAACTTTTAATTAAGACGACAAAAAAAATAATCTCATAAATCATGCCGACATTACATGAAACAAAATCACTGATGCAGTGTCTAATAATGTCTATCACTCGGATTTCATGTAGTCCCGTTGAAATTATGAAAAACTTATCTTGTTTTTATTTGTGCTATTTAGTCACATGAGAAACAGAATCAATCCGGGATATTCCATCCATAACAACTATACTTACAAAATATTAAAAGCTTTAGGTAATTGTTGGTAAATTTTTTTGAAAAAGCTTTAGGTAATCAATTTTTAAGAGATTTTAAAAAAGAAATTTGGCTTGTTATTTGTTTACCGGATTATCAAAATTTTAGTAAATTAATGTGTTATTTGTTTGATGATTATAATTTCATTCAAAAAAATTTGTTCTTCAGAAAGCTTGGTTACCACTGACGTTGATTCTATAATTCTACTTATTAAATATAGCATTATTGATATATGATTTTTTTCATTTTTATTCATAAGACACAACTCTCAAAATACCATAATATTAATTAAATTATTAAAGTTGTTATCACAAACCAAAAAAAAAATCAATAGAGGTCTCCACATCCTTTATAATCTAATGATCATGAGAAGGGTTTAGAATACAATAGTTGACTTTTAACTTAATGGAAGATTTAACTGGAAAACGTCTCTATCTGGTATCTAATATTGGACCCATTAATAATGTGCAATGTATAATGTGGGGTACTAAATCCCAAGAAAAATCTAGATTTTCTAGATAACATATAACATATTTAACCAGAAAATTAATAATTTGTAGTGGAATAGATCAGCATGGTTCAATCTGGTCGTTAATAAAAAGACCAATCCAAAACACCCCTACTAAAAATCTAATATGACAACAATACGGTTAAGTTGTTAACCATCAACAAAAAATATGTTTGATAGCTTTGGTTCAACTCGCCAATCCTATACGGTTCATATTACATGGACATAAATAAAAATCAGCTCCAATTTAGTTTGAAGAATGTATAAAACCGGTTTAGTCCAAGACTTATTGCCCCACAACAAAATCTTAAAAACTAACTAAGAAATCTTTGGACCCTACACCACTCTTAGCATGTGAGAACTTAACCAACTTAAATATAAGCCGTTAAGTCGTTAACATTAACAACCCCACTTGCACTAGGAAGACAGCAAGTAGCAAACTAACGCCGTTAACGATTTTCTGGTCCCTTTTATAAGGCAAGACATCATATCCGTAATATACATTTCTATAGTAATTCGTTTTTATTCGAAAATTTTGGATAACCGTAATTTAAAAGGATGTAACACCGCAATCGTCCCTGTCCGTGGTTCCACGCCCACTCTCGCCTATGGGCCCCACGCTCATTCGACAGCCGGTTCGTTATTTCTGGAGGTTTTAAAGACTTGTTTACCGATCCTACAAATCACCACGTGATCCTTTTCCGTGTTTTGTCCTCACTCATACGGTACCAAAAATCACTTCTCGATAGGTCACATATCCTTAAATTGCTCCAGCTCAAGCACGCTTAACTCTGGAGTTCTCTCGGGATGGTTAACCGAAAAGATAAGTGCACTTTGGTAACATAGATAGTCAAATCAATTTTTTTAAGCTCTCCTCATTCACCACTAAATTTCTAAATTCTGGAGTGTTACAAAGAAAAAATGAAATAAATCACAAAATACTAAAATTTGAAAACATGTTTCAAATGTGTATATATACGTAAATAAAGTTCTTCTTATCTTTCTATCAGAATGTAAACCCCTGACCCTTCCATCATACATCTAAAGCTCATTCTTTATGCCACCTGTTATTTAAAACAAAATTGATGTTACATTTCTCTTTCAAGATTGTTTCTTACTCTAAAGGCAGGTTCAATTCTCCATTGGCCCTTGCAAGATTTTGGCCACATTTTCTTTCCAAAATATTTTCCTCTAGTATGAGTTCGTAATATCTTTTTCCATTTGCGAATTGCTCAAATATAAAACAATTACGATTTTCTCCATAAGTAAGTTAGATCGGAAACCCTAATATAGAGAAATTTGGGGTAAAAGCTAATCACGAGGAAATAATGAATTTTTTTAGTTCGTGATATTTTTTTCTATTAGAAATCTCTCATGTTTTATTATTTCTTTCTACAATAATATGGTTAGTGGTATTAACGTTAACTCTAATTAGGACCTCAGGAAGGCATTAAACAAAATATCAACTAGGAATCATGAAAGATGCATTCCTATGGGCTCAAATCGACGCAGAAACAAAAAAAGTTTGAAAATGATTTAATAATTCAAATTTGGCGGAAAAGTTTGAAGAATTTATACTTGGCATTCTATTCTAGCGAACAAAAATAAAAGTTTAGTCAAATAATTAGAATTGCCAAAAACAATCAATATTCGTGTACGAATGTGTTTTATTATAAACCATGTTTTTTCATAAGGGCTACGGACCCTTTGTAACTTTATTCATATTTCAATGCATATATTTTCCTCAGCTCTCGTTCCTATTGTAGAAAAAAGTGTTTATTGTTTTCTTTTTATTTTTGTCAAAAACAAAACCGTTCCTATGTACATACCCCCATTAGAAGAGGTTATCACATGTACATTCGTTCAAAATGCAACATTTGCATTCGCACAGAATGCAACATTTGCATTCGCACATAATGTACAAATTATATATTTTTATAGCCTAATTATTTTTGTTAAACATATTTACATATAAGTATAATTATAATTATATCTTAACTAAGATATAAATATTAATTAAACTACCGGTAAGTTTAGCTTAGCTGGAAGGAAGAACCTACTGATGTCACAATATCTGTTTTTTTTTTTCCTTTTATTTTATCATGTAATACTATTGTGTTCTTTCTCAGTTTATCAGATTAAGCCTTTCTAAATATATCCTCCTATTAGTAAAATATCCTTTAATTTAAAATTTTCAAATTAACTTTTACATTTTGGTTAAAACTCATAAATCATAAATTTAAAAGTATGATATTTTTCTCAATTTATGAGAAAGAAAAAGTGTAGCACATTACAGAAATTAAAATATTCATGAACGAGAAGGGGGCACAACACACATGAGAAACCCACCACGTGAAGTTCTCTTATCGGTGTGTCTTCTCCTAAGTACTAAGTAAACCAAAGTCAAAACACAACAAAGACATAACGCGTGCGAGCCAGCGACTGTGTCCGACCGAGTGAGAAGAGAGATTATGTGTTTTTTTCTCACTGTTTAGAGAGCGTCAAAGTCGCTCGCTAGCTAGATTCGGTTTCTTCACGTAGAGACATGCTATTGGTTCACGTAGCTTCTATAAATGTTATATGTTGTTCAGGTAAAATAATCTAAGTTTCTCCCCATGCACAAAAATATTAGAGAGTTAATTAAACTGAAGAGTATATACAATCAAGTGGAGTACTATATCATACACGATTTAGAATATATAGCATGAAATTTTCTATTGATTTACGATTTTGCAGCCGTGCCCATCTTTGCAAGTAAACTTCCAACTTTATGGCTATCTAGTAAATTCAATACAAAATGAATACAGTAAACTTATGATTGGTTTTGAGGACTAGAATAAAGAGCTCTATATACTTTAGGAATAGCAGATGAGAAAATAAACCTTTTTTTCTAAGAAAGAAAAGTAACTATACTCTGGCCCCTTAAATATTCTGTCAAATGCCATTTTATTTTCTTTAATTTTGCTTGGCCCATTTCTGGATTCCTGAAATGAACACACCATAATTTTCATGCCCATTTTTGTCCTTCCATTAACACTCACCAAACACCAAACGTATCTTACTTCCTTTTATATCTCTATATATCTATCACTCCCACCTTCAAATGCTAAGAAAGTGGACATCACACCATTGTCATAAATCTCATCAAGTAGAAATCTCCAAAAACCAGATTGCGTTTGCTCTTCTTCTTCTTCTTCCTCTTTCGAATCTTCTTTTTTCTGTCAAAAAAAAAAAAGAAAGAAAATATGATGATTTCTACCGCAAAAGCTCAATGTTTGCCACTTAAATTCTGTCTGATGTCTCAAGATTTTTGATTCCACACACTGCTCTGTTCTTTTCTTCACCATTGTTTGCTTCTTGCATTGAAACCATTTTGGTTTTTCAGTCTTAATGACGCACTGAGTCTGCGTAAAGCCGTTAACCGTTCCCTGCCAAATTTATTATTTTCTCACCCAAAAAAAAAAAGGTAACAAATGGGTCAGAGCAAGTTGCCATAAAGGTCCCAACATAAGAAGAAAAGAGAAGTTTCCCCGTGTCAATTTGTCACAAGTTTCATCACTATTTATAACTACCTTGCCAAGAAGAAAGCCTTAAAAAGCATAACAGTTTCTTTGTCTATAGAGATCATCAAAAAAATGTCGATCTCTCGTACCCGAAATTTCTTCGGAAGATTCTGTGTCGAAGAATACAATATTGACACCATCAAACAGAGTAGTTTCCTCTCTGCCGATCTTTTACCATCTCTTGGAGCAAGAATTAACCAATCTACTAAGCTCCGTAAACACATAATCTCTCCTTTTAATCCAAAATATAGGTAATTTGCTCATCTCTAGATTCTTTTTTAAGTATTTAACTACTCTGTTTTTTTTATATACTCTGTTTTTAATGCTCTGTTTTGTTGAAACAGAGCATGGGAGATGTGGCTAGTTTTTCTAGTTATTTACTCAGCCTGGATGTGCCCATTTCAATTTGCTTTCATCACCTACAAAAAAGACGCGATTTTCATCATCGACAACATTGTTAATGGTTTCTTCGCCATTGATATTATTCTTACCTTCTTCGTCGCTTATCTCGATAGCCACTCCTATCTTCTAGTTGACAATCCTAAGAAAATTGCAATAAGGTGAGAACAAAATGTTAATTTGATTCCTTTTTAAGTGAATCAGAATCTCGAAAATATGTTTGACAACTGTAACATTTTCAGGTATCTATCTACATGGTTTGCTTTCGACGTGTGTTCCACAGCACCATTTCAGCCATTGAGCCTTTTGTTTAACTACAATGGAAGCGAACTAGGATTCAGAATACTTAGCATGCTCAGGTTATGGCGTCTCCGACGAGTTAGCTCGCTGTTTGCAAGGTTTGTTTCAATGCTAACTAAGAGAACATTAAACTCTTCTTAGGGTTTAATTAACAAAGTGTTTACTCAGCTCTAACTAAACTCTTTCCTTTGCTTCAGGCTTGAGAAAGATATCCGTTTCAACTATTTCTGGATACGATGCACAAAACTCATTTCGGTTAGTTCCTATAATATGAGTAGACCCTTTTTGTCTTTTAAATGGACACCTTATTAAAGCTAGGGACTTACATGTGCTTGTTGATCTCAGGTCACTTTGTTCGCTGTACATTGTGCTGGATGTTTCAACTACCTGATTGCAGATAGATATCCTAATCCAAGAAAGACATGGATTGGAGCTGTGTATCCAGATTTCAAGGAAGCAAGCCTCTGGAATAGATATGTGACTGCTCTTTACTGGTCAATTACAACATTAACTACCACCGGATATGGAGATTTGCATGCTGAGAATCCAAGAGAAATGATTTTTGACATTTTCTTCATGCTATTCAACCTCGGTTTGACAGCTTACCTCATTGGAAATATGACCAACCTCGTCGTTCATTGGACTAGCCGAACCAGAACCTTTGTAAGTTTTATCACTTTCTATTAATCTAGGCATGTTCATTTCGGATTAAGGATCGGGTAATAGCGTGGGGTATACTCAAATTCTCATGTTCATTTCAAACAGGTTATTTATGAAAAAAAATACTAATCTGTAATTCTTTGTGTTAAACAGAGGGATACAGTGAGAGCTGCTTCAGAGTTTGCTTCAAGAAATCAACTCCCACACGACATACAAGACCAAATGTTATCACACATTTGCTTAAAGTTCAAAACAGAGGGATTGAAACAACAAGAAACCTTAAACAATTTGCCAAAAGCAATCCGCTCAAGCATTGCAAACTGCCTCTTCTTCGAAATTGTTTGCAACATTTATCTATTTCAACGAGTTTCTCCTAACTTCATCTTTCAACTGGTAAAAATTTTATATACTCTCTATAGCTTTTTATAATATTCAATATCTAAGAGGTGACCAACTCCATGTTGTACCTTTTCCATATTCAAGGTTTCAGATATAGATGCTGAGTATTTCCCACCTAAAGTAGATATAATTCTACAAAACGAAGCTCCGACGGATCTTTACATTCTTGTCTCAGGAGCAGTGGTGAGTGATTTACATCGGTTTCGTAAAAATTGTAAATAAACGTGTAGGAACCTTTGTAACATTGTGTAATTGTGCAGGACTTCACAGTCTACGTTGATGGACATGATCAGATTCAAGGGAAAGCAGTTATTGGAGATACCTTTGGAGAGATTGGTGTTTTATGCTATAGACCACAACCATTCACGGTAAGAACAACCGAGCTATCTCAAATTCTACGGATAAGCAGAACATCATTGATGACCGCGATGCACGCTCATCCTGAAGATGGAAGAATTATAATGAACAATTTATTCATGGTATGTGAGTTTTAAAATCAGATACGCTTGTTGGAAATGTTTTATGTAGTTTAAAATAATAATTAAACTTATGTTTTTGGTTATAAAAACATGCAGAAACTTAGAGGACAACAATCAATAGCAATAGATGATTCGAATAGTGGTCAAGAAAACAGAGATTTCAAAAGAATGGGATGGGAAGAGTGGAGAGATTCAAGAAAAGATGGCTACGGTTTAGATGTTACGAATCCGACTTCCGACAATGCGCTAATGGATGCAATTCACAAGGGAGATACTGAAATGGTTAAGAAGATACTTGAAGAACAAAAGTCAGAGAGAGCCAAAGAGGAAAGATCAAATAGTGAAACCGCTGGAAGAAGTTACACTAACGATTCGCCGAAAAAATATCCATATTGCAGTTCAAGCAACCAAATCATCAAGCCATGTAAGAGAGAAGATAAGAGAGTTACCATCCACATGATGTCACAGCGCAAGAACGGGAAGTTGATACACTTACCATCATCCCTAGAAGAGCTTCTAAGACTTGCATGTGAAAAGTTCGAAGGCTGCAGTTTCACAAAGATCTCCAATGCGGAGAACGCTGAGATTGATGATTTGGATGTGATTAGGGATGGTGATCATTTGTATTTTTCTTCAAATTGAGTTTGAAAACTCGACTTCCTTCATAGAGCATGTATATCTACATGCAATGTATTCTTACCCGGTTTCATAGAAAAGCTAGATTATCAAAAGCAGAGTCTACAAATCTAACATTACTTGACAGAATTAGATGATCGTATTTCACAGCTTGACTTGAGCACTCAAACTTAAAATAAAATCAAACTCATGTTTTCGTTATAAAACTTGTATGAACTTAGACGGCTATAAACGACCGCAATAGATGATATAAATAATGATCAAGATTTAAGAAGAGATGTCATGCACAGATGTTACAGATTTGACGGCTCTACATTGACTACAATTCATAAGGTAGAAACTTATTTTGCAATTCATAGTGTACTCACGTATTATAATTGCAATTTATTTGAATGAGAAATGAGTGTTCAAAGTTGGTTGTTTGAATAAACACAAATAGGGAAAATTGTATATTACAAAATTTCCCTAAATTCAATCGAATTCTACACAAAATAGAAAATAAGAAACCGATTTCAACTTACACAAAGTCGGGGTTGTATGTAGTTATACCAAGTCCCCAAACCTATAAACAAAATCGATTAGCACTTTCATTCGGACCTTTCGGATTCTCCACAAAAGTAATAAACAAAATCGACACGAATTCTACACAAAATCAAAATTAAGAAACCGATTTCAACTTACATAAAGTTGGAGTTGTCCGTAGTTATACCAAGTCCGCAAACCTATAAAAAAATCGATTAGCACTTCCATACGGACCCTTCGGATTCTACACAAAACTAGTAAAAAAAATCGAGACGAATTCTATACAAAATCGTAAATAAAAAAACCGATTTCAACTTACATAAAGTCGTAATGGTCCATAGTTATACCAAGTCCAAAAGAGAAGAAGAGGAGATTCAAAACAAAAGGGAAAAAAAAAATCGGCGAGCTCTAAGGGTTTTTAATCGATTTGGATCGGGTTCGATCCAATAATAATGGGTTCGATTATTTGTGACCTGGTTATTGTGCTTGGGTTGTAAATAATTAATTTTTGTAAGGGTTCTGAAATATTTTAGTACTTTTTCGGTTTTAAAAAATGGAAATAAAAATAAATATTATAACGAGAGTAATGGAGATGGGAGAGTATTTTAGAATTTGATCCTCATCAATAAAATTTAGGCTTTGGGAGACAAGCTTCAAGAATTGATGTTCATATGGTCAACGCTTCGACAATGGAATTCAGAATTCATGACGAAATTACTCGAAATTGGGTTCTTCGGCGTGGACTTTGGAATATTGCGGATATATCAATGGTGGTGTCGGAATGGTCTCCCTGATATTTGAAATTCTCAGCCGGAGATTTAATCAATTCCTTTTTGGTTGGATTTCAAACAAGTTCCACATAATTTCTTCTCACGTAAATGTCTAGGATTCATGGTTATTGCAGTTGGTGATCCTAAAATACTCCATCCCAATACAGAAGCATGTACAAGCTTCAATTCAGCAAAGATATTCGTGGAGGTGGACCTTGGCAAAGAACTGCTAAAGAAACTCAACTACTCATCTAAAAATGGTTTCAAAACAGAGGTGTTTGATTCCATATCCATGGCTACCACCAAGATGTTCAACATGTAAAAAATGAGGGAATTTGAATTCAGTATGTTGTGCGCAAAGGTTTCGACTCAATCCACACTCAGTTAAACCAAACAATGTCATACGCACAAATCCGGAGCTTGGCAAATGGCGAAAGGTTGGGAAAACAGAGAAAATAGTTAATGGCATGGTGAATCTCGGTCTCCGTTACACATTTGATTACGTTAATCAACAAAATTTGAAGATGGGTTGGAGGATGAACAAGTACGAAAGGGCAGCCATTGGCAAGCTTTTTAAAGGATGACCGTGGTTCATCTCTTCTATAAGAGAAACTTGGACCAGATTTTACATGATCATCATGCACAAAATACTAAGGTAAATTACATTCCCACTCTAAATGAATGCAGACTTTTGATTATATATTTTTAACTTTTTCACTCATGTAAATGATGACAATCAACACAATTGGATGACATATTCAACGATTTTGAGGTAAGACATACCTATTTTCTCACTCACTCAGATTATTATTTGTTTCACTCTAACTAACTCTTCTCTTGACTTGCAAGATCTGTAGGAGAATGGTAACAATGGTAGGAAGCCTCTCAACGTATATTTAAGACGTCAGGACAAATTACAAAGAAAGAAATGCACCTTCAATCACTAAATTATAATATATTTAAATAGTTTTATGTAATGTATCTAATTATATATATAAAAATGTGTTTGATATTTAATTGAAAAAAAGAATAAAATAAATTTGAAAAAAAACAAAAAAAAAAATGTAAGTGATGCAAAAACAAATTTTGTACAAAACATTATTGTTGTTTGTTGTGAATTTTGTCTTAAACCACTATACATTAGTTTTTAAAGTTCAAAGCTAGACTCATAATAGATTAAAACATATATAAATCATATTTGTCTCTCTTTTGTCTCAAAATTTTTGTTTATAACAAACAAAAGATTGTTGAATGTATAAGTTTGATTCAAATCTAGACTGGTTTGATGTTGAAGAGATTTGAGGCTAACCGGTCTGGTTTAAGCGTAATTGATTAAAGGAAGATTGAAGCCGATTAACTCGGAGTGAACCGAATTTGTAGAGCACTATAAATTATCAACGTCTTCTTTTTTTATGTTAAGTTTTTGTTCTCTGTTTGATCAATCTCTTTTGTAACAAAATCTATCGTCGAGAGCTCTCTATTTGTTGTAGTAATCTCTTCGATATAGTGGACTACCGAGTTGATTCGGCCCAACTATAAGATCAATCACACCAATTATTCCGAAACTAGATATTAAATTTTCGTATTCTTTGTTTCTTTTTCGATCTTTTGTGTTGATTGAATCGATCCACACATTGATCATTGATTGAGAGAAATCGAAGCTACCATCAACTTTTTAAGTTGTTCTTTAGAGAATTTGATTTGTAACAAAGATGAAAACACTAAAGGATTTTTTGCTTGATAATGATACAAATGAGGGTATATATTACTTTGGAAAATCTTTGAAGCTTTACATATAGATTTTTGTATGATAAAAACTTAATTGTAATTTAAATATGTTTTTGTGTAATATGTGAGAGGAAAAGATTGTCTCATAGCTTCTATAGTCAATCTTACAAAATTTTGATATTTATGATTTATATTTAAATACGGTTAACAATAATTCCCATCTTATAAAGTTGTTCTTATCATTGCTATCAATTTCATTCTAATTGTTGAAATATAAATTGTTCATTGGGTTAAAGGAATCCCAACAACAAATAACAATTATCTATTGCTTTTCTTCCAATTATTAACCTTGAACCGAACTTATCAAGAGAATGCCATGATCTTTGGACTTTGGACTGATATGGTGTTGGCATTGAACACATCCTCTATATATTAATTGAGAATCATTTTAACAACCTCTATATATTAATTGAGAATCATTTTAACAAAATAACCTTATGTTTACATGAACTATTACAACCATGTCATGCTTATGTGTCATCGTCTCATTAACTTTCAGAAAATATATAAAAAGTTTCCGTTTACTAAACAAATTACGTTGTACTGCCATTATACATTATTAGACATACTTGATTATTCAACTTTTTTTTGGAAATTAATTACATTTAGGTAACGTACATATATATGATATAACTAAATATTATTATTACTAATTTTATAAGAAATGTTTACAATAAGAAAAATATTTAAATATTATTTAATATTTACTTTAAAATATAAAAACGTTTAATTTAAATATTTATTTAATTAAAAATATTAAATTTTTTATAAAACGTTTAATTTATATACTAATTTAAAAATATAAATTAGAAATATAAATATAAAATTTGAACAGTTTTTTAAATATTTATTTAAAAATATACAAACGTTTAAATTCAGTTTATTTATATATTTATTTTAAAATATAAAAACGTTTAAATTATACTAATTTAAAAATAATATTTAAATATATACTAGTTAAATAGTTGTGTAGTATTTATTTAACCATACGATTTTGGAAACAATTCATAAACGACAATTGCAAATTATATACAAATTTTATTTTGATAAATAAGATATAGAAATGTAAAAATTGAAGATTTCTTTAATATTTACTCATTCCCAAGATTTTGGAAACAATTCATAAACGAAATTACAATATATTTTAATAGGATAAAGAACATATAGAAAGGTAAAAATGGAAGATTTATTTTAAATCTATATATTAACATAAATGTGCAATATTTTTTGGAAATATTTTATTTTCGTATAAGTAAAATGGAAAATTTCTTTTAAACATATATATTAACATAAATGTGCAATATTTTTTTTGGAAATATTCTATTTTCGTAAAGTATTATATTTCATAACATTGATATCACATATCTATATAAATAATAGTCTAACTTTTTCTATTTTTTATCATATTCAAATCATATCTAAATATTCGTTCTAGACAATATAATATATTCTTTTTCTGATATTTTTGATGTCTCTTAATCCTTAGAAATGATTTTAAGTTAAGATAAAATGTTTGTTTTGTATTTTTTGCCTAATTATATGATTTCAAAATCAAATTTTAACTACGTAATGCAAAAACTATTATAAATATTTTTAACTACGTAAATATTATAAATAATTTTAACTATGCAACTAAAAAAATATAATAAATATTTTAGATATTACAATTAATTTATTTATTAAATTTATTAATAAATTATACTTAATCAAACATTTTAAATCCCACGCAGAGCGTGGGTACATCAGCTAGTGTGGTATTAAAATGTTTACGGTTTTGATAGCTCTTCATATTATCTTCGGCTAACCTCATCATCAAAACTATCAAAGATCTGCAACAAAAGAAGATAGAGGAATTTCGAAGGTAGAGGGCTTTAAAACAAATATTTAAGAAATTTTTGATTTTTTGAATTTTATGTTGAAGTTTTAGGCCTAGTCTTGTACATCCCATGCATATAGTCAGAAGCGAAATGTATTATAGTCTCTTTCCAAACGTAGTTTGAACTCCCGACCTATTGGTTTTTTTTTTTTGCAACAAAAACAAAAGACTTTTAGTTATGCAATTTGTTTTCTCATTTTTATATAAAATTATCCTCAAGTTTAGTTTATCTACAATGTTAACCTAATTAAGAATTGGACTTGTTTTTTAATCATTTATTTTGCTAGATTAGGATATAATCAGTTTGATTTATCTAAAATAAACACTTCAACATGTTCGTAAAAGATACCACCTCTCTACCTAGTTTCTACGTGTAAACCAAAAAATAAAAAATTTGCATATATTCGACGAGTTGGGAAAAAAAACAAATTATTATTCCACAAACACGAAGTGCATGCGTCCCACCTACGCAGTACCTAAACCTACTCATCTCAGTTTTCGTAAAAGTCCTATTTTACCCTCGTTTTTACGCTTTATAAAAAGCCATAAAAAATCCCCAAAATCACAAACTCATCGAATCAAATCCAATGTCGTCTCAAGAAACGAAACCAGATCAAAGAGAAGGAGCAGAGATCTGCAATGGCGGATCAATCTGCAAACAAAAAGCCAACGAGATCTTATCAACCATGAATCTACCCAGAGGACTTCTACCATTAGACAACATGACAGAGATCGGTCACAACAAATCAACCGGTTATGTCTGGATCAAGATCAAGAACAAGGTTCAACATCGGTTTAAAGCCATCGGACGAAACGTATCGTACGACTCGGAAATTACTGCGTTCGTTGAGAACCGTCGGATGAGTCAGCTCACTGGAATCAAGAGCAAAGAGCTTTTGATTTGGGTTACTATTTCTGAGATCTTTGTTAATGATCAAGATCCGACTAAAATCACTTTTGCTAATCCTACGGGACTCTCACGTACGTTCCCCGTCTCTGCTTTTGAAGAAGAAGACAAATGATTTTGTCAACGCTCATCATGATACTTTGCCTACCTAAATCATCTATGTATTGTTTTTTGCATATTTTCAATTAGAGTAATTTTTTTTTTTTTTGAACAACAGAGTATTTCTATATATAAAAATAATGTAGAGAAACATATTCTACAAACAAAATTGACTTTTTTATAATATTTTTAAATTTACCGATCTATCAATTTTTTGTTTGGCATGTTCATCTGTTTTGATGCTTCTACGTACTTTTTATTTGAGAATTATAAAAATAGAGTATGCGGTCGAAAATTATAAATTTGACCAGAGTAATTAATAGCAAGATTCGTTTTTATTGTACTTTTCGAGTAGCATAATAGTTAAATAAAAAATCACCGGTTCGTATATATATTGTCTAACATGCAGACTTGAGGATTCCTGGGGATGTTAAAATAGATGTTTTGGGTCCAGCCCAGTCCAGTTTACATTTGTTAACCTTGGTTAAACCTTTAGTAATCTTTTTAAGCCATAAACCTTTGTAATTTTTTTTAAATTTACAATATTTTAACAAACCACATCTGAATAATTTTAAACTCAATTCTAAATAGTTTTTGGGCGGACAAATACGGATTCATGTTTTTGATGGAAAAATACGGATTTGTGTTTTTGGCGGAAAAAATGTGGACTCGTATTTTTGGCGGAAAAAATACGAACTCATGTTTTTGGCGGAAAAATACGGATTCGTGTTTTCTGGCGAAAAAATACGGACTTGTGTTTTTGGCGGGAAAAATGCGGACTCCTGCCAAATTGGACTCGTGTTTTTGGCGGAAAAAATGCGGATTCCCGCCAAATTGGACTCGTATTTTTGGCGGGAAAAATGCGAACTCGTGTTTTTGGCGGAAAAATTGAACTTTTGTTGTTGGCGGAAAAAATGATGACTCGTGTTTTTGGCGGAAAAAATTTGGTGACTCGTGTTTTTTGCGGAAAAAATGCGGTGACTCATATTTTTAACGAAACTAAAAATTCTCCATTTTAGTCATATTTTAACCCCTCATAAAAAAATCAGGCTCCCCTTTTGAGCCCTAAACATTTTAGGGCCTAATCCTAAATAAATCCATATAAAAATATATAGGATTAGAGTTAATATTTTTTCTTACAGTCGGGCCGACCCTAAATCTTTTAACCCTTTTTAACATCCTTACCGATTTAAAGCTAGAACCATAGTTTGATGTAAATAGAAAACGGCCGGTTCGGGTCAAATAAACTGATCTGGCTATGGTATATTGGTGTTAGTATGTCACAGCATACATTAGATGCCGAATGAATTTTCAATTTTCCACATCCAAAAAATCAAATTTTATAGTTAGATCTCAAATTTTTTTTCCAATTCTAATCAATTGATAAATATCACACATAATTACATACAATGATACATATGTAATACAACCTGGTAAACCTATAAATGAAATTATATTGACCAATTAATATATCGGATTAGTAAAGAGTTAAAAAAAAAAAAAAAAGGTGAGATTCAGCCCCACATATCCATGAGATAACTCTTACAACAACTACTATTGAGAGACCAAGATTCATGATCTAACCATCTTCTTCTCTTCTGTTTTGTCCTCAACGATACTTGTTTCTGATCTTCTTCTTGTTCCTCGTATGTAAATTTCTCAATCTTCTTGAGATTGTGTCTGTATTCAACAACCACTTGCTCAAACACTTCGACCTCAAACATGTTCATTTTCACCTTAGGGTTTATGTGATCCCTCACAAACGCAAACGCTAATTGGTCTCGCGGGTTGAACGCTTCTAACTCATTGAACATGAAGCACGAGAATAGGTTGCTTCTTATTCCGTGTCTTCTCAGTATCAACGCACTATCTGGTACATCTAGTTCAATTAACAATTAATATGACAAATCAGATTTTTTAAGAACATTAAGATCCAATGAATATATATAAATTTAAAACTTCTAAAGATAGTATCATTCCTATATAATAAAATGGAAATAAATTTGACGTAATAATCCTCTCTTGGACGGACCAAAACCATCGAACAACTTGCTTTTCGGACCCAAACTTGATCTTAAAATATTTCTTCCGCTATCTCATAATGTAATTGATTTGTTTTATATATGGGACCACGTCGTGATTCTTTGATTGCAACTATGATTTTATTTTATTTCTACATGAATATGTCCTACAAACAAACAAATCTACAGCTAGAAACAAGCAACAACACAAGTTTTATTAACCATTTTATCCAAAGAAATTTTGTTGTTTGTAAATTGTAATCACAAATAGTCGTTAATGTTATTATGTAATTGGCAATAGAAACTCAGGAACTACATTAATATTTCATTATTCTCTACAAATCGAATTATTGAAAGTATGGTTTTCATGATTACCCGTGAATCCAATTTTCAAAAGCCACGGGTAAAAAGAACATAACCTAACCAACTAAAGCAAATCTTCATGCATAAGCCATGACTCTTTAATTAGTCTTTATTGCAAAGTAATATAATACACAAGTACACAACATTCTAGACAAAGAAAGGTATATGTTTTTCTAAAGATGTTTACCTTGATTTATTATAACATCTAAGTACGGAGACTCGAACTAAATATTATACAAAATATCAAAATTAGACCACAAAGTTATATATAAATTCAAGACATTTTATCGCAACACCATTTTTTATTTTATAACCATTGTAATGGTTATTTAAATTAAAATACATATATAAAAAATACACTAAATGAATGTAAACTCGCTGATTTTAATAACCTTAACAAACAAACAATGGTAAAGTCTAGGAATCTAGGATCATACCAATATTAATTTGCAAATAAATTATCATCACAAGCTGGCACGATAAAATAAGAACATGATTGAGTGTACTATCTAATTATGCATATATATAGATCAGTGCACAACTGAACTAACAGTTATACTTTGAGATTAAACTAATAGACTTTTTCGTATATAGAACCTTACCTAACTATCTATATATGGGTAATAACAACCAATATATCATTAATTAACCATAGAAAAATGAAAGCTTTTGTTCGTTATGATTTAGGGAAGATTTTATTACCTGTGGGATATGGCAACTTCCTAGAGCTCCAGGGTTTCAAACCATGCTCACAATAAGTCTCCATTTGCATCCTTAGCCCGTTGACATCGCCCCATTTCTTCCACCTCGCAGTAGCCATCGCTTCCTCCATTGTATTTACAAAAAATGGATGTTTCGATATTGCCATATCGGCTTCAGGCACTACTAACAGCGAATGAATTAGAAGTAGTGGATCGATCATGAGTTGAATTTTCGCATCGACCCATATACTGAACTTTGCTTTTGGAAACAATCTATGTATTAGATACTTTGGTATAACCCCGTTCATAGCCGGATTAAGGTATAGACTTTCGGATTTTGAGGTTTTGATGATTCTCCATGCACCGACCCTATAATCTTTTGGACTATTTTTCGTGATGACGTTGTGGTGAAAGAGTGAGTTTAAGGTTTTATCGTCAATGAACATGTAAAAACAAACGGTTTCTAGGGTTTTAACTCCAAGTCCCACTGGTTGTCTAATCTTGTCATGGTCGTTAAAAATGGCTGATGCAACTACTAGTCCACATTTCTCCATCTCAACTCTACCTACCAAAACAGGAACAAAAGCAATATATTAAATCAAAACATTTTATGTTTCATAGAGACAAATAAAAATTTGATACTAATAAAAAAGTGACGTTAGTGAAATATCATGATTTTATCACTGTCCATAAACCGAACAAGCGTTACGTATATGATTAATTTTTTTTTGAATAAATGCTAAAAGATTTGCCTAGTTATACAGTTATGATCCAGATTTTCTCCGGTTTACTCGGTGTATTGAGTATTGACTTTTGACAAAATACGATTCATGGATAAAATGAGGGTATAATTCATAAACCTGGTTACACCGGTTAACCAAAATCTTTTTTACTTAAAAGATGATAATCTTACCGGAATTGCTGATCGGAAAATCTCTGAAGAAACCGCATGGAACTTCAACGTCAATGTTGGAATGATTGTAATAAGAAAATCTCTTCTGTGTACTAAAATTTCCACCGAAACTCTCACTTTTTCCATTAATGTATCTCAAATTTTCCTGTGATGATGAATCGCTCAAGATACTCTGTATCTCATTCAACACTGTCCAGTAATCTTAATCACATTAAAAACAAGAAAAAAAAAAATCAAGATCATATCACAGAAAAAATATAAATATTAAAGAATAGAACAAAAACACATAATGTAATCCTATAATTTATTGAAAACTGAGGAAATGTAAAAAAAAATGGAAACCAGAAAAAAAAAAAAAAAAAAAAGTTCACACTTTCTTTTTGATAATATAATAGTCACACTCCCTTTTTAGTAACCACAGAATCAGACCGAAACTCAAGACTAATCTCCGATTAGAGTGGCCAACAATATTGAAACCGCACTGTGAATCTTTGGCCACTGATCACCATGAAATGTTATATTTTATCTAAAAATCAAACTTTAGCAATTCTAAAAGGAATCCAGAAATATCAAAAATGAAGAAATTGTTAAAATGACCTGAGAAGAAAACAGGGGAAGAACATGAAGATCGGTGAGTGGGAAGAGCGTATTTATGTTGACCATAAGAAGAAGGGTAAGAGAAAAGCTTTGTTTGAATCGGATCAAACGGAGAATATCGAAAGACGCATTGGTTTCTTGAGAGAGATACGTAGAGGAACAGAGAAAGTGTAGTGAATAAGTAGACAAGTGAAAAACAGAGGAGCTTTGATCGGACACAGAGCGGCGGAGTTACGGTGGTTCTCATGAATTTTCCCATCGGAAAAAGAGAGAGATTTATGGTTTATTATTATTCATTTTTGGTGAGAGTGAATGATGTTGAAGATGAAGAAGAGGGAAGAGAGGATCTTCATTTGAGTTTGTGCTGATAATAAACTGAAAGTTAGATAATCTAGCAGCTTTTTATGGTGAAGCGTTACTAAAAAAATTCTTATTTTATTATTCAATAAAAATAGAAATTTCTTTTTATAAAACCCTCTATGTTGAAAGAGTGTTAAGCTCATAATTAGTTTTAGTTTTTTCATTTATTTATTTAATTCCACTATTCTTTTTGCCAAACACTTTTAATTTCATATACTACTTACTATTATTATTCAAAATTAATTTCCAGATATATATAAATATTATCTAAACTTACCAAAATGAAATATTTCAAATTTTCAAATTATAAAGCTTCTATATAAATATTTAATTTATATTAAATGCATTGTATTTTTCAATTGGAAAATTAAATAATATAAACATATATTACAAGCATTTTAACACCAAACAATTCTTTCATATATTATAAAACTTAAAATTCAAACCACAAATATATATGCCTAAACTTATGAAATGATGTAAATGCTACTTTATTTGTATAATATAAATCACTAAACTATTTAAAATTTAATTTTTAAGTTTATTTATAGACTAAAGCATGGTATCTATATAACTATTTCAAAAAAAAAAATTTAACGAACTTACAAAATTTGGTTTTGACATAGCATATAAATTTTGATATGATAACAAATTAAATTTATATCTAATATGTTGCCTCCGAAAAAACAATAACGATATAACGATGAAGTCATCTATTGTAACAAAGATAAAGTTTTAAGAGTTCACTAAGATATATCCTGTGGTATAGCACAGACAAATTGTAATTATAAAAAAATTTCTGAAATTTATAAATTCAGAATATTAGAAAATTGTAATTCTTCCAAAACTTTTACGAAAATTATAATATCAGTTTTATAATATCGAATCTTTGTAATATCCGCGTAAACATTTTGTAATCAGAAATATAAAACTAATCTTTCATACTCGACGATATTAGAAATTTTCTATTGGAAAAATTATATATAAAATCAGGATTTTTTTTATTTAACCGAAGAAAGAAGTAAAGTTTTGGAAGATTGCGACATCCTAAGATATTAATTAAGATTTTTTGTAAAATATTAACCCAGAATATTGTAAGATTGATTTCGTAAAATATATTTTTTCGTTGAAAGATAGTATATTTATTAGCGATATTGGATATTACGATATATTGTTTCCAACAAAAATTTTGGATATTTTTTATTTGAATTTTAATTATATCTTATTATGTTTTAATTACCAAATTTTACAATTTAAATAGATTTGAAAATTAAATTACAATGCTACATTGTTATGTTAAATTGTACACCATGTTAAACTAAATCAGATATGAACTAACATTTTTAAATATACTAAAAATCTATTAATAGATTCGATAACATTCCAAAAAATATCGCTATCTACATCAAATCTTTTATTTTTAGAAAATGAAATCAACACTTAATTTAATTTTAATTCGTGTGCTTAGTTATATCAACAAAATCTTCACAAAATCTATTTTTGACTAATCTTCAAAAAAATTAAAATAAATTAATTAATTAAAACAACAATTATAATCTATAAAATGACAATATACATAAATTTTTATTAAATTTTTCTAAAAAAATCGTAATCTACATAAAATATCTTATTTTTGGAAAATTAAATCAACATTTAATTTATTTTAATTAGTGTGTTTAATTAAATCAACAAAATCTTCGTAAAATCAATTTTTAACTACTTTTCAAGAAAATTAAAATAAATTCCCTACATATTAATTGAAAATCATTTTAACAAAATAACCTTATGTTTACGTAGAATATTACAGCACTGTCATGCTGACGTGTCGTCACTAGAGTGATTCTCAGAGAATATATTTTATAAGACATTAATTACTAGACTAATTACATAATATGTCATTAGATCAATCATATATAAATTGTCTTTTAAAGATTATAATCTTACCTAACTTAGCTTTATTTATTTATGGAATATCGAGTAAGTAAATATTCCATAAAATTATATCCAGAGTGATTCTCAGGGAATATATATTATAAAATATTAATTACTATACTAATTACATAATATGTCATTAGAGCAATCATATATATACTGTTTTTATTTTAAATATTATAATCTTACCTGAATTATCTTTATTTATTTATGAAAAATCGAGTAGCTAAATATTCCATAAAATTAAGCTGAATTTATTGTTTCTTAAATTTTAGTTTAAAATTTTATCTTAAAAATAAAAAGATATTTTTAACTAAATAATTAACTAGTAACATCAATATATAAAAACTTTAATTTTATATTTCAATTATTTATACATTAAAATATTTCGAAATGTTTATTTAGTTTATTAATTAACTAAAACAATATTATAAATATTTTTTCCCGCATATAATGTGGGAATCACCTAGTTTAATTAAAACGTAAAAAATAATTAACTAATTAAATGATCACATAATAACTAATGACTAAAATACTTATAATGAGAGATTAAAATTTGTTCTTTTTAGTAGTGATAATATGATGTAAATATTAACACTTTTAATGTTTATTTATAAATGTACTCTTCAAATAGTATATAGGAGATTAGATTTCTCAAAACCTATGAGATGAAGCTGAAGATGATCGATCATCTTGCGTTCACATCAACCAAGTGCAATAGTTGTTTGCCCAAACAAAGCGTGACAATGATTTCTCTTATATAACCTCTTTATTAGCAATGTACCGAATTGGTTTTGTTTTTACGGCTGTTTTGCATTAGTAATAAACTCTTTCGTCTCCTTTCGAGTTATGAAATTTTTTTTTTATAAAGAAAATTGAAAAATGTAAATTTTCATATTATAATATTTTTATCATGATATTTTTTTTTGTCATATAGTAATTATGAATGTATTGTAATATATTTTTTATATCATAATTTGATTTGTGCTTATAGTTAGCAAGGTACCTTATCAGTTTTTTTGTGGTATCAGATCGGTTTTGTTTACGGCTGGTTTGCATTCGTAATAAACTATTTTTTAATTTATCGTCTATAACATTATCATAAATGTTTGATTATTCTATCAAATTTAACTACCTACAAAAACAATACATGCAATAAAAAAAATATATTTTTTTAATTTTGGTCAGCAGAAATTTTTTTAAAAAAATTTGAATATGTTGTAAATGTAAAAAAAAATTAGGCGACGAATGACAAATAATTCTACCCTTATTTGTCATTACTTATATATATAGGTGGAGTCCACTGTCACTATGCGTATACAGTAAACTCCATCTATTTGGCTATAAATACGAACATTTCGATGTTGTAAAAATTCATTCAGAATAAACATAATAATATAATATCACAACAATCTTCAAAATCTTTTTTTTCATACACAGGCTCTGCGGGTACGATAAATTTTTTTTCGGTAATATAATATATAAACACCATTTTTATAACACGTTATCAACGCGATCACTCTGATCGTTATATTACCGCTGATACCACTGATTACTATTCACGACGGAGTTACCGTCAACGTCAAAATCTACTATTCACGATGAATTTATAATTCACAACCAAAATCACCGTTACCACTGTGAGACACTATCCACGCTGGAGGTACTGTTCACCGTCGGAATCACTATTCACCACTGGAATCACTGTTCACCGCCGAAAACTACTGTTCACCGCCAGAAATTATTTTTCATCAGATTTCATCAAATCAAACAATAAATGGCAAGAAACTTAAATTTCCAGCTCTCAAAATCACTAGAGCAAATTACATAGCATGGACCACCGATGTAGAACTCCATCTAGAATCGGAAAAGTTGTCCGATACAATAAAAGAAGGAAATAAAACTTCTGCCCAAGAAAGGCGAAGTCAATCATATTCCTAAAAAAACATTTAGATGAGAATGTGACGCATGATTATCCGCACATAAAAGACCCAGCAGAGCTGTGGTCCACTCTAAAGGCAAGGTTTGATAACCAAAAAGAAATGACTCTACCTCATGCCATAGATGAATGAAAAAACCAGAGGTTTTAGGATTTTAAAAAAGTTGAGCAATACAATTCGGCTATATTGCGGATTGTATCTCAATTAAAATGTTGTGGTAAGCCAGTTTCCGAGGAAAAAATGCTCGAGGAAACATACCTGACATTTCATAAGGAACACAGTGTCCTCCCTGAAATGTATAGAAGTTGGGGATACAAGAGGTTCTCTGAATTAATTGTAGCATTAATAGTGGCTGAGAAGAATAATGAACTTCTCATTAAAAACCATAATTCCCAACCCACGGGAACGAGAGCATTTTCTGAAGTGAATGCTATGGAAAATTAAAATCCTGAAAGAACAGACCAGACCAATCGAGGTCGTGGTCGTCGAAATAATCGTGGAAGAGGAAGAAATTATAATCCTCAAGGGAGGAGATCGTTCAAATGGGTACGAAATAAACATTCTCAAAAAGAAAAAGAGATCAAAAGAAATCACTCCCAGAAACGTAAAGATATATGTTTCAGATGTGGAACGAAAGGGCATTTTGCCAATGATTGTCGTACCCTTCCACATCTGTGTAGACTATATCAAGAGTCTACGAAAGGCAAAGGAAAACAAGTGAATCGAACGAAACACTCCGAGGGAATAATGTACCTCGATTCTGCCAACTTTGATAATGATTTCGACGAGACCACTTACTGAAAATGCTTGTAATGAGACAAAAAGATTAAATCTCCAGTTATACATGAAAATGCTTGTAATGAGACAAAAGAATAAGTCTCATGTTGTGCCATGTAAAATTATTATGTATTTTTAACTCTTTTTCGGAATAAAATGTTTTTTAAACAAAACCATTATAAAATCATTATATGTTTTATTTATGAAATTCGCTAACAATTATTGATGTTAATTACATAAATGGATATTGCAAGTGGATCAAAATCCAAAGAAAAAGAAATATGTATACCAGATAGTGGAACAACGCATACTATTCTGAAGAATGAGATATATTTCTCAAATATAAAGAGGAAAAAAATTATTGTCAATACAATATCAGGTCCGGTGGACCTGATTGAAGGAACTGGTAAAGCAAGATTTTCGTTATCAAATGGAACGAAATTTTCCATTGATAACACCTTATATGCTCCAAATTCAAAAAGGAATTTTATGAGTTTTAAAGATATCTATTTTCAAGGGTATGATACTCAGTTAGGGACTGAGGATGAAAAGAAGGTTATGTATATAACTTCTGAAAAATGGCAAAAGGGTTATCTTGGAAAAATTACCAAAGCTTTCTTCTGGATTACACCATATATATATATAGGCAATAGAATTAAATTCGTGGTTAAAAGAAATCAAGATGATTTAATATTAAGGCATGAAAGACTCGGTCATCCGGGCACCACGATGATGCGGAGAATCATTGAGACTTCACATGGTCATAGACTGAAAATCCAAGAGGTTTATCAGTGAAATAAACAGACATGTGAAACATGTTCTCTGAAAAAATTGATAATAAGGCCATCACCAACCAAAGTTGATAAAGAATCACCAAGGTTCCTTGAACGCATTCAAGGTTATATATGTGGACCAATTCATCCACCATGTAGACCATTCCACTATTTTATGGTGTTGATAGATACTTCTAGCAGATGGTCACATGTTTATCTATTATCATTTCAAAATATGGCATTTGCGAGATTTTTAACTTAGATAATCAAACTGAGGGCACAGTTTGCTGATTATCCTATTAAGAGAGTTAGATTATACAAAGCTGGTGAATTCACTTCCTGATCATTTAATGATTATTGTATGGTATCAGGAATTAAGGTTGAACATCTCGTGGCTCATGTTCATACTCAAAATGGGTTGGCTGAATCATTAATTAAACGTATGCAATTAATTGCAAGATAGTTGTCATTAGATCAAAACTCCCAATATTTGTATGGGGCATGCCATTGCATGCAGAAGCACTGATTCAGATAAGGTCGAGTGCGTATCAAAAGTATTCTCCATTACAGTTAGCATTTGGTCGAGAACCAAATGTTTCCCATTTAAGAATTTTTGGTTGTGCAGTGTATGTGCTGATAACACCCCCCACAACATACAATAATGGGACCTCAGAGGAGGTTAGGAATTTATGTTGGATGTGATTCTCCATCAATTATAAGATACCTAGAACCAAAGACTAGTGATGTCTTTACGGCAAGGTTTGCCAATTGTCATTTTGACGAAAAAGTATTCTTGGTTCTAGGGGAGAAAATAAGCAAGTAGAGAAGAATATCAAGTGGTTTGTTCCAACGTTGTTACACCTTGATCCTCCTACTAAGCAGTTAAAACTAGAGGTTCGACGTATTATGCATTTGCAAAGTATTGCAAATCAGCTACCTGATGCATTTGCAGATACCGAAACGATAACAAAATCTCATATACTAGCTGCAAATGTTCCTGCTAGAATTGAGATTCCACAAGAAGGTGGATTAGCAGATGATACACGTTAGTCTAAAACCCGCTTGAAGCGTGGTAGACCTGTTGGTTCTAAGGATAAAAATCCTAAAAAAGAAAGGAAGCTGAAAGGCATAATTCTCCCAAAATGGTTAAAAACATTTTGGAAAAGGAAAATCATGAGAATAATAATGACACAGATCATCATGAGAATAAGGATGATGCAGAGCATCATGAGACTGAAGAAAATCATGAGATATCTATAAACTACATCCATAATGGAAAAATATGGAATATAAATGAGATAGTTGATATTGATAACATTTTCTCATACCTCGTATCAAAGGAAACAAATGAGAAAAACGAGGATCCAGAGCCAAAGTCTGTATATGAATGTCAAAAGAGACATGACAGGCTAAAATGAAAAGATGCAATGAAAGTCGAGCTTGATTCGCTTAATAGGCAAAAAGTATTCGGACCCATTATACTCACACCAGAGGGTGTGAGACCGGTTGGATACAAATGGGTATTCGTTCAAAAACGAAATGAGAAAAATAAAATTATGAGATATAAAGCTCGCCTTGTTGCACAAGGTTTCTCCTAAAGACCTGAGATTGATTATGAGGAAACATATTTTCCTGTGATGGATGGCATCACGTTTAGATTCCTGATGAGCCTAACGGCTAATGAGAATCTAGAAATACGTCTGATGGATGTCGTTACGACATATTTATATGGCTCATTAGATATATATATCTATATGAGAATACCCGATGAGTTTAAAATGCCAGACGCATTGAGTTCCAAACCCAAAGAATTGTGTGCAATAAAGTTGCAAAGATCATTATATGGGTTAAAGCAATCTGGACGAATGTGGTATAATCACATCAGTGATTACTTGATAAAAGAAGGATATGTGAATGATCCTATTTGCCCATTTGTTTTTATCAAGAAAACAATATCCGGATTTATGATAATCGCGGTATATGTTGATGATCTGAATATAATCAGAACTAAAAAAAGAGATGCAAGAAGCATCAGATTATTTAAAAGGGGAATTTCAGATGAAAGATCTTGGGCAGACAAAGTATTATCTTGGTCTCCAAATTGAGAGGTCTCAAAAGGGTATATTTGTGCACTAATCCACATATACCAAATGAGTTTTGAAAAGATTTAACATGGATAAGGCTACTCCTCTCAGCATCCCTATGGTCGTGAGAACACTGAATGTTGATAATGATCCATTCCGACCATCTGAGGAAAATGAAGAGATACTTGGCCTAGAAGTGTCATATCTAAGTGCGATTGGAGCCCTTATGTATCTGGCTAATTGTACTAGATCAGATATATCTTTTGCCATTAATCTTTTAGCAAGATATAGTTCATCCCCTATTCGAAGACATTGGAATGGGATTAAACATGTCTTTTGATATCTTCAAGGGTCGATTGATTTAGGGTTATTTTATCCTAACAATTCAAATGGTCAAATGATTGGTTTTGCAGATGCAGGATATTTATCAGATTCTCACAAAGCCCGATCACAAATAGGTTATGTGTTTACGATCGGATGCACTGTTATATCATGGCGTTCGTAGAAACAGACACATGTAGCTACTTCTTCAAATCATGCCGAGATCATTGCACTCCACGAAGCAAGTAGAAAATATGTATGGTTGAGATCGATAAGGCAACACACTCAGTCAATCAGCGGAATTCACGTAAACACGGAGACAACAATTCTATATGAAAATAATGCTGCATGTGTCACTCAGACGAAGGAAGGATATATCAAAAGCGAAAAAACCAAACATATCCCTCCGATTTCTTCGCATACACTCAAGAGCTTGAGAAAAATAAGGACATTGAAGTAAGATATGTCAGATTATGTGACAACGCTGCAGATCTTTTCACCAAATCATTGCCTACCTCGGTGTTCAAGAAACATGTCCACAACATTGGAATGCGTCATCAACGAGACATATGAGATGACGTAATTCGAGGGGGAGCTTGCGTGTTGCACTCTTTTTACCTTATTAGGTCTTGTCCCACTGGATTTTCCTATAAGAGCTTTTAACGAGGCAACAAAAACGCTAAGCAGAAAACGCAATACAAGTGACATTGGTCTCCAAGGGGGAGAGATGTAAATGTCAAAAAGGTTAGGCGACGAATGACAAATAATTCTATCCTCATTCGTCACTACTTACATATATAGGTGGAGTCCACTGTCACTATGCGTGCACAGTAAACTCCATCTATTTGCAAATACAATAACAAATACAATAATATAATATCACAACAATTTTCAAAATCCTTTCTTTTCATATCCCAGATATGATAAATTTTCTTTTGGTAATATAATATATAAATATCATTTTTATAATAAAATCTACTATTTTTGTATCTTATACAGTAAATAGTAATTATGAATAGTATAAATAAACTAATTATGTTTTTTAATTAATAGTATATAAATCGACAAATTTATCTCAATTTATCGGGTCGGGTCTAAATCGCGAATTTCGCGTAGGTTTGAGAGAAAGAGAGAGTGCGCAGTGCGCTTTTGGTTAAGGATTCTTCTCTTATTTGAGATTATGTCTTCTTCTTCTTCTTCTTCGTGATTCCTCACAAAATTTTCACCCAGTTTCATGTCTCTTCCTACCAAACGCTCTACTTGCTCCGCCGCTTCTGCCTCCGACGACTCTTCTTACTCTTCTCCTCCGATGAAAAAGGCTAAAAACGACCTCCACCATTCCCCGCAGCACCCTAACGCCGCCGACAAGGTTGGCTTTCCTATGGAGGAAGATCCAACTCCCGCCGCTGCGAATCTCTCTCGGAAGAAAGCTACACTGCCGCAACCTACTAAGAAGCTCGTAATCAAGCTCAATAAAGGTTTCGCTCGATTTCGATTTCTCATATTTGATTTTGATCATACTCTTAGGATTTCTAATCGTACGATGTTTTCTTTGGTTCTTTTTTAGTCTAGTATGTAATTGACGGTCTGGATTGATTGGAAATGACTCTCGCTACGATTAGGGTTCTTAAGGTTAGGGTTTTCATTAGGCTTGCGATTGATGGAAAACAGGGTGTGACTGTTGATTTTGATGTGGATGAGTGATTGGGTTTTTGTATTTCTTTAAGTCTGCCTCTTTGTCTAGCCTGATCTAGGAATTTAAGATACGGACTTTTTTTTAGGTACAATCTAGTTGTCTTCTTTCTCACCAAACCTGTTTTATCAATTAGAAACCATCTTGAGAGCTAGCAATTTGAGGATGTTGATAAAACTAATTTCATCATTTTAAAGGGTTCTGATTATAACATTTGTAATATATATATATATATATATAAATATGTGAAGCCAAACCAACTCTACCAACAAACTTTGAGGAAACTACCTGGGAAAAGCTGCAGTCAGCAATACGAGCTATATTCCTGAAAAAACCAGTTTCTTTTGACCTCGAGAGGCTTTACCAGGTAAGGTTACTTGCAAATTTACTAGGTTCCTTTCTTTATTTGGTGCTTTTTTTCGTATGTGTAAATGTCGTGCTGATGAGATGGTAGCTGTTTTGTCAGGCTGTTGATAACCTTTGCTTGCATAAGCTGGAAGGAAAGCTTTACCAGCAGATTGAGAAGGAGTGTGAAGAGCACATCTCTGCCGCTTTACAATCTTTAGTTGGGCAGAACACTGATCTGACTGTTTTCTTGTCACTTGTTGAGAAATGTTGGCAAGACTTTTGTGACCAGATGCTTATGATCCGTAGTATAGCCTTGTCTCTGGATAGGAAATATGTGATACAAAACCCAAATGTACGTTCATTATGGGAGATGGGTCTGCAGCTTTTCCGGAAGCATCTATCTCTGGCCCCTGAAGTTGAGCAGAGGACTGTTAAAGGTCTCTTAAGTATGATTGAAAAAGAAAGGTAATTTTGTAACTTTCTGGCCTATCAAAAATATAGCGAGGTTAATTTTGTCACATTGGGAATTTCTCTTCATAAAGCCACTTTACCTCATCTTATTTTTTCTGGCTTTTGAGTGAATCATGGAAAGTTTTGGATGGATGGTCTATGAACTATTCCTTTCTAGTAGAGAGAATTAGTTATAGGTAAACTTTTTAGGAAAAATAGCACTAGTGTAAGTCATTTATATATTGGATAACATTTTCAGCTGAATCTGCTTACATTTCTTTCATGATATTGGTCCTGCAGATTAGCAGAAGCTGTTAATAGGACTCTACTTAGCCATCTTTTGAAGATGTTTACTGCACTGGGAATATATATGGATAGCTTTGAGAAACCTTTCCTTGAAGAAACTTCTGAATTTTATGCCGCTGAAGGAATGAAATACATACAGCAGTCTGACGTTCCGGAGTACCTGAAGCATGTTGAGGTGCCTTGCATGACTTCATTTAGTCTCTCCTTATGATAAGCTGCAGTACAGGTTAATAGTCTTTTTAAGGTTTCTACTGGTGATTCGTGCAGGGAAGGTTGCATGAAGAGAATGAAAGATGCATACTCTACATAGATGCTGTAACCAGGAAACCATTGATAGCAACCGTTGAAAGGCAACTTCTCGAGCGTCATATACTTGTTGTTCTTGATAAGGTTTCACTCTCTTGTTATCTTTGTGGCGGCGTGCATATTAGCAAATTTTAGTTTTTCGTAGTCTTACTTAATCTCTGAACATCTCCAGGGTTTTACAACATTAATGGATGGACGTCGAACTGAGGACCTTCAGAGGATGCAAACCCTGTTTTCTAGGGTCAATGCACTTGAGTCTCTGAGGCAGGCGCTAAGTTCATATGTTCGGAAAACTGGGCAGAAGATTGTTATGGATGAAGAGAAAGATAAAGATATGGTACAATCACTATTGGACTTCAAGGCTTCTCTTGACATAATATGGGAAGAGAGCTTTAGCAAGAACGAATCATTTGGCAACACCATCAAAGATTCATTTGAGCATCTGATCAATCTTCGACAGGTATCAAATATTGATATCTTGATTATTGCCCGAGTCTCTTGCTAATAATTTTACTTTCATGTAAAAGCAACATGCTAATTATTGTGGAAATGTCAACCTTAAATTAAAATGCTGCAATTGAAGAATTTATATTTTATAATAATCTAGAGATTTTCGTTACTGATTAAGCACTGTATTGCTATGATTTGGAGACATCTTTGGGCAGTGGGTACAGTTTTCAAACATAATTTTGATATCAAGCTTCTTGTGGGCACTGGACCTGATTACAGTAGTGTTCTTTCCTAGTATTCATTACTGTGTATACCAAATACTGATTTATTTTATCCAGTATTTGGTGGTCGCTCAAGTCTTGAGCAATAAAAACTTTATCCAATATCAAGAAGCCTCTTGGAAAAAGTTCACATTAGCTTTCTGCTCATTAGTGATTTACTGTTTTAAATCTATAAGAGTTTCATGTTTTGCCCGTTAGCATGCATCCCAAATAATATACATCTTATGCTCATGATCTATTTTGCAGAACCGGCCAGCTGAGCTTATTGCCAAGTTTTTGGACGAGAAGCTCCGTGCTGGGAATAAGGGTACTTCTGAAGAAGAATTGGAGAGTACTCTTGAAAAAGTCTTGGTTTTGTTCCGATTTATCCAGGTTATCTCTAATTTCTTACATCTAGTACTGTGTTTGTCACTGTAAATCGCTGCTTTGAGGCTAGTGCATGGTCTGTAAACTTGCTCTTTGATCTTCTAGATATTGGTTTTGCTGATGGATTTTTATTTTTTATCAAAGGGTAAAGATGTGTTCGAAGCATTCTACAAAAAGGATCTTGCAAAGAGACTCCTTTTGGGAAAGAGTGCTTCAATTGATGCCGAGAAATCCATGATCTCTAAGGTTAAAAACTGATTTATTTTCTGGGTGTTTCCCTTTCCCACAATTTGTTTTCTATATTGGTAGTTCTTACCCACTGACCCCAACCTTGGTTTTACCTACAGCTGAAGACTGAGTGTGGTAGCCAGTTTACAAACAAGCTTGAAGGGATGTTCAAGGTACTCTTTCCTTCTCCTTCTCCATTTTCAAAAAAGATGTTGGTCGTTTAAGTTTTACTTAAGGAACAAACAAGGATCTTATGTTTTTGTTACGTTTACAATATATCCCAGTATACATATTCATTGTTACTTAAACCAATCTTAGACAGGATTGTTGGATGATCCTACACCATACCTACTTTAATGAACTTGTGTACATGTACAATAATCCTAATGAGCTTGAACTCTCTGTTATATTGAAATTTTCTCCAGGATATTGAATTGTCAAAAGAAATCAACGAGTCATTCAAACAATCTTCCCAGGCCAGAACAAAACTGCCATCGGGAATTGAGATGAGTGTCCACGTTTTAACAACAGGGTATGTACTATGTATCAATTTCATCCAGGATTCAACTGCTGGAATGCCAGATAGCATGACATATTTATAAAGCTTGCTAACTTTCCATGTATAATGCAGGTACTGGCCAACATATCCACCTATGGATGTTAAGCTTCCTCATGAACTAAATGTCTATCAGGTTTTACCAAAAGTTCTTCTTATTTATTTTTCGTTTCCTCGTTGGATTTTTTTCTCACAGGCGTTTTTTCTAAGTTATCTGTTTGTTTCGTAGGATATCTTCAAAGAGTTCTATTTAAGCAAGTACAGTGGTAGGAGGTTAATGTGGCAAAATTCATTAGGCCACTGTGTTTTAAAGGCAGATTTCTCCAGAGGTAAAAAGGAGCTGGCTGTTTCCCTGTTTCAGGTCAGTCGAATTTTCTCTTTTTCCTTTTTAGGCTCTTTCCTGTCTACCCGAGGTTACAATGTGAATCTATTGCTTAAAAATGGTCTTTTTCTTTTTGTCTCAGGCTGTTGTGTTGATGTTATTTAACGATGCAATGAAACTTAGCTTTGAAGACATTAAAGATTCCACTGGCATAGAGGACAAGGAGCTGAGAAGGACTTTGCAGTCGCTTGCTTGTGGGAAAGTCCGTGTCCTGCAGAAGGTTAGGCCAAAGTCTCCTTTCAACTAATGCAGAAACTGCGGAGATTGTGGATTTACCTTTTTCCATAAGGATGAGCCTTATTATGTAAATTTTTTTTGCAGCATCCAAAGGGAAGAGATGTAGAAGACGGTGATGAATTTGATTTTAATGACGACTTTGCAGCTCCGCTGTATCGCATTAAGGTACGTGGTTTTTTTCTTGGTCTCTTCACGTAAAGTTTCCTAGAATCTTGTGATACTGTTTTCTATGTAGCATATAGTGAACCAATTCTTTCTTTTGTTTCCTGGGTGCAGGTAAATGCAATCCAGATGAAAGAGACAGTAGAGGAGAATACAAGTACAACGGAAAGAGTATTCCAGGACCGACAATACCAGGTTGGTTTCTATTCCATTTTCCTTTACGATACTATTTTCTTAGATCTTTCATACAACTTGGCTCCTTAAACGAGAGAAGATTTTGACAAAATGGCTTTTCCCATCACACCCTTCTCTTACAGATCGATGCAGCCATTGTTCGTATTATGAAGACAAGAAAAGTCTTGAGCCATACTCTTCTAATCACTGAGCTCTTCCAACAGGTAATTTTTCATCCTGCTTGATGATTTCAAAACCCCTAAAGTAAGATAAAAATAGAACTATATTTTGAACTGGGTGTCGCGGGATGAGTAACCAGATAAATAACACGTCGGTTTATGAAAGAATAAAAAACATGAAATTCGTTACTCTGTCCAGTCCTATTGGTAATGTACTCGTGATGATTGTGATGGTGATGGAGATGATGATGAGGGTTCTCAGTACTCTACTAAATTTAATATACCATGCAATGTATGGATTGTGTTTGTGATTTGCAGCTCAAATTCCCAATAAAACCGGCTGATCTAAAGAAGAGGATTGAAAGCTTGATCGATCGAGAATACTTGGAGAGGGAAAAGAGCAACCCTCAGATATACAATTATCTTGCTTAGTCTCTCTCTGGTAAACACCGTTTCAATATTTTCCTCTCTGTATATTTTATTGACAAACAAACAATGGCCGAAATTTTCTTATTCAGTTTGAAAAAAAAAAAAAGAACTCGAGATTCCAAATTTCCAATCATTTCATCTCGCCTTTTCGCCTGATTTTATGTACAGCCCTAACTTGTGCTTCTTCTTCGGTTCACTACTAGCCAAGTCCATGCAGATGGGGAAAAATGGGGTCTTCTGTTACTTTTACCATGAGCATTCACTGTGTTGATTTTATTAGGTCTTTAATCTCTTTTGTTTTTTACTTGGAACTTTTTGTTTTCAGATCTTTTATAGAACTTAAAAGACGTTTTGTTTCTGTACAAAAATAGTCGATTTTTTATAACTTGCAGTAGAGTTTTTAAGAAAATTTATCTTCGAGTTTTCTTTGTTGATTCCTTTTAGTGTTCTTTTGAGTTGATGATTCGAATGGAGAAATAGTTTTCAAAGCTTTTTTTTTGTGCGTTTTTATTCAATTAAATCTCAAGTTTAATTTGGATTCTTTTGACATTTCATTTTATACATATATCTATGCTTGTGAACCACAAACAAGCTTCCACTATCAAAGAGCTAAAGAACGAACAGAGAGAGAGAAACAAATTGCTTAACTGATTAAGGTCAATAACTATGTTTATCTGTGTGGTTAGGACACGTACTTTTGAAAATTGCTTTCGACGCCCCTTTTGTTTTTAATCGATTTAACAAGAATGAAAATCTGCGGTAAATATATAACTCAAGAAACGTGAGCATGCCAAATTTTTGTTACAGGACCTTGTTTTATTGACACGCCAAGTCTCTGCTGAATAAGTAAAGAATTTAAAAGTTGAGCATCAAAGTACGTAACCCGAAGTGGGAAAAAATAACCCGTAGAGATCAAAATACTTTGTTTATAATCTCAATTCTAGATAGTAGAAACTACGGAGAGAAGCCAAGCCAAGATTATTTTAGACTAGGTGATGGTCTGCGCCAAGCGTGAGATTAGAACTTTAAGATTAACAGAAATATATATTAAAAAAAAATCAACGATATAATATTTACCAAAGAGAAAAAGTATATAATTAATCACATGATTGACTTATATATGTAGGAGTTAGACTAAATGAAAACCTTATAAGACCTAAGATAAATGTGTTGAGCAAACTATTAAAATTAACTAAATTTTGCTTCTTTTATTTTATTGTTCTCCCCAACCATTGTTTATGTAAGTTTTGTATTTTGATGGTTTTGTATACTTTCTATGTAATCTGGATTCCAAAATAAAATTTATCCGGCGAAAAAATAATTCGAATGAAATATCATTTAGAATTATATTTTGTTAGTCAAAAATATTATATTTATAAAAATTTATTTGTCTTAAAGTTAAATTACAAAAAAAAACAATGATGAGGAGATAGATTGTTTGCCTTATATATATGATGAATGTTTGTGTATTATTTTAATGCGGCCATTTTTTGAAAAAAAAAACTAAAATGCTTATATAGAAACTGAATTTTGAATGAAATGTCATCGATGATTTTATTTTCTTAGTCATATTTTATTTAGTTAGTCAAATATCAAAATAATGAAGGTTTATTTTGATATGGTGACTAAAAAAAAAAAAATTGAAGGTTTATCTTATATGAGTTCTTTCTCCCTTTTAGTGCCCTTAGAGACCTATCTATATCACCCATGGCTTAAATTTGTTTCATATAATTCGTAGGCTTAAAAATCGGAATTCCTATTTTTGTAACCAATGCAAATTAAGCCTATTAATCAAAAAAAGAGAGAGAGAGAGAAAGAAACAGAAACATCTACCTTAGAAAAAAAAAACAACAAAGAGATAAAGAAGAAGAAAATAATGGCTTCTCTTTGGCTGAAGTTATTCTCCATAAGTCTAATATGCCTCAATTGTATGGCTAAATCAACTCCGGTATGTTAGTTAACAGGTAATTTGGTATACTAAACTAATCAAGTTCTCATATTAAGATTGTTGCATTTGTATTGCAGCATCAAGAAACCGAATTCGAATGCATCTCTATAGACAAACAATCTGCATTACAACATCCTCTAGTGAAGAATCATCGCATACAGGTATCATTTTTTCGCCATTAAACATACTAATCAAGTTTTATAAACATACTAAACCTAAATGTTTATTGTAGAATCGACCAAGTCGAGAGCTTTTATCAATGCTTTCCACGTCCAATGGTAACATACTCAGAGAGATTGATGTGAAGGGATCAGGAGAATGTCCAAAGGGACAAGTACCGATTCATAAACCAAAAACCAACTTAACCAATAATCTTATTCATCCCCAACAATTTAATAAACCAAGTAAGCTCTTGTATTTGGCTTCTAAAATAGTAATCATCTTTGATGGGAACATATTGAGTTTAAAATTTTATTATCTCAGTTTCTTAACCAAAAGGCCAAAATACATATATAGATTAGTTTTTATGTAGCAGTTTTAGCTATTTTTTAACCGTAAAAAAACTCACTGGTAGAATTTTATTTTTAAATAATTTATATTGGACTGAGATTTTTACGCTTATATTTATATTTACATCTAGATGTTAAACCATTTTGTATATTATGTAAATTTTTTATGTTTACAATTTGTTATGATGTTTAATAAAATTGGAAAATAAAATATGTTCTTTAACACTACATACAAACTAAATATTTTAACTAGTAATTGCAAACACAAATATAAGTATTTACACATACAATAAAGGCCAACCCATTTTCTACTCTAAAGAGTTATAACTGTTTTCTTTATGGGTTTTTAAATCTTTAGTAAATAAATAATACTATATTAACTTTACCCACAATTCTTTTTTTTCCTTTTTAGACCGTCTCCTGAAACAAACTTGTAGGGTTATATAGTAAATAAATAATAATATATTAACTTTACCAAAATTTTTTTTTTTTTTTAGACCGTCTCCTGAAAGAAACTTGTAGGGTTAAAAAGAAGAGAAAAAACAAGCTACGTACAAAAATTAAAAAGAAACCTATCTCTTCTGCAATGTTGTCTCAAAAAAATAAGAAACCTAACCACCGGCCAAAATTATTTACAGAGACCCATCTACATGTGAGTACCTCAAGCTGCAAAACCATTATATATATATATATATATTAATGATTATCTTACAGTATAAATAGAGATATATGAGTAATTGATTTTATTGCTAGTATGCAATTGTTAGGACATTTGAAAATACGACAAAAAAATGGCGTGGAGCACAAGCATTGTTCAATATTAGCAAGCCCCGAGTGGCGCAAAATCAATTTAGTAAGGCTTGGATTTGGCTTAATTACATACAAGGAAGCGTAATGAGCAGCATCCAGTTTGGTTGGGCTGTAAGTATTTTACTACAAACTCCATTGTCATTTATTTTTTATATATATCATTTATTTTATAAATCATTTGAGTTTATTGACGGGTATAAGAAATTTCAATTTTCAGTTCAATTCTTTTTTTCCTTTGTCAGTCCGGTTCATATTGAATTTTAGTTTTATTGTTATCTAAAGCGTACATCCGTATAAATCAAAATTAGATTCAAGTTAAATTTTATGGTTTAGATCGGAGCGAAATGGTTTTAGTTATTTTCATATATCTAAAAAGTAAAATCATATAACAAAACTAAGATTTGTCATTCTATTCAAATTTAACTCCCAACCTTCTCTCTCGATCCATCTCTACAGGTGCATACGAAATTATATCCAGACGACCGTCCAAGACTAACCACATTTTGGATGGTGAGTGATGATTTCATCATGTATTTATTCTCGAGTTTCATGATTATTAAACATGTTTTTGGTTAATTTTGGAATGAGCATAATCAAATAAGTTATTCATCACAGTCAGATAAACATCAAAAAGGATGTTACAATGCGTTATGTCCAGGAGGTTATGTTCAAATTCATAAATCAATCTACCCAGGTTTGGTTTATGATAAAGTCAATGTTCCAGGAGGAAAACAGAACACTGTCCATCTTTCTGTTGCTGAGGTACAAACTAAAACCCTAATTTAAGAAACAAATAAATATAGACTTAATTGTTTATCTCGTTTGCATTTTAATTACCTTTCCATGAATATTTATTAGTGTTGGACTTCAAAAATATTTTTGTTTTTTAATCAACATTATTTAAAAAATTATAAGGTAAAGGAATTTTCGTTTGTGTTTTGCGTTGAAGGTAAAGATTTCATAATTGTAGTTACAAAACCTAAAAATAACGAATGAGTTCTTTTTTGCATCCTGGTCGAGACGAAACGACGATATTAACAGAAACCAATATTTAACATGTCTTAGTATTCTTAATGTTTGATTAAAGTATTGAAACACTGTAATTTTTCTAAGGAAAGACTAAACAAAAGGTAAAATTATCAAGGCCAAAAAAATATACATACACAAACATAATAAAAAAAAACAACCAGTCTATATATATATATATATAGGTCTCGATTGTTTGTTTTCGTTTACGTTTGCATTTCCAAATTATAATAACGTAAACGCAGTCGGATCATGGTGTAATTGAAGTAGCTAGTCACTAAACATGTGAAGCTATATATGTATGTGTAAATGCAGGATCCAGTGACCAAAAATTGGGTATTGACGATAGGATCCATAATGATAGGCTATTGGCCACGTCAAAGTCATATGGCAGAAGGAGCTTCTGAAGTTTACTTCGGTGGATTTGCAGGAAACAGTGAATTGTCTCAACCCATGACAAGCCCACCAATGGGAAATGGAGCTTTCCCGACAAAAGATTTGAGTCGGTCTTGTTTCATGAAACAACTTAAATATGTTCTTTCGGATTATACAGTTGTGGATATTAATTCCAACGAGGTCGAGGATTATGTGGATAATCGTAAGTGTTATGGTTTAATGTTTCTGAAGTATGTAGATTTTGATTCCAGAGAGACTCTTACGTTTGGAGGACCAGGTGGACAATGTTAATATTGATAGGGTGTGTTTTCAATTTGTTTTGAGATGTTTTTTTGTTAGGTTATAATATCAAAATTGTTTTTATCTTACAAAAGGAATTGATATTTTGTTTTATGTTCACAGCAATTTTTGTGCGAGATGTGTCAATCATACGTATTTAGATACATTTTCCTTTGTAATTAACATCAAATCTGAAATTATGATTGGAGATTTCAATTAGCTTGAACTTTTTCCAAACTGTTGTCATCAGTTACATCCTTATTATATTTTTAAAAATATACTCCAACTCTGCAACATACAAAACTACGGCGAACGAGTTTAACTAACTATACTATAATCTATGATAATGTTAAATTTAGGGTAAACACAATACAAGTACACCCGCTATTAAAATACACATACTTTGTCATATTTTTATGCGTTTTTAAACTTCAAATTAAATTTATAACATAATTTCGAATTTTACGTATTATCTACCTTAACAACTACAAATATTTGATTTTTCAAGATGCGTATAAAACACATATACAAGATAAATATATAATACTTATCTGTAGTCTAAAAACAAAATATTTCTTTGCAGAATCAAATCTAAATTTAGAATATAACAATATTAAGGTTAAAAACATTGATATTTTAAGAGATTTGAGCCTTAAAAATTAGATTTGTAGGCTGAATTTAACATGTTATTTATTTGACAAAAAGAAAAAAAAAAGGGTTTAACATGTTGTTTTGAGAGAATGAGACTAAACTTCAAATCGAAATAAAAGTTAGGGACTTCTTCGTATTATATAAACGAAGAGATCATCAATGTGTCTAATCTCTTTTAACACCTCGCCGTCTTCTCTCTCTAACAAGTAAGACAAAAAGGGTTCTTCTCTTCCGAGCGGCCTCGCTGGTTCATTCAAGTTCTCTGAGAATCCCCGTACACCTTGTATGTTCTTGGCTTGAATTGATGGTTTTGTCTGATTCCAATTGACGAATGTCAAAATTGAATTATAAAAATTGATACTTTCGGTTTTTTCTTATCCACCCAATTCTCAAATTTCGATTTTTTTAGGGTTTCTCTCGGATTTTGTAGCCTAATTCTATCGGTAGAATACATTGCTTCTGTTCTTAATGATTCTTTCTCTAATTAGTTATAATAGAAATAATCAAAAGTTTGATTCTTGTTTTGTGTTGTGTTTCAGGTTTTTTGTGATTTTCAAAACAGTCAACAATGGTTGAGCGTGGGAAGAGGAACCATAATCGTTTTAGAGACTATAACAATGAGAACAACAGGAATCAAAAGAGACGACTTTCTTATGAATCCGAAGTAAAGGTCGATAATAAAGACGATCTCATTGTTGTTTACAGAATCTTATGTCCAAGTGGGGTCATTGGTAGTGTTATAGGAAAGAGTGGCAAAGTTATTAACTTGATTAGGCAAGAAACTAGAGCTAGGATCAAAGTTGTTGATCCTTTTCCAGGTTGTAGCGAAAGAGTCATAACGATTTTTTGCTCAGTTACGGAGAAGAAAGACATTGTCGACATCGAGAATAGCGAATTGAATTACACCATTCCTTTGTGTTCTGCTCAAGATGCTCTTCTTAAAGTCCATGATGCAATTGTGGCTTCTTTAGCTACTGCTGCTGAGAACACTAAGATAGATAGAGATGATATCAGAGAATGTCGCCTTTTAGTTCCGTCTAGTCAATGTTCTAATGTGATTGGTAAAGCTGGTTCGATTATTAAAAAGATTAGAAGTAGAACTAGAGCTAACGTTAAGATTGTCTCTAAAGATGTTTCGGATCCTTCACACACTTGTGCAATGGATTTTGACAACATTGTTCTGGTTAGTATCTGAATTCCAGCAAAATCTGTTAGCATATATTTACCTGTTTCTTTGCTTATTTCTAATCGATGTTTCCTATTCTTCTTTTTAATTAGATATCCGGTGAGTCTGAATCCGTGAAGAAAGCACTTTTTGCTGTTTCTGCAATCATGTACAAAGTCAGTCCTCGAGAGCAGATTCCTCTGGATACAACTGTCCAAGAAGTTCCTGCTAGTATTATAATTCCGTCAGATCTATCTATCTATCCACATGCTGGTTTATACCCAAATCAGGATCATATTTTCCAACATGGGGGCAATGTTTCATCATTTATCGGTACACTACCTCAGGGTTATGGAGACAATGCTGAGAATGCAATGCCGGTTTTTTCTGCTTCTGCTCTTCCTGTGGTTCATGGTTTTGGCGGGTCTTCCAAATCTGAAAATTTGGTTATAAAAGTTATGTGCTTGTCTTCCAAAATCGGCCGTGTTATCGGGAAAGGGGGATCAACCATTAAGGGAATAAGACAAGCAACCGGGTCTCATATCGAGGTTAATGACTCGAGGACAAATCATGATGACGACTGTGTTATCACTGTCACTGCTACAGAGTCTCCTGATGATTTGAAGTCTATGGCGGTTGAAGCTGTTCTTCTACTTCAAGAGAAAATTAACGATGAAGACGAGGAAAAAGTTAAAATGCAACTCCTTGTACCTTCTAAGGTAATAGGATGCATTATAGGGAAAAGTGGCTCAATCATAAGCGAAATCAGGAAAAGGACAAAGGCCGATATTCACATTTCAAAAGGGAATAGTAAGCCTAAGTGTGCCGATCCCAGTGATGAGCTCGTTGAGGTAATGATTCTTAGATTCGCTCAGCTTTGCTTGATTCAATTCTTCAATTTCTCCAATAGTGTATGCTTCTTTTTGTATATCAATTAGATATCAGGTGAAGTAAGCTGTGTGAGAGATGCTCTTATTCAGATAGTTCTGAGGCTTCGAGATGATGTTTTAAGAGATAGAGAAATTGGTTCCAGGAATCAACCTCCTGCAAGATCTGAGAATAATAATTTCTTCTCTTCGAGGAGTAGTAATACTGGTCTAGCACTTCCTCCATCTTTCATGTCTTCTGTTCCTCAAGTTGCTCCTGTAGATTTTGATAGGAGACCAGAAACCAGGAGCAGCATGAGTATGCTTCCTTCGAGCGGTGGACTCTATGGTTATGGAAGTTTTCCGGTGACATTTCCTTCTTCTGCTCAAACTGGATTATCTCATTTATTATGTTTGTTGTAGCTCATACTCATAACTTAAGTTTTTCTACAAACAGGTGGGCAATAACAGTTACGGATCCAACTCTTCTTACTCATCCAATCTATATGGAGGGTATGTTTGCAAGTTAGTTTCGTTTGTCTATTATTAGATTTTCAACTCGTTTCCCTGTTGATTATCTTGTGCATTCACAGATTGCCTCAATCTACGACTATGGAGGTTCGAATCCCTGCAAATGCAGTGTGTAAAGTTATGGGCAGAGGAGGAGGCAACTTGGATAACATAAGAAGGGTTTGTTCAAAATTTTTTGGATTTTCCTTCCTCATTGCTCTCTGATCACCGTAGCTTCGTTCGTCTCTTCTTCTGTCTTTCCGATATAACATTTTCACATGATGTGTGCCCTTTCTCTCTCTCTCAGATATCAGGAGCTATGATAGAAATTTCTGATTCCAAAAATTCCCATGGCGGTCGCATTGCTCTCATTTCCGGAACACCTGAACAGAAGCGTACCGCAGAGAACTTGTTCCAAGCTTTTATCATGTCCACTTGAATAGTTTGCTCTGCCCCAAATTCCTTTTCCATGGAAGTGTGTTCCATCTCTCTAGCTCTCAGTGGATTTCTTTGGTCAGGTTCTCAGGATTTTCTCCTTCTTCCATCAAGTTCATGTTTAAATATGGTTACATCTCTCTCAAACTTTTCAGTATCTTTGTCTCCATTAGGTAACTTTTGGTTTCTCATGCTAGACATCTGACAGTCTTTCAAGACCATTCTTTCTCTCTATCCTTGCTAGCTGTTCGTACATTGAATGCTTATCTCTGTGCAATAAGACAAAATCGTTCTTATATCAATCAAACTTTGCTTATTCTCCCTATATGAATCAGGTCTGCTTTGTGCTTAGTCCAAAGCAGTCCTATCAGTTATGTGGTAGTTTACCGACTCTGCACATCCCACGTCTCAGCTTCGTCATATGTGAAACCAAGTGATACTCATCACATTATAGTTCTTGGTGTTTCTGTAGAAATTTCTGCAATGAACAGCCATAGTTTATTAGAGCCTAGTGATCTTCAAGAACAGTAGCCTTTAGATCTCTTCTTGTTAATGACCGTAATTTTTTCTGCTCCTTAGAAGTTTTACCTTGTTAATGCTTTAATCTTGCGATCTGATTATTTGAAAATCCGTGGGTTTATCAGTAGAGAAACTTCTCATTCTTGCTGATCATCCCATTCACTGCTACGATTTTACAGTCTTTAGGTAAAACTCCACCGATTGATCTTTGTTATCTTTACCTCTGTTACCATTTCGGATTTATTCTTTTCCCAGATAATCTCCCTGGAAGAACTCTGATCATCTGTGTGTTCATTTCAAATATCATTTTTAACTTAAATCTTGATCTTACAGTGCTTGTAGCGTACAAGGTTGTCAGTACAGGATTTTAGCATTAGAACCTGCAACACTAAAAGCTTTTATGAATGTGATGTGTTTTCGATATAGCTTATACGGGTCTGGTCACTCCGCGGTGGCATTTTTCCATTCCCGCATTCTAGGTTGTCACTCTAGGATTTTAGCATTTAAACCCGCAACACCAAAAGCTTTTCTGATTCTGCTAACGTTTGCGGTCTTATCACATCGGGCTGATGTTATCTGATAAACCTGGGGTTCCACAACGTACTAGGTTTTCAAAAACCCGCAAAACCAAAAGCTTTTCTGATTCTGCTAGCGTTTGTGGTCTGATCACTTTGGGCTGGCATATATCTGATAAACCTGGGGTTCCATAACATACTAGGTTTTCAGAAACCGCAACACTAAAAGCTTTTCTGACTCTGCTAGCGTTTGTGGTCTGATCACTTCGGGCTGGCATTTATCCGATAAACGTGGGTTCCACAAGATACTAGGTTGTCAGAAACCTGCAACAATTTAGTTTTTTTTTTGTGGTTTGATCATTTTTCCGATAAGCCTGACATTCCAACACATCCTGGGATTTTTAACCGGGTGTGTAGGCAAGTTTATTCACTCTTTGTGCGCTTAATCCAAACAGGTCTTAACGCATCTCCTGAATGTGATGTATAGTTTAGTTCTTGGCAATTATGTAGTCCTGTGCATCATTTGATCAAAGGTGATTGAGGATAAGTTTCTTAGAAAAAAAGATAGCATACGATGATCCATTTGGAAAGTTTTGTATTCAACGGTCATGTAGTAGCATACGTTACGCAATTATAATGCTTCTGCATTAAATATATACTATGAGGTACTGTTAACCAAATTCGTTTCTTCTTATCTCTATTGCAGAGCTATTTAAATTATACTCTCTGTTTTTTTTTATTAAAAAATGATGTTAAAGGATTTAACACACAAATTAATAAATTACAAAAATTTCATTTAATATATCTCTTTTACATAAATACATTGTTAATTAAAATTAATTCAACTAATGAAAAATCATACTACATAATATAAATGGTCAAAAAATTAAATGCATTTAATTTTTTGCATAGGAACTTGAAAACATCACTTAAAATTAAATAAAATAAAATATTCTAAAACAAAACATGTAGATTTAATGAATAAAATTGAAATGTGGCAAGCTTTGGATTAAGTTAGTAGAAAAAGACAACAATTGGACAAGTCCTTAAATATTTTTTTAGAACTCATTAATAAGGTATACTTATATCCGATTATTTCTTGCTATTTTGACAACATGTAGAATAACCAAAATTATAAACTAAAACCGAAACCAAACCGTAAATCAATTTTTAATTCACATCTACTAAATTACTAACCTCGTAGCATTGGCCACTTTTTAGTATTCGGATAAAATTTGCATCCCGAGAAAGTCAGAAAACCATCATTTTCTGGGAAAACGAACGAACAAAACGTTTGCTTTCATCTCTGAAAGACTCTCTAATGGCAGCCACCACGAGACGGTTGCTTCACTGTGTGTCTAAAAGAGTTTCTACCGCCGGAGTGCGGCGGAGCTATGGCGGTGTTCCGCAATCGAACTCTAAATCTCCTCCGTCTTCTTCTCAGCGATTGATCGAACTGGAATCTGAATTCAGTGCCCACAAGTAAAGTCTCTCTCTTTCCTTTGTTTTTTTTAATATCGTCGATGAAATCACTGAACTTTTCTCTGTTGGGGTTCTGGGTTTTGTTTGTTTCATTAAAAGTTCTGATTTTTGGGGTTTGTTTGTTTCGATCAGAATTATCTGTGAATCTCTCGGTTCTTGTTACATGATAGAAGCTTATATTAACGACTGCGTTATGTTATTTGATATGCGATAGCAGAAAAGGCTAAGAGCTTTGTTTGTTATTGATTAAGATCCATGTTGAAGCGTAATAATGAGTAACCTTTGATTGTAATGATTTCTATCCAATTCGATTCGTATCCAGTTTTATACTCAGAGGTTTATGGTTGGTTCTTATTTTTATACTGAATTTGAAATTTCTGAATCTTAGCTTCTTCTTGATGTTGTAAATCCTGCTAAATAGCTTTCGTCTGTAAAATTCTCTTGTATGTGTTTAAAATCCAGTTACCATCCTATTCCGGTTGTGTTTTCTCGCGCTAATGGCTCAACTATATGGGACCCTGAAGGAAAGAGATATATTGATTTTCTTGCAGCTTATTCCGCAGTTAATCAGGTAAAATAGCTCCAAAACCGCCTCCTTCACTTAAAGATACAAGATGTGGAAAGTTTCATACTTTTTCAATTCATACTTTTATTATCGTTGCAGGGACATTGCCATCCTAAGATCATGAAGGCATTGCAGGAACAAGTGGAGAAACTCACTTTAAGTTCGCGAGCGTTTTATAATGATAAGTTCCCGGTGTTTGCAGAGCGTCTCACAAATATGTTTGGTTATGATATGGTGCTTCCTATGAACACTGGTGCTGAAGGTGTTGAAACCGCCTTAAAATTAGCAAGAAAATGGGGTCATGAAAATAAAAATATTCCCAAAGATGAGGTACAGGCTTTTCTTTTTTTCTTTTTAAGAATTATTATTTACATTAGCATATTAAAAATTTTGGAAGACTATTTTTACAGGCTATAATCGTCTCTTGTTGTGGCTGCTTTCATGGTCGTACATTAGCAGTTATTTCCATGAGTTGTGACAATGATGCTACTCGTGGATTCGGGCCATTGTTGCCAGGGAATCTTAAAGTTGATTTTGGTGACGCGGATTCACTTAAGAAAATCTTTGAAGGTATGAAACTGTTTCCTGCTTCAAATTTTAACCGAGAATTTCATTTCCGAGATTATGATTATGCTTGAGCTAGTTGATCATGTTTTTGTCATGATAACTACAGAAAAAGGAGATAAAATAGCAGGATTTCTTTTCGAGCCTATTCAAGGTGAAGCTGGAGTAAGTTCCTTCTTTCGAGCTATAATAATCTTTACAAATTATTATTTAGAGAGATAAATTAGACTGGTTTTGTTTCTAAAAATGTTTACAATGGCTTTGGTTCAGGTTATTATTCCCCCTCATGGTTATTTGAAGTCTGTAAGAGAACTCTGCACAAAACACAATGTTTTGATGATAGCGGATGAAGTACAAAGCGGTCTAGCGAGATCCGGAAAGATGTTAGCTTGTGACTGGGAAGAAATTCGTCCTGACATGGTGGTATGTTCTTTTACTTTTTAGAAGCTCTTTATTTTCATTTTTGCTCCCCATAGCAAAAGCTATTACATAGATTAATATTTCAAATCTTGAATCTGTTTCTTGAAAGATACTTGGGAAAGCATTAGGTGGAGGAGTAATTCCAGTAAGTGTAGTGCTTGCTGATAAAGATGTGATGCTTCATATCAAACCCGGCCAACACGGAAGGTTCGCATAGGCATTACTTCTCGCTCTTTTTACTAACTGAAATTGGCATTTTTAGAACATTTTATTGGTTTGATTAATGCGATTAAGCTTCTTCCTTTTTTTATATTCTTGATTGTCGAAATCAGCACATTTGGTGGGAACCCTTTAGCTAGTGCTGTAGCTATGGCTTCTTTAGACGTTATCGAGGAAGAGAAACTCGTGGAAAGGTACCATTTTACTTTCTGAATTGATTTGTGTTTTTTAGATTTAAATTTTCAGTTCTTGTTGTGGTTTGAATCTTATAGATCAGCAAGTCTTGGAGATGAACTGAGGATTCAATTGAATGAAATCAAGAAACAGTTTCCGAACTACATAAAGGAAGTACGAGGAAGGGGATTGTTTAATGCGATTGAGTTCAATAGCGAAAGCTTATCTCCAGTTTCAGCTTACGATATTTGCTTGAGTTTGAAGGAGAGAGGAGTCTTGGCTAAACCGACTCACAACACTATTGTCCGGTTAACTCCACCGCTCTCCATAAGGTAAAATTTAAAACAGCTAAACCGGTCTGGTTATTTAGCAGTTTATCATCGGTTATCCATTGAATTAATTATTGATTTTCTTTCTTTTGCCAGCGCTGATGAACTCCGAGAAGGCTCTAAGGCTCTTCGCGATGTTCTTGAGCTCGATCTACCGAATCTGCGGAAAATCAATTCCGGTAAAACCCCGGTTTCTCATTTTACCGAGTGCGATCGCTGCGGAAGAAACCTCTATGCTTGATTATGTTCTGGTTTAATTTGATTGTTTGTATTGTTAAGGGTGTGTATCTTGTGATTTCACAATGACACAACACGGGTTCGGTATTGGAAACATATTACACGGGTTCGGTATCTTGTGATTTCACAAGGACACAACACGGGTTCGGTATAGGAAACATATTATAAGGCTGAGCCGGATTGTACCGAACTCAATAGAGATAACTCAAGTTTAATTCTGGTTTGGCATGAAATAAACCCGATTTGGCTGTTTGCACAATTATCGGTTTAGCGGTTATATTTACTGGTTAAAATCAAAGGAAGAATAAATCCGAAGGTCCATTATGTTGTTTTTATTTACAAATTTTATCAGTACTTTTTAAGAATTACTAATAAAGTAATTTATAGTCTAATATGAAAACCATTTTTCAGTATTGTGAGAATATGATTTTTTTTTACTTTAAACTTTTATTTGTAATAAAATATAATTATTGCTAGCCTAATAGGATTTTCTTACTCTAAACTTTTATTTTTCAGTATTATGCTGCCTGTTTTCAAAAATGTTATATAATATGTAAGGAATTATGGATGTAGTAATGCATATGTACACGTGTTGGCATGTGTATGTAGATATTGATACGGGACATGAAATCATGAATAAACATATGCTTGTCTTCTATAATTGCTCAAGCCAAACATGTTGAGGCGTGAAACCCCATATGATTGGTTGGCTCTCCAATATTTAAATTTACATTATCATAATCTGATTAAAAATTAACAAGTGTATAAATAACTATCTAAAATATATTTTAATTATCTACGAACCTAATAGCCTCGTGATCTCAATTTTTCTTTATAATCTAGTGCAAGAATATTACTTACTCTTTTCTATTTGTCAAGTACAAGTACAAAAAAAAAAACTGTTTAGAGGGAAGAAACTTGGATGTTTCATTGGTGAACCTGCATTTAATACTCACATGTGTCTCTATTGTATCCTAATCATTTTGCAACTAAGTCAAATATAATTAAGGAAAAACGTCGAGGCGTGCGAAATGGGAAAACACACATGATACAACGTGCAAATATATCGCAAAATCAACACATGACTTGTCTAGTCACTAGTGCATTATGTATATCTTATTCATTTCTCTAATCTTATACTACTTATGATGTGTGAAGATAATGTAGTTCGGTAGGATATGCAAAGGTGGAATAAACTATGTTTGATATCTAGTAACCTGTTGCATAAGGAAGATATTATAGACATAAAATATTGTCATTTAGAAATTAAATCCGTTTTTACATCAATCCGTTTTTGTATAACCAACTATATTATAAAATTAAAAAGCTACAACATATGACCTACTATATTATATATATTATAAATTTTTTTCCCCTCCTATGAATCAATCTAGCAATAGCATTAGGCAAATCCAATTCATTCTCATGTGGTACAGCTCAACCTATAAATTTGATTTTGTATATTTATCACAAATACTTTATAATAATATTATAAAATCCAAACCCAAAATCCGAAATCGGAACCGAACCGAAAAATCCGATTTCGATCCGAATCCGTTATTGAAAAAATACATGAATGATTTTAGAGGCCTAAATTCGAAAAACTTGAACCGAACCCGAAAAACTCGAATCGAACTCGAAAATTATACTAAAAAATTCTAAATCTGAACCCGAAATAACCCTAATCGAATCCGATCCAAATATATAAAATATCTGAATGGAGTCTAGACGCCTAAACCCGAAAGCCCGAAAATCCAGTACTTAATAATATATATATACTCAAACAATAATAATAATAATAATAATAAACTATATAATGATTTTTAATTCATCTTAAAGTAGAGACAAAACCTCGTGGATCTATCTCCTCCCACCATCTTCTCTCTAGAAACATCTCCAATGCGTTATCTTCTCCAAAAGCTCAGATTCTGATTCTGAATCATCTTCTCCATTCTCTCGCAAACCCTAGAAATTTTCCCCCAAATTCTCATAGATCCATGGCCTTTATTATCCCCCGTTCAGATCCACCGTCACGAATCCATCCCGAACCACCACAAACCCTAGATATCGACCATTTCGATCGTCTCCCTGACTCAATCCTCCTCCTCGTTTTCAACAAAATCGGCGACGTCAAAGCTCTCGGAAGATGCTGCGTTGTTTCCAGAAGATTCCATTCTCTCGTTCCTCAAGTCGATAACGTTGTTGTTCGTGTCGATTGCGTAATCTCCGATGATGATTCGTCATCTCTATCATCTATCAAATCTCGCTCCGCCGCTTCTGCCGGATCGTTCTCTGCTATATTTCGTCTTGTTGTCGGTGGCATTGTTAAGCCGTTACAAGCTTTAGGTCAATTCCTTGGTACGAAGAGATCATCATGTGGTGGTTCTGGATCGTCTTCGTCTTCTTTGTCTATTTGTGGAGATGATGAAAGTGGAGAGATCGAACAAGGTGGCGTAACGCATCATTCTCCTACACAGGTTTTGAAAAACTTCGATGAGATTCGTTACTTGCGTATTGAGCTTCCTAGTGGTGAATTAGGGATAGATGATGGAGTTTTGTTGAAGTGGAGAGCTGAATTTGGTTCAACTCTTGATAATTGTGTGATTCTCGGTGCTTCTTCGGTGATTCAACCGAATCCAATGAAAATTTCTCAAGCTTTTGATACTACAATCGTTGAAGCTTCTGCCTCTGATGATAACGGGAGTATACCGGAATCGTTCTACACAAACGGAGGTTTGAAATTGCGTGTTGTATGGACAATTAGCTCCTTGATTGCTGCATCTGCACGACATTACTTGCTACAGCCGATAATCGCGGAACATAAGACGCTTGATAGTTTAGTTCTCACTGATTCAGATGGGCAAGGTGTGCTTTGTATGAACAGAGATCAGCTAGAAGAGCTTAGGGTGAAACCATTATCAGCTTCATCTGCTTGAAGAGGACGCTTGTGCCTGCTTTGAACATGAGACTTTGGTATGCTCCGACCTTGGAATTGCCTGATGGAACTGTGTTAAAAGGTGCGACTTTAGTGGCGATAAGACCGAGCGAGTCGAAAAAGGAAGTATCTGATATCTCTTGGGTATCTTCAGCTTTCGAGGAGCCTTATGAGACAGCTGCTAAGATGCTGGTCAAGAGAAGGACTTACTGTCTAGAAATGAACTCGTTCTAGCTTGAAAGGTTTAAGTCGGAATCTGAGGTAAGATAGTTCTGTTCTCTATCATCTGTTTATGAAGTGATTTGAGGATATCATTTGGGTGAGAATCGATTTCCTTGTGCCTGCATTGGTAAAGCTTATAGCTTATTTACATGAACATTAGGAACTTGAAATTGTCTTATTTACATCTTATAAGTTTTAAAAGTATCCCTTACTGCATTGCATTTGAATATGTGTTAAGCATTTTTGTGATCATAGATTGAGAATAAATATTGGATTCGAAACTTGCTTTTACTAATATTAGAAAGTACACAAATTTCTCATTGTTAATTTGTTATGATTTCTTGTTTGTTAGGGAATCACATGGCGCAATTCTGGATATTACATATCATAACCTATAATGGGGGAAGCAGGGATTGGAATAAAATCGAAGTTTTGATGAATCCAGAAACAAGTTTTGCTGCCTACTGCATCTGCTAGCTAGTTTTTTCTTTGAAGCATATGCTTTTGCAGGATCTCGCAATCATATATATATATATATATATATATTATCCACAAATTATAGATATCATGTAAGAGTCTTTCTCCTTTGCTTGCTCTTCTCGATTTATGTGAATATTGTAGGTATTGCTTATTCCCCTGTCATTATACAAGTTATTTAAGATTGTAGTTTTGGAATTGTTATAATTTCTGTGTTTGGATTTCTATTGGTTCTGATTAGTAATTTTGTAGAAGTAAAACAAAAAATCTACCAAATGACAGCTTCATTCTGCTTAAAAAAAACTTTAATTTGATTGTTGAATGACATGATTTATTTGATATTCTTTGTATAATAGATTTACAAGACATAAATTACTCAGTGATTGGAATGAAATTGAAAGCTTTTGTATACTAAATGGATTGCCGGTTATAACCCTTGATTCTCAAAAGTAGTACTGTATTTCACCATCCATTTGACTAGACTAAAACTAGATCAATTGCAACTTGATCTAAAAAGTGATGTTTCAATGGTTCATCATAGTTGAGCAATTGATCATATTGTCTTTTGTTTAATGCTATAATTATCATGTGCTAACAATGGTGAAATGTTTTATATCCCACTCGACATTTAGCTTACAGAAGCATACCATAATATATTAAATATATGGATAGTGGATATCACTATAATTCATGTTATCTGTTTATTCGTTTTCCGCTTTTTCTCCCTTAAAATAGCTATTTCACGATTTAAACCCCACCATTCACATATTTGGGCCGAAGGTAAAAACATAGCGTAAAATAAAATCATTATTACCGTAATACCTCTGATTAAACCTTTTTAATTACATTTTTCTGCCGCGCTTAAACCTTTCCGTATGTCGTAATACCATGATTAGGGCCATCTCCTTCACGCGACTAATCAGCCTCTCTAATTCGTGAATCTTGTTTCCTAGGCATGGGTTTGCGGTTTGGTTCTTTCGGTTTCGGTTCGGTTCTTTCTGTTTTCGGTTATCCGAAATGAATAGTATTCGGTTTTTTCGGTGAGATTTTATTTGGTATTCGGTTTTCGGTTCTTTCGGTTTATTTTCAGTTAATCGAACTCTCGGTTTACAAAAACTCGATCCTAAAACTAACATTGGGCCTATTGGGCTCATTCTATGTTTTATTCAATAAAAGCCCTAGACTCTATACTAAAGGGCTTTTTTAAGCTAATTTTATTACTTGTTGAAAAAAAACTAGACAGCGAAAAAAAAAAAAGTCAAACCCTAGATCGCAAACGAGAGAGTCTCCGTCATCGCCTCCTTCGTCTCCTCCATCGCCTCCGTCTTCTCCGCTGTTACAGCGTAACACATCATCACCCACGTTCTTCACTAAACCCACTTCCTGTTTTCATACTTTGTTATTTGCTTCTCTGTAAACGGTTAATGCTATAACCGTATTTGCTTCAGTATTTGTATTCAGCAAACTCTATTTTTATGAGACATCCAATTTATAGAAATCCTCTCTAATTCTCTCAATCCTCCGTTATTACAAATAACCTCATTGGAACTACAAGATCTTGAAGGTGAATCTCTAATCTCAATTTCACCATCTGATCTGTTCTTCCTCCAATTTCTGAATTCTTGGTGAGTTCTTAAATTGGATTTAAGTTATTTCTCACACCGTTACATTGGTATCGAGCATAATCTTGCGACCCAAATTTTTCTAATGGATACTCGCGCAACATCGTTGCTGGAGATGAACAAGCAGTTGGAAGAATTCAACACCAAACACACTGCAGAAACCGGCGGCCTCCGCGCTGAAATTTCATAAATAAAATCGGGATTCGAGACCAAATTCTCTGAAATTCAAACTGGGATGACTGGCATCACGAGCATGTTGGCTGAACTATTCCCGAGAGACCCGCGAAACGACCGATGAACCAATCCAGCGAAGCAACCCTATTTACAGCCCATCCAAACCTCTCGTCCACCACGACCCTTAACCACCTGATCCGCCCTTCACACCCCAATTCGTACCTCGCCACAAGCAACAATACACCTCCCCTACTCCAAACACCACCAATTTTGAAGTTGCTACTCACGGGAACTTGTTGTCCCGTGTCTCTAAGATCGGATTTCCCTCCTTTGACGGCTCCGATCTACGCGATTGGATGTATAAATGTGAACAATTCTTCACGATAGACAACACCCCACAAGATCAACGTGTTCAATTGGCCACAATACACATATCGTGCAAAGCTCTCAAATGGCATCATAACTTCTTGCAGAGCGATATGGTACTTATCCATCCTGGTCAGAATATATACTGGAATTGGGGATGAGATTTGGCACACCATATGATGATCCACTCTACGAACTAGTGAGACTACACCAAGGCACCGATTCGGTCGATGAATACTTGGAGAAATTTGAAGCGGCTTTGACCAGAATTCATCTTCCTCCATCCCATGCCCTTAGCATATTCCTTGCTAACCTTCATCCACCACTGGCTGTCCACACACGCCAATTCGTAACCAATTCTGTAGCTGAAGCCACTCGCTTGGCCAAACTACACGAATCTTACCTAACACTCTCCTCAGCCAACAAACCACCACCTTCCACATACTCCAGCTACTATAAACAACCTAACCAATACAAAAACCAACCCACGACTATACCCTTACCTTCTTCCCACCAAAGAGACCCTACCAAACCCAAACAAACCTTCATACCGAGAAACTTGGCAGAGAGATCACCACGAAAATTCTCTTATGAAGAGACGCAAGACCGTAAAAACAGAGGTATTTGTATGTTTTATATCCCACTCGATATTTAGCTTACAGAAGCATACCATAATATATTAAATATATGGATAGTGGATATCACTATAATTCATGTTATCTGTTTATTCGTTTTCCGCCTTTTTTTTTCTCTCCTAAAATAGCTATTTCACGATTTGAAGCCCACCATTCACATATTTGGACCGAAGGTAGAAACATAGCGTAAAATAAAATCATTAGTACCGTAATACCCCTGATTAAACCTTTTAATTATATTTTTCTGCCGCGCTTAAACATTTCCGTATGTCGTAATACCATGATTAGGGCCATCTCCTTCACGCGACTAATCAGCCTCTCTAATTCGTGAACCTTGTTTCCTAGGCATGGGTTTACGGTTCGGTTCTTTCGGTTTCAGTTCAGTTCTTTCTGTTTTCGGTTATCCGAAATGAATAGTATTCGGTTCTTTAGGTGAGATTTTATTTGGTATTCGGTTTTCGGTTCTTTCGATTTATTTTCAGTTAACCGAACTCTCGGTTTACAGAAACTCGATCCTAAAACTAACATTGGGCATATTGGGCTCATTCTATGCTTTATTCAATAAAAGCCCTAGACTCTATATTGAAGGGCTTTTTTAAGATAATTTTATTACTTGTTAAAAAAAAATAGACAGCGAAAAAAAAAAAAAGTCAAACCCTAGATCTCAAACGAGAGTCTCTCCGCCATCGCCTCCGTCGTCTCCGCCATCGCCTCCGTCGTCTCCATTGTTACAGCGTAACACATCATCACCCACGTTCTTCACTAAATCCACTTCCTGTTTTCATGCTTTGTTATTTGCTTCTCTGTAAACGGTTAATGCTATAACCGTATTTGTTTCATTATTTGTATTCAGCAAACTCTATTTTTATGAGACATCCAATTTACAGAAATCCTCCCTGATTTTCTCAATCCTCCGTTATTATAAATAACCTCATTGGAACTACAAGATCTTGAATGTGAATCTCTAATCTCAATTTCACCATCTGATATGTTCTTCCTCCAATTTCTGAATTCTTGGTGAGTTCTTAGATTGAATTTCAGTTATTTCTCACACACCGTTACATTGGTATCAGAGCATAATCGTGGGCCCAAATTTTTTCTAATGGATACTCGCGCAACATCGCTGCTGGAGATGAACAAGTAGTTGGAAGAATTCAACACCAAACACACTGCAAAAACCGGCGCCCTTCGCGCATTTATTTCAGAAATGAAATCGGGATTCGAGACCAAATTCTCTGAAATTCAAACTGAGATGACCGGCATCACGAGCATGTTAGCTGAACTATTCTCGAGAGACCCGCAGAAACGACCGATGAACCAATCCAGCGAAGCAACCCTATTTACACCCACCCAAACCTCTGTCCACCATGACCCTTAACCACCTGATCCGCCCTTCACACCCTAATTCGTACCTCGCCACAAGCAAAAATACACCTCCCCTACTCCAAACACCACCAATTTTGAAGTTGCTACTCACGGGAACCTGTTGTCCCGTGTCTCTAAGATCGGATTTCCCTCCTTTGAAGGCTCCGATCTACGCGATTAGATGTATAAATGTGAATAATTCTTCACGATAGACAACACCCCACAAGATCAACCTGTTCAATTGGCCACAATATACATGTCGTGCAAAACTCTCAAATGACATCATAACTTTCTTGCAGAGCGATATGGTACTTATCCATCTTGGTCAGAATATATACTGGAATTGGGGAAGAGATTTGGCACACCATATGATGATCCACTCTCTAAACTAGTGAGACTACACCAAGGCACCGATTCGGTCGATGAATACTTGGAGAAATTTGAAGCGGCTTTGACCAGAATTCATCTTCTTCCATCCCATGCCCTTAGCATATTCCTTGCTAACCTTCATCCACCACTGGCTGTCCACACACGCCAATTCGTAACCAATTCATGTAGCTGAAGCCACTCGCTTGGCCAAACTACACGAATCTTACCTAACACTCTCCTCAGCCAACAAACCACCACCTTCCACATACTCCAGCTACTATAAACAACCTAACCAATACAAAAACCAACCCACGACTATACCCTTACCTTCTTCCCACCAAAGAGACCCTACCAAACCCAAACAAACCTTCATACCGAGAAACTTGGCTGAGAGATCACAACGAAAATTCTCTTATGAAGAGATGCAAAACCGTAAAAACAGAGGCCTTTGTATGATTTGCGACGAGAAATATACACCAGATCACCAGTTCAAGCATCGCAGATCACACATTTATGTAATGAAGGCAGATTATGAGGAATTGGAACCATCCGATGATGATGCAATACTTCCACTCCACAGGCTACTCAGGTGGACGAAAATCCCACCGATACACCGGTCCTATCGCTTAACGCGTTGAATAGCTCTTCAACATTCAATTATATGCGATTAACGGGACATTACGGTAAGAAAAAGATACATGTGCTGATCGACCCAGGCAGCACTCACAACTTCCTCGATTTGGAGATTGCTAATGAAGTCGGTGTCAGTCTACAATATACTAACCCAATGGCAGTGACCATTGCTCATGGTGACAATATCATTACCACTTACAAATGTGATGCTTTTGAATGGTCTATGCAAGGTTACTCTTTCCAAGCTGCAATTCGAGTGCTCCCATTATCTTGTTGTGACTTTGTTCTCGGAGTACAATAGCTTGCCACTCTAGGTCCAATTATCTGGGATTTTTCAAACCTCCGCATGGAATTTACTCTCAACGATTTGAAACATGTCCTTCGTGGCTCCCCACGGTCCAGTGGCAAAATAAATAAAGGAAGCACGCTTAACAAGATTCTCCTCAATTCACCTCAACTGGCTATGATGCAGGTCAGAGAGCTTGACACGACTCTTACTGACAGAAACAATGGAGGCAAATTCTCTCATTTTAAAGTTGTCGGTTCTGATAAATTTGGATCTGATGATATCAAATCACTACTCACTTCTTATGCTGATATATTCGATGAGCCAACATCACTACCTCCTTTTCGCGAAGGATTTGACCATTCTATACCACTTGTTTCAGGTTCTAATCCTGTTAATAAGAGACCTTACGTATACAACACTTTGCGTAAGGACATTGTTGACAAGATGATTAAGGATATGCTTACTCAAGGTGTTATCCAGCATAGCTCCAGTCCTTATGCATCGCCGATTGTACTCGTCAAGAAGAAAGATGGGTCATGGCGTCTTTGTGTGGATTACGGGGTTTGAACCAGCAAACTGTTAAAGATAAATACCCAATCCCACTGTTGGAAGATTTATTGGATGAGCTGGGAGGTTCAGTTTTCTTTTCGAAGCTTGACCTCCGGTCGGGTTTTCACCATTTGTGTATGACACCGTAAGATGTGTATAAAACTGCTTTCAAGAGACATGCCGGGCATTTTGAGTACTTGGTTATGCCGTTCGGTCGACGAATGCCCCTAGTACGTTTCGGGGTTTGATGAACCATGTTTTCCAAGAGGTTGCTCATAAATCTGTGCTCGTTTTTTCGACGACATATTGGTATACAGCAGCACATGGGACGAACATTTGAACCATTTGGAGATTGTTTTCTCCATCCTTCGCCAACAACAGCTTTACCTCAAAGCATCTAAATGTACATTTGGTATCACAACCATCGAATACTTGGGCCATTTCATCTCTGCTGATGGCGTGAGAACAGACCCTTCAAAGATTGACTCCATCATAAAGTGGCCAATACCCTCCACCCAGAAGCAATTGAGGAGCTTCCTCGGTCTTGCCAACTATTACCGACGGTTCATCCATTCTTACAGTATAATCGCGAAACCACTTTTTCAATTGCTACGCAAGGATGGGTTTTCATGGGATACTGACGCCGATTTCGCTTTCAACAACCTCAAATCAGCCCTATCTTCTTCACCCGTTCTCACTTTACCAGATTTTCAGAAAACATTTGTGATCGAGACTGGCGCTTCGAATACCGAAAAAAACCAAAAAACTGAATGAACCGAACCGAATTAACCGAAAGAACCAAAAGAACCGAATTAACCGAATTAACCGAAAGAACCGAATTGTGATCGAGACATCCAATTTACAGAAATCCTCTCTGATTCTCTCAATCCTCCGTTATTACAAATAACCTCATTGGAACTACAAGATCTTGAAGGTGAATCTCTAATCTCAATTTCACCATCTGATCTGTTCTTCCTCCAATTTCTGAATTCTTGGTGAGTTCTTAGATTGGATTTCAGTTATTTCTCACACACCGTTACATTGGTATCAGAGCATAATCGTGGGCCCAAACTTTTTCTAATGGATACTCGCGCAACATCGCTGCTGAAATTTCAGAAATAAAATCAGGATTCGAGACCAAATTCTTTGAAATTCAAACTGAGATGACTGGCATCACGAGCATGTTGGCTGAACTATTCTCGAGAGACCCACAAAAACGACCGATGAACCAATCCAGCGAAGCAACCCTATTTACACCCACGCAAACCTCTGTCCACCACGACCCTTAACCACCTGATCCGCCCTTCATGTTATCTGTTTATTCGTTTTCCGCTTTTTTTTTCTCCCCTAAAATAGCTATTTCACGATTTAAAGCCCACAATTCACATATTTGGGCCGAAGGTAAAAACATAGCGTAAAATAAAATCATTATTACCGTAATACCTCTGATTAAACCTTTTTAATTACATTTTTCTGCCGCGCTTAAACCTTTCCGTATGTCGTAATACCATGATTAGGGCCATCTCCTTCACGCGACTAATCAGCCTCTCTAATTCGTGAACCTTGTTTCCTAGGCATGGGTTTGCGGTTCGGTTCTTTCGGTTTCGGTTCGGTTCTTTCTGTTTTCGGTTATCCGAAATGAATAGTATTCGGTTTTTTCGGTGAGATTTTATTTGGTATTCGGTTTTCGGTTCTTTCGGTTTATTTTCAGTTAACCGAACTCTCGGTTTACAAAAACTCGATCCTAAAACTAACATTGGGCCTATTGGACTCATTCTATGCTTTATTCAATAAAAGCCCTAGATCGCAAACTAGACAGCGAAAAAAAAAAAAAGTCAAACCCTAGATCGCAAACGAGAGAGTCTCCGCCATCGCCTCCGTCGTCTCCGCCATCGCCTCCGTCGTCTCCTCCATCGCCTCCGTCGTCTCTGCCTACTTTATCTCCCTCGCATTTCACTTCTCTTTGTCCTGAGTGAGCTTTCCTCTCTTGTTTAAAATTGTGTGTCGACTAGTTTCATGAATGTATAGCTTTATTAATTGTGTCGGATGTATGTATTGGTGTGTATGAGTGGGATTTTTATATTTTTCTATGTGTCGACTTTATTCACTTATGATCCATTGATTTATTTGGTTTCTAGTCATGTATGTATTCTTTATTCGATTGAATTGATGAATGAAGTGAATTACGGGTGAAGTTATTATTGTTCGGTGTTTTAGTGTTAGTATAAGATATTGAATTCTCTAGCTTTAGTTCAATTTGCTGAAGATGTTGTTGATTTTAGCTTTTGTTCCTTTGCTGAAGACGTTGTTGATTTTAGCTTTGTGTTTTTTTTTTGCTGCTCTTCTTTTCACTTAATTTGATTCTCTCTCTGCTTCTTTGTTTTTTTTTTACCTTGGCTTCAATTTGTTGTTGGCTTGAGCATGTGTTTGCGATGAACATTTGGGATTGTTTTTATGATATGTTTGTTTCAGTTTCATGATGTTTAATGGTGTGTTTGTTTCAGATTTCAGACATATGTTGTGCTTGTTTCAGATTTTAAACATAATGATGTTTTAATATTTTTATGGTGTGTTTGGGATGGTTTTTAATCCTAAAACACATAATGATGTTCTAGTTTATTTCGATTTCTGATTTATTTCGATTTTTTGGTTTATTTATGGTTTATTTCGATTTTTTGAGTTTTTCTTGTTTATTTCGGTTGAATCGAAAACCGAACCAAAAGAACCGAAATAGAACTGAACCGAACCGAACTTCTATTTCGGTTTTTTTGGTGAATATTTCCAAAATCGAAAATCGAAAAACCGAATGAACCGAACCGAATTAACCGAAAGAACCGAAAATCCAGGCCTAAATGTTTCCTATTTAGGTCCAGCTCAAAGTGCTTGAAAGCTAAATACGCCTCCGAACGTTACCAAATTCTTCAGTTCGCTCTCTGCCTTTTCTCTCTTCAAGGCTCCAAACTCACTGTTCACCCGTATGACTCTTAAATCTCTCTCTCTATTCTCAAGGTTCTTCCTTTTTTTGCTGCAAATTGATTGATTCGGATTTGTGGGGTTTGTTAATATAACTTCCATTTGTTTCCTCGGGATGAATTGGAGTTGGGTTCTTGGGAGCAATTAGGCAAACGTGAATTCGTCTTTAGTGTATGATATATACAAAGGTATAGGTTCTTGAGAGCAATTAGGTAAACGTGAAGTGGGTTTTAGATGTGTCATAGGTTTTGATTCGTTTAGAAAGTATGAAACTTTTTAATGGGCATCCGTTGGTGCTGAAGTTTTTATTTCTGACACGAAGAAGTAGACTACATTGGTTTCTGGATCCGCGTGAATCTCTATGATAGTTTTTCAGCTTCATTATCTATCCTTAATCTCAAATTGGTGTTGTCTTGTGACTTGCTTAGAGAGTTGATATGATTTAAGGTTAAGTGTTTGGTGCTGTTATCTATCCTTTGTTCAAGTGTATCAAACATAGAGTATGAAATTAGAGTCTCTCACTTTCATGTACAAGTAGTCTTCAGGAGCTATAGGTTTCCCCTCCTTTGGAGCAGTTTCACCACAACTTCATCTTTCACAAAGGTGAATTCACTCTCTGGTGTCTGAAGATATTTTGGGTTAAGTAAGAAACTAAAATTAAAAAGTAAAAAAGAAATCATAAGCAAATGAAATCAGATCAGTAGGATTTAGGATGAAACAATCACCTTATCTCTGTTTTTAATGTACGTGTCCTTCCCAGTTTTCGAAAGAACACCTTCTTTCACGAGCTGATCCATGATTTCTGAAAGTCAGAATGTGACCAGTTAGTATAGGAAGACAGACTCTGAAGTTAACATTGTAAATTTATTCAGATATGGTTTTTAAAAAAATTGTAAATTTAGAAAGGGTTACAAAGGGTTTAACCCTGTTTTACAATATTTGGTGGGCTCAAAAGTGTTAGAGTTCACTTATGACCGAGCTTTAAATAAACAGGGTCGGGCTGGATCCAAAAACCCATTTTAACATCCCTTGAGTTAAGTTCATTTGCCCTTAAGTTTATAACAAAATTATTCAGTACCCTTTTTTATTCTAACTACCCTTTACCCATTCAAAAAATTACAAAACTCAAAATTACCCTCACATTTAAATATTAATATCCTATCTTTTCTTTTTTAATATTAATATCTCAACAAAACAATTAAAAAAATAAAAAATAGGACCCACTACAACCACAACATTTCTCTCTCCTCCTGATTTCTTCTTTTTCTCCAGCTACCCACAATCACATTCATTCGAGCACGTAGAATTTTTTTTTTTTGGGAGATTTTGGTGATTCAGCTTCCGTTTCAGGTATTGTGCATCATCAATTTAGAGATATTGTAGTTGGTGAGTGATGGGTCTAGCTCAATATTGTATATTTCTAGAAAATGTGTATAACTGATATTACTGGTATTACTAAGAAATTGTGTATTACTCATACAACTGATATTACTAAGATATTGTGTACTACTGATACAACTGATATTACTAAGAATTCTTGTATTACTGATATAACTGGTATTACTAAGAAATTGTCTAATGTTGAATTTTATTATTTTCAAGGTACAATGAATAAAAAGCAGTGAACTATCATAAATTTTGATTATGAGGATATTATCTAAGGAAGGGAGATGAAGTAGAATGGACTGGGGTGGACATTCGGTAAAACGGAGCGGTACGGTTCGGTTCAGAAAATTTGGGATTCGGGAAATTCGGTAATATGAATATTAGCTCCTAATAAAAATCAAACTTAATTTGGTTCGGTTTGGTTCGAGATGTTTTAACAAATACCAAATGAAATCAATGTAACAAATAACGAAATTAAATAAAATTCCTGATTCTTTTCCACGAAATAAATTATATATATATTGGTTTTAAATAAACTAAAATTAAAAACCCTAAATTATATTTAAATTTTAATTTCAGTTTACCGATTACCCAATCGAGTTTCGATAAATATACCGAACAGAACCAAATATCAAATTACTTAAAAATATGTTTGATTGGGTTATTATATATTTTGTTTTGGTTTCGGTAAATTACCATTTCAGTTTGGTTTGGTAAATTAATCCGTATTATCACTTGTTTGTTTAAGATTAATATGAGTATAACCAGGTATTACTGATACAACTATATATTAAAATACAAATAGGTATTACTTATACAACTATATATTAAAATACAACTTGGTATTACTGATACAACTATATATTAAAATACAACTGGGTATTACTAATATAACTATTACCAAGGTATGTTACAAATATATGGTTATTTTTAAATATCCAAGTTACTTATATATATGGTTATTGCTACTATTATTATCAATTTAATTATTAAATCAAATTTATTACAAAAAAAAAAATCAAAAATTCAAATTTTTTATTTTTTTTTAAAATATCTTAGACATGTATGAGTATTTCCTAAATACTTAGGCCATTATGATGTGAATCATACAAAAATCGTAATTTTACAAATATTTTTCTGTCAAAGTTTAATAACCTTAATTTTATTAGCTATTGTAACCTGTATAACTAAAAAAAAGTTATTAAAAACGGAGTATAACTAGTTTAACCTGAAAACTTCAAAAATATAACTATGAGTAAGTGGATATTAATAGAAAACTGAGTAGGACTAACAGAAAAATAAAATAATATTATTATAGTGTGAACACAAATATATTAATATTTTATTATTTTGAACAATTTTTTTAATATTTTTATAACTTTTTTTTAGTTTAATACATTATTTTTATGATCTTTTCCAATTTGACCTAATAATCTCATAGTTGTACTTAGAGCATCTCCGATGTGATACTCCATTTTTTACTCCAAAATGGAGTAACTCCATAATGCAGTTGGATTTCTCTCCAATGTATAACTCAATTTTCTACTCCAAAAAGAATATTTTAAGTATATTCTTATTTTCTACTTTATTTTTAATTGCTAAAAATATACTTTACTTATAAAATTTACAAATAGACCCACAAATTTTTTTCTTTTTAATACCTCCATAAATTATGATATTAATTTAAATTAACCATTATAATATAAGAAAAACCACATTACATCACATAAAATAACAAAACAAAGTAGATTTTAATTTATTCATCACCGTTTGTATATTTTTCCCAAAGATGATCAACTAACGCATTTCGAAGTGAGAGATGAGCGTCTTTATTTTTAATTTCCCTAAATCGAGCAAGAAAATCTTGGAACCGACTATTATTGTCCTCAACTATTTCGACCTCTGGAGGTGGAGCTTCTCTTCCGACTTCAATTGGTGCATCGAGATCGCGCTCATCCTCAATTATCATGTTATGTAAAATCACACATGTAGTCATTATGTCATGTAACACATTTTTTTTCCAAAAACGAACCGGTCCTTTCACAATAGCAAAACGCGATTGGAGAACTCCGAATGCACGTTCTACATCTTTCCTACATGCTTTTTGTCGTGCAGCAAAATATTTTTTCTTCGCGCCCAATGGCTCGTGAATAGTTTGCACTATGGTGGACCATTTTGGATATATACCATCAGCCAAAAAAAAACCCATATTATATTCTTTTCCTTGAATGGTATAATGAACAGGATGAGCAATACCTTGAGCAAAATTGGAGAATAGAGGGGAAGATTCTAACACATTGATATCATTATTAGTGCCTGGCATTCCAAAATAAGCATGCCATATCCAAAGATCAAAATAAGCATGCCATTCCAAAATTTTTGTTCCAAAACTTGAACTCGATACAAGATCCAAATCTTCGAGCATATGTTCAGAGTAAACAAACAAGAATTTACCAAAAAATGAGATTACTCCATATTTGGTGTAAAAATGGGATTACACCATTTTGGTGTTAAAAATGGAGTGGGGTTGGAGGAGATTTTACTCCAAAATAGAGTTTGGTGTAGGATTTGGAGTGGGGTTGGAGATGCCCTTAGTAATATCTAGTAATACATCTTCAAATAAAGATGCAAATATATCCTAAACATTAAGATTTCCCAGATTCACAAACCTAACAAAAACAAACATTATAAAGGGTTTATCACATTGCAGGTATATATTATATATTACTAGTCTCTGATTCGATCGATCACACAAGTTTCAGAGAAAAAAAAAAAAAAGAGTTCATGTAAAAATTTGAAAGTAGGGATTTGGATTTTGTGGACTAGGACAGGTTTCTTTCCCGCATTAAAGATTCAATCTTTTCGACATCATCGGGTGTATCAACTCCATGAGCTTCATGATCCACCTTTATAACCTGTAAACAACCAACATAGAAATCTTAGTGCCTTAAGTTACTTCTCTCTATATTCTCTAAGCCAATGCTCGATTCTTTGGGATGAGACATATGTTTCTTTTTCCTTTAGATACTTTTATGAGGAAAGGGTTCTGTTACCTTTATTTTGTAGCCGTTCTCTAGGACTTTGAGCCGCTCGAGATCCTCTTCTTGCTGCAATGGCGTTGGTTGAAGCTCCAAATATACTTTCAGGAACTTTGAATCAAAACTCTTGAGATAAGAGAGCAAGCAGTGCAGTTTACAATTCGATATAGCAGCACATCTAATAAGAGAGCTAGCAGTGCAGTCACATGCTTAGTTCAGTGTCCGGTATTTTCAACAAATTTGCCACATTTGCAAGAACTTGAGCTGAAGAGACCACATTTGAGGGTAAACTCTCTTGTGACATTCCTGCACTCTCCAATATCTCACATATCCAAAATAAACAGAGATCTTAGAAAACACATATCCAATAAACAGAGAGAAACTAGGAAATTTCCCATAAAAAATCCAACATTGTTTCAAATCATAGAGATAACATAATCAAGAACAACAATAGCATAGTAACATATCAGAAACTGAGATTGCCCAAAACAAGATTAATAATTCGAAGTAGCCAAGCGAGCAAATCAGGAGGTAGGGATTACAAGCAAGTACCTTGAGCACGATATTCTGAAGCTTTTAGACAAAAATCGTTGGCGACAATGGTGGCAGCCTGAGACTTTGCTTGAGACACGGTGGTGAGATTATACAGATGGGTGATGCTTCGATGAGTGTACTCGAAATTGGGGACTTCTTTACAGCCGGCTTCGAAGTGAGAGGTGAGCTACGATTTCACCTCCGCGATCCGGGCGACGGCGGCGGCGTCAGAACCGCATTTGGCTTCACTCACCACCGAGAGATCACCGGTGATATCGCTCATCGTCTAGATTGACGCCAAGCACGAATACGCTTATTTATACTGACGTTTCTCAATAGCATCGATTTGATCGAAAACGAAGCTAAGACGAGAAGAGAGAGAGAAGAGGGTTTGTGATTAGGTTTAAGGGTTGAATCAGGCTTGCTCTGTGGAGAAGTAGAGAGTGATTTTGCGAGAAATGATTGAAAAAGTCGGCGGCTTTTTTTTTTTGTGTGGAAGAGAGAGAGATACGTTTGATGAGAAGAACAAAGATGGAAATCGTGAGCGAAGGAGAAAAAGAAGGTTAGTGGGGTCCTTTTAATGTTTAGACCCGAATTGATTTTGGGTGACCCGATAAATTGCTGGTTGGGTCGTAATAAAATAGAAAGGATTTGGATATTATAGTCTTTTAAGCGTTTTTGACTTTAAAAAAAATAACAAAGAAATTCAATTTCAGCTAAAGGGCAAACGAGAATAAGTTTCAACATTTAAGGGCATTTCAGCGATTGATCCCGGGTCAAATTCTAACATGTCCTTAAAATTCAAACATCAATCTATTTTACCCACCCCTAATATATATACCCCTTATCCACTCAAAATATAACAAAACTCAAAACTACCCTCACCTTTAAATATTAATATCATATTCCTTCTCTTTTAATATTAATATTCTATCCCTTTCCCATTAATATTATTTTAAACAACATAAATAAACAAAATAATAAAATATGAGATCCACTTTAGTTCTTCTTCTTCCTCCCCTATGTACGAGCTGTAAAAAAAATCAAGCTTATGGGTATTAAGCTTTCGTTCACCATTAGAGGTCCGAACAAACTCAGTTTCTGCCATTGCCACTGTGTTTGAAGGTGGAGCTGCGTTTAAAGAGGGGATTGAAACCGATTTGAGCTTAGATTGGAGCTGGACCTCGACTGAAACTCGTTTCAGTTGATTGAAGTTCGTTTCAAGTAATTTGCAACTCGGACAAGATATTTAAACCTTACCATGAAGTTGATTGAACCTCATTTCAGGTAATATCGAGCTAAATCGTAGCTCGATATTGTGTATTTCTAAGAAAATATGTACAAATGATATTACTAAGATATTGTGTATTACTGATATCAATGGTATTATTAAGAGATTGTGTACTACTGATACAACTGGTATTACTAAGAATACTTGTACTACTGATATAACTGGTATTACTAAGAAATTGTCTAATGTTAAATTTTATTATTTTCAGGGTACAATGAATAAAAAGCGGCGGACTACCATACATTTTGATTATGGGGATATTATTTAAGGAATGGAGATAAGTATGGATTGGGGTGGACATACGGTAAAACGGTACGGTTCGGTTCAGAAAAATTGGGGTTCGTGAAATTTGATAATATGAATATTAGCTCCGAATAAAAATCAAACTTAATTTGGTTCGGTTCGAGATTCTTTAAAATAAATATCGGATGAAATTAATGTAATTTTGAGTTATTTCGAGTTATTCGGTTGTTTCGGGTTATTCGATTATTCTAGTTATGAAGGTTTTGTTTTTGAGTTATTTGATTATTTTGGGTTATTCAGATTATGTGATAAATATTTGATTAACATGATTTAATTTAATTGTGCAATTATGTTTTCACTTAACATAACAAAAAATTTAACGTCGTAAAGTATTAAAAATTATCAAAACATTATTATCATTTCTAAAACAAAAAAAATCTTCACAAAACAAAATTAAATAAAATTTCTGATTCTTTTTTTTACAAAATAAAATATTCATATATATTGGTTTTAAATAAATTAAAATTAAAAAAAAAACAAATTATGTGTTGGTTTGATCTGTTTGTATTTAGTTATACGTCAAAATTTATGTGTAGGTTTAATCTTTTTGTATTATATTATGAAAACTCTGTATTATCACTTGTTTGTTCAATACAACTAGGTATGACTGATATAACTATCTATTGAAATACAACTAGGTATTACTTATATAACTATCTAGTGTAATATAACTAGGTGTTACTGATACAACTATTACCAAGGTAAATTAAATATATATGGTTATTTTAAAATATCAAAAGTACTTATATATATGGTTATTGGTACTACTATTATCAATTTAATACTTACATCAAATTTATTACAAGATAAAAATCCAAAATTCAAAATGTTTTGTTTTTATTATAAAATATTTTAGACATGTATGGATATTTCCTAAACACTTAGGCCATTATGATGTGAATCATATAAAAATTATAATTTTACAAATGTTTTTCTGTCAAAGTATAATAACCTTAATTTTATCACCTATTGTAATTTATATAACTAAAAAAGTTATTAAAAACCGGAGTATAACTAATTAAACCTGAAAACATCAAAAATACAACTATGGATAAATTAGTATTACTAGAAAACTGAGTACAACTAATTTAAAAAATATAATAATATTTTATTATATTTGTAGTGTGAATATTTGTGTTCACACTTGTTTTAATAATTTATTATTATTATTTTTTTATTTTTTAAAAAAAATTTGATGTTAAAAAATATAATAATATTTTAGCTTTTACTTTAATAATATTTTATTTGGTGACTTTTTTAATTTAACTTAATAATCGTATTACCTTAGTTGTACGTAGTAATAACTAGTAATACATTGTAAAAAAAATAACTGCAAAAACATTCTAAACATAAAGATTTCTCAAAATTCACGAACCCGACAACAAAAAGACTAGAAAATATTATGAATCACGGTATGAAAAATAAATCACTACAAATAAAATGAGAATTTGGACAAGCACGCCTTCTGCATCACCATCAAAGCTAGCCATTTCGTACTTAGCTCAGGCCTCATCTTTTCAATTGTATAGCTATCAATCAATCTCAACTCCTTGCATTTAAAAAGAATGTTCTGGACTCTGGACAGTATATCACAGGAGCTTGAATCATGCATATTGGATAGTATATAGGCTTCAAAACAAAAGGAGTGACTTCAAACTATAGGGATCTTGTAGAAACGGAGAGTGGCTTCATGCTTTAGAATATGTGCTCAAGCTTCTCCTTCTCCTTGAAGTACTGAGCATACCTGCATTCATTAGTGTATTTGAAGATTAAGTATAGACGATGACGAGAAACTTGGTAATCTTCTCAGATTAGAAACCATAATATGCAGCACCAGTAATGTTAAGATCGATCAAGCAAATACTAGCTTAACAAGCAAGAACTCAATTGGTTTAGTAGAAGCACAAATTAGCAACATCTTGAAATGCAATTCCACAAAGTAGTTCCACAATACAAAATGTTACCTGATAGACTTTCCTAGCTGAGAGTCTCTATACTAAACCCAGTTTCAAAATTACAGACTCACAATTGAGGAATTCTAGAGTAGGTACCCATATCTCCATGGTGGCTCTAGGTTATGCTTAAATATTCTTCTCCAGCTAACATACTTCTATCATTTCTCATTTGTTCCTATGCCCCCGTATGTATAAGGAAAACCAACCCCATAAAAGGCTACCTCGTCACAAATGAAGATCCCTAAATCCATTTCCGAAGCACTAGCTGGATGACACAGAAACCGCAAGACTCGTACAACAACCAAATCGACGAACACTCACCAGATCGGAACTCTCTCCAAAGATTCGTTCACCAATCAATTGATAAGAGAGAAAGAGAGTACCAGTATGTTGCAACGACAGTGGTAACGAGGAGAGTGGCGCTGATCCAATTCTCACACGTTCCCTCTCAACCTCGAAACCTAATTGTAGCTTTGAGAAACTAAGCAATCACCACCTCGGACTCCAATGCACAATGCCTTTGGTCTAGATTTGAGCTTACCACTGTGAGAATCAATCCAGGAAAGGCTGAGATCTGGGTTGTGAAAATTAGAGGAGAATCGTTTACGGGTCGAGGCCGAGGCAACGAAAGTATTAGCCTTCTTAGCAAGATCCAAAAGCAAAAACAAAGGAAGGAAAAAGCTCGCCCTTTTAATCGAAAGGGAGAGCGTAAACTTACCACCAATCGGATTAGTTTCCACCATTAACGATTCACAGAGATTTTAATTAAAACGGAGGAGACGAGAGATAGAGCACGGAAGAAGAAGAAAAAGAAGAAGAAGAAGAAGAAGCTTTTTGGTGGTGGTGAAGCAGAAGAGATGATAAAGGAAAATTGGGATTGGGGTTCTTATGGTTTGAATTGTGACCCAGAATTTGGAGAGAAACAGGAAGAGGAAGAAGGGGCATGAGTGAGATTTTCGGAGAAGAATAAAAATGGGATTGAATTTAATTTCAACCCGATGGAAGATGGGTTATGGATAATTGGGTGGGTCGAACTGGTTGGGTTGGTAATTAAGAAGAAAAGGGTTGAATAAATCTGTCTTTTAAACGTTTTCTGATTAAAAAGAAAAGAAAAAATAAAAGGTTTTTTGATGAAGGGTAAAGTAGAGTCCTCCGCCTCCCTCTGCGTCTCTCGTCTGTTTTTCAATTTGTTTTTTCCAGTAGATCTCTATCTCTCAGAGCTATTTGATTTATTTATTTTGGATTTAAGATCAAAATTTCTAAATCGCAGAAATGGCGGCAGCTTTAGCTTCCAGATTATCCCGAGGTAAGAAACTGGGTTCTTTTTTTTTTTTTGATAGCTGAGACACTGTGGGATATAAGAATGTAAATGAGATTAAGATCTGTATAGAGTGATTGTTGATGTAACACAAAATCATATGTTGTTGAAATTGAATATTCCCATTGTACTCGCGTTAACATAGCTTGTATCAGCTGCAAAAAGGGTTTGAATGTTGTAATTGATTTTACTTGATTATTTGATAGACAGATTCAATAGTCAAAAACATTTGGTTGTTTTGTTCTTAATGATGTTTTGGGTTTTGTTGACTCTAATTGATTCATACACAGGAGGACGTTCATTGCTTGGAGGTCTTAACAATGGTTACTCTGGATTGATGAATTCTTCCAATGGAATGATGAATGAAAGTATCCTCTCTCAGGTCAGAAACAATTATTATACAATTTTTGGAATTTGGGGAACATACATCTGTCTTCAAATTTTTAGTAATTGTGTTTTAAACAGACATTGGTTTTTCATTACTTGCTTTGCTCCTTTGAGTTACAGTAATCTGAACTTTGTTTGGAACGGATAAGTGGATCAAAATGGATATTGCCGGGGTGTATTTTATGTTTTAAGCTTCTTTCGCAGCAGCAACAGCGAAGGACATTCATTCAAATGGGGACTGTTCTCAAAGTTGTGGACAATTCGGGTGCGAAGAAAGTGATGTGTATTCAAGCTCTAAAGGGGAAAAAGGGAGCCCGACTTGGCGATACCATAGTTGCTTCAGTCAAAGAAGCTATGCCAAACGGTAAAGTGAAGAAAGGAGCGGTTGTGTATGGTGTGGTTGTGCGTGCTGCGATGCAGAGAGGTCGTGTTGATGGAAGCGAGGTTAGGTTTGATGATAACGCGGTTGTTCTTGTTGACAGTAAAGACAAGAATACCAAAACCGATCGCCAACCGATTGGTACTCGAGTGTTTGGTCCTGTTCCGCATGAGCTTCGCAAGAAGAAACATCTCAAGATTCTTGCTTTGGCTCAACACATTGCTTGAGACTCAAGAACACCTTAAGCCTCCTAATGTCCTTTTTCTATGTTGCTCTCCTGTAAACTCTAGTCACAACTTTTTTTGGTTTATGTTCTGAGTTGTTGAAATTGATTTGGGGATGTGATGTGGATCTGCTGTTGAGAATGCGTTTATGGTTGGTGAAATTGTAAGGTTTGGTGTTGATGAAGATTCTCTGAAAAGATTATGGGGTTCGAAGCCTCTATTTTGGATTGTTGGTGAAAAGATTATGGTGTTCATAATCAAGATATTGGTTTATCTTTACTTAGTTGAATCTGGTTCTCTGGAATTTGACCCTTTGTTAAATGTGAAACTACAGTATTGGGACTGTGTATTATTGAGACCAACTAAAGCATGTTCTTCGTCCTGTCCCAAAAGTTTCCTGAGCCGAATTGGGACTGTGTATTATTTTCCATGATTATGAGTTTTCTGCAATTTTACTGAAGGGATTGTCTTATCTGTTTTTTTTTTTTTTTAAAGTTAAATTCAATAGAAGATTCGATAAAAACAGATTGGTATGCAACAGAGACAATGAAACTGAACACGTTGAAGCTTTTGGAGACAGAGAGAATAGGAAACGAATCAAGAAAATTATTACTTTAATTATATTTTGAGAACTTTTGCTGAATTAAATGTCATATATCTAGGATTTGATTGAATCTGTCTCCACTTGTAATTTTTTACTCTTTGTAATCTGTCTCCACCAATCCTTCGTCCACAAGATTCCAAGTTCATGAGGTTGTGAGGTGAAGTAGTGCCTTCATAAGATTATCAACTGCTTTAACTTCAACGTGGATCAAGAACCAATCCTTCATCCACAAGATTCTAAGTTCATGAGGTTGTCAGGTGAAGTACTACTGGAACCTCTCTGACCAATATCACATACCGCACTACTGGAATCACTCTGACCAATATCCCTCTAATTCACACTCTCGATGGTCGTTTTACATTTGACTTCGACATATCTTGTCGGTTCAATGATAGAATCAGGAACCACTTTGATTCCCATGATCGACAAGGTTGGTCTTGGAAAGATGAGAAGGGAGGTATACTCCTTATATTTGAGTGCTCTATCCCTCTAAACGAAGACACTGCTTCTCTAGCTGAAGTAAACTACCATCACGTGGATGTACAGTTTCATTTATGTAATCGGAATGACTCTACCTCCATTTTAAAAGGATGGGGTATACGGCTCTCTGATGACTTTTCATCACTAGAGAACCAACAATATATACTCTTTCAGATGTTTGTGAAGCCGATGACGACAATTCGGTTAACGAGACTGAACTTAGCGAAGGATCTGGAGACAGCAATGTTGAAACACAGAGAATCTATAGTGTTTCCCCAGCTGGAGAGACGTTTTTAGGTAATCCAAAAATCTTATTTGTTTTAGTTCCACATCAATTGTGACACAGAGCACATATAGGAGCATCTAATTAAGAACCTATTCAAGAGTTACATAGTTACCATATGGATATCGCTGTTTCAGACAAACAAGTAATTAATTAATACCATATGGACAACAGTTACTGGCACATTTACAATGACCAAAAGAACACAAAACTAGGAAAAGTAATTCATTGAAAAACATAAGATTTGACTATTAAACTTAAAGACATGTTCAAGCAGGAAAAAAAACAAAACAAACATCTCGAAGTTGAGGACATTTCCCGAATTCTCAACCAAGATCTCAGATCTCAATCTGATTAAAACAAACATTGAAAAATTCCCTTCTAATTTACATCTCGAGAATCTCGTTACGCTTGAGATATCAACAGAACTGAAGGTATGTATTTCTAAACTTAACGTTTTCTCCAACCACTTTAACTAACACTTTTATAAATAAATAAAAAGTCATTGTCGCTAACTCTAATTTTGTACACTTGGTGTGTTAAAAAACACTAATTTCGTTTTATCTATAAATAATTTAATATGATTGAAAGTAATCTTACTATATAAAGCTTGGTTTCAAACTTAGTCATTAACATTATCTCGACAAGTATCAAGTCTATGATCAAATGTTGACACATGTAAAAAAAAATTAACCTTTTTTCTTAACGAAATGTGAAAACTAATTAAAAACATATTTACATATACTAATTTACATGTCTATATCTAAAAAAAAAAAACTTTTCTTTTCCTTAACCACAAAAAAACTAACAAAAAAAAGAAAAAAAAATATATTAGATTTACATATGCTAATTTTACATGTGTTATTGGTCAATTAGATTTTAACATGTATCACTTTTTCAAAATTCATTTAGTATGGATATTAACCAATAAAAAATAAATTTTAAAATTGAAAATAACAGCATTATTTACTTGTCATTAATTTAATTGGATAAAAATTGTATTTACCGTTGTAATATAGTGTTTTTATTCGTAACTGAAAACATAAAAAACCTTGAAAAAGAAAAAAGCAAAAACAAATTTTTTTTACAAATGCTAATTTTACGTTTGTTATTAGCCAATTAGATTTTTACATGTATAATTTTTTTAATTCATTTAGCATGGTTATTAACCAATAAACAATGAATGTTGAAATTGAAAATAACAATATAAGTTATTTAACATTGATTTAATTGACAACAAACTGTATTTTTTATCGTTGTAATATAGTGTTTTTTTTGTAAGTGTGAAAACATAAAAAACTTCAAAAAAATTAAAGAAATTATAAGAATAAATTTTTAATTATTTGATGATAATATTAATATAGTTTTAAATGTTTTACTTAATAATATCATCATTCTCCTACACAGGTTTTGAAAAACTTCGATGAGATTCGTTACTTGCGTATTGAGCTTCCTAGTGGTGAATTAGGGATAGATGATGGAGTTTTGTTGAAGTGGAGAGCTGAATTTGGTTCAACTCTTGATAATTGTGTGATTCTCGGTGCTTCTTCGGTGATTCAACCGAATCCAATGAAAATTTCTCAAGCTTTTGATACTACAATCGTTGAAGCTTCTGCCTCTGATGATAACGGGAGTATACCGGAATCGTTCTACACAAACGGAGGTTTGAAATTGCGTGTTGTATGGACAATTAGCTCCTTGATTGCTGCATCTGCACGACATTACTTGCTACAGCCGATAATCGCGGAACATAAGACGCTTGATAGTTTAGTTCTCACTGATTCAGATGGGCAAGGTGTGCTTTGTATGAACAGAGATCAGCTAGAAGAGCTTAGGGTGAAACCATTATCAGCTTCATCTGCTTCGAAGAGGACGCTTGTGCCTGCTTTGAACATGAGACTTTGGTATGCTCCGACCTTGGAATTGCCTGATGGAACTGTGTTAAAAGGTGCGACTTTAGTGGCGATAAGACCGAGCGAGTCGAAAAAGGAAGTATCTGATATCTCTTGGGTATCTTCAGCTTTCGAGGAGCCTTATGAGACAGCTGCTAAGATGCTGGTCAAGAGAAGGACTTACTGTCTAGAAATGAACTCGTTCTAGCTTGAAAGGTTTAAGTCGGAATCTGAGGTAAGATAGTTCTGTTCTCTATCATCTGTTTATGAAGTGATTTGAGGATATCATTTGGGTGAGAATCGATTTCCTTGTGCCTGCATTGGTAAAGCTTATAGCTTATTTACATGAACATTAGGAACTTGAAATTGTCTTATTTACATCTTATAAGTTTTAAAAGTATCCCTTACTGCATTGCATTTGAATATGTGTTAAGCATTTTTGTGATCATAGATTGAGAATAAATATTGGATTCGAAACTTGCTTTTACTAATATTAGAAAGTACACAAATTTCTCATTGTTAATTTGTTATGATTTCTTGTTTGTTAGGGAATCACATGGCGCAATTCTGGATATTACATATCATAACCTATAATGGGGGAAGCAGGGATTGGAATAAAATCGAAGTTTTGATGAATCCAGAAACAAGTTTTGCTGCCTACTGCATCTGCTAGCTAGTTTTTTCTTTGAAGCATATGCTTTTGCAGGATCTCGCAATCATATATATATATATATATATATATTATCCACAAATTATAGATATCATGTAAGAGTCTTTCTCCTTTGCTTGCTCTTCTCGATTTATGTGAATATTGTAGGTATTGCTTATTCCCCTGTCATTATACAAGTTATTTAAGATTGTAGTTTTGGAATTGTTATAATTTCTGTGTTTGGATTTCTATTGGTTCTGATTAGTAATTTTGTAGAAGTAAAACAAAAAATCTACCAAATGACAGCTTCATTCTGCTTAAAAAAAACTTTAATTTGATTGTTGAATGACATGATTTATTTGATATTCTTTGTATAATAGATTTACAAGACATAAATTACTCAGTGATTGGAATGAAATTGAAAGCTTTTGTATACTAAATGGATTGCCGGTTATAACCCTTGATTCTCAAAAGTAGTACTGTATTTCACCATCCATTTGACTAGACTAAAACTAGATCAATTGCAACTTGATCTAAAAAGTGATGTTTCAATGGTTCATCATAGTTGAGCAATTGATCATATTGTCTTTTGTTTAATGCTATAATTATCATGTGCTAACAATGGTGAAATGTTTTATATCCCACTCGACATTTAGCTTACAGAAGCATACCATAATATATTAAATATATGGATAGTGGATATCACTATAATTCATGTTATCTGTTTATTCGTTTTCCGCTTTTTTTTTCTCCCTTAAAATAGCTATTTCACGATTTAAACCCCACCATTCACATATTTGGGCCGAAGGTAAAAACATAGCGTAAAATAAAATCATTATTACCGTAATACCTCTGATTAAACCTTTTTAATTACATTTTTCTGCCGCGCTTAAACCTTTCCGTATGTCGTAATACCATGATTAGGGCCATCTCCTTCACGCGACTAATCAGCCTCTCTAATTCGTGAATCTTGTTTCCTAGGCATGGGTTTGCGGTTTGGTTCTTTCGGTTTCGGTTCGGTTCTTTCTGTTTTCGGTTATCCGAAATGAATAGTATTCGGTTTTTTCGGTGAGATTTTATTTGGTATTCGGTTTTCGGTTCTTTCGGTTTATTTTCAGTTAATCGAACTCTCGGTTTACAAAAACTCGATCCTAAAACTAACATTGGGCCTATTGGGCTCATTCTATGTTTTATTCAATAAAAGCCCTAGACTCTATACTAAAGGGCTTTTTTAAGCTAATTTTATTACTTGTTGAAAAAAAACTAGACAGCGAAAAAAAAAAAAGTCAAACCCTAGATCGCAAACGAGAGAGTCTCCGTCATCGCCTCCTTCGTCTCCTCCATCGCCTCCGTCGTCTCCGCTGTTACAGCGTAACACATCATCACCCACGTTCTTCACTAAACCCACTTCCTGTTTTCATACTTTGTTATTTGCTTCTCTGTAAACGGTTAATGCTATAACCGTATTTGCTTCAGTATTTGTATTCAGCAAACTCTATTTTTATGAGACATCCAATTTATAGAAATCCTCTCTAATTCTCTCAATCCTCCGTTATTACAAATAACCTCATTGGAACTACAAGATCTTGAAGGTGAATCTCTAATCTCAATTTCACCATCTGATCTGTTCTTCCTCCAATTTCTGAATTCTTGGTGAGTTCTTAAATTGGATTTAAGTTATTTCTCACACACCGTTACATTGGTATCAGAGCATAATCTTGCGACCCAAATTTTTTCTAATGGATACTCGCGCAACATCGTTGCTGGAGATGAACAAGCAGTTGGAAGAATTCAACACCAAACACACTGCAGAAACCGGCGGCCTCCGCGCTGAAATTTCATAAATAAAATCGGGATTCGAGACCAAATTCTCTGAAATTCAAACTGGGATGACTGGCATCACGAGCATGTTGGCTGAACTATTCCCGAGAGACCCGCAGAAACGACCGATGAACCAATCCAGCGAAGCAACCCTATTTACAGCCATCCAAACCTCTGTCCACCACGACCCTTAACCACCTGATCCGCCCTTCACACCCCAATTCGTACCTCGCCACAAGCAACAATACACCTCCCCTACTCCAAACACCACCAATTTTGAAGTTGCTACTCACGGGAACTTGTTGTCCCGTGTCTCTAAGATCGGATTTCCCTCCTTTGACGGCTCCGATCTACGCGATTGGATGTATAAATGTGAACAATTCTTCACGATAGACAACACCCCACAAGATCAACGTGTTCAATTGGCCACAATACACATATCAGGCAAAGCTCTCAAATGGCATCATAACTTCTTGCAGAGCGATATGGTACTTATCCATCCTGGTCAGAATATATACTGGAATTGGGGATGAGATTTGGCACACCATATGATGATCCACTCTCTGAACTAGTGAGACTACACCAAGGCACCGATTCGGTCGATGAATACTTGGAGAAATTTGAAGCGGCTTTGACCAGAATTCATCTTCCTCCATCCCATGCCCTTAGCATATTCCTTGCTAACCTTCATCCACCACTGGCTGTCCACACACGCCAATTCGTAACCAATTCTGTAGCTGAAGCCACTCGCTTGGCCAAACTACACGAATCTTACCTAACACTCTCCTCAGCCAACAAACCACCACCTTCCACATACTCCAGCTACTATAAACAACCTAACCAATACAAAAACCAACCCACGACTATACCCTTACCTTCTTCCCACCAAAGAGACCCTACCAAACCCAAACAAACCTTCATACCGAGAAACTTGGCAGAGAGATCACCACGAAAATTCTCTTATGAAGAGACGCAAGACCGTAAAAACAGAGGTATTTGTATGTTTTATATCCCACTCGATATTTAGCTTACGAAGCATACCATAATATATTAAATATATGGATAGTGGATATCACTATAATTCATGTTATCTGTTTATTCGTTTTCCGCCTTTTTTTTTCTCTCCTAAAATAGCTATTTCACGATTTGAAGCCCACCATTCACATATTTGGACCGAAGGTAGAAACATAGCGTAAAATAAAATCATTAGTACCGTAATACCCCTGATTAAACCTTTTAATTACATTTTTCTGCCGCGCTTAAACATTTCCGTATGTCGTAATACCATGATTAGGGCCATCTCCTTCACGCGACTAATCAGCCTCTCTAATTCGTGAACCTTGTTTCCTAGGCATGGGTTTACGGTTCGGTTCTTTCGGTTTCAGTTCAGTTCTTTCTGTTTTCGGTTATCCGAAATGAATAGTATTCGGTTCTTTAGGTGAGATTTTATTTGGTATTCGGTTTTCGGTTCTTTCGATTTATTTTCAGTTAACCGAACTCTCGGTTTACAGAAACTCGATCCTAAAACTAACATTGGGCATATTGGGCTCATTCTATGCTTTATTCAATAAAAGCCCTAGACTCTATATTGAAGGGCTTTTTTAAGATAATTTTATTACTTGTTAAAAAAATAGACAGCGAAAAAAAAAAGTCAAACCCTAGATCTCAAACGAGAGTCTCCGCCATCGCCTCCGTCGTCTCCGCCATCGCCTCCGTCGTCTCCATTGTTACAGCGTAACACATCATCACCCACGTTCTTCACTAAATCCACTTCCTGTTTTCATGCTTTGTTATTTGCTTCTCTGTAAACGGTTAATGCTATAACCGTATTTGTTTCATTATTTGTATTCAGCAAACTCTATTTTTATGAGACATCCAATTTACAGAAATCCTCCCTGATTTTCTCAATCCTCCGTTATTATAAATAACCTCATTGGAACTACAAGATCTTGAATGTGAATCTCTAATCTCAATTTCACCATCTGATATGTTCTTCCTCCAATTTCTGAATTCTTGGTGAGTTCTTAGATTGAATTTCAGTTATTTCTCACACACCGTTACATTGGTATCAGAGCATAATCGTGGGCCCAAATTTTTTCTAATGGATACTCGCGCAACATCGCTGCTGGAGATGAACAAGTAGTTGGAAGAATTCAACACCAAACACACTGCAAAAACCGGCGCCCTTCGCGCTGATATTTCAGAAATGAAATCGGGATTCGAGACCAAATTCTCTGAAATTCAAACTGAGATGACTGGCATCACGAGCATGTTAGCTGAACTATTCTCGAGAGACCCGCAGAAACGACCGATGAACCAATCCAGCGAAGCAACCCTATTTACACCCACCCAAACCTCTGTCCACCATGACCCTTAACCACCTGATCCGCCCTTCACACCCTAATTCGTACCTCGCCACAAGCAAAAATACACCTCCCCTACTCCAAACACCACCAATTTTGAAGTTGCTACTCACGGGAACCTGTTGTCCCGTGTCTCTAAGATCGGATTTCCCTCCTTTGAAGGCTCCGATCTACGCGATTAGATGTATAAATGTGAATAATTCTTCACGATAGACAACACCCCACAAGATCAACCTGTTCAATTGGCCACAATATACATGTCAGGCAAAACTCTCAAATGACATCATAACTTTCTTGCAGAGCGATATGGTACTTATCCATCTTGGTCAGAATATATACTGGAATTGGGGAAGAGATTTGGCACACCATATGATGATCCACTCTCTAAACTAGTGAGACTACACCAAGGCACCGATTCGGTCGATGAATACTTGGAGAAATTTGAAGCGGCTTTGACCAGAATTCATCTTCTTCCATCCCATGCCCTTAGCATATTCCTTGCTAACCTTCATCCACCACTGGCTGTCCACACACGCCAATTCGTAACCAATTCTGTAGCTGAAGCCACTCGCTTGGCCAAACTACACGAATCTTACCTAACACTCTCCTCAGCCAACAAACCACCACCTTCCACATACTCCAGCTACTATAAACAACCTAACCAATACAAAAACCAACCCACGACTATACCCTTACCTTCTTCCCACCAAAGAGACCCTACCAAACCCAAACAAACCTTCATACCGAGAAACTTGGCTGAGAGATCACAACGAAAATTCTCTTATGAAGAGATGCAAAACCGTAAAAACAGAGGCCTTTGTATGATTTGCGACGAGAAATATACACCAGATCACCAGTTCAAGCATCGCAGATCACACATTTATGTAATGAAGGCAGATTATGAGGAATTGGAACCATCCGATGATGATGCAATACTTCCACTCCACAGGCTACTCAGGTGGACGAAAATCCCACCGATACACCGGTCCTATCGCTTAACGCGTTGAATAGCTCTTCAACATTCAATTATATGCGATTAACGGGACATTACGGTAAGAAAAAGATACATGTGCTGATCGACCCAGGCAGCACTCACAACTTCCTCGATTTGGAGATTGCTAATGAAGTCGGTGTCAGTCTACAATATACTAACCCAATGGCAGTGACCATTGCTCATGGTGACAATATCATTACCACTTACAAATGTGATGCTTTTGAATGGTCTATGCAAGGTTACTCTTTCCAAGCTGCAATTCGAGTGCTCCCATTATCTTGTTGTGACTTTGTTCTCGGAGTACAATAGCTTGCCACTCTAGGTCCAATTATCTGGGATTTTTCAAACCTCCGCATGGAATTTACTCTCAACGATTTGAAACATGTCCTTCGTGGCTCCCCACGGTCCAGTGGCAAAATAAATAAAGGAAGCACGCTTAACAAGATTCTCCTCAATTCACCTCAACTGGCTATGATGCAGGTCAGAGAGCTTGACACGACTCTTACTGACAGAAACAATGGAGGCAAATTCTCTCATTTTAAAGTTGTCGGTTCTGATAAATTTGGATCTGATGATATCAAATCACTACTCACTTCTTATGCTGATATATTCGATGAGCCAACATCACTACCTCCTTTTCGCGAAGGATTTGACCATTCTATACCACTTGTTTCAGGTTCTAATCCTGTTAATAAGAGACCTTACAGATACAACACTTTGCAGAAGGACATTGTTGACAAGATGATTAAGGATATGCTTACTCAAGGTGTTATCCAGCATAGCTCCAGTCCTTATGCATCGCCGATTGTACTCGTCAAGAAGAAAGATGGGTCATGGCGTCTTTGTGTGGATTACAGGGGTTTGAACCAGCAAACTGTTAAAGATAAATACCCAATCCCACTGTTGGAAGATTTATTGGATGAGCTGGGAGGTTCAGTTTTCTTTTCGAAGCTTGACCTCCGGTCGGGTTTTCACCATTTGTGTATGACACCAGAAGATGTGTATAAAACTGCTTTCAAGAGACATGCCGGGCATTTTGAGTACTTGGTTATGCCGTTCGGTCTGACGAATGCCCCTAGTACGTTTCAGGGTTTGATGAACCATGTTTTCCAAGAGGTTGCTCATAAATCTGTGCTCGTTTTTTTCGACGACATATTGGTATACAGCAGCACATGGGACGAACATTTGAACCATTTGGAGATTGTTTTCTCCATCCTTCGCCAACAACAGCTTTACCTCAAAGCATCTAAATGTACATTTGGTATCACAACCATCGAATACTTGGGCCATTTCATCTCTGCTGATGGCGTGAGAACAGACCCTTCAAAGATTGACTCCATCATAAAGTGGCCAATACCCTCCACCCAGAAGCAATTGAGGAGCTTCCTCGGTCTTGCCAACTATTACCGACGGTTCATCCATTCTTACAGTATAATCGCGAAACCACTTTTTCAATTGCTACGCAAGGATGGGTTTTCATGGGATACTGACGCCGATTTCGCTTTCAACAACCTCAAATCAGCCCTATCTTCTTCACCCGTTCTCACTTTACCAGATTTTCAGAAAACATTTGTGATCGAGACTGGCGCTTCGAATACCGAAAAAAACTAAAAAACTGAATGAACCGAACCGAATTAACCGAAAGAACCAAAAACCCAGGCCTATTTAAATGTTTCCTATTTCAGTCCAGCTCAAGCTGCTTGAAAGCTAAATACGCCTCCGAACGTTACCAAATTCTCCAGTTCGCTCTCTGCCTTTTCTCTCTTCAAGGCTCCAAACTCACTGTTCACCCGTATGACTCTTAAATCTCTCTCTCTCTATTCTCAAGGTTCTTCCTTTTTTGCTGCAAATTGATTGATTCGGATTTTTGGGGTTTGTTGATATAACTTCCATTTGTTTCCTCGGGATGAATTGAAGTTGGGTTTTTGGGAGCAATTAGGCAAACGTGAATTCGTCTTTAGTGTATGATATATACAAAGGTATAGGTTCTTGGGAGCAATTAGGTAAACGTGAAGTCGGTTTTAGATGTGTCATAGGTTCTGATTCGTTTAAAAAGTATGAAACTTTTTAATGGGCATCCGTTGGTGCTGAAGTGTTTATTTCTGACCCGAGGAAGTAGATTACATTAGTTTCTGGATCCGTGTGAATCTCTATGATAGCTTTTCAGCTTCATTATCTATCCTGAATCTCAAATTGGTGTTGTCTTGTGACTTGCTTTGAGAGTTGATATGATTTAAGGTTGAGTGTTTGGTGCTGTTATCTATCCTTTGTGCAAGTGTATCAAACATAGAGTATGAAATTAGAGTCTCTCACTTTCATGTACAAGTAGTCTTTAGGAGCTATAGCTTTCCCCTCCTTTGGAGCAGTTTCACCACAGCTTCATCTTTCACAAAGGTGAATTCACTCTCTGGTGTCTGAAGATATTTTTGTTTAAGTAAGAAACTAAAATTAAAAAGTAAAAGAGAAATCATAAGAAAATGAAATCAGATCAGTAGGATTTAGGATGAAATAATCATCTTATCTCTGTTTTTAATGTACGTGTCCTTCCCAGTTTTCGAAATAACACCTTCTTTCACGAGCTGATCCAGGATTTCTGAAAGTCAGAATGTGAACAGTTAGTATAGGAAGAAAGACTCTGAAGTTAACATTATAAATTTGAAAAAGGTTACAAAGGGTATTGATTACCATCCTCCGCCTCCCTCTGTGTCTCTTGTCACTTGACATATTGGTATACAGCAGCACATGGGACGAACATTTGAACCATTTGGAGATTGTTTTCTCCATCCTTCGCCAACAACAGCTTTACCTCAAAGCATCTAAATGTACATTTGACGTCACAACCATCGAATACTTGGGCCATTTCATCTCTGCTGATGGCGTGAGAACAGACCCTTCAAAGATTGACTCCATCATAAAGTGGCCAATACCCTCCACCCAGAAGCAATTGAGGAGCTTCCTCGGTCTTGCCAACTATTACCGACGGTTCATCCATTCTTACAGTATAATCGCGAAACCACTTTTTCAATTGCTACGCAAGGATGGGTTTTCATGGGATACTGACGTCGATTTCGCTTTCAACAACCTCAAATCAGCCCTTTCTTCTTCACCCATTCTCACTTTACCAGATTTTTAGAAAACATTTGTGATCGAGACTGGCGCTTCGAATACCGGAAAAAAACCAAAAAACTGAATGAACGTTACCAAATTCTCCAGTTCGCTCTCTGCCTTTTCTCTCTTCAAGGCTCCAAACTCACTGTTCACCCGTATGACTCTTAAATCTCTTTCTCTATTCTCAAAGTTCTTCTTTTTCTACTGCAAATTGATTGATTCGGATTTGTGCGGTTTGTTGATATAACTTCCATTTGTTTCCTCGGGATGAATTGAAGTTGGGTTCTTGGGAGCAATTAGGCAAACGTGAATTCGTCTTTAGTGTATGATATATACAAAGGTATAGGTTCTTAGGAGCAATTAGGTAAACGTGAAGTGGGTTTTAGATGTGTCATAGGTTCTGATTCGTTTAGAAAGTATGAAACTTTTTAATGGGCATCCGTTGGTGCTGAAGTGTTTATTTCTAACCCGAGGAAGTAGACTACATTAGTTTCTGGATCCGTGTGAATCTCTATGATAGCTTTTCAGCTTTATTATCTATACTGAATCTCAAATTGGTGTTGTCTTGTGACTTGCTTTGAGAGTTGATATGATTTAAGGTTGAGTGTTTGGTGCTGTTATCTATCCTTTGTGCAAGTGTATCAAACATAGAGTATGAAATTAGAGTCTCTCACTTTCATGTACAAGTAGTCTTCAGGAGCTATAGCTTTCCCCTCCTTTGGAGAATGTTTCACCACAGCTTCATCTTTCACAAAGGTGAATTCACTCTCTGGTGTCTGAAGATATTTTGGTTTAAGTAAGAAACTAAAATTAAAAAGTAAAAGAGAAATCATAAGCAAATGAAATCAGATCAGTAGGATTTAGGATGGAACAATCATCTTATCTTTCTTTTTAATGTACGTGTCCTTCCCAGTTTTCGAAAGAACACCTTCTTTCACGAGCTGATCCAAGATTTCTGAAAGTCAGAATGTGAACAGTTAGTATAGCAAGACAGACTCTGAAGTTAACATTGTAAATTTAAAAAGGGTTACAAAGGGTATTGATTACCATCCTCCGCCTCCCTCTGTGTCTCTTGTCACTTGACATATTGGTATACAGCAGCACATGGGACGAACATTTGAACCATTTGGAGATTGTTTTCTCCATCCTTCGCCAACAGCAGCTTTACCTCAAAGCATCTAAATGTACTTTTGGCGTTACAACCATCGAATACTTGGGCCATTTCATCTCTGCTGATGGCGTGAGAACAAACCCTTCAAAGATTGACTCCATCATAAAGTGGCCAATACCCTCCACCCAGAAGCAATTGAGGAGCTTCCTCGGTCTTGCCAACTATTACCGACGGTTCATCCATTCTTACAGTATAATCGCGAAACCACTTTTTCAATTGCTACGCAAGGATGGGTTTTCATGGGATACTGATGCCGATTTCGCTTTCAACAACCTCAAATCAGCCCTTTCTTTTTCACCCATTATCACTTTACCAGATTTTCAGAAAACTTTTGTGATCAAAACTGGCGCTTCGAATACCGGAAAAAACCAAAAACCTGAATGAACCGAACCGAAGTAACCGAAAGAACCGAAAACCCAGGCCTATTTAAATGTTTCCTATCTCGGTCTAGCTCAAGCTGCTTGAAAGCTAAATACGCCTCCGAACGTTACCAAAATCTCCAGTTCGCTCTCTGCCTTTTCTCTATTCAAGGCTCCAAACTCACTGTTCACCCGTATGACTCTTAAATCTCTCTCTCTCTATTCTCAAGGTTCTTCCTTTTTTGCTGCAAATTATTTGATTCGAATTTTTGGGGTTTGTTGATATAACTTCCATTTGTTTCCACGGGATGAATTGAAGTTGGGTTCTTGGGAGCAATTAGGCAAACGTGAATTCGTCTTTAGTGTATGATATATACAAAGGTATAGGTTCTTGGGAGCAATTAGGTAAACGTGAAGTAGGTTTTAGATGTGTCATAGGGTTCTGATTCGTTTAAAAAGTATGAACCTTTTAATGGGCATCCGTTGGTGCTGAAGTGTTTATTTCTGACCCGAGGAAGTAGACTACATTAGTTTTTGGATCCGTGTGAATCTCTATGATAGCTTTTCAGCTTTATTATATATCCTGAATCTCAAATTGGTGTTGTCTTGTGACTTGCTTTGAGAGTTGATATGATTTAAGGTTGAGTGTTTGGTGCTGTTATCTATCCTTTGTGCAAGTGTATCAAACATAGAGTATGAAATTAGAGTCTCTCACTTTCATGTACAAGTAGTCTTCAGGAGCTATAGCTTTCCCCTCCTTTGGAGCAGTTTCACCACAGCTTCATCTTTCACAAAGGTGAATTCACTCTCTGGTGTCTGAAGATATTTTGGTTTAAGTAAGAAACTAAAATTAAAAAGTAAAAGAGAAATCATAAGAAAATGAAATCAGATCAGTAGGATTTAGGATGAAACAATCATCTTATCTCTGTTTTTAATGTACGTGTCCTTCCCAGTTTTCGAAAAAACACTTTCTTTCACGAGCTGATCCAGGATTTCTGAAAGTCAGAATGTGAACAGTTAGTATAGGAAGACAGACTCTGAAGTTAACATTGTAAATTTAAAAAGGGTTACAAAGGGTATTGATTACCATCCTCCACCTCCCTCTGTGTCTCTTGTCACTTGACATATTGGTATACAGCAGCACATGGGACGAACATTTGAACCATTTGGAGATTGTTTTCTCCATCCTTCGCTAACAACAGCTTTACCTCAAAGCATCTAAATGTACATTTGACGTCACAACCATCGAATACTTGGGCCATTTCATCTCTGCTGATGGCGTGAGAACAGACCATTCAAAGATTGACTCCATCATAAAGTGGCCAATACCCTCCACCCAGAAGCAATTGAGGAGCTTCCTCGGTCTTGCCAACTATTACCGACGGTTCATCCATTCTTACAGTATAATCGCGAAACCACTTTTTTAATTGCTACGCAAGGATGGGTTTTCATGGGATACTGACGCCGATTTCGCTTTCAACAACCTCAAATCAGCCCTTTCTTCTTCACCCATTCTCACTTTACCAGATTTTTAGAAAACATTTGTGATCGAGACTGGCGCTTCGAATACCGGAAAAAAACCAAAAAACTGAATGAACGTTACCAAATTCTCCAGTTCTCTCTCTGCCTTTTCTCTCTTCAAGGCTCCAAACTCACTGTTCACCCGTATGACTCTTAAATCTCTCTCTCTATTCTCAAAGTTCTTCCTTTTTTGCTGCAAATTGATTGATTCGGATTTGTGCGGTTTGTTGATATAACTTCTATTTGTTTCCTCGGTATGAGTTGAAGTTGGGTTCTTGGGAGCAATTAGGCAAACGTGAATTCGTCTTTAGTGTATGATATATACAAAGGTATAGGTTCTTGGGAGCAATTAGGTAAACGTGAAGTGGGTTTTAGATGTGTCATAGGTTCTGATTCGTTTATAAAGTATGAAACTTTTTAATGGGCATCCGTTGGTGCTGAAGTGTTTATTTCTAACCCGAGGAAGTAGACTACATTAGTTTCTGGATCCGTGTGAATCTCTATGATAGCTTTTCAGCTTCATTATCTATCCTGAATCTCAAATTGGTGTTGTCTTGTGACTTGCTTTGAGAGTTGATATGATTTAAGGTTGAGTGTTTGGTGCTATAGCTTTCCCCTCCTTTGGAGCAGTTTCACCACAGCTTCATCTTTCACAAAGGTGAATTCACTCTCTGGTGTCTGAAGATATTTTGGTTTAAGTAAGAAACTAAAATTAAAAAGTAAAAGAGAAATCATAAGTAAATGAAATCAGATCAGTAGGATTTAGGATGAAACAATCATCTTATCTCTGTTTTTAATGTACGTGTCCTTCCCAGTTTTCGTAAGAACACCTTCTTTCACGAGCTGATCCAGGATTTTTGAAAGTCAGAATGTGAACAGTTAGTATAGGAAGACAGACTCTGAAGTTAACATTGTAAATTTAAAAAGGGTTACAAAGGGTATTGATTACCATCCTCCGCCTTCCTCTGTGTCTCTTGTCACTTGACATATTGGTATACAGCAGCACATGGGACGAACATTTGAACCATTTGGAGATTGTTTTCTCCATCCTTCGCCAACAACAGCTTTACCTCAAAGCATCTAAATGTACATTTGGCATCACAACCATCGAATACTTGGGCCATTTCATCTCTGCTGATGGCGTGAGAACAGACCCTTCAAAGATTAACTCCATCATAAAGTGGCCAATACCCTCCACCCAGAAGTAATTGAGGAGCTTCCTCGGTGTTGCCAACTATTACCGACGGTTCATCCATTCTTACAGTATAATCGTGAAACCACTTTTTCAATTGCTACGCAAGGATGGGTTTTCATGGGATATTGATGCCGATTTCGCTTTCAACAACCTCAAATCAGCCCTTTCTTCTTCACCCATTCTCACTTTACCAGATTTTCAGAAAACATTTGTGATCGAGACTGGCGCTTCGAATACCGGAAAAAACCAAAAAATTGAATGAACTGAACCGAATTAACCGAAAAAACCGAAAACCCAGGCCTATTTAAATGTTTCCTATTTCGGTCCAGCTCAAGCTGCTTGAAAGCTAAATACGCCTCCGAACGTTACCAAATTCTCCAGTTCGCTCTCTGCCTTTTCTCTCTTCAAGGCTCCAAACTCACTGTTCACCCGTATGACTCTTAAATCTCTCTCTCTCTATTCTCAAGGTTCTTCCTTTTTTGCTGCAAATTGATTGATTCGGATTTTTGGGGTTTGTTGATATAACTTCCATTTGTTTCCTCGGGATGAATTGAAGTTGGGTTCTTGGGAGCAATTAGGCAAACGTGAATTCGTCTTTAGTGTATGATATATACAAAGGTATAGGTTCTTGGGAGCAATTAGGTAAACGTGAAGTGGGTTTTAGATGTGTCATAGGTTCTGATTCGTTTAAAAAGTATGAAACTTTTTAATGGGCATCCGTTGGTGCTGAAGTGTTTATTTCTGACCCGAGGAAGTAGACTACATTAGTTTCTGGATCCGTGTGAATCTCTATGATAGCTTTTCAGCTTCATTATCTATCCTGAATCTCAAATTGGTGTTGTCTTGTGACTTGCTTTGAGAGTTGATATGATTTAAGGTTGAGTGTTTGGTGCTGTTATCTATCCTTTGTGCAAGTGTATCAAACATAGAGTATGAAATTAGAGTCTCTCACTTTCATGTACAAGTAGTCTTCAGGAGCTATAGCTTTCCCCTCCTTTGGAGCAGTTTCACCACAGCTTCATCTTTCACAAAGGTGAATTCACTCTCTGGTGTCTAAAGATATTTTGGGTTAAGTAAGAAACTAAAATTAAAAAGTAAAAGAGAAATCATAAGCAAATGAAATCAAATCAGTAGGATTTAGGATGAAACAATCATCTTATCTCTGTTTTTAATGTACGTGTCCTTCCCAGTTTTCGAAAGAACACCTTCTTTCACGAGCTGATCCAGGATTTCTGAAAGTCAGAATGTGAACAGTTAGTATAGGAAGAGTTAACATTGTAAATTTAAAAAGGGTTACAAAGGGTATTGATTACCATCCTCCGCCTCCCTCTGTGTCTCTTGTCACTGCTTTAAACAAATCTGTTTTTTAATTTGTTTTTTCCAATATATCTCTATCTCTCTGAGCTATTTGATTTATTTATTTTGGCATTAAGATCTAAATTTCTAAATCGCAGAAATGGCGGCAGCTTTAGCTTCCAGTATCCCGAGGTAAGAAACTGGGTTCTTTTTTTTTTACAGCTGAGAAACTGTGGGATATAAGAATGTAAATGAGATTAAGATCTTTATAGAGTTATTGTTGATGTAAAACAAAATCAGATGTTGTTGAAATTGAATATTTCCCATTGTACTCACCTTAACATAGCTTGTATCAGCTGCAAAAAGGGTTGAATGTTGTAATTGATTTTACTTGATTATTTGAAAGACAGATTCAATAGTCAAAAAACATTTTGTTGTTAATGATGTTATCAATTTACATGCACAAAAACTGTTCTTTTTTTGGGGTTTTGTTGACTTTATTTGGTTCATACACAGGAGGACGTTCATTGCTTGAAGGTCTTAACAATGGTTACTCTGGATTAATGAATTCTTCCAATGGAATGATGAATGAAACTATCCTCTCTCAGGTCAGAAACCAATTATTATACAATTTTTTGAATTGGGGAACGAACATACAGATATCTGTGTCTTCAAATTTTTAGTATATGTGTGTTTTAGTCGTTTTAAACAGACATTGGTTCATCCAGATGGGCTTAGAACTATCCTTTCTGTGGAAAAGTTCTCTTTTAATCGTTAATGAATGAGGTTTGAAATGGTAAAAAAAAAAAAAGTCATTGGTTTTTATTACTTGCTTTGCTCCGTTGAGTTACGGTAATCTGAACTTTGTTTGGAATGGATATTGCCGGGGTTAGGGGGTCCTATTTTATTGTTTTAAGCTTTCTTTTTTTTTGTCAATTTTGGCGGAAGCAGCAGCAACAACGAAGGACATTCATTCAAATTGGGACTGTTCTCAAAGTCATGGACAATTCGGGTGCGAAGAAAGTGATGTGTATTCAAGCTCTAAAGGGGAAAAAGGGAGCCCGACTTGGCGATACCATAGTTGCTTCAGTCAAAGAAGCTATGCCAAACGGTAAAGTGAAGAAAGGAGCGGTTGTGTATGGTGTGGTTGTGCGTGCTGCGATGCAGAGAGGTCGTGTTGATGGAAGCGAGGTTAGGTTTGATGATAACGCGGTTGTTCTTGTTGACAGTAAAGACAAGAATACCAAAACCGATCGCCAACCGATTGGTACTCGAGTGTTTGGTCCTGTTCCGCATGAGCTTCGCAAGAAGAAACATCTCAAGATTCTTGCTTTGGCTCAACACATTGCTTGAGACTCAACAACACCTTAACCCTCCTAATGTCCTCTTTTTATGTTGCTCTCTTGTAAACTCTGGTCACAAATTTTTTTCTTTATGTTCTAAGGAATTAAGCGGCTTCAAACTTTTAAAGTCCTCAAACTTTAGGCCTTTGTGCTTTAGATTTTTTTGGTTCATGAAATATAAAATTCAAATGAAAGCCAAAAACAATTTCGGTTTGGGCTCAGTTTTATTGAAAATATATCTATTTTAATGGGTTTATATTCTGTTTTTGGTTTTGGTTGCAATTTTTTTCGAATCAAATCGGTTTTCTCTTTCGATTGGCTTTTCGAGGTGGTTCTGGTTCGATTTTAGATTGGTTAAACCGATTTGACCAATCCTTCCATTTAAGCCCCATTACGAAAATGGGACAAAGTTATCCTAATATGAAACGTTAGAACTAAAATCGATAATTTTGAAATATATTGTATAAGTTAAATAAATGCTAAAAATGTATTGAAAACATGTTACATCTATATTATGTTGAGATATTATTTAAGTTTTTATACATTTTTTGAATAAAAATTAAAAAATATATTTATTTTTACAAAAATACCATTTAACATTTCTATTTAAAACAATTCAACCAATCATAGTAAAAATACTACAAAATATAAATAATCAAGTTCGGTTCGTTATTCGGGTTCGTGTATCCAATCAAGTTCATATACTTTTAATTTTATTTAAGAGAAAAAAAAAAAGATTTATTTACAAATTCAAAAACAAAATCTAGATCAGGTGAATCTACCAGAGACCACGCGATTCTAGATCGATCCACCGGTGAGAGACGCCGGAGTTTTGAGTTTTGCCCCCACGAAGATAGTAATTTTTTCTTAGTTCTTACGATGTATTGGTGAAGTAGTCAAGAGTGATAATGATGGAAGTGGAAGGATCGAGCACTTCGATGAATCGTGCTCCTGATCAATCCTCCTTCTTACGATCGAGACGATCGAAAGGTTATAACACTTTCTTCTCTAAGATTTCGAAATTTTCAATCAAAGCCTAGTTTTAAGTTCTTACACGTTAAATTAGGGCAAAATTGCTGTGATTTGGTATCGATTGTTTGCATTGTTTATAGATTGATGTTACTTTTTGAACTGAACATTGAATCATTCGTGTGTGTGTTTGTGTGTTTAATTTGGCAGCTCTGTATCAGTTTAAGCAACAGAAACTCCCAGCTTGTAAGCCAGTCTTAACACCAACATCGGTTAGTAACATGAATCTTTGTGACCTGAAAAAGCTAAGCTTTTCTTCTTATTCTTGGAACTTTACATTCACATGTCTTTGCAGGTTATAGCAGTGTTTCTACTAATGGGTTTTGTTTTCATTCCCATTGGCCTTATTACTCTTCGTGCTTCTCGTGCTGTAAGTCTCCATAATCGAATGAAATGGGTTTGAAAATTGTCTATTGTATTTGAGCTGTAAGTTCTGAATTTTTTAAAATCCTTCAATGACAGGCTATTGAAATTATAGACCGGTATGATGTTGAGTGCATTCCTGAAGAATATAAAACCAACAAACTGTTGTATATAACTGATTCATCGATCCCAAAGAATTGTACGCGTTACTTGAAGGTAATTTCTTTCTGCTCCATTGATTCCCAACCAGTGGAAATCTTTAGAGTCTCTTCATTGTTGCATATTGGTGGGTTTTTCTACTTTTCAGTATCGTCAATTTTGTATCCACATTTATAGGTACAAAAGTATATGAAAGCTCCCATTTATATCTACTACCAGCTCGATAACTACTATCAAAACCACCGCCGGTAAAATAGCTAGATCCCTTATTGATTTACTTATTAAATTTGGTGATGAGAAAGTCCAACATTTGGTGGCCGATGATTTTTTGCAGGTATGTAAAGAGTAGAAGTGATCAGCAACTGTTACATGGACTTGACTATAGCCACACAAGTTCTTGTGAACCCGAGGAGTCATCTAATGGTCTCCCGATTGTTCCTTGTGGTTTAATAGCTTGGAGTATGTTCAATGATACATTTACGTTTGCTCGTGAAAGAACGAAATTGAAGGTGAGCCGGAATAACATTGCATGGAAGAGTGACCGCGAGCACAAGTTTGGAAAGAATGTGTATCCTTTCAATTTCCAGAATGGAACTTTGATTGGTGGAGCAAAGTTGGATCCGAAAATTCCAGTATGCATTCTTAATCGCTTAATTCTATTACCATAAAAATCTTAATCATATAGTTTAGCTTAGGCAATGCTGTTTAATTTGCAGCTAAGTGACCAAGAGGACTTCATCGTGTGGATGCGAGCAGCTGCTTTGCTAAGCTTCCGGAAATTATATGGAAGAATCGAAGAGGACTTGGAACCTGGAAATGTTGTTGAAGTAAATTTGATGAACAATTACAACACTTATAGCTTTAGTGGGCAGAAGAAGCTTATTCTTTCCACATCAAATTGGTTAGGAGGAAGAAATGATTTCCTCGGCATCACCTATCTTGTCGTTGGTTCTTCTTCCATTGTCATATCCATCATCTTCATGTTGCTCCATTTGAAAAATCCGAGGTAAAAAAGGATACATTCGCAGAAACCCTTTCTTTTGTTCAATGGCTTATATGTATCATTCTCAATCTCAGGCCTTATGGGGACAATTCTTGGAACAAGAAAAGCCTTTCAAGTTGAGAAGCTGTTACATTCTTTCTCTAACATATTCCGATTCCAGGTTCATATATATGCCTACATACTCAAGAGCTGTACTTTGTCTATATTTATATATGATCATCTAGATATAGGGAGTATATAACCTATCTGTGAGCCTATAGTTCTAGAAAACTGATAATGTTCCTCCGTTTTATCTATGACCCTTGTGTGTTCGGTTTTCGGGTTCTAAAGATTAGACAAGAAGATAATTGTATGACCCTTCTTTTACTCTTAAACCTCTAATGTGATGGGTTTTTTTGGGTATATCTGTCTTTAGCGCCTCTAAGTTTAGCAAATCTAAGAAAAGCATTATAGAGAATGCATCACTGGCGATCTGCAAACGTTACATTTATTTTCATCCATATCCCAAAAATTCCTCATGTTTTCTTCTCATTTTACCATATTTGCCACCTTAAATCTCTCTATTTAACCTCTCCCATTTGTCTCCTCCACATCATATGCACCTCTAAGTTCTCCCATTAAAGATCTTTCATTCGTCAAGTCAAAAGCATCTTTCAATCTTCCTCTGCCCTCCTCACCCGTAAAAAATCCGTTTTTTCTTTCTCAAACTAAACCCGTGTTTTCCTTCTGCTGCATTGGATTGTTGTCGGTGGAAAAGAGAACTGGGTGAAAGGAAAAAAAAATGGCCAAGGAAATGAGGTTTGTTCAAACATGGGGAGAGGTAGCACCAAGGCTTATTGCATCTCACCAGAAACAACAACAGCAATTCTCAAACTTGCCAAAGCTTGAGACTATTTTTGAAGAAGGATGCTGCGTCGATAGTCTTTCTGTTAGGGCACCGAAGCGGATTGTAATCTTTCTTCCTCTTGCACTCTCAATGATTTTGTACATGGTGTTGCACAAGGGTATCATAGGTTATTGATATGACTTTGTCTGTTGGTTTTGAGACTTTTTAATGTGTGATGATGAGAAGAAATAGAATGTTCTGGACGGTAAAAGAGAGATTGGAAATGTTGTTAATGGTGAAAAGTTGATGACAAAATATGAATTTAGGTCAAGAGAGAGTTGAAATTGAAACGTCTGTTTTTTTTTGTCTTTTTCATTTTCCAGGATTTGTAATCTGATTACTGATTCTGATTCATTTAATTGAATAAACTCTGATGAGTTCCAGACAAAAAATATAAGTTTTAGTCGGTTTTTCTTTGGACAATATTCACTGCTAAACATCCATACATAACTAGCCAAATAAAATGTCTTAAGTTTTGCTGGACCATTTACTTTCCACTTTCCAGGCATGGCCTTGTAGAATCTGTATATTTGGTCCTATGTTCTTTGAAGAAGCATGTCTCGTTGCAACCCAATATCCATATTTTACCTTGTACTTCCTTCGATTTTGTGAAATGCCAACATATATTCTCCTTAAAAGTCCTTGCTAATAGCAGATTCTTGAATAAAAGGGATTTAACTCTCGAGCCACAAATTGCCGAAAGATGTTCCATTCATTTGTCACTAGATTAATCAATTATCTACCTTCAATGTGGGATTACATTTTGTTTCCTCTTGGATTGGTAGACCGGCACATATCCGGAATTTTAAGGATCTTTCTAAACCGAGATACCATGAGGCCATGACCTGAACCCAACCTCAATCGTGTTTCTTTTTCGATCAACCAGAGATTCCTGATCCGTCGATACAAAGGGATAGTATGAACATCTTTTAACTATATACGTACTTCACAGGTTTTTGAAAAGATATATATGATAAGATTGTAAAGGAATTGTTAAAAAAAGGCGACAAATTCAAATTGGTACACACCTAGACATAGTAAACCAACCTTAATGATTAGGAATCTTGAGAAAGGGGATGAGGCCAGTAAGGGAACTCATTGGACTTTCTAAGGGCCTCAACTAAAAAAAACGTTAAAAATATAAAGTTAAATTCTCTAAGACAAAGGAGCAAATAAAATACAAAAGAACAAGACCCAAACACCAATCTCATGTCTGATTTTGCCAATTAACAAGATCCGGTTAATTTTGAATTTGACCAAAACAAGTTCAGTTAGTATAAATAATATCAATAAATTTTTTTAGCACCAAGTCTGATCTGGTCCAAGTGGTTGGAGTCTTAACGCTTAGATCCGACTTAAAACTTTGGACCAGGGTTCGAATCATTCTTGGTACCAACCTCTCTCTCTATCACTCTCTATCTCTCGCTTGCTGTTGTTGTTGTTGCTAGAAAATGAGGTAATCCAAATTACCTTCTTTTTTTTTACTTAAATTATTATTATAATTATAATATCAATCATTTCAATTTGTTTATTTATTGAAGGATTATCTTTGTTCTCTTATAGATTATGTTTTGCAGATGAAATTTAATCAATTGATTTATGGATATAAACAAGAGTATATTAAGCTCTCTGCTTTCATATTCTTTATGTTTTTTTTTTCTCAACTCTTTCTTTCATTTTTATCTACATAATTTTGCATCTTCTGTTTTTCCAGCATTTTAAAATTTAAACTTGAATATATTTTTAAAAAATTAAAAATATTTTTGTCGTAAAAAAAACATAAAAATATGTTATTATATATTTTACTTCTTTTGTCATTAAAGAAAAATGTGAACGATATCATCATTATAAAATAAGAGAAAATTGTAATAATATCAACAACAAAAAAGGTAGAGGATATTTGGATAAGAGACTAATTATTTGTGTTTGCAGCTTGATAAATCTTAAGTTCGTACTTAATTATATAAAATCTAAACATTTTAAAATTTATTTTCAGTTTCTAAGTGTTTATTGGTTCGTCCATAATCAACGTTCTTAATTACTTTTTTTTTGTTAACAACTTTTAAAATTTGTCAGATCAATTATAAATAACAAGGCACAAACACTAATACTCTTGTGCTGATTATGCCAATTAACAAGATCCGGTCTAACACAACCGTTCGGTTTCGGTTATATCAATAAACTAGTTAAAATAAAATAAGGTGTCACCAAATCGGATCTGGTTCAAGTGGTTGGGTTCTAGTCTGGCTACGTTCTTCAATGCTTGGAATCCACAGTTCGATTTGATGTCATGTCTCCATCTCTCTGTGTCTCTCGAATATAGTGACCAAAGAATTTGTTCGCTTTGGTTACACATTATACGAGGTAATTTAAATTACCTTTTTTGTATATAAAGTTCTGAGTTAATTCTGTATTATGGAGAAATTATATATTTTTTGCCGTTAATCATCACGATTTGTAAATAAAATTTCATCAGTTACTTCAAAGAATTCCGCAGTGTTAAATGTTTTTTAGAAAAATTAGATTATAGCTCTTATCCAAATTACTAAAACGAAGTAATTTAAATTACCTTGCTTATTTAAATTTCTTGAAGATTTATATACAGAATGTTGTTGGGGCCATTAATTATGTTTTGTCGATGTCGGCACAACAAATTCTTTCCGATTCTAATAAGCATATAGGCAATTATTAAGAGGATCCAAAAAAAAAAAAAGAGAGATTTGAAACGATCCAACCAAACTATTAAATCCAGTTACTTGGACATGAATACATGATACTAAACTACCGAACCATTTACGACATTAAAAATAATGGTCAACCATTACTGAAATTGAAGTCATGAGATTTAAACCATCCTCGATTTACGTAGTGAATCTTCAATCAGTAAATTACATTTAAAGAATTTGTTTTAGATATAAAAGATAAAAAAATATCTAAACGTTGTTAAAAAAAAAAAAATTTCTAGAACTTTAAGATATCCAAAAGAAAAAAAAAAAAAAAAAAAAAAAAATCCAACAAAATGAAAAATAAATTCCAAATTATCCAAAAAACTAACAAATCTCGATCTCCTTACTTAAATCTACCATCGCGGTTTCCATAAGCATCGCTTCTGTAGTAAAATTGATCATTGTTACTGTTCTCGTTTGCGTTGTCTTCTTCGTTGTTGGCCTGACTCTTATGATGACTATAGAGACCATAACCATGCCCTGTTTCTCGAACAAAGGCGGGCTCTTGCTCGTTTCCCTCATCTTTTATGTTCTGGTGGTTCTCCGTCAGCCGTAAACTATGGTTTTGATCAGTTACTTCGATTAAGGTATGGCGATTTCTTGCTTGTGATTGAATAAGCAAGAAAGATAAGATGAAGAAAATGAAACACAGAAAAAACGTTAGGTTTAGTGATTGAGCCATTTTTTGATGGTTTATGTTGGTCGATTCGAGATTATATATAACCTTAATTTTTTTTTTGTGCCAATTTTTAGTTATATGTTACCAAACGTTCGGTAAAAAAAGGATGAGTTAACAAAAAAAAATGATTAGAAAGCGACGAAAAGAGAATAAAGAGTTTAATTAGTTGCTTGATTTGCGGAAAAGCAATTCGAATGATCGACCACCGAAAGTATAATTTTAGAGAAACATAATCTTAGAATTTCATTACATCATTTTTTTTTTTAATCTAAAATGTAGTATATCAAAAAAAAGGCGGAATTAATATATTTTGTTTGTATACAACCCACCCTAGAAAAACTAAAACACATCACAATTTTGTGATATTTAAAATGTTTATATATAGTTATAAATCCATATAATGATACTAACATATATATTTGTACGTTCGTTTGACAAAAACAGCGAATCAATTATAAAGAGAAATTGTGTTAGAAGTTAGAACCACGTATTTTCTATTTCAATACCCCCTTAAACTTCCCACTATTTTCGGATCGTCTAAGAAAATGTCTTATAATCTCAGCAACAAATATGAATACACATGGCTAACTCTGTTGTGGTCTTATGCATCTATATGGTGAATCATTAAGCAAAATAGAGTTTGAAACGGTTTTGAGGCAGCTCATGATTCAGGTAAACCATTTGTCACAAAAAAAAACCCAATGTTTTCATTGTTGTTCTAGGAATACGCACATTCGACTATGTCATAAATTTTACTTTTGTCTGTTTTATCACAAGGACTCCATACTTTCAGTATCAATCTAATCAAAATCTTTAGTCTTTGGATCACCCAAAACAAAGATAGGCATTGAATATTTTCTCCAAGAAAATAGGCATTGAATATGACCGTCACACACCGTGAACGGAGATCGATATTCGATTTTCAGGTATCCTCAGAATTGATACTAGCCACCTTGGTTCGATATGGTAGTCCTGCCTCTTGCAGAGTAATTCAAATCACCTCATTTTTTTGCTTTTAATTAATTTTTGCTTTTAACGGTTTTTTTTAAAATAAAATCGCACTTTTATGTGACGACGTAACCTCTTCGTTTGTTCTTAACTTGAATAGCTCTCATTAAGCTCATGCTACTATTAGTAGCCATGTAAAGAGTTCGACCTTAAGCATATATATCGACCTTTTCTTTACGGCAATCTCTTATGGACTTTAAACATATCTTTATTCGAGTTTTATATCCATTTATAACAACAACCCATAAAATATTACAAAAACAGTATACAGTATCTATAAATTAATATTATCGGGACTATAATAGTTTATTAATTTATAAATGTATTAGTTTATCATAAAAATAATGGAATATTATATTATTTTCAATGGTCTATGATATAGAAAAAAATAGTATAGTCCCGATAAATCACCCAAGAAAAATTACCAAGAAACAAATGTTACAAGAATAAATGGAAATTTAATCCTACGATGATGGTATATATGCTCCAAGAGAAAGAGCAAATAAATACATTATTATGCTTTTTATCCGTCAAGATAATTGCATATCAGAAGAAATGGAAATGTTCTCCATTAAAAATATAAAACTTTTCAGAAAGCAAAAACAAAAAAGAGAGGAAAAAAAAAACTCGAAAACAATGGTTGATGGTACAATACAACATACTATATAGCATTTGGTTATTTATTTTATAAATTTATCCATCGGAGGACTTGTTTATGCAACCGTTGACCGCCATCTTCCGCCGCTTTCTATGCTTTCTTTCCTTGCTGAAGCAAAAAAATAAGATCCAATTCTCATATTAATCATCTTTTTCTCAAGCTCCAAAACAATATATATATTTATTTTATTTTAAGAAAATATCTTAAGCTTTGTTGTGAAAAATGAGGTAATGTGAATAATGAACTGACCCGTTTCTCTTCTTCGATCTTGGCCTTAATGATAGAGTACATTGCAACTCCAGCAATGGCTATTGCTGTTCCTATACCTGTCTGTGTCGATATCTTGTTTCCTGCAAATATTAATTAAGTGAAAATATATATTAATTGTTACATTCGTGATTGTCTAAGAAGTAAAAGTATATGAAGATAAGAGTTTAGTAATCCTTTACCGAAGATAACGATGGAGAAGCCGATCACGAACACACGTTTCAGAACGTTTCCAACAGCGTGAGTCAGCGGTGCGACCCTCTCCAAGGTATTGGTAGCCAACTGCAACCGCGGTTTTCTTAATGTTTTAGTTTCCTTTATAAAACGCAAGATTAATTAAGGTTAAAAAATTGAAACTTAATTTTACATTACCTGGTTGTAGAGATGGTAAAACATTCCAACCCAGAAGAGATCAGAGATGAATTTAGTCATTCCCACTTTAGCAATCGCGTCGGCGAAACCGTGATTCAGTAGTTTAGGACCTTCAACCTAATAACAAATTTTAACCAAAAACCCTAATTAATAACAAAGAAAAAAAACATGTTACTTCTTTCATACGTAACTAGTGAGAGATAATAAAAGTGACTTAACGATGATGGCAGGAGGAATGCAGACGAAGAGAGCAATGATGGAGATGTAAGCGTACACATTCGTACTGTCCATATCAGTCTGCAAAAACACAATCCAGTTTTCAAAATCAAACCTTGACACGATTTAGTAGCGTAAAGAAGAAGAGAAGAATCAAGAACCATGGCTTTCTTGGAGAAGATACTTCGGTAAGTGAAAGAGATGTTTGAGATCATCGCACTGATGAAACCGAGCCAGTTGAATGATAGCTCAGTTAGCGAAGCCATTGCAACACCTGCGGATTTTATAAGGTTATACTTAAAAAAAAAAAAAACAAGAAACACGAAAAATAGTATAATTGAGTGTTTACCAAGAACAACAGGAGCCAGAGACAACCATAGTGTTATGGGGATGTTTTGTCCCATAATGAATTGAGAAGCAGCCGCATTGAAGAATGGCTCAAGCGCTGCATTTTGGCAAAAAAAAAACAATATAAATGTTAGATTTTGATTCAGTGACTTGTTAGATTTGTATCAAATGTTTTTGACAAAAAAAAAAGGTAAATAAGTACCTTTGATGGTGTGAGTGAAGGAGACAGCGACAGCCGCAAAGGAAACGTTGCTAGTGACATGGCCTAAGGCATGACAGACGGCAACTGGTATCAATACCTTGAGGAGTTTCGAGTCAATTGGCTGCAGCCATCAAAAGGGATTATTATTAGTTAATAATATTAACATTCATTGTAATAACAAGTGGGCGTTTGGTCTAGTGGTATGATTCTCGCTTTGGGTGCGAGAGGTCCCGAGTTCGATTCTCGGAACGCCCCATCATTTTTTCATTTTGCTTCTTTCACTTTCACTTAAAAACTGTATGGTGAGCTATGAAGAGATGTTACTTACGGCCCGTTTAGGAAGGCCCACGGACCAGCTAATCAAGCAGTATACAACTCCCACGAACAAGTGTATAACCGATACAAAACTGAAAAAAGACAAAACATTATTATTATTTTTTGTCAAAAACACCAACTTAATTTATACCAAAAAAAAAAAAAGGATTCTCTAGATACAATATTCGGATTCGATTCTAAATTGGACCAACAAAAGAATATGGTTCGATCATAAAATTTACCAAATTGTCAATATTATAATTCAACTGTAGACATTATAACCTACAAATAAATAATATTTTAAATACACCAATGTAAATGTGTAAAAAAACTTACTAGGGATAAGGGAAGTAATTATAGATCTTCTTGTTAAGGATGTTGAAAATCACATTCAAGAAGTACCTGTAAAATGTAAATATACCAAATGAGGGTAAAACCGTAATTTAAACGCTGCCCATAACTTGGCGGTAAAAAAATCACAAGAATCTGCTAAAGTGCGCAGGTTTTAAGATAAGATAACACGTACCACATGAAGAAGAAGAACCCAGTGACTAGCCATGGATACTTCGCAAGGAATCCAACTTTAGCTTGCCTGCAAAAAAAACAAAAACGAGTTCAGATCACCGAGTCGAACGAGTCAACTCGGGCTGAGCTAGAAACGGACCTCTTCTTACCCAGCGGTATCTCCACCTTCGGCTGCAGCGGCTTTAACCGGTTTGAGAATCTCTCTTTTCTCTCCTCCGCCGTTGATCGCCGACGACGAATCGAGAAGAAGAATCGGACGAAGCTGACGACCGGAGATCAAATTACCTCCCTCTCCGATTCCTCCGATTGGCTTAACCGTGAACGAAGAAGACGAAGACGCAGTGCTGCTGAATTGACGGTGGATCGCTCCGATTGGTCGTCTCAATTTCGGAATTCCGACGACATTTGCGGTTGCGCGTAACAGCACGCGTGACTCCATTGATTTGAAAATTTCAGAGTTTTTAGACAGTGAGAGAGCAAAGAGGAAGACGATAATATGAGGTTTTCGTGTATTTCAAGAGTGGATACTTATTGATCGGACGGCTACGATGATCTTGATTGTGTTAATCTAGTGTGTCACGGTGTGTGGTGTTACTGTAGGGTTAATGGTTGGATATGATCTAACGGTGGAGAATTATGTAATTAGATAAGAATCCTGAGATATTGGTTTAGATTGGATGAGTGTAGGGTCCATCTTATCTTTATAAGTGGATGGTTTGAAAGACACAGTGAATATTAGCCAATCGAAGTTCCATATCATCATCATTGGAATTTTTTTTTTTGGAAGATAATAATTTTGTTTTTTGGACACAGTCAAATTTTTGTTTTTTTTGGAAGATAATAATAATTGAAATTTTGTAGATTTTGTTTTTTGATTATTTACCTTATATGTTGAGTGGTCTTCAAATTATTGAACGTGACAGAGTCACAAGAAAGTAGATTTTTTAATGAAATTTACTTGTTTTAAAGGTATGAATATCTCTTTGACCAGAAAAAAAAAAAAAAATATATATATATATATATCTATTTAATTTCCTTTAAAAAAAAAAAAATTGGTAATCTGTCAGCATTTGACTTGCAGTTTTGATGCTTCATATATTATTCTAGATTTTTAAATATCTTTTTTTTTTGTCAACAAGTTTTTTAAATATCTTATTACTTTGTTTTTGTAATACATTTTTTTGTAATTTCCAAAATTAAATAAAATAGCTATAAGTAAAAAATAATGATTATTGGATTTTAAAAAAAGTAATACAAATTTCTTTTTTGATGTCAAAAAAAAATTACTACAGATTTTCAAATGACCAAATGTTTACTTGCGTTTTGGTCATTTAAGGTGTTTAGTAATTCTAATGTAAATTTACAAATAATTTTTTTCTTTGTCAAACCGATGATATTTGTTAATTAAGATAACAAGAGAGATAACTGGCAAGCTGCATGGATAGCTAGAAAATGTATAATGGTTGAAAAGCAATTTAAGATAAAGAAAATTGGTTGAGAAAATGGTATTTTAGGTAAAGAAAGTTATGGGGAGGACTAACTCATGCTTGAGAGAGTTTTTTTATAGAAAAGTAGACTTTGTTATTTGGAGACCAAATATTTTGTCTACAAACATTTATATGAATTGAATAGTATTAGATTTTTAAAAGGTCCAAAACATAAAAGAATCCATAGAAATTTTGCGGGTTTGCGGGTTTATGCGGGTTTTTTCGCGGGTTTGCGGATTTTTCTTTCATTTTTGGTTTTGGCGAGTAACCCGCGGGTTTATGCGGGACGGATGCGGGTTTGTTGAAAAACACCCGACACTTATGCGGAACAGGTTCGGGTTAATAAAATATTGTCAAAACCCGCGGATTGGCGAGTTGCGGATCGCGGGTCGGGTTAACTACTCATTGTTAAGTTATTTGTTTCTTATGAAGACCAACATCTGCTCGCATCCTATAACTACATGCCCATCGTAGATCTTAATTAGAGTGGTGCTTAGGTTTGTAGAGACCCTACACGATGATTTTATAGAGTTATTGTTTTTTTTTTAATTTTACATAATTATGTTTTAAATTTGTACTTTAGTCTTTATTTAGTTTTTAGATTTGATAAGAAATTTATAGACTTTTCATAAAATTCAAAAAATACTTCTTTTAAACTTGATGATGTTATCACAACATTTAACGGCTATTAGCGCTACAAATTAAAGGGTTCGACTCTTGTAACAAACATGTTGTGGAAGAATTGTTTTAAGTGTAATGAGCATGAAACTATGTGATTGATATTATTAGATGTTTGTGTGATTTTAGTGATTATTGAGAAGGTTGATGTAGGTGAGGATGATAGAGGAATTACTTGAGCTTAATATAGTTTTAGCAGAATAATCATAAAACGAAATTATTTAAAATAGTTATTTTTTTATTCATCTTTTAATAATTTTAATTTCGAAAATTTAGATATTAAAACTTTTGTTGACACGTAATTTTGTTGCGTATTGGAGAGACAACCCTCTAAATCATCCAGTGACTCAGCTCTTTCAGCTAAAGTCTCTCATTTCATAAACCCTAATCTAAGTCGCCAAACTGGTGATCGATTCTTCTCCGGCGATTTGATTAACCTTCTAGTTCGTAACGAGTTTCATTGTTGCTTCCTTCTATTTTAGTGATTTACTGAGAATAGTCTATAACTCAAGAGAAGTTGTTGATATTAGCAGAGAGGGAAATCTTCAGAGGGAAAGGGGAAAAATGTTAGTGAAATCGTCGTCTTTGTCTCTGGTTGCTCTCTCTATTCGTAGGTTTTGATGATCAAATGATTTATCTGGCCTGGGTTTCACTAATTTGGTTTGGGACTACTGAGATCGTTAATGCACACAAACTGTTCGACGTATTGCGTAATAGAGATTCTGCAATTGGCCATTTTTGTGTTTCTCTATAAACGTTTATTGTTCACTTTATTGTATAAAGGCGTCATTTTTAGTAATGGGTAGCAAAGCGATGATGTTCAAGTGGTCAAAGAATATCACGCCTTCACAAGTTATCAAACTGATGCGAGCTGAAAAAGACGTGGAGAAGTCAATTGCAGTGTTCAATTCCGCAACAACAGAATACGCGAATGGGTTTTCACATGATCAGAGTTCTTTTGGTTATATGGTCTCGAGGTTGGTCTCTGCTAATAAATTCAAAGCAGCTGAAGATCTTGTTGCTAGAATGAAGATTGAGAATTGTGTTGTTAGCGAAGATATATTGCTTTCAATATGTAGAGGGTATGGTCGGGTTCATAGGCCATTTGATTCTTTGAGGGTTTTTCACAAAATGAAGGATTTTGATTGTGATCCTAGCCAGAAGGCTTACATCACTGTTCTTGCTATTCTCGTGGAAGAGAATCAGTTAAAATTGGCTTTTAAGTTTTACAAGAATATGAGGGAGATTGGTTTGCCTCCTACTGTGGCATCTCTTAATGTTTTGATCAAAGCTCTTTGCAGAAACAACGGGACAATGGATGCTGGTCTTAAGATTTTTCTTGAAATGCCTAAACGAGGGTGTGATCCGGATTCTTACACATATGGAACCTTGATTAGTGGTTTGTGTCGGTTTGGAAGGATAGATGAGGCTAAAAAGTTATTTAAGGAGATGGTTGAAAAAGACTGTGCACCAACTGTTGTTACCTATACTTCTCTGATTCACGGTTTGTGTGGATCGAAAAATGTTGATGAAGCAATGAGATATCTAGAAGAGATGAAAAGTAAAAGCATTGAGCCGAATGTTTTCACTTACAGCTCTTTAATGGACGGTCTTTGCAAAGCTGGTCGTCCTTTGCAAGCCATGGAATTATTTGAGATGATGATGGCTAGAGGCTGCAGGCCAAACATGGTAACATATTCCACTTTAATCACTGGTCTCTGTAAGGAGCAGAAGATTCAAGAAGCTGTTGAACTTCTCGATAGAATGAATCTTCAGGGTTTGAAACCTGATGCTGGTTTATATGGGAAAGTAATCATTGGGTTCTGTGCTGTCAGTAAGTTTCGTGAAGCTGCCAATTTCCTCGACGAGATGATTCTTGGAGGAATTACTCCAAATCGTTTAACTTGGAACATCCATGTTAAGACAAGTAATGAAGTAGTCAGAGGTCTTTGTACAAGTTATCCAAGTCGTGCATTTACTCTATATCTAAGCATGAGGAGTAGAGGCATCTCGGTTGAGGTTGAAACACTAGACTCTTTGGTGAAATGTTTGTGCAAAAAGGGTGAATTCCAGAAAGCTGCTCAATTAGTCGACGAGATAGTGACTGATGGGTGTATTCCAAGTAAAGGAACATGGAAGCTACTAATAGGTCACACATTGGATAAAACGATTGTAGGAGAAGCTTCAGATTCTCTTCTCAGAGATTTGGATATCTAAGTTTGTTCAAGGAAGAATAGATGAAGACAGCTGATACAAACATGTCCAATGGAACAACTTACACAAACATTGAGATATTCTATCCAAGAGATTAGCTCAGAAGAATGGTAAAAGCTCAAGATACCAAATTTCAGAGATTCCGAAGGAATTTACATTTTGAAATCAGAACATCATTTAGCAGAGAGGGGAAAACCGATACCATGGCGCGTAGTAGGAAATGTAGTGAACAGCAAACTACATAAGACTCCTAGCGCTACGGGCAAAGCTGTGAGAAGCTCTGCTACTTCAGCTGATGGTTCAGGAATGAAACATTTAACCGCATTCTGATCAAACAAAACCACGGCTCCAAACACCAGAAATGACATAAAGGCATGTGCAAAGTCTATAAAACGTAGTTTGTAGCTTTTGGAACGTTCTTGAGGAAGAGTAGTTGAGCCATCGATTATCCAAAGACCATGGATTGTTGCAAATCCATAGCAGACATTTCCATTCAAGTCCTTGTAAGAATCTGTGAAATTGAGTATGAGACAAGATAATCCGCAGATGGAAACTAGCGAGGCAGTCATGATCCTGCTTGCTAAACTGCAGTGTCCAGCATTTGTAAAAATTGGCGATAGAAGCTGGAACGCAAGAACTGTTCCTGTAGGTAAAAGATTAGCTAGATGAGCTGTGGTCTGAAATGTCTGACCTATTGCCTTTTGTATCCAAGTGTTCCTTTCTATGTCAGGAAAGTCCCGATTTCGAACTTCAATTTGATCCTCCAGGAGTGGAATTTCCTCTTCTTTGATCATGCGACGAGCGCCATTGAACCCAGCTTCTTCATCAACCTTAATCTCCATAACACTCAAGATTCAAATCTCTTTTTCCAGGTGCTTTGTTGTTTTCCTCTGTTTTGAGCAAATGCTTGTGTTTTAATATAGTATTGGCTGCGTACTTTGTTATGCATTGCAAGCAAGTCTGAAACCAAACCTAAGTCTTTGTTTGTGTGAAGGATAAGCTTTGACCTTGTCTATTAAAGGATTATAGTATTCGTTTTAGAATATTTTGGTTTGAATCTTTTTTAAAGGTTTGGTAATGTGATTCTGATTTGAATTTCCCATGAACATTTGTTTGAATATCTCTGTCGCAGTCATTTTTCTTAGATTTGTTTTAATAAAAAAAAAAATGTAATATTAGTGGTATTCTTGTTAAAATAAGAGTGAATGTTTATGTTAACCCAATGAAAGTTTATGTAAAGCCTTTGGATAATTTAAAGTAGTTATGACGTGGAGGCCAAGCAAGGTTATAAACTATAAGCTCTTTGTTTCTTTTTTAATTGAATGATTTGGTCTGTTGTTAAATGTTAACAGTCAAAATCATTCTTGGGTGTCATACGATGGCTTGCACGTTACATTTTTTCATTATGAGATTTTTAAATATTAACGAACTGTGAACGAAATATCGTTGACAAAAACAACTTAACGAAGTGTCTTGGGGAAAGATGGAGGATTATTTCCCAAAGTACATATGTTATGGAACATATGGATATTCGAACTAAAAGCCCATATAAAGAATCATTGACAAAAAGCCCAACTTACAAAATATGAATTCACGGATGTGTTAAACTAAATTACAATTTTGAATTATCTGAATTTTATAATAGTTTTTAAAATTATCTGAATACTATTTTGAAAGTTTTTAAATGATTTAGACTCTCACTAAATGGTTTCTTTGATCTTACAAATAACGTAAATACCAACTTTTCTTTAAAATATGTTTGAAAATCACATAACTTTCCGTCATATATTAACATCACATAATTTTACAGCTATCTTTTTTTTTTTAAATTAAAATTAAAGTGATAAAAAAAATTCGAAACAAAATTATCAAAGATACAGTGCATCTGTCTTCGTTTTCCAAACACTATATTATATTATATCGAAAAGAGAGAATCTATGGACATATGTAATGAATGAAATTGGATAATATTATAATACAACGGCAATGATTATCGTTGGTGAGCATGGGCTTTATTAGATAACAAAACAATATAGGTTTGGTGTATCTTCTCATATTTCTTTTAAGTAATTTCGGAATCTAAGGAAATTTGATGGTGTAACGAACGTACCAATATTACAGTAGTGTCGTTAGTAAATGGTTAACTACAAAAGTTTCCGGATTTAGGGTGTTTTGTAGATATGACAAATGGTGGCATATTCATCGTTTGTCCTCAGTGGCGGAGGCAAGAAAATTATTCATAAGAGTTAATTTTTTTAATAAAAATTACATAAACTTTATTAAAATAAAATATAAATATATCTTTAAAAATTTTCATATTCACGCATATTTTGTAATCGATATATCATTGTTTTGTTTATTACAGTGTTAAGTATATGTTTTTTTAATACAAATAAATAAGATAATCGAACAAAAAAAATATTACTGACACGATTACAAAAGGTCAATTTCACAAAATTTACTGTACATAAATATTTTTAGTGGTTGTGCCTATAATAGAAAGTATCATATAAAAAATTTAAGTCGATAAACCAAAAATAAGATAGATGTTTATTTGTCTCTACCATTACACAAGAAAAATCACCAAATTTTTTAACCTAAAACTTAAAAATATATAAATTATTACCTAAACTTTTAAATTTAACTTGATTTCAGTACACAATTGTGGTTAAAAAAAAGTGGGTAAAAAAGAAAAGCAAAAATTATGGAGAGAATATATATAATTAAGTTTTACTTATTTTAATGAGCATATTTTTATCTAATATTTATTCTTATATTTATCTATAATGAGTTTTATTGAGCTAATATATTTTAGTATATAAATATTTAATGGTTGGACTTAAATTAAAATTTGATAGGGGTTAATTTTTATTTTGGAAAGAAGTCATTTTAGAATTTTAATCATAATTAAATAGACTAGTTTCAAAAGTTTTATGGGTGTTAATTGAACCCTATGCTACAAACACTATCTCCACCTCTGTTTGCCCTTAGATATTATATTCATGACAGTTAGAAAATATATATAAATATAGTTTTAGATTTTCGATCTTTCCAACGTTCAGAATTCAGACCAAAAGATAACTATCTTACAAACGAATTTTCGTTGTCAAATATAATTTAAAACTACGAACGTAAATTATTATATGACTATGTCACCGCTAAAAATTCTCGACTAGTCGTGTGGTAGTTTTGTTTGACAAGTATATTTGTTTTTATCTTTTCAAAAACTAGTATGACTTTATTACTATTTCATAATCATATTCGTTTTTATGTCAACCCATATTCAAACATAATGTTTGCATAAGCGGATGATTCTCTATGTGGATGTTTTTCTTCAGAATAAAGTTATGACAAGGCATAGGTCCCGACGATTTGAAGACACATTTTTTATCATTTGAAATGCTCACTTCTTCTTTCAGAGAAATCTGACAAAATCTGATGTTTTCCGACGAGCACAAAAATGAACAGTCAATCGTTAAGTAGATTTTAAAAATCCATACACGAAGTTGAAAATATATTAGTTAAGACTTAAGATATATTAGATGCACTTTTTACGATATGTATATGTATAGAATTATCAAAAGGGGAAATAAATATAATTTATGTAAATGGCATTAGTTATATTAGGTGCGAGTTTCACCTGCCAAAACAGCCAAAGTTAGATAGGTCCCTCTCGAATATTTTATTCTAATAGAATTTAATGAGTATACTCTTTTATATTCTTTTGAGCAATTATTTTCATTGTGTGATTTTTACAACACATTATTTTGATCTGTACATTTATCATGAGTTGAACACTAGTTTTAGTTAGATCAAAATACTAGTGAGTCAATTTGTTTTGATATCATAGGAACATCTATAGTTTTCATCTTTAAATGAAAGACACTCAAATTTCCTCGAGATATTAGTGTAGTGTTTTCCAAAATATCGCCAACGATCGAATATAAGCACAATATTATTCATTATCTATTCGTCTATGTGTTATTTTTGTATGTATGATAATTAATTTGATCACAAATTAACGCATCTATTCGTCTATGTGTTGTTTTTGTATGTATGATAATTAATTTTCTCACAAATTATATATTCGTATATATAATTTAATGAAAATAACTAAATCTGAAATGTTTTAGAATTTAACAAATTTGTAAATCTTACCATGTAAAATTGTAAATATAGCATAAAAATATATTTTTCATATAATTATGAAAAGTAATGATTTTCTTCCTAACATAAACAGTCCATGAATATTTATTTATTGTGACCATCTAGACGAAATATTTTCTTTCCTTTGTCTTTTTTGACTTTTATTTTATTTTATTTTATTTTTCTCTTCGTATATAAAACACAAACAAACCCCATAATCATACATTCATGAGTCTTTTTATTGAAAACCAAAATGGACAAATCTGAAAAAATCGCTTACGTTTCAGTTTTGTCTCTTCTCTCGCTCTCTCTTCTTCTTCTCATCATCTTCCTCTTCTTATTATGCAGAAAAAAACCAAACCGGTCCGACGACGAATCTCTTCTTACAGAAACCAAACCGGCCGGTCTATCTTATCCCTTAATAGAATTAGATTCAGCAACCGACGGATTTAACCAGCGACGAATCATCGGTTCTGGTCGGTTAGGAACGGTTTACGCTGCGATTCTTCCAGATCATAAAAACCTCGTCGCGGTTAAAAGAATACATCCCGGTTTGGTTTTGAGTAAACCGGGTTTCGGTTTTTCCACGGTTTTGAAAACGCTTTCTTCTTCACATCATACAAACGTCGTCTCGATTTTAGGGTTTTCAGAAGCTCCCGGAGAAAGAATCGTGGTTACAGAATTCGTCGGAGAAGCAAGAAGCTTGAGTGATCACTTACACGATGAATCAGAGGTTGCGGTTGAATTCGGTTGGAAAAAGCGTTTTAAAATCGCGGCAGGAGCGGCGAGAGGATTGGAGTATTTACACGAAATCGCAAACCCTAGAATCGTGCACGGTAGATTTACGTCTTCAAATATATTGATTGACGAGAAATTAACGGCTAAGATTTGCGATTACGGATTTGGGTTTTTGATTCCGAACGAAAAATCTGGGATTTTTGGGTATATTGAAGAAGGGTATTGTAAAGAGAGTGATGTGTATGGATACGGCGTCGTTTTAATGGAGATTTTGAGTGGAAGAAAAAGTGAGAATGGATTGCTTGTGAAATGGGCAACACCATTGATTAAAGAACAGAGATTTGGTGAGTTTTTAGATCCGAGGATTGTTGTTCAAAGTGAGATTAAAGGTTTGGTAATAAGATTGGTGAAGGTTGCTTTGGCTTGTGTTGGGAATTCACGGAGGAGTCGACCGTCGATTTCTGAAGTGGCGGCGATTTTGAATAGTATGGAGAGGGAAGTGTGATGATTTTGATAATTCGAAAAGTTTTGAGGTTTTAGTGATAAAACTGGGTATTGAAGGTGTAGAGTTGTTATTAGTTGAACATTTAACGTAAATGCTGTTTTATTGCCGTGTACATTTATATGACTTTTATGTTTAAGGGTTACAATTCGGTTTCTTATGAATCCAATTAATGTCTTTAATGATGCAGTTGGTGATTTCTGAACAATCCAAAATGTTTTGGGTTTTCATAGAGAAAAATGAAAATTGAAGGGGTATTGTAGAAACTGCCGTGTATATTTATATGATATTTTTTTTCCGACGTATGAAGTTAAACTCGGTTTCATATAAATCAATGAATAATGATGTTACTCTTAAATCATTCTACATTTAATATTAAACATGTATTTCTAATAAACTATTGATATGAAATGAATTTTCGTGTGCTCTGTCCGAAAGAATCATAGATTAGGAGGAGTTATAATTAAAATATAGTAAGAAAGTATGTACGAAAGAATATTTTAACTCATTCTGATAATTTGACGAGACTTGGAAGCTAGTTTTTCGTCAAAAATGGATGGTGGACCTAATCTTGCCACCTTGTAGAACAAGTCATATTTTTCTTTTTTGGTGAAAAAAGTTTGGTAAATTTATTTAATTTTTATTGTTGTTTAGTTCAATCTTGATTCATGTAAGCTGCCAGCAGTGTTAAGTGGTTGATTAAATGTAACAAGTTTTATGAACTACAAATTTTTTACAAACCAATAATGGGACGGAAAAAACTTTATTTTTTTCACAATCAGATTTTTTTTTTTCTTTATGGCTGATCTTTATTTAATTTTTGTTTTTTTTTAATATTTTGAGTTTTAATAGTTTTTGGTGGAAACCCTTTGACCTAGTGATAAGGGTTTCTACACCAGGTTTGAAGTTCGATTTTCAGAAAATACACTTTCTAGCAGATTAATGGTGCAAGGTGAACGAAAGTTTCAGAGTGCAGGCAGAGTCGTCTGTCTTACTCTCAAAAATTAGGGGTATGATTGTCAATTGTTGGTATGGTGCAAATAAGAATAATCAGTAAGAGATCAAAATATTGCAGAGAGAGTTGCACGTCATGAACTTGTTTATCATAATCGCATGTGTTGCATGTAGTTAGATTTGATAGATTAATTATCATGTGTAATAATATTAGATCAAAATATCTATGATGATAATGTAGGATACTATTAAAAAAAAAAAAAATAGCTGTAGTTTTCATAAATTAAAATTAACATAGATTGTGGTTCTCTTAGACTTTGTAGAGTGGAAACGTAGTTTGAAAATATCGTTAGGAATAAGATTTTAATAAAATAATTTTCTAGAACCCAAAATTATAAAACGATATGGCAGCAAACACAACAACTGCAAAGCCAACAAAATTTATTATCAAAAGATATTAAATATGAATACCCAAAATATAGGTTGTGGACGAAGAAGTTTCTTCCTATTCTCCACGCATCCTTGGCCAACCCTAATTTTTTAAGGATGTTACTTTCAGGTAAAAAGTTGGATACTAGGGTAAGGGTATTGTTATCTATTTTTGTCTTATACAAACGAATCGGGTAATTTGGGTTAGTCATATTTGGATTCCAATATTTTGAATAATTTGAATAGTTTAATTATCTAAATAGATAATTCGGATATTCTCTCGGTGTCACATCCCATGATACAAGTCAAATGTGGAAGAGCTTATCACCAACGTTAAAATACTCTTTGAATCATTCCTTTAAAACCAAATTAGTCAATACTTTTGACTTAGAATTGAATGAGTAAAATCCAAAACAAACGGTCCAACTCAAACTCGTAACAGAAATCTGAAAAAAACATTTAAGTCTAAAAATCAAAAGTCCAACACCAAACCGACTCAAGCCCCACACAAATTAATACCAACAAAGACACTCATAAAACCCTAAACCGCAGATTCAATACAAATTGCTAGTTCGGTTTACATTCTCCACTACAAACCGATAAAATCGATAAACATTACTCAAAGTCAGAGCCTTTCTAAATCCGACTCTTTACTAATCTCTAAAGATCGAAACTTTGAGATTAAAACATGATTATCTCCTTACTCTGTACAGAGTTCCTAAGAAGAAGTGACTTCTCTCTGTCTCTTCCTCTCTTCCTCTTTCTCTAAAGCTTTCTTGGGAAGAACATGAGCTTCATACAAAGCAAGAATCTCTTTCTTGTTTTGATGGCCTCTGTTCAATAGCAAATGTCCACAATCGTACTTGGTCAGTTCATGCTTTAGATTCTGCACAGTAAGCTTCCTGAAATCTTCTTCTTGCTCCTCCTCCCCATTGTCTTGATGGCTTTGAAAGTCCTCATCGCCTTCATCAGTAGGATCGTGATCATCTCCTCTTGTGCTTCGAGCTCGTTTATTAGTCCTCAAGATTCTATCACTTGTTTCTCCAATGTCCATATCAACATCTTCAACTCTGGTACGCTTCCCACGTGAGGAACTGGCAGCTCTGATTTTGTTGTCAAGTGCGGTTTCTTTTAACCTAGCTTGAGCTAGTTCTTGCTGAAGATTATCAACGCTTGCCTGTGCTGCTTGCAGCTCAAGAGAAAGAGCTTCAGCTCTTCGATTTGCAGCTATATGAGCCTTACGCTCTTCATCCAACAGCTTCTCAAGTGACTTCACGTTATGAGCTCTCTGTTCATTGGTTTTCTTTAACAATAACTCGATTTCTTTCTCTCGCTCTTCGACTCTTGCTTCTAAGATTGTAACTTTGGAGACAGCCTCCATTTCAGACACACGAAGTCTGTGCAATTCATCCTCCAAGTCAATCTTCTGTCTCTCTAAGTTTTCGACTTGCCTCTCAGCTCGTTCGATCTGAGCAAGTCTTTCCATCGCCAACCTCTGACTTTCACTTTTCTCCTTTTGGGAAGTGACAGCATCAGCTCGTGCTTTATCCGCCAGTTCAGTAGCACGTTTAGCTTCTATTTCAGCTACCTTACATCTTTCTTTGACTTCATCGAAACTTTGAAACTCAGATCGATACTTCTGCTCCATACGCATTTTTTCCTGCTCCAACTTGTTAGCCTCCTTTTCATACGCTAAAGCCTTTGTGTTGGCACTGTCCAACTTGTCAGCCATTTCCCTTAATTCTAATTTCAGTGATGCTAATTCCACGTCAAAGCTTTTAATTTTTGACTCAGCCACCTGCAAAAAGACACAACACAAGCTCAGATTCACATTCCACAAAGGTTTCAACTGATTCAGCAAACTTATCAGAATGCAAGGAGCCATAGTAAGATATTTAACAAAACGAGGTTAACTATCATTTCAAAAAGCTCACCTTCAACTCTGATCTTAGAACCGTTAGAGACTGCTCCGCCTTCTCAAGTTTTGTAGCCTTCTCCTTGATTTCTTCATCCTGAAATTGATTAACACCGCATATTAATGATAAACTAATAATTTCAAACTTAAAGTTCTCTCTTTAACCAATGGGACAAAAAAATATACCTTCTCAGCTAAAGTGGAACTAAATTCCTCCCTAAGAGCATCTTCCCTCAATTGTGTTTCCTTGCCTGAACGTTCTTGCACTGAAGCAGCCTTTTGAAGAGCAGATCTTGCCTCTCCCACAGCATAATCATACTTTCTTTTCCATTCCTCAGTTTCTTCTTGAGCAGATTTGGCTTGTTCTCTCGCTGCAGCAAGCCTAGCTTCAGAAGTAGTACTTCTTGTCCTAAGGACTTCCATTTCAGAATTAAGCTGATCTTGAACAGCTTTCTGCTTCAAAACAATCTGGTCATAATTTCTTTTCCATTCTTTGATTTCTTCTTTTTTAGATTCCACGGTTTTAACCAAAGTCGAGCATCGCTCGTTCAGCGAACTGTTCTCCCCCTGTAGTTTAGTAATGCGTTCTCTGTATATATCTTCCAGCTTCTTCTTGTCATTGTTGGATTCATCATAACGTTTCTGGTATTCCAACTTGTATCTCTCGCTATCATCCAACTGCTGCTTTAGATGTTTCATCGCATCTTCAACAGAACGGAATTTCACTGCAAGTGAGTTCTTCTCTATAGCGATGCTATCTATAAGCCTTTTGGTGAGATCATATATAGGTCCTTCCAAGCTACATGATTAAAACGTAGACCACAAAAGGCACAAATTACACCTCCAAAAAAAAACCTAAACATAAATGAAAATCAGTGGGGAGTGGAAGTAGTAAAATACCTTTGTTGCAAAAACACAGAAAGTTTCTGCCATTTCCCCGGGCCATGGCATGATGCTTCATATTCTGCCAAACGAGCTTCTAGAACCTGAGACACAGTCGATCATTACAAAAAGCAAAAAGAAATTACGAAAACTTTAATCCCTAATCCTTCTATGCCAAAAAAATAAAATATATATCCATAAATAACCAACCTTGACAACATTATCCATATTTGCATTAGAGGCATGACAAGCTGCTCTCAGCTGCTTTTCCATGCGCTGGATAGTACTTGTACATCGCAAATCTGCCTCCATAAAAGCGTTCTTCTTGTAATCCTGAATCACCAAAATATTGTCTATATTAGCATAAGACAATGAGAGGAGAAATTTCATGTGAAAGACGAGAAAATGAGTTATATAAAACAGTCCGAATTCAAAACAACTGCTTATTACTGAACAATACTTTTTTAGAATCTATTACCTCAAATTTTTTTTTCAAGTCCTTGTGGAGAAGATCCTCGTATTTTTTTCTTGCTGAACCAGCCCCTACAGCATTAGAGTTAAACATAGCCAAGGCTTTTCGAACTGCTTCTTCATGTTCTTCCCTCAGTGCACCCTACATATACCAGAAATTGACATTAATCATAAATTACAATTAAAAAACGAGACGCTAAAGCCAAGATACTTACTTCTTCAGGAGCTTTAGAATGGTCAAAGGCAGCCATATACGCTTCTACACCAGAATCATATGCTCTGCGACACTCAGTTTCTTCGACACTCTATAAGAACATAGTCAAGAAAAACCACTTTACTTCTCTGGGGGGAAAATAGGCTAGAGAATGCATTAGTAAAAACATTCCAACTGATCCCCACAATGGTTTGAAGTACATACATGTATAAATGCAATAATCAACCATATGTTTACCCATTAAGATGTGTAATGTATCAGACAATGTAAAGTAAGCCTGACTGTATCAGTCAAATCCTTCAATTTTTAATATCTTACGAAAAAGAATGGCTTTTGATTAAATGTATTGAACATCCACAGAGGCAAGAGATATCAAACCTGCCAAGATGAGGTTATTGTTGGCACGGCACCATTATTCAACGCATCCAGATAAGACTGTGTAATACCAACAAGAATAGGGCCAGTCATCACAGTACCCCCTAATTGCTTGGGCCTCGTCTTCTCAAAAACAAACTTGGTAAATGCATCCAGGCCAGCACCAAATTCAGGTCTCAATTTTTCCAACTGCATAAGCACACAGGATAATATCCAACCAAGCATTAAACAAGCATCCAAACCATTACAGCATAGTATTATAAGTAGGAGCATGCATAGAACAATACTAACCGAAATTTGATCAAGTCTCTGCAGGTCCTTTTCATTGTTCAGAGGCCTTACAAGGGTAAAGCACTCTCTGTCCGGAAAAAGAGCACGAATTGAATCTCGGATCTGCAAAAAAACATTGTTTTCATTTACACTGACTGACAATTATTCTACTAAAGGAATTACACTTTATTGTCACACCCAGCTTTCTCAAGAGTGCCTGACTATCTAAATAAACATACTAGAAAAAAGAAATAACATATTACCTCATTTTTAGCACCAATATCTCCTCCAGTACCTTGAACTGGCCTTAACGCAATTTCTAAATAGTCACGTGGACTAATCTTCCGATTATCTTCCACTAGATCCAAATAAAAGTCCTACAGCAAAATATATCAATGTTAATACATATTTCTAAGCAATAATATCTACAAACACAATTAACAGAGGATTACCCTCAACAGCCAGACAAAGATGGGAGAAAATTGCCCAAGTTCAGAACGTGAGCTCGTCCCTCCAGAAGCTTTTACGCGGATATGCTTTGTCATTTGAGTGACAAGAGAAAGGCGATCGAGTGAAGCTTCGTCAATACCTCCCATCTGACACATACAAACAAAAACAACATAGTCAACAAAATAATTCCACAAAAGCTTAAATTAAGTTCAAACTGAAAATCTAACAAACCTGATTGTATACAAACATGCTTGACAAAAGAACAGCTAATGAGAATATCTGAGTGCTATAGGTACCCTGTGGAAATGGAAGTAAAGTAAATCATAAAACCAAAATCTTCGAAAGATATCGAAACTGTTTGTAGCAAGTAACAGCAAGCTAGTAAATAAAATCTTACTTACCGTTTGGTCATAAGCATCGATCCCTTCACTATCTAACAGCAAAAGATTATATTCGGTTCCGTCAAGAGCTGTTCTTTTAATAGGAGAACTCCACAACCAAAGGCCCTTGGTACACGGCTTGTGTGTTGATGCTACTTGAAACCCATTACTGCGTCCAAGAAGCTACAAAAACGCAACATCACAAAAAAACTAACAAATCAATTCAAGAAAACACATAAACAGAAACCCTTGTCCTCATAACACTGTACACAGAGCCAAATCAAACAAACACCATTCCCCCAACGAAAATTGCGTAAACAATCTCTTAACTTACAAAAATAACAAAAACCCCATTAACGGGTCCAAGAAGCTTCCAAAACCTATCAAACAGGAACCCTAATTTGCCAAAACCCTAGACCTGGAAACAAGGTGGTACACAGAACCCAATTCAAAACAAACACCATTTTCCACCAAAACCCAGAAACAAAACACTTAAAGAAGAAACGAAAGAAAAGAAAGTAACCTGATTCAAAATAAAGCTCTTTCCTTGACGAGCCCTACCACAAACCGAAACAACACCAATTGGTTCCTTAACGAGTTGCAAAGTAGCAACAGCTTCAGGGTCCATCCGAAATTTGCCTTTCTCATCACAATACACTAAACGAATCGGTCTCGGTGGACCCGTCACTGCAGACGAAGATGCCAGAGAGGTCGAAGGGTATGATATCGGTGACGGAGAAGCGGAATCAGACGGCGAATCCTTTGCTCCTCTACTAAAAATCCTCCTCATTTCTGAAAACTTTTCTTGAAATTAGAATTCCGAAGATTCGTCGGCTACTTTAATTTCGCTCAAAGTCTGAAATTTCCTATATTTTGAAAAAGAGACGAAGAGAGAGAGAGACCTAAAAGAAGATCCGTCGACCGTCGCGAGAAAGAGAGAGGACAGCGATTGAAGGGGTTAATTACAGTTTTGTATAATAGGCCTACTAAATAAACTGTATGGGCCTTTTATGGGCCTCTTATGGGCCCAATTGTGTGTGTTAGCCCATCTTTCTCTAATTAAGGCGAAATAATCTCATCTAAATTAAACAAAAACTTTCTACTCGGTTGTATGTAGCTATTTGATTTTTGATTTTTAACATTGGATCAAATTTTTATCGGTGTTAAGATAGTATTTATAGTCCAAAATCAGTCATTAATAAAATTTGTTAATGGATAAATCATCCCTATATCCGACGGAAGCTCTAACTCAAGAATACATAAGCTCCTTTAAAGAAATTTTATGCTAACTAATTAAGTGAGCTATCAATGTTGCATTGTTGCGTAACAATTTTTTTTCTTAGGGAAAGTTTCCAAACTCGAAGACAATTGAATCGAAGCTTTTTTTATTTAATTAAATCTTTGAAATAAAGGATTTGTTGTGATATAAAAGTGTATCGAAAACCGATTTAGACTAGTTTTATATGTTTAAAATATTTCATAATCCAAGTTTGAAAATTCTAACCGAAAAACTCCACTGAATTGAACTTCTCTTTAATTTATTTGCATATTATCTAAAAATAATAAATGTCAACTTACGTGAAATAAAAAAATTGCTAAAAAAACTTACGTGAAAATGCATGAGAAAAATTCAGCCAATCATATAATTGCTAGGCAAAAAACGTGATGTGACCATGATGTTTTTTGTAAGACAAGTGGAAAATTAAATTACAATATTTTGTTTGTGGACGCAATAATTTATATATATATAACTATATAAGTAAAAGAGAAGTACAAATAAATTAATGACCATAGTGATTACAGGTAATTACGAAGAATGTCATTGTTAAATAGTTAAAATTACAAGTCTCATACTCTCATTAAAGGATTAAAAAAAAATTTAAGAAAAAAACAAAACAAAACGGGTCAGTGCAAAATTAGAAAAATTGTTAAATTAATCCCAAAAACTGAATTCGGATCTGGTATTATTTTTTTTTCTACCTTAATCAATACTTCAATTACTAGTCAAGAGTTGCATTACAAGTTCGATCTTTTCCCACAAGTTGGGTCAACCAAACAGGAGGAATAACATGTAAATAAGCATGATAAGTAGGGTAACTACTAATATCTTTAGCTAAGACATCAGCACACGAATTTGTTTGTCTAGAAGAATGAGAAAAAGAGATCTGTGTGTTATTCTGACACATTTACTACAATACTAATCACTAAATTACACATGTATTATTGGTTAAATTTAAAAAATACTAAAAATTTAAATCATATAATTTTAATATTAAACTAGAAAACCGTAAAACTTTAATATTATTATATACGAGGAAAATCCTAATAATTGTTTTCAAAGATAGAGAAAATGTCCAAGTAGTTGCTTCCAAGAAATTAAATAAACAGCTCATTTTTTTTTTTTTTTATCTCTTTTTGTTTCCGTTAATGCTCTATCGTGTGAATATAAAACACAAAGACGAGACGCTCCCGGAACATGCTCCGTACGGCTTTCTCAAATCTCATGCAATAATTGTCTTACGAATCATTCCATAGATTAAGTTTGAATATAATCAAATAAATATGGTAATATACTAATATACCACTAGATAATATAATTCGTTGAAAAATTCCAAGTTGGCAAATTGATATATAATCAAATAATTTTGTCTTCAATCACATCTAAAAGTCAACTGTTCAGGCAAAACTCCTCTCATCTTCTTGACAATTTGTTCTGCCTCGAAAGTCCGGTGATAAAGAGGCTGAGCCACCGTGTTGTAGTCGAGATAATACAAACACATAACCATCAAAACCGAGTTAATAAACATCGGAACCGGTCCGAAAAGCCACAACAATAGATTAAGAGCCAAGTAAAGAGCCCTCAGACCCAACGACCAAAAGTTACCGCCTCTCAAAACAAATCTCTTCACCATATCCGGGGGAATATCTGCGCCGGGAGTGGTAATAAGATAGTTTGCATGTAAAAAACATCTCGTAGATTGAACAAAACAGCAGAATGCAACTAGGAAACAGATGAGGAGAGAGGTGTATTTGATGACCATTGTGATTGAACTTGTGTCTCCATAGACAAAATGTCCGGTAAAAACCGTCATATTAACCGGTGAGCTTCCTATCCACGCGCCGATAAGTGAACTCAATGTTAAAGCAATCGATGCCATGAACGTTGAAGCTGATATGCTGCTCGAAAGAACAGTTAAAGCACAACCCAATTCGTCTTTTCTTGCCTGTAATCAGTTGAGCTAAACGTTATATCTAAATTCATATAGCAAAATAGTAACAACAATAAAAATGTTGACATTCCCAAATCACCGTTCTTCTTTTATCTTGTGATAAGTTGAAGAACTAACCATTATAAACATATAGTTACGAAATAATTTTGAAAAAAAAATTGTAGTAAAGAGGTACTTGCCTGCATGATACGGTCGACCCAAATGGATTTATCGATGTTCATGAAACCGATAATGGTATGATAAGGGAAATAAAGAATTCTATAGAGAAGAAATAGATGGTAAGATAAAACTATGATTAATCCAAATGGGACAAGAACCAAATCTAAATACTCTTTCTTCACAAATATCTCCATCTTCTTCCTTTCTCTACTTCTGTGCTATAATGTCTGTCTCTGTTATTATATATACCTACACACGCATATATATGTATGTGTATGTATATATTATATATAAATGATTTTTTTTTTTTGCGTATAAAATAAAGAGTAATTAAGGAACTGAAATAGATTGAAAGTTGAGATTTAGAGGAATCTTGGACGTATGGAATATCCACTTTGCTTCATTTAATCTGAGTAGACTTATCTTAATGATTTATAATTAAGTATACTTTTGGAGATATAGGCAGGCAGATTATGTAACGGTTTTGAATATAAATAATAGTGGGCATTAAATATACACGCAATAGTCATTAAATAAATTGCATGAAATAGGATGTTCTTTATAGTCTAACATTGCGTATGCTTTGGGAGATGGGTAATACAAAAGAAGAATGAAGAACAAAAAAGTTGCAAAATTATCTCTTTTGGTCACAACAAACTCACAATAGTTGACCGTGGGCACTAGAAACGGGTCTTTCTATTGTTTCCTAAATTGAAACATTAAAAAACAACCATTGGTATAAATTGGATAAAGATCTGCGTATATGTATTACACAAATTTTCTTGAATTGTAATTGTATTTGATCATATACTATTAGTGATGACTTTCAGTATCGAACAAATAAAAAAAAAAACACAAAAAAATAGATCGTAGTAATCTGTAGAGCCAGTCAAAAAATATTTCGAATTTCCCAAAACAGTAAACCGGCCCTTGAATGAGAATGAGACTAAGAGCGAATGTGGATCCATGAACAATAATTGTCGAAGTGTTACACATTTCATCCCAAATTAGGCTAATGGTAGTTCTTTACTGATCTAAATGGGCTAACAGTACAAAGCCTATTTTCAATGCTCTCATTGTCTTGGCCCAAATTCAAATCTCTCAGTACTTCTCTTTTGGTCACAAACTTACACTTAGGAGCTTTTTCTTCCTTCTTCTATTTTCTTTTTGTGAAATTCAATTACAAACAGACAATAACAACCTTTGATTAGTAACTATAAAGACTATGATGTTTCTTTTGTTGCCAAAAATTATATCATCATCATTGTTTTTTACCACTATTTTTTATTATTATTTTTTTCACTGTTTCTAACTATTCTACTATTTTAACATTAATTTTTTTATTGTTTTATATTATCAATCGGGTCGAATATATTTAAAATATTACAAAAATAACATTCTAATGAACAAATTATCATAGTAGAATCATAGAAACTATTATTTTAAAATAATTAGCGTTTTTACAAAATTATAAATCATATTATCGTACACTAATTATTATCCATATTAAATTTTGGTTTTTTAATAAATAACATCGCGTAAATATGTTAAAATGATATATTTATAATTCCTTAAATCAAATGAACTAGTAGCATTGCTCCTAATTACCATTTCGTTTCGGTAATACAATGATGTCTACTAGTAATACTATCAGCTATCTTTTAGTTTCACTAATATTCATTACTGTTTTATTTAGAATTAGTTTTTTCTAGAATACTTATTCTATTTTAAATTGATCGAACAAGGTCGCCTATTTATCTATTTTAAATTAGGTAGCCAATGTAACGTTACATTAGAAAGTAGGAACACCTTTTGTTCCTTTCTATCCACGTACCCGAATTGTATTTGAAGCTAATATCCCAATAAATTTCTTCAAATTTTAAGCTTTCCTTTTTTTCCACCAAGCCTTTTAAGATTCCGAAGGTCTGGTTTTAAGATCATCTTTAAAAAATCTTGCAAAGACCTTTTTTTTTTTTGGCTTCGTCATTATAAATTTATAATACATGGTATTAACGTCAAATATTATATTACGGAATAGATAGAAAACTGTTTTACTGTTTCTATAGATCGACGCTGGTTTTACACAAAATGATATTTTGAGAGTCATTTTTTTTCTTTCCTTGCAAAATCATCGACCAAACCAACTGGTGCATATTGAGCAAAATATTAGAGGGCCATTTAGATAATTAGTTCGGTTTGGGGTATAATTGTTCTTTTTTTTTCAGATTAGAACAATTATAGTTTAAGAAAAACACTTGCATAAAGATTTTAATTAGGAGCTCAAGACAAAGATTCAACGAAAATCTGTTTATGCTAAATATGAAAGTGTGAAAATATCTCTTTGCCTCATCATATATTCAACAACGACAATGATACAAAGTAGTTAAAATAAACAAAAAAAATCGCAACATAAAAATAATAATGAAATTAACACGTTTCGTAATGAGCTGGAAAAATTGTGAGAAGATTCAGTACTATTAAAAAAATTCAAACTTGCTATAAAATAATTGAACTAATAAATAAATATTATTGCTTCTTCAAGCAATGTTTTTTGGAATATTTTGCACACGTTACGACAAAACTCTATATATTATAAAAATGTCAATATGGCTAATACTTAAGTTACTGTTGAAAACTGAAAGCGAATCAACTTTACAAGTGGAGAATTTTAAAACGGAGTCTAGTATTTCACTCGTGAATCTTACTTCACCCACCAAAATTAATGGAAACTATCCTTTTGAGAAAGTAATGAAATTTATTTGTTACGTTTATTTCTCATACCATACTTTATTTTATTTATTTTTAATTATTATCAACTAAAATCTAAAACTGATATAAATGGATATTCGGTTATTCGCTTCAGGTTTTTTAGATTTTGTTTTCTTCAGCGTCAAAAATATGTCTCATTCATAATCAGATTATAGTTAGGTTCGGAGTTTTCGGGTTTATCGGTTTTAAAAAATAAATGATATGCGGAATTAAATTATCTTTTGGTTTTTTTTTTGCAGAAAAATTATAATAAAAACAACAATAACAAATTGATATAATTAACTTTGTAGATTTTTAATATATTAATATATATATATATATGTATGGTAAATTTAAAATATATTTTAAATAAATTTTAGTTAGTTTTGTTCAATTTTTGTTTTGTTTATGATTGGATAATTAGGTATATAAAATTTATTATATTTGGGTTATTTTATAGTTTGAATCGGGTTTGAGTTCGAAAATTTTGGTTCGGATTCAGAAATTTTGACTTGGTTTGGAAATTTTGCCATGCTTTACTAAAACATGCAAAACATTTAGTTTAATAGTTTTCACTTTCCCTAATTATTATAATGCCTCATTGTTTTGTTAAAATTCATTATTTCCTCATTTTAACAAAACTTTTCTGAATACTATTTTTTTTATTGTAGAGTTTCTTTTGTTAATGAATTAAACGTTTATAGTGGAATCTCTTTAATCTAATGGTCAAAAGTTTATAGACTTCTACACCATGTTGGGGTTTTGATTCCCAAATATCACCATTTTTTTACAGGTTATTGATACAAAGCTTATCGAAAGTTATAGAGTATTGCTGGTAGAACAACCCGTCATGGTCTCGTGTGTTGCGGGAAGAATACGTCTACTAGATGTCGTACATGTATAATCGTCTGTTGTGGATCCGAGTGTTGCGGAGAAAATTATAGCGTTAGATTATTATTTACGGAAGGTGTTCATCATAATCGTATATGTTTGCACATAGTTTATCATCATAATATAATAGATTAAGTATTTAATGTACAGGATGAAACAAAAAAAAAAAAATTAAACGTTTACAAAAATGAGAATCAAAAACATACCAAAACATCAACCATACAAATAGAGAGAGACATAGCGAGCATATAGACTTTAGGGTAATATCTAACAACCAAACAGCCAAGGCCGGATGACATAAGTACATAATCAAACCAGATGGTTCGAAGACTCTCTCTACCCTCTACCCTCACCTACCAATCTATCTTACAAGGATATTACTGGGAAAGTTCAAGGCTCTCTCTACCCTCACCTACCAATCTATCTTTAGTCTTTTGAGTTCTTAATATGACTCCACTAGACGTGTGTTTTTCTTTTTTCTACATATGTAAATTCTGGTATTATATATATATATATATACATATATCTATGTTTATATATTTATCGTTACATATATATTTTATATAGTAGTTTTATTTCGAAGCTAGTATCATATGCAAAATTTTATTATATAACGCTTAATTTCTCAAAATTACTATCTCACATGATCGTGACATGTGTCAAATATATCGATTAGATGTCAGATACTTAAAACATAATTTTTTTTAAATAAAATAATTTTTTTATATATACTAATTTACACACACACATATATATATATATCTAAATATCCAAAAAGTTTTAAAACTTTTATTTTCTTTAACAAAAAAGGAAAAATAATGAAAATTATAAAAAATATTTACATATGCTAATTTACATGTGTCATTAATCAATCAGATTTTGACACGTATTATATATTTCTTTTAATACTAACTAAGATATAGAATAGTATTACTATCAATTGTTTTTTAATACTACTAAGATATAGAATAGTATTACTATCAATTGTTTTTTAATACTAACTAAGATATAGATTTGATATGATGCATATGTTATTTTTGATATGAAAATTTGCTTTTATCTATTAAAATGGAGAGTGTGGAATTAAAATATCGGTTTATTATGATGGAATGGATGGTTAAATTTCTTTGATAATTTTATTTTAAAATGTAGATAATATTTTTTTAAATAATAAAATAAGAACAACTATATTTTTTAGTTTTCATTTTGATAATATCTGTTAAATTTTATTGTTTGGTTTCCAATAAAAATTTGTCACACGTTTCTAATTATTTGACAAAAATAATTGATTGAGCATAAACAAAAAAAAAATTATGATATCACATTTTAAACATGAATTACATAATCACATATATATATATATATATTAATTTGGCAATACTATTGATAATAGTAAATATTTTGGTCAAAGTTTTGGTGCTTAGCAATTAAAGATCACTAAATTATTGTTATAAGTGTTAAAAGAATTTAAAATCTAGCAATACAAATTAGTTTACTTTAAAAAAAGTGCAAATAATATTTTTAACAAAATATTATTTATTCTTAGATTTCTGCATATTTTAATTATGCAATTATTTTTGTACAGAAAAGTTAGTATAATTTTCTAAACTCTATTGGACTATTAATGAATAATTAATAACTTTCACTTTCCGGCAGTAATTTTTAAGTTTACTTGGAAAGATTCGCGTTATTCATTTGACCCATCATCTACTTTGTATATATATATGATACAAAAGTGTCCACTCTCTTTACACTAAAAAAGAAAAAAAACACAGACGCTACCAAACAAATAGAGAGAGAGAGAAAAAAGAAAGAGAGGACATGACAGTAGAAGAAGTAGGAGACGATTATACAAAAGATGGAACAGTTGATCTTCGAGGTAATCCTGTTCGAAGATCCATTAGAGGTCGTTGGAAAGCTTGCTCCTTCATCGTAGGTATTTATTCTTTCACTCATTTAATTTCCTTTATATTTTATTGTCTTTATCATAGTCTCATAGAGTTTGATTACAATTAAATTGATTAATCACAGTGATTGTTCGTTGATTCTTAACAGTTTTTTTTTCCAATGTTTTATAAGATTATGATATATCTCAAAAGCTGCCATGAGTCTCGGAACCCTTTTCAATGGTTACGAGAGAAAGTAAAAAGTTGGTGACGTATCTTATCCTAATTAAGAAAAAGAAAATATTAATTTTGAGGTCATAAATATATTTTTCCGTATGAAAGTCTTCAAAGACTTAAAATACTAGGAAAAAAGATTTTATATATTTCCACATAATTTTTGTTATTCACAACTTTTCGTTAGATAATTTCACTATTTTGTTCAATTTTTTCCATCAATTAATGGAAATGTTTATTTTTTTTTTTTGGTTCTGATAAGTGTACGAGGTGTTTGAACGGATGGCTTATTATGGGATATCAAGTAACCTAGTGGTTTACATGACAACCAAATTGCACCAAGGCACGGTCAAGTCGTCGAACAATGTGACCAATTGGGTTGGGACTATTTGGCTCACTCCAATCTTGGGTGCTTATGTCGCAGACGCTCATCTTGGTCGCTACATCACTTTCGTCATCTCTTGTGCTATCTATTTGTCGGTACGTTTATTTCTGATTCTATAACCAAGAAAACACACAAAAACGTATACCATACAAAATAATAAATTTATCTATACGTATTGTTTATTTTAATCGGTCGATACAAGGACACTTATGTCATTGTTAGTGACACCACGTTATACACTGCATTACTATAATTTCTTTTTGTTGTTTACACGTTATATATTGCATTACTATAATTTTTTTTATTGTTGTTTACATGTTAAGGTTTCTAGTTAGTGGGAGTATGTCCACTAACTAATTTTATCACTAAAATTTATATATAAATTGAATATTTTATATCTGATTTACATAGCATAATATTTTTTTTAAAAAGAAAAAGGTTCATGTGAACTCTTATTTTCCTTACTAGATCCGCCGGTGAGTATCTCTTAGAAAATCAGGTATTTTGATATATTAAAACTATATTTGTACATATATGTTAGAGTTAACATATCAAAGTCGTGACGACATATATAGACTAAATTAGGTAAGTATGCCTAAAAACGTGAATCTAAGCGTGGGAGCCTAAAAACGTGATGATTCTTGATTACGTTTTTTTTTTTTGTCTTTACTATGAGCATATTTTTAACGAAGTTGCACTCTCTCTTCACATAGTATGTCATAATTTAGAAATTAGAACCAACGACATGAAGATTCATACATATGTATATACTAATGTAAGCCTCAAATAGTGGTTGGAGTATCTAAAGTTAAAATTTCAAGAGTGAAATTGTTTTAACGGATGTAGTTTTCGATCTTCATATATTCAATCTTAAGTTTAAGATCAGTGAAATTTTCTGAAGAAAAATTTAAAAAGCGAGTCAACGAGAACTGATAAATATAAGACAACGACCGATCTAAATTCGACACTAAAGTCAACAATATATCACTCCAAAATTTTTGTTTTTATACACTAGAGACACTGCATTAGTCTTTTTGCATGTTGATTGAAGCGTGCAATACTTTTCTTCGAGAAAAATGTGTATTTATTTGGAACCATATATGTACTTTGACCAACAGTTGACTTTGAAATCATTATTACTCATTAAGTTTCTTGTCTCGATCGAAAATTTTAGAAAACGTTTCTACACACGAGAAAATTTGTAGATCAGGATTCAGAACAATAAATAAAATATTCGAAAGACTTATCCACTACATATGGTATATATGGTAGTCGGTTTAAAGATTCGATTGTTTTCTTCTACGTTTCTATTTACATCTAGATATTAAATAACATATTTTGTTTCAAATGGTAGTAAACTATTTAGTGTTTATTGACAACTTGGATTAATTCACATTTACATTACACTAAGATTCGATTGTTTTCTTATACATTTCTATTTACATCTGGATATCAAATAACATATTTTGTTTCAAATGGTAGTAAATTATCTAGTGTTTATTGACAACTTGGATTAATTCACATTTACACTTACACTCACACTCACAACTTGCATAAACGATAGTTCTATAATGAAAATAAGAACTTTTTAAAATATGAACACAAACACATGTAAACACAAATACATAAGATTACTGTTTAAAACAATCATCTTAATCATTTGGTAAATTTTAAAAGAGTAGTTATTTTTTTTTTTGGTCGAAAAAGAGTAATTCATCAAGTTAAATTCACACATTAAGCTAACTGGTTTAGTCATTTTATCAATCACAGGGGATGATAGTGTTAACATTATCAGTATCTATACCGGGACTTAAGCCACCAGAATGTTCCGCGGCTAATGCGGAAGATTGCAAAAAGGCTTCGGTTTTACAGTTAGCGGTTTACTTTGGAGCGTTATACACATTAGCAATCGGTACAGGCGGTACGAAACCAAACATATCAACGATAGGAGCCGATCAATTCGATGTATTCGACCCAAAGGAGAAGATTCAAAAACTATCATTCTTCAATTGGTGGATGTTTAGTATCTTCTTTGGTACTCTCTTCGCCAACACTGTTCTTGTCTATGTTCAAGATAATGTTGGCTGGACCTTAGGTTATGGACTTCCAGCAATGGGTTTGGCTATTTCCATTTCTATTTTCTTGTTGGGCACTCCGTTTTACCGCCATAAACCTCCTACTGGTAGCCCATTCACCAAGATGGCTCGTGTCATTGTAGCTTCACTTCGTAAAGCCAATGCGCCGATGGCACATGACCTCACACGCTTCCACGAGCTGCCTTCACTTGAATATGAGCGGAAAGGCACCTTCCCGATCCACCCCACTCCAAGTTTACGGTAATATGTATATTTATTTAGTTTGATCTTTAGTTCAAATTCCTAGTGTATTCTAATAAGTATATCATAAAGTACCTAACATGTAACTATGTTGCAGATTCTTAAACAGAGCTTCACTCAAATTAACAGGAACAACACATAAATGGAGTCTCTGCACAATCACAGAAGTCGAAGAAACAAAACAAATGCTGAGAATGTTACCTGTCTTGTTCATAACTTTCGTCCCAAGCATGATGCTCGCTCAAATCAACACATTGTTTGTTAAACAAGGAACCACTCTAGACCGAAAGGTCACCGGAGCTTTCAGCATCCCACCAGCGAGTCTATCCGGATTCGTCACACTCTCAATGCTCATTTCCATAGTCATATACGATCGAGTCTTCGTTAAGCTAACCCGAAAATTAACCGGAAATCCAAGAGGCATTACTTTGCTTCAACGAATGGGAATTGGTCTTATCTTTCATATCCTCATCATGATCATCGCATCTGTCACTGAAAGGTATTGTTAAGATTTACGAGCTTCCATCTTAAACTAAGTAAATAATTAAGGAACGATAAAATTTAACGACAAAAAATATCAAATAATTTCTTGTTTTTTTGTTTGTATGAATGTTAAATTATATTCAGAACAAAAAAAAAAAACGTTTTTACAATGAAATAATTTCGTGTTGTAACAGGTATAGACTCAAAATCGCTGCTGATCATGGTCTCATCCACCAAACCGGAGTAAAATTACCCTTAACCATCTTTGCTTTGCTTCCTCAGTTCGTGCTAATGGGTATAGCTGATTCATTTTTAGAAGTTGCAAAGCTCGAATTTTTCTACGATCAAGCTCCCGAGAGTATGAAAGGCCTCGGGACATCATATTCGTCAACGAGTTTAGCGGTTGGAAGTTTCATGAGCAGTTTCTTGTTATCAACAGTGTCTGAGATAACGAAGAAACGAGGAAGGGGATGGATTTTGAATAATCTTAACGAGTCTAGGTTGGATTATTATTACCTGTTCTTTGCGGTACTTAATCTGGTTAACTTCGTCTTGTTCTTGGTCGTGGTTAGGTTTTATGTGTATAGAGCTGAGGTTACTGATTCAGTGGATGTGAAAGAGGAGGAAATGAAAGAGAATGAATGACAAATAGTGAATAATATAGTTTTTTCTATATCATCATAATTTGATGTTTATAAACATGCATATATATATGTTGACCGGTCAACATATATATGAGGGAATAGAGACCTTTTCACAAAATCACAAACCAATCTACCGTCTAACTTAAGTGTCATTCGAACCAAAACATATCGACTTAACAATCCTACGACAAAAGAATCCTGAAACCGCAGTGTGAGATATCACATTACACATCTCCATATAGTCCAAGGCAAGATTCAGGATCAAAATCAGAGTCAAACTAGCAAGTCATATATTCTACCATAGTACGTCAACCATCATCAAAAGAAGACTAACCTAAACTTCTTCTGACCTTTAACTTCCACCAACCCTTCAAGAGTCTTCCATCTTCGTCTTCTTGGTTTTCAAGAGCTCAAACAACCCTTCAAGTTTTTGGTCGACATATTTTTTACCAGTCAGCTGCCCAACAACCTCAGCAGGACTAACTTCAATTTCCAGCAATAACTCCTTGATCTGCTTGAAGAGCTTGTGGGTAGAGGTTTTGAGATAGTTGGAACCAGAATCTTAAAGGCACTAGGTGTGCAGTAAGGCAAGTGGATATGAACATCCATGCGTCCCAGTCTTAGCAACACCGGATCAACCATCTCTTTGTTGTTTGTTGTGAAGATGATGATCCTCTGGTCACCACAGTTGGACCAACCCCGATCCATAAAATCAAGTAAGCCCGAGAGTGTTACCTAATCAAAAGCCAATACAAACCAAAACAACACAAAATCATGAGTAAGAAAACAGAACCAGGTCTACACATTACAAATAACAAACTATTTGATAGAAGCAGCAAGTACATTTCTATCCCAAAAGGCTTTACTAGAGGGTTTATGGAGATTTTAGTAATATGTCGATTGTTGTCACAATCCTCAATCCAGTTCTACCATCAATAAAAAAACGTTTTCTTTATTTCTGTTCGTGTCACCAATCATGAAATCCTATTAATAAAAGATGCTTTATCAGTGCAAGAGATAAATTTCATACCTTTGAATCATCATCCTCCAGCTCAGTACTCTTGCTATTCATGAACTTTGTTAAATAATTTATATCCTCCACAACTAGGATGGAATTGTTAGCAGTTTCCTTGAGGTAACATCCGAAGCTGAGAATTGTTGCTAACTCCAGTAATGTCTATAGATAATATACATTAGCTTGCAGATAATTCGACATGGCAGCAATCAAACTTGTTTAGCCAGGAAGATTAAGTTAATCTGATTTTCTAATTGCTTCGATATCACAAAAACAGATAATTTTGAATTGATTACCAACAACAAATACATGTAGACCAATATTAAAACAAATTAAGAAAATATATTATTCTAGCTTACTGGTCATATTTCTTCCATTTACTTTGAATTTTTTCCAACAAATTAAAAATTTAGGAAGAATATTCTAAAGATAAATATAATTTATTTATTAAGAAAATGTTAATTTTGCCACTTGCCACTATCTGTAAATAATTCTCACTTTGGTGTTATATGTTATTATAGAAATGAATATTTTCATTTGATGATGTGTCACTATATATGTAGAGAACTCATTTTGGTATCATATACTATATGATATATGAAGATAAATTTTATTAGGTAAAATTATTTTCTATTTTAATGCAGGAATGATATGCTTATCTATATTGTTTTAATTTCAGCTTATATAAAACGAAGTTTAGATAATAAATTGTATACTTGACCATATTTGAACTCAAGTAATTAATAATTATAATATTAATAGTTTGAATATTAAAAATAATAATAATAATTGGGTGATGAAGTGGCATTTCAGATGTAGAATGCTTATTTTGTGCGTGATATACTGTTTATTTTTGTTTGCTATATACATAAATCAGATTTTTAATGTGTTTCGATTATTAAAAAAAGGAGTAAACATACTTATTTTTTAAAAATTTCTTTCATTTTACCATGTTTCGGTTTTCAAGAAAGTTAATTAATTCACGCAATTATGAAATATTCCAAAAATTGTTGAAGTCTGAAGAGGTGGCTCTCTATGAAGAGGGCTTACTCTGGTAGTACAGGTGTGATGATGATAATGACAATGATAATAAATTGTATATTTGACCATTTTTTGTCTACATTCAATCTAAACTCAATTGAATCGTAATTAAGATATAAACAATTCCAAATTTTATAGAAAAAAAAAAATATTGGTGATGAAATGGCGAGACAGCTTATTTTACTTCTATATATATATGAGACCGTTCTGACCAAACAAAAATATATATATATATATATGAGACCAAAGTACCAACTCTCTTCAAACAAAGTTTCGTATAAACTATCGACAGAGAGAGATCGGGAGAGAGAAATGACAATAGAAGAGGTGGGAGATGATTATACAAAAGATGGAACAGTTGATCTTCGAGGCAATCGTGTCCGAAGATCCCAAAGAGGCCGTTGGAAAGCTTGTTCCTTCGTCGTTGGTATTTATCATTTTTTTTTTCTCTAGTTTCAGATGTTTTTGTGTATATGATTAACTGTTAATTGATATTTGGAATGTTAATATGATTAGTGTACGAGGTATTTGAAAGAATGGCTTATTATGGAATATCAAGCAACCTAGTGATTTACATGACTACTATATTGCACCAAGGAACGGTCAAGTCTTCGAACAATGTGACCAATTGGGTTGGGACTAGTTGGCTCACTCCAATCTTGGGTGCTTATGTTGCCGATGCTCATCTCGGTCGCTACATCACATTTGTCATCTCTTCCGCTATTTATTTATCGGTATGTATACTTTTTATATTTTATAAAGATATTTACTTGATTGGATGATTTTTAATTTGAAATGAGTGGTAGAAAAAATTACAAGAAACAATAAAAATGGCGTTTTGGCTTAAAACAAAAATTAACGATAAAAATCGACCCATTTTGTTCAAGCTTAGGTAGATCAAATTATAAAAAGATTTGGAGATACCAAAAACAAACGACTACATTTTGTTTTTAACATCTCATTTACAGTTGTGATCAGTACACGTAGAAGGTAGAACTCAAAATGTGAATCCAAGTCATGTTCCCATCAAACTAGACGTGGGTGCATGAAAAAAGGTGAAGATTGAGTCATAAAATTTATTTAATTTGCTTGTTGACAAAAAAAAAAGAATTTATTTAATTTACGTTAACAAAAAAAATTATTAAGTTTGACTGTAAAAAATAAATGATCACAATCTTCACTTTTTAAAAAACATAGAGACACGTGAAATGGTAATTTTTAAAATTCTTTTAGCTCGTGTTATCAGTCATAAAATTTATAGAATTCAATTCAAGTTAAAAATTCATCGGTTTATATATACTAACTTAAGAATTCTTAAAACAACATCAATAGTGACACAAGAAATTAAAATGAGTTTTGAGCTAAAAATACAACATAACTGTTCTTATGGCATTACAGGGAATGGCATTACTGACGTTATCAGTATCTCTACCGAAACTTAAACCACAAAAATGTTCGACGGCTAATGTTGAAGACTGCCAAAAAGCTTCGGTTTTACAGTTAGCAGTATTCTTTGGAGCGTTATACACATTAGCGATTGGTACAGGCGGTACAAAACCGAACATTTCTACAATAGGAGCTGATCAATTCGATGAATTCGATCCAAAGGAGAAGATTCATAAACATTCATTCTTCAATTGGTGGATGTTTAGTATCTTCTTTGGTACTTTCTTTGCCACAACTGTTCTTGTCTATGTTCAAGATAACGTGGGTTGGGGGTTAGGTTATGGACTTTCAACTTTGGGCCTTGCTTTTTCCATTTTCATATTCTTGTTGGGAACTCCGTTATATCGACATAAACTCCCGACGGGAAGCCCATTTACCAAGATGGCTAGAGTCATCGTGGCTTCACTTCGCAAAGCCCGCGAGCCTTTGTCGCATGATTTGACGCGGTTTCATGAGCTTCCGCCGTCGGAATATGCGAGCAAAGGGGCTTTCCCAATCCATTCTACTCCAAGTCTAAGGTAACGAATGACTAATCTTATTAGCCTAAACGTTCGATTTGGTTCGATTCGGTTTATTTTTTTTTAATTTGGTTTATCTCTTTTGGAGAGGTTGGTTTAACGAATTTTATTTGTTTTGGTTTAAGATAAATTAACTAAAATAATAATTATTAGTTAATATTATATTTTTAGTATCAATGAATTTCAGTTTAATCCATTAGATTTTGTTATAAAAGTGTCAATGGGATATTCAACCATTTCTGGTTTTTATTTTTGAACATCTTGGTTCGGTTTATACTTTGTGTTGCAGATTCTTAAACCGAGCTTCACTGAAAACCGGATCAACCGATGAATGGAGTTTCTGTACTATTACAGAAGTCGAAGAAACAAAACAGATGCTAAAAATGTTACCTGTCCTGTTCGTAACATTCGTCCCAAGCATGATGCTTGCTCAAATAATGACTCTGTTCATCAAACAAGGAACCACCCTCGACCGTCGTCTCACAAACAACTTCAGCATCCCGCCCGCAAGTCTATTAGGCTTCACAACATTCTCAATGCTCGTCTCTATAGTCATATACGACCGTATCTTTGTTAAACTCACAAGAAGACTCACGGGAAATCCAAGAGGTATCACATTGCTTCAGCGAATGGGAATCGGTATGATCCTTCACATCTTAATCATGATCATCGCGTCCATAACCGAACGGTTTAGGCTCAAGGTCGCTGCTGAACACGGGCTAATCCACCAGACCGCTGTACCGATTCCCTTGACAATTTTCTTGTTGCTTCCACAGTATTTGCTAATGGGTTTGGCTGATGCTTTCATAGAAATAGCAAAGCTCGAGTTTTTCTACGATCAAGCACCAGAGAGTATGAAAAGCCTCGGGACATCATATACGACCACAAGTATGGCAGTCGGTAATTTCCTGAGCAGCTTTATCCTTTCGTCAGTGTCTCAGATAACGAAGAAGCAGGGAAGAGGATGGATTCTAAACAACTTGAATGAGTCTAGGTTGGATAACTATTACATGTTCTTCGCAGTAGTTAATTTGGTTAACTTCATCCTCTTCTTGGTTGTAATTAGATTTTATGAGTACAGAGCTGATGTAGAACAGCAGGAACCAAAGATGATAGACAACAACAATGAGTAAGGAAAGATATTAAGTTTTTATTTGGTTGTTAAAAAGTATCGATTAGAACCAATTAAGCAAAGCCTTAATCCACTTGCAAATCATCATCATACACTGTTATTTTTATGTTTCTCTATCAGACACTGAGAGAACACTAAAGATTGTTCTTGTGAATTCCTCAGATAGATATTACAACATAAGGCAGATAACTCTAAGACAACTTACATGATTTTCAATAAAAGACTCATCTCAGAAATTATACTTCCTTTTGACAGAGACATGGTCATCTTCATCATCCTCTTCTTCCTCTTCTTCTTCTTCTACTTCTTCTTCTTCTTCTTGCCCAACATCATCTTCCGCAGTATTAACCCTCTCGCACTCATCGATCCATTCGCTATAACTACATTCATTTTGAACAAACCAGAGAGATTTAGAAAATACGAGGGTGAAAGTGAAACCAAAGCGAAAATATAATGTTGAAATAGATGTGTACTTACATGTCTATAGCTTCAGTCAAAGCTACAAGAAACAGAACAGGAAAGAATGATCAGATATGTAAACAACACAACCCGATTCTATATCGACTTAACAGTTTTGAAAGATCGAAAAAAAACCTGTGATAGTAGTACTAAAGCTTTCTTCACAGATTCTACAAGTTGCTTTACCAATCAGATGCTTCATATCACTGAGAAAAACAAAGGAATTAGTGAATAATTTCAATTGTTGTCATTCATTCACATATTGTGATTCATCTTACATTATGCATTCGACACTCGACCCGTGATTGCAGAAAGGACAACTAAAGATTGTGTCAAGCTTATCCATTCGCTTGGTAGGAGCAGGCTTTGCTCTTGATTTCCTCTTTCCCATTGTTTAAGCACCTTTGGCACAAAACAGTGAATCAAACAAGCATAAAAATCAATGCTTTCAGATTAATGCTTCTTCGTAATGATCAATTAAAAGATTATCAAATATACGGATTGAGAAAAAAGTATTCAACTACAAAGAAATCTCAATAATTGCTTATAAACTCAATCTAAATTCGAAAAAAAAAAAAAAATCAATACTTTCACAATACCAGATTATGAGATATTTGGATTGAGAGAAGATTCAACTTTAAAGAATCTCAAAAATTGCTACTCGATCTAAGGAATTGAAAACCCATAACTTTACTAATCTCCAAATTCAAAGAATCAGAACCAAGACTCAAGAAAATACCCTAATTTAGGTGAAAAAATTCACAGGTTTTGGGGAAAACTATCCGAAAGTTTTAAAATTTGGTAAAGAATGAAGTTGAGATCCTGAAGAAAACAATGAATCCATAGATAGACTAGACAAACCTGTTATTGCGGAAGATCGATTACTCGAGGAAGAACGAAATATGAAACCCTAGAGAGTTCGACGAAGAGGTAAACTGGGTAAAGAAAAGAAAATTATTGCAATATTTGATATTTTCCGGAGACTTTAGGAGGACGACGCCGTTTCTACTTTTAATGGTATAAGACATTTAAAAAAAAACAAAAACACAAAGACATACTGTATTTTATATTTCGTAGAGATTATGGATTCCACAAAACGGTACAAACTTTTTTTGCGGATTTGTAGAAATATAATACCAAAAAATCTAAAAATATTTTTTTTTTCTTTGGACACCTAATAAAAATAATGTTTTTAATAATTTTTTTAGTACTGTTTTTGTGATTGGTAATTATTAAAATGATAAACCTGTACTATATTTTTTTTTCAAAACCAAAAAAACAATTAAGTCTACAACATTTTTTTTTCTAGATAACAATCTTAACTGATATATTTTCTCGTTCATTGCGCGAGGGTATTTTCTGACATAAGGTAATTTCCCTAATTTCCTCTACTATTTTAGTTATCTAACTAATTAACCCTAGAAAATATACACATATCAAAAGAAGATAAAGTAAAGTGAAAAAAAAAAAAAAAACTTTCCTAGAAATCATATTGCATTGTGAATCTGTGATTTTTTCTTAACAAGATTTTATAAAATTTAGTGGAAATTTTATTTATGTATTATAATTATTATATTGATGAATACAATTGAATGAAAACATACACGTGTTAATAAGGAGAATGTAAAATAGGAAGAAAATAAAAGGTTTCATTGAGAAACCATGTTGTATTGTAATAAATATAAAATATTAACACATAAAAGATAAAACTGTTAGAATTTAGATATCATCAATTTAATATTACTCTTTAATATTTTTCTCTGTAAAAAGAGACTATGAAACCTTTCTCTATTTTTAAGAGTATTCAATCCGGTTTAACCAATCCTAATTCAATCAAGCCGATAGAATACGAATAAAAGAAAAACCAACTGACTGTGGTTTTTCACATATCATAATAAATTTAATGAATTCAAACTAAACCAAAAAGATAAACCGATCCAAACCTGATTTATATGTAATTACCATTCAAATTACAGATAACCTTTTAACTAAATTGATCTAGTTCCGGCACCGTATCAAAATCAAATCAAATGGTATTCCAATTTAATTTGGTTTATGTTATTCGAAAATCGATGCTTCCTCATACCTCCGTTCAACCGGTGAATCATGTGGATGTCGCTCGTCCGTCTTCATTTTCTTCTCGGCTCTGTGCCGAAGATCCGCGATCTGTTTATTCAAAATTGCTCATCCCAGAGTACCCTTGGGAAGTTTCTACGTAGGCGTGAGCCTGCTTCCGATTTGCAGTCCGTCGGTGGCGGAGAACTTTTTCCGGAGCCGTTCAAGTGCCGACATCCTTCCTCCAATTTTTTCCGGTGAGTTTCACCGGAGAACCTTGCTGACATCGTCGGCTTCTTTCTCCTTGATCCGTCAAAGACGTCTTTCCTCGGAATCGTATTCTGACGTATTTACCGCTCTCTGTGGAGCTGCTTCTTCCGAAGTCAAATCCGTGAACCCCACGAGGTTTGTCTCCGCTCTGCTGTCGTGCCGCCGTCGGGAAGGGACATCGTGCGCCGCTGCCTTCGTATGAGAATTAAGGCGAACTCGTTGGTTTTTTATGGACCTTGGGCCTTGCCTCTATCTTTTTTTTTGTTTTATGGGCCCCTGTGTTTACCTGCATTGCTTTCTGTTTCGAGAATGTTTGGGCCTCAACATTAGTTTTCTCCTTTGTTTCGATTATAAGCTTTCTGTAATGGGCTTTTAAGCCCCTATCTTTTTAATTGAAATATAAGTAACTGTTTTCCAAAAAAAAAAAACCTGAATCAATTCTCCTATATTTTTTTTACATGCTACGTTTGAAATGATAACTTTTTCTCGAATTCCCTTGATTAGTTTGAAATGATAACTTTTTCTTGAATATCTAGCATATAGTACCATCAAGATTCAAGATGATGTACCCTGAACCTTTCTTTGATAACTTTTTTTTTTTTTGCTATTAAAGATTTTAGATTATGTATCATGAACATTGATCAACTTATTCTCGAAACCCAAGAGAACTTTGGCCTTTAAACAAATTTGGATTTATTAGGGAAATTTCTCTCTGTAACCTTTGTCTAATTCCTTGGTTATACTAATACTATTATCGATTGTTTGTAACACAGAAAAAAGTAAATGACCCAAGAATTTAACGAGTTTTCAACCTCGAACCGGTACGTCTCGTGTGATCCTCTTGAACACAAACTTTACTATAAATCAAGGTATACAAGGTGAGTTCTCTCTTGCTTCGAGATTACAATCACAAGAACGACTACTATTAAACCTAGATAAGAGACTTATTTATACGTGTTTGATGTCTTCTTAATTAAGTCTTCTCTCTTATTTGGGCCTCATCCATTCTCAACCCAAATCCATATCATTTAACTTATAATAGAATTGGTCAACCTTTCAATCTCCACCTGTTGACCATATTCTTTATGATTTAATTTCCAACGACAAACATCTTCTCTTTCTTGTGCAATCTCCACTCTTTTGGGCCCAACATATGCTTTTGGCCCAACACCCAATAAGACTTCTCACCAACCAAAAGCCAGTACCGACTCGTCTCTCCCCAAAATCAACTTTGCTGATTTAATCTCCGACGAACCAAAGACACATCTCAGCTTCTGTTTCAAAACCGCCACCGATGTCCTTCACCGTCGGTGTATATCTCCGACTCCGATCTGCTTGCACAGGTAAAATCGAGATTCTTCTCATTTCAATTTTGAAACAAGTATTCCAAACATCCCCTGATTTCTGTGACTTTCACGTGACAAGAACTAACATGTTCTCTCTTTCCTGGCTTACAGCTTTTCACACCAGATTCAAGGCTCAAATTCTGGTTTGAAGCAGCCCCGATAATATTTTCTAAACTTTAGTTTTAGCTTTAGTTTAGACTTTGAATCCGTAAATATCAGTAACTTAGAATTCAGGCAGAAAATCTGATTTTTTTACTATATTTACGTGATTCCACGCTTGTTGCTAGCAGTACGTGTCTAACCTCATCAGTAATTTCTTGACAACTCCAGGTAACTCCTAAGACCCTCTGATAATTGATTTTAGAACCTAATTTAGTACTTCAAATAGAACATTCTCTAATTTTTCTTGCCTATTTTCTTAGTACTTGCAGATCAACAACAAAAAATTTGTGAACCTGTATTAATGTCTAAACCTCTGCCACAATTGCTCAGGTGACTTCCATATACTAAACATCGTAACTTTCAGTTCATCAATTCTTCTCTTCAGCCTTTCCAGAAAACTAACCTGTTTCTTTGGCTTTTTTGAGGTACCCATTGATCCTGATCTTCTCCTCTGAGCTTCGCCAAGCTCGTCTTCTCCGGCTTAAACCTGCCGAAATCTCTATCCATTCAATGAGATCTCCACCTTAAACTCGACGAACAACCCGAACAAATCCTTAAGTCACTCATGCTTCACTTCTTTGAAACAGTCTTTGACTCATCACAACTGATCTCGCTTTAACTCCACCTGGAGCTGACCACCGCAGCTCCTCTTAAGCTCCACAGGTAACATATCTTCTTCCATTGCTTACCATCAGATAACTGTTATCTCTTATCTGACATAATTTTTCTGATTCCTGCGAGATCCCTTTCCACAATGGGGATACCTTGAAGCTGCCCTGGCCTCTCAGACCAGATTCACCCAATCACAACAAAAACCAGACTTTGGTCCAGGTAATGCTTGACTGAATAACACCAACGGCTCCCTTGGTACTGTTACTACGTTCGCAGAATCAGTATTCCTCTTCTTTTCAGGGCACTTTCTCTTCCAGTGACCTTCTTTCCCGCAAAGAAACAAGCAGTATTCTTAACCTTGTTCTTGCCTTTCACCTGAATATATAACCCTTTTGCATTAGGTTGGGAACCATACGCATCCTTAAGATCTAACTCTTTTGATCTTGTTGCACTAGCTATTTCTTCAAACGTTATACCTTCTCGACTATACTTGAGAGTTTCTCTCAACAGTTCATACTTCACTCGAAGAGAACCCAAAAGAAAAACAGCTTGTACTCCGTCTGGAACTTCAATATTCAGATTGCTTAGATCTGCAATCATCTTCAAAAACACATCGATATTCTTATCGATTATTTTTCTCTCCTGCATCTTGAACGTGTATACCTTTAGCTGAAGATATACTCTATCTGGAAGTGTTTTTACCATGAACAAGCTCTCTAGCAACGACCACGTCTCCACCGCTGTCGTGCACTTTTTGATCTTCCTCAGCACATTATCTCCCACGTTTAAGAAGAAAATATCCTTCGCTTTCTCACAACGTTTTATTATTACCGCTTCATCTGCAATCCGCTTTTTCTTAGCTACAGTATCAATTTCTTCTTCTGCTGTTAACGCTGGAAGCAGAGCTTGCTCTACCAACACATCTTTCAACCCAAATATTCTTAGATGTGCGAACATCCTCGTCTTCTGATAGTACCATATTTTACCTATTTTTATATATTCATTTAGTGTAGTTTTATATGTTATAACTAATATTTAGGATAATTTTAGTGTATTTGCATGTGTTTGTGTGTTTCTAGGTATTTGGAGAAAATTATACACTTTTAAAGTGTTTTGGAGTCCTAAGAAGCCACACGGACTTTAGAGTTATCTGCCCGGGTTAAGTGTATCATGAAGAGACATCTCAAGAGCCTCATGAAGGAAACGACGGTCCCAGCATCGACCGTGAGCGGTCGATGCTCTTCTTCAGCGAGACATTGATAGCTACCGTCGACCACGGCCCATCGACACCATCGACCAAGGCCCATCGACACCGTCGACCAGGGCCATCAACATCATCTATCTAGAATCTTACAACGAAGACCGTCGACACCAGCATCGAGCATGGCCCATCGACGCCCGGACTGGAGAAGTCCATCGACGACAAGCATCGACCAGGGTATCAAAAATCGACCTCACGCAGTCGATGACATCCCAAGGATTTCCATCGAACCTCAGCATCGACCTGACCGGGTCGATGCACTGCTGAAATCTGCCAAGACCGTTCCTTCGATTCTAAGATGCCCACATGACGAATTCCCTGGGTGCATGGGATACAATGGTGACACTAAACGGAGTTGTAATATCATCACCAATATGGACAATCACATAGTAACCCCTCTCCTAATCTTTAAAAAAGTAGAAAATTCCTCGAAGCCTACATTCTTTCGAGGGTATGCTCAACACGATCAAAAGAAGACAAACTCATTCATCGACCCAATCAACAAGGAAAAACTTCAGACGCTGGTTAGATGCATCTCGGTGACAATATCTTTTATAAACAAAGACCTGGTTAGAACATTTTTAAAGAGATAAGATCCTAGACAATACAAAGTTCCGTGTTTTATCCAAGGTTTTAAGTTCAAAGACACTCTCTGTGACTCCAGTGCAAGCATCAATATCATGTCCATGGAGAGAGCTAAGCTGATAGGAATCACAAATCTTCACCATCGAAGGTTGAAATTGGACTCGCCAACGCCGATGAAATGAGTTCAAATGGAGTAGCTAAAGATGTCATGGTTTGGATCGGGAATTGTAGTGTCCTTACGAATTTCCACATACTTAATTTATATATAAAAATTGTTATTTTGTTTTTCTTTTTCGTTTTTGTGTTTTAATTTTCAGTTTATTTTCTACATAAAAATATATATAAACTAAGGACTTGAAAACATGGAAACTGATCATACTCACGAATCCGATAAGAGAATTACGATATGAATTCTCTTATTTTTTTACCCTTTTACGGTTTTATGTCACAACGCGGATGTTGTGATTCAAGTGTGGGGGAAAGTCTTGCGATCTATGGAAGTAATTCTTTTTCCTTGACATCTTTTGATGGAAGTTCTACCATAATTTTTTTTGCATTTTGAGAGATTGTTACACTCTTTTTCTCGTTCATAAGTTCAATAACATGTGAAAATGTTTTTAATGAGGTACCAATATAACTTGTTAAATTGTGTTATTTGTGCTAATGTTTGGATGGTTCGTTGGATAGTGTGTGATCTTTAGTAGGAAATATGGAAAATCCATGAGTGGATCAATAAACCCCAAAAGGATCATTATTCCGGAGACTTAGACGATTCGGAGTTGACTTCTCACCTTAATGAACTTTAATTTTCTTGACTTGGGGCTTGAAATACATTGGATGTGATACCTCTATGAGACACTGAAAGACACGTCTAAGTAAGTGTGATTCTCTTCTTCCTTCCCTTCGATTAGATAAGAAAAGAAAAGAAAGAAAAGGAAAAGAAAAAAAAGGGAAGAAAAAGGATATAGAAGCAAAACGGGCGTTGGAAGCAACCACTTTCAATGTTCGCATCTCAAGAAAACTTGTCCTAGAAAAGAGTTTAAGAGAAAAGGCGATCGATAAAAAAAAATTATGATACCCTTGAAAAGTAGAGAAAAATCGATTGACCTTGAAGTGAGAAAAGGAAGGGGAAAAGAATTGTACTAAGACGTTCATGAGCTTACAGAAATCCGAAAGAGTAAGTGTTCATATCCTTTGATCAATATTCCCAAGTTGAGAACTCATGCTTAGAATAAAAAGAAAAGTCAACAATGAGGAGTCTAGGATCAAAGGAGGAGCGATTCAAACTAATGTGAGTTGCTATGCTTATGGCGAAGTACATAAGTACTGTAGAGATCATTCTACTTCCACAAGGTGAAAAAGCATTAAGCACAACAATGTCACAAGGTACAAGTTCACTCTCTTTATCTTTACTATTTTTAGCATTTTTTCACCATGCTTAGCTTTTGTTTGCTTGAGGACAAGCAAAAAGGTAAGTGTAGGGGAGTTGATAGCACCATATTTTACCTATTTTTATGTATTCATTAAATAACTAATATTTATGATAGTTTTAGTGCATTTGCATGTGTTTGTGTGTTTCTAGGTACTTGGAGGAAATCATACACTTTTAGAGTGTTTTGTAGTCCTAAGAAGCCACACGGACTTTGGAGTTACCTCCCCGGGTTAAATGTATCATGAAGAGATATCTCAAGAGCCTCACGAAGGAAGCGACGCTCCCATCATCGGCCATGAGTAGTCGACGCTCTTCTTCAGCGAGCCGTCGACAGCCACCGACGACAAGGGCCCATCGACACCGTCGACAAGGGGCCATCGACACCGTCGACAAGGGGCCATCGACGCCATCCAGCCAGAAGCTGACGACGAAGACCGTCGACGCAAGCATCGAGTGTGGCCCATCGACGCCGACCTAGAGAAGTCCATTGACCAGGGCCTGTCAATGTTGAGTCACTGTGCAGAAAAGGAAAGTTCGGTTAATGCAAAATGCTAAGTATGGGAAGCTTTGGGTCGAGAATGAGGGTCTTCCAGAGGCTTCTAAGGATGCCTTAGACTCCCTCTAACCTCTTAAAACTCTATATAAACACATGTTATGCCTCTTAGAAAGAGTTCCCACTTTTTGGTAGCCACCACTTAGAGAGAAAAGTCTCAAAACTCTTTGTTCTTATGTTTTGTTTATGATATTGTTTTAGTTCTTCTTCTTCTTATTTCTTTGCTTTATTTACTGCTTTTGTTTATTATTTATCATGTCTTTCTACTCATATCCTACCGTCACCCTTGGAGGTATGAGTGAGTAGATCCTTTAGATCTTTAGGGTAGAGATCGATGATGGGATCTATGTTATAGGATTTCATATGTTTGTTGTTCTTAATTGATCTAGCTACTCTAATATTCATTCTTAATGCTAAGCTATGTTCTGCAGGATGTGCTTAAGGTTATAACCGAGCCAGTAGGCAAGGTTATACGAATAGAAGCCCTTAGCACCCCGAGGGTGGGTTAAAACTTTAGACTTGAATATTATAGAGTATTAGGTATGGTCAAGTTTGTTGTTTGATAGAATTAATCATTGATCTAACTCTTGCTAAGTTAGGTTAAAACCTTAGAAACACTTCACCACGAGAGTATGTAGTGTTTCAGAAACAAATATATCAATCACTTCGTATTACAGAAAACACAAGGTCGTTTGATTGACAGTCCGACGAAAGTTTATGAATACTTAGTAATCGATGATGGGATTGTGCGCAATACGTGAAAGTCGCCACGAGAGTGGGTCGGACACAGTGACTAGCATACCACGAGAGTGGACTAGTCTATAACAGAAAATCTCTAGATTAACAAACACAAACTTAATTGGTAAAAACATAAATCCTAAATATAGACTCCTTGAAATCATTCTCATTCACCCTAGAGATTAATCGTTAATTTATTATTTAAGTTATTTTATATTTATGCTATTTAAACTATGTTATTTATTTTTTGTTATCTATTTTCTGCAATTTAAGTTATGCAATTTATTTTATGCACTTTAATTTATGCAATTTACATTTCCGCATTTTATATTTCCGCAATTTATTTTCTGCAATTTAATTTTCGCACTTTAATATATGCTATTTATTTTATGCACTTTAATTTACGCAATTTACTTTATGCAATTTACTTTATATAATTTACTTTACGTAATTTATTTTCAGTAATTTTATTATTGCTATTTAATTATTATTTATTTAATTATTGTCAATTTATTTTACGCATTTTTATTATTCATTTTGTTTATGCATTTCAATTAATTAGAACTTAAAAACAAACCCCAAATCAATTATAACTCACCTAGATTAGATTCACACCTACAATTTATGTGTAGTTATTCTCAGTCTATGTGGATCGATCCCGATTATACTATAATTGCATTTAACCGTGCACTTGCGGTCACATCGAGTTAAACTCTCGAAGAAACTCGGGTGAAACCTGGTGGTGGGAAGAAGCGTAACCTTCTCCCTCTGTCATTTCCACATAGAGAAGTCTCCAGACCCGTCGAATCGTTCAACCTCGAGCTTCGAATTCAACATCTTAAATCGCGTTGATTCTCCACCACAACCTTGTGGATCTAATTCCACTTGTTAGAGAAATTTCTCTCTGTAACCTTTGTCTAGTTCCTTGGTTATACTAATCCTATTATCGATTGCTTGTAACATAGGAAAAGTAAATGACACCAAGAATTTAACGAGTTCTTAGCCTCGAACCGGTACGTTTCATGTGATCTTCTTGATCACAAACTTCACCAGAAATCAAGATATACAAGGTGAGTTATTTCTTACTTCGAGATTACAATCACAAGAACGACTACTATTAAACCTAGATTAAGAGACTTATTTATACGTGTTTGATGTCTTCTTAATTAGGTTTTCTCTCTTATTTGGGCCTCATCCATTCTCAACTCAAATCCATATCGTTTACTCATAAGAGAATTGGTCTAATCTTTCAGGATCCAAATTTTTTGTGTCATACATGTTTAAGATAATAACTTAACAAAGAAAGAACGATATAACACAGCATGTATTAAGATCGAGAGATCCTCATGTTCCAAGTGCAAGGTTTTATTTCTTTTACTACGTATAAACAACACCTCTTAAAACTGCACAAAAACCTATATATCATATATTTGATTTGTCCTCTGAGAAATTTGATTAAATTCACATGAAATACGGATAAAAATTGATGATTCAGACAAAACAAAACATACTGTTTCATATATATCACAAAAAATTAAAATCGTTCCGGACCTTAAACTGTTACATCAGGGCAAATCCTACAAAATAGTATTTGATAAACAAAAAAGAATACGTTTATTAAGAAACGTGTCGTTTTGACTGTTTACAGTAAAACGAGATAATGACCGTTCGATCTAAAGCTTCACACGGTTTTATAGTACACTGTGATACAGAGGAATAACAATCAAATCACACTCAAACACAAGAATCCCCAAATCCACAGGTGGCTTTAGGGTTTTCGTCTCTTAGTCGTAAATCATAACCGGAAGAGAGGACGAGATCCTCCACTAATTTCAAAAAGCGAATCTTTTTATTCGTTTTCGAATCGATTCGATTTCTGGGTCAAGAATCAAATTCTGTGGTTTCGTTTTTCGTTTTTGATTTGTTTCTCTCATTCGGAAAATTTTGGGTTTCTTGAAACGATGGGAAGAGGCAAGTTCAAGGGTAAACCTACCGGCCAACGCCGATTCTCTAGTGCTGCTGATATACGTAAGTAATTTTGATTATTCGGAATCGTTATTTTGATGTTTGAGTTCGATAGGAATCTTCACGCAATTTCGGTTTGTTGGATAGGCTTGGCGTTTGCTTAAATTTTTTGAATTTCCATATTTTTCCTAATTGGTTTGGCTCGATTTAGCGTCTGTGAGCTTGTTTAATCGGTTCCATTGAATTGGATTGAGGATTTTTCAATTTCTGATGCTTATTCTGCTTCAAGTTCAGAGTTTTTGTTCTGTAGATTTATATAAGTTAGATGATCATTGGGTATTCATAAGTTTGGGTTTGATTTGCTGTTACGTGGGTTTAATCCGAGTGTTTTGAGTTCGAATCAATTTTCGTGTTTGCTAGATAGATTTGGTTGTGTTATAAACTTTGATAATTGTTCTTGTAATATTTTCGTTTGTTTGATTTTGTGAAAGTTTCATATCTGACGTTATTTGATTGCTCGACTTAGCACTTTGGAAGTGTAATGTCTATGCTGGTCTAGTTCTTATCATTTTGCTCTGCCTTTGTGTGTCTGGTCTAGGCTCGTTTGCTTGATTTGGCCCTTTTGGAACTGCAATATCTATAAGATCTAGTCCTTATCAGTGCTTTGCCTTTCTATAATCAAGCTTTTAAAATGGATTAGTTCATTGACTGGTTCTTGCTTGTTGCTTATTTGAACAAGTGATGTATAAAAATCTCTGGCTAGGATGATTTTATAGTCTATGATCATAAGGTTTGCATTAGAAGCATTCAGTTTCGTGTAATCTGGTCCAGTTTTGTGTAATTTTTTTGGGTTTTCTGAAGCTGTAAAATTGAGATTTATGTGGATGAATATGAGATTTTTAAACTTAGTGTTCTCTGTGTGTTTTGTAGTTGCTGGCACATCTGCTGCACGTCCTCGGTCATTCAAGCAGGTATTTTGTAGTTTTCCTTTACATTTTTGATACTTTTGTTGATGTATGTGTGTGTGTGAATAATTGTCCTTTTAATGACATTATCAGAAAGAAGCTGAATACGAAGCTGAGAAAGAAGATGTCGAAGACGAGTCAGAAGAGGAATCTGAAGAAGAATCCGAAGATGACGCTGATGTGAGTGAAAATCCTGCATGTTTTGCGGCCTCATCTATTTCCGTTGTTGGACAATTCATCTTTACTTTGTATATAATATCAGGTGAAGAAGAAAGGAACGGAAGCTGTAATTGAAGTTGATAACCCTAACAGAGTAAGACAAAAGACCTTAAAAGCAAGAGACCTCGATGTAAGTCATTTAATTAGGAGTCAGTTTCTGTAAATCTGTAATATATGTTTGTCTTTATAACTTCAAATTTTTTTCTGTTCTTCCCATTTGATAGGCTAGTAAATCCACTGAACTCTCAAGGCGTGAAAGGTCTATTACTACTACTAAACACTCTTAAGCTCTCTATCATTCAACAGTTCTTGTTTAGGAGCCCTCTAAATATTATCGTCTTCAAATTAATTTTGTAGGGAGGAGCTAGAGAAGCAGCGAGCTCATGAGCGATACATGAGGTTGCAAGAGCAAGGCAAAACCGAACAAGCAAGGAAGGACTTGGGTAAACAACAATTCATCTCTGGTTCTCAGTTTTCTCTTTCTACTGTTTCAAATGGGCTTATCGATTCTCTTGTCCTCTGTGTGTGTGTGTGTGTACAGATCGTTTGGCTCTAATTCGCCAACAGAGAGAAGAAGCTGCCAAGAAGCGAGAAGAGGAAAAAGCCGGTATAAACCTCTGGAACACTTTTTGCAATGCATTTGTTTCGCAAACAAAAACTTTTCTTCAGGTTTCTGATCTTGTAATGTTTTGGTTTATTGCAGCAAGAGACGCTAAGAAAGTCGAAGGACGCAAATGAGAGTAATCATTCAAAAGACCTACCTACTATGCGATTAAGATGTGTTTTTTACTTTGTTTTCTTCTATTGATAAAAGTTAAAACCTCTGCTATTACTCAGGATCGTTGTTATCTCTCGATCTTCAATACATTTTAAGTTCGGTTTAAAAGGAACCCCAAATAAAGCATGTCCAGTCCTAGTCATTATTAAGTTAATAAGGATTGGATGTAGTTCAAAATAACATGAGAAACATGAGAATTGTAATGTGAATTGTTAGTAGAGTGAATTGTTAGATATACATGAGAAACAAAGATAACACGCTCTTCTTTAAATGTAATCTTCCGTCTGTGTATACGGTATATATATATACCTTTAACATCTGCTTCATGGCAAAGCTTTTTGACCAACGTGGCCTCCCCACATGTAGAAGAGCAGAGACCACAATAGTAATCAGTCTGTCTTCAAAAAGCATTTTTCTTTAGCTCCCTCATTGTTTAGGGTTGTGGCACCTCCGCAAATTGCTTCCTGGTATCACTCAGTAGGTCAATTTTCGTATTCACGCTTGCCATGGAACGCATAGACTGTAATTTATTCCTATGTTGAATAAGTTGTAACTCAATCTGACAAAATCTGAGAAAATCTTGATTGATTCCTTTTATTTTTCTTGTATATAAAGCTTTCTTGGCGATATTGTGTGAATAGAATAAGAAAATATAAGAACTAACTCTTCTTATTAAGTTTTAGAAAACTCTCTCAAAAACTAAAATCTTATTCTCATAACCTTTAACACAAACTCATCATGGTTATTTATAGACAAGCTCATCCTAGTCTTATTATGAATTGTAAAATTTATCCTACTTAGATTAGATAACTTCTAAATCTCTTAGGACTTTTCTTAACTTATTTTAACGTATTAAACAATTTTTGACTCTAAATCACAACTTGGTTTAGGATCACTCGGTTAACAAGCTAACTTAAGTTTAAACTCCAACATATTGTACCACTGAACGCGTGAACACTTACGAACCATCAATTTGATCGTTTTGATCCTTGTTCTTTCCATCGTTTTGATCAAAACTTGTATAGAACCCCACCAATGCTTTTCGGTCCAAAAGGTTGAGATGATCGTTGTGCAAACAGTTATCCCTTGATTGCTATGCATTCAAGGGAAAACAATATATTTAATTTTTAAAAAAATGCTGATTAAATTTAAGATTCCATTAATAGAAATATGACAACTTAACACAACATCAGAACATTAGAAAGATACTTCACTTAATTAAACTGCATGTAGTAAAATATCATCCTTCCGTTTCACAAAGGAGCACTCGTTTTTTTTAAAATATGTTATTTTCTATTTTCAATACAACTTTTATAACTAATTAGATGAGCACTTGCGCACTCTTATCCACAAATTGGTGTTTCATAAATATTAATAATATCTGCTTCTTAGTCTTTAATTTCTTGGAGCTAAACTATATATCAGATTAAATCATATAAATTGTAGCCGTGAACCAAATTTAAGAAGAACTAAACTTTTTTTGTTATAACGGTTAAAATGACTTGGAAAAATGTCGTTGGCAAAAAAAATGACCAACAACAAGTATATAGCCTACACTTGTTATTCTGTATTTTGACACTTCATATTTCAATTCACATTGTTTGGTTTACTTCAATGAGACAATGAACCTGAAATTATTTCATAAAACTGCAAACAGTACCAGAGTAGTAGTCAGCGACACTGCTACTTTGATGTCTTAAAACAATTCAGAAAAATTAATATTTTCCCTTACGAAATTAACACCTATTTTTAGTCATTTGTGTAAACTTTACACTACTACACGATCACTAGTTTTGGGCCTTTGGATTTTTTTTTTAAATTTCTCAAATATTTCTCTGAATTGCACAAGCAGCTTTACAGAAAGTAAATTTATATTGGGCCACGATTGAGATATCATGAGCCTAACTTATTGAGGCCCATTAATAACCCATTCTATTTTGTACGTCGGTTATCATGTACCCTAACTTATTGTTCAATCCTTATCTTCTCTTTTACAAAATCTGGAAACCCTAAAAAGAAAAAAAGCAAAACGCGATCATGGCCTCCGGCAATGATTCCGACCATAATCTAGGGTACATGTCCCGAAAGGATGCGGAACTAAAGCTTCCACGGACGACGCGGGTCAAGAACAAGACTCCGGCGCCGGTGCAAATCACCGTAGAGCAGCTTCTTATACGTCCGCCTAAGCAGAAAATCACTGATTTGAATGAGCTTTCTGACTACAGACTCCGACGTCGGAAGGAGTTTGAGGACCAGATACGCCGGGCGAGATGGAACATCCAAGTTTGGGTCAAATATGCGCAGTGGGAAGAGTCGCAGATGGATTACGCACGTGCTCGGAGCGTGTGGGAACGAGCCTTAGAAGGAGATTACCGGAACCATACGCTCTGGGTCAAGTACGCCGAGTTTGAGATGAAGAACAAGTGTGTCAATAGGGCGAGGAACGTTTGGGATCGTGCTGTTACGCTCCTCCCTCGAGTGGACCAGCTTTGGTACAAGTATATTTACATGGAAGTGAAACTTGGGAATATTGCCGAAGCTAGAAAGATCTTGGAGCGGTGGATGAATTGGTCACCGTATCAAAAAGCTTGGCTCTGCTTTATTAAATTCGAACTTAAGTATAATGAAATCGAACGTGCAAGATCCATCTACCAGAGATTTGTTCTTTGTCATCCAAAAGTTTCTGCTTTTATTCGATATGCAAAGCTTGAGATGAGCGTGGTCAAGTTGAGCTTGCTAGGGAGGTTTACGAACGTGCCAAGGACGAGCTTGCAAACGATGAAGAAGCTGAGATTCTGTTTGTGGCGTTTGCTGAATTTGAAGAACGATGCAAGGAAGTAGAACGGGCTAGGTTTATCTACAAGTTTGCTCTTGATCATATTCCTAAAGGAAGAGCTGAGATTTGTACAGGAAGTTTGTGGCGTTTGAGAAACAGTATGGGGATGAGGAAGGGATTGAGGATGCCATTGTTGGGAAGAAGAGGTTTCAGTATGAAGATGAAGTGAGGAAGAACCCTTTGAACTATGACTCGTGGTTCGATTACGTTAGGTTAGAAGAGACTGTTGGGAACAAAGATAGGATAAGAGAAGTTTATGAGAGGGCTATTGCTCATGTTCCACCTGCCCAAGAGAAACGATACTGGCAAAGATACATCTATCTTTGGTGAGTTTTTTTGTTGATCATGGTTTGAATAACAAGGCTAAATTTAGTTTGTGTAGTGAACTGTGTTTGGGTTTGGCTGTCTTAGGCAGGTATTAGTTGTATCATCTTTTAGCACATTAAGGTCACTAAATAAATCTACTAAAACAGATTCTTGCATTCTTTGGAAAGCTTTGTTGTTTTTCTTTTTGTAGCATACATGGTTCTGCAGTTTTCTCAACCACTGACACTGATATGACTCATTGATGTAGGATTAATTATGCTTTATATGAAGAGATTGAAACTGAAGATGTGGAGCGTACGCGAGATGTTTACAGGAATATATTCTGAAACATTTTAAGGTACATTCCTCTACGTTTCACTCGTGGCGGATTAGACTGACTGTTTGCATTTGTTCTTACCAAACATTACAGAGAATGCCTCAAGCTTATCTTTTGCCAAAATATGGTTGCTCGCTGCACAATATGAAATCAGGCAATTGAATCTCACGGGTGCACGGCAGATATTAGGAAATGCGATTGGGAAAGCTCCAAAAGATAAGGTAAGCCTGACGAATAGTTAAATCTGGAAATGGTTTACATTACTTACTGCGGTGATTTTGTTTCTGCAAAACAGATATTCAAAAAATACATTGAGATCGAACTCCAGTTGGGAAACATAGATAGATGTAGAAAATTATACGAGCGGTATCTTGAACGGTCTCCTGAGAATTGCTATGCTTGGAGAAACTATGCTGAGTTTGAGATTTCTCTTGCTGAAAGAGAACGAGCTAGAGCTATCTTTGAACTTGCAATAACTCATCCTGCTCTAGACATGCCCGAGCTGCTATGGAAGGTAAAATTTTCAGTCTAATGCATCCAAAGAAGTGAAGATATTCTCAGACTTTTGAATCGATTCGATCATTAAATTCTCTATATTGTTTGTGGCAGACGTACACCGATTCGATCATTAAATTCACAATTACAATGGTTTTACACGAATAATATGTATTAAAATTAAAATATCTTGTTTTATTGGCTATAATGTATTACTATACAAAGTTTACAGCTAAAATATATGATATAGAAAATATATATTTTAGATAATATTACACTAAGTAACACTTAAATTTATTAAAATGTTTTTTTTTTGGTCAATTTTCTTTAGATAGATATAATGTAAATTTAACCATTAAATATATAGTTTAAGTAGGTATAACTAATTGTTAAGGTTTTTAACCTCTCAAGGTTTATGCTCTTTGTCATGAACACCAGAATACGGAAACAGAGCAAGCAAAATACGGAGAAGAAGAATAGAAAAATAATAGAGCAAGAAGGAAGAAGAGGAGCATACACAAGCATTTGTTCACCCGGTTCACGGTGTTAACAAACCGTTACATCCGGTTTGGATATTTTGATCCACATCCTTCACTATGAAGAAGATGGTGATTACACAATGATACAAGTGAACGTCTAAAAACTCTTTCACTAGCTAAAGATTCACTATGTATTTCATCTTGTGCTACTTGAAAAACTACTCAAAGCTTATAATTTCCAGTTTCTCTCACCTTTCATGATCTTATCTCCTTAGATCTACATTGCTTGTGCTTTTCTCTTGCTCTCTCTCTTCCTTTTCTCTTCTCACACTTAGAACACCTCTTTATGGTGGTGTCAAAACCCTGAGACTTGTCTTATTATCAAATGCCAAGGTTGCTCCCTTAATAGGATTTTCGGTTAGATAAACAGACCCTTAGACACAAGTAGACAAATTTTCTTCTCATGCCAGATGTAGTTTCTGGTTTGATTGGGAAAACTTTTAATAAAACATTAGCAGTATGTTACAATATGTTCCAAAAACATTATGCTATAAATGCTGTAAGGTTTAATTAAAAACTTGATTGGTAGAACGGTGAACATATAGATACAAAATTACTAAAATAGACATAATTTTTCATTTCGATTTTTTTAGAAAAAATTAATATTTTACAAAATAGAGAAAGCATAAAAATTCCAAAAAATAACCCAAAGATTTTCTTATCATAAACATTTAAGTTTGACAAAATCAATGTAAATTAACAGAGAAGCAACAAAAAAAAAAACTGAGAGTTTGAGAAAAAAGACTAACGTGTTTGTAAAATGTGTATATCTTAATCACGTGAAAACAAAATTTAAGTTAAATGATGTGTATAAGTTATGACCCTATTTATATTAGGTTTTCAATAGTATTATAAATTTTAATTAATAAGTTCAATTAAAGAGCATTAAGACCTTCTATGCTCTACTTAAGCTCTATAAAATTTCTTTTCCGATCAAGCCCTTCTTAGTGGTCTTAGAAGCATAATCCAACCAGTGTAACTTATATTAACTCTAGTTCCCATTTGCTTGACCTGAGTTAGCATTTGTGTCTTTGATAAAACTTGCTCATCAAGTTGTCATCTTCACACTAATGTTTTGAAAAATATATATATACTGGAATTAGGATTTTATCAACTAAATTCGTAAAAGTTAGGTTTCATTCGTAGTCTCCCCTCGCTTTTCCTCTCAATTTATCTCTTTCATTCGTCGTCTCCCTCGCCTTTCCTCACAATTTCTCTCTTCTCCATCGACACCACGTCGGCGGCACCATCGGAAATCGTCGAGTGGCCAGCGAAGAGAGTTAGGGATACGTTTATCAATTTCTTCAAAGAGAAATCACATAAGCATTGGCCATCTAGTGCCGTTGTTCCTCACAATGATCCATCCCTTTTCTTCGCTAATGCTGGTACGAAACGTCAGCTGCTAAAGTTTGATTTTTTCCCCTTTTGTGTTTCGTTTAAACTGGAAAATTCAGTTAATCTATGGAAACCAGATTCAGTTGAGTTGAATTGATATCCCATTAGGGATGCTAGTTGTTTTCTGTGTGTGTGTGTGTGTGGTGTGGAAGGATGTTTACTATGTTCTCTTTTGTCGAAGTCTATATATATTCGTTTATTTTGGGTAAATCATATACTGTCTCAGAGCTCCTGCCATTGATTCTCCTCTCGCTGGGTAGTTTAGTTTGTATTCCAGTATTCGTTTTCTTGAAGCTTATTGACATGTCTTTTAAAAGGTTGAAACTTTTATGTGATTTTCTGTTTATCAAGGAATGAACCAGTTTAAACCAATATTTTTGGAGATGGCTGACCCAAATACCGAGCTTAGCAAGTTAAAGCGTGCATGTAACACCCAGAAGTGTATTCGTGCCGGTGGAAAGCATAACGATCTTGACGATGTGGGTAAAGATACTTACCATCCACCTTCTTTGAAATGCTTGGTAACTGGTCATTTGGAGATAATTTCAAAAAGGAAGCCATCCAGTGGGCTTGGGAGCTTTTAACAGAGGTAATTAGATCTACTGCAACCTTGTTTGTCTTTATCTACATTGAAGTATGATATACAGTGAAACATTCTCTCATTATGTCACAATTTTGTAAGGTGATTCTTCTCTTTTCATTCGCTTGCATATTTCATTGAGAGCTGATGAACTAGGCCTCCCTGTTTTTCCTGCCTCAGGTCTTTGGGTTACCAACTGATCGAATTTACGTGACCTATTTTGAGGGTGATGAGAAATTGGGCCTTCAACCTGATAACGAGGCTAGAGATATATGGCTCAACTTTCTCCCCTCTCGATGCGTTCTGCCCTTTGGTTGCAAAGTATGTTTGCTTCTTTACTCTCCTTTACGTTCTACGGAACTGCTTCCTTTTTGCAACTATCCATTTGTTCTTGTCCAAACCTTTTTCACCTCTGCAGTTGTCGTTTTCTTGTTTGAATTCTAATACTATCATCTTTGTATCAATTGCTAATGCTCCTGGTATATATCAACCCATTGCCTTGTCGAAAAAAACTACAGCCAACTTGAAGCAAGAATGGGATTTTGGAGTAGGAATACGTTTTCAAGTTTTGATAGTTGGCAGGCTTTCAAAACCAGTGTTTATGATTTTTACTTCTAAAATTCTACTAGATGTGAACTAAGTAATTTCTAAATGCTAGCCTTCTTTTTCATTTCAATTTAGTAACATTTGATGAGTTTTCAGGACAACTTCTGGGAAATGGGAGACACAGGTCCATGTGGACCTTGTACTGAAATACATTATGATCGTGTTGGTAACCGTGACGCTGCGTCCTTAGTTAACAAGGACGATCCAACTTGTTTAGAAATATGGAATCTTGTCTTTATTCAGGTACACACTCTCTCCGTTTCTTTCATAATACAGAGCATGCATCTGCAGTTCTATATTACCTCGTGAGCTAGATTGTTTTTGTTTCTGTAGCTTTTCTCTTTATTTTCATGTTTCCCCCTATAATAGACCTCTTACGTGTATTTTTAAAATAGTTCAACAGAGAAATCAAAGATGGCCCACTAAAACCTCTGCCTTCTAAGCATGTTGATACTGGAATGGGTTTCGAGAGATTGACTTCTGTTCTACAGAATAAAATGAGCAATTATGATACAGATATCTTCTTGCCTATCTTCGATGAAATCCACAAGGTATTTTCTGTAACCTTCTGTTGATTGTTTCATGACATTCTTTATATATTGAGTTACTGATGTGTTAGTCCCAGGGATCATGCTGGTCTATCTATTATCCTTTGGATTAGGGGTCTTGGTAATTCTGTGAATTCTATGATTGTCTCTGGTTCTTTTTCTGTGGGAGAGTACAGTTGATTCTCCTTCCCTGCAATACTCGTTTTCAGTTTTTATGAATGTTTTTGATTCAAATAATATGGAGTCACATGGTTAAGGCTTTTTAGTATGTGTTTCTTGGAGATCATTTCCTTATTAGTGGTATCAATTTTCATTCAATATTCTCAGTAAAAGACTTAAAAATCCGGTCATTTCCCTAGTTACTCTAAACTTGATGTGCTAAAATTTTTCAAACACTTTTTTTAGGTCACGGGAGCTAGGCCATACTCTGGAAAAGTTGGTCAGGACGACGTCGGCAGAGTTGACACAGCATATAGAGTGGTCGCTGATCATATTAGAACTTTATCAATTGCTATTGCGGATGGATCTCGTCCTGGTACTGCCATTATTCTGTCTCTCATTTCTTGCATTGGTGCTGATACAGAAAAAAAAAACAAAATTTCTTCTTGCAAACAGTTGGTATTTTTATTATTTGTTTGAGCTCAGACCTCTACCCAAACTTAGCTGATCAATAAGTTGAGTTTGAAATTCTTCATTCTTAGAAAAAAAGTGTTTGTGGTTCTTTTCTAAGCTGGGCATAATGGTTTTTTTTTTTTTGAAGTTTCTTATCATCTTAGTCAATCTGTTATGATATTCCTATAAAGGTTATATGCTTTCTTGTCGTTTAGCGAATATTAGCTAGTATAACATCCTCTTGCAGGTAATGAGGGCCGTGAGCATGTTCTTAGGCGTATTCTTCGACGAGTAGTTCGCTTTGGCACAGAGATTTTAAAAGCTGATGAAGGGTTTTTGAACAGGTAAGAAAGTACATTGGATTGTTGGTATATTTTTTGTTTAAGTATCATTGTTTTAGGTTTGGAACGTGTTTGTTTTTGTCCTGTAGTTTTGTAAATGCAACATATATTTCCTTACACATCTTAGCTTCTTTTGTGTGACTGTCTATCTCAGTGTGACTGTGTCTGTTACTGATCAGTCTGCGTTTAATCTGTAGACTTGTAGCTCTTGTTATTCGGGAGATGGGTGATGTCTTTATCGAGTTGAAGGAGCATGAAAAGAAGATCACAGAGATAATAGAAGAAGAAGAAGCAAGCTTTTGCAAGAATTTGGAAAAGGTGCATCGATGTTTTAGAAACAACTCCTACCTTCAATTTCAACGAAAGCACTTATTTTAACATAGAACGTTTCTAATTTCAGCATCATTCAGTTTAACGAGTGTTTGGAACATACACTCATTGTTGTACAAGTGAGTGCAAGAACAGTTTTAATTATTTGATTTTGAATTCTCACTGCAGGGAATTAAACAGTTTCGGAAAGCTGCTCAGGCAGTTCAGGAGAATACACTGAGTGGAGAGGCATGCATCTAAGAGATTTTATGCTATTTCATCTTGATTCTCCACTTTGAATGTTGTAGTATTTGGAACTCTCAACATGATAGTTTTATTGTTACAGATTGCTTTTGAATTGTCGGCTACATATGGTTTCCCATTAGATTTGACTCAGGTATTTAGTTCATTCGTAGTTCCTTATGACAATTATATTTTTTCGTTCTTAAATTCGGTTCTTGTGTATCAGTTTATGGCTGAAGAGAGAGGATTGATGGTTGATGTTGATGGTTTCAACAAAGTCAAGAAAGAGTCACAGGATAGATCGAGAATTGCCCAGAAAAATGTATTCACACGTTTCTATCTCTTTTTACAGTATTTAATGAGTGTTTGATTAATCACTGGCAATGTCAATAATGTGGCAGAAAGCTGGTGTTGCCATTGTTATGGATGTGGATGCTACATCAACATTGCTGGAAACCAGTGTCACAGCAACAGATGATTCTTTTAAATACATTTGGTACCAGGTTTGTCTTATTTATCCAGACAACTCAGATGTTACATCTAAATTGTTATTCTTTTGTCGTACAAAGAAAGAAAGAAGCTATGGCATGCAGTGTATATGGATTTTGCTCTTAAAATAGACCTCTTAACGCGCAATTACCATGCTGGATTTGGGTGCAGGATCACGAGACTGAAGTAAAAGCAATAAACACTCTGGAAAGTTTTGCTAGTGGCGATAAGGTGGGGCTGGTATTAGCATCTACAAGTTTTTATGCTGAGCAGGGTGGTCAGGTATATACTTGCTATGTTATTTACTTTGCTAATTGTTTTTCATTTCTGATCATACAAATGTAGGCATCAAATTGCTGTGTGCATCATGTTCGTCTTCTAATGGACTGTATCATCTGACATTCGTATATCTGTCTTTATGTAATGGTGGGAAAATGCCGGGATATAATTATTAACGGGTTTGCATTATAATTTCTGAAGTCCTTGTTGACAGCTAGCTGTGCATATAGTAATTTGATTTCTTAACCAAATTATATTCTTGTTTTCGATACACTTTTCATGATTGATCTGTGAATGGAATCTGTGCACCTAACATATTACTCTGGCAATAGATTTTTGACACAGGACTTATAGAAGGCTCATTTGGTACATTCAAAGTATGCAATGTGCAAACGGTTAAGGGATTTGTTCTTCATACTGTTCATCTCTCTAGCGAAACTGGAGAGGTATCGGTGGGGGATATAGTGACCTGCAAGGTAAACAGTTTGCCTTATACTGGTATTTTGTCTCTTTTGCTTTTACTTGGTACTATCGAAATATAGTAGTTTATTGTTTTCATTATCTATGTTGTCTAATGCGTGCAGGTTGATTACGAGAGACGTAAACTCATCGCTTCTAATCATACTTGTACACATATGTTGAATTTTGCCCTGAAGGTATGTATGGCGTGTGCTATAATATATGGTACCAAACATTACATTAATTGTCGAATGGTTATTAAAACTATGTATTTCTCATGAATCCAGAAAGTGCTTGGGGATCATATTGAACAAAAGGGGTCAATAGTTCTTCCTGAAAATTTGCAATTTGATTTTTCCTATGGTACAGTCATCAATATGTGAATTTTATTTCAAAATGTGGATGGTCTATTTCTAGATTCTGATGGATCGCGTAATTGTGGGTAGGCAAGCCGATTGAGCTTAATGATTTGATAAAGATAGAATCCGAAGTTAATAAGAAGATCAAGGAAAAACTGGATGTATTTACCAAGAAAGCAGTGCTTTCTGAAGCCAAGCGCATCAAGGGTCTAAGAGAAGTATCGGGGGAAGTAAGTTGTTCAATCAGTTATCTTGCTAGGCTTTTCAGTTTGGTTTCTACACATTGTTAAAGCATTTTTTCTCGGTCCATCATTTTTAGGCCTCCTATGATCCCGTTAGAGTGGTGGCAATTGGGAGACAGGTGGAGGATCTCTTGGCTGATCCTGAAAACAAAGAATGGTCATCACTTTCCTCAGAGTTTTGTGGAGGTGGGTTTGAATTGATGTTAGGGACCAAGAGATCAGTTTTCTGAAACAAATATTGATTATGGATGTTTTGACCAACAATTCCAGGAACCCACATAACAAACACTGGCGAAGCCAAAGCGTTTGTTATTGTATCGGAGGAGGGAGTGGCCAACGGTATACGTAGGATAACTGCTTAACCAGTGAGCGTGCTCTTGATGCAAGGAATCTGGCGTCCTTGCTTGAAAATGAAGTAAATGATGCATCTACTGTGGAGGGGAGTGCATTGGAAGAGAAATTTAAGTCTTTGAAAAGACGCTGTAAATGAAGCAGTTATCCCAGCTGCTGGAAAGGCAAGAATCAAGGTATACGTTTATTTTTTTTGTCTTCACTTTGGTGTAGTTCCTGATCAACAGAATATGAATGTGGCGGCTTTCTTTCTTTTTTTTAACCTTACAGAATGAAGTGCGAAAAGCTCAAAAGAAGATAGCAGAGCAAAACCTGAAGAAAGCTGTCAAAGAAGCAACAGAAGTGGCTGAGTCGGCAAAATCAGATGGGAAGACCTTCTGCATTATCAAGCTTGATGTGTGTTTGGATTTAGTAGCAGTGCGAGAGGCTGCTTTAGAAGTCATGGAAAAGAAGGCATCCTTACTTTCTTAACGCATCACTTCTAATAGCTATACATGAAAAACTAGAAAGTTAAAATAAGGTTTTGGTGAATGTGGCAGGGGATGTCGGTAATGGTCTTCAGCACAGAAGAAGTCACGAACAAGGTGGTTGTGTGTGCGGGAGTTCCGGACAAGTCGGATCAACTAAACCGATTAGACGCTGTTGAATGGTTGGCAACTGCCATGGTCCCTCTAAATAGGAGATACGGAGAACGGAAAGGGAAAGATGGTCTTGCATCAGGACAGGTATGAGTATTTGTGAACATATCTTTGTTCTTTCGTCTCCTGTGGAGATTTTATAAAAGAGTGATGTGGCTTCCTTAACTAGCAAACTGTCTTTTTCTGAACACATAAAGCCAACTTTTACTTCGGTTTTTTTTTTTTTTTTGGGTTCAGGGAACGAATGCTTCTCACTTAAAAGAGGCGTTGGATCTGGCTGCTTCTTTTGCATCGCTCCAAGTTACCTTAAATGATGAGGAGATGACATAATATTTATATGTATAGTTTTAAAATTAATTCCGCTACTAGTGTAGTGTCTTATTGGTCAAATCAGAAGTAATTTAATTAGTCATAACAAACTGAAGCACTCTTTTTAAAATACATGTAACTCTATATTTATTTATTTTATCTTTTGAAAATTGAGAAATATCCTCCATAGTAGTTGCCCTCTTCTTAATGAACCAATATTCAATCGATTACGTTATCATATTTTGTTTAAAATGCAATTAAGGAGGAAGAGAGAGAGATAAGACTGAGAGGTACAACTAAATAATAATTTGTTTGAACCAAATGCTTCAATACGGTGCTTGAGGTTCATTGGAGAAAATTGTACATCGGATGGGTTCAAATATTTAAATTTGTTTTTTTTTTTTAAATTAAACGGGTTAATATTAAACTAATACATCTTTATATGGGAGACTTACAACGATGAGCAAAAAAACTTTTAATGAAACATATGAATAATTTTGTTGATTATAAGTTCAAAAGAAGATCAAGCTTTGATTTGATACCTTTATTTTGTTGATGATGGTATCCGTCAATTTGATGATTTGGACGATTTTTCATTAGTCCAAATGATGCAACCAAGTTTGAAGAAAAGAAGGATCCCATGTTGGAAAAATTGCATGATGATTTACAATAGCCAATAGGGTACTCATCAAATATGATTATTGACACGGAAGTAAGAACCCAAGCACATAAGGTGTTTTTAAACCTTCATCTATGGTGATCCGGCATCAAATAAAAGTGAATATGTTTGGGAAAAGTTAAATCTATGGAATCATGCAAATCTATAACTGCTAACAGCGCTGAGAAAGTGTGTGCTACAAAGATGCCATTAGAGAGGAATGTGCAAGAGAAAGAATATGAGATAATGAGTTATCCAAAAAGTTTTACAATACCTTGCGAGATAGGAGATTAAATATTCTTTTAGTGCCTTTGTGATTTAGGATCCAGTGTGAATCTAATGCCTTTATCAGTTTCAAAGAGATTAGGGATTACATATTACAAACCATCAAAGATCTCTTTGGTATTCGTAGACCAGTCAGAAAAAAAGACCAATAAGAATGCTTGAAGAAATTCTAATGAAAATTGGTAAGTACCTATTCCCTATGGATTTTGTTGTTTTAGAGATGGAGAAAGAACCTATAGATCCTCTTATCTTTGGGAGAGCTTTCTTAGCCACTACAGGAGCTCTTATTAACGTGAAAGAAGGCACAATTAAGCTACAATTTGAAGATCAAGACGTCATGGAAATACCAACAATAGTTAAAAAGATTTTTTCGCTATAAGTACCATAAATGTTTCAAAAGAAAATTGAACCTATAGAGTTGAATTATATAATCTATTTACTACTTAAAAGTGGTTAATCTATTTACCTTTACATAACATGTCATCTTATACCTTAATTCAGCCATTTCTTGCGTAAGGTCTTCTGCTTCTTCCTTCGCCTTCAGCTTCTCCTGTTTCAATTCTTCCTGCACATACTAGAAAATCGCAGGTAAACTAGTTGGACCACAATATTTTCTACCAAAGTCAGGAAGTAGAGTTCCAAAGTTTGTCAAAAGTACTCTTGAGTTGCTTCACAAGATCTTCGTGCTGCTGTATCTGTTTTGCCATACCCTCCATTTTATCAATCAAATTCACATTCCGAGAAAGTTCTAGTTTCTTGATGATTGCATCGAAACTTTTGCTGTGAGACACAAAACAAACATTATTAGGAACAGGGATAGCTCAATTTGGTGATGTAATAAATAAGTCTTAAGCTGGAACTTACCGAACTTCATTGGACACGGGAAGCACATGGCTTAATTCAGCGAAGAAGCACCCTGCATTTAGAGGCTGTTCATCTTCACTTTGTAACCTTTCTTTAGTACTTTGAAAGAAATCTTTGATAATCTTTTCAGAGGCGGTAAATTTCTCCCTCAGCTCTTCATTTTGCTTCTCAAAGTACATTGAGAATAGCCATGACTTTTAAGTAAAATGCTAATAACCCCATAGTTCTGGTCTTCATAGCAACTCATCTTCGAAGCCAACACACATTGTTTCAATACACGCATCTCTAACTACCGAATCTGGATCCTTGAGCCGCTTAACGATACTCGAAACCATCTTAGCAAGAAATGGGCCAACAAGCCCCTCATGAAACCTAGCTAGCTAAAGTACCCAATCATCCTGATGCACTCTTTCCGAACAGCACTCTTCTGCTCAGAATCAGTGTCCAGTATACAAGACAGGAAACGCGAAATCTTATTCACACATTAGTTTTGAGCCTCCAAGATCTGCTTCTTGAATCCTACCTCCTCAAACACAATACCTGAAAGAAACGAACTAGATTTGAGGCCAAAATATCAAGTAAATAGTATCAGACATGTAACTGGGTGATTTGTTATATAGAAAACGCAAATTCAACAAAATCCTCGCATCTAGATAAGCCAGATCAAATCTCTCCCTAATTTTCTCTAAAATAGGATCAGCGCAATCTCAAATTGGGAAAGAAGAAGGAAGATATTAACAAAAAAAAACAACAGCGATTTCGAAACGTTCCTACTCTAAAACAACGATTCAACAATTTTCTCATCTCGCAAGAGAGATACACAGCATAAATGCAGAAAAAAAAAAAGTGAAATCAACCCAAAAAAAAAAAGGTCAAGAGAGAGTAGCGAAAACATACTCAGTAGCATCACGAGGATAGGGGTGAGCGAAATGAGTGAGAAGCCATGAAGATAATAGTTCAATTTCTGCTTTTTACTGGAAAAATCTCAGGTGGTGGAGAGAAAAAAAAAAGGATTCAAAAGCAGAGAGACGAAGTTCGAGGAGAGTGGCGCGTGTGATTCAGTTTCCTTTGATTCGCGTGTTTTTTATTTTGATTTTTTGAATCTCGCGCTCGTTGCAAGGTTTTTAAAACCTGACATGAGGCAAGGTTCAGAGATCACTGGGCCTTTTGTGGGCCGGCTATGTATGTTCTAATCGGAAAATGTTTTTTGTTAATGTAATTTTGTTTGAATAACGACTTAACGAGATATAAGAAGTGATTTATCATTTTATTGTTGGTCTGTATATTCATTATTTTATAGTAATGAAAGGTTCTTAAACCAAGCAATTTTGGGAACTTCTCATAACCATTTTACATAGAGAAAATAGCACATATACATCAATTAATAGCTAAAAGGGAAACTTTCATTGAAAGTATTTTGGAATTGAAAGAAGACTTGAGGACCAAAGGATTCCGCAAATTTAAACCCAATTGAAGTCCTAATAAATATGATTGTAGTCTCCAATTTGTATACAATCTAAACAGTAATATATATAAATATATATATATAGTAGTTATAATCCTAATTTTATGTTTTGCAAGTGAAATTATAAATCATGTAGATAGCCGATAAAAGACCAGATTAGAAGAACCATTGGATCGAAACTTTTGGCATTTAGAAAAGATAGATAAAAGGGAAACATTATTGGAAATGTGGAATGGTTACGTTTCAAAATGAAATATGAAGGTCTTTTCACAGATCAAAATATCTACAGCGTAAAGAGGCTTAAATATTATGTTTATGATCAATAGTGTTGATTTCACTTAATAATCTTTGAGTCAGTTCTTGTCATCAAATATTTTTATGTGTAACATGTAAATTTGATGTAGATCAAAACTATTTTCAGAAAATAGTCATACTACAAGATATCACCAAAAAAATGCTAATTGGATCATTTTCTGTACAATATTTGATGTAGATCAAAACTTAAAATTAAAAATATTTCAACATAACATGTAGTTATAATTTGATAGTCGTGTGTCTAAGCAATTATTGTTGGAGATGAGGAATTATAGAAGATAAATGACGTTTTTTACTATGAGACTTTAGAGTTAGCTTTGAAACGTATGAAATTATGATATATGGTGAAATATATATTTAGCGCATGATTCCGTGCCATTGAAAATGTATATTTCACCATCATCGACTTTCCTGTGCTTATCCCAACCTTCAAAGCATATTAATTTCGTAACAACATGATATTCTGATTTTACACGTTCTAAAGCCAACTCTAAAGTTTCATAGTAAAAGACATAGTTTATCTTCTATAATTTCTCATCTCCAACAATAAACTACTTTGACACACGACAATCAAATTCCTCCTCTTCAGGCTTTTCTTTCGATACTCCGTGTAGTTTAGCATACATCAATCCACTAAACACTATTACCAAAGCAACAATGATTAACACGATTTTTAGCTTTGCAGTTTTCTGTATACCGTTGTGTACTAACGTTCCGGCACAAAAACATTGGAGAAAGTGGCACAAACTCACTTGAACATGATTTCTATGCAAATAAATACATCAGAATCAGATCGGTAAAACTAAGGCGGCTACTCGCTAATTAATATATAGTAGAGTGAGGCAAAAAGGAAACAAAATCTTCTATCCTTTCCCTTTATCAACTTAATCTTCTAGGTTTTACAAACTCCATTAGTCAAATCGTCTTCTCTAATTATCAGAATATTGTAAGAGACCATGAGAAAAAACTCATATACTTCCCCAACTATAAAACAAAAGTGCAAATTTATTTTCCATCTTATGAAAGTGCAATTTTAATCCTGAAATGCTAGTTGACTACCCAAATTAAACCTTGTTGAGTCAACTATAACTGAAATTAACGATTCTGTTAACTCTCACCTGTTATTTATTTTTTTAATCTTTCTTTTGTTTTTATATCTTGTGTCGTCGATGGGTTTCATTTTTTTTTTTATCTCTACTCTCTTCTTCCCCTTAGAAACTGGAAGAAAAACCCTAAAATCACAACATCAAAATCAGGAAGAAGAACCGTTAATAAATATATATATATAACACGTAAGATTAACAGAATCGTTAATCTCTGTTATAGTTGACTCAACAAGGTTTAATTTGGGTTGTCAACTAGCATTTCAGGATTAAAATTGCACTTTCATAAGATGAGAATTATTTGAACTTTTTCCCAGAGACCATGTCTATATATATGTTTGTTTAATCAAATTCTCGTTTCTACATAATATGAATAATGACCCAATAGTATTTCTATTGTCTGTAGGAAATTATGGAGACTATTGATAAAAGCTCAAAAAGTTCAGATTATCATTGCGTAAACAATTATCAGTTTAAGTATATATATGGTCGCCATATTTTGAATAATTGCAATTAAATTTTTCTGAAATACTAATTAAAATTGAAAATTTTATTAATAGAAATATGACAACTTATCACAACATCGGTACATTGGGAATAAAATTAACTTAATTAAAATGCATTTATTTAATATCATGTTCTTTTTTTTTTTTTTTCAACAATCAAACTTCTTTCATTTATAATGCCGATTACATTATAATACAAGAACTTTTTTAGAAGTGTCCTCAACCCAAAAATTCAAAAATTACAATAATATTTGAAATACGAAACTTTAGATAATATCATATTCTTTATCAATCGAATTAAAGCGTCTAGTACAAACTCCACTCTGTATTTTTGTTTCAATCCTCTATCTTCAACATCTTCTAGATCAGGATCTGCAAAACCCAAATAAGAAAGTGAATAATAGTCTAATAGATAAGAGTAATAATACCCACAATAATGTAGAAGAAATTAATCATTTCACTTAAAGATAATATTAACATTTTTATACATTGGTTATCAACAAAAACTGTATAAATTATTATTTCTATCAAAACTAATTAATTAACTGAACAAGAAAACAGGAGGAGAAACAACCTTCACCGTAAGGAATCTCCTAATCAACTTCGTTATTAGTAACATGAACTTGGTTTAGTTCTTTATACTCTTGACGGCTTTGTTTGGCATCACGAAGCTTATGTTTGAGACTAAATTTTCGGTTGTGAAACCACTTGTAGACATCTACGTCTTCGACTTCTTCACCAAAATTTTGAAGTTTGATCGTGATTTGTTTGATATCGGTTAGAGACGGGTTAACCGTACCGCCAATGAAAAGGTCTTCGAGTATTTGAGCCTGATGTTGATTTGGTTTCCATTCTGGTTTAGGATCCGATGCGACTACTTCACAAAAGGGCGAATTCTTAGATATCACTGATTTAAAAGAATTTAATTACATAGTAAAGTTAAAAAGTGTGTTATTAGTAAATGTAACAAAGAAGAGTAGAAGACATTTATATGTCATAGTCAAATCAAACACATGTATATATATATGCACGTACATATATACTTGATGTAAGCAAGAAATATACATAACGTGGATTTGTGAATGTATATATATTACCTGGGGAAGATGGTGAAGAAATGTTGCAATTAAAGTTGTGCATGAAAGATGGAGTATGGATGTCATCGTGTTGGCCTTGATGATTATGATGATCATGATCCTTATTAAAATTCTTGTTTGAGCTAGATGACATTATGATGATGAAGAAGATGGAGATAGATAGAAGTTCTTAGGCTAAGGCAAGAGGACCCCCAAATCTATATCTCCATTTATAAATCAATATATAGCCATTTTCATGTATCTTTTATTACGCGTTTCTTACTACAATTAATATCGACGGTAGAATAATTTAAGAGAAATTAAAATTAAATATAAAGCAAGGCATATATAACACACTGACGTATGAATTGCATACTAAGTTCCTATATATAGTATACATATACACGCATTACGCATACATTCATAGAGATATTTATGAAAGAAACTTGAAGAAGACAAAATTCAACTAATGTGAAACTTTTTACTCGTCCACTTTCTTTGATTTAGATGATATTTATAATTAGTTGAGCTCAACTGAAATAAAGGAATATATACACGAAGCAATGACGAGATTGCTAATGGTAATAATACACATAATCGGGTGAAAGAAAAATGAAAAAAGAAAACGAAAAAAGAATGGTCTTATGGAATAACGTGTAATACATAAAGATACGTGTGATTAATCACACACATCACAATGCAGTCCTAAATATGAGTCTTTTAAAATTGATCTAATGCAACAAAAGTTCTTAGATGAAAAATTTAAGATATAAAAGTTAAAACAGTGTGCCCGATGAGTTTTTCAATCTGGAAATTCGTGGCATTAACCAAAAAAAAAAAGGAAAAAGTAAAATTTATGTTACTAGTAAAGTAGTAATTCCTTCTTAAAAAAAAGAATTATAAAATTAAAGAAGACATTTGAATTTTATTTTTATCTTTTTATCAAAACCAAACACTCTCCTCTTTGGGTAAAATGTGAAACCAACTCCTGACTATTAATGAGGAGAATAAATAAAGTTACCATATGTCAATCCAAAATCCTTCCATACATAGCTCATATATGCACGTTTACATACAGTTACATAAACATAAAACATCCGTAACTTTTATTTAAAGAAATTGACATCTTGAAACGAAATCGTAAAATCAATATGTATCGATGAAGTTGGTAAAAGCGACCCTGACGAAACCAAGTTGCTTATAATGCTCAGAGTTCATCAAAAATATGAAGGAAAAATTCTATGCACTTATAGACACGTCATGCTTAATCGATTAACGTGTAACTTAGGAGTATATGCCATAATCTTCTTTTTATCACCTTACAACAAACATAAATACATATCATTAACATTAAAAAGCCATAAATACATGTACAGTATATGTATATATAAATCCCATGACCCACGCTACGAAAATTCAAATTTGTCTCTTTTAGAAATTGTGTTTGTTACATCTAGAGCTCATGGTAACTTTGCATTTCTCCATTAAATATATGACAGTTTATCAATATTTTAGTTCGTTTTTAATTAAGATTTTTCTTTTAATTATTTTCATAAATTCAAAGATATATCTACTAATTTCATGACTGAAATATTATAGAAATAATATAAACATGAAATAAATTGTTTCTTTATAATAATTAACTGAATCTTAATTTTGCATAAGTTAAGGAAATATTTTTTTTTTCCACATCTTAAGAATATATATGTATCCTTTTACATTTCTCTGTATAATAAGAAATTATGACTAAGTTATGAAACTATGTATTCACAAAGCTACGTAGCTTTGTGAATTATTCTTTTTGTTGAACATCTTTTTGATAAATTCATAAATCCATATCTACCAAAAAATATAAATGTATATGTTTTCATTCTCTTTTTACTTTCCACTATACTTTAGTTTACGTCGGTTATGGTATTCATACTTAGGAGCTTAGCTTACTTGAAGTAGAAAGAATATATATATACAAGAAAAAATGAGCTGCAAAAGCTAGTATACAGATTTGGATTAGATCCGTACACATTTTAAACAAGTTTAATAGACCAATAATTAGAGAATACATATGAAATGACAGCTTTTAGAATACATATGAAATGACAGCTTTTGATACACGGTAACCAAATAAAAGTATTCTTACGTTATTTTTATAACATGGGAGCTGGTTAAAAAAATTTCAACATAGAAATGCATGGTTCGTTCCTTTAGAAAAATGTTAGTGTATACTTCGAATTCTAATTAAAAAATCTGGATATATTAAGACCATTTAAAAAAAAAAAAAGTAGTAGGCGATTCTAAGATCAACTTCTAAAATATCTTATATAAATTGATTATATTTCAATTTTTAAGAGCAATGTTGATAAATGATCAAAATGATTTTAGTTATCAAGACAATGCATTATTAATTTTGAGAATCCAAGTTAAAAACTATGAAAAACATCAACATGACTTTCTTCCATTATTACAAATACCCCAAATTATTCCATGATAATCTCCAAGGAAGAAACAAACGACAAATACTGATCACACCTCTATACTACTAGTTCTTATTTTTTTTCTTTTTTTTTTTGGTCTTATTCTTACTAATTAACTGATCAGACGAGAAAGCTTCCTTCTCCACAATCCCACTCTTTTACTTTTCAACGGCTTCCTTCACAACCTAAATATTACGAAAAAAAAAAAATGTTTTGCAGAAATAAAAGTGAGGGAATTAAGAAATATATAAAGAGTGTTAAAAACGAACACTACTTACACGACACAGAGCCGCCAACTTTTCCTTGGTCTCTTTTAATCCCTCTGCTAATTTCTAAATTTCATGAAAATCTTTAATCTTTTGTGGACAAAAAAATACAAAGAAAAATAAAATTATATAAGAGTATATATTAAAATACAGACTTACCTTCATATATTCTTCCTCTCGTTCCAGTTCTTCCGTTATACGAGCGACTTCGGCTTCAAGCTTGCCAATTGTAGCCAGCTCAGAATCAAGCACCTGAACCATCTTTGCATTAGAGTTTTCAGAATCCATTTCTTTCTTTTTTGTTTGTTTGATCTTTAAATCTGTCTTCTTCTTCGTTCTTGTTAATGCTTCTCCTCTATTTATAGATAGACTAGTTCAATCAGGTAAAACGCATTAACTTATATATGTGTTTACTATGTTAATGTTGTTCTTTCACAAAAGTCTTTGAGATATTTCTGTGTGTTCATTTGATTAAAATCACAACTTTTTTCGATTAGGAAACTCTTGGACACAGTGCTTACTCCTAAATTTGTATGTAATTCTTTTTTCATCCATTAACATAACCACCCACTCAAATTTTCAAAACACTTTATCTAAAAATTGAACAATGATGTGTATATTTACATACGCGTCCTTAAAATTTCTGTAAATATATAGATTACTCACGTTTTACGCGTTTGAAGACACGCCATGCTTAATCATCCGTGACCTCTTAGTTGAAATTTCACATTTTTTAAATTATTAATTACCTTACAAAACAACCATATATACAAAGGAAAATATATCAACATATTTCTCCGTGTTATAGATTATATTTCTTTTAGCCTAATGGAAACCACAAAATCTCCACACGTCATTGAGAAATTCTCCGTAAAAATATTTTACAATCTATCTGTGTATATATATTTTTTGTCTTTCTTTTTGAGAAAATCAAAATATCTATTAGATTCTCTAACAATGAAAGAATAACAAAAACAATCCAAAAAGTAGCTGAAATAACATATATTATTTATTTTATTAATTTGAATCTAAATTATGTATAAGTTAAGACAATATATATGTGTATCTTTTTACATTTATCCGTCGAAGACGTTCTTATTCGACAAACTGGTGAAGAAAACGCAAGTTCTAGGTGAGAAACCAAGTGGGATCCTATAGAGAGAATGTTGTCGAGATTATTTTATGTGAGAATCTAGAATGTGAACTAACAAATTAGTACTTAATTACGTGAAATTTAGGATGTGTAGTTTGAACTTATATTTTGGCACATTTCTACTACAAATAACATTGTATTTGATTACTTTCGATTTCAAAAGTGCTGCCGATCATCTACAACTATAATGTGAAACAATTCCTAGAAGAGTTTGACGAGCCATTTACAAAATCTGTTTAATTGTGAATTTCTATGTATATAATGATGTTTTATAGATATATTTGTTTTTTAATAATTGGATCTTAGAGCAAAAGAATAAACTAAATCTTCAAATTTAGATCCGTGTTTGCAAAACATGGACCTAATTTATGTAATGTGTTTATTAGAAAATGTTAATTAGACCAAGGAAAATAAAAATGAATTATATTCCTTGTACAAGACTACATTTAGTGCTTACCAAACTACATTTATAAGACCAGTTCTACGTGTTTGAATTTGTGAATTATAATTTTTGTTGGTAATGGATTTTGGAGCCATTTTAATTTAATATACTGTATTTGTTAAAAAAGGTTAATTAGTTAGACCAATTGTTGGATTTATCCATTAGATGAAGAACATATACTAATTAATCAAAACCGCCCTTGAACAACTGTGTCGTCTTTAAAAGATCTAAAATATCGACTCATCTCTTTTGCTTTCTCACATTAAGGGATCTATATATACAATAACTCTAACATACAAGATAAGATATGAGAAAGGAAAAAAAAAAAAAAACAAGACACAAGTGAACATAAAATAGGTACATTGGGAACAAACTTTAGTGAAGCTGTAACTTAATTAATTCCATTCTTTATTTTTCAAATTCTCAAAAATATAAAAGTCCTATAAAATTTCATAGATATTTCTTTTTATAAATGTTAAATTATATTAAAACTAAAAAATTACGTTTTTACAATAATGTGATTTATTGCTGAAACAAGATAGAAACCAATTCTGATTTGTAAATGATTAGTAGTCTCATTAAAATCCAATGATGGAAAAACCAGTTAGGACAAAACCATCAATTGGAATAATTTTCATAGATTTAAAAGATATGAAACGAGACATTTATATAGTTAATAACTAAATAAATTGCAGAAATTCTTTGTTATATTAATATATTCATCCATAGCAAGCACCATAACACTCGATCTTCAGTGTCTTCTAAAACCAAAAACAAACGATTTGAGCAATCCTTACAAGAAAAACAAAAACGTAAACGTAAACCATTAAACTTTTTTTTTTTATCAAAAAGAAAAAAAAAACTCACAAGATAATAGACGGCGCCGTTTGGGAGAGGTTGAAAAGTAACACCAAATTCATCTGTAAGTATAGGCTGGCCAAAGGAGTTGATCAAAACGGCATCGTTTCCAAAAGCTTCTTTAACGTTGAATAATCCCGCAGCTATTTCGAAAGGCATGTCGTTAATAAACACCGTCAATCTCAGAAACTGAAGAACACGAACCCAAAAACTCATTCCCTTTTGTCGAAGAACCACTCAACCCGAAGAGAGATCACGCACTCGCTCCCTCTCTATATCTGCCCCAAATTGAACAAATGATCCTAATTTTGATTTTTCCCCAAAATTTAAAACGACGTTGCTTTACTAAACCAACAAAATAACCAAAGCGTCCGAACGACGTCGTTTCATGTTGTCGCAAATGCTACGGTGGCGGCTGACTCAGCATCGTTAGACGGCTAATTAACGTCGTTAAGATTTTTGTATGAACCGGCTAAAGTACACATAGTCCAGATTTAAAATTTGAATTTTTGATGGTTCGGGCTGCTAAATACAGGATATCATAGTTCAAATATAAAAAAGTAAAAAATAAATTGTCTGAATTGATTTTGGCCGGTGTTACCAGAAAAAATTCTATGCACTTATAACATGTCATGCTTAATCGATTATCGTGTAACTTATATGCCATAATCTTCTTTTTATTACCTTGGCTTACAACAAACATAAATACATGTCATTAACCAAAAAAATCCATAAATACATGTAGTGGCGGATTTAGAAATATTTTTTAAGTGGGGATATATAATATTATATATATTGTATATGTATTATATTAATTAATATTTGATATTAGAATCTAAAATGTGTAATTTTTTTTTAGAAATAAATCATCTAAGTAATTAATAAATGAATAATTTAAAAATAATATTTTTTAAACTTTCACATGCTCTAATTATTTTAAATTTTAAAGATAAACTTTCACATGAATAAAAATAAACTATTAAAGAAACATTTGTAGGTTTACGTAACTGTTTTAGAAAATAAATGTAATTTTGTTAAAACACATGAAAAAAAAAATGAAAAGACTATCAATTATGTCATAAATAAATATTGTAATTATGGAGAATAGTTGAGAGGAGAAAGAAAACAAAAAAGAAGGAACAATAATAAGTGGAAACACTAAAAAGAATTTAACGTGAGAATAGTGGGGCATGATTGATTTTTTACCAATTTAACTAATAATTTTACCTTCTTCCTCATCTTCCTCTTCCTGCATCCTCCCATGTGTACAATATATGTATATATAAATCCCGTGTACATGAGAATGCCTTCAAAGAGATGGGTAATCTCTTTTTCCTGAAAATTTACTCGAAGATTTATCCACCAAGTCAGAGTGCACTCCCTTACTGGAAAACCTCGACTATTTATCAAAGCTCACTCTGCTCACCCCATGAATAAACTGAACAACGACCAAAACTCAAACTATTAAGTTGGAATGTATGGCTACTGCTTTTCTTCATGGAAACCTCTTCAAACTCAAAATGTAGGAAAGCAAGCTAGAGAAGCTGTGGTAAGGTTTTAGAATAATTTGCTATTATTGTAGGAAGGTCACAATGGTTATTTTAGGTTTTGGATGACAGTCATGTCACGTATCCCTTTATACAAAGATAATGCTCCTCTAGCTCAACTGAACTATGATCACGTGGAGGTTGGAAATCTACGTTCGAATTAAAAGGATGGGGTATACGACTCTTAGAGGACTTGGTAAACCAAACACTCTTTTCTACATGTTTGTGTAGCCGAAGAAGACAATATGGGGTATACGCCTCTTCAACAACTTACAGAGAAGCAGGAAGTGAATGAAATGTGGTTTGTGCAGCTTCATCTTGCAAAGGATTTGATGGCATTAATTCTATTTAGGCTTATGTTTACAAAGGTTGGATCTGTAAATAATCAGTTGAGAGAAGAGAAGATGAAAAAGCTCAAGATTATACTCTGGTGTAGACAGCAATGTAGAGACACAGATAGAAGCAGGAAACGTATTAGCGTAAGAATTAATGAGGCTGAAACTGAATATAACATTACATATCAGTATGAAATCAGAATGGTATGCTAAGTGGTGCTTCCACTAATTAGTGAACATGTTTTGGAATCCCATAAAAGCAATAAAGACAATGAGAGAAGAGGAAACGAAGCAGAGTACATTTATAGGTCTATTTTATTACTTCTTTTCGAAGAATAAACGGAAACTATTTTATATAATAAGATAACATCGATTAATATTTTTGAAGAACTAAATAAAATCTTCAAGCTGGTGCCTGGACGAGTTGCTGGAGATCGTAAAATGCAAGGAAGAATTTGGCCAACTAGTTATACCGGTTTTCTACGGTTTAGATCCATCTCATGTCAAGATACAAACCGGAAAATTTGGGGAGGCTTTTGCGAAGATTTGTCAGAAAAAAAAAACAGATGATGAAACAAAACTTTGGCGGAAATCGTTGACCGATGTAGCAATGTCCTCGGATATCATTCTCAGAACTGGTACAACTTTTTATATATCTATTATCTGTTTTTATAGACATTGACATGTGATGTTTGATACTTATTGTGTCCTGTGTGTCAAATGATCTTTCATCTTGTTAGGCCTAACGAAGCAAAAATGATTGAAGCAATTGCTAATAATGTCTTGGGTAAACTGCAGTTCACTACATCCAAGTATTTTGAGGACTTTGTCGGAATGGAAGATCATATCGCAAAGATGAGTGTCTTATTACATTTGGAATCCGAGGAAGTGAGGATGGTTGGGATATGGGGCTCCTTAGGGATTGGCAAGACTTCCATTGTAAGAGCTTTAATTTATATAGTCAACTCTCTAGTCGGTTTCAAGGTAGTGTTTTGACAGACCGAGCTTTCATATGTAAGAGTATGGAAATTTATAGAAGTGCCAACCCCGACGACTACAATATGAAATATCAACCAACATATGTATGCTCTATATAGAGAGAACAGGGATTGAACAAGTTTTTTGGTGGATCGAGAAATTCTCTAATCTGGTTCGGCTATATATGAATTGATGCAACAAATTACAATGTGTCTCCCTACACATTTCTAAATCGAAACATTTAAGTACAGTTGACTTTTCAGACTGTGGGGCGTTGACTGAAGCTACCTGGAATGATAGTTCAAATGTTGTGGCAATGTCAACATATAATATTCACTCTGACTTACCAGTACTTAAACGAGGCTTCCTCTTCTTTTCCAAACAATTTCATCAACTGCTTCAACTTCAATGTGGATCAAGAACCAATCCTTCATCCACAAGATTCCAAGTTCATGAGGTTGTCAGGAGAAGTAGTGCCTTCATATTTCACTAACCGCACTACTGGAACCTCTCTGACCAAAATCCCTCTAATTCACACCTCTCCCTCTCAATCGTTCTTTATAGTTAATGCTTGTGCCGTAGTTGATCCCAAATCTTCTCTCGATGGTCGTTTTACATTTGACTTCTCTCGATGATCCCATATGGATATCTCTGTTTCAGACAAACAAAAGCTTTGCAGAAACTACTTCTTCTATTCTGTGTCAATGAAAACCTAATGTCAACCAAATTTGTAATTGTGGTCAAATTTTATTTTCATTATTTTTCAATATTAGTAACGAGTGATGGCATATATTTCGAGTTTTTCGTGGTGTTTGTGATGCTATGATCTTTATTTCTTGTTTACTATTTTCATGTTTTGTTTTTTAAATGTTTTGGTATTTGAGACACTTAGAAAACCCAAAAAAAATCTGTTCAAGAAAGGTTTTTTAGTGCTAAGAAGTGATTTTATGGGGATATTTAGGACTTACAAAGTTCTGATAGTGGTTTGAGACAAATAATTAACATCTCAGGTTGGCAAGAACATTTACAGAAGCTACCTCTCTGCTATTGCGATCTTTGATTCTATCAGAGCCATCTCATACCAATATAAGTATGATTTATAGCCTCCAATTAATGTTTTATTTTTATTGATTCAACATATCTCTGATTCTAAAATATTAAATTCTCAAATTTAGCTACAAATCAGATTATCTTTGTATGTTTTCAAATGTCTGTCATTTTATTACTAATGTTACCATTAATTTCATAGTGTTCGCACTATACTCATGCTGCTTATAATTTGAGATTACTCCTCCATAAATCCCTCGAGCATAACAAGAAAACACATCAGTAACAGTTACTGGAACATTTACATAGGCCAAAAGAACACAAAACGAGGAAAAGTAATTCATTGAAAAGTATAAGAATTGACTATTAAATACATGTTCAAGAAGAAAAAACAAGCATTTTCTGCAACACATAGATTATATGAGTAAACTCATACAAAAACTCGATTTGATAAGCTGGATGTTTACGCAAAATTGCAAGGAGAAAGATTAGTGGTGAGTCTGAGAGACGAAGGAAGTTGAACAATGTAATTAAGCAATAAGCATTAGTCATGAACTGAACATTTTCGGTGCTCTTATGTCTTTATTTTCAAGATTAATTAATTGGAAAAACATTTTGATAATAAGATCACATTGGATTGATAATAAGCATTAGGCCATAGATGTCTCTGCTTCGGACTAGAGCTTCTCAGAAATGTTAAAATAGAATAATCTTAAATTCAATCGTTGTGACTCTAAAATTTTGAATAGTGAAACTGAACAGTGAAGAGTTTTCTTTTTTTTTGTTTGAATAGTGAAGACTTTGGATGAAACGGGCCAATCAATTATTTTGAAAGATAAGACTTGTGTGGCGGTTATTAAGTCAAGTTGGCAAGAAAAATGTCCGAGAAACAATGTGAAATGATGGGTGCAGAATTATGAAAATATATATTAAAATATACTTTGCCGAATTAAAATAAAAATGGCTATCTTTGGTCTCGTAGCAGAAAGATTCGAATGGTCACGAGACTCTACAAGTTAATGTCCGAGAAAGAATGGTGAAATAGCAATGTTAATTCTTTGTTTGTAGCTTCTTCCACTCTCTCACTCTCTCGATGGCTTCTTCGTCTTCGTCTCTCAATTGGGCATATGATGTTTTACATTCGTCTCTCAATTGACCTGCTTACATTCGACCACTTTTCTAAAATTTTGTACTCTAGTATAAGTTTTTTTTCTTCTATAAAAGTGATGGTGCATTTTTAAATTAAATAAGTTTAATTTAAGTCCCTTTCTTACCAACCACTATTGCTACGCTTTGGGTTGACTTCTTCTTTTTTAGTTTTAGTATAATTTTCTCTTCTTAGTGGTTCTTTATACCTTCACAAAATAACTTTATAAAGTATGTTAAATACCAAAAAGTCTCCCTTAAATTGTCACGGGACTCTAGAAGCTTCCTTCTCCTTTCGATGAACCACTTTGAAGTTTCTTTGTTCCTAATTACTTTATCTAAGTGCTTCCTCTCAGTTACGAGTTACAGTCTCACTCGCCAAATTCTTTGTCTGTAGCTTTCTCTCACTCTCTCACACACACACTCTCTCTCTCTCTCTTGATGGCTTCTTCATCTTCTTCTCTCAATTGGGTATATGATGTTTTCTTGAGCTACAGTGGGGAAGACGCCCGCGTAACATTCCGTAGCCACTTTCTCAAGGAGCTCGATCGGAAATTGATCACTGCTTTCAATGACAATGAGATCAAGAGAATCCACTCCCTCTGGCCCGCGCTTGTACAAGCGATCAGGACTTCGAGGATCGCTGTGGTCATTTTCTCCAAAAACTACGCTTCTTCAAGCTGGTGTCTTAACGAGTTGCTGGAGATCGTTAATTGTAAGCATAATATTGTCATACCAGTTTTCTACGGTTTGGATCCTTCCCATGTGAGAAATCAAACCGGTGACTTTGGAAGGATCTTTCAAAAGACTTGCAAGAAAAATACAGAGGAAAAGCAAAATCAATGGGAGAAAGCGTTGACTGATGTTGCTAATATGCTTGGATTTCATTCTGCGACCTGGTATGACTTTCATTATTCTTTATTATGTGCTTAGATACATCTTTTGAATATAATGTTACTACATATCTCTGTTAAATTATCTTTCTCCTTATTAGGGATGACGAAGCAAAAATGATTGAAGAAATCGCTAATGATGTTTTGGGTAAACTGCTTTTAACTTCATCCAAGGATTCTGAGGACCTTGTTGGCATTGAAGCTTATATCGCTGAAATGAGTTTATTGTTGCAATTGGAATCTGAAGAAGTGAGAATGGTCGGTATATGTGGTCCCTCGGGGATTGGTAAGACTACCTTTGCAAGAGCTCTGTTCAACCGACTTTCTCGACACTTCCAAGGTAGCATTTTCATAGACCTGGCTTTCATATCTAGGAGTCTAGAAATTTATGGTAGAGCCAATCCGGACGACCCCAACATGAAGTTGCATTTACAAAAACTTTTCCTATCGGAGATTCTGGGGGAAAAAGACATAAAGATAGACCATCTAGATGCACTAGGTGAGAGGCTAAAGCACCAAAAAGTTCTCATCATCATTGATGATTTGGATGACCGAGTGGTACTAGATACTTTGGTGGGTCAAACTCAATGGTTTGGATATGGGAGCAGAATCATTGTGGTTACAAAAGATAAGCACTTGTTAAGGGCTCATGGGATTGATCATATTTACGAAATAATACCCATACTAGAACCTATTATCTATAATCGGTGTTCCACTGGTATGGCCTTCCTCGTCGTCATCAATTTGCTCCTGGAGATTGCATCAGCGGTTTCAGACCAGCTCTCTTCCATTCGGAAGCCTTACTTCGCAAGAATCTCCTTAGTAATGTCAATTCTCTCCGTTGTCCTCTCCATCCTTGACCTCACTTACAAAATCCGAGCCCATAAAGCTCGTTTCAGATGCAAGTGGCCTATACCTTGGTTCTACTATCCAGAACGTGGCTACAGAAGAATCTTTGGAAATTTCACAGATACGGTCTTATTGTTTTGCGTTGTTGGTTCGTTAATAACGTCGACGGTCAATTATAGTTATATCCAAAAACGACGGGAGGGTCCCATCAAAGTATCACCTTGGCCTCTCTTCTGTGCTATTGGTATGGCAGTCTCCAAGTTCATGGAGAAACCGATCATTTCAAAGGACAATTAGCTCTAACAAAAATGTATGGTTTGATTGTATGCAGCATATCTTTAGTGTTTTAAGAAGCTTTTCGTGTTTTCTTTTGGGCTTTGTTTTATTCGATTGATTTCCCTAATTCTTCTTTACCAGATGAATACCCGCGTCTATTTTTATTTTTATTTTATGTCTAAATACATAGTTTAGAAAATACTAAGAATCAAGCGATATGATGGGTTAGGTAGCGCAGATCGCATGTCTTTTCAATCATATGGAAGTCACAACCATCAAGTCGTTGCTCGCATATAGTAACTTGGGCGTTAGTATTGCACTGCAAAACCTAGCTGATAAGTCCCTCATTCATGTCAGAGAAGTTTATGTGGTGATGCACCGTTTGCTACAAGAAATGAGCAGAAAAATTGTTCGCACACAGTCCATTGACAAGCTTGGAAAACGAGAATTTCTTGTGGATCCAAATGATATTTGTTATGTACTCAGGGAAGGCATTGTAAGTTCTTTTTTTATTTGTTGTCCTTTCATAACTCATTAAGAGAATGCTATTTGATAAACGATAAATTGTATGGGTTTGTCTCTTTCTCATTATTATTATATTTTTCAGGGTATTCAAAAGGTTTTCGGTATATCACTGGATACAAGTGAGTTTGATGAGTTGCCTGTACATGAGAGTGCCGTCAAAGGGATGTGTAATCTCCGTTTCTTAGAATTTGTTTCGAACAACTTTCGAAAAGAAGGCAGAATACACTTACCTAAAAGTTTCGACTATTTGCCCCCTAGACTCAAACTATGTGTTGGCCCAAATATCCAATGAGCTGTATGCCTTCTAATTTTCGTCCTGAAAACCTTGACTACAATCATGTCATGTGATTTGTAATTTATATTGAGCTCTATGTTTAATTTTTGTTGAGTACAGTCATTTACATGTCTAAAGGAAATTTATCTGGATGGATCATCAAGCCTGAAATATTTTCCAGATCTTCCATGGCTACTAATCTCGAGACACTTCGTCTTGGGAATTGCGAGAGGTTGGTGGTGCTTCCTTCCTCTATACGAAATCTCAATAAACTGTTGAAATTGGACATGGGAAGCTGCAAAAGTCTGCAAATTCTTCCAACCGGCTTCAACCTCAAATCTTTCGACAAGCTCAACTTCCGACATTGCTCGGAGTTGAGGACATTTCCCAAATTCTCAACCAATATCTCAGATCTCAATCTGTTGGGAACAAAGATTGAGGAACTACCTTCTAATTTACATCTCGTTAGGCTTAGCATATCAAAAGAAGAGAGTGATGGGAAACAATGGGAAAGAGTGAAGATATGTAGTTCTAAACTTAACGTTCTCCAGCCTCTTTAACTAACACTTTTTTTTTTTTTAATCATCGTCGCTGACGACACTGGTTTATTAAGAAACACTAATTTCGTTTTACTTATAAATAATTTAATATAATTGAAAGTAATCTTATTATATAAAGTTTGGTTTCAAAGTTAATCATTAACGCGACATGTATCAAGTGTATCGATCAGATGTTGACACGTGTCAAAAATATTATCCTTTTCTTCTTAACAATATATAAAAATTAATTTAAAACATATTTACATATACTAATTTACATGTTTATATCTATAAAAATAACTTTTTTTTTCTTTAACCAAAAAGGAAATTGAAGAAGATATCAATAATAGATATGTAAGCAAACAACCAAAGAATGCCAAAATGTAAAAAAAAAAAAAAAATCTTAATGGAAATTAATTTAACTTTAGGTGAAGGGAAAGTTCCAAAAATAATAGTCTTTTTAAAAAAACTTCATAATACTAGTTATGTTATTCTTTTCTTTTTAATGTTTATTTTCTAAATTTAAGGTAATAACACTTTAAATCACAGTAATTGCGACTGAAAAACCATAAAATTTAAAAGTATTATTGGTGATTTTGTTTAACATCTCCAAATTGTGGGGCATTGACTAGAGTTGATTTTTCGTGGCTATCCAAGACGGGTGGAGATGGAAGCAGACAATATTGACACAGTTTCCGAGGACTGCTTCAGATTTCATGACGTCAATCTCCGTTTCTTGGCCTGCTTCAACTTGGATCCAGAAACTGTCCTTCACCAACAATCAACTATTTTCAAGAGCATCATATTGTCATGAAAGAAGTGCTATCATATTTCACTGGAATCTCATCTCTCACCATTCCTCTACTTCACGTCCCTCTCTCCCAACCATTCTTCAGATTTAGGGTTGGCGCAGTGGTAACTAATGTTAAGAATGGAGTATATATCGAGGTAAACTGTCAGTCCAAAGGCCGATTTGGGAAAAGCTTTGATGTTGGCTTTTATTGCGGTGTTTCTTCACAGTACACGGACATTCAGAAGGGTAGCCATAATATGTTAACTATACTGGACTGTTGTATCCCTCTAAACGAAGACAATGCTCCTCTAACTCAACGAAACTACGATCACGTGGATATGCAGATTCATAGTACACCTCGATGTGACAGGAATGACAATACCTTGAAATTAAAAGGATGGGGTATACTGTTAGAGGAAGACAATTTGGTTAATAAGATTGAGCACAGTGAAGAGTGTGTTGAGACAGTTGTGAAGAGACAGAGAGAAATTGGAAACGACTGCAGGTAAGCATTAAGCATGAATTGAACATGATACTATATAGCCCTCAATTCTTTTTCCAGATCAATCAAAAACTATTTTCTACAGTAGATCACTAGATTTATTTCTTTTGCAGATTAAGTGAAGGAACACTCAAGAAACCTCTGCTTTGCCCCTGACTCCGATCCCGGTCCTGCAGAGCGCCTTCAATGTCTCCCCAGCTGGAGAGACTTTTTCAGGTAACCCAAACATCAAATAACTATCTCATTTTAGTTCCCACATCAATTGTGACACAGAGCATAGGAGCTTCTACTAAGGTGTTTACAGAGTTGGTTCCAATTCGTGGTTAGTTTCTATTTTGATTTTATTTGTGCTTATAAAATTGTTTGGCTTGCACGTAGTCTATTGAAGGAAATAATGGATCATACCAAGAAGAAAACCCTATCTTGAAGTATCACCCAATATAAGACAAGTTTAGGAATAGTTGTCCTTTCTATATATTCAACGGTTCTCACTGATTTTGTGACTGTATGTTTAGCTTCCTATAATTGCTTTTACTTTTCTCTCTAAACTATTCTCATGTATTGAATACATTCTCTTTTAATAGTATAGTTAAGTGAACAAGAATTACAAATAATACTCTCTTTAGATTTCTTGATGGTCAAGTTAGATAATGTAATGAAATGTGACTCATGCGCAGCTTCATCTTGCAACGGATTTGGGGGCAGTAATCCTATTAATTCCATACGAGGTCTGCTAAGTTTGCTGCAGCATGTTTACAAAGGCTGCATCTGTGAGTAATCAGTTGAGAGAAGAGAACATGAAAAATCTCGAGATAATATTTTGGTGATGAGAATGGATTTTGCCAGGCCGAGATAATTTGGCTTTACATAGTTCCGATATGGATGTCTCTGTTTCAGACAAACAAAAGCTTTGCAGAAACTTGTTCTTCAATTCTGTCATGTAGTTTCGATATGTGGGACACTGCTGGTCCGTGAAAACCTAGCGGGCCCAGCACGTCAACGAAATATGTAATTGTGGTAAAGGTTTTTTATCTGCGTTATTTTTCGATACTAATTACAAGATATGACATATATTTAGGAAGCTATGATTTTCATTTCTTGTTTCTTGTTTATGTATTGGTATTTGGTAGACACTTAGAACACCCGCAGAACAATATTTTCAACGTTGTTACACAGATTCTTCTCGCTCTAAGTTCACAATAACAAGATCTGGTATAGAAATCATTTTGAGGAATGCACTCTGTTTTTGGCAAATGGATACAATGTTGGAAAGGATTTAAAACTAGTTGAAGCGAATCAAGAAGCGGATCAAGATAATTAAGCACTGGTCATGAACTGAATTAGAGTCAATTCTGGTATCTCTTATTACTTCTTTTTATCCAGATTAAATCTAAGTTATTCTGTATAATAACTTCACAGTCAATTTAAGATATAAAAGTTAAAACTGTGTGCACTGAGTTTCTCAATCTGGAAATTCGTGGCATTAACCCCAAAAAAAAAGGAAAAAAGTAAAATTTATGTTACTAGTAAAGTAATAATTCCTTCTAAAAAAAAAGAATTATAAAATTAAAGAAGACATTTGATTTTATTTTTGTCTTTTTATCAAAACCAAACACTCTCCTCTATGGGTAAAATGTGAAACCAACTCCTGAATATTAATGAGGAGAATAAATAAAGTTACCATATGTCAATCCAAAATCCTTCCATACATAGCTCATATATACACTTTTACATACAGTTACATAAACATAAAACATCCGTAACTTTTATTTAAAGAAATTGACATCTTGAAACTAAATCGTAAAATCAATATGTATCGATGAAGTTGGTAAAAGCGACCCTGACGAAACCAAGTTGCTTATAATGCTCAGAGTTCATCAAAAATATGAAGGAAAATTTATATGCACTTATAGACACGTCATGCTTAATCGATTAACGTGTAACTTATATGCCATAATCTTCTTTTTATCACCTTACAACAAACATAAATACATGTCATTAACATTAAAAAAGCCATAAATACATCTACCGTATATGTATATATAAATCCCATGACCCACGCTAAGAAAATTCTAATTTGTCTTTTTTAGAAATTGTGTTTGTTACATCTAGAGCTCATGGTAAGTTTGCATTTCTCCATTAAATATATGACATTTTATCAATATCTTAGATTGTTTTTAATTGAGATTTTTCTTTAAATTATTTTCATAGTTCAAAGATATATCTACTAATTTCATGACTAAAATATTATAAAAATAATATAAACATGAAATAAATTGTTTCTTTATAATAATTAACTGAATATTAATTTTGCATAAGTTAAGGAAATTTTTTTTTTCACATCTTAAGAATATATATGTATCCTTTTACATTTCTCTGTATAATAAGAAATTATGACTAAGTTATGAAAATTTGTAGCTTTGTGAATTATTTTTTTGTTGAACATCTTTTTAATACATTTATAAATCCATATCTACCAAAAAATATACTAATGTATATGTTTTCATTCTCTTTTTTACTTTCCACTATACTTTAGTTTACGTCGGTTATGGTATTCATACTTTCATACTTAGGAGCTTAGCTTACTTGAAATAGAAAGAATATATACAAGAAAAAAATGAGCTGCAAAAGCTATAGTATACAGATTTGGATTAGATCCGTACACATTTTAAACAAGTTTAACAGACCAATAATTAGAATATACATATAAAATGACAGCTTTTGATTCACGGTAACCAAATAAAAGTGTTCTTATGTTATTTTCATAACATAGGAGCTGGCTAAATAAATTTCAACATAGAGATGCATGGTTCGTTCCTTTGGAAATTTTTTAGTGTATACTTCTAATAAAAAATCTGGATATATTAAGACCATTTGAAAAGAAAGAAAAGTAGTAGGCGACTCTAATTAATCAACTTCTAAAATATCTTATATAAATTTATTATATTTCAATTTTTAAGAGCATTGGTGATAAATGATCAAAATGATTTTAGTTATCAAGACGATGCATTATTAATCGTGAGAATCCGATTGAAAAACTATATAAAAAAACATCAACATGACTTTCTTCCTTTATTACAAATACCCCAAATTATTCCATGATAATCTCCAAGGAAGAAACAAAGGACAAATACTGATCACGCCTCTATACTACCAGTTCTTATTTTTTTCTTTGTTTTTTTGGTCTTATTCTTACTAATTAACTGATCAGACTAGAAAACCTCTTTCTTCACAATCCCACTCTTTTACACTTCAACGACTTCCTTCACGACCTAAATATTACGAAAAAAGAAATGTTTTGCAGAAATAAAAGAGAGGGAATAAAGATTGTTAAAAACGAATACTACTTACACGAAACAGACCCGCGAACTTTTCCTTGGCCTCTTTTAATTCCTCAGCTAAATCCTAAATTTCATGAAAATCTTATCTCTTTTGTGGACAAAAAATACAATGTGAAGGAAAATTATATAAGAGTATATATTAAAATGAACACTTACCTTTATATATTTTTTCTCTCGTTCCAATACTTCCTTTATACGATCGACTTTGGCTTGAATTATAGCCAGCTCAGGGTCATGCACCTCAACCATCTTTGCATTAGAGTTTTCAGAATCCATTTCTTTCTCTCGTTCATATTCTTCCTTTATACGATTGACTTTGGCTAGAATTATAGCCAGCTCGATCAGCGTCATGCACCTCCACCATCTTTGCACTAGAGTTTCCAGAATCCATCTCTTTCTTTTTAGTTTGTTTGATCTCTAATTCTCTCTTCACAGCTTCCTTCACAGCCTAAATATTACGAAAAAAATAAATGTTTTGCAGAAATAAAAGTGAGGGAATTAAGAAATATATAAAGAGTGTTAAAAACGAACATTACTTACGACAATGAGAGCCGCCAACTTTTCCCTGGTATCTTTTGATTGTTCTGCTAAATTCTATATTTCATGAAAATCTTTACTCTTTTGTGGACAAAAAATACAAAGAAAAAAGAAAATTATATAAGAGTATATATTAAAATAAACACTTACCTTCATATATTCTTCCTCTCGTTCCAGTTCTTCCGTTATACGAGCGACTTCGGCTTCAAGCTTGTCAATTGTATCCAGCTCAGAGCCATGCACCTGAACCATCTTTGCATTAGAGTTTTCAGAATCCATTTCTTTCTTTTTTGTTTGTTTGATCTCTTAATCTCTCTTGTTCTTCGTTCTTGTTAGTGCCTATCCTCTATTTATAGATAGATTAGTTCAAGCAGGTACAACGCATTAAGTTATGTGTTTACTATGTTAATGTTCTTTCACAAAAGTCTTTGAGATATTTCCTTCTCTATGTGTTCATTTGATTAAAATCACAACTTTTTTCGATTAGGAAACTCTTGCACACAGTGTTACTCCTAAATTTGTATGTAATTCTTTTTTCATCCATTAACATAACCACCCACTCAAATTTTCAAAACAATTTATCTAAAAATTGCACAATTAATGATGTGTATATACATTAACATACGCGTCTTTAAAATTTCTGTACATATATAGATGTACTCACGCTTTACGCATTTGAAGACACGCCATGCTTAATCACCCGTGACCTTTTAGTTGAAATTTCACATTTTTTAAATTATTAATTACCTTACAAACCAACCATATATACAAAGAAATATATATCAACATATTTCACCGTGTTATAGATTATATTTCTTTTAGCCTAATGGAAACCACAAATTTTCCACACGTCATATAGAAATTCTCCGTAAAAATATTTTACAATTTCTCTGTATATATATTTTTTTCTTTCTTTTTGAGAAAATTAAAATATCTATTAGATTCTCTAACAATGAAAGAATAACAAAAACAATCCAAAAAGTAGCTGAAAAAACATATATTATTTATTATATTAATTTGAATCTAAATTATGTATAAGTTAAGACAATATATATGTGTATCTTTTTACATTTATCCGTCGAAGACGTGCTTAGACGACAAACTGGTGAAGAAAACGCAAGTTGTAGGTGAGAAACCAAGTGGGATCCTATAAATATTAAATAGAATGTTGTAGAGATTATTTTATGTGAGAATCTAGGATTGTGAACTAACAAATTAGTACTTAATTACGTGAAATTTAGGATGTGTACACTATAAGAAAAATGCCCAATTCCAACGGATATTCCGTCGGAATTTTCCGACATAATAACGACGAATATGTGACGGACAAAAATTCCGTCGCAAATCCGTCGGATATACGTATCCGTCGGAAATCCGTAGGACTTTTTCCGACGGATTTCCGATGAAATATATCCGTCGGACACATACCGACAGAGTTCCGACGGAATTCGGAGAAAAGAAATATGTCCGACAGATATCTGAGGACAATTTTCCGTCGGAGAAATTCTGACGGCATTCCGACAGACTTTCGACAGACCAATACAAAACCTTTATGCAGTCGTTTGAATATATACGATAGATGACCCGGACGTACGATAGATGACCCGGACGTTGGGTTATGAGACGTCAGAAATCCGTCGGCAATCCGTCGGAATTCCGTCAGAAATGCTATATAAAACCTTTACGTAACCGTTTGAATTTGTACGTTGCATGGCGTGTACGTTGTGTTTTGATCCGTCGGAAATTCGTCGGTTATCCGTCAAAAACGCATCTTATAAAAATCCATCAACCCTCTCATTTACAATCACAAAAAAAAAACTCATATACAATTGCTTACAAAAATGTCTTCTTCAAATCCTTCTAACTATTTTCGCACTTGGATGGACAAGCCTCATCAAATTCCGAAGACGGGCCTAGTTACCGAAGAATTCAGAGACGGTCTGCAGGAATTCATGACATTCGCGGCTAACCAGAAGAAAGCGAAAAGAACCGGTAAAATGTACTGTCCTTGTTCAAATTGTCAGAATCGCAGATTACTCGTAATTGATGATGTATGGTCACATCTTTATCTTCATGGGTTTTTGCCGGGTTACAAGATTTGGTATAATCATGGAGAAAATGATACAATGGTTTATAATTATGCTAGTACTAGTGAACAATATATTGGGGATAGCGCTAGCTTAGTAGAACCTGTCAGGGAAGAAGAAAGTATGGGAGGTCATGTTCAGATGGTGAACGATGCATTCCGTGGAAGTATGCCATTGGTTGCTGAGCATGGCGATAGATGGAAAGAACCTAACGCAGAAGCGCGTAAATTTTTTGATATGTTAGACGCTGCTAAACATCCTTTATATGATGGGTGTAAAGGTGGACATTCCCCTTTAGGAGCTGCAACAAGGATGATGGGTATAAAGACGGATTTTAAATTGAGCGAGAAGTGTGTGGATGCAATCGCTGATTTTGTTAAAAATATTTTGCCTGAAGATAATCTTGCACCGTCATCATACTATGAGATACAGAAACTCGTTGCTGGGTTAGGATTACCGTATCAGATGATAGATGTATGCATCGACAACTGTATGATATACTGGAGAGAGGACGAAGGCCGTTCGACATGTCGTTTCTGTCGCAAGCCTCGGTATAAGGAAAAATGTGGAAGAGTGTCAGTGCCATATAAACGTATGTGGTATTTACCGTTAGCAGATAGATTGAAGAGGTTATATCAGTCAAAGCGAACAGCAGCGGCAATGAGATGGCATGCAGAGCATTCAACGGATAAGGAAATTGGGCATCCGTCAGACGCAAAAGCATGGAAACATTTTCAATCAATGTATCCAATTTTTGCGAACAAGGTGAGGAACGTATACCTTGGATTATATACTGGTGGTTTCAACCCTTTCGGGAAGCACGGTAGACAATATTCTTTGTGGCCAGTAATTGTAACACCTTACAATTTGCATCCATCTTTGTGCATGAGACGAGAGTTCTTGTTCCTAAGCATTCTCGTTCCTGGACCAGACCATCCAAAGAGAGCACTCGATGTGTATTTGCAGCCATTGATTTATGAGCTGCAAATGTTATGGAAGCATGGAATTGAGGCTTTTGATGTATCTCATCAGGAGAATTTTATCATACGGTCGGTTCTTATGTGGACTATTAGCGATTTTCCAGCATATGGCATGTTATCAGGATGGACAACGCACGGAAGGTTATCGTGTCCGTACTGTCAAGATAACACAGATGCTTTCCAATTGAAGCACGGACGCAAAAAGTCATGGTTTGATTGTCATAGGCGATTCCTACCAAGAGATCATGCATATCGTAGGAGCACGACATTGTTTAGGAAGAACAGGATAGTTGTTGATGGTCCGCCTCTTGAGTTAGATGGACAGTATTTGTTGGAGCAGTTCAGAGATTTCGGTGCAGATAGAACCGTTGATTGTGGTGGAAACGGACATCATCCTGTTGATGGTGCTGGAAATGTACATAATTGGTATAAAAGGAGTATTTTCTGGGATTTGCCTTATTGGAAGGACCATTTGTTGCGGCATAATCTGGATGTCATGCACATTGAGAAGAATTTCTTCGACAACATTATGAACATAGTTCTCAATGTCCAAGGGAAGACGAAGGACAATCTGAAGTCTAGATTGGACTTGCCAGACATTTATTCTCGTAGAGCACTACATGTGACCGGGAATAAGAAGCCTCCGATACCGGCTTTTCGGTTGGATGAACCTTTAAATGCCGCGTTTTTTGACTGGATTGCCGAAAGTGTTAGATTCCCTGACGGATACGCATCTAACCTTCGGAACTGCGTTGATCATGGAGAAGGAAAGTTTACTGGGATGAAGAGTCATGATTGTCATGTTGTGATGCAGCGCCTCCTTCCATTTGCATATGCATGTCTTTTACTGCGTAATGTCCACGAAACAATTGCAGGTATATAATAAATTATAAACTTAATTTTTCAATACTTTACACATTAATATAGTAATAATTATTTATTCTTTTTGATATGCATATTATGCAGGGATTGGTGCTTTTTTCGAGATATATCGTCGCGGTCTCTTACATCAGACGGTATACGCAACCTGGCGAATAATATTCCCATTATCCTTTGCAATTTGGAGAAAATATTCCCGCTTTCCTTCTTCGACGTTATGGAACATCTACCAATTCATCTCCCAAGAGAAGCCGAGCTAGGGGCCCGGTTCAGTACCGTTGGATGTATCTTTTTGAACGGTATATGTTTCATTTAAAGAAGAAGGTAAAAAATTTGAGCAAAGTGGAGGGTTCTATTGTCGCACAGAGCATTAATGAAGAAACGTCACATTTTACGGATTTCTACTTTCCATCACAAGTTAAAACGAAGAGTCGTAGACCAGCTCGACATGACGACGGAGGCGTAATACCTTTTTATCCGGTAAATGTTTTTCAAATATTTTTACAGATTGGACGACTTAGTGGTAAAGGTAAGAAGCGGAGACTTTCAGCACAGGAGAGGAAACATCTGCATATGTATATTCTTACCAACTGCGCCAGAATTGAAGAATATGAGAGGTATTATATTGCATGTTTTACGTAACTGATTGGATCTTCGATTCTATATATGTTAACGTGATGAGCGTTTCAATCTCACAGGATCTATATGGCGTATCAACGTTTTGTTTTTCCAAACATATTAGAGGACGAGCTCATGGAGCGCAAACAGGAACAGTTCGGGCGTTGGTTAAGAGATTATGTAAGTGTTATAATTCCCTTATTTCAAACTATCATATATAATGAATCATTTATTTTACAAAGTTTAGATTTTATTCTTCAAGGTCACGGCAGCGAAGGCTAATGAAAATTTATTGCCCACGTGGTTAGAAGAAATTGTTCGTTTTCCACTACCAAATGTGCAATCACATGTGATGTATAGCACACGTGGGTACGCTTTTAAGATTCTACGGGATGATAGGAGCGCGAGCACTTCAGATTACGGTGTATCTACGCAGTCAGGCGATCTTGTGTACTATGGTATCGTACGTGAGATTTTTGATGTTCAATACCCTGGAATGCTAGGTTTGAGATGTGTTGCCTTTTTATGCGACTGGTACGATCCAATAGTCGGAAGCGGTGTGCGACAAGACCAATTTGGTGTTAAATCTATACATAGCAGAAGGCGACTCCAGAAATACGATCCATTCGTACTTGCTTCACAAGTAGACCAGGTTTTTTTTAACTTTAACGTTAATTTTTTTCCAGTACTTTTGGATTCCCTTGGTTAGATTTTTAGATAACTTGAACATACGTTGTAGGTTTGCTATATTCCCTATCCTCGGGTTAAGAACACGCATGACCCGTGGGTTACAGTCACATCGATAACCCCGAGAGGTAGGATATATGGGATGTCTGATCATGAACCCCTCCAAACGAGCTATGTGGGTCTGGGTTCACTCGAGCAATCCCTCGCGATCGACCTAGTTGTTGATTTAACCGGACACACGGACAATCGGGTATTTGAGGATTCAGAGGTAGAAGTCGACGAATTTGGGAAAACTTCCGGTTCAAGAGAATCAGATTACGCATCATCAGACTCAGAATAGTTTTAGTAACGTTAATTGTAATGGATATGTAATGTCGTATGTATTAATGAGTGATTCAGAGTTATTCTTTCTCCATTTCTTGTCATTCTGAAACTATTGTTTACTTCCATTATGAATTACGTTTTCCAATTATAAGGAATCAAATTATTTGATTATTCACTACTGATTTTCTAACCTTAATGCGTGTCTTTTCCTCCAACGTTGGAGCTGGTTCCTCAGCGATCAAATTCTTTTTCTTTGTATCTGTCAGAAGATTCCGACAAACTTCAGACGGATACGTAATAAATTAAATAATAGACCATCTTATATAGTAATAATACGACAAATTCGATTATTATATAACTTCATGTGGTAAGGAGAACAATACTAGTGGTGGATCTAGCTGGGAAAAAAAGATGGTGGTGGATGTGCTAGGGCATTATTTTGTACAAATTTATAAAACTTGTTAAGCATCCGTCGGAATTCCCTCGGAATATTACGATGGCATTCCGACGGATGATTAATTAATTAATTAAAATAAGACATATGGCGTATTTATATTACTAATTAATCATCCGTCGGAAATCCGTCGAAATATTCCGAGGGAATTCCGACGGATGCACGCGTTGACTGGCCAATTACATCGCATGCATAGAATATTCGGTATATTCCGTATCCGTCGGAACACCGTCGGAATATTCCAAAGGATACGGAAATTTTAGGGTTACTCATGACGCGGGAAGTTTTGCCGCGGAATCGAAAACCGATTCGACGGATTTTCGACGGATAGGTCCGTCGGAAACGTTATAAAATCTGAAACGGGTCGTCTTCTCCTTCATTTCTCTCTCTCTCCGTCTCCGTTTCTTCCTCTCCTCTTCGGCGAACCAGTTGGCGATTTCGTCCGCCTCTCCTCTCAACTCATATCCATCTCCTCTCCATAGATCCATGTAAGTCATTCACTCAATCTCCTTCAACTTCCATGGATTTCATATGTTAGATTAGATTAGTTGTTAGATTTTGTGTGATTTTGTTAGATTTTAGGAATGAAATTAGGATTGTTAGGATTAAGGATTGTTAGATTTAAGGATTGTTAGGTTGGATAGTTAATTAGTTGTGTTAGAATTTAGGATTGTAAAAAAAGTTAGAAATTTATGTGTTTCAAAAAACGTTTTTTTTTTTTATAATTTTCTAAAACGTTTTTTGGAACATTAAAAACGAAAATTGTTTTAAAAACGAAAATTATTATAATTTAAAAACGTTTTTTGTTAATTATAATTTTTAAAAAACCGTTTACGAAACTATATAAAATGTTTTTGTTAATTATAATTTATAAAACGTTTTTTAATAATTATAAGCAAATATATATATATTTTATAATAATAAGAAACCTATTCTAAACAACGTTTTTAAAAAAATTATAACAACTATATATAAAACCATTTTTTAATATTTATTAAAACGTTTTTTTTTATATATAACAAAATCGTTTTTTTGTATAATTATAATTGGTAATTATAATTATAATAAAAGTTTTTTCTATTATTATAAGATACTATAATTATCATAACGTTTTTTTATAATTATAATTTATATAAACGTTTTTTTTTATTAATATAAGATACTTAAGTTATAAGAATGTACTAACCGTTTTATCGTATTTCACGCAGGAGTACGGACGATCCACTACAGTTGGGAGGCGGGTCCCAAGGCCGCCGTTCGCGGGTTCTTGGGCCCTGCATACTGGCGGATCGAGTTCGGGGACGGAAATCCCCGACTCCCAGCAGTCAGCTGCGCGGACCCGGATTAGCATCGAAGAGCTAGTCCAGCAGCCGAACCGGAGCCTTTGCATTCGGCTCGATCCTACGTATGAGGACGGGACTTGGTAAGTCGCATTATATTTTTTTTACTTCAATTATTTTATATTTTGATTCTAATTAAAAGGACTTATTTCATGTTTTAAATGTTTTCAGGTTTAAGGTGTCGCCTGAGATATCGAAGTCAATTTTACGGATGATCCACAACATGTTGGATCATCCGTACGACAAGTACGCCAACATGCCGAAAGCCGAGAAGGACTCGTGGCATCAGAGTTTCGCGGTAAAAAAGTCTACATATGTATAAATTTTTATTTTTTTTTCTCTATTTTTATTTTCAATACTAACGATCTTATTATATTTTTTAACTGTAGCAAAAATTCATGTGGCATCCAGATCTTACGATGCAGGTTCTTGCCGAGTTCGACAAGCATGCCGCTCTCCAATATTCCAAACACATGTACGAGTGGAAGCAGAAATGGAGGCTCGGCAAACCCCAACCGAAGGACCTCGACGAGGACATATGGAAGGGCTTCTGCGAATATTGGAGCAACCCAAACACCCAAAAGCTCTCCGAAACCAACACGAAGAACCGGAGGAGCGATCGAAGAGGGAAGGGAATGTACATCCACAACGGCGGCGCGAAGACCGTCGAACGGGAAGTCATGGAAATTGTAAGTCAAAATTCAAATTTTTATTAATACTTTCTCATTAATTATTAATTACTTAAAAAATTTTGATTTTCCAATTAGGATTTACAATTTTCATTTAGGAATTACAATTTATAATTTTGATATTTGAATTAGGATTTACATTTTCGATTTTCATATTATGGTTTAGAATTTTGATTTTTGATTTAGGATTTAGAATTTTGTTATTGCAATTAGAATTTATATTTTAGATTTCGGGAATATGATTTCCAATTAAGATTTTCGATTTAGGATTTGGTATTTATGATTTCAATTTAGCAATTTTCTGATTTAGTTATCAGGATTTACTGTTTCTTATGTTTGTTAACTATTATTTTCGCGTTTATTATTAATTAATTAACAAATTTTTACAGGCCAGACGAGACGGCGTACCTCCAGACTGCCTTCGAGTTATCGAGTTGCGGCACACCAACAAGACAACTGGTGTTATCCAAGATGCCGACATGTCTAAGCTCGTCGAGACGTGCAAGAAAAAGAAGTTGGATCGGGAGCAAGAAGTCGGCCTCTCGAACCTCACCCTGGAAGGGTCATCGTCGTCGAACCAGCTACCCCGGGAAGAGATCAACGAGATTGTTCTCCAGGTAAGTGTCTAATTGTTTGCAATTATTATTTTTTTCAAAAATTCATTGCTAACATTATTTTCATGTTTTATTTTCCTAGAAAACTCGGAAGGTCAAAGGGCGATTCGCTGGGTTGGGCGGACTTCCGAACCAAGAATCCTCTTCTTCCGTTCCTCGTTTTGGTCCGGGGTACAGAGAGGAGATCGAGAAGCTCACCCAAACGGTCAAAGAACGCGACGCGGAGGTCGAAGCGCTTAGGATGCAAAACACCTCGACCCAGACCCAGCTCGATCTCCTGCGACAGCAACTAGCTCGGGCCTTTCCTGATCTTGATCTCGCACCAGCGGACGCTCCTCCGTCCCTTTGATCGGTTTTTTTCTTTTTTTTGGAACATTAATATATTTATGTTTCTTGTATTTCTTTAATTGATAATGAATTTAATTAATTAGTCTAATTAAATTTTAAATCAAATTTCAAATTCAAATTATTTATTATAATTATTATCAAATTATAAACATAAAATAATTACATATATAAATTATAAAAAATAAATTTATAAAAAATTTAAAATTCGACATCCGTCGGACATCTGTCGGAAACGTTCCGTCGGAAAGCCATCGGAAAGGTTCCCTCGGAAATCTGTCGGAATTAATACTGTCGGAATTCTGTCGGTATATTTTCCGTCGGAATCCTGTCGGTAATAGATCCGTCGGACATCTGTCGAAAATTAATTCGTCGGAAATCCTTCGGAATATTTTCGACGTCTTTTTCCGACGCCGGTATCCGTCCTAACATCTGTCGGAATATTTTCCCTCGGTATTCCGTCGGAAATGTCCGACGGGTTTCCGACGGATTATGGTTTCCGACGAATTGTAACCGACGAAAATTTTCCATCGGAATAGGTATGTTATCGATGTAATTTCGACGGATTTGGCCGTCGGATATTGCTTCAAATCTTGTAGTGGTAGTTTGAGCTTATACTTTGGCACATTTCTACTACAAATAACATTGTATTTGATTCCTTTCAATTTCAAAAGTGCTGCCGATCATCTATAACTATAAGGTGATTACTACAATTATAATGTGAAACAATTCCTAGAAGAGTTTGACGAGCCATTTACAAAATCTGTTTACTTGTGATTTTCTATATATATAATGATGTTTCGTATATATATTTGTTTTTTAATAATTTGATGTTAGAGCCGAAGAATAAACTAAATCTTCAAATTTAGATCCGTGTTTGCAAAACATGGACCTAATATATATAATGTGTTTATTAGAAAATGTTAATTAGACCACGGAAATTAAAAATGAATTATGTTCCTTGTACAAGACTACATTTAGTGCTTACAAAACTACATTTATAAGACCAGTTCCACGTGTTTGAATTTTTGAATTATATTTTTTGTTGGTAAGGGATTTTGGAGCCATTTTAATTTAATATACTGTATTTGTTAAAAAAGGTTAGTTAGACCAATTGTTAGATTTATCCTTTAGATGAAGAACATATACTAATTAATCAAAACCACCCTTGAACAACTGTACAGTTGCCTTTAAAAGATAAAAAATATACTAGTTAGACACATGTGTCGCCTTTAAAAGATCAAAAATATCGACTCATCTAATTTATTTTCTCACATGAAGGGATATATATATATATATATATATATACACACACACACAATAACTCTAACATAACATACTAGATAAGATATGCGAAAGGAAAAAAAAAAAGCAAGACACAAGTGAACATAAAATAGGTACATTGGGAACAAACTTTAGTGAATCTGTAACTTAATTAATTCCATTCTTTATTTTTCAAATTCTCGAAAATGTAAAGGTCCTGTAAATTTTCATAGATTTAAAAGATATGAAACGAGAAATTTATATAATTAATAACTAAATAAATTGCAGAAATCCTTTATTATATTAATATATTCATCCATAGCACCATAACACTCGATCTTCAGAATCTTCTAAATCTGCAAAACCAAAAACAAACGATTTGAGCAATCCTTACGAGAAAAACAAAAACGTAAACGTAAACCATTAAACTTTTTTTTATCAAAACGTAAAAAAAAAAAAAAACTCACAAGATAATAGACGGCGCCATTTTGGAGAGGCTGAAAAGTAACACCAAATTCATCTGTAAGAATAGGCTGGCCAAAGGAGTTGATCAAAACGGCATCGTTTCCAAAAGCTTCTTTAACGTTGAATAATCCCGCAGCTATTTCGAAAGGCATGTCGTTAATAAACACCGTCAATCTCACCGGAGAAACACAATCTCTGGCGTCTTCACCACCGGATACAGCTCGTTCTTCGTATCATCAATGGAACACGTTTGAGTAATTAATGTTAGTCAACATAATTTAATAAAACTAATTTACCCAAGCAAATTTACAGTAAACGGTCAAATCTAAAGACCAAAACGTCTTTTCCACAAAACACGTATGCATGCGTTACTCATTCCAAAAAAATAAAAATATGATAGTTGATTAATAATTTACTTATATATATATATATATATATATGTGTGACCAATCTATATATACATATAGATGAATGTACATACATGTCCATGTATATGTGACATGTAAATACATACATGCATCATGCATGCGTATGGTAAAAATGTATATTTACATGTACGGGAGTATATGATGATACTTAATTTAGTATACTAATTATATACACATGTAAGTAAAAAAACCAAATTAACCATTATATATAGGATTTATGTATAAACTGTAAGGAAAAATCAGTTTATATATATATATATATATATATATATATATGCTGAGCATATGAAGGTAATTATTATATAACATTGAACATGCCCAAAAAAAAGAAGAAATAGTTGAACAGTTTAATATAACTATGGAAATGATTAATTACCTTGAGACTGATTTGTGGTTAATGGAACAGTCGACGGAACAGGAGAAAAACAATTTCCCCCGCCACCGTTTCCATCTCCGCCGAAAAAATTGATCGCCGGAATCTTATCCAAAGTTTCATCATTCTCCAAGCCGTTATTAACGTCGGGGAATGCCACCGGTACAACAAAATCACCAAAACCAAACCCTGATTGAGCCGCGTTCGGATCATTTTGAACCGGAGATAGATAACCGGCAGGTTCGGTTACCACCATTTCATTGTTTTGAACCGGAAATAAACCAGGTTCTTGGTTAACCAAACCAAAACAATGATCAGCATCAATACCAGGACTTATGATCTTGTCCTTCTTTGACATTTTAGGGTTTCTATGATGAACACGAAGCTTGTATTTTGCTCGAGATTTCCGGTTTTGAAACCAGTAAAACACGTTTGCATCACCAATTTGACCGTATTCTTGAAGCCGGATTCGGATTCTTTGAATCTCATCTCTAGGTGGGTTAACAATACCAGAATTGAAGATTGATTCGAGTATCCGAATTTGTTCCGGTTTAGGGTTCCATCTCGGTTTAGGATCTGGTACACGATCTGATTCATAAAGCGGTTTATATATCATCATGCATGTCTTAACATATACACAACATCGATCATATAGCTTTGTTTTTACAATCAAGTAAAATTAACTATATATATATATACTTTTATATAAAACTAATAGAAGAAAAATGAAGGGGATAATGTAAATTTTTGTAAATACCCGAGGAAAAGGAAGGAGATATGTTGCAATTAGAGTAGTGCATGTAAGATGGAGTATCGATTTCATGTTGATGATGATGATTATTGTTGCAAGGTTTGGATTTGAACATGCTTGGCCAATTTTTGTTTGAGGACATGATGGTGTAATGATGATAATATATATATGGCGAGGAGGCTGATGATGATGATCGAGAGAGATTACTTAGGACTGATAGGGTAATGAGAGAATAACAAATCTACTCTCACGTTATATATTAGCCTCTTTACCTACCCTTTGGTTTTGCATTTTACTACATTTAATAACTAATAGACATTATTAAACGTAAAATTAGAGGGAAAAAAAAACAAAAACAAAAAGGAAAATTGCATATTGTATGTATTTTTCAAAAGACACGAATTTTTTTATTTTATCAATTGAACTTTTTCTTTTGTCTACGTTCATTTCATTCTTTTTTATATATTTAATTCAGATTAATAGCTATTTAATTCAGATTAATTGAATTCGTATTCTTAAACTAAATTTACAAACCAATTATCAGGAAATACATCTGAAGTGTTGAAATTTTAACCAATTAAGTGTTTAATTTTTGTAAAATGAAATACGATTTATATAGCTACGTTTAGATGAATTTTTATACAATTCTTTCTTTCTCATTTTCTTAATATTGGTTGGACAAATTAAGTAAGGTGGGGATTTGGATTGACTCGAGGGATCATATTTATCTTTTACTCATTAAATACCTAGTCAACAATAAGACGAAAAATGGATTTATTTTTAATTATGATTGTTTTCTTTGGGTGTGTGGTAAATAGACAGAAAAGGAGAGTGGTAACTGGTAAGTGCATAAGTGGTGACCTGTTTCACTCTCTAATCTAATTTGACTATGAGGAAAGATACAAAAATCTTCACAAACTACGGAAGACTTTGAATCAAAGTGATCTTTTTGCCGTTTTCGGATTTACTATTTGATTTTCAGTTTCTTCTTCTTCTTCTTTGTATTTGTTTTTTGTTTTTTTTCACTTTTACACAATTTTGGAAACATTTTTTCTGTTTCATTTATATATATATATATATATATATATATATATATTATTTACATAATATACATATACACTAACTATAAATTCCGTTACAATTTTTTTTTCAAAGTAACCCTAAACATGAAAAATCCGACATAAAAGAACATGAAAAATCCCGCAGCAAAGAATCCGTTACACATATTTTTTTCTCAGATTCAAGTTCATACAACTTTATTTATTTATTATTTAAATGTTCACAAGTTTTCACCTTTTGCATTTAAGGAGTTTATTGGTAAGTAGATTTTTTGCTAATTCTTCTGTCTTTAATTTTTTTAAAAAAAATATTTTTGAAGCATCTTTCTTTCTTTTTCATTAAAATAAACTTTTCTTACAAAGAACTTTTAAAGCTCATTCTACACAAAACATAATACTTACAATAAAGCGAAACTTTTTAATAGTAAACACACTTGATTTTATGATTTAGAATATGGAAAAGAAGTAATGGAAGTGTTTTGGGTAACCAGATTTTTCTGCCGGAGTTCGAACCAGAGATAGAGAATAGATGGTTCAACTAGTTTGTATAAAAGAAATTATTCCTTTAACAAAAAAAAGCTAGTATATATAAGTTGCTCTACAAATCCAAACAAAACATTTGTTATTCAATTATTGATTGTGAAAGCTTTGTATAAAAAAATTTTGATTGATATATCACAAGATTTAAACTAGGATTTGGTTTCAGCTCAAAATAGAAGAGTAAACTTTGTGATTTTCTTTTGTAAATATAAACTTCGTTATTTGAACCAATTTCTAAATATTAACTAAAATTTACATATTAGATTATAAAATCAATGAGTTTTACAAGAATTCCTGAATTGGACATAGATTTACAAATCAATTCATATACCCAAACCAATAAATCTTTGACTACTTTAATTTAACAAAATTGATTATAATATACATTATATACTCTAATTTGATTGGGGCTAATCACAATTTTTTTTTAGAAAAACGAAACATGAGTAAGAAAATATATAATAATCCAAGTGTGGTTGGTTACACTTGGTTATGGGGTCACTTTGGCACAACCAAACCGGAATTCGATGTCGAGATGCTACATTTTAGGTGCTACAATTGGGAAGAAGATGATTTACGTTTGTAGATCCGTCACAAGTATTATTATCAACTAGAAGAGTACTTGCGTATATAAGCAGGGGTTTTTCCAAAATATTTATTTTTAAGTTTTGCAATTAGTAATTTCAGTATTTTTTTGATAAAATATTTTGATTGTTCCTATTATATATAAAATGTCAATTGTGATTTTAGAATAATATTATATTTGGATTTTAAGTTATTTAATGATGGTTTCAACAACTTACAATTTTAGTGTTGTCTCTTTAAACTCCATTATTTTGGTATTTGTTTTTATTTAAGAAAATAATTAATATAAAAATTTATTAGTAAAATTATTTAAAAAATATATTAAAGAATAAATTAAAAGATGCTGATGTATCATCGCTGATAGACTCTCGACATCTTTATATATAGGATACCTTTTTCCAGCCCAAAAAAACTTAACTTAAAGGCCTGAAATTTATTAATTATTAGTATATATATATACTTACTAATTCAAAATTTTCTTGATCTATTTCTGGTATATGAACCGGCCCTCATTAGATGGCCTGCTTTTTGTTTTTCTGTATTTGTTCATCAATCATATTTCTTACAAAAGATATAATCATGTTTGACTATGAAACTTTCATGAGTCTTTTAGTAAAACAGTATCTGCACCTTACTATAATATATAATTTTTATGTTTCTTTCTATACTCCACTATTATATCTAGAATTCAAAATATTATATTTAATGTAAATGTATTAAGACTTCTATGAACCCTTGTGTCTCAAGGATAGATCTTGGTCGGCTTGAAAACATTGGGTCCAACAAAAAGTCGATTTTTTTTAGATTTTGTCTCATAATAACTATATACATACATAATATGCCTAATAACTTTGATTCTTTCTCTATTAACTAATTAAATAAATTTGGGGTCGATTACAATATTACTCTTAAGAGTTTCACTCGTATTTTAGTTAAATAATATGATTTCAATTATCCGATGTCGGTCTTTATCTAATATCTTGTTATTGTATCTACTGCTCCGTGTGTGTATATATATCTAGTGTTATTTTACACGATAGCACCTGCTGACTTTACCCGATTACACGTTTTTAATAAAATAACAACAAATTGGATGAAGCATTCCTTTGTGTTGAGCTTTCGATTTTGTCGAAATGAATTGTGTCGATTACAATGAATTAACAATCGCACATATAAAAATAAAACGACAAGAGTTACTATGCATTACTATACATGCATGCGTAATAACAATGGACTCCATATTTATAGATCCACACAACATTTAGTTTTTTCAAACAAAACAGAACATATACAGTGATCTTTAAATGATTAAATAAACGAATGTAAATGGTTCATGTTGATATGCAATGAGCAGTACCTAGAAAGTGGGCTAATTACATAGGGAGACAAATTTATTTATTTCTTTTTTTGACTTACGTTTTCTAATTTTCTACTTTTACCATTGCTACACGCTTCTTCCTTTTTTCGCCAATCCCCGCGGCTTTAATGATTATCAGATTGGACACATTTTATTTTCTTGGTAATAATCCATCATACCATCGCAGTCTTGTAATAACTTTTATAACTACAACAAAAATGTTGACGACGAGTTATACCTATATTATGGATTCTGGTGATTGTTTTTCACGTGGTATCATATGAAAGAACAACATTAAGCAGAATTTCTAAATCAATTAGGGACAGCCTAAAATGAAAATCATAAAGTTTCAGTAAGTAGTTGCCCAATCTAGTGCAAGCTCGAACACTACAAAGTCTAGGAATTAAGCGTAAAAGATTAAAATAAACTTAAGTCTTTGGAGGACACCGCAACTAGAGAGAGAAGTTGCACCAATCGCTAGGAGTGTCTGTCATACTGACTAGATCTGTATAATTTAATCTCGAAAGCAACATATGCTAGCATATGCCAAAAATATCACTCTATTGCCCAAGTTATAGCTTATAATTATCTGTGGAGAGGTGACAAACCTTGACTTGTGTTAATACCAAAAACCTAAAAAAGATTTTGTTTTCGTCCGGGTCCAAACACACCCAACCTTTTTTGCTCGAGTTTCTTTTGCTAATCAAAAGATATAAACCGCTTGACCATCAAGTTAATAGGGTTTGTTGGTGGTTCTTTTGATAAGCAGTTTGACTCTTTATTATGAAATTCTCTTGTCCAGACTCCAGAGGAATATTGGCATTAAACCATTCTGAAGCTTTTAACTAAGGCATGATTAAGTATATGGCGGTAATCTTTTTTTATTTTGAATTTTTTTCAATTCTACTTTCCAGAATGAACTATAAAACTCATGGGAAAAGATAAAATTTTCTGTTGACCAAAAAAAAAAGATAATATTTTCTATCACATGGATTAGGATAATCTCATTACCAGAGAGATAAATTTATTACAGATCGATGACAACAAAAATATCTCAGGAGCCGAATGTATATGTGATAGTGCAAGGTTAAAAATAACACTTGGTACAAAACATTCGAAGTTTTGCTGGATCATTAATCTTTCAAGCTTTTGTTCATAAAACTTTTCTATTCGATTCTTAACCATCCAAAAGATCCTGATTTAAAATATTTTTGTATTCCAATATTAGAATTAATCGTATATCTTCCGTTATTTTAATATTGCCAGTTTAACCTTATTTTTATATGTATGATTTACTAATAGATATGCTCATGATTATTCGGTTCCACTAAATCTCTTACGAGATTCTTATTCCATTATTTTGTATCATCACTTAAGATTTGATTAACGGTCAGAAAAAGGTTCTTAACCGACTATATACTTTGGGTTAATTTGGTCTTGCAAACGCGACCTGAATCTATGCATATGATCAAACTAATGTCTGAAATGCGAAACCTAACATAGATCTAAAAGTCTTAGAAACCTATGTACTCTTCCAACCATATGATAGTGAGTGAGCTTTGGGTGCTTTTATTGGATAAAACACTCAAAGCATCTCCCTTTTGAAATTTGTCATAAGGGGATGAAGCGGAAGGTTTTAGGGATAGAATTAGAGATCCGTTGATTTCCAGAATACCTGAAAAACCAGGGTTTATGAATACTCTTCATAATATTTTCGCAAAAACTCTTTTATAAAGGAGAAAACTCTCAACTTTATTAATCAACTAGATTAGGACCCGCATATACCCGGGTTTATAATTTAAAATTTTATAATCCGTGTAAAAGAAACCAGATGATATGTGAAAAATATGAATTAATTATTTTGATTTTACTATTTTTTATTAATTGATTTCCAATTAAATTTTTTCATATATTTTCACATGTTCAGATTTTCTTATTTCTATGTGAATGAAATTATATTGAATATGATAAAAACTATAAAATTATATTGAATGGCCCAACAAATTATTGCTAGATTAGGACTTTTTTCATACACATGTTAATCAATACATGTTTTTTCTTTACAAATTAGTAGATTTTACTGTAATCGTATGTAGATACTGTGTTAAAATTTAATCGAACTAAACATAAACTTAAGCATAAAAAGTTTGGATTTGAAATCTCAAAATATGTTTTTAATGATTCACTTATAATTGTAAACAAAAAATTGTAGTCAAGGGTTTAAAGTATATGAGTTAGTTATATAGAAGGTATCATAATCCAAAATTTAGTATTTGTTTTGTTTGTTTTAAAACTTAAGTAAAGATAAGTCAAAAAATATATTTTGAAAAATTTAGTGACAAAAACATATTATAATTAATATCACATATGACTTATGTATTGTTAACATAAAACATCCATAAAACTTAGCTACAAACTTACAATTTTGTTAAAAATGAACCTGTTGAAATTGGTTTTACAATTTTTTTAGGTATAGCATTGAGAATAACACAAATGAAAGAGAAACCCATAATATTATACTTTAATCAAAATATATGTATGTTATTATAATATATATTATATTTAATTAATTTAATGTTTTAAACTCTCATCTCAATTTATATACTCTGTATAAATATCAATAGATTTGAGAGATTTGAGATTTTATAGAAATGAAAAACTGAAAAATCCTTTTTGACCTATCGACAATTCATTTCTTTATACAAACTCTGAATCTTTAATAAACGTTAAGAGACTTTGAGAAACAAATGAATTTATCTCATAATTTCAAGTAGCTTTTATCTCATAATTTCAAGTAGCTTATAAACAAATGAAAAAACCAATATACAAGAAATAATATATAATATATTATATATAAAAAATTGAATTAAAAAACGGATAATAAAAACTTAAACTTTGATATTATAACAACAATTTTTTATTTTTTCATATGTATATTTACCACATCATTTTTACCAAGATGGTGACTACTTATATGTATTCTATCGAATTTTCCATTATTAAGATATTTTGGTCTTTTTTATTACTTTTCTCTCATAATTATTTAAAATATATAGAATGATAAACATATTACATTAGAAATTCGATATCTACAAATTTAGACTTATCTTAACAAAAAAAAAAAATATATGAGCAAAGAAAAGAAGGAAAAATTCCAACAAAATATACAATAGCAACATATTTGCAAAGTCCCTATTTAAAATACCATTGTAATATGAATTATCTGTAACTTTAATTATCCTTATTCTAAGTTAATAATGTTTCTCTTCTGTATTCTTTCTAATATTGACATTATAAAGATATGTGATTTACTCTCTTTTTTTGTGTTTTCTTTTTCAAAAAAATAAAAAGATATATATATATATATATTTTAAGTTACAAAACTGAAAAATATTAAAACACTTGTTAAAATCTAATCAATTAATTGAATGTGTCGCTATCCCGTTAACTACAATTTTACCATGTGTCGCAATTTGGTGAGAATGTTCAAACTTTATATAATAAGATTAACAAATTTTCGGTTTCATTTGTTTGACAAGAGAAGAACTTTTACTTTTCTTTGAATATATATTAGCAAATTCTTTTTTTCCTATATAATTAGGTTATTTAATTTAGTATATTTACAGTTTTTGTTTTTTAGTTATGTATAGATATTTTTTCCTGATAAGTATAGAACTTTTATATTTTTATCTTTAAATATATAAACAAATTTAGAATTGACACATGTTAACATCTGATCAATACACTTGACACGTGTCACGTTCATGTTAATAAGTAAATTTGAAAACTAACCTTTATATAATAAGATTTCAATATCAATAACAACTGAATAAAACAAGAGGCCTAAGAAGACTATTTATAATAAAAGTTCAAAACTCTAAAATCTCCAAATTTTTTTTTTTTTTTGTCAAATCTTATATTATATTAGAGAGACTCTGGGAGCTATATCGAAAAAACAGAGTTTACATAAAAAACTACACTTGACTGAAGTCTAACGCTACGAGCTAGCAAGTCAGCCTTAAAATTTTGGAAACGGAAAATAAAAGACAGTGAGAAGAAACTAAAATGGCTTTTAATCTTCATAAAGTCCTGCAGGTATACCGAGAACGCTGTCCATTCTTCGGGAGTTGATATCATCTTCACCAATTCCAGATAATCTGTGTGGAAGTTTACTGACGTCCGTTGATACGAGAGCATGCATTTCATTGCCCAAAAAAGCGTTTCGAATTCAATATGAAATGGTGATAGGCTGCTTCGAATATTTTTGGCCCTCTTATAAACTTCATTATCTTCTTACCTCTTACTTTATCATCTACAAAACACTGAAAGTCCTATAATAATATTAATTAATTAATTAAAATATAAAGATAGAAAATATTTGGATAATTTCCAAATACTCGCTGCATCAGATCTCGCCGGTCAAGAAAATATTCGTCCTTGAATCTTTGCATATGCTTCACCAATCACCATGTAGGAGCAATTATGGCAAAGATTAAATTCTTGTATGGTCTGAAAGCCAATCATAAATACATCTTATTGCATATAGTCCAGTGCATTTCACGTTAAATTTTTTCAAACTCCACTAATATTTTACAAACGCACTTTTATGTTTTGGAAGGAGAAATCACATCATCACACAGATAGGTAAAACTAGATCTACTAATTTAGCCATTACCTATTTTCACTTTTAAAAGATACTTTTTGACCAACCACTAATTCGATTTTGTAAGCATTCTCTTACAAACACAGAAGTTTTTCTTTTTTGATCCACATAAATTATCTAGTAAACCGAGGTAGTGACCATAGAAATCCTTCTTAATCAATACATAATTTTTTTTTTTTTTAAGTTTCCTTTGGTTTATCTGTTACATGTTGTCTAAGCATTGTCAAGATTTATTCAAATTAATTGTTCTGAAGTTTTCTCGTATTCATTCAGATGATTCAAAAAAATTGTTTCATATTGACTGATTTCTACCTTATAGAAGAAAACACTATTAACAAACAAATAACCCATTTTTAATTATTCTTTATATATTAACAGCAACAAAATAAAATTAGTCTATTCACTTCAAGACTTGACCTGTTTAATTTTTTTTTAAATATGTCATGATTTTCCAGGGTCTTAAAAGCACGGAAAATTGAAAAAAAAAAAAAAAAAAAAAGAAGAAGAAGCTAAACTGAATATTATTTGCAATTTGAGATTTAACAATTATATATATGGTGGAAAAATTTTGATGACTAAGAAAAGTTCACTATTTCAAGTAGAAAAATAACCCAAAAAATATCGAAATACATGTATATATAAACGTTTTTATTTAGTTATATAAATGTCAAATATTAGAGGAAAAAGCATAATCTTGATGTCTTAGTCTTCAATGGCTTTATCTTCTTATTTGCCTTTGGTGGCCTCAAAGCTACCCTTATCGCTGTATCAAACACTGCCTTCACATTCTATTAAATATTGACAAAAAAAAAAAAAAAAAAAAAACCTTTTTCAGTTTACTAAATTTATTGTATTATTTTAACCTAATGTTCATTAAGTATTTAAAGTTAAATATAGTACAAAATTTAAATACCTGTTGGGTTTTGGAGCTGCACTCTAAGTACCTTACGGCTCCAATCATCTTCCTTAATTCTTCTCCCTGTTACTCAAATTTATTCATACTTTTACAATAACAGTTTATGATTTTTTTTATATAGATTAGATTATTTATTAGGTTACCTGAGCAGTTGTTATAGAAGCTGCCCCTGGGTGATCCTTCAAGAACTGCTTGTCATCCCTCAAATCTGAATTCATTTTTGTGTAACATTATTTTTCTAAAAAAGATACTGTAACCAAAAAAAACAGAAAGATACTATATATGAAATAAAGAAATGTTTAAATGGATGGGCGTACAGTTTAAAACAATTCACTTCGGTTATTTTCAGTTTATTTCATGACTTTTATAAAATATATGTATATTAGATTTTTATTTTAAACCGTATCATTTTTTATTTAGTCTCTATAAAACCGTGAGTACATTCCAACACATTTAATTTTTTTTTTTTTTTTGTTGACCATCCAACATATTTAATTATTAAATGTTAAGTTAAAATAACATTACATTGAAAAACATTATTCATGTAACTTATATCACCAAAAAGAGAAAAAAATATTACAAAATAATAAAACACTAACCAAAGAAACTATAATTAAAAAAAAAATAGAAACCCAAAATAACCATACGGTTTTAAACCTAACCGAACTAAAATTAAAATATCTTTAATAATTGTAACCAAACCCAATTTCGGTTTGGGTTTTTTGGATAAGGGTTTTTTGCCCATGATAAAGCCTAAATGGGCCACTACTGCGAAGCCCATTAACTCAAGTGAGCTATCTTTTGCTGCATTTGACATTTTTCTGCATATTGGATGAATATAATTGTTTATACACTATCGAATTTTAAAATGTTGATTTTGCACATGTTTTCATTAAAACTGTAGCATAACATAATATATTTTACTGGCTGACTTAATTAGGTAAATAACAGAGCTCTTTTTTTAAAAAAAAGTTGCAAAATACATTTAATTATGGTGCTATTTTCTAAATAACATATTATTCAGTAATAACAGAAAATTATTCAGAGTAAAATAGACTATTATTTATGAGACAACATGTATATTTACAAGAAAAAGTACCATCTAACTGTTTTTTTTTCTTTTTTTGCAAATGAAAAAGGTCTATGGTCATGTACCTAATTTTATGAAAATTTACCCATATATATTGCGATATTTGATATCCCAGAGTCCTTATTCTATTATCTGCGGATTATTAATCAAGACCATATCTAATTTGACGCAAATGTTGATTAAATTTTCTTAGAAATAGCAAGGAAAAACTTTTTATTACCTAATTTTGTTCCGACGAGCACAATGGGGATGTTAGGCGCATAATGTTTCAGCTCCGGAAGCCACTATTAATTAACATATTAATTAATCAATTTCAACTATACTTATTCAGAAATACTTAACCATAATCAAATTTTCTTTAAAAAAAAGAAGAAGAAAGAATTCAAAGTTACCTTTTTGTGAATATTCTCGTAACTGGCCTTGCTAATTAGGGAAAATGCTAATAAAAACACATCTGCTCCTCTGTAACTCAAAGGCCTAAGCCTATTATAATCTTCCTGCCCTGATAATTTATCATTAATTATAATTATCATAACTAGTATTTAAATTATCAATAATCAGTTTTAGTAAAATCAAGTAATCATACGTACCGGCAGTATCCCACAGGCCGAGGTTCACGGTACTCCCATCAACCACCACATTTGCACTGAAATTGTCGAAAACTGTTGGAACATAATCCTGTAAATTAGATAGTTAAATCATTTATATCTCAAAAACAATGTTTCTTAAGTAAACGGATAGTAAAATACAGTAGCTTGGGATTGATTTCAGATTTACGTCCAATAGTATTAAATGAAAATATATATTAAACATTAAGATATGGACATATATATATATATATATATATATATATATATTTAAAACCAAACTAAGCTATTAATTTGCCATGAAATGTATCAGTACTAATTACTAAACCAGGCTTTGTCGAAACGAATCTTGAAACATAAACGACGCTTAAAGTCAGCCAAAATTCTTCAATTAGACTAACATAAAACTCATAAAACATTAATTTGAAAATATTTATGAATCTATACAAAAATTGTCAAGAAATTAACAGTTACCGTAGGAAAAGTATTGCTGGTGTATGAAATGAGCATACAAGTCTTTCCCACTGCTCCATCTCCGACAGTCACACACTTAATGAATCTTGCTGTGCTCATTTTCTTTGCTTATGCCTTCAATTTTTATTCTTTTCTGTTTATGA